>JAQQSE010000112.1:0-1399420 GCA_035772565.1 Antheraea assamensis | reverse complement strand
AAAAATTATAGGTCATCGGTTTGGGCACTCGCATCAATGGGAAAAAAGTATGGATAGATTTCAACTAATATTTTCTCACTTTTTAGACATTGTTCTTACCCTAAAAAATATCACGATATCTTAATTTAAATACGATCTGGACCAAGGTTGCTAATTCTATCGTCCTTTCGCAATTTTACTGTGCTGACACTTTGCCGTTATGCAATAAAAAAAAATACATCTTAATCATGCATGTAGAAAATCCTATCATTATAAATTAGAATTTTTCGTACATAAATTGATTTCCATTTAAATTACCATTCCTCTTAATATATACTTGAAGTTTCTTACACACAGAAAGATAGAATAAATAAATTTTACAAAGTCAGCCAACAGACTCCCAAAACGTGTGGTTCTACAATCATGTCGCTTAACTAACGGTGCTCATTCGGTCCTTTTTGTGTACGTACTTGTTTTATTACGGTAATAAAAAAAAACTATCAATAGATATCGTGCTGCGGACTTCTAATACTAGTTTACACACACGTGAATATACCAGATATAAAAATATTGTCGAGATAAAATATGTTAAAGTGATATAACCGTATTTGGTATATAAATAATAGACCAGAACATTGACAAAGCCAAAGGAAAATATAACACGAAACCGTGTTGAACTTAAAAGAAAGCTCGCCAGTGGCTGCCCGAAACGCCGCCCTGTGTTCTAGAGAGACGAGGGCAAACAATACGAAGATAGTAGACAAACAAATGTAAATGACCGAAATGTGGACGTCATGTTTGGCATTCCCATAAAGCAGCGTTAACACGTCATTAGAGGTAATGATGGCGTGATTACAGAGTGGGAGCGAGTTGAGCGTTGCTCAGGTGATCGTCTGCTTACTGTGTGGTCTGGAGCGCCTCAACAAACACACGCCACGATCTCTCGTGTTGCCACCACGTGGCTCTGACTATTCAATTTAATACATCTGTTTGTTAAGAATTCTGTATCTCCCGAAACACTAATGAACTCGTAATTCAAATATACTTTAACTAGCGGCCCGCTCCGGCTTCGCACGGGTATAAAATATAATAGCCTATGTCGTTCACTGAAAAAATGATTAAAATCGATCCAGTAGTTTTGATTTATTCATTACTGCCCGTGCCCGGCACACATTATTTTGATAAATCTCGTAGGGTTCATCCTGCGTTTGTTGCAATGTAAGCGGAAAAATGTAATTATTTACGACATCACATTAGAAACCTCAAAAATAACAGTATTTCTCAACTATTTAATGGATGTTATTATACATATAAACTTTCCTCTTTAATCACACTATCTATTAAAAAAAACCGCATCAAAATCCGTTGCGTAGTTTTAAAGATTTAAGCATACATAGGGATATAGGGACAGAGAAAGCGACTTTGTTTTATACTATGTAGTAAAGATATTAACATATATATATATATATCACGTTTGATTTTGTCTGTTACTATTATTATATTGTTTTGCAAGAAATTATGAACAAATCACCTGATGTTAAATAACCATATGTCTGCCTCAACACGTATATAGATGATTGAAGATAAATATTTAACGTGAGAGTGATATCCTAATCGGATGGACATTAGAAAAAACTTTACAGCCATGTTATTATGGTTTCATCGTAATATTTTGCTTCACCTGTTTGTCTGTCTATCTGTCAGTCTGTTTGTTCCGGGTAATCTCCGAAACGGCTGCACCGCTTTTGAAAGAAATTTCACTGACGGATAGTTAAAATTACAGCGTGTGACATAGGCTAATTAATTTTAGACTAACTGTCATCCGTGGCTTCGTCTGTAGTACTATCTCCAAAACGATTGGACCTATTTTCATGGGACTTTCACTGACAGATAGCTGATCTTATAAGAATTAATTTACAATTATAAAAAAACGCATACGGAGCTGCGGGCAATAGCTAGTATACAATATAGTTGCTCTCATGTCTACTTTACTGCAGTTGTTGACCGAATGTTATTTGTAAATCCGACACAATACATAAATTTAAATTAAATTGGAAGTGTTATATAATAAATATTTTTTTATACATTTTTAATATATATGTATATTGTATCAATAAAAATTAAAATTACAGAATCCGAAAACGAATATTATTTATTGATTGAAATTCCACCCCAAAACTTTTGATCAATAACAAAACTAACTCCTTGTAACCTTTCCGTAAATCATCTAGAGAAAAATTTCAAATTACCCTCTCATTCGACTATGAGATCTTATCTTAAACCTAAAATAATTTATCGCTGAGTTATTGTCCGATCTGCGTAACTGATACGGGTTTGGGATTAAAATATCTTGGAGCAGTAAAGATATAGTGAATTAATAATAACTTTGCTAACTTTTTCCTTTTACAAATTATTTATTATCGCACAATAAAATTAAACATTTATCTCTCTATGAATGTTGTTACATATATCCGAGATTGTTAGATTCCAATATTGCTTGCTCGAATATCGTGAAAATATGGGCAGCAAAGGATTTTCCATGGGGAAGTATTAAAGATCATAAATTTTATTTCACACGACTCTCTCACAACTATACGACTTTACGTTAAACCTTACTGTTATTAACTTTTATGTTTCAATTAAACGAGGACTCAGTCGCGGGCGGTTCCTAGTGTAATATAAATCTTAAAAAATATATATATATATATACACCAATTTTACTAATAAAATGTTAGCTAACTGTTATTTATTTGCTTACAAAACACACATATATTAAATAAAGTAAATTAAAGTATATTATTATCAACAGTGCGACAAATAAACTGTATCTATTGAAAAGCCATTTTTTCATACAACAAACTAACTCGGTGGTCCACGACCACAATAGTACTGCAATAGTACTGAGCGCCACCGGCGGCATTGCAACAAACAGTGCCAATAATAATTTCGTGGCACAATTCTCGGCTATACGCGGCGCGTGCTCCCCACACCCGTCACTGATTGAGGATCGCATAAAACGTACCACCCACCAGCTGCCATTTGCATTGTACCTATACGCTCGCTCGTATTAAGCTCACAACACTCGCACGCATTTTGGTGGTCTTCATTTAATAATACATGGACGTTTTTACAGCACTTTTAACAACTTTCTCTCTATTGCTGTCTATAATACAGCTATAAATTCCGGACACGTCATTATTGTAGGACGAAATAAATCAATAAACAACACGATAATTTTCAATTCAATTCGAAGATTCACTGGTCACGCTCGATAAATTCTAATTAAATTTAATTGAGATGTGACAATAGAATATTATATTTATTGCGTTTATTGATTAAATGTCATGGTGTAAAATTTATTTAATTTTAAAACATTACGAACATAATATTAAATGATTACGAAACATTTAATGCAACGACCGCACAAGGAAGATCGTATAAAATGATTTTTGAAATTGGATTTCATAAGACTATTAATTATTTCTTTTATATACTAATATGCACAATTACCTAAAAACTAATGATTAAAAAAATTTGAGACAAAGACTATTTTGAAACCCTTAATTTTCGTTCATCTCTTATGCTTAATACGAAGATATAACTAAATTGCCATTCAATTATAATCAATAAATTTAATTATTTTATTCATATAAAATCGAAAGTAATATTTAAATTATGTTGGGAACCACCCTTTACCCGTTCACTGCGCAATTAATCGCACCAATCGACGATATATCACGGTGCAAATTGGCAATCAACTAGCGTTTATTAGCTGGACTCGAACCATACCTCCCCACCGCTTCTGATATCCTTCACAACTATCCGTAGTGGCGCCATACTACATTGGTATTAATTAATTAACTGGCCAACCTCATAATCGTATAACAATTTCCCACAAATAGTTTACTACCAATCCCTGTTTAAAAAGGACTAATAATCGAAAAAATTATAACCTCACCCACGACGACAACAGAGAGGGCGATACAATCACACGTATTGTGTACGCCAATGACATCATTCGAATACTATTAACTAACGAGCAAAAATGATACGATGAACTTGACGCGATCGTGACTCTAAACCACTGCGAAGGTTCTATATTTAGCTTAGACATTATCATGTGAGAAATGCATAAACGATATAAACAAAGTATATTCCCAAAGAGCATTGTCAAGATCAAACAGTTCGCTAAATGGGGGGCCATTAACACTGCCCACCGGTATCGAAGACGAAATCACCATGATGCTAATCGTTTCAATGGATTGCTCGGTTTTAGCAAATAATATTTGATGTCAAAATATTGATTGTTATTTATTAATGAACTATTTTATCTTTATAAATAGCGAGTTATAGTAAAAAGAATAACATAAAAACCGTCTTCGTCAAAATAAACAAACAAACGACATTGTTGATTATTAGTCTTAGATTCGATGATAATTATAGCTAATTAATATTTTACCAATCTCATATGCATATACTCCTTTATATATAAATATAGTTCATTATAATTAGCTATCAAATAAACAACCTACATACATACATACAGTAATTTCATTATAAAGCGAAACCAGACGCGGAATGAAATATTACCTCCCTTCGCTTGTACATAAAGAATTCTAGAGTTTTTTTTTCAAAGCCTCTGTATATAACAATTATTGATGTGTAATTTCGCATACAACTATCGAACAATTGTTACGTTCAAACGTTGCCCAAGAATCCTACCGATATTAAAGGACAAAAGAACAAATATGAATTAGAAAGTTCCTTTGTCCGTCCTGTCACGTGATGATCATGATTTACGTCAATCGACACACGGGGTACGTCGAGAACATAAATTAAGCCGTAACCGAGCTCGATATTGATTGTTCCGTCAACCACCATACCGCTTCTACATAATTTAACAAAGGGAAGCGACGTTTTGGGGGGCGATGCGGAACTTTATTATATTTCAAAGGATACCCTTTGTAACACGTCGATCAAACTGGGGAGGATTAAAATCTATCATAAAAAAAAACCCTGGATAGATATATTAATTAGTATTTTAACGTCCTAATAACTATTAACCGACAAAGATAAATAATCAATTCGCATCGTCTTTAAACTATTTGATGTCGAATATTGTTTTTAGTTTGTATTTTACGAGCGTGTAGTTGTCATTACACAACGATAAACGATAAGTGCGACGTATTTGGCGGCTCAATAAAACGTCCCGCCGATATCGACCTACATAACAACCCCGTGTTCCCAAGCCTGTCATCATTTTATTGCTTTTTTATTCGGCCTGGTGGCCGGAGAAATGCAACACCATTCCCTATTCTGATTTCCACGCCGATAGTGATGTGAGACGTGTTTTAAAATGGGTACCTATATTAATCGCTTCTATAATAAACAAAACAATGTCGTTTCATATCTTTTACACAACTGATTTATTAAACAATCCATTAATTATTACATAGTAGCAACCAACCGCGATGTAGGTCCCATTAATTACAATATAAAATATAGCCCATGTCACACACTGACAAAATAGCTTACGGTTAGTGAAATATTCTTCAGAATCGAATCAGTAATTTCGGAAATTATGTCAAATCAAAACAACAAGAAATTTCCCTTATATAAATAGCACGGATAATCTAGAAGTATAGATTTTTATTTATATAATAAATAACAATCTTGTATTTCAAAATTTTAGTACACGAATCTATGTAGGTTTATAATTTTTAGTGTCATCTTGTTATAAGCTACAAGCATTTAACTTCAAAGTAAATGTAGCTTATAAAAAAGTCGTATTTAAAAAAATACATATCGTGTACCGTAAAACTGCCGTCCATTATTTTAATAAAAAAAGGACTAAAAACGAAATCCGATAAGAGCTAGTGACATTTTTTCATAATCATGTCTTATTACGACGAACTGTCATAACAGTAAAAACGTAAACAAAATGGACACTAAAAGTTTTTTTATACCAGAAGAGCCCTATAAGGATCACATCCATATTACTCTTTAACACATTAAGAGGACCACACATTAGAGATTAAACCGGAGACGCGTCGATATTGACACCGATTTCGTTGCTCAACCATAACAACCGCATACCGATACCTTATTAAATCGATTAACGGAGCACAGATATCGATCAATCGCATTAAACAGCCTAATGTATTGCTGATTCACACCTCTTCGGACGAAATTTAAAAAATTATGGTGTAGTTATAGGTTTATAATTTCTTGTGTGTGAGGTATCGAATGCTTCAGACAGGTTACGATATTTCATAACGATAAGTTCTAGATTATGTAACGTATTTATTTCACAATTATTAAAAGGTTATTTTTATGCACAATCGTTCTGACAGTAGATATATATTGTAGAAGTCGATTATGAAACACATATAGTTGTCATATTTTGAGAAATTATTATAATGAATTATTATGTCATTAGGAAAAATTAGGCGTCGCAGTACGCCCGGCAGATGTGAAACCTTTAAATTAATTTTAGAATTTGTATTTGAAAACGTGTCAAATATACTTTAGTCTTATAGAAGTAGTACGCAACTCACCAAGAGAAGCATTGAATTTATACGCGTACACACTTACTAGGCAGTCGAGAGTGGTGGCGTAGACAACATAAGATAGCGTCATGCCGTTTGCCGTGACGGCATACAATTTAACTGCCAAGAGTAACATACGGTCCAATCCTACAATTCGCCGAAGTTTCAGGTAAAGGAAAAAATTGAAATGTATAGCAAGGTTGGTAGGGCGTTTTTAATTCCGCCTAGTTAGCTACCATCTGCAAATCAAAAAACTGACAACGAGCATCGTTGAATGCGTTCCATTAGCAGCACTTGAGCTTTAGTCTTTCTCTAGCTTTAGCGTGTTACAATCTTACGGCACATCGTCATATGGTGTCAGGTGAGTTTATTGTGAAACGCTAACACCCATACAGTATAAAATAAAATACAAACTACGAACATGAAAATGAGATATGCCGTTAGAAGTGGCGACACGCGAAATACCCATAGACACCTTTTAGCATCGTAATTGCCATTAGCATTCTGGCATTCAATTTTAACAACTTGGAACATTACTATTTTATATCATGTCTTTAGCATTAAAACATATATGTTAACACAATATCATAGGACTGAAGACAGATGAAATTGTGTTTAAGACTATGAGCTAGAAAGACACTAAAAGAAGAAATCTCAAAATAAAATATATAATAAATAATACGAATTACTATGAAAGTACAACATAACTTAACAGCATTGAATTTTTTTATATAAAAGTCAATGTGGCTATAATCGCAAGTGGCACTACATAATAATTTGAAATAATCATTATGTTCGACTGATTGACATAATGCGTAACGTCTGACATCTGTTCGATACATTACGAATATCCAGACGTAAGATAAATATTTATATCGAGTGACAGTAGGTACAATCAACTTTCTTCACGACCCATGAATTACATGATATAACTTGGTCACGGTAGAGTTAAAAAGTAGAACAGAACTAATTTTAAAGACATTGAATCAAAACAGCAAGAGAAACTCAAACCATGATATATTTACCGTGACGATACCGTGTATGGGCACTGCGTCAATTGACGTAGATTCGCATCCTGCAAGGAGCTTTCGGTGAAGCAAAACGTCGTGACGTAATCACAGCACGTTGGTAGAACAGCCTCTCACCCCTGCCTGAGTAGATTTTTTTTTATCGTCTAACCCCTCTAACCAGAAGTCAGAGAGTTTTGCTGGGTAAGGAGTTCGAACAATATTTTTATTTGTTTTAGCTCCATATAGTTTGGGCCATCAACTTTCAATATACTGAGATCAGTGTACAATGTTTGCCTGGGTAGTTACCTGACTCAAACTAAAAATCCATCGGCAAGCACTTACAAGCAAGTTCCAACAACCGTACTTCAAAGTCAGTACGTATAGATTTAGCCTGTTAGGCCACATCGTCATTTATTGTCAGGAGAGGTTCTGATCAAAAGCTATAGACCTATGAAAAAACAATATTTGACTACATTACTATAAACAACACTTTACTCGTTAAAAACATGAAGAAACAAGTTATTCCAAGGTTGAACCTTCTAGAATTTATTTACTTTGACTATGAAGAACGAACAAACATATGACTCATAACTAAGCGATTTTGGTCTAGAAGCCTGAATTCATGTTGATATTAGATTTAGATAATGATAGAACAAAAGTTCAAACAACAGTAAAACAAATCTGAGGACGTAAGGAATCGAACGTACCGCTGTTAATCATAATAAAGAAACAGTTGTACGAACCACAAACGGTATCAAATTACACCTACCGATTGCCATTAAGGAAATATCCCTTTATAATTCAAATAGAACAAAACTATCTAAATTTATGACCAGATACCGTTGAATAAAGAAATGGAATTAAAGCGCCACGGAAACCGTATAGAAAGGGAGGAGAGAAAAAAAAAGAAACAAAAGATGTAGAGATAAAATAATCAAGTTTTCGTATAAAGCACCCGCTGCTTTATCAAATACAGGATTAGAACTTTCGATGTCGGTTCGGGACTCTTTCTTTTGTATGAGACAAATATTTTGACAAGCGGCTGAGCAAATAATATAGTACTAAGTAACGGATTAAGGTCAGGTAACTTTACCTACAATTATGTTTTAAATCCTTGCTTTCTTATCTTTATATCATTATAAAATCTCACTTTACGAGTGTTCCAACAAATGTTTATATAACTATGGTTTAAATTTGTAATCTCTCAATGTAATTAATGTACTAATACATTGTTAAACATCTTACTCATCCCATTAAATAGCTTATTCCAGTTCTTCGTAAAACTTGAAAATACTAAAGACCACAAGAATGTATTATTTTCCGGAATTTAGTCATTCCAACGAAGGAAGAGGGTGACATCAAAAGGCACAATGCACTAACGGGTGATATCTAGGTCGGAGGCGTAAATAATTTCCCTAACAATCGAAACTCATGATAATCTCACTAATACAAAAATTAATCCGATGACTTGTTGGGTTTAGCATGGCAGTGTTTCTTTCTATGGCTATCACAAGTACAAATTATCTGCATATACAAATGTGTTCATATTATTAACGTATAAATACACTAAATTTATAAAGTGTAAAAACAAACAGCAGACAAGTAGTAGGGGTGACCCCTAGAAGTCGGCATGTGAGCGATCCTAGCATCAAGCTTTGAACGCATAGTCAGCATTACTGAGCCCACAATCTACCCTAGATTGTGAGGGACAATAGAATCAGAACGAATTAATAAGATCCTTTTATATTAAAGGATATATAACGTACATGACTAAATGTAATCCAGCATTTAAGTTGGTACGTCGAGGAGAAGAGTTAGACGTGCGATTAAAATCGGTTTTGTAAAGACTTATCTCTGTCTTTTTTTCCCCTGATGTAACAAATCAAAACTGCAGTATTCTATTAACTTATGTAACAACGGCATGTTAGCGGAATCAGTAATAGGCATTTTGAACTACACTTTTATATTTAATACATTATATTGAATAATGTAATCTTAATAATATTTGTATGTATCAAAACACCTCGATAAAGAAATACCTATTAATTCCTATCAAAGCGACAAAAGGATCGAATGAAAATTCCTCCAAATATTAATACATAAATATAAAGTACAAATAAAAACATTTGGAAATGGTACTATCATGCTGAATATCGCATGATTTCGAACCGATAGGTTTGGGCTTGTACAAACACACTTGTGATATCTCGGCGATGCAGTGGCTATGCAGAACAAATTAACAGAGATCGAGACACGTTGTTTGCCCTCTAACTGTGATGGTCAAGTGAACGCCCAGGCAGGCGAACAGTTATGCAAACACACATTGTGCGTCGCATTTGTGAACCAATAATACGTTTTATTGTCAGTCGAACTTTGCGAATGCACTTGTAAATTAAATGATGTTATAATTAACAACTTCTCACTACATGTTTGTCACAAAACACTAAAATTATTTGTAACCTTGTTATGTCTCTATCTGTAATAGGTGTTTCCGCTGTGAGGAAAACAACGTCTTCTTAATAGTTCCTTTTCTTTAGAATATATATTCATTTAAATTTAGAGACTTTTACAGCATTTTATTCGAAGCAACTTGAGCCGTACGGTCTCACCACGTTTACTTACCATTTTATACGACACACCGTATCTCCCGTCATTACGGCCCTCTCGCGCCCGCTTTATCACCACGTTTAGCGTACTTTCCGGCGTACATTTTGTATGATAATTGCAAAACTCCCAAGGGTCGTAGCATGATCTTAAGTAGCATAAAACCTTCTCCAACAAATAGGCTCGTGGTAAGGCTTTTATTAAGTATTAAGTATTAAGGCCGTTATTAAGAGCATTTCACTATATGTTAATTAAATGTAAATAAAAAGTAATTAGACCATGTTTATAGAGACCAGGAAATACAATAAATATATAATTATTAAATTCACTCTGAGCTACTTTATGTAAAATTTGCTTTAAGCCATGATAAAAGTCCCCTAATAAGTAATACTTTCAAAAATCGATTACGATGGTTTACCACAAACATAGCTTTAATATCACTAATATACAACTATACATGATCATTAGCTACCGAATTAGAAAATTACTTAAATGTTTGAACAGTAACTATGGTTTTAGAACCATACTTTTATTAATTGTAATTAAATTCTATCAAATTACATAATCAGGTAAACTTTTATGATATTTTTAGTAATTAAGAACGTATATAATTTCATAAGCAAAAATAAAAAAATGAAATATTTTTAAATTATTTAAATAAATTAATTTTTGATATAACTATTATTTATACAATGCGAAATAACATTGTTTTAATAATGAAGACCAGTAAGGACATCTATAGCAAGTTGCTGGAAATAGCTTAAATAAACATATGGTTGCAAGTTACAGTACACGACTGAGAGATGGCGCAGTTTTATATAATTTTACAAAACCTTTTCAGTTAAGTACGAAAATTCCAATTTTGAAAAGATTAATAAATAGCTCTATATGTATTGTTTTTTATTTTTCTTCTGATAGGATTGTAGCCATGATACATTACCAAAATGTAGATTTACAGAATTATTTTACAGGTTAGCATTGTAATCAAGTATTAGAAAATATATGTAGGCGCTCGTAACCTTATGAGAAACATCAAAATAACATACTTCAGAATTATATATTTAAAAAGGGCTGAAAAATTATATGAAAAAATAAAAGCTGTTTTGACGAGTCTAATATTAATCATATATTAATTACATATATTATGTTAGGATTTTAATGTAGATTAATATTTACAATGTATAATTTAAATTTAATGTTAGAAGGTATCATATATTTAAAATTATGAGGGTCAAGAAATAAATGTTCTTTTTAAGATAGAACTTATGAAGCTGCTTTAAGTCCAAAATTCTTTCTAGTCCGGTAAAACTGTAGCGGCCTTAACAAGCCAACAGTGTAGTCAGTTCGAAAAAAAAAAACAACAAACTTACTACATAATGTCGAAATCACTTGTGCACTAATGATACCATATTGCTATATTGTACCTGTACAAAGCAAAAACAAGTAGCTACTAAATAATATAATATGGATGGTATGGTTTTAGCAAGACGCACCAGAACACTACTACAGAACTAATAAAGAGGAAACCTCTGTTTATAGCATACAAAGTGGTGACAAAAACATATCAAAGATATAATCTGTATTCAATATTGTGGTGATGAAAGTTATAAAAACCATGGTTAGAACAGTAATCTACAAGAGTGTGCTAGTTTACTTTTGGTAAATATGATCTGAATACTTAGTATGCAAATTGGAAAATTATACTTAGGCTTAAGTTCGAAGAATTATTAAATACAACTATTTTAAAATACTAACCCTCTTTAGTGGTACCTTGAAGCATATAATTCTTGTCCCGTCGATAACATTACCACAAGCTTTGTACGGTATCCATCTAAAATTTAACAACGTTTAAATAAATTAATATTAATATCTAATACTAGTTTTTAACGTATTTATGTTACAACAAACAATCACCTGTCAGGAATTTTAGGCATTGTAATATTATTGTATATCAGGTTATATTTTATTAGGGATTTCAATTATATGGTCTTAAATATAACCTTCAAAATATTTATTTACAAAAATTACTTATCCAGGCATATTGCTGACAGATCTGCGTTGCCAATGTCACTTAAGCAAATTCCTCAAAAACCTGATACTATCACTTAAATCTCGAAAAAAAAATTCGTAATTTTAAATAAAATAGCCCCATAGTAGTCTCAAGGCAAAAACGACTTTAAATAGAAATCAATGTAGTTTTTAAATGAAACATGTATAAACATACCTATCGTGTGTCTGACTTCACCGGATGATGTTGATGGAAGATAACTTAACAAGTACTCTCCTCCTTCAGACGCTGGAGAGTGATCCATGGGGGCGCCCATATCGGGCGGTCCGGAAGAAATTCTGTGGCCGGGCGCCCCCGGTGACGGAGACTCTCCAGCCGGAGATTATTGAGAGGGTCGTGGGAGAATTGTTCCCCAGCCCTCCGGAGCTCCTTGCTCCTTCCATGCCTCCTCCCCTCGCGTTCACGGTGGAGGTGCTCGGCATCCCTCCTCCAGTGACGGAGGAGGAGATGGAGAGGGTCGTCGAGCGCCTCCGCAGCAGGCGGACGGCACCCGGCCCAGATGGGATTCCGGGTCGGGTGCTGTCCATTTCAATGGACCATCTCGGAGGTTGGCTTCGGGAGCTGTTCGATCGCTGTTTTGCGGTCGGACAGTTCCCGAAGCCCTGGAAGACGGGACGGCTCTGCCTCATGGCCAAGCAGGGCCGCCCTCTGGACTGCGCGTCCGCATATCGGCCCCTAGTGTTACTCGACGACACTGGGAAGATGCTCGAGAGAGTTATATCCTCCCGGGTCGTCGAGCATCTGGAAGAGGTGGGGCCGAACCTTTCGGATACGCAGTTCGGTTTCCGGTCAGGGCGCTCCACCCTGGATGCCCTGAGCCTTCTGAAGAGGATCTCCACGGAGGCAACCTCCCGCGGAGATAGGTTACTGGCGGTGTCCTTGGACATCGCCAACGCCTTCAATAGCCTGCCGCATGGAGTTATACGGGAGGCGCTCCGTTTCTTCGGAGTGCCCCCGTACCTGCGGCGGCTGTTGGAGGCGTACCTGGAGGGGAGGGAGGTCGTCTTCGTGGACTGTAGAGGACGGCTGGTTAGTCGTAGGACTCCCTGTGGAGTCCCGCAAGGTTCAGCCTTAGGGCCACTTTTGTGGAACCTGGGCTACGACTGGGTGCTCCGCGGCGTACTCCCATCAGGAGTGCGTCTCATCTGCTTTGCGGATGACACTTTAGTCGTAGCCCAGGGGAGGGAATGGGGACAATTGATGCGCCTGGCCACGGAGGCTGTAACCCTCGTGGTCAGGCGTATCCGACGGTTAGGCCTCAGAGTGGCCCTTGAAAAAACCGAGGCCCTACTTTTTCATGGGCCTCGGCGAGGGCCACCTCCTGGGGCACACATATTAGTGGAGGGCGTCCGGATCAGGGTTGGGGTCCAGATGAAATATCTGGGCCTCACCCTGGACGGACGCTGGCGGTTCGAGCCCCACTTTAAGGGGCTCGGACCGCGCATAGTTGGGGCGGCAGCGGCACTCAGCCGTCTGCTTCCCAACAAAGGGGGGCCGGGTGCTGGCTGCCGCCGTCTATATATGGGAGTCGTGCAGTCGATGGCCGCCTACGGGGCACCGTTGTGGGCGGACGCCCTCTGCGCCGCAAATGTTCGAGCGTTGCGGGGTGCGCAGCGTATTGTGGCGCAGAGGGCGATACGAGGGTACAGGACGGTGTCTTCGGCGGCGGCCTTCGTGCTCGCCGGCTCCCTTCCCTGGGAGCTGGAGGCGGAGGTTCTTTCCGCCGTATACTTTTATACGGCGGCTAAGAGACGCCGCGGGGAGCCTCCAGCTCCCAGGGAAATTGAGAAAATGAGAGGAAGGGTCCGGAGGGACATGATGGAGAGGTGGCGGCAGGACCTGGCGGACGCGCGTTACGGTAGATATACTATCGACGCCGTCCGCCCGGTCCTGCCGGAATGGTGCAACAGGGAGTGGGGCTCCCTGACGTTCAGACTGGTGCAGGTGCTGACCGGGCACGGGTGCTTTGGTTGGTACCTGCACCGGATAGCACGCAGGGAGCCGACCGCCGCATGCCATGAGTGTGGCGCTGATATGTACACTGCGCAGCATACTCTTTCTGAGTGTGCTGCGTGGGAGTCTCAGCGTCGTACTCTGGCTGCGGCGGTGGGGAATGATTTGTCGCTGCCGAGCGTGGTCACGGCCATGCTCGGCAGCGAAACAAGATGGAATGCAGTGGCCTCCTTCTGCGAGGAGGTCATCTCGCAGAAGGAGGCGGCGGAGAGGGTTCGCGAGGAGAATCCTCTGAGTGACCCTCTCCGCCAACGCAGAGTCGGTGGGAGGGGGCGGCGTTTTATCCGTCTCCTCCCACCTCCGTAGCCAAACCTGGGGGGATGGGTCGGGGGGCCCATCTCCCCATTGCACAGGTTTGGCTGACGAGTAGGGGGTGGCTGGTGTGTACCCAGCTTGCCTCCCATTATGTAGACGACGCCCGGCGGACACCTTCCGCTGGGCTAGCCGCTGGGGTGACATGGTGATAGCACTGTACGATCCCATGTCACCCCAACCAAAGCGGCGGCCGGTACACCGTGGGGTTTTAGTGAGTAAGAGTCTCACACTACCCACTCTCTCCCCCGAGAGGGTGGCGTGTCCATGATGGATTTCCCCACGTAAATAAAAAAAAAAAAAAAAAAAAAAAAAAAAAAAAAAAAGGCAACGCCATGGAATAGAAAAAAGTATATATGTAAATATTATAGGAATTCTATAAGTTTAGAAATAAGATTTTTATGCAAAATTATCATAATTCGTGAATAATTGTGAAATGTGTGAGTGTGGGCTGATTGAAATTAAAACGCACTTACTTATTTTAGTAATTAATCAGGTTTAAACAATACGTCGTTATTTTATGTGAATAACTATAAATGAGGAAGTATCTACTATTAATCACGATAACAACTTCATAGCCATCGAAATGGTAAAACGGTAGAATCCCTTCGGATTCCCTCAAAAAATTCCCAAACTTATAAATTTCCCCACATTACTAGGAATTGTCCGTAAGTTGGCACTTTTGTGACTGATTTACAGAGACGGTAACGACCACAGAGAATGTTATATAAGTAATAACAACTTTCACATTCTCACAGTAACAACTTTTAGTCAAGGATAACAAACGTTATTAATTTCTTAGTATGATTTAAACATATAGATTTGCATGTCTAATATGAAAAATCGAGCAATCATAATACACATACACGCACCTTATTCGCTGCATCAATATTTGCGTAGCGAAAATTGTGACCATCTGTATTTGTGGCTGAAAGTTTCATTATTCATGGGTCCAGAATTAGCAGTGTGTACCTAATGGTTTTTTATGATAGCTAACAATCGAATAAGCATCAATATACTTATAAATATACTAAGTATATTGTGGCTAAGTTTAATTAATTTTTCTTGACAAAAATGTCGCTACCCAAATTTTAAGTGAAAAAACGGCTCATGTCAGTTAACTACGATCTTGGATATAAACTACGATAACATTATGCTTGTACCTTTATAATTGTTTTCTTCTATCCTCCCGATAAAATAGCAGCAGCGAACGAAAAGTACCCCTCCGCCTCTACAGAGCGTGTGCGTAGCCACGCTCGTGTTACCACAGATGACGCCGCCATGGTCTGGTGGTGAATTTGGCTCCTGCACACTCACCACGACCACTCTCGGTAACGGTTCAAGCCTAGATTCGATCCCCCTGAGTGGAGCCCTCGAACACACTACTCGCGTGATACAGTGACACTAAATTTTTTTGTTACTAGCACTAGCTTAACACACATAATAAAGATTACCCCCATACGGTACACACATATGGTGGCAGGGTTTTATTTTTTCCCTTATTTTGCGAACTTGGTTAGCTTAGATTAACCGAGTTGACAGTTACAAAATACTTGTTTGAGTTCGTAAGACACACATGCTGGCAGACATGTATGCCTCACTAGTTTTTATATATATAATTAGCTTAGTAAGATTCACGTTGTTGCATCTACAGCAACAGCCCAAGCTGAGATTCACTTTGGCACTCTTAAACTTACTGCCAAACGACTTTCTGCCGTAAGCGCTCGTCTTATTAGTCCAATAAAGCTATGAATACTCATCAGGAAAATAGCATTAGTCAGTTAATAAAAAATATATAACCAATTTTATCACATGAATTTAATTGATTAGTCTCGAAATTGTTTTGTTCCTGAAGTTTAATCTTATTTAAAGAAAAATAAATAAGACTTTAAGGCTGCTCTAGTTTTAAAAACTTCTCGAAATCTCCTTCTTTGAAATTAAATGATCTATTAAAAATGCGAGACCATAACAACACTTTCAATTCTTCAAATCATCACATAACCTAAATAAAAATAATCTATAATATAAAAATGAATCGCTGAATGCGTTGCTAAGCGCAAATCTCGAGAGCAGCTGAATGTTAGGCGGTACGAAGTTCGGTGGGTAAGCTAGTATTAAGTAATAATGGTTTTTCTTGATAAGTTGGTTTTACCTTCGATATAACATTACTCATCGGTGCTCCTGTAGTGAGAATAACGAAAAAGGATTATGGGCGAAAAATATATCTTTTATGACGCCGATTGCGCAGGACTGTCTTGAATGAAAACGAATTCAAAAACTAAAATTAAGCATCTTAGCACGACACCCACGCTTCTTGTTCGCATAATTCCTTTAATTATATTATTACAATTGACCTAAATAGGTAACACATTTTATTACTTAGTAACTGGCTGTAATTAAAACTGAATACTCTTTAATTGTATAGTCGTAAGGTTTTTTAATTTACATAAAAGTGATAATAATTGAAATAAAAGCTAATTTTTGAAAAAGTTGGCGAATATTATTTATTTAATATATACTGAAATATAATTTATGGTTAAACACGTCGACCAAAAAGTGTCGAAGGACAATCTCGCCCTACCTTGATGTCATCTAGCTATGACCGGCGCTGTCTTTATGTTACTTTCTTATCTGAAGCCATGGAAGAAGAAGACATCTCAACAGCTTCCTTGACACGACGCACTTCTTCCCTCGTGAAAACGCTTTCGCGCGGGAAAATTAAGCCTGTAAAGAGCAAACCATAACAATCACTTATGAATTCGTATATACGCTTTTTCATGTTCATTCCTGCACACTCCAATTGCGCGTGAAAGAGCGTGTCATGTAAAGGCAGCTAATGTTCCGTGCTTGGAGGGCGTTTTCCATATTTCTGTACAAAATACCATTCCGTTTCCATAGTTGCGACATAATTATAGAATCTATATATTATATGTGTCTCGGTATATGTTCCACTTCTCAGGTTCGTTTACTTTGTACCATGTAAAAAAATATGCCAATATTCAATAATAACCCCATTCATGCATTAAAATATATTGTTTTACATCTAACATTTCTAATCTTTTAGTTTATACTAGAGGTATGTAAAAATTAATTCATTTTTATATTCATTCGCCCTCAATTACAAAGTACTCTGTGTTCGCCCTGCTGTCTAGGGCCACATATTTTTGACGTTCCGGGCTGTCAATTCTTTATTTTGATCACACAGTATATTATATCTGATATCAATATGTAATTTATGAAACGTACACAGGTATCTACTTCACAAATTGTATTAAGTGAAAAATATTTTTTTTACAAGAATATTTCGCAGTAATAATAGTCATTTTACCATAATTTTCAGGATGAGGTTACATGTTCGATCAACAACAACAATAAAGTAGGTATAATTGGAAAACAACCAAATGTTTACGTTGTCATAGAAACGATGAAAAGAACACCTTGTTTGGTCGAAGATCTTGAAGGTTGTGAAAAACCAGAAAAAATACTTAAATCTAGCATTGTCAACTGTTCTTCAAATATGTACAAAAATACTATATGGTTCCATTCACTCCTCGGAGCCGAAAAATCGTGCCTCAAAGAAGATAAAACAAAAAAAGTTCATTATAAATTCGAAGATGGCAAGGAGATGGTCGAAGAGTATAATGCTGATACTGAAGTGCTTTTGCGGAGAGCATGGAAAATAAAGAATAAACTTGGAGGTGAGGGCAAATGGGAAGTGGAGATTGGAGACCCAATTCCTGATTTAACAACAAATTTTGATAGTGGTGATATCACAGAATGTAAGGATCAGGTAATTTCTTTTTTGGAGTTATTTCCTATGCTACATTTTGTTAACAAAAATCAGAAGTCAAATTCAAGTGCATTATTTGATAAAAAAAGCTAAAAGGAACAATTTATGGAAAAATGCATTCCAATAAATTTATATATTAACATGTTAGGATGAATGTAATTTTTTTATTTTATTATTGAATAGTTAAATGTTTCTATTTGTTGTTTTTGCAGTCACAGCATTCATAAATTCAAAACAAATAATATGAATGAAATATGAGCCTTTAGAACAAGTTTAATTTAATGATATTTAATCATTACTTCATTTTTTTCAGCCAATTGTAACAAGGCGTAACACAAGAGTCAACTTGGAATGGCGAATAAGAAACTTGCCATATCCCATAGAGACTTATTCAATCAGCGCAAACAATGATGAGAAATGTATCATACTTAGAACAACAAATAAGAAGTATTTTAAAAAACTTCCAGTTCCTGAACTTGTTAGATTAAACTTGCCCATAGAACAAGCTAATATTCAGTCTACACATCAATTTAATACACTGATTATTATGGTGAGTTAGCAAATGTTAACTATATTATACTGGAAATATATCTTATAATGTATTTTAACTTTGTACGAGTACATACATTGGTCTTCTTATGGAGAAATAGAACAGTTAACGTAAATCACATTTTTTTGTAACTCTCCTTAATTACAACACCTTCAATAAATATAAGATTTATTATTTTTCTGCATATTTTCTCAAAATTCTTTCATTGAACAGGCTGTTGATATATAAAGTAAAATTGGCAAATAACAAGGACTACTTACAAATGTGTGTCCTTTATTAGTTATCACATTTTTGTAGTGCAGTACTTAAAGGTTTCTATACATTTACATGATTGATTGAAACAGCATCTTGTGAGTCGCATTTTTGTAGTGAAGGTTTGTATACATTTACATCATTGATTAAAACAGTATCTTGGGAGGATTGTATAAACGATATATACTTTCAGTCCCATATATTTTTCTCTGTATACTGGTAATATATAATTATTTGTGTCAATTTTCAGTACAAGAAACCCCAACAACTGATAACTATGGAGAAAGAATGGTTTGAAGAACTGAAAAGTGTGAAGCCTGTGAAAGATGTACCCAGTGATTGTAAAACTCAATAAAATGTATTTGTCAACATTAACTTTTACTCTGTTTGAAGTAGGTGGGCAGATATCTTTATTACCTAATAAGTATGTGTTTGCTGAAAATAACTTATGTATTGATTTATCTTTATTAGCAATAATAATGAACTTAATAATTTCAATAAAACCCATACATCTTTCACATATTATCTACACATGCAAAATATATAATTTATTTTTGTTTGTATGATCAGCACCTTTGACTTATCATACTTAAATATGTTTTAAGAGAAGTATAAATTAAAATATTAACAACTAAAGTCTATGTACCCTAGATAAAATGTCTAGGTATAAAAATTATTTATGTACATATTAGTCAATTTGACCCTTATCTTCAATTTTGTTTTTCTTTTTAAAGGGAGATGAAAATATTCAAAATACACTTGTTAGATTTTTTAATATAAAGATTTATTTTAATCATCCATAACGAGAGCTTTAGCTTGGTTCTTGATTTCTTCTTCGTCTTCATCTTTATCCAAAAGTCCACGCTCTTTCAGATACTCTGCATACTGTTGTGGTATACCCATGAAAGTTTTTACTTTAGCTCTTAACTGTTTCCATGTTTCTTGGTAATAATTCTTTTTGTCCCTTTCCATAGCTTTGTAATCATGCCCATATTTGTCAAGTAAATAGGTTATAAAATCTACCTGTCCTTTTGGTAACCTGTACAATGAACAGTAATTAATTGTCATTATGAATAATTCCCTTTAGAATTGTTTCAAATTTGCTTTATTTGATAGGATTGTATTTTTATTCTCAGAACATAATTATCGACATACACATGAATTAGCTCATTGGAAAATAGACTTCTCCACTATGTGTATGATTTTTGTCTAAACATATGTTGATGAATGCTTCATGTGCATTGAACAGAGAAAAAAAAAAAACAAATTATAATATGTTGTAATTTTTTAATACTATTTTTTAAATTTAAATATGTGGGAAATAGAAAATTTCCTGAGTGACAGATAAATGACACTATATACCTACATTTTATGGATTTGATTATTTACATCACTTTAACAAAAAAAGTTTTAAATCATTTATAGCATTTAAGAATAATGTGGTTTCCTATTAATCAAGGCATTTTAAGAATCAGATCAATAGTTCCAGAAGTCCATTAATTTTACTGAATCTCGATAACACAAGAATTTAAATTTGACTTACATAAATTTCCTTTCCCTAGGTGCCTTTGCACTCTTTTCTAATTTTTCTGCAACTACTATTTTCCTAGGCTTTCTCACAATTACCTCTTCTTCTTCTGATTCACCTTCATTGACCATGCGTTTTGCTTTCTTTATCTGATCTTGTTTAAAATTTGGAATTTTTATTGTTTTATTTGGGTCAGTTGCTAGCCCCATATCTCTTAAATTACGAATTGACGATTTCCTGTTGTTCCACGCTTCTTTAATGATATCACTGTAATAGAAGTATAATATAATAGCAAAAGTAACAAAAAACTAAATAATACTAAAACTAATTAATTCACATAAAAACAATTACGATAAGACTGAATAATAAATATTGGATAGTACCAAATATTTAAATTATTGTCTTCTCACCATTGTACATTGCCTGTATTTTTTTGTTTCCTATTTAGTCTTTTGCGATTCAATTTATGAAGATATTTCTTTTTTCGATGTTGTTTCTTAATCTTCATTTTCAAGATTAGTCGGGTCTAATTACTTTTCATAAATTGTAAACCAATCTTCTTCTTTTATATAAAACAAACGCACACGTGATAAAAACCACATACTATTTTGACATTTAAGTTCAAGTGACAATATTGACAGCCACTCACAGATTAAAAGAAATAAGACGATATCCTGTGCCACCCGTAGGAAAATCCTCCTCTCCCTTACCTTCATTACCCTTCTATATAAATATTATTAAAATTAAACTTCAGTTGTTGCGCTATGCTTATATATTATATGAATATTCGTGTGTACATATATATTTGTATCATATACCAATTTAGTTATTTAGGAACTTTCTAATCCCAATGGTAAACTGTCTTTTTATTATATTTTAAACGTATAGTGGTGGTCTAAATCAACGTCAAATCTCTTGTTGATTTCTTTCGTTGTGTTTGATAAAAATCTACGTGATACTCCCAGAATTGTGGAAATTTCCAGATAGGCATTAGACTAAAATAAAAAAACTAAGTAAGAACGGTATTTTTTGTCTTTACTACAATTTAAAATAATTATGTAAAATGTACACTTGTCTATAGTATTACCCTAGGCAACTGTATTCTTTTGAGATCGTAGTAGTATCTCTAGTAACTCTCTGGAATTGCAGTGTACTGTAGGAGTATTATTATTCTGTGACGGAGGCATCTTTTTTTTTCCGTATGTCCTCTGCCTATGTAGGCAATTTCGCCAGTGTCAAGTGTGACAAATACACGGTTTAAACTTAATTGCCAAATATTCAGTATAAAGTAGAATAATCCAAAATGGCACGACACAGAACAATCACAGAAGAGTAATTTTGAGATATGGGTACCACAGAGATAATATATAATGGTATGTTGCAAGTATAAATACAAATACATAGCATAGTTATATACGAGTATCTATAAT
Source organism: Antheraea assamensis (assembly GCA_035772565.1). NCBI lineage: Eukaryota > Metazoa > Arthropoda > Insecta > Lepidoptera > Saturniidae > Antheraea > Antheraea assamensis. The sequence continues at coordinate 1,377,336 of JAQQSE010000112.1, read as the reverse complement.
ATGAAAATGAATCGCTAAATGTGTTGCTAAGCGCAAATCTCGAGAACAGCTGAACCGATTTCGCTAATTCTTTTTTTAGAATACTCCTTGAAGTACGAGGATGGATCTTACGGAGAGAAAAATTTAAAAATATGACCTGGGAAAGTCTTAAAACGACACTTTTCTATACTCCGATACAAATGATTCGTAATAATACTTAAAAGTCAATTTGAACTTTAATACCATACCATAAAGTTTAAGTGTTAATGGAGAGGTTCCGGGGAGGCAAAACAATTGAGTGACGTTAGTATCGTAAAAATATGAATGTCAATATTTATACGATGGTCCCGAATAGCAGAATAAGTATTAAAAAATCGACTGTTAGGCGGTACGTAGTTCGCCGGGTCAGCTAGTAGCATATAAAAACATAGATAACATTGGTAGTGACAGCTTAGGTGACATAATGCACTCTGTAGATGACTGATGTCATCTGTCAAGTAGTACAATTGCGAGGCACGAGTTGTTGGTTATGCCGGGCATAAATAGATATATTACAACAAATTCTGTATAAATCAAGATGCCTAAAACAGGGGCAACTCGTTACCAAAAATTTTTAAAGTCGGAAAAAGCTAAAACCAAGTTAAAAGCTAAAAAGGATTTACCCAGGGGCACAAATGTTACGAAGACAAATTTTAAAGTGAAAAAAATTGTTTTAAAAGAACAGTTACGAAAACATGGTGCAGCTGAAGCGTTGTCTACGAGGAAACTCAATATTAAAGAATTGTTATCTCGTTTAAATCATTTCAATACAAATACTAGAACAGATGCACTCAATGGGCTGACAGAGCTCATAACCTTGCATCCTGCAACATTAGAACATAACCTTGGTCAATTGGTGCATGGTGTAACACCAATGATATTAAATGTTGAAAGAGTAGTAAGTTCATAATACAAAATGAAATAGTTATAAAAAAAAGAGGTCATATAGTTTAGTAGTTAAATATGTATGAACCAATATAATCCACTTTTTCTCTGTATTTATACATCCTAGTGCTAAATAAGGAAAACCACTTTAACAATGTAAATTTATGGAAAAGTGAAATTGTCATAATTCTTCTGTTTAATACGTATTTTTATGATTTTTTTCTTATTGCTGACTATGTAACTTGTGTATCCTAAGTGGTCACACTACCTACTCGTTATGGGACCATAGGAGTTTTTACAGAACTAACTCCTGTTACTGTATAAATATAATTATTTTTCTAGTGGTGGCTGGCTTTAAATTTTAGATGGAATATTACTATGATATTTGTATAATATTCAGAAGTATAAATGTATATAATAATTATACCAGTCCTTACATATTCTGCTCTTAAGACTCTCCGTAGAAAGTGTGGGTTTAATTAAATCAGACCAAGATATACTGCATATTTCAAACAACAAACACTTCAACAACTATTTATTATATTATTTACAATAACTTTCCTTAATTAGTTTTCTAAATTTCCTAGAATATTCACATTCTAAGAATACCCAATAATATAATTATTACCATCTATATCAGGGCTGTCCAAACTACATGGGACCCAGGGCCAACAAAAATGACTCAATACATTGGGGGGCCGCAAAATATTTGTAAAAATAAAATACAAGTATAATAAGTATCATTATTTTATTATCTACTTTTTCATTAATTTGTCTTTTACAATTCTGTCAACATCAATCAATAGTGTTGTGTGCGGCATAATCGAATACATATCCAAAACATTTGAATTTCGTCGTAAGAAAAATAATTTACTCATTTAATGTATTTAAACAAAGAAGATAAAAAAGATTCTGCTGGCCGCAATAATTCATGCCGCGGGCCGCATGCGGCTCGCAGGCCATGGTTTGGACAGCCCTGATCTACATGATCTAGACTTGGGATGAAACAACTAAATATGACAAAATATACTTTTGTTGTATATTTTAAGTTATTAATATATTTTACAGGTGAGACGGGATTCATTTAAACTGCTACATATAATACTTTCAAATGTTACACTGGAGAAAATAGATCCATTTTTTGACATCATGTGCACATTTTTAAGAAGTGCTATGACACATATTGACAACAGAATTCAAGAAGATTCATTACTGCTTTTGGACATTCTATTACTGAATGCGCCTAGTCGAGTAGCTCAAGATTTTTATAAAATTATACCAAATTTTCTAGACATGATCTCCAAGATGAGGCTTGATTCAAAACCTGGTAGAATGTTAACTGTTAACATGGGAAGTCAAATAACTACAGTTAAATGGAGAACCAAAGTGTTACAACGACTTCAAGATTATTTGGACAAATTTAATAGATATAGAAAGGGCCAATCAATGGATAAAGTTATTAACAAAAATACATGTTTCTTAAGGTTTGATTCAAGTCAATCCAACTGTTATCCATTATTTAACTCAAATTACATTGCTACATGTCATTTACCTTGTTTTTCATCAAAGAAATCACTGGAAAATGAACAAATTGATGAAATAAATAAATTCAAAGAGTATATAGAAACTCTAATGCCGCTTCTCTTCGAAACTTGGTTAGAAGTATGCCCTACTATGAGCTCTGAAAGAAATATGGAGACTGTTATTAATGAAGACGCTGCTCTCTTGTTGAAATATACTTTAAATGTTATTCGATTGTTGTGGGTCCTTGTCCAAAACTTGAACAAATCAAACCAATGTTCAAATATTCAAAATTTATTTTGCCAAAAATACTGTCAGTTGTATACTGAACATTTTGTAAATGCATTTCCTTATGTGACAAACATAAGGTCAAAACAAAAAAATGATGCTACTATTACATCATTTGAAACTGTTATAACAGACTCAAAATTAGTAGAAGAAAATCTAGAAATCTGTAATTTATTTATTTTACTTCATCCCAAGGTCAATATGAAATCCCAAAACAAAGAAATTTCTTCAGTTTTGAATTATATCGAAAAGATTTTTAGTCATAATGACAATGAAAGAATTAATGATGTTATCATTAAAATATTACAAGCAATATTTTCAAATCAAATAAATAATTGGAATAAGACCATTTCCGTTGCGAATATATTATTTGCTAAAATTATATGGATGTACTTTAACAGGGATTTATCAAAGATGTTTAAACAAAAAATCTTCAGTCTTTTATGCAAAATATCTCTCAATGATAGACTTAAACATTTTCATCAGTGTGAGCCATATCAAATGTGGCTTAAAAATTTGCCTGATATTTTGTTGGAACAGTCTATATCCATAGAAACTATTAATATATTGCATAAGTTTGCAGTTCAAAACAATAAAATATTTAACTCCGTAATTAACAGCAAACTGTTAGAGATTTTAGAAAATTTACCAAAAATCGTGATATCCGACACTGAAAATGAAGAACACGGCTATTATAAACTGTTTTCTATATTGTTTTGGATCAAAAATTGGGACAATCAATCATTGAATTTGTTAGAAAAACAACTGGTAGATGGAATTTACAAAAGGGATTATGGAAAATTTATATTCGATACATTGAAGTTAAGAATAGCAGATTTGTGTTAATAGTATTGTTTGAATTTATAATAAATAAAAGTAACGAATGTATTTCATAAATGTTTAATTTTTATTACACAAAAAGGCAAACAACATAAATTATTAAATCTTAAACCCATTCAACTATCAGTCATCATACTATATTTTGTACAACAGGTAATAAAATCAAAAAGTTATATTTCCAACACAAATGTAAACACTATTCAACTAAATTGTATGTGCGCAACATTTATTTTTTAACACAAAAATTTATTATTGATAATGTAGCGACACACATACCTACATCAAACGTGGCATGTGTGTACTACAACAACTTAGACGAAAAATCAGCGGCACTACAAAGTCCGAAATTAGTTGGCTTAAGAACGCGGCTAATTAAGACTTGCCGCCCAGGTGGCGGACACATGTTACCTGGGAGCAACCATAATATTACCGACAAACTCCACACACAATGCAGCGAATTGTTATAATCCCGACTTTTAATCTTTATTATTTTATTACACAGATGTTTATTGTTAATTCCTGGTTTTACTTTTGTTTTATGATTTCACTATTTTTTGTATATTTATGACTGTAATATTATTTGTATTTGTATTGTCGGTTTGCCTCCATCCTATTGTTTTGCACGTGTTCTTTTGATTCTTATAAATATGCACTCAACTCAATAAACAAAAGATTCGTAATCCAGCTGCCAAAGCGATTACTAGTCTGCACAAACGGAGTCAGATATTTTATTTATTTATTTCAATCCTTCTGAAAGTAGCAAAGTGGTAATCACTCTACCACTTTCGCTAAAGTGGTGACCCCGACGTGATTTACTTACCCGACCGAAGCAGCCAACCGACGTGATTTCCTACCCGGGCGCAGCCGTCAGCTGACGTGATCATCTTGCAAGCCCGACGTGATCTCCTACCTGATCGAAGCATCTACCCGTCAACCGACGTAATAATCTATCCGGCCGACATCACTTCTCTGTCCGAAAACGACGTGAGTACCTGCCCGGCTGACATCATTTCGCTCTCCAAAACCAACATAATCACTTATCAAGTCACGCACCGCTAAAGTGGTGACCCAAAAGAACGCGCAAAACGCTGAAACAACTCCCAAAGTACGCGCAAAAACGCTGAAGCACACCGACAAGAATACACTCAAGCAAACATCGAAGTTTTACCTGCAGACATCAAGTAAGTCAAGAAGAGTTCCATAGCTACACAAGCAACGAAGCTCTACTTGCAAAGAAACGCTGCGCACCGAAGCCACATGCCGTCAACATGACGATCGAAACAGCCCATATCACAGAACATGTATACAAATCCTTTTATGAAGAAGCCACCAGAGCTCTCACCAAGCGCATTCCGCCACTCTGGCGCGATAAACCACGACTTTGGTTTATTTATTTTGAAGCTGTAACTAGCATACTTCACAAAAATCAAGAGCAACTAGCACAATTGGTGATTAAATATCTCGATAAAGAAGACATCGATCAGATCGCCGACCTAATGAGTAACCCAGCAAAAACATACCTATACACTGCTGTAAAAGAACGCCTGATCACCGCTTATGAAGAAATTACAAGTCCGCCTACGACTGACTATAAAGCTGTACTTCAAACTCAAGAACAAGAAAACAGCATTCATCAGTTGGATCAACAAGAGAATCTTCCGTTAAAGAAGATTACCTTGCCTTACGCCGATCCACCACCTCTATTGCTTCAAGACCCGATACCCGAAACAGTTGCTTCCTGTAGCAGTCCAAAAGAAAGCGCAATCGCAGACACACTCAACCGAGTTGAAGCAATCTCTTCTCCGCCTACGCTAGATTACACAGCCGTGACAAAACCACAACAGCCACAAGAACAAGATTGTACTGTCCAACAGCTACCTCAACAAAACAATCTTCAGGCAAAGAAGATTATTATTTCTTCGGATACATCACTCCTAATCTGCAAAACCTCAAGACTAAACTTGGCCGAAAAAATGCCGCATGATACATTCGACACTACTCGCGATTTAAGTCACACTGGCATGGAAACAACTCGCAAGCCGCTATTACAAAAATTCTACCGGACATCTAGAAACACCGACGTTTTCACTAGGGCGAGGCCATGCACACGTTATCGACGGTGCATAATACATCGTCGCATACCAACGAAGTCTGATAAACGAGACTTAAAACCACCACCAAACAAGTACAAGTTCAAGCCGTATGTAAATATATCATTTCCTAGAAGCATTCGACCTGCGTTCACATATAAGGAATCCCGCAACTTTGTTCCTATAAGCAATGCGATAAAACCTCGGCGACCACCAGAAGAACATTTCAACATTAGTAAGAAATACGACAAGTCCGACGCCATCCAGTTACGCGACCGCTAAGATGACCGCCTCGTAGCAACGACTCAAGCCTCTCTACCGGATCAACGATAGCACCGAGTACCTACACGCCGAGCATCTACACCTAATTCAGCCACACGTGTCAAGACATAACCGCCGTAACATCAACCAACAATTCCTGCATATCGCCAAACGCCGCTCGCACCGATCAGCCGATCGAGATATATCATTCGTCCACCAGTACGCTTCGCTTAAGGGGGAGCACTGTAGCGACACACATACCTACATCAAACGTGGCATGTGTGTACTACAACAACTTAGACGAAAAATCAGCGGCACTACAAAGTCCGAAATTAGTTGGCTTAAGAACGCGGCTAATTAAGACTTGCCGCCCAGGTGGCGGACACATGTTACCTGGGAGCAACCATAATATTACCGACAAACTCCACACACAATGCAGCGAATTGTTATAATCCCGACTTTTAATCTTTATTATTTTATTACACAGATGTTTATTGTTAATTCCTGGTTTTACTTTTGTTTTATGATTTCACTATTTTTTGTATATTTATGACTGTAATATTATTTGTATTTGTATTGTCGGTTTGCCTCCATCCTATTGTTTTGCACGTGTTCTTTTTGATTCTTATAAATATGCACTCAACTCAATAAACAAAAGATTCGTAATCCAGCTGCCAAAGCGATTACTAGTCTGCACAAACGGAGTCAGATATTTTATTTATTTATTTCAATCCTTCTGAAAGTAGCAAAGTGGTAATCACTCTACCACTTTCGCTAAAATAATACACAAACACTACTTCATGTATGTTTTTTACATTAAATATATAATACTGTAAATAACTTATTATAAAATGTAAATACGCATAATTATCATCATCCAATTTATGAGATATTACACAAACTCTAAACCAAATAATTCATGATAATTTTAACTTATGAATTTGTATCTTATATTAATATGGTCGTCTAATTTAAGCTATGGTTAGCAGCAATATTTATGAATTTACAAATCTATAATTCGGTAATGAAATTCATCAATTGTCTGGAAAAATGCATAGATAATTTACTATGTTACATAAACCTTGATAATTACTGTCAATAATTCATATATAATATACATCATAACAAAAACCCAATTTTTTCTTGTCGGTTATTCCTTATATTTACAAGGAAAAATAATTTCTAATTTTTATTATACTTAGTTACATAATTGATGGTAAAATGATTATGATAAATATATTATATATCTAAATATGTCTATGCCTTGCAATTGATTCATTTCATCTTCTTGCAAATCCACTTATAAGCCTCATTGACGCTAATTTTTATTACTTCATTAAAGACTAGTTGTTCATATAATGTACTAGTTCTAAATATTACAACTAACAAATAAAATCATTTCAGCGCATTATTGAATTGCTTAGTAATCCATTATCTATTATTTGGCAAATTTTGGCGTAAAATATAAGTTACCAATGACGAACGGCATAGAAGCCTATCATAACGTTTATATTATACGACACAAGGCTTTTGACTAATGTCTGCGCAGTTAAAGATATAAAGCCAACATCGAAAGTGGATTTATTTTATCATCACGAAATATAACGAACAACAGTATATCTACGCGTTCAATGTAGTCCAAAATTTAAAGTTCAGTTATTACGCTGTTGAAAAGTAAAACTATTTTGACCAAACTGTTAAAATACAACGCTTTTGTTACTATTGCATATTATTAACAAGCTGATAACAGTGACTTCGTCTGCGTTATTAATTATCCCAATAATATATTTTACCTATGGAGGAAAAACATAAAAACATTTAAAGCAAAAAAAATATACTGTTTGTAAAATTTCTTTGTAAACAATGTTATCTGTTTACTTCCCCTCTCCTGCGCATCGGCACCACACTGCTTACCCCATTTAAGTCAACGCTGAACGCGTAGTGCTTATAGAAATCGTAGTTTTTCAAAACTGTAATAAGATTATGTTAAATGAAGTTGTCATGTTATTTTTTTAGATAAGGACTCGCAAGTGTCCAAAAATTATAAAAAAAAATGGATCGATATCTATCCAGTACTTTTTGAGCGATGCGCGCGCAACGGAACATTATCATTTTGTTTGTATAAATAAATGAACTAGGTGATACATTATAAAACATTACAAATGGTGTAGTTTATGTCGAGAACATATAAGAAATGTACCTAACATTAAATATGACTATACATGAAAATGTAAGCGAATAACCAATGTTTTATTTTGAGTATCAAATACACGAGATCCATGAAATAAATATAGGAAAATTATTAACAGCGACGTTTTTTTAATGCAGAAGAAGAAGATTATGAATAAATTGTAAATTGAGAAATATGTTCTCATAAAGTAGAAAATAACTTGTGCATTTGATGCTTTTTAACTAAGTGTTAATTATCGTTTAATTTAAAACGCGGTGCAAGGTTAATAAAATGAAATCCTATGATCGAGTAAATATAGGGGAGGATCAGACTCTGAAGAAATTAATCTGAAAAAAAAAACTTAATTACCTTGATGACCTAATGAACGTGACTAAATTGCAATAACGTAAGGGTTGAAAGATTTCGAGTATAGTTACGATAAAATATTGCAAAATAAAATAATTAAAAAATCCTTTTTTAGAGAGCTGCTAATGGCTCATACATTGAAACGTATGAAACTCAGCGAAAATAAAGATACGTTCTCATTATTAAATTATCATGTTATTTTTCATTCAAATTTATAACAACCTTCGGCATTATTCACATTCGTCATCCCAATGAAAACATAGCTTTATGGTGGAAATAATTAAATACAATATACTACTATACTTATTTGAGTTTTGCCTATTGCGTTTTCCTTTTATTAGATTTTTTTGCGCGGGGTATTGTAGCAGAGGCCGACAGCATTGCCTGAAAATAAAACGAGTACATTGAAAACTAACTCAAAGAAGCATAAGCGTCACTACACGTGCATGGTGCCACTTAATACATTTTGTATGTAAATGTATGTGTGTCTTTATTCTTCATTACATGTTTATTTTGGACAACACAATAACTACTCGTGTAAAAGGTGATTTTAATATGAAAATACTCCATTTGTTTAAATACAATTATATTCAAACAAAACAAAGTAATTTACTAATTATAACAGTATCAACTGTCACCATTGTGATTATTAGGTTGGTAGAGATTATTGGATAAACAGATAAGAGCGCAGGACAGACAACATTAAATATATAAACTTAAAAAATCGAAACCAAACTTCACATAATTATATATGTACGAGTATATAAAGACAACAAATTGAATAACAAGCACACTGACAAATGTTATTAAAATCATTTAAAAAAATTCTACACTCGATTATTAATATATACGTAGTATTACAAAGAAAACAATATGTTAGTGATGAGTTAATAAATAAAATAAGAACCACAAAATAGCTTGGAGTAGGCAATTTAATTGTAAAATCATGCTTGCAAACAAAACACATAAGATAAATTATAATATAAAATAACATACTGTTTAATCTTATTTTTACTCCTAAACTAAACTGATTTAGGTTTATGTGAAATTATTTATACATCTGTGCTTTTAGATGCGGGAGCAATTTCGTTATTGTCGTGTAAAGGTATATACTTATATTCCGAACTATTCTGAGATTTCGATTCGATGATTTCAGTCTGTGAATTTAATTCTCCAATATCTTGATTAGCATTATCATTTTCAATGCAGGTTTCCTTTTTAGAAGTCGTTTCAACGTTAGTAATTTCAATTTGAGGTATACTTATAACATGGGTAGATGTTGACGTAGTTACATTCAAATCTGAACAACTTTCGAATTCGTCTGCTGTTTTAGCAGTCATAGATGATCTTCTACTATTACTGCCCGATGATGAAGACTCGTCAAGTTTTTGTGATTCTTCATTTTTATTCCAAAATACTAGTTTTGCCGGTAACTGTAACAGCCTGCTTATACCAGAACTACCCATTATAGAATTTCTTACTGGTGATTTAGATTTATGCCGTTGTTTCTTCTCAACTCCTCGATTTTCAAACAGCGATCCATCGCTTAAATCATTTTCTGAAAGATTCACATCAGTGGGTGGATGTGAGAGATTCTCTTCAGATACTACCAGTGATGTAACCGCTTCGTCAAGATCTTCGATAGCTTTTATGATCTCATTTTCTGCTTTAGGAGGGAGTGGAGCTTTTGATTTTCCATATTTACCTTTTAATTTACGTTTATTTCTAGGCGAATTATCAGGAGTTCCGAAAGATGCTTCATCATCACTTTCTGCTGATTCAATGACATTATACAAATTATCAATACTGCCATTCTGTTTGTTATCCTTTTCAATGCTTATAAGATTTTCGCCTATGTTTTCTTCAATATTTTCTAAGTCTATAGCACATAACTTTATTTCAGTTTTTTGTTGATTTTCATTACCATTTGTAGAATCCGACAATTCTGTGGAGAGAGTTTGTTCTTGACCCTCTTTTTGAGCTTTAGCTTGATCATCAATAAAATCTACTGTATTAACTTTATCGTCAATTACATTTTTTAATTTGTCATTTTGAGCAGTTTCATTAAAATCAGTTAATATTTTTTTACTCAACGAAGCTTCTTTAGTGGCGATTTCTTTTTGGTCCCGATGATCTGTATTATTATTTATACTATTAGAATCAGTTTGGAAAGGGAAATTACCTAATACTTGAACTATCTTTACTTGGTCTCCAATATATTGGTACAAGAACGGTGGATCAGTATGGGACAGATATAAAGGAGACTTAAGTGTTACAAGGGGGGGCATATTCGCATATTCAAAAGTATCGTTGTCGTGTAGCTCCTCGTTGATTACTTCATTTTCCTTTAAATAAAAAGGTTTTAAGTCTATATCAAAAAACACAAATCAAACAGTAAAAGCTAATAAATGCATAAACAGACTTGAATCATTACTAAACATAAAAGGGATTTAATATACTATACATTTAACTCATGCAACCGTAACACGCATTTCACAATAAGTTTTATATTTGTTTCCAATAATATTATACCTTGATCTTACATTTATAGCTTATTTCTAATATAATACTTGTTTTTTAATAATGCTAATTCAATAAAACATTTATAAACTTAATGTTTTTAAGCCAATAGTATATTTCTAGGCTAAGTATTTAGATATTGAGCCTTCTAATTTCCTCACTCTTTCCTTTCAAATTTTGTAAGAGTTTCTTTTTTAATATTACCCAAAGTTTTCCGTTGACAAACCAAAATATAAAAATGTTATTTTTTTTTGCTAAATCTATTAATATTTCACATGATTCTTATCGAGAAACGTTATTGCTTGTCTATGTTTAGTAAAACAAATAAAAAATAGAAGAGCTATAAAATTACCAAATTATTGTTTTGACGTCTAAACGCTTAGTATATTTTAGTACGATCAAATCAATAAGTATTTAAATTTAAAATCATCCAAACATATGCAATTTACAACAGATTGAGTATGTTTGAATTGATCTTATTCGTCGCTATGCGCTCTTAGATAGTTATGTGTAGTAAAAATAAGATTTATAAATCTATTATGAACTCATTTGCTTTATTATAAATGTATAAAATTAAAGGGCCCGTAATATTATAAAAGGAGCCCATAGATATTTTTTTAATAATAGCATTATCAAACATCCAACTTAGGACAATTATGATTTGATCATAACATTTGTCGATTATGACAATTCAGATTACAAACATCCAGTTGTAAAATTTCGTTCGTGTTATGTATATTATTAATCTTACTATATTTATTATTTTAGCAGAGGTGCAATTTAATAAGAAATTATATTAAAATAAAACCCATTTGATATTTAAAAAAATCTGCGACATTTGCCTTCACATAAAGCTGCCTGTACATGAATGAATATACATTATTTATCTCAATGTTTACTAATATTTGTTTTAATTATTTAAATAGGCCTTATAATATTCCTAAGATCATTGGCAAAAACTCATATACAGGCAGTTTTGACATATATTTGTCCGCAACACAATAATTTAAAATGATAATATTTTATTGACTAATAATAAATCGACTTATGCTCTTGATTAAGGTATTAAAAGTATATCTGAGAGAAATAATAGATATATTGTAATGTTCAAAATCTTCTCCATTATTATAGAGATGAGTAAGAAATATGCAAGACACAGGAATTAATATTTATAATCAAATTACACTGAACATTTATGACATGAAAATATTCGTATATATGATCGAGTGATAAATTAATAAAATTGACCGTAACCAATTTCGGCAATAATTATGAAAGAAAGCACCATTTCTCCCCAGTGATTTAAAATCCATAAAACTGTTACCAGACCTCAGCGGCTTGAGGGCGCTTGATAGGAGTAACGGTAGTTTTGGAGGTGCGAGCGCGTGCGCGGCCCGACGCACCGAGCGAACCGGCGCGAGTCAACGACGCAGAGTTATCAGCGCTCGAGTATCCAGAACTTATATCCTCTGATGATTTTATGTGACTGCAATTATACAGTAACATGGGCATTTTCTTAAAAAAATACTTTTAATTTATATGTTTACAAGATAACATTCTTCTTAGCGTGTTACTACGTGGCTAGGGGACTCTGTGTGGAGCTCGCCAATTTGAGGCTGCGTTTATCAGATGCTGACTGAATGCACTCAAACATCTACTTAATCCTAAGTTACTATCTATCAGCGACAACATAGACTTATTTGAGAGATTTCAGTGTTGAACACATAAGCTACAATTTATAAAGGCTCGCTTCTTTTCTTATGTTAATGTAATTTTGATCTAAACAGTACATTTTTTCGGGGTGACAGATATCACTCTATGTACTCTTCTGTACTCCTCATAATGTGTGTTATAGTTAAGGTGTGAAAGCGTAACAAACAAACGTTTATGCCTGTGAAGTGACACACCGTTATAATTAAAACTATTTTTGTATGACTACATCCAAGTATAAATGCGAAAATAATGTTTCAGAAGTTGTAACGTAAGACGCTATGATTGGTGTTTCTTTCTTCGTGACAACTAGAATAAGCTTTAAATTATTATTATTTTATTTATTTAATTACTAAAACTATATATTGAATATGTAAATCAAAATTATATGACATTCAGTTTATGTATATTCAGAAGTATAAAAAATTCATAGTTTATTACCCAGAATCGAATGTATAATAATATTTTTATTTTAGATTTATTTATAACTTTCTAAGTTATATTTAATTTAAATATAGTAGGTACGTATACAGGTTATACAAGTACATTTAATATTTGAGGTTATAATTAGATACAGATAACACAGTATATATAAGTAAGCGATATAGCTTCTGTGATTGTGCTGTCTATGAATAACTTTCACAGACAATATAAAATATACCTCTTTTTTCGCTCACGAGCAAGCTTATGAACGTGACAAAGGCTGATATAGTTTTGTATTTGCAAAATCCTGCGACAATATATCACATTATTTGAATTTGTTTAAATCCGTGAAAATTGTTAATGACATATACTGCAATACTGACAAAAAAACGTTTTCTAAAGAACATTGTATCCTAAAAATGCAGCTGTACGAATATTATGAACGTGTCGAATTTAATTAACCGTTCTATAAAGATGTGAATTATTTCCAAACATTACTCGACTGAAACCTACATGAATACTAATGTCGACGGGGCCAAAATTCGGTCAATTTTTGCCGAAATCTAGGTAGGTCCCCACAATAAGAAAATAAAAATTATTTTTCAAAAATAATACTTATGTCGACAATAGATATGACTGTGTATTAAAAATTGTCACCTGAAATCTGGTTCATCCATTCTGTTTGGCCGAGGACCTCTGACATCGACATCTACTTCGGGGAAGTATAGCGGTTGCCGGCTGTTCGATTCAGACGCACTACGACGAGTGCTAAACCCGCTAAAATGGGAATGCTTTATGATTAATAAAGTTTTAGGTGAGATTATGGTTAGACTACGTTGAAAAACTGTCAAGCCTTCAAAACAATTTCTAAAATTATAATTAAGAAAAAGATTAAATAAGATCTAATATAAACCAGCATTTTTCTGATATATCAATTAGTAGATACATACATGCGTCATCAGTACACTTCGTAATGATTGACGGTTCTAATAAAATTTATTAATATTAAAATGTTGCGTTTTGATAAACAAAATATTGTTTTTATAGATAAAAATTTAGTGGCGCAAAAATAGATAAAAAATAATAATAAAATAAAAAATATAGGTTCTGGATACCTCTTAGCGCCACGTTTGATAAGTCGTGGTTCGGTTAGGACGTCATCGGCCTCGTCAGCGCCTCGCTCTTCACGGGGTTCGCACTCTGTTAAGTCTGACAAGCTGTAGCTTTTACGCAGTTGCTGAACAAGCCCACCGCCACCCTGATAAATTATAATTTAACATAATTTACGAAATGTTAACCGATATTATGTAAAAAATAATAATTGAAATAATAAAAAAATGAGGAATTGTTGGTTTGAACGTAATTATTTAATATTAAGTCATGGTTATACATAGAGATAGTTTAAGACATATTAAGGGAAAAAGACTGGCTCTCAAATGACAATACCAAATTATTCCATAGCCGTACGATGATAGATTTCAACTTGAAAATACTAGACAACCAGACGACTCTATATTGGTCGCACTTCCGCCTAGTATTCATAACCAAGGGTGGACAGAGGTTGTTTACCCGCTCTTGAGGCCACATACGATTTTCTTTTAAAAATCAAAAACCAGGCGACGTCGTGCTTTGAACTGACCTTCATGAATTAGGCGACACCATTTCCTAATAATATCTACATATTTAGACGTGAAAAAGCTTATATCCCCTCATGGTCGAATTTTGACCTCTGGACTACCTCTAGTAATTAATCTGAATTTGCCCTTATGAAGCCGATATTTTATAGCTATTTTACTACTATCGTCTTGCTTTTGCGTAATATGCAATTGGTGGACAATAAAGTGGCCAGTCTTAGTGAAATATTAATATATTGAATTCTTCAATTAACTATTTATTAAAAAAATAAAAGATTCCGTTTCACGTTGGCATTTTAAACTACGCTGCCTTTGATTACTTATTAACAGATACAAGATTACCACAGTATTTTAGTAAATAAAAATAAAGGAAAATAGTTACTCACGCAAAATTCGCCATTATAGGATCTTCGACTGGTTCTATGAAGCTTTGTGAAGCAAAGCACATGCAAACATTATCACTTAAACTATTTAAAATTATAATAAACAAAACAAACATTTTAAGAAATGAGACTAAACTTTATTTATCGTAGAAACTAATCGAAATATAACTAAGTCAGTCACACATACTACATCTAAGTAACACAGCACACCTCTATCATTAATGTTTTACGTTACAACACCTGCGCGCACATCAGTAACAAACACGTACAAAATGCGAACTTTCTAACCTTTTATTCATGAGTCACTAAACTTTAACCGGTAACAACAACAAAAAGTCCTTAAAACTTTACGATTATTACGATATCGTTATATGTATCAAGTTTACATATGTACGGTTTTTTTACTCATGTGACATGCGTATTGAAACATAGATTAAAAACTAACTTATTTATATATATTATCCATGCGGTTTAAAACGTGTATAAAAAAAAATCTTCATTAACAACTGGATTGTGCGGGGGAAAAACAAAAATTAGCAGCAGCAATTGGTTGCAACAAAAGTAAATAAATCGAATACTTTACATATGAATAGTGGAGAATTATTTAATAATCGAAAGTTCTAGAACAAAACCATCTAAGGGCACTTTAATTTCGAATCGTATTTCAGTTTCGGCAGTTACGATTCGATAAAGTTTTCGTAACTGGCTAGACGCCTATAAAAAGTGCTTTTAAATAATAATGTCTGCCAATATGAGTATAAATAGGGTAATATTACATTTTATATTTCGTCATGTAGTCCGATGAAACTGTAGAGTCCTAGCCAGGGCAACAGTGAAAACAAATCGAAAAAAAAAAAATTTCGTCACCGAAATTGCAAAAATTCCTTTACTCGGTTTTGTTCCAAAACTTCTACAAACACATAAATGGACATTAAAAACCGGCATGTAACTATCATACTTTGGTTTGAGTTGCGTTGAGTTAAAAAATATGTTATAACATTTTTTTTTGGAACTAAATCCCTATTCTCGCTCAATTAAAACGCTAATAATTATATTTCACGAATTGAGATCTAAAATTGTCTTAACATAGGAAAATGACATGACGTCGTTTTTGCATTCGCGACGTAAATTTTTACACATAAAATACATATGAGAGTTCTTTGTGACGTAATGTTGGTGTAGTAAGCCCTATAATTGAAATCCATACAATACTTTTGTATGACGAATACATTGTTAGTTTTATTGCGAGTGTGTATGTGTATACAGTCATGAAAATATAATTAGATATGACTAGTACTCAGCTCATTAAAAAGTCAAAACTACAATATTTTTGCATATAATATTATGAAAAGATAAAATTGGTATGTTTGTGAGCGGTGGTCAATATCAAGCCTACTGATTCGGTTTGTAAAAATTATGCAATCGATAGAAAGATTTTACCAATATACGCTATTTCAACGTTACTCACATTTAGAGTATACAAACGTATGAGGTCGCTTGCGGATTTTTGTTTGAATGTAATTAATTAGGAATGAAAATTGTAATTAATTATAAATTAAAGTTTTTAAAATGGGCTTACCCATTATTTATCACATATACTTTTGGTATTATTTATTAATCAAGGCTTTAAAACACCATTCTTATTTCAATTTTCTGATACATCATTTTGTGGGCAAGAATACGATCAATCTTACAAAACAATCTTTTAGGCATAACATACTTTAATAATGAAATTTTGAATACTCGTTAAGAGCATAGACTTTAAAATAATAGACTCGAGTTATAATTCATAAGCTACATTTTTTGCTAGACTTTATTATAGGAACAAACAGAAAAAATTGAATGTAATAAATTTTGATTTTCCAATCAGATTATGATGAGAAAAGTAAGTATTGCATTTAGAATCTTCTTGAAGAATAACCATTTTCAATACTGAACTGCTCATAAAATCGGTCCGACTTCACTCACACTTGTAAAAAATACTATCAAGAGATAAAAAAGAATACTGGTAAAAATCGAACAAGAAACAAAACTAAAGGTTATGCTTTGAGGAATGCTTTAGTAGTCATCAGAATCAAAACCTATAGAAAGCAAACGAAGATGTCATCTCTATAAAAATAAAAGCAAAAAAAAAGAAAATAGTTAAAAATCTTACAAGACATTTTACTGAACGTAATGCAGCTTAGAGGAATTTTAATAGCCATCTAAACCAAATTTATGGATAACAGATGGACACTTCAAACATATAAAGATATTTAAAAAATACTGTGTTAACAAAAGAACATAGTTAATAAAATAGTACAAGCAACATAACTCTACGTTACGATGTATCGAGGTATGTTAACCCTTAGTAGCCTGATTTACGAAAGTGATTTATTTTTAATATTACTGTGTTTGCTTGAGGGTCTAGATGAAGGGGAAAAATAGCTTTATAAATATAATATAGCTATATAATTTTTATATATATAGCTTATAAAAAAAAAAACGAATAGTAATGTGAACATTCAGTTTAAAAGATTGGTATCAAAATTGAAACTCTAGGTTATTAAGGGTTAAAGCATTCGAATTAAAAACCGAAGACGACAAACGGACTCGATGCTCCCACGTCATATAAAATTGTAACCAATAAATTATCGAAAAGAATCGTTTCTATAGATAATAAACTCTCAAACAAAAATATACCTACTACAATATGCAATAATATTAATACAGTGACATACGGTTTATTTATACTAAATTTGGATATATATATTATAGTTCCCGTTTATTTACGCAGTGTGCAATGTTATTTTGCGTAACCTAGATTTATAAATATCTATAAAAATAGAAAATACTTTCCTTTGCCGCCATAATTTTTAAAACTTGAATTATAACTTTTTACAACATTAACGAGTAGATTTAAAACATCCGAGTCACTATTGACTTTTACCAAATTTCTGCCTCAAATTATACGTCCATGACTGTATATTAGGTATTTGGTTACCGAAATCTTATTCCGGAATTACATATTCATGTGAGATTGTTTATAATTTTTAATGGTTTTCAAATTTTATTTCCTATATACTAGTGACGTCTTTCAGTAAACAATCAATCATCGATATACACTATGGCATAAAATTAAAGCAATAAAATATTTTTTTAAGCTAGATCGTAAAGTCAGTATACAAATTTTTAGCTATACGAGTCAAGATATAAATGTGAAACGCAAGAAAATATGTGCGATGGTGGTGTTCGATATTCAGTCCGTGTAAAATTAAATATTGCATAAATCTTGTAACATCACAGCTGAATCTCATTAGGAAGTTAGAACATGTTCAATCGACCATGATTTCACTTTCTTTTTCAACGGCGGCTTGGCTGCGAGTACGACGGCCCTTGGATTTGCTTCGTGATCGTTTCTCTTTGACCACTTTCCGTTTACGTATAACATTGCCTCGGCTTCGTGCTGAAGTGTTTTCAGGGTCATAATCAGGATCGTTGGCATCCCCATCGCCCGTTGAAAAATCTTGATTATTATCTACAGCGTCTAATTCTACTATTTCAACGATTCCCGGTTGGAGGTTGTCTTCGGAACGTTGATATTCTAAATCATCGTACGGGTAATCATGGAACCCGTCAGTAACATCACGGGCTTCAATAGCTCGCCTAACTCTAGCGCTATCCTGTCCAGGGCTCGGCAGATTGAAGTTCTGAATGAAGCAGCAAAGGATGGGAAGTAGGGAAATGAACGGGTCGGAAGTTGGGAAAAATTAAAAAAGCATGTTAATAAAACTAAAAAAAAATCCAAATTAAATGAAGCAAGAATGAATTTAATACAGTATAATTAAATGGTAATCGCAGCGGTCGACATGGTTGATGACAGCATTTGCAATTAATAGCTTGCCGAGTGTGTTCGGGCGAAATTGGAAAGCTGTGCAATATACATCAACTAAAACGTGCACAAAGTTCGTTTTATTTACAACATACTATAATCAAACATGCCACACCTTTGTTTGGGAACGTTGAATTCAATTAGACACCAATTAACATAAAATTAAAACAACACATAGGTTTTAAAAAAACACATCGTACTCGTGTGACAGTTAGGGTGTATTAAGCTCGCCCTTACCCTTTGTAATATAAATAATTCAGCATTTATTAAAAAAAAAAAAACTGACTAAAGGTATATTATACATATATACCGAAATTAAGATAAATAATAATATCCAATGCTTCAGTTAAAAAAATTAAGAATGACATAATTTCAGCATATATTAGAAATGAAATTATTTGATGTGGAACAACTAGGTTTAATTTAATTAACGGTTATAAAACTAAGCGTGCAGACTCGGGGCGAATGTAAAAACTTACTTTTATTGCCGTCTGCATTATGACAGTGGTGGCGTAGTTGACGCCCTTCGTGCCTAGGTTCAAGACGGTGTGGTAACCTTGATCTTTGGCTTTCGCAATATACTCATCTATCTCCTGAAATAAAAGATGTAAGACATCTATACATATTACAAAATAAAATATCATCGTATGTGTTAGTGTGTTCACTTAGTTCTTCTAGAGAAAGTAAGATTTATATTTGTAGTACATTTTAGAAACAAAAATAAATTGCTGATTTTATATAAGCCATATTTGGCAAATTCTTTTTGAAGTTATACTTCTTTTGGCGCGTTAGGGAAAAATGATGAGAGTAAATTTTTACGATGCGCGTGCGCGCACCGTCACGAAAAACCGACACCCTGAAGTTTTACATTTTATTTAAAAAAGTATGTATGTATTAAATACCTTTTTTCTATTGTTAGTGTCGTTTTTTCTACAAACGTAGAGTAAGGCGAAAGACAAAATTGTTGAAAAGATTTTTATCTTGTTACGTCAAAGAAGTATAACTTCTAACGAGTGTAAATAAGTACACACACAGTTTTTTTTTCATTATATTTGTAATTGTCAGGACGAGATTTGTATAAAATATATAAAAATTCGTATAAGAAAAGTTAAAAATTAGTTAAAAAATCTCTCTATAAAAAGGCACTTGGGAAATCTTCAAAAATGTTACCAAATTGATATCAATTGCCATTTTATTTCATTACATGCCCGTACTACATGTAAAGGGGAGGTTTGGTATCATTGTCTTTTATTAGTAAGATTGCGAAGCCGGAGCCGGCAGCTTGTATTTAAATAAAGTAAAAAAACGCCGATGTATTCTAATATAGAAGTAAGATGGAGTTCTTCGGCGCTTATATTAATAACGCTGGCTAAATCTTATGAGATACATAAAAAAGATGCATTGGACATCTCAAAAATGCTTCCAGAAAAGTCAGTGATGGTGCTATATGTCTGTCTCCAAATGATAGCCCATAGTAAACATTTTATTTACGACATGAAAAATTATTTATTTCGACGATGCTATTTTGACAGATTTCGTTACGTTGGGCATTCAATATATATTAAAAATACCATTTACACGATACAATTTTAATGAATATTTTAGAAGACATCACAAAATTACAACTTAAAAAAATCATCTCTACGAAGATTCTTATGTAGCTTCTATCACTTTGTTTCACAGTAATTGTAAAAGCGCCAAGAAATTTATCTAAATCGTCGAACGATGCCATATTAGTAGTACATTGCACTTAGACAAAGTCGCGGCTGGTCACTTGTAATTTTATATGTAGTAAAAGAGGGGCTATAGCTAATACAAAATTAATAACTCTATAGATAATAAGTATTGATATCTAAGATTGTTTAACCGTCTTAGAGCTCGCATTGAATTTCATTAGAAACCTAAATAGGAGTTGGTAACAACTTGCAGTATAACTAATTTTGCAAACATCCTGGTATTTTGACTGTGAATTTGTTTCTATTAAGAAATCACGAGAAACGAATTTACATTGCTGTTAGTTGACTATTTCTGATAATTTTTAGAATTTAAGAAAGACATGAGTATAAACATAAAAATTGCACAAATTCTATAAAAATATGCATTCAGTAATTACACTATATTTATTTATATTATAATAGAAAAATTAAAAACACAATATATTTTGTTACTTTCAAACTTTTCTATATCCTACAAGTTCTATCGACTCTTCGTCTTTATTTTAAAATACTTTCTTATATAAACAATTTTACATTAGACAATAAATAACATATATTGAATCGCTGCAACTAACCTGTTCGCGCCTGCAAAGCGCCGGATGTACAAACTTCCTGTAGAGGATTGAAGATCCTTTTGTAGCTGGCGAAAGAAGCCAAAGGACGAGCACTATTTTCACTTCGTAATAGAAGGGAAACCATGATAGGAACACATCCGTGAATGTTTCGGTGCACGTGAACAGAGCGAAAACTATCCAGTACATCATCCATTTTACCTATAAAAGAAAAAAAGTCCATACATAATAATGAAAATTAAATATTTACATTATTATGACAACAGTGGTTTTGGGTCTTGGGAAATTACAATTCAAATTGTTTTTATTCTCGCCCTTTATATATATTTAACGGTTGATTTTCGAAACATCTGATCCTATTTTGTCCTAGTATTAACCCTTAAATGCATGATTTTAATCTCAAAAATGTATTAATGTAGAAAAATTACATAGATTTATAAAAAAAATCTATATCATCATAAAATACAGTTACTCGCCTTTAAAATATCTGTTTAGCAAGAATAAGCGTTCAGTAATTTTTTTTTGTCATTCATAATATTTATGAACTTGTTTGCACTCGCCAAAATAGTTCGCCAATTTAAGTGTCATATTTAAAAGTGCGGAATTTATGTGCTTCCTGGGCTGCTATAGCTTACAAACAAAAATAAAATATTCACTATATTTAAGATTTTAATGAGACGTTAAAAATAGTATTTCATTTTAGAGACACCAAGCATTTAAGTGTTGAATGATAATCTGGTCAAGATAGTAACCACGCTAAACTTAGAGTAATACGGGTTCTCAACTGCAGTTGCCGAAACGCATCTACAGTTGTGCTTGGCGACAGATATTCAACTTTAAGGTGGTAATTATATAGGCGGATTTGAAAAAGCCTTATCTCTATGCTATGGTCTTCATCACTATGTTTTACTTCACCGAAAACTTCGGCTTATTTTCAACGATTCAATTCTACGTCAATCCACGCCGTTTCCGAACACAATTAACACGCCTTCTGAATCGATCACTATGACATTTTGCATACACGTTGTCCAGGGTGCAGAAAAGGACATACATCCACAAAAAACGTCCACTTTCCGTAGAATAGGTTAAAACAAACGAAACCGTGAGCAAGGGCTAGTCATTTATATTTTATTCCTTTACTTATAATCGAGAAAATGCAAACAATATCATTACAGTAAATTCAAAACTGATGGTACTCTGATATGAACTTTCGCTTTAAAGTTGTTTTTTGAAATAATATTTATCTAGTGACGTTACTACGACTCCATACATATCTACAATATAAACTTCATTCGAGTTTTAGTAACTTTCGACTCGGCGTAATCTCAAATCAGCCATATATCTTCAACATTAAGGCAATATGGCGTAAATTACACATAATTCATTAGGACTTATCTTTAAATTTATTATCCATACTAATAATATAGAGGAAAAGTTTGATTTTATGTTTGTAATAGTTAAGCATATAAAAATACTTAACTGGATTTTACAAATTCCTTGACCTATAGAGAGCTACATTATCAGAGATTAACACGGGCTGTATTCTATTTTCAAAATCTATATAAAAGCCAGTGAATTCATGCGCTAAAGCTAATTACCATATATGTTTCACATCAAAGTATATAGAATGTTAAGTACACGATTTTCATAAAATATTTTTCATATCATTCAAATGTTGTTGACGTTTCACCAGCAATATATAATTGATAACAGAATAATATAAAATAAAAAAAAAAAATTGCATAGGGGTTATAATGTACGGATATATAGAAAACGAACGATTAGAAACCCGTTTTTTTTTTTTAATAACAAAACGTTAAAGAATTATACTAGGTTCAGCAAGAATAATTGCTCCTAGGAAGTCGGGACTAAGACGAAGGACATAATGGTAGCTGAACCGTTACAATGTGAGCGTGCGCCGTGACAAGGTCATTTCGTACCTTACCGGAGCATTGGGTGCAAATTATGTTTCAACTCTCGTAGTTATCGTTAGATGAGAAAGGTAAATAATGTTTCTCGTATCGCACACTTAAAATATTATTGTTCATTGAATTTGATATTACAATATAATTTAAATTGTATGATATATACTCACGTATTCCTTCAAGTTCTTCGTCCGTACTGCTTTATATGAAGCATAAGCCGGGTAGAGAGTACCGAAAACCAATCTGCAAAACGGATACAATACCAGATATGATATCATTGTTGGAGCGCACAGTCCTGCCGTCACAACCAAAGTACTGAAATTCCCGAAAGTAACACTAGGGACACATTTGTATAACGCCAGTGCAAAGTTGATCAATAAACGATTCCAGACTTGTCTGCTCGGTCGACCGAGGAGGAAGTCATTGTTGGTCTTGTCGACTTTTTGGTCGTACTTCACAATTTCGTCACTTTCGAATGGTTTAGAAGCGGCTACAGTTACACGGGTATGTTCCGACTCGAGTTTGGTTACAATGAGCCGGACACTGGACAGCCCAAGGCTCAACGTTGGCAGACGAGAGCTGTCGTCACGGTGACGGCGCGCGCGACCTGCTTCCATGGATACGTTAAAAACGTCATTACGCGTCCATTAGCAAAGTTTAACACACTAAATTTAATGTCTGTCCGAGTGCACTGCAGAATTTCTTATGATGCGCACACACTTGTTGTATTGTCGAGTGGAGACTGATTCAATAAAGATCCGTCTCAGCATAATTGGCGTGCTATTAGCCACCTTGTAAATCAATATCACTGTGTCGATAGAGGTTATTTGAATTTTGTTCGAGCAAAAGTCATTAGGTGAATGTTTTTATTGGTCCTTGAGTTTAAACAACTAGTTAACTGACCGTTTAATATTAACAGTGTACGTTATTTTCCGGTCTTTGCTTTTCATGGATAAAATTGGTTACTTTGCAATGAAAAAAAACATTGTCTAAAATAGGTTTGTCGTACATGAGGTACGTCTTATTTGGTTGTTACAAAATTAAAATGGTCATATTAGAAATGTACCGTCAAAGAGTTAGTGGATATCATTCACCTAAATTTTATTTTATAAATCAACGCGACGATCTAAATGTTATGCCCGTTTCATGCAATCATACTACATGTTCATAATCTAACAAAGTGCAAGAGTGCGTGAAATTTTAACGAGTTAGCAGTAACGTTGAAAGTGGGCTCCGATATTCGTAAGTATTTGCTTTAAGATAAACAAGTAAAGTAAATCAATGTACAAAGAAGACCAACGGAAGCCAGTAATACAAGACAGGACAATTCAGAGAACGATGAATAATAAAATGGTCAAGCTAGACTGGACGATTAAATTTTGCCAGTGTAACATGATCCACCCCCGTCTTCTTTAGCTGACCGATAACAAGCAACTAGTATATCAAAGTACACTGGACCGATTTAAAAATAAACGATAGCATTGCAGATGCATGCATCAAGGTGTAGATATTTGCAACCTCTATACTAAAATACAAACAACAATCAGTATTGTTTCGATTACAGATAATTTATTTGTATAGATGTATACATCACACAGTTTTTTGTTTACCAAATATTGTAATTTGTATATACATACTGCTTTCTTATAATATTGATAATGAAATCAAATGTACATTTTGCCTTTACATTGTGCACGTCACAAAGCGATTTTATTTTCTATTTTTTTTTTAATATAATCATTA
Source organism: Antheraea assamensis (assembly GCA_035772565.1). NCBI lineage: Eukaryota > Metazoa > Arthropoda > Insecta > Lepidoptera > Saturniidae > Antheraea > Antheraea assamensis. The sequence continues at coordinate 1,352,401 of JAQQSE010000112.1, read as the reverse complement.
TTCCCACGTAAAAAGACCAGTGTTTGTAGCGCTACAAATAATCGTAGAATAATTCATATCAATTGATTCGATGAACACGTAAGCTGATGTAATAAATATATGTAAATGAAAAAAAAAATTATAAGTAGTAAGCTGCTAACCTTTTAAAATTTTAGACTAGAGAGTGTCTACAGTTTAGATTTTTTATTTTACCTAAAAAAATATGGAGTTGCTTAAATAATTTTATTTCTACAACCACTCAAAGTATAACGTTACCAAAAACAGACGAATTATGATGTCATTATTTCGGAAACCACACCCACAATGAAATGTCTGCCTGACAAACTACATACCAAAGATGGTAATTCTTTTTCAATTATGAACATTAAGGCTTACAGTGCTGTATAATAAATATATTAGACATACTTTTCATAAAATATTTCTATAAAGGCGTCCTCCAAATGGTTCTTGTATTAGGAAGTCAAAGGTAATAAACGTAGATGAATCTGGAGCATCGTGCAAATCGATCACTGGCGCGTGCGCATTAAAATATTAGGCCCGTTTCTTAATACCAAATCCAAAAATAATACGAATGAAATGTGATCTAAATATTCTTTGTAGTTCCTTGTTCAATTATTTGTTGGCATTTTAAGAAAAAAATGTACCTAGTCGATTTTAATATATATTGTTTTTCCTTTAAACACGATGATAGCAATTAAATTAAGTGAGGCATGAAGCTTATTGGCGTATGAACGTTTACATATACCTTGATCTAATAATTTCATAACTGTTTGAGTAACTCAATTTCTTCACAGTTAACTGTAATTAATTTATACACTATGTATTCGTATGGAATACGAGACATCGTTTTAAATTGTGTTTAATAAAAAAAGGATGTTAGTTCACGTAAAAACTTTCAAAAGTAATAAAATTATCATAACGTAAACCGACGGTTCAAGAAGCAACCTTACAAATACTCGAAGTAGTTGAATTCTAGTAAGGAAATAACCGGTTATAATCTATTTACAAACATGCTTCGCGTGTGCATGTAGGTCAAGAACCTCCAGTGCAATGATCATCAATCATTCATCACATTAGCATGGAATTAAACTCTTTTGTTTTATAAATAAGACCTTAAGCATTTCTAGACGAGGCATAATTTCAAGTAACAACAAGTTACGTACCTAGAGTATTCATCGATTCATAAAACCACAACACTTTCAGAAAAACTACACTACGTTCTGATCTAGTCTCTTCCAAACGTTTCTATAAACCTTTGTTAAAATACAAGGCCAGTGGTGTTACCTACTCGTTACATTGTTATCTATTGTGGAAGACAATACGCCTTCAGATTATGTTAAACGATCACTTATTAATAAGATGTGTACCCACACAGTTTTGCATCACGAACTACAAAATTGTTGCTAATGTATATATTTTTTTTGCAGTGAAAACTTTACACTCTTTGTGATCTCAAACTCGAAGAAACGAAAAAACGATACGCACACTTTTCTTTTTATTAGAATCAAGATAATCTAATCATAAGCGCTTGGACTGCTCTTTTAAAATAAATAATACTGAGGTAACGCATTAATTAGATACATTACAGGCAGAAGTATCAGCTGTAACCATATTAAACGGCAGTTCAAACAAAGAGCGATCCTTGCAATATTCTTCCAAATAGCGTGGTCACAAAGCTTGAGAGATTATTTTTGGAACATAAAGGCGGTCATTATGGTTTTCAAATATAAAAGTTGTATTTTAATTTAGCTATTTCTATTGTAGACAATTGTTATTTATATTATGTTCATCAATTGTTACCGGTTAGTATTTTAAGATAATTTTTTGGTAATCATTTGTTTTTTAATATTCAATTTAATTATTATTTCTAATTCTTATTATTACTACATCTATAATATAAAAATGAATCGCTGAATGTGTTGCTAAGCGCAAATCTCGAGAACAGCTGAACCGATTTCGCTAATTCTTTTTTTAGAATATTCCTTGAAGTACGAGGATGGATCTTACGGAGAGAAAAATTAAAAAAACTGTCTGATAAAGTCTAAAAACAACACTTTTCTATACTTCCATACAAACGATTCGTAATAATACTTAAAACTCAATTTGAACTTTAATACTATAGCATAAAGTTTAAGTGTTAGTGGAGAGGTTCCGGGAAGGCAAAACAATTGAGTGACGTTAGTATCGGATAAATATTAATGTCAGTATTTATACGATGGTCCCGAATACCAGAATAAGTATAAAAAAAAAATTTAAAGAATCGACTGTAAGGCGGTACGAAGTTCGCCGGGGTCAGCTAGTACGAAATCTATATAAACAAAAATCAATTACTGAATGTGTAAGCGAGTCTCTTTAGAACGACTGATTTAGATATAACTTTTGTTTTGTTATATTTGTAACTAGCTGTTGCCCGCAGCTCCGCAGGCGTTTTTTTTATAATTGTGAATTACCTCTTATAAGATCAGCTATCTGTTAGTGAAAGTTCCGTGAAAAATGGTTCAAACTTTTGGAGATAGTACTGCAAACAAAGCCATGGGTAAAAGCTAGTCCAAAATAAAAAAAACTTTAATTACTTTTTATAACTTTAGCTATCTGTCAGTGAAAGTCCCATGAAAATAGATCTAATCGCTTTGGAGATAGTACTATAGACGAAGCCATGGATGACAGCTAATCTAAAATAAAGTAGCCTATGTCACCCGCTGTAGTTTTAACTATCTGTCAGTGAAATTTTTGTCAAAATCTGTCCAGTCGTTTCGGAGATTACCCGGAACATACAGACAGACAGACAAAAATTGTGTTTTTGTTATCAGTATCGTGTGTACGTTTATATCCAATCATTAAAAAGTCGTTATTTTGATATTACAAACAGACACTCTAATTTTATTGATATGTATAGATTGTCAAGGTTTGTAACAAGAAAATGTTCAAAAAATAGAAGTTAAACATTTGGGTTACAAATCTCCATATAGAAAGTGAGAGAGACAGAAGACAGTTAGGATATCTCCAAAAAAATTGACGGAGTTGACAGAGTGACGTTCTGTTGCAATTTTATTTCATCACGTGATTGTACTATGAAAGGGAACATTTGGTCTCAATTTCTTTGTCAGTTCATCCGTGTGAAGCTGGGACTTGTAGCTGTTTTTAATATAGTTATACTGATATCTGACTGTAAATATAGATATATGATTCAAAAATATAAATCACGAAAATCTGTGCAGCGGTGGTTAATGCACACACCAACGAACAGGCAAACAAAGACTGCTATTTTTTATAATATGTATGTAATCATAAGAATTACGACGTAGATATGAAACAACATCAATTTTACTTTTTTTTTTTTTATGTTATAGGGGACAAACGAACAGGTGGGTCACCTGATGGTAAGTGATCCCCGCTGTCCATAGACACTAGCAACACCAGGGGTTGCAAGTGCGTTGCCGGCCTTTTAAATATGTGGGCCTCCGGCGCTCTCACTGACCGAACGAAACGCAACCACTGTTACTTCACGTCGGTTTTCTGTGAGAGGGTGGTACTACCCCGGACGAGCCGACCCATTCATGCTGAAACCAGTAATAGCTTCAGCGTAGGTCTACCACCTACCATATTTCACGTCACAGATGTTAATAGTATTTTCTAACTCTAAATTGATATTTTAATTCGTTTCCGACATACGAAATCAAGTCTAAATTGGTATTTAATTAGAATTATGTACTGTTGATAATACTTTTGTACCCGTAACTATAACAACAACGACCTAAAGTAGCTGAAAGATGAAATATTACATAATTACATTATAGAAGATAACATAGAATACTCTAGTAAGGCATATGGTTAAAATTGTAACATTGTATAAGCCACATTCGAATCCACGAAGCGTTCGTTAACACAATTAGTTAAACGTTTACTTCCACTTATAATTAATTATATGCAACTTTGTCTATATTTTTATACTTTGTTCCAAATTAAACTGACTGAAATCTTAGTTTAACTCTAAAATATATGCATCGTCTTTAAATTGCATAACCTAGAGTTATTACTCTTAGTTATTATTTATGTCAATAAAGATCACAGTGTAAACAAGAAATCAAGTAACCAGTACTTGTATGTTTACGCACGTTCTTTATACGTTTGAATTTTGCACCTATAAATTATGACAGACGACGTGTTCGTCCATTGGTCGAAATTCGACTACATTAAAAGGTATACACTTTTTCTTCAGTTGGTAATATGTAGATATTATTATCTGTATTTAATATTAAGACTTTAAATATAAGGATCGTGAATTATGAAAAAAATGCTCTTCGTTAGTCTCGGTAAAACTTGAGAATGCTGGACTGATTTGGCTAATTTTGATTTTGACATACTTTTTGGAAATTCAGGGAAGGTTTAAACGGTCAGAAAAATAAATAATAAGCAAAGGTAAATACTAAAAAACTGAAATTCAAATACAAAATGTTCTTAACTATGAAACATTTGATGTCTTTTGTCATTTTAGATATAAAAAATTGTCATTCGTTTGTCAAATATTTATTTATATGTGCGTTCAGAAATTTGTCCGTGTCATAGCTGTAGTATGAGGTCCGAATCTCTTTGTTATGTTTTGTTGGAATACAAAATAGTTCCGTTTCAAAAATAAAAATAGTACATGAGAAAGCTTTAAAATGATTAAGTATATAACTCTGTTACATTTATAATGTAAATGTTATTTTTTATTAAGTTTTGACCACATTTGACTCAGATATATTGTAAGTGATACAAAGGTCACCGGCTCATCTAGTATTATATAAATGACCGAGATGATGATGATTAGATATAAATATTATATATGAAAATGATTAATAGATTATAAATAAAAGTTTCGATTCGTCAATGCTAAGGAAAAATTAGTGACCAATTTCTTTTTAAAACACTGATAACACTAAAGCTTGTCAATATCTGCTACCAAAAAATAAAACGGATAATAAACAGAAGAAAAATATGCTGCAACGTTTTATCTTCTCTTATTTATAAAAGGAAAATTCATTACATTTTTAAGTTTCAATATCATTAACGTTTTTTTTTCCACAGATTGTACAGATATTATTGACGTATGGAGTGTGATATATGACGAATAGATACTACTACGGTACTTACAAACAAAGGTTTCGACACGTTGATAGTAAGAAAAAAAGTAGTTTTTCAAAATCGGTTGAGAAACATCCATGGAATATGTTCAGGACTACTTTTCCCCCTGTCTACACATACATAGATATACGATAGAATCCTTTCTTTGGTGCAGTACTGTTATTGGCGTACATATAAGGCATGAACATAACGTATCATCGTTCCATGCTTCAGGGTCGATCACTGTTAATGTAACAGTTAATCGTGGCTGAATTATGATCGTATTTAAATTACAACCTACTTTCTTATAAAACCTTTTGCTGTACAAATTTTAAACCCGTAACACAATCTTTACTTCTTTTTCTTTCTTTCTCTTTCTTTTTCTTTTTAAATTCGTGTTTGAATGATAAATCAAAATAAAGTTGTTATATTAAACTTTCACATCAATTCGTTTATCAAGGAATTAATTTTAATGGTTCAATAGATCCGGTTCAGATTTAAATTAATTTATTGTTGATGCGGTGTTAAAGACTAATGGACCGGTAGATAGATGTTCCAATAAGCCGCAAAATTTATGATTATACGTTGTGTTTATGACAATAACGCCACCTATTAAGTCTAACTACAGCTAAGAACTAAACAGGTCGCCCTATAGGTACAAAAAATATCATTAAAATGGTGGACTTTTTCTAAGTCCGCTTGGACAGTTACCACACTCGAATTGAAAAACGGTCGTCAAGCATCTGTTCGTGTGTTCCGGTAACTACACTTAAGAGCCAGTTCCCTCTAGTTTTAGCGTATTTACCATCTTAGACAACATGTCATTTAATCGGTTATAAGATTGTGATCACACGGTCCAAAACCTAAAAAACATAAAAAGAAAATCGAACAAGACGCTTATGAGGAAAAGAATTGCGAAAATTGCATCCAAATTTTCTATATATTGATAAAATTATAAAGGTCTGCTTCGTGTGCGTATCAGTCAAAAACTAGTGGATATATTTCGATTGAATTTTGTTAGTTTTTCTTCGTATCCATTCGGCCCTTATCTAATAAGATATCGTGATATCTTATTTTATTATAAAGTCACTAAAGTTTTTTAAACACTACAAAGATTAAGACGGACTAATAATGTTGTACGCAAATTATATTTTCCCTTTAAATTATTTTACTGTCTTTTCCTTTGTATCATATATTGTTAATATACTTTGATGGCAATAAACAACGTATACGAAGTCGCCGATATCAGTTACATTGATGTATAAAGAGGATCCCTCGCATATTATAATTATTGTTTTATAATATTACTAGACAACTTTAGCACAAAGTATTTACTATCACCACATACTAAGCGACGATATAGTCGAAGATGTAAAAATGCTAAGCCTTGAAAGTGCTGCCAAATCTCGTACAGCTACCGAAGCACGCTTTCCTTTTTATTGGAATTATTTATTCCCGCATAAATAATTGAATTCATACTATTTAAGATAGTTCATTTACATGCAACACTACACAGTGCTGTGATCGATTTTTTGTACTTGTCTAAATAAAAACTCCAAATCACCGTAAAATTTTCGTTATCTTAATGATGATTCAGTAAACAATTAGTGCACGCATAGAAAACAATTTCTTAATGTATACGTTCTTAATGCACTAGTTAAGATATATTATTGGTATAAATGTTTCACCGTTTATACGTCACATACGCCGGTTTTGTTAATTATGCCATAGTTATTTTTGTTGGCTAACCCACTTTTCCTATGAAAGCAATACTGCTACAGACTATATTCATACAGCGCCCGCAGTCCTCTACGTTTGAAATATACACTACTAATTTGTAAAAAAAAAAACTTACTCAAACGTTTCGTGTAAGGGTTTTTAAATATAAACACAGAATAAATCCCATTTTATATTACCGACTCATTTCATTCGTACACACCGCTATCAAATATATACCACTACTACATGATCTTCGTAATATATTGTGATTCTTATTTGAATTTGTGTGCGTGACGACATTAAATAAATATGAAATTATGTATTTACAATACAATATAACGTCACTCGCAAAACTAGGTAAAGGTACGCGTAATTCAGTCGAGGTTGTATACCTAAAAAGGAAAATCAAGTGTTCTCAATAAGAGAGTAAAGTGTCGAAGTCAAGGTATACGACCTGACAAAGTGAACAGATTGAGTGCACTCGGAACAGACACTAATAAATCCTTGCTAAAACCGAATGTCGATAAATGAATCACTCTACAGTTAGTTGGTGTCAACGCACTTCACTTGTGTTGCATAGAACGCCGGAGTGGGCGCAAGTCGTGAGCGCCACAGACTAAGCTTAACTGCACACCAGAGGCGAACGGCCGAAGTTTGCCCAAAATAGCACCCGGCAGTATACCGGGACACCCTGATGACTGATTTCGAAACTGCGTTCCGCTCGATGCTTCTTTGTTTGATACGTCACAGGATATTACGTTACAGGATTTTAATTTCAAGAGATTTGTTAACAATACCAACAGGCATTCAACAAGAGAGCCAGACTACATCTGAAGGTGAAAATTGGATTATAAAACAAACATTTTGTATTGTTGCCAAATTTTAGAATGGCTTGCTGATCCTAAATTCAAGCTCATTGGAGCGTTGCCAGTTGCGTTTTAATTTCTCACTAGACAATGATTTTTATATTATAAAGAAATAAAATAACATCACGTTTAACTGATATAAAAATTATGTTAAATATCAAATTCTAGGAAAAAGTTGAAATTAAAATTAGCGTCAAGTATATACATTTTCCAATTTCATGTAGTAAATTAAAACAAAATTTAGTATATAAATTATATATATGGGCACTTTTAAAGTGCTCCTATTCAAATTTATCTATAAATTACAATGTCACATTAAAAAAAAAATCTACAGTATGCTGTGTTAGTTTTTACTGGCACCATGTTTGTTTTCCCATGATCTTTATCATAAGTAGTGGTATTATTAATAAAAAAGCCGTGTGTCTCATAGTTCATTACAAATCCACGGACAAAATATTTCTGTGTAACCTCTGGTCATTCATAGTGAAGTTCAAGTAAGATTGTACCCTATTGAAGGTTAGTAACTATCCTCACATGTTGCTTTTCTTGAGGTCAACTTGGAACACTTTGTTTGCCAATGTGTGTTGAATCATACATGCAGTGAGTGACCATTAAAAACTGTACACACAATAGTGAAAACAGAAGTTCTGTAATAATAAATTTAAAAAATATTCAATGGAGAAGCTCCCAAAGTGGTAGGGTGGTACACCTTAAAAATTGGAACTAGTTTATCAATAGTGTGTTAGGATCATTTATAAGTACAAAACGATAACTATAGCAATCTTTCTGCTGATTTTCAATAGAGTAGCAAAACCTAATTATTGTGGAATTACTAATCTAACACGCTGCTAACTGTAAGGATATAGTACCCAATTGTGAATAATGTTCCAAATTAGCATAAATTTAATTTGATTAGTAAATTATAATAATTATAAGAAAGGAAACTCTAAAGTTGGAAAACATGGAATTTACACCATAATAACACATGCATATAAAATTCTGGTAGCTCCATACTTATTAAATCTATACTAACATGAAAAATCTGAGCAGATTTTATATATTTCTGAACATGTGATCCACAGGAACTACCAGAAATACTATTATTTTTATATTAAACAATCTATAATTGCGGAAGATTCTAGGCTATATCAACTCCGATTACAATAATGAGCACAATAGTAAATTAAAACATCAATTATGTATAACATAACATATACAATGCAAATTATAATTTAATAAAGCGGATGAATTTGGGTTTTATTTAAAATATGTATTTCATTTTCTAATCAATTTCTATTTATTATTATGCCTATTGAACAAAGCATAATCATTATTTTAAATATAAATTTCTTCTAGGAAACATGACTAATAATGATAAAGTCTTATCTTTTGTTGGAACAATTTTAGTTACTTTTCTATCCTTATCACTGAATCAATAATATGAAATTAAATCTGTCAATTTTAATACATATAACGGTTTGTGTATCTTGTCAGTGATCAATTTGAAATACTAAAGTTTTAGTCACATGATGTATGTTAGGATTTGAAAATTAATACTACAGTGGTTTTGAACATAGTCTATAATTATGAGCAAAAGGAATGTTCCACAAAATAATGATTGCAGAGTCAACTCATAATCAGCAAAATAGTATGAAAATAAAATGTATTCTATAAGAAAATAGGTTACAAATAGATTCTATAAGATAATAGGTAGACTATTATCATTATGACTAACTCCTTGTAATTTGTAAATAAAATGTATTTAATAATAACTAAAAAGAATATATAACTTTGAAAAAAAGTTTTATTAACTATTGGAATTAATTTTACACACAAATCCTATCAGTGATTTTTCTACAATTGTATGAGATTTATGTATAAATTCGAAAAAGTATTTTACTGTATTGAATATTATATAGTGAAGTATTAACACTATTAACAACTTCATTATGAATAGATCTTGGCAGAGTTATGCTAATGAGAAAAAACTATTTTCTACCTAAATTGTATTAATTGGAATATATATTAAGCTTAGTTCACATAAAAAATTATATGTTGAAATGTGAAAATATTGAGAATAATACTGGTATCACCAACTAAACTATATTAAACACCAATTTGACCATACATAAAAGAATGATGAAATAGACATAAACACATTAAAGGGATTTTTATTCTGCAGAGTATTCATGAACAGCATACTTAAAATAGGTAAATAATCAGAGTAACAGTGAAAATTAGCTTTTGTTGTGAAGCTTAATTAATAGCACTGACAAGTTATATACATAAAAAACCAATAGCCGGTAATATTCAAAATATAATGTTAAGCCGTAGGTTTTACTTCGTAGTCTTCCATACCACGGCGTAGTATATACTGGTGTGCAGTTTTAATTTGCAATTGCAAGACCTATACATAAACGTTAATCTACAATGATTTACGAAACTACGAAATAAGGATGTTACATTTTAGAAACTTTATTCCTATTGGTTTCGCTTACCAGCTGATTTGTTACTTTATAACCATATGGCACTGATACGCGTACGTTTTAATAATAAGATTTTACGTAAAATATTAATGCAGAATATTACAGAATAACTACAAAGAAAACCGAAAACTATTCTTATTATCGAAACAAAGAGAATTATTATATATTTTTAAATGTAGTGTTAAATTATAAAAAATATATATAAATGCACTTACATGACCAGTCGTGAAATTATAGATGATATCATATTAAAGGTTCATATAAAAATATATTCAAATTATCACAATATAATAAAACATAGCAAAACACAACCGTTCGATCAAAACGTCTTGTCTGCCATGTTGGTTTAAATTTGACAGTTGTTTTGATCACGTGATCAAACTAATCAATATGGCTACAAAAACTGCCTGTTGTCAATAATATCTCGACCAATTCTTAAACTATAAATATAAGAATTTTAATATTTATTGTATACATTTATTTTTATAATACGGGTATGATTATTGACCACAATATTAAAAGGCAAAATAGAATATCATCTGTCTTTGAGCGCCATCTCTCGGAAATGGAAGAAGTTTAGAAAATTATAAAACAAATATAATATTATGTAATATGTATTGTTTGTCGTAATAAATGTTACAACTAAAAACGATTACAATTGCACAGAATAAATGTTCTACTATAATAAATAATGTTTTGTTGATTTTGATAATAGTAAAAAGCTAATGTTTATATTAATAGCGCCATCTACTATTACCTTTAAGAAATAAAACGTAAATTTACGTTCGTACACTCAACAAGATTATAAGCCAAACAAGTATAAAAGTCTCTAAGCATTTTGTCCTTGTGTGTGTTATGCTACTATTTTGATTTACTTGGTTTATATAGGTTTTGTGGAAATGTGGACAAATTCAAAAGCCTTTACAGAGCTGGAACGGTTAGCGTTATAAGGTACTTTTTAAATATGAGGCATAAAATATACGTTCCCCACAGTGTTTCTTGGGTTTTTCACGTAGTTTCCCTTCGCTTAACGAAGAGTGTGACGTGTAGTGCGTTTTAACGCTAAGTTTCTTGACGTTTGTGTAGTTTTTAAAGTGAATAATGTGATTGTGAAGTTCGTTATGGCCTACAAATACCGTGAAGATTTAGTTGGTAAAAGATTTGTCGCTGTGAGTGGTGTGACAAAAATTAACGTGAATAAAGTTTCCGAATGGGGATGGAAAGCTGGTCTTATCAGAGCAGCTTCTCTTAAAGATAATAAGAATAAAGAACTTCAGGTATAGAAAAGCATTTTTCACATGATATTTAAATTACTTTAAGTACCACTTTAATTCATAATTTTTAATATTTCATTGCGATAGTTACGGAAATGCTCTTTGGACCTACTTACCACGTATTTATAAACGAACTCGTTGATTGTGAAATAAGTAGGTAGATATCTGCCTATAACTTTGGCTACGTTCCATGAACATTTATAGTTCACTGGTATTAAAAATACATTATATTTTATTGGTAATAAACGCCTTATACACAATATAATGTATATAACAATGTTTATAATATTTAAATAACAATGTGTTCCAATATTTTATTGAAACTTACTATTAAGTATACAGTATTGTCTATTCACATATATCCACGATAGAATGTAGGTACGTAAGTAAAGGGCGGTTGGGGATGAAAAGGGATGCAAGAAAGGGCCTCCGAGCTGCCGAGATCCGGTACCCGGATGCTTGAAAGGGGTAAATGACTAAAACCTTTGATGTGTAATACCTACACATTATGGAATAATGAAAATAATTTAACTAGAAAAATATAACAGTGCCTAATATATTTTGTATAATTATTAATGCGATGCCTACACTGTATCTATTTTATAAATATTTACAAAAAAATTCCTACAAATGTGAATATATTGACTCTATGTGAATAATAAAAAATAATAATAATACCAATATGCAAGATAGTATAAAAATGAATGGTATGGCGCTTGGTGCATTGACCCCGCTCTCACTGCGTTCGGAGCACTGACTGCTCGTCGACGGTACGTATGCTGTCGACAGGCTCGATCCCAACCTCGGTTTTTGACTAAGAAAACAAGTTATAGATATAAAAAGTTTATTACTTTAAAACTTCTACTTTACCATTTCAAAGATAATTAAGCGAAGTTTCTTGTATCTTATTTTATTCTTTCTCGATCGATTTAAGAAAACAACTTATAAATTACACTTAAAGTCAAAATATAAATACGATTCAACCCTATAATAGTTCAGCACAACTGACGCGAATTACTCTCATGAAGAATAAACAATTTATAAGGAAATACGCAAAATAGTATACAATAACATTGTGTAGGTATAGAAGAAAACCAGGACAGTTGTCTGCTATAAGAATAATATAAACAAAACTAGTTTGTTTTATAAACGGCTAATAAACGGTTTCACTTCCTTATCTTTAACAGTTTTGTTTTTTTCCGAATATTATACTATTATGTTACTACATCTGCACAAAGACTATAGCCAAACAAAGCTTAGTCACGATAAAGAAGTCGTAAAAGTATACGAGAATATTACGTGGAATTGTTGGCGAACAACATTCTTTTATTGAGTCAGTTTTGGTAACGAATTCGCGTATCTTCTATTACAAAAACAGTCCAAATATCCTGACGATATCAATGAACTAAAATTAACAAAAAATTTGATAAGTAAATAGATTTTAGCATCAACTTAAAACCTTTCATAAATCACAGATAAATGACAATTGTCGAAGTATATCTGTGTGAAAAAGGTATTTTATTTCTTCATGGTTGTAGGACTTTTTCTAAGTCCGCCTGGCTAGCTATCACCCTCCAGTTGAAAATCTGTCGTCAAGCACGTGTTGGTGTGTTCCGGCATCTGCACTCGTGAGCCAGTCTCCCACTAGGCTTAGCGTGACTACCATCTTAGACCACATCATTATTTAACATCAGATGAGATTGCGGTCAAGCGCTAAACTATAAACTAAAAAAATAAAATATTGTTTTTTTTTTTGTTAAGAAAGAAATGAATGAGAATTAAAAACTGCTTATTGTTAAGTAGTTATTGTATAAAGACTACAGTAGTTGGTTCTATCGAAGACATTTACTGATTGCATTAATAGCTACCATAAACATTAATTTGGAATGGCTTGTTTGTCAATTGTTCAAAATCACTTTTATAACTTTATATAAGTAAAATCTGACAGTGCTGACATCACTTGATAGTTATTTTAAATAAAGAAGGTGACGTAAAATAAAAAGCTGGCGTAAGCCTAAAGAATCCAAGAAAAAAAACCATAGACACGAGTACTGTAACATGCGCATTGCTATTTCAGCGTTGAAATAATCTTATATAAGTTCTACTAATTGAATTTTACTATTTCTTATCACTCATAGACTCATTTCATACGCAATATCAGAATTAAGTGAGCTGTTATCGAGTCAACGCAAATACTAATGAACAACAGAAATCCATTATCTTACGTGGTTACATGAAGCCGCTACTCTAATTGTAGAATCAGAATTAGAACTTTCAAGAAGTAATTTGTGATACATTGTAGATAAATATGGGGTATTTGCGTTGACATTAATATATACACTTATTAGATAAAAGGTAGAAGTTTTATTTTAACTAATCTGTATGTATATATTTTAATGGATATATGAAATGTATGAGATTGATAAACTTGAAAAACGTTTGACCGATTATTATGAAAGTTTGTCCTCCTCAATATTTTATAGGACTATAACAAAATGGATAACATACAAAAATTATTTGTATGTTATCCATTTTGTTATTACTCAATTATTTGTTACAGTCAATTAATCAATAATTAGAATAAATAAAAAAGAGGGTATGTGCTTAAAGGCCCTACGATAGAGGCGAGAACTTATAAATAAATACATGCAAATTAAAGTTCATACAGATCTATCAATATTTATATGGAAATATATAATTGTAATATTCAATATATTACACTGATTATACACAAAATTTACATAATAATAACAGATTATTATAATATGTAATAATAAAAACGTAAATATTAATTATTTTAACGTGGTTCATGAAAACTGGAGCCGAGTAAACCCGATTCAGTGTCATCGACTCGAGCGTGACGGTTCACTTTCAATGCACTGTTCAATACCCCTAAAAATAATACCAAAAAATTATTACATAACCGTACGGAGCCACGGACACAGCCAGTTATAGAAATATAAATAATCAAGTCTAGTGTGATCACTAATTCTATATGGCTGTTTAATTCCAAATCATTTGTAGTATGTCTTACCTCTCTACCAGTCAATACTTTATATAATTTATCTATAATTCCTCATTTGAAAGCGTACTCTTTGAAGGAATTCGAACTCGCAACCAAAATGCTACCACCAAAACATTATCAGGTATGTCAAATCAGAATCGAATCAATTTTCAGAGTACATTCACATAATATACCAAACGAATGAATCAACCCGTTATATTATTCCCAAAAAGACGAGTTATTGTTGAACTGTTAGTTCAACTCTTTATACAAAACCAAGGCATACGACAAAAGCCAACTCTGGCGGTGATGCGTTCAAACGGCTGCAGCGTTCCTCAGTTATAAATAGACGACATATCTTTGTACCACTGCATCGATATACGCTCTCCCGCCTAGTGTGAGACGCCAGACCGATTTTAACACAGCTAACTATATTGTGAAAGCGCACGTGATATTATTTATTTTTACTACTTATAGAATTATTATATTTATATAATTTTACAATGTCTTCTATTTTATAATTTAATTATATAAGAAGATAGCTTGTAAATATTAAATACTACCTGATTCCCGCCTAGTTCGCTGGATATTAAAAAGAATTGTGTGGTTTTTATGAAACTACGATGCAAGACGAAAATTTTCGGAAAACTCGTTTCAAAAACTGAGCACTGAGAAAGTGTATTTTTATTATATATATATAGATTTTTCTATACACTATTACTATAATATGTTAATTCAACTTTTACATATCGAATGCTTACTTCTATTATTGTTTTAAAATGTAGTACTACTATTTATAAATCACATTACAATGAAACATTTTTGAATGCTGACTCTAAGTTTGACCTCATTTAATGTTACATACTTTAAGATTGATTTGTCATTTGTTTATATTTAAGGTCATTTTAAAATATTTTGATACAAGAATTTTAATAACTATACTTAAAGAATGATTGACATTACTAGCGGTAGCAACTCGTGTGTGACCTAAATCTGTTTCAATAAAGAAACTATTTAACCTTTTGATGTCTGAGCCGAAAGGAGTTTTTTTTAAAGGGCTGCATATTTTTGGGCAGAGCTAGTTCAACGTAGCAAGGAATTTTCAGAATTAAAATATATTTATTTACTAATTAGAGTTTTATATTAGGCACATTATCGATTAGGAGACCAGGTCGTAAAGGAGACGTCGCGAAGAAGATTTCTGACTTATACAGAAACGTTTTTGTGTAATGGAAGAATAGAGTCTTTGCGTTTGATATCGCTAATAAATCATGTAATATGAAACCCGTGCTATCCTTCAGAAAGATGTCTTTGCCCATATTTTGTCATTTTTCCATAGTCCAAAACAACATAGTTACCATTAAGACTGTAATCCTGTGTTAAACTGGTATCTGTCTACGCCTAAAGACCGAGTTATCTCTCCCCGTATGCCAACTTACCGATCACATCCTTCAGATCGCAACAGAAGCGTTACAAAACAGCAGTCTTTGCGGCCAAAAGAGTTGTTGCGCTGAGATGAAGCTCCCACAATAGAGCTTTGTTCAAAATCTATCATACTTAGATTACTTTTTCATTATAAGGTAGTCGATGCCATTATTATGATTTCCATATTATAATAAGAATTTAATGCACATTAGTAGATCAGAGTATTACCAAAGCTTTATTAGGCATATAGTAAAAGAGTCCACTTACATTTATAACCCGAAGTAAATTTAGTTCTAAAACACCCTATCATGATAATCTGACGTTCTTACTGCTAGAACCTGTTGACTTAGCTTTGTCTGATCAATATCCGACGAAGATTCTTACCTGTCCGACTGGGCAGACAGACGGTAATATTTTGCGAATGTCTGTATCTCTGTATGTCTCGTTGGTACGCTCTGTAGTTTAAACTGCATGGACCTTGAGAGATTGAGCAGTTTAATAAAAAATTATAAACAATAATAACGTGAATGATTTAACAATAACCGACATAGTTCTGACAATTAGTCTTACTAATAACTCCTGTTACTAGTCCATAACGATATTACGAGTTAGTAAAAAAACATTTATTTCCGTTTCATCTGTGGTCATTATCGATGCCCTTTATCAATTACTATGTAGGTATTATTATCCGTATATGAATTCGTAAGTATAATTATTAGAACGTAATAAAAAAGCAATGTATACATCCTATACGTAGCTCGTAAATGTATATTACTGAACAAAAACATGTAGAGTGAGAAAATAAATCGACAAAAAGAGATTTATAACGATTCTAGCATGTAAATTATATCGCTATGTTAATACACATGCTTGTAAATATGCTTTACGAATAAACTAATGTCTTTATAGATGAGCGACATAACTTCATTAGAAAGAGGTCGTTCCATTCTAGGTTTACATTTTACATAGTAAAGCAATTATATGTATTAAAGTTTTGGACTGCAATTGCCGATGAAATGTGTCAGAGTTCGTAATGTTTATTAATTTCTTACAAAAAAAAACGACATAATGTTGATGTTATCGTAAAAAAAGTTATTTGCGTTCGAAACATAGTTTATTTACAACTGCCGGTGCTTCTGAGTTCAATGGCACGAAGGAGAAACGCAAAAAAAAGTGTTTTTCTTTCGAATAAAAATATAGTTTAAACAAATGTGTTTATTTGATTACTTGACATTTATCAAGAAAATGTAAGTTGAAGGATAGAATAGACACTATAAATATTAGTTCGTATTCTTCCGTTTCCTCCCCCAAAACTGAACCGATACTAAATATTTTTTTCAAAATTAGTATTCCAAGAATTCGGCTAGTTTATATATTATTCGTTTATTTAATACATTTATAAAAAATTGTTTTACGTTGTACGTTAACTGAAGATTAAATTGGGCAGTTTTAGCATTTTTAGAAGGCTCCTAGATTTTATAATATTTAATTTATGCAAAAAATCAAAACGTAGGAACATGGACATGATAGATATAGAACGTATATTATAAACACAACTCTAGTTCCATTATCCAGGGATAAAACAGAGGAATACCTTTGTATAGAATAAACGTCGCCGTTTCTTCTTACATCCTTTATGTATCGTTTTTTATGAAAATGGACATGGTATACTTTGATATTGCCGTATATATAATAAGAGAATTGTAAAAAAAAACCTGCGTCATGTATCATATACTTTCGCAATGTGATCTAAATTGTCAAATACTCAAACCGACACTATCATCCAGCTGATATCATAGTTGTGCAAGTGGCCTGCAGCATAAAGATCGCGAGGGCGTGGAATGGAAGTAGGTCAGAGGGAAACGGGGGGAGCCCTTAGGCCACTTATCAACTGAGCGGCCATACCTACCGAGGGAAAGCGAGCTTGTCTCTCGAAATTTTTGTTGGTACTTGGATGCTTTGTTGTGATGAGAAAATTTAATCAATTAAGTTTGCCCTCAATCACACGTCGAGAGCGTTTTTAAGGTATCAGTATTACATTTAATCGGAATATCATAAAATAATTCAATTTAATCAATCGTGATCGTTTGGTTATATAAATCGAAATAGATGAATGATAAACTAGTTGCCTGTGTCTATTGCATCAGATTAAAAAAGTAGTGTTTTTCTTTTTTCGTCATTTACTCAGCGCCTTTGACATTGTTATATGTTTACCGAGTGGACTTATCTAAAATATAGCTAAATAGCTTCATCTGTTCGCGTTGAATGTTAAATCGATATTGTAATGATCACTTTAAAAACCAATGGTCAAAGCTTAATGAAGTTTATAATTATTTGAAAATTCTAAATTATTCAGCTAAATTCGTATTCGTATAGCTATGGTACTCGAGGTGAACTGGTAAGTGAATTTATTTCGGATTGGTCAAAATTTCATAACTTTAATATGATTCACTGGAATTGGATAAAAAAAATTAATATCCTCTTACCTACTCCAATTTTTAGTGAAAATTATATATACTAAGTCATTAATATCAGAACCTGATTTTTATTTTTATAAATGTATATTATTTATTTGACTATTTCCTTGATTAATGCTACACGAATTTTTGCCGGGGATTTTGTCTGTATTGTATTTTTTCATAAGATGACGTTATGTGACCCTATATTGAATAGCATTGGTGGCATTTTACCTAATGTAATTGAGCTAAATAAATCCTTTGGATATTATAATATGGAAAATCATAACTTAAATAACAAAACTACAACAATACCAAAAACACTACAGTTTTAACGAGAAGGCCACCATTTTGTTAGATTACTGAAGTAACAAGATGACATTAACTGTATAATACGAAATAATTGCTCATCTGATAATGGCAATCATATTCTTTTGATTGCCAAAATTAGAGTAAAAGAAATTCCAAAAGTCAAATTACCAATATTTTATATTTCTTAAAATCATTCTTGCCACGTGATATTTTCTTATATTTGATATAGATATTGAATTGCCTTTGAATTACCATTAACCTCGTAATAACAAATAGGGAATTGAAGTATTACATGTATTTTCCTAAGTAGTGAAATAAAAACCTACAAACTAACTTGAGAGATTACAATATCATGACTTTAATCAAACAACACCTTAATGGTATGTTGCTGTGAGGGACAGCAGCTGAGGTCGACACCACATTTTTATAACAAAAGTGGGCAATTCGAGCAATATACAATATGAGACCGCGCGAATAATTAAAGACTTAAGTGTCAAGAATTCGGTATCTTAACTCTACCCTTCCAATTACATTCTTCAAAATTAATGTTCGCAAAAACTTTGAAAAGCTGAATTTCGTAAAAGACCGGCATGGTCTAAATACTTGGAACTGTGACAAACTGGTCGTCCCATGTTTATCACTCAGTAAAACCAGTAACAGCTTTTTAGGTAATAGTGTTAGGTTTTAGAACAAAGTTCCAAAGCATATTACAGATTTACCGGGCTATAAGTTTAAGCGCCATGTCAAGCGGGTTTGGTGTCAAGGGCTATTATAGAGTGGATCCATATGTGAACGATGGTGATGTCTGAAATTGACTCCTGTCTGTGTATCCACTAAAAACCATTGTAACATGTAATGTATTTTAAATATACGTCTACATATGTTAAAAAGATAATAAACCCGATCGAGTTTCTTGCCGGTTCTTCTCGATGACTCGGTTGTTTTCCGAATCGGTGGTAATTTTGACGTTCATAAGCGCCTTCTTGGGGCCTAAATTTTTCAGTATTTTGTTTGGTCTATATATAGGTACCTGGATTGAAACTGGATAACGCTAATTTGTTTGCCAACCAACAGGAACTGTATGTTTATTAAATCGATGGTCGATTCTTATAAAAACTCCATGATATTATTTAATTTAAAAATATAATCGTCCCATCTTTAACTTGTCGAATAATACAGTATAATAATATTTACTTTCCTCATAAGGCCGATATTGTGACCTTGCGAGCCCTTTGCGGACAACCTGTGCGGCCTCACAGTGCCATCGGCTAAATTAATACTTACAAACTTGTTCTCATGGACTTTACGTTTTAAAATGTATTAAAGTTTTTCAACCTGAGATTTTATTACTTCAGCAAGAAATTGTTTAAGAGCGAAACCAGTTTATATGAACTTGTCACGGGCTGTCACAGTGTCTCCCTAATAAAATAACAATACTAGTTAGATAAACAAGAATTTAAGAAAAACATGTAACATTTATATTAAAACCTGTTATATTAGTTTATTTTCGTACATTAGTTTTTAAATGCAAAGATACACTTAATATACTGTGGCCAAATGTAGTTTAATATGTCACAATTGGTTGATATTTAAAATTGCTTCTGCAATGTTAACATCATTATTACCACCTTCATTATTCGGTTTTAGATGCATATATTTGTCATATCGATGAGTTTCACATTGTTTATTATTGAAAGCAATTTGTGGTGAACAAAGATATGGTTATAATCGTTGCTTTGTTGTTATACAGATTGTTATTGTTTTTTTGTTAATGGGCAATGACTATTGACACAACTTGTGTGTGGTTTATTCCTTTATAGTAACACCTCCTTTTCATTCTTCTCAAAAAGTGAACTAAATATTAGATATGTCTATTACAATTTGTATTTTGAAAAGACATTCTTAAATTACATAATTGTTAAATTGATTGTGCCTCTTCATTCGATTCTCGCGGTATTCGATTTTCAATATTTACGTTTCAGTGATAGATGCAAAAATACCTAAAGTCAGTTTTATAATGTTTCTAGGTTTATAATGCGTTTAGGAATTATGGCGTAATTTTTATTATTTCCATAAAATACATAATATATTGTTGAAATATAAAAAAAATATTGTGATTCATTTTATAAAAACTTCGTGTTCACGTTATAGTTACTGTATGTTGTATGAATAATTTTATCGAATTACATATTAAATCGTGTTTTTATATTTGTAAACGCGTGCACAGGGAAGATTGGAAATAGCTTACCGCTGAAGCTGACAACGGACGACCCGAATACTTCGAGAAGCATCACATTTTATGGGTTCGAATAGTTCTTTAAATAACTTTGTCACCTGCGTCATAAAATGTTATTGCTCATAACAGCCATATATTTACATTCTTATGATCAATCTCAATGTACAGGTAGACAAACTTGTTAATGATACATGGTCGTTTAAGCGAAATATTGTTGCATATAGCGCGATGTAAAAAAAACCGTGGCAGGAATATAACATGCTTAACAACAATAAATCAAATTACGCTCGAACGTTTATACCTCATGTAGTTACGTGCTCATTTCCAAGGCAACAATGATTAAACGTGGTTACAATCTCTTGGTCTATTGTTTATTTTCATACCTAGGTTTTCTTTAATCCAGCATCTTCTAAAGAACAATAGGCTCGTATTACAGATTAACAATACGTTTTCATTAGAGACTATATACTAAATAAAACAAGATAATTATTTCTATAAATAAATAATACATGTTGGCTTATGCGCGTTAAATTTCGTATCGAGCAAAAAAAAAATGGACGTAATTACTTCCTTGATTTCATGTGACAGGAGCCTTCGATGCGCGAAGGCCTCCGCTTGAGGCACCGTTGAAGGTATCGATTCATTATTTTATATTCAGTAGTACAATACTGAGGACACATCGTCGTCGGTCACGCACCATAGTTTCTTCCGTCAATGTACTATTTACCCTGCATTCTTAGTGTGTAGTTACCGCGGCTGTTTCATAACTAGCTCTTGCATTGAATTTTAAATTATACCATGAGTTATATCGTGTTTTCAAGATTTTTACTGCATTCAATTTATGAGTAGAATGAATGACTCAGATCTCATTAATTTTTTACAAATGACGAAACGGAATAGAAATATTTATTAAGAAAACAATAAAATTAACATATGTCTTCATACAAGCAATTGCACTCAAGGAATCTCTAAAGGCGAAGCAGGAAGCGTGGTCGGGCACGCGACGCCTTCTAACGGAGCGTGACACGAGAAATTAACTGTTATTTATACTAATAACGATGGACCGGTTAAAATAACTTGTTACAACATTGACGAAAGTATTTCGGCTTGCAGCAACAAGCTTAATGCATCTTCTCTCACTTTTACGAAAATAGAAGGTACAAGGAACGTAGGTATATGGTTTTTAGGTCGTACTAAGAGCATTCTATAAAAATGGGTACATATTACTTTTATTCTGTGTTAATTATATTGGTTTGCTTACTTCAATTATTATAAAATTGTAATACAAACATTTCTTCAAAGAATGTTTAAGTGAAACTTCTTTTTTTGTGACAAAAACTGGTGGGGGTAAACATTGTGTCGGGTAGAATGGTGAAAACACAGGTTCTCGTCCAATCACCGAAGTTAGTAATGTCGTGTGCGGTCTATATTACTTGGATGGTTGTTTTCTTGTTCTTTTTTTAAAGAAGATTTCACTTCTTTCGTGTGGTCATAAGCATACTACACACACTTTTTTATATTTTTAAATTATGCCTTAACAACTTTATTTGAATTTCAAGGTAAAAATATTAAACGACACATATACCACTGTATTAACCGTAAAAATGTTAAAGAAATCCACCCTTATATTATATCAGGATAGAACAAATATTTCTAAGACCAATTTTAGGTCATCCATAA
Source organism: Antheraea assamensis (assembly GCA_035772565.1). Classification (NCBI taxonomy): domain Eukaryota; kingdom Metazoa; phylum Arthropoda; class Insecta; order Lepidoptera; family Saturniidae; genus Antheraea; species Antheraea assamensis. Next base: position 1,329,840 of record JAQQSE010000112.1, on the reverse strand, counting down.
GTTACGTGAAAAATAAACTATAGAATGCAGTTGTTGCAATGAATAGTGCAATAAAAATTTACCTTCATAATTTTAAACGTAAATAAAAATCTTTAAGCACGAAGTTTTATCATGATCGTTTGTAGCACTATGGCCAGCCATGACAGTACAACCTCGGTGAGGGGATCAACATCAAGGTTATGCTATGCTTTGGCGTGATGATTTCGCAATTCTAGCTTATGCGCATTTATTTTATTTTATTAAAAATGACTTCATTACATTTTGTAGCCCGTTTCTAGTTTTTTATTTTAATAACTACGTATGTAATATAATTGATTCAAAAGTTAATTCAATTTACTTTTAAATCTACAAAATCGTTTTGATTTCCTATCAGTGATTAGGATATAAAATTATCGCGGCATGTATGATGCAATACGCAACCCCTGGGAGAAATAAACGAATAGTCAATGACAAAGCGCGACGGGAATTTAGAATTTATATAGAAAAACAAAATGTAATTACTAAAATAATACTATTCGACGTTATCGATGTGTATTTTTTTTTCTTTGTTTTGTTAAATGGTTTTGGTCACAAAGCGACCATGCCACCCTTTTTGCAAGGCATATATACCTACTACATACATATAATCAATTGTTATCTCCTATTAATAGTAACTTTGACCAGCCTGTGCAGCATCTTGGATGTCCATCTTTATAAATGAAATTTATATAGTCCTCACGGCCAAAATCTCGTTCACAGCTACTATAAGATAAATTAAAAAAAATAATTATACGATATTAGCCATCAATATAGCAATTTTTCCATCTAATTTCTTTTTTCAATACTTCGTAGGTTTTCCACCGTTTGACGTCAATCTCACATGATGTTAAATGACGATGTGGTCCAAGATGGTAAACCAGATAATCTTAGCCTTTCTTAAATCCTGGCTCTTAAATGCACCTGCCGAAACACACCAATACGTCTTTGGTGACGTAATTTCAACTTGCGGGTGGTAGTTAGCCAGGTAAGCCTAGAAAACGCCGTACCACCTTGCTACGGTTTCATTACGATGTTTTTCTTCACCGAAAGATCCGGCTCATCTGCATGGATTCGATCTTGCGTCGTTCGACGTGGTGTGCGAACACGCAAACCACAGAAACACCATCGTATTATTACTTATTTGATTCTTTTACCATAATCGAGAGGCCACATTTCTCTTAATAATAAACAAAAATAAGGCAAATTTCATAAATATTTTGCCCATTCACTCATCTCGTTACGTCTACATTTATATAAATTGACACAAAATAATAAAGCATATAATATAAACATTACAAATCTCTAGTAATATTATAGTAAATAAAATACTTTATATAAAATATTGTTTGAAACCACAAGAATAGAACGTAGTTAAGATACCAAACACATTAATGTGCTATGTCAACATAGTACTTATGTCTTTGTTATTTGTCTCTGATAACGAGTTACACAGGTTTTATCACGACGGCATTCTATAAATAATACGCTAGATTGGTACTACTTACGACTGTTCATTATAATACCAGTATTTACTCACAAAATTATAACATATTATAAATATATATATATACCATGTTGATATGAAATTATATATACTGTGTGTTTACGGCGCCAATATATTTCTAACAAACAAATTCCGTGTTATTACAAAAAAGCTAAATACGCGTCGAACACTTGTTTCAAAAAAGTTTTGTCATAAAAGAGTGTCTTACCTTTGTTTAGAAATAGAACACTATTGAAATTTAAACATTATTTAACACTTGTCTAAGTATACAGTTCTTATTTGATTGTTGTGATTTATTTTATTTCTATTTGCCGGCAAAAAACGTTTCGTAGTAAATTACGGATTTCGTGTGTATAATTACTTTGGAAGATGTAGATAAATTAGACTATTTTGAAGTAAATGACAACTACTATAATATGAGGTGGTAGAGGCTAGGTGGTAGAGCTACGCTGAAACTATTACTGGTTTCAGAATGAATAGGTCGGCTCGCCCGGGGTAGTACCACCCTCTCACAGAAAACCGACGAGAAGTAACAATGCTTGCACTGTTGCGTTTCGTTCGGTCAGTGAGAGCGCCGGAGGCCACATATATTAAAAGTCCAGCAACGCACTTAAGACTCCACTGGTGTTGCTAGTGTCTATGGACGGTGGTGATCACTTACCATCAGGTGACCCACCTGTTCGTTTGCCCCCTATAATATAAAAAAAAATGACATTATTGATATTTCACAATGTATTTATTCTGAGATTATACTGTTGTTCCACTTTACGCAATTTGGAGTAATATTTGAAACTTATATATTCCTTATTTTAATAATTACATCATTTTCTTTAAACCAAATGTCACAATAATTATAACCAATTTCACTAAAATTAAATAAATATTCTCAATGAAGATCTAAACAAAATTATTATTCGTAAATTGGAACGTTTTTGAATGATGAGATTGAATTGAATGAATGCTATTCAGAGTTGCTTGCATAAAAAACAAAAACCAGATATTTAACTAGAGACCGCTTAGACACTTTTTTGTAATAAAGTATTTTAAACATTTGTTTAAAATTTTAGACAGTATTTAGTAAAAATCGTGTTAAACGCGTGTTCATTTTTGTTTTTGTAATAAAACCGATTCAGTCTTCAATAACCAATAAATATAAAACAGTGTAATTTTTATCGTCTCTTCTCTTAGTTCTCTTAAACTATGTAATAGAATTTGTCACGGTTTTCACTCTCGTTTGAAGCGTGTCTTCCGGAAGGTTATGTATAATACTTGCATATCAAATTTATAGAAAGTGAAGAAAGATCTATATATATGTTAATTAAAGTCGTTAAAATATTTTACGCACATATTATTTACTTTGATAAATAAACTTTGCGACATATGTCAAAGTAATTTATGTTGCAATTGTGTATTTTATAAAGACCTACAGAAAACTTCGCAATGGTATATATATTATCATCTTTTAACAACAAGCTGCAGTAAATTTTTTATCTATTATATGTTATCAAAAAAAAAGTTGGTTACCTTGTATCTGTTTATCCTACAAAGTATGAATCCTTAACCAACTATATATTTATTTACTTTGGGGGATTTAAAGTTGATAAAAATTCCCCTTTATATCATATTCTATATTAATCGGCATAATATATTAATATATATATTGATCGGCATATCATGTTATATGATATTTCCGACAATATGACGGATTTAAAAGTACACACGACAACAAAAAAATATGTTTGTTAGACAAAACTAACAAAGCTTTTTTTTATTTTAATGAAGTGTCAATGTCAAAGTGCCAAATTATATGGATTCTTATGACGTCACAATGATAAGTACATTGAACCCGTGCGAAGTCAAGACGGGTCGCTAGTTTATTAATAAGCTAATAGTAAAACGAATGTATTTGCTTTGTGACTTTTGTTAACAAATTCTTTAGAGATTTTTATAATAAATATACTAGTCGCTTTTAGGGAAAGAAAAGTTATTTATACAGATGCTAGCAAACCTAAATTCGTTACGAGGTTCGAGTGCAAATTAACAGATAACTTGTTGACTTATCGGTTATAGAGCAATCAATAAAGCTATAATCTGAACAGATTACTTCGAACTATCTCGCCGGCCAACTTCTGAAAGGCTTGTGAACGAAAACTTGTAGGTTCAAAACAAATCGTCAATTCACTTTCTCGATATCTTATCTCAAAATTATGTATATATTTTTATTGGCAATATATTTGAATGAATATTAAGATTACAATAATATGTTTTTTTTTTATAAATTTTTATGATGCGAGCGCACACCGTCACGAAAAACCGACACCCTGAATTTAGCTATAGTCAACATTTTATTCAAAAAAAGTATGTATGTATTAAATACCTTTTCTCTATTGTTAGTGTCGTTTTTTCTACAAACGTAGAATAAGTCGAAAGATAAAAATTTTGAAAAGATTTTTATCTTGTTACGCCAAAGAAGTATAACTTCTAACGCGTGTACATAAGTACACACACACTTTTATTAAATACACTTTATTTGTAAATACTACCTGATAAGTAAAATATATAGTGTTACTTACCTTCTCATATAAATACTGAAGTAATTAAGTAAATCATTTTAAATATACGAGTATTTTAATTATGTTCTTATTAAAGATAATTGTATTTGAAGTTGGCCCTTACGCAGACATTTAGAACGCCAAAAGAAAATCTTATACAAATAAGTTTATTCCGTATCATTCTGAGGTAAAACCCCTAAGGTGACTAAGTGCACTATAAGGCGTAAATCATAAAAATAAACGCACATTTTTGGTAGTCGTGTGCATACTTTAATAGCAAAAGGAATTGACGAAATAACAAATGAAAATAATTCGAATTGTCTTGGGAAAATATATGCTAATTATTTTGACGTATTGAGGACTTAGATTTCGAATAACAGAGGTATTGTGAATTGGAGGGAAGATAACAAGACTTACTTTCGTAATGGTTTTCGACTTTAGTCCGGTGAAGTTGTGACGGTCCGTCCGGCCAATAGCGTAGTCAGTTCGAAAAACAAAAAGGTTTTCGACTTTTCGTGGTTGTACTATAGTTTACTAATATTTGCAATGATAAATAATTACGTATCTTTAATAGAATCCTTTTAAAGTGCCATATGTTTAGATGAAGAATATATAGCACTCATCGTTCATGCTCTGCTTCGTAAGAAATGTCCGTTGAATCGGCAGTCTGTTGTGCAATACAATCTTGTTCCGCGGGGTCACTGCAGGAAACCGGTTCGCACGCCGCTGCGCCGCGCTGCTACGCTCTGATCTCTTTAGTAAACGAGCAGGCACTTTCACGGAATATGAATGAACTATTTTATACGTTAATATTTACTCGAATACCGATTTCATTATCGTAGTAATAATATTTACCGCGAACACTAATATTTCTAAAAAAAAATGAATTAGTACACCTTTGTCTACTACCAACAGTTCACGGTTTCGTACACCTTAACCCTTGGACTGTCCAAAACCATAATGGTTTAAGTTCCATACAAACGAATGTAGACCTCGTGAGGCACAGGTCAACAGGCTGTTGGCAGCATAAGTTTAAAAAATACCTGATTAATTACAAAACTTTGAAAAATAACAAATGATGTATTGTACAATTATAATTGTCATGTGAAATGTATTTTAAAATAATTTTTTCATTTCTACAAAAAATTTATTTCCTAAACCATGTAATTTACAATGTCCGATGTCGATAAATAAAAAAAAACTTAACCCAGTAGTTTGGGATCTGCGTTTAAAAAAATCAGCCGAGAGATTAATCAAATTAAAATTAATATCTATAAAATATTGTCTATAATGCTTATAATCGAACCGGGACATAGTTTTCCATAAATAATTTTTAGCATTGACTCCGAAGTTTCGGAGATTACCTAAGAAATAAACCTATTTGTGAACGATATCTATTTATGATATTAGAATTGATTCATTTTTTTAATAAACACAGTATGTGAAAGACAACCTTTCATTAGTACAAGTATTTTTTTAGTTATTATATGAAACTGTACACGAGGCGAAAACATTGTAAATAAATACTATGTTAAGATTCATTACGAGAACGAGTTATCGTTTTGTGCTTATTACTGTTTCAATGAATTCAATGCCAGTTTAGCCAGTTATGGAGATCACAACTAATATTACAGTTCATCGTAATCCTTCGTCCTTTCAGATATTTCAAATTCATACATTTTTGAATTTATACTTCTTTTGGCGCGTTAGGGGAAAATGATGAGAGTAATTTTTTACCACGCGCGCGCACACCGTCCCGAAACACCGACACCCTGAAGTTAGCTATAGTCAACATTTTATTCAAAAAAAGTATGTATGTATTAAATACCTATTTCTATTTTAGTGTCGTTTTTTCTACAAACGTAGAATACGGCGAAAGATAAAATTTTTGAAAAGATTTTTATCTTGTTACGTCAAAGAAGTATAACTTCTAACGCGTGTACATAAGTACACACACATACTTTTTTAGAACTTATGACATATTGTTAATACTTTAGGTAACTATATCCATTATTTTCTTCCTTAATCTATATAAATCAAATGATAGAAATCCCCTTATGTGCATGTTATTTTTTTATTTTCAGTATTAAATCTTATTCGATTTAAAACCATCGAGTCGCTTTTCACTATCAATATACTAACTGTACAAATATATTTTCATTATGCTTTTGATAATCGTATTTTGTTTTGTTGATTTTGATAACCTATTTTACTATTTCTAGCAATTTGGAATCTAGTGGTTAGTAAGAGTATGAAATATTCAGTAAACTAGATACGAGTATTATGCTTATTTTAAGCCCATATCTTTAACCCTTTTGGTACGTATATACCTACCACTTATTTTGCCCGCGGTTTTGCTTGCTTATGTTTGTATAGATAGCCACTGAATAAATCGAAAACTGTTACTGAAATAATCGAAACGCATCGGTGTAACTGAAACAATTGTGCAAGTTGTATTATTGTATAAAATTAATATTAATTTAAAAACTAATATGCAGTTTTCACGCATTGTTACTATCAATTTTGTAGCGCACCGTTATAATGGTTAATTATCGCCATTTTACGCGATGTAAAGTATTATAACCCGCCGAAATAGTTACGGCCTTGTTGAGTTTCGACATCATATTTTGACTCCGTCCGGCCGTTGACCGCAAGTGCGAGGGAGTCTTGTTCGCTATTTTATAACTTTCATGTAATCGAAATGCGTTAAGTAAAAAAGTAGATAATAGATACATATATAAATGATGCAATAATTCGACTATATTCGTCATGCAAATGTAGTCATGTAAAATTCGTGGAGAATAATAATATCCAATAGTAGCAATCACCCGCGATCTCATGCGCGTGAATTACAGTATTAATTAATATGGCCCACGCCTCTTAGGGAGTTGGTAAAAGGATTTCTAGAATCGCTTCAGTAGTGTAATTCTTTGTAATAATGGTATAGAGAGACATATTTGTCACTATCAATATGTCATGTTTTATTAATTATAATTCCTTTTACTTCATTTCGCATTCATTTTTAGGTGGTAGAGCTACGCTGAAGCTATTACTGGTTTCAGCATGAATGGGTCGGCTCGTCCGGGGTAGTACCACCCTCTCACAGATAACCGACGTGAAGTAACAGCGGTTGCACTGTTGCGTTTCGTTCGGTTAGTGAGAGCGCCGGAAGCCCACATATTTAACGCACTTGCGAGAAAAGGTCCGATTCGAGCCGCGGTCGGGGACGCACGTGCGCTCTCTCGCAGCTCTGACGGTCCGTTCGGTTCGCCGCGCTCGGCTTTCTTCGGTCATTTCCGGCTCGCCGCGCTCGCCTACCTGCGCTACCTGCGCACCAGGTGTTGGCATTTCTACGAATTCGTCGCTGCCCGACCCGCATTGTTGCCGAGTGAATCATCGTCCGGTACTATTGTGTTCGAGCCTGAGAAATCGAAGAGAGAAAACATCTGCTGCGAAGCCGCACTTTTAGTGCAAATATAAAACCGCACTTTTCGGTGCGACATCCCGCGCTGTCAATCGAAGACCACGCTTAGTGGCTACTCACGGGAATACGTGTCACGGTGCCAACGAGTGAGTAGAGCGCCCTGTCCGCTCGCCGGTTGCCCCGAGGCAAACGGTAAAGGCAGTTGGGCCTGGGTTGTCTGGCCTTGGCGAGTGCGCCTAGTCAGGTCCAGGTATCGCCCTCCCACCCTCCTATTCCCTCATTCCATCCCCGGGTGTCTGTTTGGGCGTAGCCCGGTTTACCGGTCTGCGTTCTCTGCCCTGGGCTTGATAGGGCCTCCCCCTAGGCTTTGTAGGTTCTTCTCTGTGCGGCATTGCACTTCGCTCACAGCTCTTTTGGTCCGGACTCGGGATAGTCCCGTAAATTTAATTTTGGCGTGCCCCCCTGCCCCTCAGGCAGGGAGGTTTAATTATGTCCTCCCCCGCCCCCCTCGCAAGCCCCGGGATGGCCAGAGAAGCAGAAATGATTGAACTCAGGTTGCTAAAAGAAAGGGTTAGGCGCGAAGCCCCGCACTTGCTTGTAGAGCAAATAGATGTAGTCTCGCCCCGCGTGGCGACCGCGAACTCGTTCGCCGCGCTAGACTCGCCTAGGTCGCCGGAAAATCCATTAGACCGTATAAGCCTAGTCGCACCCACTCCATGCTCGGAGGCCGGCTCCGACATGGAGTTAGATATTATTAACTCCGCGCCAGCTAACGACGGCTTCACTGTCGTAAATAGAAAACGCGTCCGCACGCCGCCCATTGCCGCCGCGTCGCGCGCCTCTGATTCTGAGTCAGGCTCCGGTCGCCCGGCTCAGAAAACATTAAAAGTAGATGGCGCCCGGGTGCCCGCGAAATCAGCCGCGATCGCAGCCAATCGAACGCCTCGCTCGGGCAACGCTAGCCCCGCCCCCTCCCAAGCCGACGCTACGGGTCCCGTAGCCGAGGCTAAGAAGCCCCGCCCCCCGCCCCCCGTTACCATTCAGGACAAGGCCTCCTGGCTCGCGATTTCGACCTATATGAATGGGTCGGGTATCCGTTACACCTCAGCCCTGAATACCGCTCAAGGTATTCAGGTCAAAGTCCCCACCTCCATCGACCACCGCAAGCTGACCTCTCACCTCCGAGAGAGGAAGCTTAATTATTTCACTTACGCGCTCGAAGAAGAGCGCCTTCTCCGAGCCGTACTCAGGCGCGTCCCGGTGGAGTTGTCCACCGAGGAAATCTCAGACTCCCTTAAGGAGCAAAATTTCCCAGTGCGGGAGGTACACCGGATGTACCACCCCCGCACCAAAGTTCCCTACCCTATGGCTCTGGTCATCCTTGACCGTTCCGTAGAAGGCAAGGCCATTTTCGGCCTCACCACGGTCTGCGGCCTCACCGGTATCACCGCCGAACCGCCGCGCAAGACTCATACCCCGTCTCAGTGTCATAACTGTCAGAGTTATGGCCACACAGCCAGAGGCTGTCATCTCCGTCCCAGGTGCGTCAAGTGCCTCGGTGACCATCCCACGAAGGAGTGCGCTCGCACTCCCGACACTCCCGAGCCTCCCAGCTGCGTTCTGTGCGGTAACGCGGGCCACCCTGCGAGTTATCGCGGGTGTCCCCGCGCGCCCCGCCCGCAACGCCCACGCCAGGCGAGACAAGCCCGTAGGGCTCCTGCTGTCTCTGCCCGCCCTCCGCCTCCACCTCTTATGTCCGTTGAGACCTTCCCGGGCCTCCCGGGCTCCTCCCGTACCCCGGTAACTCCGGCCCCGATGCCGTGCGTGGCACCTTCTGTGCCGCAAGCCCCCCAGTCCTGGCGGGCCCCTGTCGCCCCCTGGGCTCCTAGGCCTCAACCTCAGGCTTCCAAGCCTCAGGCGCAGCCCCAGCCTCAGCCTCAAAGAGCGTTGCCCGCTCAGCCCTCTCATGCTTTTTCATTCTCTCTCTCGGGCATCGATTGGCTGTCTCAAGTCTTACTCGAGCACGACATTAGCGAAATAGTCGCATTCAATAAAATTTTAAATAGTAATAGGGACATCGGTCTTTTGAATGCGGTCTCTGCATTCCCAAACGTTGCCGCGACGATACAACGCCTCGCCCGCGCCGCAGTAAATAACAATAAATAGTATTCACACCGCCGAGTAAAATTAAACCGCGCGCTCTTTGTCTTTCGTTTTTTAACGCGAGAAATCTCCGTACGCAACGCGACTTAGTAGCCGACTACTTACACGATAGGCAGATAGATATATTGTTAGTACAGGAAACGCTCCTTAAGCCGAAAATGAATAATCCGCGTATCGCGAATTATGATATTATCAGAAACGACCATGTCGCCCGCGGGGGCGGCACTTTGATTTATTTTAAACGTTCGTTATATTGTATGTCAGTAGAGCCACCCGTTCTTACAAATATGGAAGTGTCAGTGTGCAGGTTAGGAATGACCGGTCATGCGAACATAACGATAGTTTCTGCTTATCTTAAACCGAGTAAAGAGCTTCTCAAGTCTGACTTGGAGGCGCTGTTCGCGTTAGGGAACGCTGTCATCATAGCCGGGGACCTCAACAGCGGGAGTGTCATCTGGAATAGCTCGAGTACTTCCCGCAACGGGGCGATACTCGATAGGCTAGGTGGTGATCTCGCTTTTGACGTCATAGCCCCGCCGGAACCCACTCACTATCAGGATCGCTGTCGCCCGACAGTGTTAGACGTAGCTCTTTTAAAAAACGTCCAGCTTTCTGTGCGACTCATACAAGTCGTACACGAACTAGACTCAGATCACCGCCCCGTTATCTTGCAACTAGGTTCAGATTTCGATATCGACTGTCAGTCCGTGCGCGCAGCTGACTACGCGAAACTCCGCAGTCACTTGAAAGACAATCCGTCCTCGGAGAGTCTAAATAGAATTCCGGACGTGTTGGTGTCTAAAGCCGACGCGGATCTGGCTATCGATTCCCTGGTCGACCACCTCCAGACCGCCGTCAGGGTGACCTCGAGAGAGGTACAAGCGGTGAACGATCGCCGCTTTATACTCCCTGACGACGTGAAGGCGTTGATCACGGAAAAGAACGCCGCGACCCGAGCCTACGACACTTACCCGACCGAAGACAATCGCGTTCGATTACGTTCATTACAAAAGTTAGTTAAAACTCGTATCGCAGAAATCCGAGCCGCCAGGTGGGACAAACTCCTGGAGGATATCCAGCCGTCCCACGTGGCGTTTTGGACGTTCACGCGTAAGTTCAAATCAGAGCAGAGTGCATCGATGCCCCCGTTAGACAGAGGTCATGGGTTGCCTCCCGCGTTCGAAAGTATAGACAAAGCGGAGTGTCTCGCCGCGAGTTTAGAGGAGCAATGTTCTCCAAACACTGCTAACACTGACCCTGTCCATATCGAATCGATAAAATCCGCGGTAGATAGCTTTCTCGCGTCTCCTCGCGCGGATACCCTAACCCCGGTTACTTTTGACGAAGTGACGGCCGCTATCAAGCGTCTGAAGCTTAGGAAGTCCCCAGGTCCCGATGGAATCAGGAACGAGGTACTGAAGCTCCTTCCTGACTTCATCATTGCTCTGCTGGTATGCATCTTCAATGCTGCCATGTCCCAGGGTCACTTTCCAGCCGTCTGGAAAAAGGCCATAGTGATAGGCATACACAAACCCGGCAAAAAAGCTACGCTTCCCGCTAGCTATCGCCCTATTAGTTTATTAGATACACTAGGCAAGCTATACGAGCGGCTCCTTTTGAACCGCCTACAGACCACGATAACAAGGTTGAATCTGCTGCCGCCTGAGCAGTTCGGTTTCCGTGCACAACACTCGTGCACGAACCAAGTACACCGCCTCACGGAGTACATATTCTCGAAATTTAATGAAGACCCCCAGCCCCAGGTCAGTCCGGCCAAGCCTAAACCGAAACGTACAATAGCGGTCTTCTTTGACGTCGCCAAGGCCTTCGACAAGGTCTGGCACGACGGGCTAGTCTATAAACTGTTTAAGTCTAGTATTCCGGATAGTTTAGTACACATCATCCGCGAATTTCTCACAGATAGGACCTTCCGCTATAGAGTGGAAGGTGAGTTATCCCAGCCCCACCCGATACGTTCAGGAGTGCCCCAGGGGTCCATCCTCGCGCCCTCCCTCTTCAACCTGTTCATCAGTGACCTACCTCGGTCCCCGGGGTTCGAGGTAGGTTGTTACGCTGACGATACAGTAATCTACGCTTCCGATTGGCGGCCGTCGCATTTAGCTATCCGTATGAATAGGGCCATCGAGGAACTCGGCGAATGGTTTCTTCGATGGCGTATAGAGGTTAATCCCGAGAAAAGCGCTGCGATCTTTTTCGATCCGGTTCAGCGTCCGCGTCCGAGCAATATAGAGTCCCTTAAATTGTATGACACCGAGATTCCTTGGGCCCTTACGGTCAAATATCTCGGTGTCACGTTAGATAGACGCCTCACGTTTAAGCAGCATGCAGTGAGAGTACGAAACAAAGCCGCTATGGTTTTGGGTCGTCTGCATCCGTTATTATGTGCTAAGAGCAAAATGTCCGTCAGACATAAGCTCACACTTTACAAAATGTGTATTCGTCCGATTTTGACGTATAGCTGTCCCGTTTTCGCGCATATGTCAAAAGCGAACTTCAAGATTTTACAAAAAATACAGAACCGTTTTCTACGAAAGGCGATCGGTGCCCCGTGGTACATCCGGAGAGTCGACCTCCATAGGGACCTGGAGATGCCGTCTATCTGGGAGTACGTAAAAACTCTCACGACTAGTTATTTCGACAGAGCCATGAATCATCCCAATCCGTTAGTGGTATCCGCCGCGACTTACGATACCGTGCCAGGCGCGCCGCGTTACAAAAGACGTCCGCGTTACATTTTCACCGACCCTCCCGAAGAAATTTCGCTAGGTAATCAAGACTACCCTTCCGTCCCTCGAAACACAGCGTGTGCGCGCCCACGCCCGCGTAATCACAGATCACGCCGCCGCGGTTTGGCTGTGAATTTTGCCCCAGCACACATTCTTAGGCCTCCCTCGGCAACTGCTCTAGCCGAGGTCCGATCCCCCGGAATGGAGCCCTCGAGCAGCTTGCATGCGCGAACAGAGTACCACTGATTCGATCAAACACTCGTCTACAACACAACACCGATCACCCCACACACGTGCACACACACTCACTCGTAGGTACACATAGTGGTGGGCTGTTTTTGTTTGTTTTTTTGCCCTTCGAACTGTAATAGTTTAGAACACAGATAGATAGATACAAAATACATGTACGGGATCGTAAAACATACATGCTTGGTAACCATGTATATTTCACGAACCCATACAGGTATGATACGGATAGGCTTAGCTTAGCTAGTTAGATTCGGGTTTTCGACGACAGCCCAAGCCGAGGCGTGCCGTGCGCCCTTGTGCTAGTCGTCCATATAAAATCGGGTGAGTGCCTTAAGCGCTCCCCTTAGTAGTCCGGTGGAACTGTAGAGCCTTGCCAGGCTAACAGTGTAGGTCAGTGCGAAAAAAAAAAAAAAAAAAAAACGCACTTGCGACTCCCCTGGTGTTGCGGTGACCCACCTGTTCGTTTGCCTCCTATATTATATAAAAAAAAATAAATTACAATTTTAATATTTTATATTGTTGTAATGGTTTATTGTATATAATTTTGATTTATTCGAAATTGAATACTCCGAAAGATACCAATTTTATTAATTCATATCAATATACACCGATTGATACGTGGCACAAAATTCTGTTTGAACAAAACCATGGTTACTAGAAAATAATCTCAAGTAGGGTCGATGTCAGGCAGCCGGCCGAACGTAAAAATTAAGCCAAATCCTACATCACAACATGACAGAGATGTTGTGCCGTCCGGTCGCTACGATAAGGGTAAGAAGATGATAACCTTTACTTCGTCCAATTAAACAGCTCTCTATACCTTCTAATGATTCCAATTCATTCTGGCAATATGTTCAGGTGCGAAGTCAATAGTTTGAATAGAATGTTTTGAATTAATATTCTCCGTCCTTCTAGGTAGTAATAATTCAATGTAACGTCGAGGTGTTCGGTCTGTTCTCGTGGGACAGACCAAGTCTACAAGAATGCGATTGAAGCCGAAGCCAAATGCTTATAGTCTATACTTGCAATTTTGAAACTGTATATATACAGCTATTTATATATCTGTATAACTATCACTTTCTTCTTGCGAAATACGTATTTAGAAGTCATTCTTTGTAGGAGATATAAAAATAACTAGAATATTATACAATCGACCGCAACGAGTAATTAATAGAGTGTGTATATAAAAATCACGTATGCCAGTCTAGGATAGAAGTAAATAGCTAAGAAAATAAAATATATTTGGCAACTAACGGTATAAGTTATATAGAACGCAGTATCAATCTTTCTACAAATGATATGTAACTAAAATTGCTACAACCTACAAATAAATATGTATTTGCTAATTTTCTAAACTAATAAATAACTTATTATCTATTTGTTGCATTTCATTTTCAATTTTAATATTTTTAAAATCTATCTGTTTGTTTATATTTTCTTCCAATTAATTACAATAATTATTATTGTAAAACTATTTTAATAAGTTTGAAGTTTAATTTTTATTTCTGAACAAAGAAGTAAAATATCACACGAGTCCGCGCCAAACTTTTTGACCCCTCTGAATATAGCTGCGCAGAACACAAATATAGGTAAAATACGTATAAAATTTTTAGTATAACATCGAGACAAGTATAAATAAATGCTAATTTGGGATTCCTATAATAATATTTTAACTTTGTTTCGTATTAAACTCTTTGACTGTATTATGCGCAAGATATTCGGAGCGACCAAAAAGACTGACGAGGAATGTATGTAGGTAATCATAGTAAGACATGAAAAGTCCACTACAATATGATAAGTTTAATTTTATTTTAATTGCAAAATAATAGAATAAGTAGATCCGAATCTCAGGGTCACATTGTAAATGAAAATACTTTCGCGATATTGTGTCAATAGGCGACACGGGTTGTTACTGGTTATTTTTCCCTCGATTTGCCAGAGCGAGACGGAAAATCTTCAACTGAGAATGGAAACCCTCTAGTATGAGGGCAAAGAACGATTACATGCAACCCCATTTTAAACCTGCCGTGGCAACCAAAACAGCTTTCGAAAGTGGGTCACAACATGAAGGGCCGGAATTGGGACGAAACCTAGAGGAGAAATGTGAACGTTAGTTACTCCAATATGATTTATTTTGGTTTTGCAAAATGTATGTGCAGAATATATTTTAGTTTTTTTTTTTTAATTTAATTAAAGTTAAGTTCAAGTTGATATTACAGTGGTTTTATCTGACGAGTTAACAATAGTAAATTTATGATTGATTCACATAAGGTATTCACAGTCTCACATAAGGTAATAGAATAGATACATCTCATTCTATCTATCTCGACATGACTAAAATGATAGAGGTCAGCTATTGTGCGCGTATCACTCAAAAAGCACAGGAGAGATTTCGATGATTTTTTTTTAGTTTAAGAGTTCAACGCTTCTTTTTTACCTAAAAAAACATGAGAGCTTCATTTAATATATCATTATAGAAACTACGATTTTTATACGCACGACTTCTTCAGTGATGTATGTAACAAACGATGTGGTGTGCATGCGCAGGAGAAGGGATGTAAACGAGTAACGTTCTATACAAAAAAAAGTAAACAAAGTATTTTATTTTTGTATATAAATATTATTACTATTCATGTTTGCTTTCAATTATTATAATGGTCTTTCTTCGGTACATAAAATATATTATTAAGATAATAGAAAACGCAGACGAAGAAATAAAATGATTATAAAGAAAATATTTCCATTTTATTATCTTCTTATGCATACACAAAGTTTTATCAGAGTAAATAAAAGGAAATTTCGAGAACAGAAAGTACTCCATGCTGTACATATTGAATGTGACCCTGCGAAGAATAAAGAAAGATACTGCGAACTCATTACTGTGACGACGCGACGCGCTGAATTGATGTGGAACAGGTCTTTAGGACAAACCCACCATTCATGCATGTTGCATTCCTTGCTGTTATACGCTATAATTAGCAACCTATGCATATTCACATTGAAACTCGTGGAGATTTTCTCAAATTGGTATTGTTCTGAAAAACAGTTTTTTGATTGTGGATACACTTATCTATCAACTGGATTTTCATTTTTTAAATGGTGTTATTTTAGTTTATGCCAGAGTCTGACTTTGTACCTAATCTTCTACTCTTTATACACCTTCTTTTCTTACAATCTTATAACATTCAAGGTAGCGTAAGTTGTCCGTGATACCAGTCATGTTTCTGATACGATAGAGTTATTAGCTAAAGCTTTGAGCTATATTTTGTAATTTTTTAACACATCGTTAATTTTTTTTTTATTAAAAATTTGATATGACATCAAAGCTTGAACGCTGAAGCAATCTAAAGCCAACTGGCATGGTGTCGCAACGGTGATATTTCGTAACAACTAATTTAGTTTCTTTGGCGACGTGACATGATTCTTTAAGAAGTCTCCTCTGAACCTTTTTAACATTTAAACAGACCAGCCAATAAAGGTAATAATATTCCCTATGAATATTCAATACTTGATTCGCCCTTCAAAATTTTGCTTTATTTAGGTTCTACTCGTGAAATTTAACATTGAAATTGATTTTCAATATTTATTATGATGAAGTGTTATTAGTTTCAAGATGAGTTTTTGAACATTTATTTTTCTTATTATTATGTTTATTAATTTTGTAACAGCTGTTCCATTCAAGTATCATTTAACATAGTAACTGATTTTCGTTCTACAAATTATAAGTTTGAGATCAGAACAGAAAATTCTATGGAACCTTTCGAAAGGAAAAAATATTGTAGAATATAAATCATAGTCCGTAGACTATATGTTATAGTCTGTAGAGACTGTAAATAAATGACATAATTTTAATATTACTTTTAATATTATTTTATCATGTTGATAATAATAACGGATTCTAATATGTTCTAAGCTACAACCAGAGTTCACAATGAGCTTTAGATTATTTATTATATCTTCTTATCTTATAGGAACTGAACAATAACGATAAACATAGTAGTAAAATTATGGATAAAGAGACACTCAATCGAATTTTAAGTTTTAAAGTAATTGAAACGGAAAATAACATGCTTATTTTAAGGAATACTATAAAATTATATTCGATTTCTATAAATATTAACTTTCTAGAAAGAGACTAACGGAATTTTCAAATAAATTAATTATGTATACCGTATTATGTCATGTTGCAATTTATTGTAAAATTAATAGATAATTCTGATCTAATAACGTACTTACACGGTAAGTTGAAAGTATTAATATTTTATCAACTTGGGCCTGTAAATAGTTTTTTTTAAAGTATCATGATGGATGACTTTGGTAAACTAAAAAACAAGATTTCTAGTCATTTATTTAAATTAGCATGCGTAGTAATTTTGTTCAGTTTTTTAATTTATTTTTACAGTAATCAATCTTCTAGATTATTAATTTAATTGTCAAGTAGGCACTAATATTACAAGTTTCTTGTAATATTTCCAATGTTAAAAATAAGTTGGTGGCCTCCTTGTTAGAACTTTCCAGGGAGTTTATGTGGCAACTCAAGATTCATGCTCGGTGGTATAATATTTTTCATTTGCTTCACTTATGCACAATGACCAATCTAAATTACGTAAGATGCCACCAATATTACAAAATATCAAGTCAAATAACAAAAGATTATGAATGAAATATGGAAGCCACTACACGACAGACCGCCAAAAACTCTTTTTCTAAGATTGTTCATTGTTGTTACAGTACTAGTACAAGACTATACTTCGATTATTGTCGGGTAATAAATTTATTTGCAGTAACGTTAGTCTATATAGGTTTGCTTGCCAATGAAACATCGGCATTGTAATTCGTTACGATCACCCGGTTCACTTCGCCAACAAAAGAAACGTAATTTACTGTAACAAGCCTTTTTATCAGTAACGTTTTATTGTTCGTAATTAGTGTTAAATAACCATTAGTAATATAACAGAAATGCAGTTCGGTTTCTCGATAGTTCCCCGGTCGAGTAACAGTGATTTTACTTTGATGTCGAACAAAGAGGTCGCGTATTTTTGTAGGTGGAATACCTATGCGAGATAGTTCCAGATATTTATATTATTACTTGAGAGTTCATGCAAATACGTGTATTACATATTAGCCTAGCGAAATGATTACCTGTGTTACCTGTAGGTGATTAGTGGAAACAGATATCGATTGACAGTTGTAGGCGAGCTACATGTGTAAAAATATTACGGCAAACTATGTGAATAGATAATATAGGTATAATGAAAATATAGTTCCTTTGAGACCCAATGACGTCATAACTTCTGAAGGTATGGGCATGGAAGACGCAGAATTTTTGGTAGATGATTCTATGGCTATATATTTTTGAAGTTGATTGATTCACTGCTATTTTTTTTTAGTGCTTAACGAGGCCGACTGGAATCAGCTATAACTTTTTATAAATCAACAGTATTCCCATTCAACAGTATTCCTGCCAGAAAGGCGAGTTTGGCAACACAAACTGTCATACAAGGCGTTTTAACTAATACTCGAAAATAGCAATCTATTATGACTTTGCCTCAGGACTCCGGCCTTTTTGTTGTAGCTTCGCTCACGTTAATGTATACTTGATTTATCACCTGGGAACAGTATTTTTTACTGGATGTAAGGTACCCTATGTCCTTTTTTGTACCCTTGACAACATGTATGCATAATTTCATGACGATCGGTTCAGTGGCTATGGCACGAAAGAGATAGATACAGAGATATTCTCTGATAGAAAAATATGGATGGTGGAAGATAAACGAGTATATACATTTTAGATTTTGTAAATGTAATCATAAAAATGGCGATGTAATTTAAATTTAAAAAAATGTTATGAAGTTTTTGAAGTTATACGTCTTTTGGCGCGTTAGGGAAAAATGATGAGAGTAAATTTTACGATGCGCGCGCACATCGTCACGAAAAACCGACACCCTGAAGTTAGCTATAGCCAACATTTTATTCAAAGAAAGTATCTATAAATAACTTTTTTCTATCGTTAGTATCTTTTTGTCTACAAACGTAGAATGAAGCGAAAGATAACATTTTTGAAAAGATTTTTATCTTGATACGCCAAAGAAGTATAACTTCTAACGCGTGTACATAAGTACACACTACGTTTTTTATTTTAAAATGTTTAATTTTGTTATTTATATTGTACTTAACTTACCAATGATTTATAAATAATACACGTAGCATTTTTTTCTATAATTACAGTTTAATGTTACTTTGCCTGGACTCGGCATGTGAAGCATGCGATACACAGACACGCAAACTAAGTTCAGAGTTCCGTAACCTTGTATCGATCTAAAAAATCATCATTAGCGACTCAGAATGACTACTAATTTACCGCGTCTGAAAAATTAACTCATTTCTCACAAAAAAGATCTCTGTGGTCGCTTCGGGTCTCAATCTTACTAATTGCTATGCTGCCGACGCGACGGTACCCTTGCGGCAATCTACAAGATGTTTTTTGTGTAATGCCTGTCAAACCACATAATTTGCAGGAAAATGAGTGAACTTGGTAGGCAACTCTATTCTAAGTACACTGTTTGCAGTAATTATGTAGTTATAAGTTAATTTTCTGCCTAATTTCTTTTTCTATTATATTTATGTTAACTAGAATTTTCACTTAATTCGTTTTTTTGCGGATTTCAAACAAAACATCTTCTCTGTTGAAAAATTTGAAATTTAGTAGCCCGGTGAAATTATATAGGTCTTGTCAAGTTAACATTTTAATCAGTTCGAAAAAAAAAAGGTTTGAAATTTAGGAAATGATGCAAATGATAGAATGCCAGATTAATGACTGCAATTTTCGACTTGAAATGTTATACACAATATTTCGAATGAAGTTTCCGTTACCTTATACATGATGCATTTTTTGCCTTGACGCGCCTCCTCATATCAAAATGACCAGGACGTGTACATCCAGTCGTCGAATGAATTTGTTGTTACACTACAGCATATAAAAGTATACAACGCCGTTCATTCTTTTACTTTGATATTAATTTATTTACCATTTAACTGCTGTGCAATCGTACAATTCCTGCCAAAATCTTTAGCTCTCGTTGCGATAGAACTGTGCATTTAGTAACTCTTCTTACGACGACTTCTATAAATTAGCACAATATGACAAAACGAATTATCAAACGGGACATTAGATTACTTTATTATTTACTAAAATAGTGTAAGACTTCAAATTTATATAAATAAGTTTTTTATTGCTTATTGTATATACGCGCATTATTACAGAACGGCTGCATATATTTCGGTAATACTTTTTTGTTGTATGTATAATTGTCAGGATAAAGTTTAATTGAAAGAAAATATTTGAAAAATCGTAGGGAAAAGTTAAAAAATTTAGTTACATTAATATCTATTTATAAAAAGTGAATAAGTGAGCAGACCACAGTGGAGGTGGGTATTGTTTTCAAAAATATTGACAGAATTGCCAGATTGCTGTTGACTTGTTCATTTGCCATTATATACCATTAATTGGAAGTACGGTAAAGAGGTTCTGTGGTCTTATTTTCTTAGTACACCCGACCGCAGCCGGTACGGGTAGCTAGTATTGATATAAATTTAAGAAGAAAAAGTAGACATCATGACATTTTCTATGGAGGCAAATATTAAATGAGAATAAAGCCCAAACAGTCAGCTAGCGGTATCATAAATTATATTATTTAACAGTCTGTGTTATAAATTTTATACGCATAACTATTGTAGTTAAATTTCTCACTGACTTTACTATTATAAACTTGTTTGTTTACTTTCTAATGTTCGCGTTATGTAAGCAACAGCAGCAGCGTGACCTACATAAAGGGCGAGAAATCTCTCATGGGTTGTCACCTATACTGTCTAATATTTTTAGCAACCTTTCATTGTATCATATGATTTATAGTTACTTTTTAGACTTATACATGAGAAATACATAAAAAAAATCTTTTAAATTTCCGCCTTAAATGTACACTCGTATCAGTTGATTATTAAAATGTAATCTGATATCAAGGCCCTGCTAAACAAAGTAGGTAGTGTTATGTCAACGAATGTAATTAGATAATAACTTACTTGCAGGAAGGAAATCATTACTGAGTTAGATGTTACAGAGGTTTAAAATTATTATTATCACCACTCTCATAACATCACTCTGCTCCTCGATGTGGATTTTCGATTCAGTGGTGATCATTTTCCTCAAAATATTAAATTTATAAACAGATGCAGACAAAACATATTTTTTAATAATTCTACTTATGTAGTCGCAAGCTTAAGTAAACATTATTGTTGTGTTTTCTAAACAAATGTAAAGAAAATTTGGCGGACAGTTCCAAACCCGGCATCGTGCGTCATCAACTAGTGCGATACGCCAATAATATTCATGCCAAATGTCCGTAATACTTGACCTGCCGTTGATTAATTTTATACACAGGCGAAGTTATGTTGATCATCTTTCTTATAAATATTAATATAAATTTGTGACTATAGATTATCTCCTAGTGTTTGTAGCCGGCATTTTAGGGCAGGATTGACTACGTCGAACGGTTGCCAGTCTTTGAAGTTTTTGAATTATAACCCATTTATTATAAAGCTTATTCTTTAATATTTCGCGGTATTTATTAGTAAAAATAATGTGAATCGTCCTCACAAAGTGATTGTACGATTTATATCGATAAAATTATTGTTATGTCACATCCATTTTCCTTATAGTATTCATGTCATATCAAGGTTCTCTGCTTGACACGATAAAAAAGAAGAGCATCTATATAAATAAAAATCAATTGTCGTATGTATGTGAACGCATTATTTCAGAGCGACTGCACTTATTTGACTAATTGTTTATTGTCATGTATGTAATTGTCAGAATAAGGTTTATATGAAAGGAAATATTTGATAAGTCGTATGAGAAATGGAAAAATTTTGGTTTAAAAATCTCCATACAGAAAGTGAGTGAGACAGAAAACATGGGAAAGATTTT
The DNA here is from genome assembly GCA_035772565.1 of Antheraea assamensis. Classification (NCBI taxonomy): domain Eukaryota; kingdom Metazoa; phylum Arthropoda; class Insecta; order Lepidoptera; family Saturniidae; genus Antheraea; species Antheraea assamensis. Next base: position 1,308,200 of record JAQQSE010000112.1, on the reverse strand, counting down.
CAAAAATATTGTCAATATTGGCAGATCAACGTTCAGTTGTTCTGTTGCCATTTTATTTCATTACATGTTCGTAGCTTCGTACTGTAAAAAGATTTGGTGTCATTTTTTTGGTTAACACGTTCCTGTACCGAGATATTTTTGTCCGACTTGTAATAAAAATAAAAATATTTCGTTACAATATCAATACATAAGTAATTCTTTCTTTTGGAGTAGTTATCACATCGTGTACCACATTTGGTACACGTAGCCTGAAGATCAAATTTAATACGCCCGTGTGAAGCTGGGGGAGGTAGCTAGCGGATAATAAACATTGCGAAACTAAGAATCTGCCTTGAATGTACAATTTACACCGTAATAATTGTAAACTCGACATTGTATTGCAGTGTCATTATCAAATCCAATTTATGTCAATGTGATGTGGGGCATGGTTTGTCCTTACTTATGCGCATACGCCGTACCTGTTTTATTTATCGTATAAGCAATATAAATGAATTAGTCATGCCACTTTAAAGTATTTTGTGTACGCTCGTCATACAATATATCTGTAGTAATATATTCGTGAATATTTTTTTGCTTGTCACGCATGATGCCTAAGAGTTTAGTGTGCAAATTCTAGTAATAAGGAAAATCTTATAGCTGTTCGCATATAACACACTCTAACCAATTATATCTCATTCTGTTATCATAATGTTTGATTTGATTGCCTCTTTAAGTTAATTAATTGCACTATGATCTTTTTTATTTTCTATAATATGATACATTGGATAAGATAATGAGTATATCAAAGGAAGTTTGAAAATAGCACCAGTCACAGAGAAGTTGAGGAGTAATAGGTTACCATGGTACGGGCATATTATGAGAAGAGATGAAAGTTATGTAACAAGAAATGTTTTAAGTTTTAAAAGTGGACGGATATAGGAGTAGATTAAGACCGAAGAAGGCGTGGATGGATTGTGTGAAAAATGATATGTGTATAAAAAGTGTGAATACTGAGATGACATTTGACAGGGGAGAGTGGAAAAGAAGAACATGTTGTGCTGACTCCACTTAGGTGGGATAAGGGTTTTTCCATACAGTCGGCGAACTTAATTGTTTATTTGTATGCTATATTTTTTATATTTGACGTTCCTTATGTATATTATACAGTTTACCACTAGACGACCACCAGTCTTAATAACACAACGAAATAATTTCATATAACCAATTTTATACATTTCAAGTTTAAATTTATTTTCATAGTTCGCAGTATGCGCGTTTGCTTCCACCCTTTCCCATTTAAATCTCCCTCCCTATTATCGTGTAGGACTGAAGGCTTTATCAGGGGCGCTTTATGAGAAACATCATAATGCGGCGAACTTGTAAATGAAATTTCTCCACGCTGCGAAACTCACGGAATGATAATGTTTAAATGTACAAATATGTATTATTAAACAGTCCTTTAAATTACAACTGTTTATAAATGTACTGAAAACGCATATCAAGTGAATTTTAAATAAAATAAATAAAGAAATAAAGCTTAGTCCTTGGCCATTATTAGCCTTTTGGATATAGCAATAATATATCATCTTCTATATAAATAAAATAGACGATTGTGCGGTCATCAAGCAAAAGCTACGGGAGAGATTTCGATTATTTATTGAAGTGAAAACTTCTTTAGGCACATTATTGTATGAACAAAAATCATGAAACTCGTGTCATCGTCACCGCATGCATCCCATGAGCTATATGTATACAGTGTATCATATATCCAAAGTCTTTCATTGTTTTGGGTTTTCATTTCTATCGTCGGTCCTTATGGATTGCCTCGATTTGTTTTGGTTTTAATTCTACGAATTTGGCCCTTATCTAAATACCACAATATCCTAATTAAAAAAGAGGAATTAAACTTTTAAGAAAGTATGATTTTTGTAAGTACTAATACGCGTTCAGCGATTTGTATCTTCTTGTCGTGGAGAAGTGGGGACGAGAGGTGTAGTGCCAATTTATTTTTTATTTTACTTTTTATAATAACGCACAATTACAGATTGACAATTAAAATGATAGCAAAACTATTATATCATTACAGATCTAAATCCAATTACAAATTGTACACAACATATTTAGTTTTAACAATAAACACAGTTAGCCTTAAATGAGTCTATTAACGATATACAATGCAATAATATCACACATATATGTTAATTGATGCGCCATACGCATAACATATGCAAACGAAGTCGCGAGTATCAACTACTTTTATAATATAACGATATTATTAAGGAAGCATCAAAAAAAATTCCATCTTACCTAGACTATTTTTAACATACCTTATCCTTACATATTTGAACACTACTAGGATTTGTAAATGCAATAAAATCTTCATTCAATATCTCAACTGTGGATGTGATGTTTTTTTTTTATTTTCTACGTTTGACTTACCTGATATACATTTCATCTAAGGTGGCAATACGCTATACCTAGTAGGGTGACTGACTTGTCGAGTGCAGCTGCCGGAACATACTTATAGGGTGCTCGGCTTGGTTCGCTTTTTCTGTGTGTTTGTTCTCGTATCACCTGAAATCTCTTGAACCAGTGTGTATGTAATTTTCAGATTAAATGTAGGAAGAAACCGAGGAAAGTTACTTTTAAATACATTTTCTATAGGAGTTAAATGATAAAATAAAAGATAGTTTAATTCGCTTAGCATGGACATAGCTGCGGGGATTTGCTTGTCCATATATTAATATCGGTGCATATAAGTAAAGTGCAAACTTCAAACATCGTTAAGAGGATCGTACTCGAGAACCTCATGCTTAAACAAGGCTATAGATTGTGCTATTAAGAGGAATTGCCGTCACATTATACTGTCTTTATTTTTAACTTTAAGTTCATGTCACTTACTTAATTAACTTTGTTTGCCTGATTAAAGAAGAATCACTAATTCAGAAAGTACACTGTTCGTAAGTGCCAGATTCTTTTTTACTTAACCGTTTCTCAGACATTTATTATCTTCATCCAGTTTTATGCATAATAAATAATAAAAAAATGTGAAAATATTATTATCAGTGACATGCACTATTTCTAGACTTGTCTGTGCATTTGTAGGTTTGCAATTGCGAGGCTCAGTGTAATGAACGTATACCGTGAGCAATGAATAAAACGCGTGCAGATACACCCAGGTTGTTATTGCGTCACGTTTGCAACGTGTCCTACTTAACTTTAACACGTACTATCAATGCGTATCGTGTGCATACACCCTAAGTATGACACAGTACGGAGTTAGTCGGTATTTCAACGGATAAATAACAATTCTGAGCGAAACATCACTATATCGTCGTAACGGAAGATGACAGCTGGCAATCATTTATGTTATCTTATCAGTCCGTCGTGTTACTAGGCGTGTTATGCCGTAACAAAAATCAATAATTTTTCCATCACAATGTTTCTTACGATGACTAAACAAATTCTAAACAGTTATTGGCGTTATAATAGCGAAGAATTATAACCTGCGTACTGATTGACAATACAATATATAGTTAATTTATGTAATCGCCATAGTCTGCATAATATAAGATTGAGAAAAAAATACACTATGGAAGTAGATGCGGTGCAGCGCAATCTGATGTCGAGTTAAATTCATATGGATAGTATAAATCCCATCTCCGTGAAGAAAGACTTTCATGCTGCTTTTATTTTTATTTTTTTCCGAAATGACTCTACGTCCTGATTGACGTATTGAGCTAACGGGCCTTCACAGCTTCACCGGACTTTTTAAGGACAACGCTTAAGGGCTTCTTTTGTGTTTCTTCACAGAGACGTTGTTTTATATTATCTATTTTACACGGAACGTTTTATCGTCTTACTATAGTCTCACCTGATGTTAAATGATTATTAAGTTCACAACAAGTAAACACGCTAAAGACGTAGAGACTTAGAGACGGACTCACTCTCAAATGTGTGGAATTTTTGAAAAAAACCCTACCACCATGTAGCGACCGACATTGAACCGACTGCCATGAAAATTGTTATGTGTAGATATTTGAACATATCTTGCACAATACCCATTTCACCATAACTTAATTTTAACTTACAAGTTACAGATAATAAATGCGCGCAGAGGTAACATGGTTACATATATATACTAATTACTGAAATATGAGATTCTTTTTCATTCTCATGCAAAAGAATTTTATGTCCTAAATTTATATTAATATACACTTTGGAACTTTGTAATTTATGTTCGATATGACTACTTATCGTACTAAGTGCACGAGACTTTAATTTTTAATCAAGCGTAACTAAACTATAGTCTACTAGCTTTTGCTCGCGTCTTTTATTAATATAGTTCTCGGGAACAGTACATTGCTTTTATATGAAAGGTACTCTATATTCTATTTTGTACCCCAGACAACGTGTGTACAATATTTGATGATGACCGCTTGAGTAGTTAAAGCGTGAAAGCGTAACAAACAAATAGCTAACTCACATTCGCATTTAGAATATTATTATACTTAGTATTACGTTATATTCGCTTACAATCGCCATTATTTGTCTTCCTGTAGATATTAAGCGTTTTGGATAATAAATTCATTGGCATTGCCAGAAGATATCAATTCTGTTCTATGTTTTTTTTATTATTAGATCAATGAATCTGAATTCTATCTGACAATTAAAATTAAACTCTTCCAGACGTAAATACAGCTTAGTTTGTTGTACGGGCAAAAGTTAAAAACAAGACACAAAATAAAAAATGGCGCGTATCTGGGATATTTGTATAAAGTATCATTTTAAATCAAGACAATTTATAATGAATAAAATTCTTAAAAGAGACAACGCACTTGTATGTCTAGTAGCACTAACTTAAGCCCAATAATTTTTATGTAACGTATATTTTCGCTAAGAAAGGATTTTTGATAATTATATCCCTGAATAACTACTAAATAGTTAAAAATGTGATATAAACTCTTGAAATGTTGCCGATGAGATAGCCCCCCGCACATAAGTTTAGTTAAGTAATTAAGTTCGTGTACCCTTTAGTATTTAGTTAGTTTATAATTAAAGGATAATAAAGTTATTGGCCTGATAGCTTCACCGGACTGAGTTAGTATTTAGATCTGCGTTACTTCTATTAAATAAATACCTATCGTCCTTAGTTTTTTATTCTGTAATTGAAGTTTAACCATTCCCATAAAATATATATCAACGGAAACAAGTTCATAAGAATTGCGTTTTATTTATTTTTTCAAACCTTGACAAGTTCACGAGTTAACATAGATACGGGCGGAAAACTTTGGCAATAATATGAAAATTGTTTTGTTTCTTGTGTCGAGGAACGTTCGAATAGACTAGTTGTTTAGAGTTTTATTTAATATAGATCACTTCGAGGTCGGTCAGCAGTAGCAAGGTCATTACGACGATCCGACGGACTCGCGTCGTACACAAAATAGGAATGTGGATTCTGTAGCAAGCGCTACGTTTAATTTAACAATAATTTAAAGTATTTTAACGTTTTACTTTAAACGTAGGCAGATGTTTCAAGAATAGGTTATTTAGGTCAAGTGCGGGCGTTTAATATTTAAAGCATCATGGCATATAAAATAACGTGCTTTTTAATTTGGGTTATTTTCCGATATAATTCTGCGACACGGGGAACTAACACGGATTGTTTATAAAGCCATTTTTATGTACTACGAATTACTATAATCAAATAGATAGAATCTGCCTCATTCTGAAATACAGTTGTCCCGTCTTCGCTCATATGACAAAACTTTGCTTTCGTAAGATGCAGATTTTATAAGATAGTTTTTTACAGAAAGCGGTCACTGCACCATAGTACGTCAAAATGACATCGTTCTCCATAAGGCCTTAGAGTTACTGTCGATCTGGGCGTAAGTAAAGACCCCCACGACCAGTTATTTAAAAAAAGCCGCGAATTATCCCAGCCCGATAGTGGTATCCACCGTGAATTACAGTACCATACCCAACGCCTTGCGACATAAAAGACAGCTGTGAAATATATTTTCCGATCTTCTCAATAAAACAAAGGTAGTGAACGATCAATACATACCCCTTTGACTCTTCAAACAGAGCGTGTGCACGCCCAGGCCCGCGTGACCATAAATCACGCTGCCGTGGTCTGGCGGTGAATTTCGCTCCTGCACACACGCCACGACCCCACTAGGCACCTCAAGCCAAAGTTCGATACCTGGAGTGGAACCCTCGAGAACGCTGCTAGTGCAATATAGTGACGTTGAACATGTTCACTCACTAGCGCTTAAGACACACAACCCAGTTCACCCCTACTTACGTGCACACAGTCACAGTTAGGTAGAAATATGGTGGAGGGGTTTTATCTTTTCCCTTATTTTTCAAACTTGGCTAGCTTAGTTTAGCCGAATTAATAGATACAAAAGACAGGTTTGAGTTCGTAAGGCACACATGCTGGGACACATGTATGCCTCATGAATTCTTATATGTATGATTAGCTTAGCTACTTTAACTTAGTAGGGTTCGAGTTGTTGCATCCCAGGCAACAGCCCTAGCCGAGGTTCGGCCACTTAGGTACCCTTGAGCTTGTTGCAAAGCGGCTGAGCGCCTTAGTAGTGAAGTTGCATTAGTCAGTACAAAATAAAAATATCTTGTTTTGCACTTTTAATAATATGTACTAAAACTTGTAGTTATTTAAAACTTTAATATGTTTACATTAAATGAAGCCGTCGTGATTTTTTTGATAAGGGTTAATTGTTTTAGATGTAAAATGATATATATATATATATATATATATATATATATATATATACCGAAATTTATAGAGTAGTTTTAGAGTGACACGCGTACAAAGTGGCAACGGCAGTCCTGTAACATTTTATTTGTGTTGATACATAATATCAAATTGACCGTAAACCGAGATGATCATTATCACTCATAACCGTGCCTACACCCAGAAAATGGTTTTTGTTCTTTCTCCTTTATTTCTCTATTTGTTACACTTCACAATCTACAATATTTGTGCAGTACAAATAATAATACCTACATATTCAGTTTATATCGTTTATTATGGTGAATTTCGATTACCAGACGTGTAGCGAACTACCGTTAATTCCTTATACGTATACATATATACCATACAATATATAAACAACGTCTACGTACTTTTGCATATATTATTACGTATTAGTAATACATTTTCGTAAAAGTGGCATTTTTAATTTGGTAACCCTCATATATCATTATGTAAATATTAGCTGGTGCCCTCGATTTCCTTCGCGTTTTGGTGGCGAGTGGAGAAAAACGAAGAGATATTAAGGTGACCGTTAAAACGGGCGTGTAAATTAAAAGTTAATTATGTGTCCAATCAAGATTTTTGTGAAAGATAATATCTGTACTGGATATGTATGTAAAATAATACAAACAATTTTCGTTATTAATTATACACATTGTTATTTCGAATATTAGTATTAAGAACGTAAATCGACCCTCATAAAATTATGACCTTAACGCGTGTAACATAAAACATAAAAGAGTAAATCGATTGAATATAAACTACTGTGTTATTGTTGTAAACAACGCGGTTATCAAGGTCAGTGTTATCATTCTTGACGTGCGATACACTATACTACTTGTACATGTAGATATTTATCTGATATTCTCACGCTATGTTATTTTTTAAGTTTTCTTCGTTGTTTATTACGTTCAGTTATATTATTACAATATTATTGAAGTGGTAACTATATGATTCACGATGTGGCGATGAAATATAATTCTATATTTTATTTATTTATTTAGAATATAAAAGATATATCATATAGAATATAAAGATACAGGTCCTTAAGAATATTGTCTGCTAGCTGATACTCGCGATTTTGTCGTTATCTTAACAATATATGTATTTTATGTATAAAGGAAAACAATTGAATGCAAAAATATACTTCGCTTACAACATTTCTTTAGTCTTTTGTAGCGCTTACAAGAATCGTAGTTTCTTAACTGTAATACCTTTATACACTGAATAAAGATATATTTTTTACACGAAGACCAAGTGACTGAAGTTGAACTTAAAAAAAATTGATCAAACTCTGTCAAGTAGTTTTTGTGTGACATGCGCATAACGGCAGACCTATGTCATTATGTTAATATAGATATTCGAAAATAATTTTGATTAAATCGATTTATTTTAATGTGTTCTCCAACAATAGAAATTACTTCAAATACAGAGAACATACCGTTCTTTTTAGGTTATAAAACTATGTCACAATACACCCATCTAAAGACACCAACATTTAGAAAGAACATCGGCAAAATTATAATACAGCGACTCGTTAAATACCCTGTAAATCCGGTAAGGTGTGTAAAAGTGAACTCGGAACGGATCCCGCAAAACGAAATGTGGCAAAAGAAAAAATAATGTAATTGGTGCCGAGAGATGACTTTAACTTGTTATTGACAAATTACATCAGCATATATTATTATATGCTGTATAATATCTTATTATGTCCGTTAGTGGATTTATGAAATCCTACGCCGCTATTCGAATAACTTTTAGCATGTTGTCATTTAACGGTTACTTATCATCGAATATTGCAGACAATTTTGAAACCGGTAGCAAAATTTTTACTTCCATAGTTGCCCTCTTGGAGCCTAAGTTGAATAAAACGTATCTCGTTTTAAATTTTAGATTAAAACTGGTTCGTCCCATTTAATGTTGCTCTCGTTATTTAAAATAATTTATATCATATTTAATTATATATCGAATATCCAGTATTTGAGATACTTAAAAATATAGATATATTAGGACTTAAATAAAACAGATAGATAAAATAAAACTATAAATTTAGCGGCATCTAAGCATTGTTGCGAAAAAAACATGTTTTTGTTATTATTTTTGGTTAAAACACATCAACTTAATGTATTCCGAAGTAATTACATTTATTAATTAATTTAACGGGCAGAAATAGTTTGTATTGCATAATAATATATAGGGTATAACAATTCAACTATCGATTACAAGTTATATGAGAACAAAAATTAATGATTTAATTAATTCATTTTCGATTATACATTACCCCATCCCTACTGACAACTGTCAAAGTTTATAATCCCAAATTTGACAGAGTATAAGCATAAAATTACTATATTTTTGTTTACCGAAAAACGACTTATGTCAAGAAAAAAGTATATTGTAGGCTAGGATAAAAAACTTACTAATATTTAATTCTATTTTCCTGTTTAGTTCCAATAGTAAATTAATCATAAGTCATCCAATACAATCATTTAAAGACTAAGAAAAAAAATGTCTCCCCATTCTGTTATCGGTATCTTTAATGGTACGAGTTTAGAATAACTTAGTTGTGTTAGATATACCTACGTAACTTTTTATCATTTACTCAAGGTGTGCGCCAAGGTCGGTCGGACAATGTTTAGCAACAAATCGTGCGACAGGTCCGTACTCAAACTGGCCGCTATCTCGGCGTACGTTGACCCATAGAATCCAAGTAAGCAAGAGTCGAAGTCGTAATCTGCGTAGCTCTACAGTCTACTCTACACTTCCATATAATATGTAGTTCTGATATACTCATACGAGTCATTCTTTTATCGCGGGAAATTATTTTTCCGTCGCGTAGTAGAAGTTATTTTATATGTTTTTATACTATTACATGGACAAGTCGTTTGTTTTTTATTCTATAACCGGTTGCGATGTGTCTTGTGCTAGTACTTGTTTTACATAAACGCATATATTAACGTAACATACGATACATATTTATTACAATTTACAAAGAAAATATCTTAACAATAATAAATTGTTCACAAAGTAACCTACAATCCACGTCAATCTTTTTGGTCGTTCTGAATAGTTGTCTGAAAATTTTTCTTGCGCGTAATATAGTAAAGAGTTTAATAATAAACAAAGTTAAACATTATTATAGGAATCTAACATTGGCATTTAGTTATCCTTAAGTTGTCTCGATGTTATACGTATATATATAAATACGTATATGTACCTAAATTTGTGTTCCGCTTACCTATATCCGGAGTGGTCAAAAAATACAGAGGAATGTAGTCGGAGATTCAAAAAGTAAGTAGCTGCTAATTGTCAACAATTTTTGTGTATATTTAAATGAAAAAAGAGAAATTCATAATAATAAAATAATATATAATCGACGTTATAATCTGTATGTAATATTCTAGTTCTATGACACAATTTCAAAACAGGTGAAACCACTACATGACAGACTAAGATCCCGTCAAAAAACCAAACACACAACTTCAAATACGACACTATTTGAATACTATGACCCAATTACAAAAACAGGGCACCAACCGTTGCGTAATTGTGAGATTTTCTGGTAATTTGTCGGATCTCAGGATTTACGAAACAATCCGTAATTTTGAAAAACCCCTTGACATCATACTCAGATTAGAAGATTGTACTTGATGAGTTACTTGTATACGTAAATGATTTATAAAAAAGGGCTTAAATCTTTTATGTGTAAAATTCCGGTTAGGGTTTATTCGTAAATTTTCTCCCCCTAAACGTAGCTTAGATGAATTATTTTACTCTTTAGGTTACCTACATAGTTCTTCGTTATAAGTGAACCAGCTAGATGGCGCTGTTGTCGAGATGTAGTTCCTTTTTTAATATGTTAGAAAAAACGTTTTGTTTTTTATTTCCCGCAATAAAAACATATGAAACACTACATTTGCAGCCTCCACATAGCAATTTGTTCAGTTCAATCATGCACGGTAAAGGTTTATTTTTTTAAATCTATTCACATTTTTCACCGTTATGTGAACCTACTAGAGAATCAAAACTAATTATATTCTCGCGTTTGGCCTACTTACGCAACCTTGACGTAGGTACTCGCCGTTTCTAATAATAATGGCAGACTGGTTTCCACACCACCCGATAAGTGCTGATTATAGTATGGATAAATAAATAATAAACAGTGACGTCAGACGGTATCTGGATCCACAAAGGGCGATCGTGTTGAGCCAAATAACTGGAATTTCATCACTACGTAATTTAACGGCTTCCGATCCAGAACTAATATTTGGCGCGATGATAGAGTCCAGATATCTTCACAAGCAATTTCATTTTTATTGCTGAACTGGGATTGCTTCCAATTTAATGTTAAGGGCAATCTGTTATCATCTTTAGAAAATAGATATTTGAAGTTCAAATGTCAGGCAAAAATTATTTATAGTAAGTAACAAGAATACAGACTAAAATTGAACCATATCAATGGGAGGTCCACTTTGAAATCGAGTATTTTTTCCACTGACTTGGTCTAAGTCGTTTATTGTCTAAATAGTGTATTTTTATGTACATGTCTATAAAAATAGTTATGTAGTTTTATGAAACCACGATGCAAGTGAAACTTTTGAATTGAGCCATGGGCTCCGTTATATTGGTCTTGGCTGTTCTGCCGAGCGTCTCTCACTTTACCCCTATTTCGAGGCCGGCTATAATGCGACATGCGATAGATGGACGAAAAAATGTGGAAACCGTAGTTTCCTAAACATTTTATAACTTTACATTAAATGAAGCATCATGATTATTTTCTTTATATAAGGGTCTAAGAAGTAAAACTAAACAAATTTGACCCCTAACTACCCAATAATTTTGAGTGATGCACGCACAACTGCAAACCTTTATTTATTTATATAATATATGGATAAGAAGATTCTAAATACGATTTGTATTGTACACGTATCAAAAAATGTATTATAGCTCTTAGCACACTTATACACCAGGTTCTAATTGATAAAGGGAGTTAGATTATTATATCACTCTAAGCCTAGAAACACTATTACGCAATAACGTAACACTATTACGTCGATAAGGTCATGCAAAATTCTTACCTTATTAGAGTAGGTGACAGTACAAATAAATTAGTTAGAATTTTACCAACGACTTTAATTCGTTTCTTGGTTATCTATCAATATCTTTAATAGGTATGTAGCTTATGAAATTCTGCAGGTTTTGTCGTTTCTAACAAATTTAACATTATTTCTGCTTTTTGACAAAACAAATGTTATTATTTAGTGAACGGAACATATTTGATAAATTTGAGTGATAATGCCGGCTATCGTCAAGTATTGCTCAGGTGTCCTAAACTGTAATTTTAATGAAAATGATTACATTTACAATGAAGGTATCTTTATAACTTATTGTTTTTGTACGGGATGTCGAGTTCTGTGATTTTTCGCAATGTTAAATGATACCGGCAGACTTGAAGAGTATACAAGACGTAAAGGACAAGGTCGCAAAAGATTAAAGAAATAGAGTGAGACGATAGATTTATTGTAAGCATTTTCATCAGAAACCGCATTTCGACATCTTCCGAGGTACGAAATAAGCTACAGGGAGTTCATTTAGTGACAGCACCAAAACAATTAGAAGAAGTCTTAAGGCGGCTGATATAGACTAGGCGGCGCACTTGTCCGCCAGAGGCCCTTTGCTCCCCGCTAGTCATCGAGTAGCTCGGTCCAACTTTGCTTCTTCACACTGATTAGAATGATGACGCTTGGGGAAAATTACTCTTTACAGATGAGTCTAGATTCTGTCTTAAGTCAGATGATGAAAGGGTCACAGTATGGAGACGACCTGGAGAAATATACGCCGAGTGTGACATTGTTGGAAAGAAGCCTTTTTGGTGGAGGGTCAGTAATGGTTTGGGATACATATACTTAGGAACACGTACGGAGCTACACATCCTAGAAAACGGGTCCCTGACTGCAGCAAGATGCATAATAGACGTTTTAGAGCAGATCGTGTTGCCTTTTGCTCGATTCGTGGAGGATAAGTTTCTTTTAATGCACGATAATACTCGTCCTTACACTGTAGCGCTAGTATCGGAGTACCTTAGTAAGGTCGGAATCCAAGTTTTGGTGGGGCCAATACCCTCGCCAGACCTAAATACGATAAAACATTTTTGGGATAAACAGGGAAAACAAATTAAACAAAGAAATACTACATCAGCTAACCTATGCGACCTTAAAACTACATTGGTTGAAGAATGAAATCTAATTCTACAATTTTTCATTGACAATTTAAAATAAAGAGTGTGTCCAGACGGATGCAAGCAGTTTTGAGAGTGAGAGGAGGCAGTACTAAATACTGACGTGTCACCCCCATTATGAACAGTCTTTAGAACAATATTCACTTTTCATTATGTTAGGTCAAAATTCTTAACAATTGAAATACCTGATCTTACTGCCTATAATTTGATTTTATTTTTCGTTTCTTCAATTTTTTTTGTTGTGTTTAAAAGTGTTAATTTAATTAATTTATTCTATTGGACGAATGTTAAAAGCTAATATAGTACAAATAAATCTGTCCTCATATTAATTTGCCCTTTTTATTTTGCGTTCCTCTAAATATATCCATAAGTGTATTATTTTAATATTTCATTTTATACACACTGACATAAATACGTGATAAATACAAATGCAGATGATTTCATAGGAAAATAATATATAGTTAAAACAGTTAGGTAACAATATGCATTGTTGTTATCTTGTCTCGATGTAGGTGTTGCATACCGAACGAATCGTATTATGTACACGGTGCATTCGATGCGGTGTGTCTCCGGTACGTATAACGTTTTCGTGATTAGAATTCATATGCTGTGCACTGTTTTAGATCCTGGTCCGGTTTGAGTTTTGAATATCTTTCTTCAATTTAAAACGTATGCATTAAAATATATATAAGGTGTTGTTATTATTCTTCGGACGTTTGGTTACTATTTCGGATAATCATGTACTTATTGTGCATTTTCTTATCTTTTATAATCGCCTAAATATAAACATTCTAATATTTTTATACAGTAATCAACACTCATTCATAGATAAAAGTCATAGAAATTATGAATAATTTGACAAAATAAAAACATTTATTTCCAACCGGTTACTCCATGAGATTTTAAACGCGGCTAGGATATACCCCATTCGAGAAATAATAGCTTATAAGAATTATTAACAATTGGAAATGTTAATAAAATACAATAACTAATATTAAATATGCCTATGTTATTGATTAATTAAATATTTTCTCTTATGATGAAGTTTCGGCGGTTTCACTTAAGTCTTTATTTTCTTATGAGCATTAGTTGACGATATTACCGACATATCTGAATCTTATACTGATCGTTATGCGGAAGAAACTAAATTAATAACTGTATAAAATGGTTAAATGACATATGTTATCTATCAGTTTAATCTTCGATTTTATAAAATGTTACAACTAGTTAAGTAGTTATTTCGTATTTAAAATTTGAATACTTGGAGATCCAGACAGTTCTATTATAATTGAATTGTTGTATAACAGAGCAAATTGCCTTGACGCTGGCTTTGTGTATAAATGAGTGAATTTCTTAGAGGCCTTCTGTTTCAATTTGTCTCAGAACGTAGCCAGGCAGGCGTCTTTGTGTCTAGCTGTAGAACTATTTCATTTTCAACATCTCTGTAGATAACTTTTAAACAGATTGATATTAAAAATTATTAGCGAATAACAACTTGCGAGTGTTAATTTTTTATCTATTTTAGTCTATGTTAATATTATAAGGTGAAGTTTTCAATTTCGATGTAAGAATTAATCTATTCTATAAGAAAGTACTTTATATTGCTGTATGAATGCCAATTTTGTATGGTGTAATGATTATGCTATTTTTTTCAACTTGCGTTGCGTCTGCTAGTTCCTAAGCGTTCTGTAATCACACACAGATGCCTGGTTTGGATTCACGCAAAATCTAACCAGGCAAAACTCAATCTGCACTCGAGACGCTGCAAGTACACCTCGCTGGTTGATTTGGTAGTTATATTGGAATTTATTCTTAGACACATGAAATCAGTCTACTGCTGCTAAAGCCTTGCTAACTCTTAGAAATAATCCGGTATGTTACTTTTGCCGAGTTGTTGAGAATTATTTTCATTTAAAACGTGATCACGCAGAATCGGAACGCCAACGTCCATTTTGAATCGCTGCATCATCATAAATAACTTAAGAAATATTTAGAATAACTCGCTCCACGACACCTTAAGAAAATTTTGATTTATGAGCTTTTTTTTTTTTTTATTTTAGTTTATTTAGGGGCTTTTATGGTTACATCAGCCCCATAGTACCCTTAACTTAATTTACTAAACTAAACTAAACTAAACTAAACTATAACTAATACAAATGTTATTAACAAAAGTGTGACTAATGACGTCTCAACAATTTAAAAAGACTTAGTGCTTCAATACTGTTCGGTTAAGATAGTACCCCGTGAAACATTCCGATATCTTGCTTATTTAAATTGAGAGCCGTCATCAGCAACTGCCTATCCGCTTGGAACCGAATACATTCCGTTAATATATGATGTATATCCTCTGTTATCCCACAAACTTCACAATTTGGTGTAAGAGTTTTTTTTATTAAATATTTGTATTTATTAAGAGGAATGTGTCCGGATCTAACCCTAAAGGCGTTCACAATATCCTCTCTGGAATAGTCGTTATTTATAAACCAAGGGTAACGACAAGGTTCATTTTGGATTGATTTGTACCAAATTCCTTTCATCTGAGACGAACATTGAAACGATGAGTTGATTTATGAGCCTTAACAAACAGTTTCTCGAATGCATTTTTAGTTTCGAATTTGGATTGCACAATCTACTTGTGCTGGTGACGGTACTCGGCAACTTAATTCACCGTGGACTAACTAGACTAAAAATGATAAATATATATATACATATATATATATATATATATATATATCACTGCAGGCAACCGAAACCACTCTACAGTATTAAAACAGCGACGAAATCCACAAGCCTGAGTTCATCAGTGTCTTTGGTATACGATAGTAATTAGAACTGCCTAAATAAGAAGATATATATCAGTTGAAATATAAGTTAACATCAGGATTCGCAATATGAAATGATTAATAATAAAAAATATTGTAAGTAACAAATATCGTAGTATATAACGTGTATAAATATATGCATGCAACTGTAATGTGACAAGGTCGCTATTCAATGCTGACTGCAGGCGGCAGTATTCAGTAGGGCTTCTAACGAAACTGGGGCATGCCGAGACAGCGTCACGCTTCCATGTCAAGTCACGAACATTAACTTGTTCGTTTATGACCATACATTGTGAAAATAGGTACTTACCCACCAATTTTACTTTTTTACGAATTTAGGTTTTATGAGATTAGGAAATGGCGGTATTGTGGCAATAATGATACCGTTACTTGCTGTGTATAGATACCGTTCGATTTACCTTTTCACCCATATTATTTGGTTAAGATACAGGTAGTGATTAAAATATTTATAAAGAAAGACGAAACCAACAACATCAATATACTAGTAAAATGATTGTTCTGATAAAAGTTTGTCACAACGCACAAAATAAGCAAAAATTTAAAATAGTGTTGGAAAGTTGATTTGTTATTGTTTTGTTCTCTTTTAACATATCTTGTCTCATTCACTCATGATCTTATATGGGCGGGGCCCATGAATAGTTATATGCATTAATCAAATATTATAAAAGAGTAAGTACTGCCATCTACTGACGATTTGTTATAATAACATTCCTAATAACGTTCTATTTAGTGTAGGGTATTGACTACTCAATAATAGAGGGCGCTATATACATTTATTCATAACGTACTAAGGACAATAATGTATATATTTGTATCTGATTTAAACGTTTTTAATTAAATAGAAAATTAAATATGTTGTTCCAGGTGTTAGTGGAATACGACGGTGTTGACTGGCAGCGACGTGAGTGGGTAGCGGTGTACTCACGGCGGACTTTTCGTGTTTTTTTAGTGGAAAGAACTCTAGTGTGGGCTCCCAGATTATTTGAAGGAAAAGAAGTAAAATGGCCCGCCTTGGTATGTTTTAACATTTTTATAAATAATAATTCTATTTACATCAAAACTTTTATAAGGACTTCATTTATTTTATTGTACGTAAAACCCACAAGATGGCGGTAGTAATATCATTGCTAATTGTCGTTTTATGTTACATTATAAATAACTAGAAAATTCATTTTTCAGCATTTTATACACTTTAACGTATTGTAAGGAATATACATTCAATTTTGTTTCTCTTATTCCTTTTATGTATGTGCTGTAATTTAATACTGAAGGTGCACATTTGTATACCATAACTTACTAATAATAAATACTCGTTAATGGCAGACGTCCATACCATTCAAATTAAGTATTAGAATAATGAATTTATAAAATATTTTCTATTCAATACAATAAAAACAACCTACGATTTTTAAAGACAAATAATACAATAAACGATGACATCATTCTTAACACGTTGGCGATGAAAATAAAACATAACAAATAGTTACATTCTAATTTAAATTTCAATAGTTTGTGTAAAATCTTCTGTATTCAGAATCTATAAAATCATATAATGATGCAACTACTACACGTGTGGCACGGAAGTAATCATCACCTTGAAGTCACGCGCTCTACATTTTTAAAATGAATTATTATAATGGTAGAACTAATGGTAATTTTAATTGATGTCATGTTGGTTTCACAAAATATGTAAATAATATTTTGATTTTATGTTAAAAATTCTTCAAATTGTCGTAACATATGATATGGTGCGTACAGTTGCCACTAGATGGCGATACCTGTACCAAACCGTCAAATAATGTGCTATAAAATATTACGTCGATTGCAATCCACATTACATAAAGAAATAGATCAAATATGAATTATAATTATTATAAATACATATAACGTATTACTAAATGAAGGTTTAAAACATATTGTTAAGTCATTCAATTTAAATTAATACAAGGAAATCATTCTTGTCCCTTTTTTTTATTCATAATCTTCTTGACAGACCTTCACATCCCTGGCAGCTGACCTGACGCTACAGGCAGATGCCCAACCGGTTGAGTTTCTGCATGATCAACAACTTGATTTCCTGGACTACGCTAACCTTCTCCCATATCAGGTAACAAAATATTATTATATAGAAATTAAATGTCATTCGTTCAAGGCACTTGTTGTTTATCCTCACCTGAAGGTCGCAAATGTCGATGATTCGAATCCCATTTCAACTAAATAGATTTGTAACCGATGGTCCGGTAACCTGAAAAACATCCTTAGTTGTTTTTATAGGCATTTTATATACAATTATATTGTAGTATTTGATATTTAAATTTCAGCAAGAGCAGTCAAGGTTAATAAACTTATTAATTCACAAAAAAATCTGTTTTAACTGTATACAATAACTTTATAGATATGCTAAATAGTATTTAGTTAGTGCCCATAACAATGCTATGATGAATTTTAATTATTCCTGATTTTGAATAAGTTAATAATGTTAAAATTAATTATCCATTGTGATACATGGTTTTGTATTTTATATCAATTGTTTTTGAAACTCAAGGGGAAGATGTATAAAACTATAATAAGACCAGCCGTGTTATATGGATCCGAGTGCTGGGCTACGAAAGAGACGGATGAGAAAAGATTACATGTGGCAGAAATGCGAATGTTAAGATGGATGTGTGGTGTAACAAGGATGGATAAGATTAAGAATGAGTATATCAGAGGAAGTTTGAAAATAGCACCAGTGACAGAGAAGTTGAGGAGTAGTAGGTTAGCATGGTACGGGCATATTATGAGAAGAGATGAAAGTCATGTAACAAGAAAAGTTTTGAGTTTGAAAGTGGACGGATATAGGAGTAGAGGAAGACCGAAAAAGGTATGGATAGATTGTGTGAAAAACGATATGTGTATAAAAAGTGTGAATACTGAGATGACATCTGACAGAGGAGAGTGGAAAAGGAAAACATGTTGTGCCAACCCTACTTAGGTGGGATAAGGGTAAGATGATGATGATGTTTTTATTATTTTACATTCTATTACTACAGATAGAAGACGTATTTGGTATATTATTACTTCTCGTGTGTTCGTGTTTATTCTCAGTATGTACTATGTTAGCCGTTTGAAATATCATAGGTAAAAATATATTTTCTCAAAAGAACAATTGATTAACTTCAAGGAAACATTACACTACAAAATAGTATTTAATAAACAAACATTTGTAGAATATCCATACTATGTTACGCTACTTATTTAATTCCTTTCAGTAACGCCGCGCTAAAACTTATTAGTTTCTTTCTCTAACGAATACTAAAAGATAAATTGTTTTATTAAGTTTCGAAGGCGTAACACGTTAAACAATGATAACTTTTAAAAAGAACACACAAATGTATTTAACAGAGAAATGTTTTTCGCAAATTTTACATAAATAATTAGTTAAAGAGAAACATCTATATATTAAAATAAAATGACAGAACTGTCCGTCGTGCGTACGGGATACACTACTACTACACTTGGAACTTAAATAGAATATTATCATTATAGCTTCATTTAATATAAATTTATTATTATGGTTTTAGCAAAACTGCAATTTTTGAAAAAGGACACTACGCTTTAATTGATACAATTATTCTCCTTCCGTGGAGAAGTGAGTTCACGGTGTTTTGTTATATTTTTATCTTCTGTACATAAAATATACCGTGAAGATAACAACACCGATGCGGTCGAATTCCCGAGTACCAGCTAGTGATTTATATATTCGTTTAACTTCGAATATGTCGTAAAATAAAACTGAAATATCAACTAATCGTTAGTAATTGTAAGTGATTACTCAAAATTAGAATTATTAATAAAATAGCATGCAACAACGAGTTTTTCAATGATAGTCCAATATTACGTAAGGGTACACACAATAGGCGCCACGCGAGCCTCGGAAGTAGGACGCGATTAGAATGAATCATTCCAATACGGCATGTAATAATATTTATAATGGATTGAGTCACCGAATTAAGTATAGAGAAACATAATAACATTGATATTGTCAATTGTTTCCTCGTTTTGATAACTCTGTTGCTAACTAACAATTAATCTATATTCCGGAAAATGATAAAATATGTTTAGGTATACAAATAAATAGATTAGGCGTTTATAAAATATTTCCTTTATTTTTAAAAAGAGATACAGATAATTTCAAAAGATATGAACACAGAGAATCATATTATTTATCTACTTTAATGTATGATGTAAATTCAATCGGTGAAAAGGGCACCTTAATTTCATATTCCGTACGAACAAAGCGATAGCAGAAATTAGTACATTTATATCAAATACCAACCGTAGTGTGAACTAAAATGTGTTCTCTTTGCTGTAAACTTAATTGTAAGATATTGTTGGTATTATTTATTAGGAGACAGTGCACACCTTTCACACCTATTGTTTGTTGCATAATGCTGGCTTGCTCGCACGGTGCATTAATACTGTATCAGCCATTGTGATTGTCGATAACAACAACGAATAACGGATAACCAACAGCAGAATAATGACGTTTTTAAAAAAAAAAAAAAAACTTGTTATCCTTTATGTAGGAATAATGCATTATATTATTAGTTGTTGTGATGACGTCCATATTTAGATAAGGGCTTATATACTGTGTCTCAGATTAATAGAGAAACAAATCTAAAAATAGCTAATTACTCCTAACTAGATTAACTAAAATGTAACGTCTATTATTAACATTTTATATAGATTAGTTTTTGGCGGGATCTCGGAATGCCTAATAGTTCGGTGAAGCTATGAAGTTATTAGTGTAGGTCCGTTAGAAAAAAAAAGGATCTTGGAATGGCATTTAGTGGATTTTATATTTTAATCATAATCCTCTGTTATTTGGCACTACATTTTACAATATTGGTGGCGTAATACAGTTTTCGTTATTGTGCTCAAGTCAAATGAATGGGAACTAATGCTATGGAGCATGGATTCTGACATGCCACAAAAACTCCCTGGAAAGTTCTAACAAGACGGCCACTATATTCTTAGTTCATCGAAATGATCGCAAGACACTTGTAATATCATTTTACCTACTCGAGAATGCCAGTAATAATCTACTAGAACAATGGTTGCCAAAAATAAAATATAAACGTTTTATATAAATTTATTAAATATGATATAGTAGTTAGAATGAGACATAGCTGTTTGTTCGTAAATTTATTATGTCAAAAGAACGACCTTATTAGTTTAAAAGATGAAAGGTAGTCGGAATAGCTGAAAGCAAAACGCATAACCGACCTAATTTCCAGTGAGACGCTATGAGTGTTTATCCAAACTTGCGCGCCCGGGCGATGTGGGGAGATCAAGGACGGTGTCTGCCAAACAGGGAGGGTTTCCCTGGGCGACGAGGAGTCCGTGGGGTAGCCGGGGGAGATTCGCCTGGGACGGGTATGTTTTGATGCTCGACGCCCGCTTTATTGATTTTCCTCGCTCGCGCCGCCCGGCCCCTACCTCCCTTTATTATTATATACATTAGTCTTGCAACAGATATCCGACTTCTATCCGGTAACCGACAATTAGATAGTATTTTTATTATAACAGTATATAACGAAATACAAATTATATTTTATTATTTACGCGTGTAATAATTAACGCAATAAAAAAAATCGTAAGCCTGATTAATATAATGGTAATTTTTAATAAAACTTAACATTAAAATTGCATTAGGGCGATTTTATTCAGTAATGTACAACAGTATACGTAGGTGCCCGGTTTTTCGGTAAAATAAGTTATGAAAATATTTTTATGTATATATTGTCAAAATAGGTGTCTGTCTCTTCATTCCTGGATAACGTCTTTGTGACAGGATTAAATTTGTACAAAGCTTTCACAGTTGTACATCGCTCTTTGTTGTTCTCAATAACCAGTTCAAAGTGATAGCTAATCGTTATAAATTCTAACTAATATTATAAAATGCGAATGTTATTGTTTATTTGTTACGCTATCACGTCTTATTTACGCAAACGATCTCTATTAAATTTTGTTTATATATCGTGCCATGGCTACAGAAAACTACTTAGGGTAGCTTTCATCCACAAAAAAAAAACTTTTCTTGAGGCATAGATCAAATCGACATTGGCGCAAGCTAAGCCGCGAACAAAAGCTAGTTAAACAAATGAATGTTGAATTTTTAAAATAATTAATGTCGTATTTTATTTAATTTCAGCTACGAGAGATGTAATTTGAAATTCTTTGTCAAGATATAAAATTTATAGTGTTTTAATATACGTATATATATATTTGATTTGGAATAAAAATATAATTGTCGCGGACGTTAGAAAAGCAATTTATTTTATACATTATGTGCGTATAAACGATTCAGTGGCGCGTGCGAAATATTACGAGAAGAGGGATGTTCATTAATGTTTAATTTCCTTTCATTGCCAACGAGCCGTGGCTCGGTGCCACGAAAGATCTTCGGTTATTTTTTTTTCTCTTTGACGTTTTCCTTTACAACAAATTCAATTCACAAATTGGCGTTTTATTTTTCATATTTATTATAATGAAAGAGAAAAAACAAATTAAAGTTTTTTTTTTTAAATGTTACTATTGTACATTTACTTGATAATATGTTCGGCGTCACAGCGTCCAGGGACGTAGGTTCGTGTTCTTGCAACTGAGTCGGAGCTTTCGGTGACGGAAAACGTCGTGATGAAACCGTAATAGCATGGTGGTTGGGCTTTTTCTAAGTCTGTCTGGATAGCTACAACCCTCAGGTTGAAAATCTGTCGCCAAGCATCTATTGGTGTGTTCCGGAAGGTGCACTTGAAATCCAGTCATTCTCTAAGTTTAGCGCGACTACCATTTTTAACCACACTCATCATTTAACGTCAGTCGAGATTGCGGTCAAACGATAACCTATAAAGGATAAAAAAATACAACTTCCCGCGACTATATCTGTGTTAAATTACCATTATTTAATAAAAATTAAATACAGTTCAGCGCCATCAAATGACGAGTTATGATAAAATGGATAGCTTCAAAACCCTCTACAGTCTACTTTACTTCGTTGTGCAAATTTTCATAGTGGTCGGTCCAACGATCCTGGAGGTTTTCGATATCAGATACAAATATAGAATTATATATGTATATTATGGGCGAATACTAAATTCTTATAATGAGTTATTCAAGCAAATTAGCAATCGGGAAGATTGGAAAGGTTGAAACTATTCATGAAGTAAAAACTATACAGATAACATTTATAGTAAATTCACTATAAAATATGAATTTACCAAAGCGTAATTTATTATATCTAAGAAAGAGTACGTCCTAGAAAATGTAACGATAACTAAAACAGAAGTACTTCAGTAAAATCACCAAAGTTGTTTACTTTAATTATAGAATGGAAAGGAGAACAACAGGGTTACGTAACAAAGTAGTTGCCATGGCAACGGGGGTGGTTGCTTTTAGCTCTATTGTTAGAGTTTCTCTTGGGTCTATAAGAATATTCGAGTGTATTTGAGGAGAAATAAACGAAGAAAGTTATCGTCTTTTATAAATGAAATATTTGTCAAAGATTTACGTCTTTCGTGGCGATAAAATTAGGTGCAATTTTCCTTTCAATAGTCCTGCAATAGTCCTTTGGAACTTTAAAATACATGATTACTTTATTCGGAGGTGTTTTTCAAGCGTTTTGTTTAGGCGAATGATTACAATGACAAGCAGCCGCCCCCTGTCTAATTTCGAAACACACTAGTTTTTTTTTTCTAGATTTAACATTTTTTCAATTGATTTATATCATTTTGTATAGATGTGATATATTTTCACAAGCATTTCGACACATATGTTTGAGCCAATGCTCTGCGATGACTCTTCTTAATATAGAACTAACTTGTCTTACTAATATTTGTAACTAAAACTATAAACGTGCATTTATTTGTTTGTAACGCTTTCACGCCTTACATACTCAACAAAACAACACTAAATTTTATAAACACATTGTCAGGTATATAGAACATAAGCTAGTAATATATACACGAAATAAGAACGTTTACGAAGGATAGAACGAATAAGAAGAGGCGAGCGATAAGAACGAGTCGATTAATGAGACGAGTTATTACAGAGTAAACTGTTTGTTTGAACACGGATGGGAAGTTGAACATAGCATTCCATTTAAAGGGTTTATAATTAGAAAAAGTTAATTAACAAACCGGTTATTACAAGTTCATCGCGAAGTTTGCAACTTCGTCGCCGACAGCGTACACGCAACAACTCGGGAACACAGTTCCCCGCAAAATTTAAACGAGTAAAGTTTGTTTCAGTTAGCTTACTGAACTGTCCGGCGGATACCACCCAACCCGTCCCGCCGGGTAGATGAGATTGATATAGGTGTGCGGTGAATATGAAACAACGTACGTTTTATCGGTCTCATTTAATAAGAGACGTTTTATTTTCATTTACGATCTTTTCAAACCTTTGTTCGTAGTTCATTTATATGAAACTAGCTACACCCTGTCCGGCTTTACACTGACGTTAATCCAGTCAACGAATTACGTTATACCGCCATCTGTTAGAATCTTATCGAACTAACAGAGATAATCATTACTCTTTGTCAATATATAAATAATTCGCAATAAAATAATATTGCGATTATAAAGTGAGATATAAACAACTATCTTTTCTTTCAAGTTGGATGAAACTGCACATAGTGTGCTATTTTATTAAAATCGGTTCAGTAGTTTAGAGGAGTCCATTGCGGACAAACAACGTGACACGTAATTTATATATATTAAGATAAACTGGCGGTCTCATGCGTCGATAATTAAACGCAGAGAATATTCTCATGCTCTCCATTTTACAATAAGATCATGTTTCTTGATGGTGCTATAACGCATTCAACCGATGGCAATGATAAATAGTGTGTATATAATTGAATAAAGGTATTATTTTGCGACATTCGTCTTGTTATAACAATATACAAAATATATTTCAACAAATAGTTCTAGCAAAAACTAATAACAAATACGTAGGGAACCACGGGCATAGCTAGCAAATTATAAATTAACTTCAAATGTGACTGGTAGTTCTAGACATTAGTGCGTACAAATAAATAATCTCTTAAGCTTTACACTATTTGTATAAGATAATAGTTTTTGGAAGCTCCTTAACGGGCTGGCAGTAGGGAGTTGAACGGTAGAAATGGTCACGTAAGGAAAAAGCGTTATGCCCATACCATGCGATTTTCTCTCGGTCTCTTTTTATTGTGTATTCTAGTTTATGAGCATGCGAGCAACGAAATTCGAGCATAAAAGCGCCGTGCACTACAGATTGTATAAACCCACAACTGTATACCTTGAAATTTCATTACCTTTTTTTTGTAAGTTAGTAATTTGCTTTATATAATCTATGATGCCAGTATCTTATATCTAATTTTATTTTTTCTACAAGATTAAATAAAAACGTTTTCATTTGATTTTTTAATTTACGTTATATCGATTCTGATGGGTGACCCCTGATCGCCAACATTTTTTTTTTATATATTTTCTTTTTATCAAATCTCAGTAAAAACGAATTGTAAATAATCTCGAAATTAATGTATAGTTTAAAATGACATTTTACGAATGACGAGTAAAATGTGAGTTACATTTATTATTATTTTGTCTACAAAAAACCAATTAGAATACTTGATATTAAAATAAAGTATAATTTTATTTTACAGGCACTTTTATTCATACCTTTTACAATTATTGCATACCTCTTTATTAACTCCATTTCAAATAAAGATATTAGAATTGTCTAAGTAAATCTAGTTACTTTTAGAACGGTTGAAAGCTGGTGCGAGGTAGATTTATAACATCGCCAGACGATTAAAATGTATTATTACTCGATAAAATCATTGTTTTACCTAAGTTAACTACTAAGTAATATACTACTAAATTGAACAGGTGTGGATGGATTGTGTGAAAAACGATATGTGTATAAAAAGTGTGAATACTGAGATGACATCTGACAGAGGAGAGTGGAAAAGGAAAACATGTTGTGCCGACCCTACTTAGGTGGGATAAGGGTAAGATGATGATGAAGTGTATACACATAGCTGTGGATTGTCGTGAAGGCTGAAAAAATCTTTCACTGTTATATTGCTTGATTTTGACGTGTTAACGTCTTAGAAATTGATGAACGCTGGCTGCACGTACAAAAAACATGACTCATTGTCACGTTCCGCCTGAACAAGCGATAGAGAAGCGTGAACGGCCTAAGCGTTCGGCTTGTGACGCATCTATCTCTCTTCCACTCCATCGGTAATTCGGCGATAATAATTCAATTCATTCATAAAAGTATGCAGCTTCTCATCAATGTTTTCTTATGACGTTATCACGTAAAATTATCGCCCGTAAACCGACTATACAGACAACTAATTTTTTTTATCTATGATGTAGTCTAAATCCAAATTATTATTAATATTATAAATGTGTATGTGAATTTATATAACCGGTCAATAATATATTACCGGTCATTATAAACACGTTGTCACACGTTCTCATGGGTATGGAAAAGTATATAGGGTACTTCTCATCCAGACAGAGTATCATTTCATCCGAGGGATAGGTCAAATATACATGAACCCGAACGAAACCGCTAGCAAAGGCGGTTTTCATCAGGGTCGGCAACACAACACTGATGCCTCTGGTGATGCAGTTGTCTGTAGGCGGCGGTAACCATTTAATATCAGGTAGGTCGTCTGCCTGTTTGCTGACCTCTGGCATAAAAAAGCTAGTATAGTAAGTAATAAAAGTGTCGATCTTTGTATAAGACTTTTTCTGGGTTTGAAACAACGAATGCTAAGACACGACATTTTTGTTTTTTCTAAGAACTTTGTGTTCTATATTATTCTGTTTTTTTTTTGTAAATTTTCCTACATCCTAATGTCAAATGATGGCACAAAACAAAAGTACATATTCAAGTATTAGTACAGTTTTAAAAATGTAATAAATAATCGACAACCGGCTTTATCAAACTAGATACGGTCCATAACAGAAATTGCTCAAAGGCATAGCTTTGTATTTCCCGGTTCCTGTAGTATGTACGTACGTACATACGTGCGTCGCACATACGAACCAGTACAAAGCAAAATTTATATTTACAGTCTCTGTATACATGTTTGTATTTACCCGTTTGTTCGCCAGACCGGAGCGTATTCCGCCAGACGTTTCATCTAGCTTGATGGATAGGGTTTTAGTGCATTGTCTACCAACCAAAACCTTTCGTTACGACCGCCTAGAGTACATTTTGAGTGGCAATAACTCCTCTCGTGGAACAAGCGAATTAGCTGTTCTGTTTAACTTTATAGTATTTTCGTTTGTTACCGAAAGGGAATGTTTACGGGAAATGTCGTTTACGACTTTATAGTTCTTAAGTTTGATAAAGCTCTTTGTGTTATGTACGTAAGACCTTCTAGACCTTGGCATAATAAACAATGTTTATTAAAGTTAAATTATATATTAAAAGCTAAGGTTCATCAAGCTATGTTATTATAAGGTTTTCCTTTGTTATATTATGAGGTGGAAATTTTCAAGGCTGAATTCTAGCTTGTTAATTGGAATTATACAATTTATTAGTTAAGTTCGGCAAGTATAGTATAATAGAAACTACTTGCGATTTCGACCGCGTTAGATTACGATTTGAGACTTAATACAATAAAATATAGCGTTGCACCATCTAGTAGTTAGTTACAATAACATTAATTACATTAAAAAACGTCTCCATAAAAAACACTTAGGTGTGTCGATTTACATGGTGATCGGTCAAACTGTGTTGGACTTTATCAATCTCAGAGATATATATATATATATATAACAACATGCATTTTTATTTATCCATAGATAAAATATGTTCACTGTTGTAAGCAAATTTCGTGATATATATATATAACTAGCGGCCCGCTCCGCACGGGTATACAATATATAGCCTATGTCATTCACTGAAAAAATGATTAAAATCGATCCAGTAGTTTCCATTTATTCATTACTGCTCGTGGCCCGCATGCGTTAAATTTGGAGTAACCTTAAAAATAACAGTATTTCTCCACTATTTCATTTATGATATTATACATATAAACCTTCCTCTTCAATCACTCTATCTATTAAAAAAAACCGCATCAAAATCCGTTGCGTAGTTTTAAAGATTTAAGCATACATAGGGACAGAGAAAGCGACTTTGTTTTATACTATGTAGTGATGAACATACAATTATTTCGAAGCTCAATTTTAATGTCCAACGAAGGAGGCAGGAATCAACTATAGACATATAGAATGTTATATAATCAGCTGTTCGCGTACTAGTTGGATGAATCACAAAAAATATATCAACCGCGGTGTCTAAAGCATCTTTCGTAGATGCTTCAATGCAAATGGTGATTCCTGTTTGATATTATAGCTACAACGACTGTTAACCTCGAGACTGTCGAAAACCTCCACACAAACGAATGTAGAGCTAATGATGCACGGGTCAATAGACAAATTGCTCTTGAAATTTATGAACATGGTACTGCCATTTTGAGAACTGGGTCCTTAAAAAAACAGCCGATGAGTTATTCTCTCAACAGGCATCAAATAATATTGGGTGTTGTGGTGACTATATGGATTGAAACAGATTTTCATAACGATACCGATGTTCTTCTGAACGTATCATTAAAAAATAGTTACTTGTTCCTATGGAATGAAATCGATTAAATATCGTCTTATAAAAGTTATACATCTGGCAATATACATAGATAATTTGCGAAAGTGAGGTAACTTAGCAGTTGCCAGCAATTTGGTTAATTATAGCTCACGAATAAATTAGTATTATCCTTGATGAAAGGGTAATATCAGAAGTCTTATCGCGAATCAGAACGTAGTGAAGCAGGATCGTCAGGAAATTAAATGAGAGCGACGGGAGCATCGAATGTATGCCAGACGTAACGACTTCCTGGCTGCCCATCATGGTTCTTACCAGTGACTCACGTAACTATATTGTAAGCGATTATGCAATCGATTGTAAAATAAAAATAAAAAAACTTGTTCGTTTACGATCAGCTCGTTTCCTGTTATGATTTTTTTTTTAATATTTATTAAGAGTAATTATAGTAATTACTAAAAGTAATCAAACTCGATGAAATCAAGGTGCGCTTTCGTATTTTATGCAACATTTAATTATATAAGTGTCAAGCTAATACTGTTATGTAAATTGATATAAATATTCGACGTCTGTATAATATGTTAAATCTAAACACAGCGGCATGTAATGGATCACAAATTAGGATAATTTCTTAACAAATATTATAAATTCAAATGTGAGTTCGTTACGTTTTGTTACGCCTTGAATATTTTTTGCATACACGTTATCAGGGATACAGAAAACGGACATAGGGTTACCTTTTAATAAAACGTGTAATGAGCTCAGCAACAGACTAAAGACTTTTATGACACATAGCACAGATAACACAGTATCGTACAGACTTATTATAAATCAATTAGGTAAATGCACACAGAACGACTAGATGTCACTACTAGTACATATTTACGATATTTCGTTATAATATATGCAATTATTTTCACACCTTTCACTCAGAAAAAATGTACTGTTCCTGAGGGATAGATCAAGATTATATTAACACGAGCGAACCCTTGTGCAAAAGTTTGTTTTCTATAATCAGTGTTGTTTACTATTTTTATAGTATGTACAGTTTTGTTTTTGTTTCTTTAATATTATCTATATGAATATATAAAAAGAACTTAAAAGTCCTCTATTTTTTTATCGATGACCTTAAATGTTGGCATAATTATATGTTTTTTCATATAAAAAGTTTTATGTCATCCGCTAGGTGACGCTGTAGCACATCTACTTTTGAACTTTTCAAGCAATGGTCGTGAAATTCTATTTTGCTACAGCCCAATTTTTTGTTACTATAATTAGTAATTACAAGTAATAATGACAAAATGTGGACTCATAGGAGCTTAATACCTTATAGACATAATTTTTGCGTTGGAGGGTCGCGCCCTGACAAAGATGTAATAGAACGGAATTTCTATTGAAATTAATCCATAGTAATATATACTATATAATTCTTATAACTTAGTATTACTTATAGTCTATTGCGTAACTTATTTTTAATATCTACATACATATTAAAAATCTTAAATGTGTTTAAATTGGTATTAAAAACATATAGTTCAGTTTGAATGAAATTCACATTGTTGAAATTCCGAGGGTAATGCTTACATAGATAAACTACAGTCGGTATACAGTGTACCGAATACGATGAACGAACACCCATGCAAAGGGGAGGCAGGGTCTCCTCTACCCTGCGGTGAAGCCGCAATACATCGTACGCTGGTGCGTAATTGCTTACTAGATTGGATTACCTCGTTAGAACAAAATCTGTTTCAAACTTATCATAAAATAATCGACTTGAATACATTTATGGGTACGTTCGTTGCCAACGTTTAAATTATTATTCCTTGTGAATACAAAGCGACGTGTACAAGGAACAGTGTGGTTTATGGTATTTACTTTCAGCGTAGGTTTTTTTTCTTAATGTACGGTTATAAATAATAGAAGTGATTGTATAAAATACTGCAAACACAACGATTGTTGATTGGTGAAATTATCAAATTTTATTTATCACAGCAAAGTACAATCATTAGAAAAATATCAAATTATGAATTGCTTGGTTTATCTGTACATTTATCTAGTAATTTTAAAAATGTATTCTACCTATCAACATAATATCAATAATGTATATTATTATTTTATACCTAATCTTAGTTTTGTTATTTTTGTGCTTTTGCTATCTAATCCACATATATCTCTATCCCATATTTTATTCGTCGCTATGAACTGATTACAGGAAACTTTATCAGTATTTATTTATAATAAATGTAATACACTTCTAGATACCGCCGTAGATATACTCGTATATATATATATATATATATAAATATATACAACGAAACTAATATAAATGTTGTAAAATTTTACGAGCATCGCTAAATGTGTTTATCGGGATATCGATGTATGGTATATTTTAATCGTAAAAGGTTTGAGTTTAGATGTAAATCAATGTTGATATTAAAGACTCCATTCGCGTTAACTTCACTTCCTCGCTATTTATATATATATATATATTACTTTCTCAAATGAGAATAATCCGTTCTCTCATCCGCGAGCCACGACCCCGATATAAATCACAAGGTGTAATCTCACTAAATAGAGTAACCGCCGAGCGAAATAAACAGTAATTCTTGTAATGACTCTAGACGGTTGCGCAACAACGCTGACTCACCGACACCGTGTCGAGACTCATCAGCGCGTGACTTAACAACTTACAAGTTACGATTACAAAATATGTTACGAGTTTCTGATTTGTTGGAAAACGGTTTGACCGTGAAAAGGGCTCGCTTTATTTTGTTTACGGTATCGACAGACGTGAACCGATATTTTGTTACTTCCTACCGAGAATACTATCGTTAGTTTCGAATAATCATCGTATTGTTATTGTTGAAATATGATTGTTTATATAAACAAATCAGTTAGTTTTTAGTAAGTGTGAAACAATGTACTATTTTGTAACTTTAGAATACTGATTCTAGTAAAAACCTTAAATCATATACTATATTTGAATTATATTTGAAGTTACGATGGCTCAGTTATTGTGTTCCGGCAGTTACAAATAAAAACCAGTCTCCCTCTAGATTTAGCGTGACTACCATCTTAGACCACATCATCATTTCACATCAGATGAGATTGTAGTCAAACGCTAACCTGTAAAGTATATAAAAAAAAAAAAACTTTTTGCTTTGAGTTAATTATGACGTTTTGATAGAAAAAAAACGCAGTTAAAAAGTTTTATGGTTTATACCGTCGATGGAATAGTATATAATAAAAAAATAACATACACACTTT
The DNA here is from genome assembly GCA_035772565.1 of Antheraea assamensis. Taxonomy (NCBI): domain Eukaryota; kingdom Metazoa; phylum Arthropoda; class Insecta; order Lepidoptera; family Saturniidae; genus Antheraea; species Antheraea assamensis. The sequence goes on along the minus strand of JAQQSE010000112.1, from coordinate 1,276,444 downwards.
ACATATTCTAAATATAGACTCAACTTTGGTTGATATATATTTCAAACAAAGTATATATGAATGTGTACTTGTAAGTGCGTAACGATTGCACTCATTTGATGATAACTGACAAATCCACAACGTGAAATAAAGAAAAAAATAATGGTGATATATTAACAAACAAAAAATCCAAATGTAAACATATATTTCTTTTAGCATTAAGAGCGAAGGAATGTATGTGAATTGTGATTATTCCATTATCTATCGAAGTAAGTTGTCCACTCGACGGTGACCCTGAACAGTCCAATACCATTTGTTAGAACACAAGCGGATACAGTCTACATCTAATTCTATAGGCTATGGGTATAGTGACTGTGGGGGAGTGGAGAGTGGGGATAAGGGGGGCCAGTTCAATGCACCGGATACGTCTGTCGCCGGGCCCAGCTCGTGTGCATGCAACACATTGAAAACAGGTGTGGGCTACCTATCGATGTGTGTGTGTGTGTGTGTGTTTGTGCTGTAACATTGACATAAATACTTGTGCATCTGTGTGCAGTTTACAACTATCGTGCACATGCCATACACGGCATGTAGGTATGTTTTCTGTGCGGTGAATTATTACTGCACTTATACGTAGGCAAGTATAATGTTGATTTGTGGAGGTGTTCTGTAATGTAGGCCATAATGTTTACACATATTAGATACGAGGCCGTAAAAGTAACCGATGTAATGTTTTAATTGGACCGTTTATAAATTTGTTTTCATAATAACATTCGTGAATAGGCACGGTACTGTAGTGTTGTACCTGTATGGGTATTTATCTAACTCTGTGCGTCTCATCTTACGCCGATGTTTGCAATTATATACCGTGCTGGGTTATTAAATACATGTGTTATTACAAAATGTCAGTCGTAAGTCTTGGTTGATTGATGTATTATTATTATATAAGAAAGTATACATAATAAAATGTTCATTATGAATTAGACTCTAATAACTTCTGTTGCAGATTTATCTTTCGATATATTTTTTTGCAGATCCATTAATATTTTAGTTTAGTTATTATATAAATCTCTGTCATTTATTAAATCTATAACTAGAGAGAAATAGACTTATAACCGACGAATACTTAAAAATATTTCGTTTCAAACGAATGTCATTTTTGTCTAAATAAATTAATTATTCATAAGTGCCAAGTTACTAAATCTATAAGTTATTTACATAGTAAATGAATATTATATATCGGCTCGGTTTAAGTAATTTTTGTAAAGTAATTATCTATATAATTATAAGAAGGAATACTATAATAATTTTACTGTATAATAAAATGAACCTTGAAATGTCAACAAAACAGATTAGAGTTAATTATATTAATAAATATTTGTATACCATATTTAATATAAACAAAGTAGCGTGTTCTACTATATCTAATCTTTATAGTTTCCAGTGCTACTAATTATAACGATAGCACGTTCTACTTAAAAACCAATAAAAAGCTAGCTAGTTTAATTTTAAAACGCTTTGTTTCGATGCCTCTCTTAAACTTATCAAGTTTCTCAAGAAACTTAACTAACAAATTTAACCTTAATTGATTCTAAACAAGTACAGTACATCGTAAAATATAATAATAGTCTGTAACATGTTGTACAAAGAGGATAACATTGAGGTATAATAATGAGATATATGTTTAAAATTTTATAGTTCTCGTTGTTCGAAATTAATTGGGAATATTTATTTTGTATACATATTACACAATATTACCGTTTTATTATGTATTTGTACTGTTGTATAATTATAAGCCTGTACTCGTTTCTGTTCTGTGTATGGTAACCTCAATTATCAACATACTGCTTATTTATGAATTTGTATTGTTTGTTTTATGTAATTATTTTCACTTCACATCTATACTTTCCTTCTTATTGTTTCAACAGTTTGTTTGCATAACATGTTTTTAGTCGTACTTTAAGCAAAACTTTTTCCATACATACATAGTTTTCCTAGGTCACGACGTATGTATTCGGGTGTAAGCACAACAAATGTCCATTTTGGTCACTTGGTATTCGCGATACTCTTCGCAGTAATCTATTACTTTCACTATACATTCCTCTATGTGAAGTTTTCTATATTTCAACTGGACTATCAGACTTTTTTCGATAAGTTGTAACGTTAGAGACATTCACGCAGACCGACATGAGTGCAATCACTTTGTCATGCTACTATAACAGATACTGGGAGTAGTGAACGTATAAGCAGTTCACTTGATGTCTGCAACACATAATCATTTATGATCAACCAAACAGGGCTATATCACGTCCGATAACGGTTAGTTATATATTTCATTATTGTAGCACGGTACCGGTTGGTACATTCTAATCCAAAAACCGCCCAGAACTCGTTGACATGCCGACCTGCAAGGCTCTTGGTAACTCAAAATATAGTTAATCGCGAAACGCTATAAATCAAAAGAGATTAACTGTGATCGGCTCATCACCATGTGTATGATGGTAGTGGTGAAATAAGGTGCAGTTATGTTGTGCAGATTGTTCATGTCATCCCGCTTGATTAGTTAATATGCACACTATAAGGAATGTTAGTTATTCTTGGTCTATCTCTCACTCAAAACGACGCGAAAAATACGACAGAAATGTTGTAAATGTAATGTAAGTGTAATGTAATCTATGATTTGCTTACTTTTGCAGTCGATTCACCGTCTACTGTCTGTTGCCGGATATTATCTGATTATGTTTTGTACTAACTTAATTGGTTGTTTTAGGAATGGGACGCACGCCTCGCTGGTTCAGAGATAGGCGTGGACCCAGCCACGCTATCAGCTCTGTCCGCTGAGGCATCGGATTGGAGAACCGTACAAGACGGGCAGAGGATTTTAACGACGACGCCATCTGTGCTGGGCGGCTGTCGGGCGCAGGTTTATCGCGCTGCCGGGGCCACTCAGTGGTACACCGCTGTCATTGTCGGTGTGAATGAGCACACCGGAGTAAGTAGTTTCATACATTAACAGGACAGTTATTCTATTTTCTTTTGATGTAAAATGTTTATAGGCGTGCTTCGGCAGTAAAGCCGACCAATATGTCGTCACGCCAAACGGCATGACGCTTTTTGATATCTTGCTCCCTTTATGCCATTTCTCTGAATGGCCCTGTGTGTGCGCGCGTATACTATATATACACTTCGTTGCTTCGTTGTGTGAACTGCTTACTATTTTTATCCTACTATAGTATACTTGATAGCTTTTAATTATGAATTTTTATATTACCTTAAATATTTCATATCTACCGTCATAACCCGTGTCGGCTAACTTTTTTCTTTTAAACAAATAGCAGCCCCAGTACACTATTGCTTTTTGATTGCGTTGTGCGTACCTCCAGATGCCGTCACTGTATCGTGGTACAATAAACAATAAAGAAAGGTAAAGAAGTTGAATAACCATATTAGGCTCTAAGAGACCCACTGCAGCGTCACAGGCCTCTTACCGAAGGATGTTATGGGCATAATAACCACGCCACCCTACGATTTATTATCTATTTTAATATCTGAAAAATCCACAGTATCTACTGTATTTTCTCACATCCGGTGGTAGTATATGAACATTTCTGAGATTAACGTTTCCTCGCGATGTCTTCCTTCATATTCAGCCTATAGTGATACCAATTTAGTAATTAGTAAATATACGTGAATTTCTAAAAACTGTTTGGTACGCGCCGGGCTACGCTCCTGCGGACGTCGAATTGACATTCCGCCGGTTAAACCACTCGACCAGCACTACTTATAATATTGTTCTTGCTCTTGTAATGTTAAGTAATAATTACGAGTAAAGTTCAACTTTTTTTAAGCGGTACTTTATTATATATCTTATTTAATAACGAAAACTCGAAACCACGTTATATGAATATTAAAACAAATTTTGGAAACTAATCTATCACATGTTTTACACACGAGTTACTACGTGAAATTTGTTAATTTCTGCTCGAGAGTTCAAATAATGAGCTTTACAGTTCATTAAACGGCGGTTAATTAATATTAAGCCGGAGTGAGTATTATCATCATTATCAACAATTCGGAAATAGGAATATTTGTTATCAGTTTGCAAATGATGTCTAAATAATTGAAAAGCTATATGTAACCTTCAAAATATGATAAATGATTATATTAAACGGATAATCTTTTAATTTAAAGGATAATTTTTAATTCACCCTAGAAAACGCAAAGTAACCACATCATAATTATATCGATTTAGAAATCGATAAGAATTTGGTACTGTTATGATAAAAGTCATTGCGAGTTCTTTCTTAATTAGTAATCTACATAACGCTTGACCTGTACCTAACCTAATGGTAAATAAAATAAAGAAACAGATTTAAGTGTGCTTATTTGTCAACTCGGATTACAGTCTACTTAATAATAGGATCAAAGCAAGCAAACATTTTGAAGCAGTGATCGTTTAGTTGATAGCGTTTCGGATACGGCGTCGATCGGCGTAGCTACGAATTCTTGTAACTGAGTTGGAGTTTTCGTTGAAGGAATCCATCGTGATGAAGTCATAGTATGGCTGATAGAACTTTTCCTCAACTCATTTTACCTTAACTCACTTACCAGCAGGTGAGACTAAATCTCACTAAAAAAAAACTTATATATCAACAACGTACCATCGAATTTTCGGAATTGACGTCCATCTACTAATTTCAGTTGGTAACACTATCGGCAAACAGTGAACAGAGTTTTTGTTACAATAAAGGCATAGTCAAGTATGTAAATAATTACTATATATTCACGTTCTAAGTTCAGTACTTGGAGCATATCCGTTTGATTGATAATGTCCTTACAAATAACCTGAAACAAATGTATGTTCTTAGTTCAATTCATTCGATTTAGAAAATACTGAAAACTATACAAATTCGTGCTAAACGATTTTAAGTTGTATGAAATTCGGAATCCAGTATTAAAACTTTAAACAGTCTTGCTTAGCTCTTAGAGGGCTGTTGTGTGAACAAAAAAGTGTGTCTTTAGATAGGTGGTTGGTTTTCAGATTTGCGAGTACGCATATTTTTATATATTCTCTATCAATCTCTGACAATAATGTAAGTAGTTTTTAATTTCAACATTCGTGAGTAAGATAAGCTTTTATTTTACCTTCTAAAGTACAAATATATACTGGTATTAATACCATATAAGATGCGACAATGTAGATTCAAAAAACATCACGACGTCCAATGGTAACTGTTCATACATTCTACAAGATAATCGTAATGCGGGAAGTTCTGGATGGAACTTGTTTGGTTAGTGAACGCGATGGTATTCGATACGGAATCGCTCGATGCCGCGAATCGATTTATAAGGGCACAAGAATCGATATGTTACGGAATATGGTGCACGATAGCGACTTCTTTCTCGCAAAAATGGTCTTGTTGTTTCATGTCGATTGTGTTTTATGTAGATTTATTTTGGGTTGTCTTAAATAATTGTAATTTTGCCATTTTTATATGACTCTTAACTCTAGTCATGGTAGTTGAGTATTTTGAATTAATAATTCTGTATCCTACACTTTCGATCGAACTCTGTCATTATTCAACGAACTTTTCAGAATTCCCGTACATTTACTAATTTAAATTAGTAACTCTATCGGCTGACGGTGAAAGAAAACATCATGAGGTATCCTGATCCTTAACTTTAAAAATGTTCATGTAGCACCACCCGATGTGGGAAAATATTTACTGTGACTTTCTCGCAGTTTGAAATTGCCAATAAGGGCTATGCCATGGCCCGGCATAGTTATTATACACATAACTTCCTTCGGGAAGAGGCCTATGCCCCTGCAGTTAGTCTCTTACAAGCTCTTAAGACTTTAACTGTCTTAAGACAGTTTTGCCCATTTTAAGTTACTTTTATCAAATTTTGTTGTTACTGTTTAGCTGTTATACAAAAGTGTAATAATATGTTTTGCCGCTTCGAAGATTTGCCTGGATAAACAGAATACACTTCAATTTCATTTATATGTATAGGTTCGTAGCTTATATAAAGTTATATATTATTTTAACTATTAAGCTGTATATTTTATATTGTACTATAAACTCGGGATATTCGGTGACAGTCCAAGCCGAGGCGCGCCTTGTTCTGGTTTCCTATATAAAATCGGATGAGTGCCTTAAGCGCTCCTCTTAGTAGTCCGGTGAAACTGTAGAAGCCTTGCCAGGCCAACGGTGTAGACAGTTAGAAAAAAAAATATTGTACTATTATTTACACTATGATACATCAGATAGGTAAAATAAATATTGCTTGTAAAATCTAGTAAAGTGAATTTGTTTGTAACAGTACAACCGGCTACGCAAGGAAACTGGTCCCATGAACGTTCAGACCATAAAAGCAGGAATGCTGCACTTTCCACCTGTCTTCGGTATTAATTAATTACGAACTAAAAAGGCTAATGGCCTGATAAATTAATGGACAACCAGTCCGTGTTAGATATCGTGATCGGTATTTAATTGAATGGACCTGGTTTTAATAATTGTGAACCGTTAATCAACAGAATGTTTTTGCTTTCTTTGTGTTTTGTTTTGACTATCCAAATATGCTTGAAGTCATTTTAAATCTCAATGGGCAGCTACTGAGCTAATTGTTATAGAAGGAAAAAATGGCAATTGCCATAAAAGGAAATGTTTATTGGTCTATCTATTATAATTCAACTGATTTATATGATTGTACTTTAAATCTCAGGTTTATGCACTGATCGTGTTGTATATGCTCGGTTTTAGTTGTAACATCTGCGGTACCGATGAGTAAAAAATTAATTAATTATGTTGACATAAAATGATTTCTTGAATGTTCTGTCGCAATATTTCGATATATATTTGAAATACTTAACAATATAATGCAGTACATGATTTTTAACAATAAGAATTACCAAAAAATATGCCGTAATATAAATCTCTAATAATAGATTAGAAAAAATATAGTATATAAAATGATATAAAAATTATAATATAGTAAATATAAAATATTAAACGGAATACACAAAACAGTAATCTTAATGGAAATGAATATCAATATCTTAGTGGTCAATGGTCATCTTTGTTTCGAACTTCGAATTGCATTGCGAATGCAATTATAAAAAAAGGAAAAGATTATACAAGCGACCATGACCCCTCCATAAGAAAATCATTCACGCTACCTCGATTCATATAGAATTTAACTTTAATCCTTATGCTGATAAATTGGTTATCCGCCACCCACCGTGAACACCCACAATCCACCCTTTCGTAAATTTCAGCCAACTTTGTTGTTTTACGTTATTGAAACACTTTTTGTTTTTTTTTCTTTCACTTACCTCTTTGTTGAAGAGATGCCTTACGCGTATCATAACAAAGTATTTCAGCTGGCATTTGAAAAGTTGGTAATGTTGTGAAATCTCTTATTCGAAACAATTTTGAAATTAAAAGGATAAGAAAACTTAAATGAGTTTTAATTGTGTATGTTATACCTCATTTCGTGTAGCGTGATGAACGTACCCATGACATTTGTGTCCATTGCTTCATCTTTTTCACGTTTTCCTTACGGGCTTCCAGTTTCAACACTTCGTTTACATTATTGTAACATAACATTTACATCAACATTTATATTTAGCAATTACATTTTTACTTTCATTTATATATACTGAAATAAATATTGAATAATACAAAATTCTTTGGCTATTGTTTCTTAATGGATTTTTTTATTGATTTAGAAAGTATTTTGTACAACGATAAGGCACTCACTACTCGCACACATCTAAACTCTATAAAAAGCAGAGAAACTCTCTTTCTTTATTTTCCCCTCAGTCGTTTGGTTAGAGTTAGTTTTAGCCAAATTGTCAGATTCGAAATATGTGTATTAGTTGGTGAGACATGCATGAGAATGTATGACTCATGAAGAAATACATGTATGAACAGTTAGCTAGCTTGGTTAGTTTAGCTCGACGCGCATGTATTGCAATGCACAGCAATAGCAGCTCAATCCGAAGTTCCACTGCCCATTTTGCTCGATACTCAATCGGGTGAGTGCGTTGTGCGCTCCGCTTAGTAGTTCGGTGAAGCTGTAAAGTCCACACATAGCCAACAGCGTAGATCAGTTATAGAAAAAAAAACTCTTCAATGGGTTTGTTGGCACATACCCTTTAAAGGCCAACCCGTACATAAACTACGACCATTGGATTGATCAGTATAGTTATAGTTTTACAGCTAATGTGATCATATTTCACAAACCATTTTTGTGAATTTGCATTATTTCAAACATATGAATATCTTTACGGATTGTTTTTTATTGCCACTAGTACCAATTAAATCCTATAGGGACTTGCACTCAAGTGCAGCTGATGGAACACATCCATACATCTTGGTAACAGCTTTTCACCTCGAGGTTGGTAACTAGCTAGGCTGGCTTAGACAAAGCCCTATCACAATGCTAAATGTTATTAATAATAAAGTAATACATTTTCGTAAATGCATTACAAAAGACATTTACTCAGTAGTCGATAAACATAGCGAAAGATAAAGTTGCGCACAAACTCGCGAGAAACAAAGAGGAAACTTCCGAAAACTTAGTTGAGAAATCAAGGAAGGAGCTGAACTGAGGGGGTTAGTGAAAACTTTCACGGCGGACCCCCGGTTATACGAACTTCAAACAAAGTTTTATACTCGCTAATTCGCAGTATAAATTTGTTTAACGTCTCAACTTTTTAACTGTAATTACTAAGCAAAGTTCGAGATAGATTGAAGTGCTCAGAAACTTTGACAGTCGGTGAAGAGCTTGATGAGTTATTGGTATAATAATTGTAGCTAAGAGATTGTTTCTAACTGTTTGCTTATGTAACAAGAACGTTGAGTAGATACAATACATTTGTTTACTTGTTTCGTCTACTACATAAGTAATTATAGGGTAATGACTTCGCCGCATTTAGTACTGTAACGGTAAAATACATTACGTTAGAGTCTAAATCCAATTTATATTCGTTTTTTAGTCTATAGTAAATTCTATTGTAAGATGTAACAACAATTTCTTATTTGTGTTTACTATATAATATGCTTTTACTTGATTAAGTTATTAACCCAGGCAAACCATTTGTATCAGGCCTTTTCAAATTTAATTTATATCCTCTTTACATATCTTCCAACACCCTGTTATGTATCAGAGAAATAAGAACACAAAAGATATGCACCAAGTGTCTCCAAAACTTTTCAAAATCTAACACATTTTAACTGAAATTGAGAAGAATTATTATGATTTAATAAAAAACTTGTTTATTGACAAACATACAACTTAAATTAAATTTCGAAGAAAGTGGAATACAACTGTATACCATATAAAACATTCTGCTCTTAGAACATAACAGAGGATACAAGCGGTCCAAGACCACAGTAGCCTTGGTTTGAAATTTATTAGCGTACTCTTTAATCATGAGTACCCTATCGAGGATGACATCTAGGTACTTGACCTCGGTGGTCGATGGAAAGGGAACTCCATATGGTCTGAGGGGCTTAAGAGGTTTAATCATCGTATTTAGTGGGGAACCAAAAGTGTTACAGAATTATTTTGCGCCGTTGGACGCGGTCTCTTAGTTTTGGTCCCTGTCCCTACCTACCTGAGGAATAAATGAGTAGTACCATAATCGAAACAAGTTTATCTCTACCCTCGGGGATCGAAATAGGTTACTGATGAACAGATTGAACAATGTGGGCGCTAGTATAGAACCCTACTGGCACACCTAAGCAGATCAGGTGGAGTCGGGACAGCTTACCTTCCACATAAAGCGAAAGTCGTATCAGACAATTAGTCGCGTATGATATAATCTAATCTATCGAGAACATTAAACTGCTAGAGCTTGTAAACGATTCCGAAATACCAATGCTTGTCTAAGCTCTGGTTACATCGAAGAAGACTGCCAGAGTGCTATTCGGTTTAGGTTGCTAAAATCGGGTTGATATTTTCGTTAAATTTAAATAAAATTTGCTCCTCGAGGCAGTGCATTTTATGCGTAGAAGAGTATAGGACCCGAAAGCCGAACCGCTAAGCTGGTGCAGACCTAAATCAGAGATTATGCTCTGGAGATAATCCAGAGGGTGGTGTGTAAAGTTAGATTTTATACAGTCTTTACTTAAAACCGTAACGCAAAATTTTATTCATAGTTGGCAGAACCGAATTACACTTTAAAATTATTATTATTGTTTCATGACTGATTCAAGCTATTTGAGTTACGTTATTATGTATCTTCAATATTATAATATTATATTCTTGTAAAATAAAAAATAAAATGATTGGGCTATCATTTCTGGCACAGTGACGAGTCCTTTGAGCAAATTTTATGGCGTTCGTAAAGTTGATAACTTTGTTGTATTTTCAATTATAATTTTGTAGTACTTAATGTAAACAATTAAGTTTACTAAATACATTAAATCCTTGCGATAACCACATCCTTTCAATATTGCGCAAACTACTCATAATCATTATGATCCTTTTGAAATATTCAGTTGCAAATGCACGGAATTCATTCATAAAATTGCTCAACAATTAAATTATCATTTTGCATTGACGCTAGCTTTAATGTTTCGAGTTTGGAATATTACGTTTAAACGGACTCTGTGAACTATTCAGTTTAACTAAGGCTTGCTTAGTTTGCTTACCAGACTGTCTAGTATCTATAGTGCATTCGAGGTAATTAACGATTCGGCTGGAGACGAGAGTCCATAGGAGTTTTATGTTTATCTATGCCTGTTTATCGAGCATCAGATTATATTTCTTGATTATTTAACGATGTAATAAATCTATTCCTTTGTATAATTATAGTAATACGGCTACGATATTGTCTTAAACTATTATATAAATAAAATTACAGAGGTCAGCCGTTGTGGGTGTATTACCCCAAACATTATTAGATGGATTCCGATCACTTTTTTTAGTTTTACTTCTTAAACATATGGTCGTGTATAGAAAAAGAAATATCATGATAGCTTCATTTAATAGAAATTTATTAAGGTTTTAAAGAACTACAATTTTATAAGCACAACGCGTTCAGCGATGCGTGTTTCCTTGGCGTGAAGGAGAGACAAGCCACGTGGTGCTTATGCTTATTCTCTCTGTACATCAAATGTTTTACTAAGATAATCAACGACTCGGACGAAGTCGGGGGTATTAGCTAGTTACTCATTAAAAATTAAAGCACTAATCTAAACATTATTGAGAAAATTGAAATTATTATAACTCGATAATTGCGATATTAGACTTGTTTCGATCACAAGTTACTGTGTAATTTGAAATTTTCCTGCATCTAAATTCTATTAGAAGTAATAAATTCATTCACGAACCGTGTTCATATACAAAGTTATTCATTATGAAATCTGTTCGCTGGAATTTTGTTTACCATGTATATTTTCCGGCTGCCGTGATGAACATAAAACAGATACACCTATGTTTACGCCCCGTATACACACATATATATGAAGCCGCAGTGGGGCGTGAGAAAGTTTGTATGGGAATTTGGGAAATCTTGTTTATTCGGGAATATAAAACATTCAACTCGTTCGCGTTTTACTTTGAACAGTTTATTTTTAAACCAACAATGTTACTGAAAGGCGTTCTACTTTATTTTTATATATTTTTACAAACAATTTCGTGCTATGCATATCAGTACTTTTTAACTCTGTATTTTTATTAGATGATCTGTTAAATCTCATCGTAACTAACTATAAGGTATATTGTACGTGTAGTGTGTATACTGGTAGGGCTTTACTAATCCTGCCTGACTAGCTGGCTACCACCCCAATGCTTCTAGGTTTAGCGTGTTTATCATCTTGTATCACACCATCGTTTAACATAAGGAAAGACTGTGGTCAACGTCAAAACCTATAAAGCAATAAAAAAGAATATAAAGCTTGTATATTTCGCTTATAAATTTTAAGTAGTTTCATTAAGTTATCAAAAGTGTTGTTCTAAATGTATTTATTTGTCTTGTATAAAATTAATTAAATGATTGTTACCAGGAACTGACTGTCACCGATGATACAGTTCTCGAGGAGCACAGCGAAGACCCTTCCCTTGTTCAGATGAGACTTCTCGGTGATGGAGGTAAATTGACTGTTCTTAAATGTTTTATTATTTCACGTTAAGTTAACAAGCAATGCGTATTGTTAACGTATAGTAATAACTCTGTTATTTTTGTTTTTTGTTATAAATTAGACATTTACAGAGAATTCCTCAGTGATTTTGTTGTTACGTTGGACTTTGTTATTTTGCCAATTTGTATATATATATATATATACATTTTTTTTTCGAACTGACTCCACTGTTGACCTGGCAAGTGCTCTACAGTTTTACCGGACTACAATTGTATATTTATTATATCATGAATTAGTACATTATTGTCTCACGCTCACGATCTAACACACCAGATTGAAAATCATACAGTTCAGTTATCATTGAGTCATCGGTTGCGACCCATATAAATTACCTGAGCTTTTCTCGTACTAACCCAGAGAGTCTTGATTGATCGGTATAAAATAATAAACGTAGTTGAAACAATGGCTGCTGAGTTACATAAGGCATGCACTGTAGTAAATAATCTCCGATGTACTCTATCTTTAACACAATGGCGTATTAATGCGAATGTTTTCACCGCAAATTGTTTTGTTATAAAGCGATAAGTTATTATAAATGAATACTATTGTTAACGTATTAGTAAATTATCTATCTTCCCTTTGTTGTTCATATTGTTGAATGAAAATGTATTGATTTCTAATATAATATCGAACTTATTGTAGTATAACGGTAATTTATTTCGTCTATTAGATTTATCATTAGGTAATCGTTGGTCATTAGATTATCATTGTATAAGAGAGAAGGTAAAAAAATTTGGAGGTCCGTACTTCGTTAAAGACATTTTTTTTATATTATAGGGGGCAAACGAACAGGTGGGTCACCTGATGTTAAGTGATCACCGACGTCAATAGATACTAGCAACACCAGGGGAGTCGCAAGTACGTTGCCGGCCTTTTAATATATGTGGGCCTCCGGCGCTCTCACTGACCGAACGAAACGCAACAGTGCAAGCACTGTTACTTCACGTCGGTTTTCTGTGAAAGGGTGGTACTACCCCGGGCGAGCCGACCCATTCATGCTGAAACCAGTAATAGTTTCAGCGTAGCTCTAATTTCGTAATATTCGTATTTTGCAAAAAGAATTATTCTCCATATTGCAAAAGTATTGTTATAATTTGCGAATATACATTCTACGAATATTATTTGACACTTTAATTAGTTTAGTATTAATACAAAATATTACTATAATAGCTTAATCTAAACAAGGAAAACATAGTATATAATTAATAAAATAAATTATTTTAGTTACCTCATGCTACAATCTAATGAACACGCAAATGTATTCAGCAGTTTATACATTTTGCTAAGTTAAGACTATATACAGTGTAGAAGTAAGGGACGGTAGTATTTGCATGTAGAAAAATGTCCTATGTAGGTAATAGAATATCCTAAGACGGCGTTGCTATAGAATAAGAATATTTAGTACAGGATAGAATTAAATAAAAACAGATAAAATATTCGCACTGTGACAACGTTGTTTTATTCAGGATAGATTATTAAATTTATTCTCAAGTTTCAACTATATAAAGTTATTTACTCCATCTATTTAATGCGTGTTAATTGCCTTTCATTTACTGTGATATTAATAACTACGATTTACCAATAACGGATTATATTTTGTTAACTTCCTTGGGCATACTGTACTTCATTTACTAGTGTTAATTTCCAGCGTTAGTCTTATGCTAGATTAGCGTCATCATCGTCATTTATTCAAACAATTATTTAATATAATACGGTAAATACTTTTCCTCGAAACATACCAAAAACCCATGTGTGATTCTGCTCTTTGTCTTTACACTCCATAGCCAAAATATATAAATGTTGTATAAATGATCTTTATATTCAGTTATAGTAGGAGACAATTTTAGAGGCTTTTTTTTTTTTTTTTTTTTTTTTTTTCTTTTTATTTTAACGAGGCTTCAGTACATCCTTGATGACTATGCCAGCCTCGTAAGGTAACTCTGTTGGATTCATATATCGTTAAAGTTGATTCTCATGTTTAGGAATTAAGGAAACAAACTTATAAATTATCCGAGCCGCATTAGACACGGGGTCTCCTAATATAATATTTACTTCTCCAACTCCCCTCCAGGACTCTAAGAGCATTTTTTGACGCAATTCCTTGGTCCGACCACATTCCCACAACATATGATGAAAATCATCCGTAGATACACAAACTTCACAAAGTGGAGTTGTTTTTTTCCCTATCATGAAGAGGTACTTATTATGAGGTATGTGACCGGACCGAATTCTGAATGCTGCAATCAGTTCCCGTCTAGACAGTCTGGCATGATCAAACCAAGGAGACTGCCACAACTTAACTTCAAACGTTTTATACCAAATACCCTTGTCTACAGAAGTTCTATCCCTGTGTTCTTTCCATATGGTAGAACCAATACGCCTCGCTAGAGGTAAAAATTCTGTAGCCAGGGGCTTACATAGTACACTCTTACCATTAATTATAGCTCTACTTGCAAAATTATCTACAATATCGTTATTTAGAATTCCGATATGTGATGGTATCCATTGGATTTTAACATGAACATTACGGCACTGTAATTCATAAAATAATTTTAACGACTCATAGGCTTCTGGCATACCGTGGCTCGATGAGGCACTTCGCATCAAATGCTGTAATGCACTTCTTGAGTCAGAGAATACGACTGCTTTTGATACAGAAACTCGGTTTATATAATGCAGTGCCTCTTTTATAGCTATTAACTCTGCCCTCATTATACAGGCTTCATCACATAATTTAAATTGAATATTAACATTTGCTTGTGGGGCTACTAAATTCTTCCAATTATTAGAAGTTTTGTTCTCGCTGTGTTTATAGTTTATTGTTATTATTAAGTATCATAATGTAACTAACACGAATGAAGTTGCAGGTGGTTTTAATGTTGCATTGATACAAGAAATAGTAGTATTCTTTTTTAGAAAAAAAAAACGTGTTATCTCGTCATGATCTAAAAATATACATATTATAATGATATTTAAAAAACCATAATATGGCATTTAATGAGTTTTTTCCATCTGGTCTATCTTGTTTTAGTAATTGATTCAGTTTGATATCATATTACTGTTTTTGTTGTTGTATTGGAATGTAAATTAAACAGGTTTTGAAATGATTCTTTAAGTGTTTTTATAGGTACGTTTTTATTGCGCATAAAATAAAGTAAAACTAATTTAAATAAAAAACGCAGTGTTAAACAAAATAGAGCAATAGAATTTACGTATTGCATCAAGTAAATTCGTTCATATAGATTAAGGGTACAAATTGAAATTTTGAACAGGCCTGAGATTATAAATAAATACGAAAATGAGTTTGTTACGCTTTCAAGTCTTAACTATTCAACCGACCACCATGAAATACGTTCTAAATGTACAGAAAATGATATGGGCTACCTTTCATATAGAAGAAATGTACTGTTCACGAGGTATAAATTAAATGTACATTAACGCGAACAAAGCCACTGGCAAGAGGTATTTAGTTATATCCATTCTAGGAATAACGACATAACTTATAATTATATTGACTAGGATTGAGCAAGATTTGTTGTGAGATATCGATGGCTATATTTAAAACTTTCAGCGTGTTCGTGTTTCGTAGATAATTTGGAGTTGATAAACCAGACATATTGACAGAATCAGCGTTATGGGATACGGAAAGCATTTAAGACTTACAATTACTCTAGTTACTGCAAATTTGTAAATGTTGTAGATTAGAGATGGATTTAATATTAAAGTATATGGAAAAATGTAAACAGAAATGATTTCTACATTATCTTTAAGAATCGGTGATAATTTCAAGGTAGAAAAATATACGGATGATATGTTTCGAATTTGAAAACTTGTCATTATTTTTGATGACTTCGTGCTTACAGCTTGCAATCTTAATCATATACGTTAATAAAGCAAGCTCTTAAAATAATAAAATGTATACTACAAATATATAATATAATATGATATGATATGATATGATATGACATGACATGACATGACATGACATGACATGACATGACATGACATGATATGATATGATATACATGACATGACATGACATAAAATGTCATATAATAATATAGGTATATGAATTATTGATTATTTTTTTAATAAAATTCAAGTGTCTTGCCATTAAAAAACATTCTAAAAATTAAAATCTATAAAAATAAATGTAATATAGTTACAGGTTTTCAAATATTGTATTGGATGTATGTAAAATTGAAAATCATGCTAAAGTTAAGGTTGTTCTGAGTTTTGAAATCAGTCTAAATTAATTGTTCATTTTAATTCAAACATTACTCGCATTGTCATTTCAGAAAAAAGAAACGTTTCGTTTCTGCGATGTTACAATCCTTCTCTGACACTAATTATATTACCTGTTGTACCAAATGGAACTTTCTAGCGAGACTCTTTTAAGTTATTTTATCGAATAGTCTGAAGTAAATATCCATTTTTAATTTGTTATTAATATGTACTTCTATATTGTATGCTTTTATTTTTGCATATCCACTCCACTTTCACTTTGTTCTATTAGGAACGCTAAAACGAATATTAACGATGTACTAGGAACTGTGACTACTTCTAAAATATTGTTTAGCTAATAAAAACATTGTATTCGTAGCTTAAAATGGAACAACGGTATCGTTATAAAACTAATTTATAGCACTCGTAACACTACTAAATTTGGAATTTTCCAAATTATACATGAGGATTCTAAAAAGGTTTTAATTGTTATATAAAAACTATTTATATAAGGACCAATTCTTACAGATAATATATTTGCTTTCAAATTTCATATATGCACTAATTATAGTGTTATTTTCTTTACACAATACCGTTCCTTATTTGGAAGATGATTTCTGGCATTAAGTTCGCCAATGTTCGAAGTGAACTCCAATAAAGTTCATACATACATCAAGATAATAATTTTTGTGATGCTATATTAATGGACTCTCATAAAATTTTTTGTAAATCTCGTTATTCGTAAACTTTGCAATATCGAATATAATAATTAACGCCATTTTTGTATTTTGTTTTTACCAAATACCTACTTTAATATTTCAACTGATATTTATCAAAACTTGTTTGTTTCAGTGATTGAATCCATAATGAGAGGAGAAGTGGTGGGCGTGATGCCGAGAAGGTCTCGCTCTAACCTTCAAGTAAGTTTTGAAGCTAATTTAATTAGGAATATCATTTATGAGCATTGCTACACAGAACATATTTGTAAACTTCTTATCCAAATTCAAGAGTACTAGAAAAGTAAAAGGCTTTTTTATTTGATGATTTAACTGAAACCACAAAAAAATGCATTGTAAATGTTCACATCCTTTGAAGTTTATTAAAAATTTACTGAACGGATACGCTACGAAATAATTAATTTTGGTAAGAATTAATATTTAGAATTATTTTGCATGTATTTTTTGAAGTTATACTTCTTTTGGTGCGTTAGGGAAAAATGATGAGAGTAAATTTATACGATGCGCGCGCACACCGTCAAGAAAAACCAACACTCTAAAGTTAGCTATAGTCAACATTTTATTTAAAAAAGTATATATGTATTAAATACCTTTTTTCTATTGTTAGTGTCGTTTTTTCTACAAACGTAGAATAAGGCGAAAGATAACATTTCTGAAAGATTTTTATCTTGTTACGCCAAAGAAGTATAACTTCTAACGCATGTACATACTCGTAAGTACACACTATTTTTTTTATACAATTTTAATAATTGTCTGCCTTATAATAAGTGGTTAGCGTCATCTATAGAAAATTCTACCATAAAAACTTATTAGGTTAGATTAATGGAAAACTTCTGATTAAATATAGTATAATGTCTGTTAGTAAATAGTCTATCCTCGGTTTATTTCTTTTATAATCTTGTCGCAGCACGTTTTATTGCCTGATGACGCATGCGCCAACATTATCCTGAATCCGTTCACAGGTTCACTTATATATGGAATAAATGACTAATTGATGTCTTACACAAAGATCTCTTTGAATAGATCCATTTATATCAATCCAGCCTTATATTTAAACATTTCACAATCTGCGCTTCCCTAATAAATAAAATGTAATATAGCCGTTGGTTTATTATGAATTGAGATATTAACATTAAAACTCTTTCGCAAAACGGATCCGAGCTGTATATAGTGGCCGGAGAAAGCTAGTTCGACGGTCGTACAAGCAGATTATGCGCTATAAAAAGTCCGTGAACATTGTTTTATAACTTTATTGTTAATTTAGGTAAAAATGCTAAATATTTGATTCATGTTTGTTTTATATATTTAATTTTTATTTTCATGTTAACATCCGTCATAACTATGAAACTGTTTCGTTCTTTCGGTGTTCTTTGAATACGAATGAGATTACAGATTTTATTGGGAACTGGGATGCGACATTAATATACGTATGGAAATGCTTGGTTATTTGTACAGTAACTTCATGGTCGATAACTTTTCAGTTAAATATAAACAACAATATTTTATCTAGATAATTTAATTTGTTATTTTATTATAAAATGTTGTGCAATAACTAAAAAATAAAAAAGTTGTTTCAGTTGTTAAAAGTCTATGTAACATTATATCGACAGAGTAAGTTTCCAATCAAAACAATTTCAAGTAATATAAACTGTAGAGTTTCTGCACTATTGGACTCATTTGAATATTGTAATAGAAACACCGGGATACTAAGAACTTTGTTCAGCTCTCTCTCTCTCTCTCTCTCTCTGCATTGTTTTAAACTAATGTTAATCTGAAAATGTTTGAGTTGGACACAAGCGGAACGTAACTTTGCATGTACACACACACACGTTAGCTTTTAAACTTCGTCAGAAATTCTAATTTAGATCGACCCTCGGTAACAAGTGCGAAAGATAATTAACTATTAGTTTAATACGTAGATATGTTTAGATTAATTGCCTCGGAGAATTATTTTCTGTTCACTAAAGTAATGTAGTTCGTATGGTCTTAGTCTCAGGGGTACTTCAGCTTGAATAGAATTTATATACTTTCTTAATTATATTTATCAAAGTATCAATATAAATAAAAAAGGAATTACGACTATATATAATAATTAATAAACATTATTAGAAGAATTCTCCGTTATTAAACCGATTTTAAAAGGAATTTCAGTGGTCCCTATAAACTAGATATGACAATAATAATAATGACTCCAATGGGAAGAGTCCCATTACAGGGTCATAAACCTATTCCTATTTTATAGGTGGTAGAGCTACGCTGAGGCAATTACTGGTTTCAGCATGAATGGGTCGGCTCGCCCGGGGTAGTACCACCCTCTCACAGAAAACCGACGTGAAGTAACAGTGGTTGCACTGTTGCGTTTCGTTCGGTCAGTGAGAGCACCGGAGGCCCAGATCCCCCCCCCCCCCTCCTCTCAAACTTATGATGGCGGCTTTAAAAGTAAATATACCCCAGGGGGGTACCAGCACGTCCTGTGAAGGAGAATCCCCCCCTGAGCGTTCTCGCTCAGGCTGCCCCTCGTTCTCTGGGGAGGGCAATAAACCGCTTGTCAAGGCTAAGGGAAAAAACAAACGTATGTCTACGGCACCCCCTCCCACGCTTCGCGTGGACTTTTGCAATATTAGGGGAATCCACTCAAATATCAACTCCGTCCACCACCACCTTGAGACGGAAAGGCCGGCCTTGCTTTTTCTAACTGAGACGCAAATATCCTCCCCTGCAGACGTCGCCTATCTAACGTATCCCGGTTATAAAATTGAGCATGCTTTCGTGCCTCGGGCTGGGGTCTGCGCGTTTGTCAGAGAGGATATATGCTTCCGTCGCCTTGCCAATCTTGAAGGTAAAGAACTCTCACTACTCGTACTCCGTGTGGACTGCGTTGACCATCCTCGCGTCTATGCATGTCTATACCGGTCACATAGCGGTAATGCCGAGACGGAACGCCTCATGGAGCACATCCAAATGGCGACTGACATGGCTCTTCAACAGGTCCCATCCGCTGAGATCGTAGTTCTTAGCGATTTTAACGCCCATCGTGCCGAATGGTTAGGCTCACGCACCACTGATCAAGCGGGGAGATCTGTTTTCGACTTTGCTCTGGCGTATTCCCTAACACAACTGGTTACCTTGCCTACGCGAATACCAGATGTGGAGGAACATACGCCTTCCCTGTTGGACCTTCTGCTGACCTCTCATCCCGACAGTTATCTGGTAACCGTTGATGCCCCTTTAGGCTCTTCGGACCACTGCTTGATCCGGAGTAGTGTGTCTCTCTCGCGCCCGTTGCGCCCACAGTTAGCGGGCAGCCGCCGAGTTTGGCACTATAGGTCAGCTGATTGGGATAGTATGCGATCTTTCTTCGCATCCTTCCCCTGAGGGCAAATTTGCTTTTCACTGGATGATCCTGACGCTGTCGCCAATGCCGTAACCGACGTCATACTACAGGGGATGGACTTATTTATCCCTAATTCTGTGGTGCCCGTCGGTGGCAAAACTCAACCTTGGTTTGGTCACTCCTGCAGAATGGCCAAACGCCGCAAGCAAAAATGCTACCAAGCCTGGGTTGACGCGTTGGCGTCTAAGGATGTAAACACCAGTGCTCTTAAAAAGGAGTATAACATTGCCTCTAGGTTTTACAAAAGAGCAATAGCCTCAGCAAAGTCCACCTTCATTGGTAGAATTGGTGAGAGACTGGTTCGTCTTCCTTCTGGAACTCAGGCATTCTGGTCTCTCGCCAAAGCTGCCTTAGGAAACTTCAGTCGGCCATCGTTCCCACCACTGCGGAAAGAAGACGACTCGTTGGCCTACGTCGCTGAAGATAAAGCCGAACTTCTGGGCTGCCTTTTTGCGTCGAACTCGACTCTATATGACAAGGGGAAATCACCGCCGATCATAGCGCGTTGCAAAAGCTGTATGCCTAATGTGCAGTTTTTGCAAAAACTTATACGCAAAAAGCTCTTCTCCTTAGACATCAACAAGTCGAGTGGACCCGACGGGATTCCCGCAATCGTGCTAAGGGCATGTGCTCCAGACCCCAGTGCTTGCTCGTCTCTTTCGGCACTCCTATTCTACAGGCGTTGTGCCAGTATCTTGGAAGTCTGCTTATGTGCACCCGATCCCCAAAAAAGGTGACCGCTCAGAGCCGTCGAACTATCGACCAATAGCCATCACCTCATTGCTTTCTAAAATAATGGAGTCCATTATTAACTACCAGCTCTTGAAGTACCTAGAGGAGAACCAGCTTATTAGCGACCGCCAATATAGCTTTCGCCAATGTCGCTCAGCTGGTGACCTTCTAGCCTTCCTGACACATCGATGGGCGGAGGCAGTCGAAAGCAAGGGGGAGGCCATGGCCGTAAGTTTAGACGTAGCGAAGGCTTTTGATCGGGTTTCGCACAAGGCACTTCTTTCGAAGCTTACTTCTTTTGGACTTCCCGGAAACTTATGCAATTGGTTGTCCAGCTTCCTCACAGGCCGTAGCATAAAAGTCTTAGTCGACGGTGCATGCTCTGATTTGAAGCCCGTGAATGCTGGCGTCCCACAAGGCTGTGTACTATCCCCTACTCTCTTTCTTCTGCATGTCAATGATATGTTGCAAGTAAGCAACATTCATTGCTATGCGGACGATAGTACTGGGGATGCTCTATACACTGGTCGTGCTAATATTTCCCGGGAACGCGTCGTCGAGTGCCGGAACCAGCTTGTGTCTGAAGTGGAGACCTCACTCGAGCTCGTTTCGCATTGGGGTAGACAGAACATGGTCCTTTTTAATCCCACTAAGACACAAGCTTGCGCCTTTACCGCAAAAAAGACAAAATTTGACGCAATGCCTAGTTTTCAGGGAGTCCCCTTAGTCGCCAAGCCCAGTATTGGTGTCCTCGGCGTTGATATATCGAATGACGTTCAGTTCGGTGGCCATTTGGTAAGCAAAGCAAAACTAGCCTCCAAAAAACTAGGTGTCCTTAATAGGGCAAGACAGTATTTCACACCAGAACATCGTTTGTTACTTTATAAGGCGCAAGTTCGCCCACACATGGAATACTGTTCTCACCTTTGGGCTGGAGCGCCTCAATATCAGCTGCTTCCCTTTGACCGCATCCAGCGTAGAGCGGTTCGAATCGTCGGCGACGAAGTTATATCCGATCGGCTCGACTCATTGGCATTGCGTCGGGACATCGCGTCTCTTTGCGTCCTTTATCGTATCTACCATGGTGAGTGTTCCGAGGAGTTGTTTGGACTGATACCCGCCGCTACATTCCACTATCGTACAACCCGCCTGAAACTGAAATTTCATTCACACCACCTTGATGAGTGGAGGTCTTCAACGGTGAGGTTCTCAAGATCATTTCTGCCTCGAACCTCGACCTTGTGGAATCGACTTCCAGCGGCGGTGTTTCCAAACCATTACGAGTTACAAACCTTCAAGAAACGAGCGTACACTTATTTAAAAGGCCGGCAACGCACTTGCGACTCCCCTGATGTTGCTAGTGTCTATGGACGGCGGTGATCACTTACCATCAGGTGACCCACCTGTTCGTTTGCCCCCTATAACATAAAAAAAAAAAAAAAAATTCCCGAAGGAAAGGGCGGACAGAATCATCACACCAGTCAACATACAATGTATTGGCGATTTCGAACTTCGAGAAGTTTACTTTTTCCTTACGTTCAGTATTAAGAAATAGTTTTCAGGTTCACGTTCCTTCATAATGTTTTCCGTCACCGTCAGCCGATACTGCTACTAATTTTAAATTCAGAAAATTTCGTTAATACATGCCGGGGTTCAAGGTGTGGACAACGAATTTGTATTCTATCGGTCGAACCACTCGATCAATACGACTTTGATTATTGTAAAAGTTTCATTCTAATGCTATTTTAATAAAACCATCATAAGAGATAGTGTAGATATTATGAGTCTAGGTAATACTTAATACTTAATAATACTTAATACTTCACTCAGTGTAATACTGCTTTATCCATAATATTCTGTTTTTATTACTTCATTCAAAACTGTTAACATTTTCAAGACGTTACAGAGTTTTACCTTGACTTAAATGAGAGGTATCGTATTGAATATGATTATGTAAATATACTTCTACTATGAACCCGATTCTGTAAAGGCTTTTTTTTGGTTTGTTATTTTATTTTGAAATCCCGTTTTGAGGCCACGTTCGGGATCGCCTTTTTTTATATTCAATGAATGTCTGTATAATGTATAATCATAGAGAAGAGAGGTTAATATTAATCATGAATGACAATGCATTTTATTTAATGATGTATTCAACAAATACTACTGTACTATGAGTTTCTGTAAATATGGAAATAGTTCGTGAATAAATAGTTTGTCTATGGTTATATCAAGATGTAAAAGAAATTTATAGAAGTAAACTTATAGTGAAATATAACCTACAAACTATACAATGTTTACGATTTTGAAGTATCTCAATTATATACCAATTTTAATATTCCATATTTTAGGCTCACTAGGACCGGTAACAGTTTTTTTAGGTAATAGTGTTAGGGTTTTATAACAAAATTCCGAAGCACATTACCCGATTTGCCGGATACTAAGTTCAAACATCATGTCAATCAGATTTCAATGTCTAAAGGTTATCATAGGATGGATTAATATGTGAATGATGGTGACGTCTGGAAATGACGCCACTCTATGTGCATTCACCAAAAAATTAATGTAATTATATATAACTATATGTATAGCTATAACTATAAAAATGTTCTTAAAAATATGTTTCAAGAAAAGATAAGCCAGATCGAGTTTCTTGCCGGTTCTTCTCGATGACTGGGTTGTTTTCCGAACCGGTGGTAGCTTTGACGTTCATAAGCGCCTGAACTTAATAAAGTATGTTGTGAAAGATGGTTTTATCAAACCGGATGAAAGAAAGTTTGTAATTGTTAGTGTCTTTACATGCACTGACCAAACTGAAGGGCTCGATTTAGTCCATAATTTTTTTTTTTCGAACTGTCTATACTTCTGGCCTTACAGGCCTCTACATCTTCACTGGACTACAAGTCCATAAATTAGTAATGTGTCTAATATTAGCTGGTTATTTTCTGGCGCAAGACGCTCTTTGGGATACCGTTAACACAGTAATATTTTATTTAGAAAGACAATTTATTTTTAAAGTGTCCATGACGCATTTAAGTGTCATTAGCTTGTGAGGAGGGATGGTATGTTAATCGTGGAAAACTCTCAAATAAAAGAAAAAAGCCCGTGATGGCTGTAGATAATTGCTTACCAATCAAAGGTATTTATTGTAACTGATTTGGTAGTAAAATGATTTCTGATAAATACTTTTAACGCTTATATTTTAATCTCTTAACAAACAAGCTAGTGCTTAGTACTAGTTACTACTTACTACCAGTGAAAAATGGAGTTTGCAAAAAAAAACTACACTGTTTTTGGTTACCTTTTAGATAATATGGTTGAAACGTATGAAATTACTGACGTTATTCGACACAAATATTTTTAATTAAATTACGTTACAAACGATTTAAGATGTAGATTAGAGAAGTTTTATTCAAATAGCACTCGCTCTTTTAAAGTTTATGGAAATAGGTCAAGCGTCCAAGGGAGTTTATAGATGTAACAAAGGAATTTATTTACATAAAACGAAGACAAAGAAAATCTGTTATTTATTGCGCAGTGTTCTTACCAGTATTCAGAGCATTTACTGTTTACACATGTGTTTATTATTATAATTCTATCTATTGTAGGATAAGTAGCGATGATATATAATATATTCTATAATTATTATCTGTTATGTTCAATTTAATATTAATAAATTTATGTGTATATATTATTATACATGTTTTAAAAATGCAAAATGTATTTATATATACATTAATTACATTATAAAATATGAAATTTATATCTAATAGGAAATATGAAAAAAAAAACGATTGTAATGTAGTTTTTGAGGTTATAATAAAATTTTATAGAAGTAATACGATATAACTTAAAAGTGGTAGGATGTCTAAACGCGACTAGAGCGTCACCAGTTACTCTTTTAGTTTGAAGCGTTTTGTGACCACCCCATGTATATCCAGCTGCCGAAGGCGGTGCTGTGGTACAGTGCCGTCCCTTCGACGTGCAACAATACCAAAAATATAATTAATGAGACAAAATATTTATATAGTAGGTATGTTAAAATTACTGTACAGCACTTGATGCTTTGTAATTAGGATGATATTTGAAAGTAAATAAGTAATGGCTACTATTGAGAGGCCGAATACCTACTCCGATATTCCTAATATATTTTCTTATATGCTTAATAACTGATTCCCGTCCGCTTCGTTGGACATTATGAATGTTAAAAGGATAGTAAAATCCAAAAAATAAGTAACCTCGAACCATCTATGAAAAAAATCCGCATCGTATAGTCCCTATGCTGATATGTTCAGAAGTTTTGTCATGATTATGTCCCAAATGAAATGTATTTTCATTATGTATATTATTGTCACATATTTCAAACTAGACTCAGTGTAAAAGGCGGTGGTACGAATGGCTCTAATCTAATTGGACGCTTTTGTATTCCGGCCACAGCTTTACTTTCCAAACTAGTAATATTTACTTTGACGAGTACTTTTTTGGGTTTTAAGAAAAGCGTTTCTTTGTTATAAAAGAGCCACTGCGTAGGTGTTAATGTGTGGGTTTAGTGTATATTGCGTAATCGTTTTCACAATTCATACGTACTTGACGTCTACGCTAATCATTTCCTGATAATGTGATTGCAGAGTGTCTATGAAAAATTCTACTATTACCACCTTTCGTTAATGACCTTCACAAATCAGGTTCGAATTTATTTACATTGTATACAAATATGAGGTTTATAGTCTTTTCCCTGCGATCATTTCATGAGAGTAATTCTTTTTGGTATACAGAGAAAATGCAAGCCTAATAATGTAAGCCTGTGCATCAACCTTAAAATATCTTTAAGCTGATTATTATATTTTTTATTCGAATATATAACGATTTAAATGAAACACGTCATGTCATTTCTGTAAAATGACGTCACAAAAATAATATTTTACGTTTTAACGCGGATGTTCAAATACTAATATATCTGAAAGCCCGACAGTCACAGGAGAGATTTAGCGGTAGATAGTACATGGATGTCACGTACAGCCGTGCAATGGACGATAGCGTTCATCTCGTATGCGACCGATACACTCGCCTATAATTTAGATCTGACTGTGTTTGCCGCACCGACCACGACCCAACGACACACGCCTCGTAAATCAAAGAGAACTTTGTAGACGCGTGCCTATTTTATGCTGAATACTGACTTCAATGTAAGTTATAAATGATCGAGTCAAAATAGTAGTAATTCCCAGGAATTACTATTTAAAACCCACACGGTTTGTCATTAGAATAATTCATGTCGCCTCCCCTGCATTCTAAATCCTAAATGATTTCGTAATTGTGAATATAGTAGGCGAAATTTATGCTCAATTAGTGCTTTCCGACCCCGATATCTCGGAATTAATTCAACCGAAACACAACACGATGTAGATTTTCACAAATAATACGATTAAGCCTAACGTTGCGCTACAATTTTACAAAGAGGGTGAAGTTCATAGCAATTTGTCTGGTTCGCCGACCCTTTTCGGAGACAGTATTCCCCGGGGTCCTCGGCCTATAAACAATTCATCATGCAAAATCTACGCATACTAAGCATTATGAACACTCTAGACTATCGATTCGAAAACATTCAAACAAATCATTTCCACTTTTCCCTCTAGCCGTGCTGTAATATTACAGTCTCTTTGATACGTGAGTGGAATGTTAAAATCTAATCCTAACTCAAATGGGCAGCGCTCCTGTTTCTAAGTATAGTAAACTAGAACTTTACAAAATGCGCTTTAGAGTGATTTTAGATTGCGTTTCAGCTTTGCGTGCAGGTGTTCCTGATCGTGAAGCTGCTATTACAGAGCTCCTATACTATTGACTTTTCAAATTGAACTGTCAAAGTACTTTAGGATCTGCTGTTTTCTAAAATGCCTTCTTATTCGTTCCTGTTGAGAGTAACAATTATTATATACATTTTTGTCATCTTTATAAAATTATAGAAATACTATTAGGTATTTACAAACATAGATATACACTATAAAATATATGCATTATATCTTTTGTCTATTTTTTAAATATAAATAGGGGGCGTTCCCAATAGACAAATCTTTGCTATGGATACTATGCTTGTAATGAATATTGCATGCAAAATTGACTACAGTAAATGTTTATTTTTAAATAGATTCCTTTTTTATTATATACACTGACTAGTTTAGCTTTTAAATGTAATCTTATCTCATGTTAAGCGATGATACGTCCCAATACAGCCACTCCAAAATAGACACCCAATGAGCATTAAAAGGTGATCTACCAAAATGATATGGTTTCTATTCAGGATTTGATAGGTTTAAACGTCGCTCTTAATAAATCTGACGCAATGTCAATGAAAATAAAAACTGTATCACACTGGAAAGTCCAATGAGTCACAAGTGACGCTAACGTCAAGAATGTAGTTTGGCTTTATAACTATTTGACGTAAACTTGGCAACGTCAGTCTGTCGTGGTTAATAGTCATAAATCTCTAGTCAACGTCGTATAACTCTTCTTAATTGTTGATGATGAATATATGCGTATAAAAGTTAAACCAACCAATCGATAAAGTTGGACCGATCACCATGAAGGTTGGTACACGTAAGTGTTTTATTAGAGAAGGTTTTATGCTAGCCTGTTTTACTGTAATGCGCTACTATGTAGCGTTGCAGTAAATCAACTTCAGTACCGTTCATCCGTTTACCATGAACATTTGTATGTATAGATATGTAATCACGAAGATTATTTACGATATCCACGTTTTTGTTTTAACTTACCTATTCATTACAATGAATCATAATAACAAAAGCGTGCTGTTAGTATAAATTTAAAAATGTATTCTATGTGTAATACACATACGCATTCCTTACATTTTAATATTATTCAAACTCATTTTTTAATATACTTGTATTATTTACTAGCGACCCGCTCCGGCTTCGCACGGGTATAAAATTATAGCCTATGTCATTCACTGAAAAAATGATTAAAATCGAACCAGTAGTTTTGATTTATTCATTACTGCCCGTGGCCCGCACGCATTAAATTTGGAGTAACCTCAAAAATAATAGTATTTCTCCACTATTTAATAGATGTATTATACATAAATATTTTAGTTATTATTATTATAAATAAACCTTCCTCTTCAATCACTCTATCTATTAAAAAAAATCGCATCAAAATCCGTTGCGTAGTTTTAAAGATTTAAGCATACATAGGGATATAGGGACAGAGAAAGCGACTTTGTTTTATACTATGTAGTGAAGAAAAGAATAGAAATTTCATAATAAATATTCTGTGGCTTTTGCGATTTTCATGTTATTGAGCAAAATTAAAGACCGTTCAAGCTTTAACGATTGTTCATATAGAAATTCAATGATTCGTGTTTTAATACTCACAGTTAATTGACTGCCTTGGATATTGCTGAAGTAAATTCGCTTATTGAATATTACTGATGCTAATGTAATAGAAATAAAATTGAAGTTATTTGTCCGGTTAACCTCTGAAACGATTTGATCGATTTTGATGACACTTTTACGAGCAGATAAAGGTCTATTTAGGCCATTATTAGACTACTTATCATTTTCAGTACGGGTTATAAAGTCACAGTAATGTTTAAGAGAGGAACTTAATATCTGTAAAAGGATTGTAGTTAGGGATTGACACGTTCCGTGCCATGTGTTGGCCCGTGGTCTGCAGATAAAGTTTAAGGTGTACCATCGGTGGTGTATTAGGCACGGAAGGTATTAAGTACTAATGACATAATTGCAATTAGAGAAATAAAATATAAGCATATAATGAAGTTAAGACAAATCACATAATTTCTATAAAACGAAGGAAACCCTTCCATAAGTACGAATTCGCTAGCACCGATATAGTTGTAATTTGTATAATAAAGCTGACATTAGAAATAGAAATGAAAAATCATCTACGATACATTAAAATGCCAGCACATGTACTGTTTATATTTGAATATAAGCATTAGAGTTTACATAAAATAGGCAACATAAGAATATGAATATATTCAAGTAATAAGTCTCATAAATAAATAACTAGAATGATAGTACTTATTGCTTACATTGTGAAAATAAACTCGGTAAGAATATAATTTGTAAGTTTGTGAATTCTGTGCTCAAATTATAATGATAAACTAAAAATACCTTTTTTTTTTAAATTATAAAGTGCATTGATATTGTTCAGTAGCTAGAAAGTACTAATTTTCAATCTCCCTTGTAAAATGCTGAATGTTACTTTGTACAAAATTAATTTAAAAGTAGATTAACTCTATTGATTTCTTTTAAATTACGAGTGTGCGCCTAAGAGTGTATCGGAGAAACGAATCGTTATTAAGGGTAATAGATTCTTTAAATTACCCACTCTATATTAAAACGTTAATTGTATAAATACATAATCGGTGTAATATATCATAATAGCATACACAAGTTTAGCAGACGGATGTTAGGAAGTCGTATTTGCAACAGCGTTTCTAAGAAACCATTTCAGTTTGGGTTGGTGCCAAAAACAACTCTGCACCTTTAAACCACTGTGAATAAATTACAAATTGAGACTGAATGTTGATAAACATGGATATAAATGAATAACGTAATATATATGTATGCGTGTGTGTGTATTTTAAAATTTAACAAAATAATTAGACTCTTGCCAACAATTTTATTTGATATTAGCAGCCCGCTCCGGGTTCGCACGGGTATAAAATATATAGTCTATGTCATTCACTGAAAAAATGATTAAAATCGATCCAGTAGTTTTGATTTAATCATTACTGCCCGTGGCCCGCACGCGTTAAATTTGGAGTAACCTCAAAAATAACAGTATTTCTCCACTATGTAATTTATGTTATTATACATATTTTTTTTTTTTATATTATAGGGGGCAAACGAACAGGTGGGTCACCTGATGGTAAGTGATCACCACCGTCCATAGACATTAGCAACACCAGGGGAGTCGCAAGTGTGTTGCCGGCCTTTTAATATATGTGGGCCTCCGGCGCTCTCACTGACCGAACGAAACGCAACAGTGCAAGTACTGTTACTTCACGTCGGTTTTCTGTGAGAGGGTGGTACTACCCCGGGCGAGCCGACCCATTCATGCTGAAATCAGTAATAGCTTCAGCGTAGCTCTACCACCTAGAAACAACACCTAGAACATATAAACCTTCCTCTTCAATCACTCAATCTATTAAAAAAACCGCATCAAAATCTGTTGCGTAGTTTTAAAGATTTAAGCATACATAGGGATATAAGGACAGAGAAAGCGACTTTATTTTATACTATGTAGTGATTTAAATTGTTCGGATTTTATTATCACATAAGGTAGTATTAAACGTGAGCGTAGAATTCACAAATAAAATTAATAAAACATTAGGAAGCGTACAATAAATTATTTCAACATTTGTTCTTTGATTTAATTACAGCGAACATTTACTAAAAATTACAGTAATATTATAAATAATCTGCTTCGCCAATTTATATAACAAATGCTGTTCGTTTCATTCGATTAATACTAGTTTGAATAAATCTAAATATTTATATCGATTTACCGAATTAAGTCGCTAAGTCGTCTTATGCAAATAAGTTAGGTAAGAGTTTAATTTGTTATTATAGTAGAAAATACATAGAGATTATTCCAATAGTTTCGTGCTCCTAAGCGGCTTAGTCGAGAGACGTCACGATCTGGAACTTCTCTCTTAACATGTCTATTGGATTAGACATGTTTAAAATTTACGAATTTAATATATACGCTTATAATTTCAGACAAGTGTGTACAGATGATTTATAGTATGTTACTAAGACCATATCATTGTATTAAGGATAATTTAGAAGATCCACGGCATAATTTATTTCAGGTCCTTTTTATAACTGCATCTATTTGGTAACAGATAATTAAAGAAAAATCACTACCTCACCATGATAGTACTTAATCGGATGATACATATATACGCTATGTTAAATATTTTAGGCAAAAAAAATGATCATATACATATATTTCTGAAGGAAAATAGACAAACAATGTAGGTTCTATTCGATGGAAAGAACTAAATATTTTCGTTTTAAATATGATTTTATTTAACATGACTTACGCCTTGCCAAAAGATTCTAAGATTACAAAAACATGAATTTTAACAAATGCAATTTAAATCGACAGTATGCCATAAAAGCGTTAAGACTATCAGTACATACAACTATCCGTCGGGTAGTTGTGCATATTTAATGAAGAAAGCGGAGTCACCAAACTGCAATTTATGCGCAAAAATTGATGATGTGCATCACTTGATGAAGGAGTATGTACAGCATCGAAAGAGAGCCGTGGATGAGTATTATGAGTGTTAATTGCCAAAATATCGGTATTTGTCACAGCATTTTGGCAGATTTTTTAACTTTGTAATAATATCTCATCAACGACTCTCCTGTTGAAGCTTGAAAGAATGGGGAACAATGGGGCTGATATATACAATAGAATAAAAGCTCCTCAATATAAGATAAAATATAAAAAATATATATGAATTTGTAATATAAAAGGGAATATTTAATTTATTTTAAGTTCTCTAAAGAGTACTTATTTTATTTGAAAAACTAATATAACTTCAACTAATCTAGATCAAGATCCAGATGATAGTTAAACTTTTACTAAGACTTGACTTATGTTCTCAAAGAGTATGAAAAGCAATAATAGTTAATACAAATCCAACAATTAGTTGTTTCGTTTAGAATTAAGTCAAAAGTTCAGGTGTATGAATGTAATCGGTAAAGTTCGTAACAACATCGACCGAGTTTCACTTCCTTAGCTCCGGCGTATTATATTACCGTAGTAAAGAGAGGGATTGAGGAACATTGTTTAATATGAGACGACAGTTGGAGTTTTTGGCGGGATCTTAGTCTGTCATGTAGTGGATTTTATATTTTATTCATAATCTTGTGTTATTAGACCCTCTATTTTGTAATATTGATGGTATTTTACGTAATATAGTTCGGTTATTATGCACAAGTGAAGTGGATGAGAAATAATACCACGGAGCATGCGTTCTGAGATGCCACCGAAACTCCATGGAATGTTCTAACAAGGAAACCACCATCTTGTTAGAACATTATAATTATCGCAAGACACTTACTTGGCAAAATCTTGTTACTTGACGCTGGCTAGTGCACAAACCGTGACGGAGCCATAAAAATAAAGAAGAAGAAGAAGAGACGACAGTATCATACCTTCACAATTACACAGGCAAGTATTTTAAACAATTCTTTAGTATATAGCAAACAGTTTAATGATTTATCTGTTGTAAATTTGCATACTGTCCTTGTTTTCCAGGACTTGTACTGGTTTAAAGTATGTCCTGGAAAGTATTTATTCTATTCTTGGGTTTTTAAATCATTCTGGTAAAGTTTTGTATTTTAAATCCTCGCGCACACTGCCGTTGAAACTAACGCTTTATTGATCTAAAAAAAATTGCTACTGCTGTTATAGCTTGTTTTTATTACGCATCATAATATATTGCGTCGTTTTCCAAATCGGTATCTCTTGATATTTCCATCTATAAATCTTGCTTTTTTTTAATTTGGGGTTCACCCAAATTTGGTGCAAATGATTACCACTCATGGTCAACTACAATGAAAAGTGTTCTGAAATAATTACCACATTCTTAAATGACCACATCTGCAATTTACGACAATATATAGAATAATTTCGTACAACCAGCAACAGTTTCAAAATGTATGGTCTGCGAATACTGAAAAATTGATTTAATCGTATCAACGTGTTAATTAATATATT
The DNA here is from genome assembly GCA_035772565.1 of Antheraea assamensis. Classification (NCBI taxonomy): domain Eukaryota; kingdom Metazoa; phylum Arthropoda; class Insecta; order Lepidoptera; family Saturniidae; genus Antheraea; species Antheraea assamensis. Next base: position 1,243,448 of record JAQQSE010000112.1, on the reverse strand, counting down.
GAGTTTATTTTTTGTGTTTTATTTAAAATAGTCTCTGAAAAGTAGGAACCCTCTCGTTAATTTACATCCAAGCACGTCCCTGTCGCATCAGTTAATGCCAGTTCCCGTGCCGTGCAGGGATATCGATCGCGACGAGTACGGGATGCCGGGATCCGTCTGGCACGCCCGGGTAACCGAACATTGGCTGCCCTATCCCCCGCACTCCTTTCCCAGTAGCCGTCAATAGGGTCTGTGTTAACATGCCACTCGCTACTTTGTTCTTGTTTTGTTTTGAAGGTTAATATTTATTTTGACCTAAATAAGTACCCATGTATTTTCTAACGGGCTTATTTAATCAATGCTATTACAATAGTTGCTTCATGTACTTACTAGCTACTATAATGTAGGGTTTTCCTAATTACATATAGTATCTCACAATCCTAATAAGCCATTTGAAATTGTTTAGTTAACTAACTCTTGATTATTATTCAATAGTGTGTAATAGAGATAAGTAAATCATTTACTTATTATTCTTATCAAACGAAATAGCCACAACTAATTTGTATAAATAATGACCTATTGTGTGACCGGATGTCTTTAATGGATGTCATGAAAAAAATGACCTTGCACGCGCGGAAGACGCAATGTGTGTGAAGTATAATTAATTATGCAAGCTTGTGTCTGGTGGCCGGGCCGCCGCCGACGCGCGGCTACCCAGAGCGTGAGGGGGAACACATCCGTGCGCGGAGGTGCCCCTCCCTCCCGACGCCAGTTTGCGCCATTCTCCCGCGCCGGCACCACTACGCTCGCTTATTCGGAACGGTTTACCGAACACATCTTTACCTTTCACCACACTATAGCATCACACATATTATTTTGAAATTCGAATGTTTCTTTGAACGTCACCGTGAAGTGTTTTTGGTGCATTGTGGCTGTTTTTGATCGTGGCGCTACCGTGGATACGAGCGGTACTTGATGACTCATTGTTTATTATTTAACATTAGCCGTCAGCTTCTATGATTTATGTATGATATAATTGATATATTAAACCTTTTTGTAGTTCACCTTCAACGTTCCATTTTTACCATTTATATTATGAATAATTATATACATTTTCATCATTATTTTAGGCATCACTTTGCAGTAGTATTTGTTTATTATGAACCAACTGTGTATATAAGTATTATAATATTGTAACAGTGTATCGCAATTATGTACACATGCTAAAAATTCACACCGTCCTTGTCTCACTACTGTACCTGTTACTTAATTTATTGATTTTATACTTATATTAAATGTATATATTATAATAATTTATGTGCAGCTTAATGTCTTACAAATAATGATATACGTAATTTGAATATCAAATGTTAGTTGCATGCAAGTAGATATATGTACAATGCACACAAGTAGATATGATTTAGCCACACCCTAATAAAGTACCTATCTTTCCAACCAGCGGTATATATTGTATCATATACATTATATTATATTTATTTTAAAGGAGGTTAAACTAAAAATGTTGTAAATAGTTCTCGTATGTGTAAACACATTTATTGTAAACGGATTCCTAGCATTACATTAAGCGGGTATCACTAATCGACGCACTCTACTTTCAATATTGGTTCATTTCACTGGTATTATTATTACATCGCTATGGTGGAAACAGGTCTTTTGACTCAGCTCTGATATTTGCTTTTGTATGTGTTACTACTACGTTGTCGGTTTGTAACATTCTTTTGTTCGTGATGTAAACTTTTCTACTACACTCACCGACTAGAGTTGCCAACTTTTCTAACTTAGATTTACGAGATAGAGACAGACGGAATGTCAGTCGGCTATTCTAAGAAAAGCGGGACCTATTGAACTTTCGCTTCTTAGCCCGGTGAAACTGTAACGATCTGTCAGGCCAATAGCGTTAGTCAGTTCAAAAATAATAAAAAAAACTTTCGTTTCAGATATACAAAGGCATGACTTTGCACATATAGTTTTTAAATAAAATGCATTTTTTTGTTTACATTTTTTTGTTTACATTTTTTACTTGCGGCGTGATGACAAATATCGTTTTATAGGTCTTTTTTTTTTGGAACAACGGGCAAACAGATAAATTTGTTTCATAGCGTATTCGTAATATTTAAAGTAGAAAGCAACATTGGAATCATAATATTATAAATGCGAAGGTGAATTTGTTTGTTTGTTGCGTTTTCACGTCTTAACTACTTTTCACCCAGAAAAAAAAGTGCTATTCCCAAGAAATAGATCAAATCTACATGAATGCGAGCGAAGCCGCGAGCAAAAGTTATCTTAGTTATTAAATTACCGTTGCTTGAATGTTTAATTATAACACTCATCTATCCCTTATATATACTAGCAAGTAAATTGTATTTATCATAAAGTTCTCCTTCTGAACAGTAATTCTACAATGACGTAAATTTAAACTAAAAAAAATATTTACGCAATAAAATTTGAGAGTGGTAAAATTTGCGCAGGGTTCTCCTGCGAAAATGCCATCGCCACATCGATTTATACCATACAGTACTTTAATTAAAAACATCTATGATATTGTTACAATGACTGCATGGGTAAGTAACTATTACTTACCCTCTTACTTATCCTCTACTACTCTGGCTAAAGGTCGTTGGATTTCCTTTAAATGGTATTACATCATTCTTACAGGTGTCGTTACGATTATGTCTATTGTTATCCCACGTTTACAAAATAAATGATGCCCTTAAAAGAGCAGTTAAGTCCGTATATGGCGTCGAATGGTGCGCTAGACGTCGCGAGTCTGCTACACAAAGACAGTACTTGAATACCGGAGACTGTATGAGTTTAAAACCCACGCACGCCCACTTGCAGCGTGTTAGAGCTATACGTGTATAAATCTCACCTGACAACCTATATTGAAGTCGTACGTCTACCCGTACCACGTTTAATGTATGCGAATATAATGGAAACGTTTCGGATTCCGCAAATTCTTTGGGAAGCGGTTTCAATTTGTAACGAGATTCGTGTATACGTATTGTATTTTCCGGTATTCGTTATACGTATTGAGTTATTTTCTAATAGGTTTTTTATTAGTTTGTATACGTGACGAGTAATCACTTAGGTAGGTACTATGAATTTATACACATAAATATTGATTGCCGAATGTATGTAAGCGCAATAGTTCAGAACAGCTTCACTTATTTGGTTAATTCTTTTTTGGTTTTGTGTATATTTATCAGCACGAGGTTTGAATGAAAGAAAATGTTTGTATTTCGTACGGAAATGTGATAATTTTGGTTAAAACCACCATGTAGAAAGTTAGTGAGACAGAGACAGTAGGGGTCTTTAAGAATACTGACAGGTTTACGCTCAGGTGCCATTTTATTTATGTGGTTGTACTGTAAAGGGAATATATAATTTCATTTTCTTCTATAGTACACCTGTGCGAAGCTACCCCGCTTCTTCTTTTTACGCTTAATGTGAATTATCATCGAACAGAAGTTCGTCTACTAACTCATGAGATTGTTATCAGAGTGTAGGAAATGTACCCATATTACGTGACCCATGTTTGACATTTTTAGTCCTCCCCCTTAGTGACTATTCGCAGTATGTGAGAAAAATCTCCCCTCTATTTTTATAAATATGGTTTTCCCTTCTTTCCTGTGACCAAGTGTGGTACTTTGAAGACCTCCCTTCTCCCCCACCCTCCCCCCTCCCCAAATGGGTCGGTAAGTATACGTATGTTCCCTTAATCATATAATTCCGTATTTTTAATTTTATCACAATAAAAAAAAATTGTGTTATCAGCCAAAAATAAATTATATTTATAGTATAATTAACAGTATTATATTTCAAACAGAATTATATTTCATAGAAAAAGAATAACATTTGGAAAACTAGTAACCGCCCACGGATTTATTTTATTAATACTTTGGTAGATTATTACCTCCTACACAGAAATCAATTTTACCTCTATTAATATATAGTACCTATAACATTGATTACAATTTACTTCAATAAATATACACTTGAAGTTGAAGAAAACTTGTAATTTTTTTTAATCCTTGGAAGTCTTATCGATTGACTAAATCTCGTTTATTGTTAAAAGACGATGTGCGGTAGCCCGGTGAATCTGTAGAGGCCAAAAGAGCCAACAGGGAATTTCAGTTCGAAAAAAAATAATAATATAAGAGACGATGTGGTCTAAGATGGTGAGCATGCTAAGCCTAAAGGGCGATTTGATTGCAAATGCAGCTTTTAAAACACACCTATAATGTTCAAAGACAGATGTTCACATTAAAGGTGGTAACTAGTCAGACGGGCATAAGAAAAATGCCATAATGAATTATATACACCTGGAAATATGTTGATTAATTGATAAGTAATAATACAGATTGCTGGATATTTAGTGGTGGATATCGAACAGCTATGTGTCAGAGCGAACCACTATTACGAATTTTGTATAGGTAGTGGTCGCAAATAGTTCATCATCTAATTGTCTCCGTTTCCGTTAGTATGTTGCTTAGCAAATTTAATTACCTACGTAATATAAAGTTAGTTTCGGGTTTCATCTCAAGATACGAAAGAAAGTCTGTAAATAAAGGTCAATAAGTACTTAATGATAATATAATAAATGCTTAACCATTGTAGAGTATTAAAAAATCACTTACAGATTTCATTGAAATACATTAAAATGAGAAGAAAGTAAATTGCTTTTTGTTTTTATGGTCCATTTAAAGTGGTCTATTACCTACATTTACGTAGATTAATAACGTATTATCTTAACTTATAGCCACTGGATATGACATTAATAAAAGTGGGCTGGGAGAGATCCAAGATTGAACTTATTTATATTGCTTTGGATGTCCGTAAGCCGTTTGTAGTCGGACAAGGTTTAGGAAATCTATCTTACTTTTTCTACACATTCCGACGCTTATACCCCAATCTCAATACAGGTCGATGAGACTTGATAATATATTGAGTTATCAGTTATCGTTCTGTATTTCATTCTTATTTCCTTTAAACTTTAATTGCATATTGTTTGTCCAAAAAAAAACTTTATTTGTGTTAGTTTATAACAGTTCTCGTTATTCTCAGTTATTCTTCTGCTAGATTATTTAGCGTTTTGTATCGTGTTGCAATTTGCAACAATAAAACCGTAATGAAATGAACAATTGTTGTTCGTATCATGATTCTGAATGTTAACAATTAGAAGTGCTCTCCCTTGCACATATATTACTTGTTGCATTTTGGCTATATCACTATCAATAATAATAACGCACAACGGATTTTCAGTAACAAAATAACTGAGGTCTTCGATTATTTGTAATACATTATAGTACTGGGTATTATAATGACTGGTATTATAACAACTTTCATTTATAAATATGTATTCTTACTGTGAACATGTCTAGGATGTAGGAGCAGTCTTTTAAAACATTCGCAATTAATATAACGAACATAAAGTAGTAGTAAAAATTAACAAAAATCAACAAGTCTTGTTATAAGTTTCCGACATGAACTTACCGGTATTATATGTTAGTGCCCATACAAGTTGTAATCTAGTTAGCCCTAAAGGCTTACGACCGGGCTAAGCATACCGGTTATAAACAAGGCGGTGCTACCGGTCTGACGGCTCGAATCGGTTCACTGCGGCGCACGGCTCGACAAGATTAAGAGATTAATGTACCGGGAACACGGTTCGTATCAACGTCGAATTATCCCGAAGCGATATTTATTTATTTGATATATCTTGGAAAGCTATATCTCATTGGAACTATAATTCATTGGGTACTTCTTGAAAATGTTTTTCAATAAAGTGTCGTTTGGTTTCTTGTGGAAATATTTCTTTTTATATACGTTTAATAATTTTATTTATTCACTGATATTATACTAAATTTGCCTATAAATCCAAGTAACTTAAAATATTTAGGAAACTATTTTGACGAGGTGTACCATAAAATTCCTTAATTTTTTATTTCTATGTTTATTTTTAGCCTATAAAAAGTAAGTTTGAATAGAATTAATAATAAGCTAATAAACGAGGATTTGTAAATAGAAGTAAAATAAAAAACAAGTATTTAATTCGTTTTTACCATCATATTAAACAGTAAATATTGACAAGAATCATGATACAAATGATTGATGATGAAATTATAATTATTATAATATATTTCATTCTTTTTAAAATACGATAATTTTAAAACGGACTCAGGAATAGAAATAAATTCGAATACGAATAACGAAAAACCTAGAGAACAAGCAATTACTAACTAATGTTTGAAAGAGCTCACCTAAGTCACTAAAATTATTATTGCACGGCAAATTATTTAAATATATTAGAGAATAAAACTGGGGGGTTTTAGAATCGATGGCAGAGCGCATTGTTCTTTTGTCGGTTTGTTTATATAAGTATCACGCAAAAACTACTCAGCCGATTTTGATTAAATTTGGTATTGTAATATTTATACACTATAGTAGCATATAAGTATGTATACGTTAATATATATAGATATATTGTGGACTGAATTGAAATATAACTAATCTGAATTATTTTATTTTCACATGCTTTCAATTAAAAATAATAACAAATATGATTTTTCCTGACAACAGGTGGCGCTAAATTTAACATTTCATTGGTTTACTGTCCTAAAAATATTACAAGGAAGGGTATAGATAACAGTGAGATTATTTCTGTGTTTATTAGGTTAATTCAAATTTTAATTTTCATAAATTTACCTTGACTCTATTAATTTCTTAATTATGTATCATGACTGCTCACGACACGCAATGGGTTTTTTAATTTGGTCTAAAACTTAGAATTCACAATGGAACAACTCTTATTGGGCATTGACAGTAAAAAATCGATCATATAAAAATAAGTAGGTGTTTGAATTACGAGTAACTGTTGTTTTGAGTACGACGCCGTATTCGGAAAGTCAGATTACAAATATAAAAACATACATTCAGGTTGTTTTATTAATCACTGTATTTTTGCATTCAGTTCCACGCAGGCGAAGTCGCGGGCACAGCTAGTTTGAAACTATAAGTAGATCTATGATAACACTAGCCAGGTTTAAAAATCAGCAATTTGATAAGTAAAGACCGTTATACTATCTAATATATTATTCTTTTGACATTTAAATAATTCGATTAGTTCCTCCATATTTCTAAACTAATTACTTGCGGACCATAGATACACTAACACTCATTAACCGCATGCAAATAAATTAAAAATGTACATACAACTCTCATGTATACACCAAATACACCATTATACACCAAATCATGTATACATTGGCAACAATATATAATCTTTGAAAAAATTAAGACCTAATTACCTAAAATTATTGATGTTAATTTACGAAAAAAAATACAATCAAAATTTTCCAGAGAATTAATAAGTTTTGAAGGCTGGCCTATATTATAATTAGTCTAAGACAGTTCATTAATAAACTCTTGATATTATGAAAAATATTCAAGAAATTTCGACTAATTAATGAAGTTTATGAGCTGAAGAAAATTTTTGTATGTACTTAATTCTTAAATACTATCAGGCTTACATAAAGACGTTTATAACAATTTGTCGGATGTAATTTCATCTGAACCAATTATTCGAGTTTGTATAATTGTTTAATATACACAGAAAAATCAGTTTCTTTGAGGCTAAATGACGTCAAAACCACTGAGCCTAACGGCACAGGTCTGTGACTAGTCGATGTGGAATTTATCGTAGACGGTTCTGGAATATGATTTGTTTTAATTCGGTTGACCCTCTGTAATTTTGCTAATGCCCCATAAAGCGGGCGGGAATCAGCTAGTTGTTTGTAAAATAAGATTATGTTGTAGAAGAAATAAATCTTTGTATATTACAATAAGTCGTGGCGGTCAAGTGGTTTCACCGGTGGAATATCAATTCGATGTCCGCAGGTTCAAAAGACGACATGTGCCAATGTACAATTCGCGGACATTTACTAATTTAAATTACTTAGCCTGACGGTGAAGGAAAATATCGTGAGGAAACCTGAACTTGAGAAATGTTCTTGTAGTATCACCGTATGTGTGAGAATATAAAATTGTGGATTTCTCGCAATTTGAAATCGTTAATACATCGTGTCGTGGGCCTGCGTGGTAATTACGTCCTTACTATCCTTCGGGAAGAGACTTATGACCTTGCAGTGCGTCTCTTAAATGCTGATGTGATGACAGTAACCCTATCATGTTATTATAAAGCTTTTCTTGTTGCTATTATTTTGCAAATCTTAAAGTTGACAAATAAATCTGAGTTTTAACGCTTATGTTACTGATATTGATTGAAATATAATAGGTATATACCTTTATTCTAAAACTTTGTACGCTTAACGAGGCAGTTAACATACGCGTGGGATGGAACTATCTATATAAGTACGGTTTGTTATATTTACCTTCTGGGCAGTATCCTTCTATAAACGTTCCAAGTGATAGAATCATTGTAGTTACGACATTTTAAAAGTACCTATCAATATTAATCTATTTTGTTGACTGCTAACTCATATCAACAAAGCTTATGGTTAATAAGCGTTGCATTGTCATGTCACGTGACAGTGAAACGAGATTATAGTATGATTAGCTTTTACTTCGGCCTAATGAACAATTAGCAGGGCTAATGATACATTAGTTAATAAAGCTTCTTTACATTGTTATGTACACAGAACGAAATCGGTTATTAGTACTTAACTGTTAATGTTATGGTGAACAAAGCTTTAGAGGTTCCTACTAGGACGGGCTTCATTTGGGCTATTGGTTCTGAATTTGAATAATTTGAAATGACGTCAAAAGCGAAAATAACTACTATCTATCTTTGTAACTATGTATGTTTGTAAAAATGTAGTTCGTCTCCATGACTGTGTTGTTCACCCATCTGATTGTAGTTTTGGCATTCTTAAACACCTACCGAGGGCCTAAATTGGATAAAGTATTTTTGATTTGTTTTTAGTTTTATTTTTGCAATTATATCAACTACACAAGCACAATCGATGTTATAATGTAATTGTTTCTTTATGTATACAATGCATGCATGCGTGTTTGTAATTGTTTCCCTCTTAAACGGCTTCACTGATTTTTATGTTGTATTTTTTTGTAATTATGAGGTACTGCAGATAGTTGCACTCGATAGTTGCCACTGTTGTCGAGATCTAGAATTATTTTTCGATCAAATATTTCTGTATATTCTTTTTGAATTGTGTTTTTTTTTTTGTACACGTCAATATGTTCAGAATTAACAATATGTTGAAAGAGAGAGGTGGTCGCAATTTGACATATGCCACTTACCTTCCGCTTGACACATTGTATGAGTATTTTATTATAATGTCACAAAGGTTAGTCGTGTCATGATTTAGATTCAAGTACGAGATTCACAGTCATTTCAATGTTCGTTAAATGCCTTGAGATTAATGATTACATGCTTTATAAAATCATCATATGATTTGGTGGCAGACTCCTTCACTCCTTCGCCATCAAGTTTCAAAAGATCGAAGGGGCATATATGAAGATTGTTACAAAGTATAAAATGCGCCAACCTCTTCGAATTAATATTCTAGTCATTCTTGAAGTAGATGTTCAAAATTTAGCATAGATATGTTATCGCAAGGGCAGGTGTTATCATTACTAGTTTTAAAACGATTAAGATATTGTCTTTTTCAGATTTGTCACATAAAAAACATAATCTCAAATTTTCAGTCTCCTACCACTCCGTAACATTTTTAATTCAATAATTAGGTCTGGAACAATATTTCCCTATAGGGTCTGATAGATTATAAATTAACAACTGTGATACCACAACCATCTGCACGCAATATTGTACTGAAGAACAAACTAGTAATTTACAATAGATCGACTAAATCGCAACTAACACAGACTAACAATTTGTGGTTATTGAAGTGAAACCTTTAGGCGCATTGAATGGTGAACGAAAGTGTCGACGAACGAAACTGTCACGTTCGGTTTGATGATACTGAATCGTGTAAAGTTGGCTACTGTCATTAACCACGTTTACTGTCGAACCAGATGTGCACCGTGACAAATAATTACGTATATGTATACATATTATTATGTTCTGTAATAATCCAATAACATTTTGTATGTTTTGTATATCTATAATCAGTGTAGTATTTCAAGCGTAAATATTGTGCATTTGTAAGTATTATTATTATTTATTTACATACAAACATTAATCTATCCGTATGGATTTTGATGTACATGTATTTATTTATAACTTTTCACTTTTGTCATGTGGTTATATGTATAGCACATATCCAATTTTTTTAGATGAAAGGCTATATAATTTTTCCATGTTCCATGTTCGTGTTCTATGGATTTTCTTTTCCATGTTTAGGGTTTCGTAATTGATAATGATAAAACGGAACCCTTATAGGATCCGCTTTGGTTTCGCATTACCCGATTTTAATGCGCATGGGATTTTCAGTAAAATAAAACGTGTGATAATTATTAACGTAAAATAATATTACGATTTGAAACTTCATGAGTTCGATAACAATTAAATATGATATACTAAAACTTTTCCAAAAGTATATAGGTTACACCGGTGAAAGTATCAGAAGAATCCGTCTTGAAAAATCGTGCACATACAAAGTACAAACTTACTAGAAAAACAGAGAAGCTTCATTATACGAAATATAAAACACGTATTGCAGTGACGTATGGCCGGTACAATAGTGAAAGATAGTTTAGCACTCAGTATGGCAACATACAACATTTAAAAACTTTATTTGAATTCGTGGAACGTATGTTTGATGAAATAAGAGCGAAAAAATGTATAATACTAATTATATATGCGGAAACAGAAGCCGGAGTCAATCGAGACTGATCTATGACCACAAAATACTAACAGTTCTGATTGGAGTAAAAATACGAACAAGCGTCGATAAATTGCTCATGTAGAGGTATATTAATCCGATGAACAAGCGAAGCAGTTTGGCAAAGATACATAAACAACGGAATAGTTGGTTATTTGTTTTAGACAGTAACAGTTGTATATCTGTGCCTAAGCCAATAAAAAAAAACTTGGGGATATAAAAAGATTTAATATGTTATCAGAAGAAATAAGTATACATTGTAAAACATACATTCATATTTAGACATCATAAGTACATTATACTATAATACGCTACTTTCATCGTTCAAACGAAATATTTACGTCGTCACAAATAGCTCGGTAATGCTTAGTGAAAAGCGTTACTATGTTCAACGCCATCAAAGGCTTACACGTACAGGCTTTTCTTGAAAAATAATTCCACTGAAGGGAAAGCTTTTAGTTAGCGACTGGACAATTTTTAGAAATTGCTTTTGACGGATCAAGAAATTTGGTACTTCTCTTATATTGTGTTTCTTCTTGAAATATTCTCTATTAGAATATTCATGTCTTGGATTATCGCGACAACACGATTATCATTAAATAGATTTTCTTTTTTGAAGTTGTGAAAATTTTTATATATTTTTTTTTTAAGATTTAAAACGAGGCTTTTATTTCTGTTATATAATTTTGTATTTGTGTTACCTCAGAACTTTGTCATATATAAGTCGACTTGGAAAGTCCATTTTTATTGAAATGTGGATATTTTTAAAGGAGGGTTCTATTTAATTTCATTACCATTGGACGCTGGATTACGAAGGTACAACAGAGAACTCTTCAAAACTGAATAGTAAATATGTAGTGATTTAGGTATTGATAGGTTTATGACAATTCGAGGTTAGGTATGTACCTAACTATGATCAAGTACGTTCTGGTAATGGTGTTTTGTTAAGATTTAAATTATCTTACGTGAAATAGGTGTAAGTTCAATACATTAAAATTTAAAACAATAAAGCTACTTGTATTGTATTTCGCTATTTATTTATTATCTGAATCTCAAACTATTAATTTATATTTATTCTTTACTAGCTTTTGTCTGCTTATATTATTATAGATTTGAACTATCACTTAAGAACAGTACTTACTTTCTAGATAAAAGTATCATATGTCCTTTTCTTTTCTTTCCTTCGTAATGCGTATCCAAAATTTCATAACGATCGGTTGAATAATTAAAGCATAATAACATACAAACAAACTCACAGTCATGTCTAAAATATTAGTTAGGATTTTAATTTTATAATGAATGTTGAATGTGCACCAGAAGACGAAGACCAGAAGACGAAGCTTCGTGTATTAGCTAACCTAAAACTACATTCAAACGGTTCAACAAATCTCAAGCAACCTTTTTATAAACAAAGGTATAAAAGGAAAACCAATGAAGTTATACAAAAAATTTTAATCTATTTTCTTACTTGTCCTTCATCTCTTTAATATTATTTTTCCAATAACTGCAATGTCCAAACAATGAACACATGACATAAACGATTTTCTTAATGCGTAAATACATACGACCGTTTACAGTTAACTTATTGAACTAAATTCAATTTTAAGTTAAAATGCTTTCTATATTGTATGGTAGGTAGATGAAAGTTATCCTGTAGTTGTTGGTTCATCGACAATGTTGAGCTTGTTTATTATATTTGAAAAGGTTTCACAAAGACCCGATACACAATGTTGGCTTAATGTGAACACTGCCGCCATAGAATGTAAAGTGAATAACGTTGAATCAACTTTCACATTGTTACCTTTAGTAAGTAATGTTAGGAGAACCCACAAACCTGATTAACCTTTGTTTGCGATTTACATAATTGATTTAGGATGTAAAGATAAGCTTGTATTGTATCAGGTGAATCTATCTTGCTTTATTATTTTGAATTATAAAGTTTCTAACCTTCTTTATATATAATATCTGATATAATACGGTTGGAGACATAAACGAGAAGCTTGCTTGCTTCGCTAATACGGGAAAGTCAACTCTAGGGTTGGCCACGTGAAAACTTAATGATTATAAGGTCCATGGCAACAGCGCTATGCAACTGAAAATCACTAATGAAGCCCATTTTACTTCTAACTTTTCCCTAAAGCCATATTAAGCTGAACCGGTTCTTAAACTTTAAATTAGAATGTGTTTTTTCTATAAGGGAATTTTGATGAAATAAATTTTATAATATGTTACCTCGTGCTGAGCTCATATCATCTGTAAAAACTCCAGTCTCCTACGCATTAGGAATTGACGTGTTTAAGCAAACAAGTAGACAGACAAGGTTTTAAAAAATAGACTTATTATATTTTCAATATTCAGATACGACGGCTCTGCAGTTTTATTATAATAACATAGAAGAAAACTTGAAGAAGAGGGACAATTATTTAGATTATATTTGGACTGAAATTACATAATTTCCGTTGTGAAACGTAAGTTTCCTGTTATTTCATACATTATCCAACAGGCTACTGGAGGAACCCACGAAATATATTTAAAGTTTATTTAATTTTTCTCATTATTTTAAGTTTATGTAAAACTGTTATAGTAGAAGAGTTAATATAATACTTATCGCATTTTTTTATCTAAACCGCTAGTAAAAAAATTTAGTAACGAATTTTTAGTATGTCAGGATAAATGAATTATTATTATGTTAAAGTAAATTAATTAATATCTCAACACCTTTTTATAATGTTTTTTGTATTAAAATATAAAACGTATAATCAAATATTTATAAATTAAAAACTTTGTAAATTTTCTTAGAGCCGATACCAATTTGTAATATAACCGTTTCGAATTGATAGCCGGTCTGCAATGCAGCCTACAATCGATTGCTAATTGCTTTCGATTGTAGTGATTACAACTAATGCAGTAGTTATCATATTGCTAAAGTTTGTATTTTTATAATTACATCTAGGTACTTATAACATAATGATACCAGAGACATCTTATATTTTAGTTATCGCTAGCTATTATACGAAAATTTTACAGACGTTAGGCTTATAGTATCGCCCTTAATTAATATGTCAGTTACTATCTCATATATATTTAGAAACTCCTAACAAGTGCTTTTTGTACGGACGCCGTAAAATAAAGATTTTAAAGTTCCCTTTTTGTCTTCAGAAAATTCAGGTCTGCATTGATCTCCTGTCTTTCGTTTAAGTGTAAATATAATGAAATACAAACAATGTACTTAGTTTATCCGAATAAAGATGCTCGACAGAAACAATGGATTTAATAAAACACATTAATTTATAAAAATCATCAAATTACTATTCGATCTGGATCTGGAATAGAGAAACATGTTCACCAGAATGACCACAAAAATATTATAAAGTGTACTAATTATAAATTACTTAATATTAATTATAATTTAGTTATAAAACTCTGAAATACCTGTCTCGTTACTTGTTTGAAGTGGTATTTATTAATACTAAATTTGTAACAAATCAGAGCCGAAAAAATATTTCCCAGACTAATTGTTCTCGTCTTTCGTTGCCATTTCGAGAGAGCCTATCTTTATGTTTATGTTATCTTCAATCTCTACAGTATAACGTCCTGTTTCCGATTTCTATTCTTACTACTCAGGGATGGGCGATTAATGATCAATCAGAACTCTTGTTTTAAATAATTATATAAAGCTGCGTAGATATTGTTTCTATTTTTATTAATATGAATTAATTATATTAACTACTCGCTCCGATAAAAAGGTACACTTAGTAACAATAGAGTGAAAATGAAAATTTATAGCTCGAATATAAATAAAGCAGCAATTTTTAGGAGAACATTTTTTTTTAATTTAAATGCAAAAATTATGTGCAACCTACCCTGTGAACGTCTCATCCGCCGCCATCTTCTTTATATTACCCTCATCCTTCTCCTCTTTTCACTCATACATTACGTTTCGTTTCCCACGTTACAATTCACAATTTCTAATAAATACATTTTAATAATAGGATGGTTTTAAATCTTACATTATGTATGTTATATACATGAGATGCTTTAATAATATGATAAAATAATTCGCGTTTTCTCTATCATGATTGTATATATATTATTTTATGCGAGACATGAAACAAATATTAAGATCAAACATCTGAATTTCAATTTATGTAAGAACATAAACATATTTACGAACTGAAAACGAAATATTAGAAATATAAACACATTTTATTAAAATTATCTATAGAAAATGTACTACTACCAATTCATCACAAAAATATTGTTCTTTGATATTTGATGTATCTTTAAATATTGTCAATAGAGTTATTTTATGTTAAGTTCCTTTTGAAATACAAATATATTTTAATAATTATCATGTTCTAGATCATTTGTAAATTTTATATCGTATGCTCGATGGGATTTTCCATCCTGTAACAATATGTGTTTGTATGTATGGTTACAATATGTTTAAAATTGTTAGTTAAAAATATCCTTTCTTAGTGAGCGAATTTATTTGCCAATTTATTTTCATAGATCTACCGGGTTAAGATATGCGTTTATCAGTTAAAATAAAATTAGGTAATCAATGTAAGTTAATACTACTTTGGTTGCGTCTTTGGAGATAATATTTACCTTGTAAATAATAAAAAATATATGTTTAAACCATTAAAACACCGTTTTATAATACAATTTAGTTCTGATACGATATTTTTTTTATGACAATATCTCTATACTTTTACAATTTTAATAGATAGTTTCGAACCAATTAATGTATATAATGTATGAGGACACTTTTACATAGGATAGGATTGTTACATAGGATATAAAAGTGAGAATACATTACATTATGTTTAAGTTAAATTGCTTTCCGCAAAATAATTAAAAAGTACTCCCTGTTATGACATGAAGACATTAAATTAAAAGTGGCTTCCTACGAAAAACACAGTCAACTTTCCTGCGACTGCGTACAATATACTTGAAATATTATTGTAGGATTAAGAGCTAAGGTGCCCGTTGTACTTAAGATTAACGAGAATGCAACGCGTGCATTTGTTGTGCAACAGCGAGCCGTGACCCGGTTTGTGTCGCATTGCGTAGGTCAGTCATGAGCAGCATGCGACTACGGATACTTTCACTCGAATGTACCATTTCACTTTCACTTCAATTTGATCTGATACGAAGTGATTTTATATATTTAGCACCGTATCGTTTTAGATCAATAAACGCTTTTATAACAATAGATTGCAATGGAGTTTGTGATGCGCGATCCGAATGTCCGGTTACGTGACCTGGTTTTGCATCGATCTTTGTAAAATTTATACAGTCTCAAAGTATCGCTGAAACACTGCAGTAATTATAACTTTTATTTAGACTAGCAGCCACCCGCGATTTCGTCTGCGCTTGTATTTTTATAAAAGGCTATCTATATTAGATACTTATTTGATTGGAAAAAAAAAACACATTTTTCACTTTGTAACCAACTAAACCAATTTTCATAAATGTAATTAAAAAATACAGATTTTTATACACACTGTCATCCCCTTTTTCACTATTTTCGGCGTTGAATTTCCTAAATTTTGTCTTTAGTGCTAACCTACAGTGTAAAAGGAGTCTGCATGCAAATTTTCACGGTCCCAGTCCCCAGTAGTTTGGACTGTGCGTTGATGTCAGCCTGTAAGAGATCCACTGCAGGGCCATAGGCCTCTTATTGAAGAAAGGTATGGGCATAATCACCACGCCAGCCTACGCCCTATCAGAGATTTCATACTGTATCAAATCTACAGTTTTATATTTTCCCACGTACGGTGGTACTACACGAACATTTCTCAGGTTCAGGTTTCCTTATAATGGTTTCCTTCACCGTATTACCAATTTAAATTAGTGTAAAAATCCATTGGTACACGCCGGACCTGCGGACATCAGATTGATATTTCACTGGTCAAACCATTCTACCATCATGACTTTTTTTACAATCAGTATATGGTCTGTATATGTAAATGTGTATTTTACGTCTATTATATTTATTATTCAAAATGATATGCGTTTTTGACTTAAAATGGCCTTCATATAATGTAGAATGTTATTACGATTATTTGATTTCATTTAAGAAAATTACGTCTAGTTCGAAGACAATAATAATACGCCGAATGACTCATAACTTTCTCGTGTGCTCGTTACGAACGAATGTAAAGTTTTAATTAAGGTTTTAAATACTTTCCATCGATATAAACCGTGTTTTAAAGTTCGCTGATGCGACTTTATATTTTAATTAATGTTAAGGCGAAGTTTACGAACACGTTTTTATTCCATTTCGTTATAATAATGGAATATTTGCATACTGAACATTTAGACTCGTGGATCAAAGGTTAAGTAGAAGGTTGTATCAAGAATATTTAATTCCTGACGTTAACACAGTCTTATTATACAACGTAGTAATAGAAGACTGAACGAGATGATAAATATTTATTTTTAACATAAACAAAATCTTGTTACTAGAACTGGATTCTTAATTACGAACATTTAATATAATAACCCATACTGATAAATGAAAGTAGAAATTAGTACAAGACTAAAATCTCAAATCCTAACTAATATTACAATGGCGAATGTACGTTTGTATATTATTTATTATTACAGAAAAAAGTATTGTTCTCAAGGAATCGGTCGAATCGACATTGACACGAGCGAAACCGTGAGCAAAAACTAGTTATACTATATATACGTCGTCAGCTGATGGCGCTGCTACGTATCAGTTTCTATAGGCACTGTTCTACCGATTGCCACGAAAATTAGTATGCGTAGTAGATAAATACAGGAAAATATTGACCCAGTATCCACTTTGCAATAACTCGAGTATTTATTACAAAAAATAATGACAAACACGTGTGTGTATAATATCGGGCCCAGCTACTTATAAATGATATTAGATATAGGACAAATAAATCGCCTTATCTGTCTTAACGATAATATAGATATAGTCTAAAGAACGTTAACATCCTATGTTGATTCGAAATTAAAGAGCGACGCACGCTAAGAGACATCACTTAACCACCCTCAACTGTAATGTGACGGTGAAGTAAACCGGGTATTTAGTAATACATTACCAGACATTGCGAAATGGATACACTCGTTTGTTCAATGGTTTTCCACTAAGACACTAAAACTGACAGTCATGTATATAGTATTGAATAAACGTAGTCCGGCGAAACTGTACAGGCCTTGCCAGGTCGACAGTGTAGTCAGTTCGAATATTTTTTTTTTTAATAAATAACATATTTTAATTGGGAAGCCGTATTAAAGTACATGAAACTAAATAAACAATATCTCTGGCTGTGTACACAAACAGGTTGTTTGTCAATTTCCCAATGACGCAGCGCGCTGACAGAGCTTAGTGTGCACATAAACAGTTGCGCCCGCCGCGTGTCCTCACCACTCACCCTAACTTCCCCCCGGGTATGGGGGTAACACCCTCTGACACCCGCAGCTGCCCCATTTTTCACGAGTACTTAGCATGTCGAAGGCCCCTCTTGACTAAAGTTTTCGCAGTTTTATCGTAAATTTTTGTTATGACAACAAACTGTCAGCTGAGTCAACGTTTACATTGAAACATTATGTAATAAAATATATGTAATTATGTAGATAAAATAGTTTAGATAACTATGTTTTATTACCAACGTTTAATATTTAGTGAACAGCATGTTTTCGATTTTATTATAGGGCTCTTATATGTTAGTCAAAATGATGTAAAATCTAAAACTTTATGACAATAAAATCATAAATTTAATCAATACTTCTAATTTGCAGTAGATATAGTTTTCTTTTTACTGCATCTAAATAAAGCAAGATGTCTGTAGTGTCATGATTGTAGGTCATCGCCCAAAATATTTTTATTTCGTAATTTGTTCAATCAACAGAACTGGTTTATCGAATATTTAATTTTTATGCCTCGTCTTAAATAAGTTACATTTATATTGATATATCAAAATTATATTTCATTGTTATTCAATTATTAATTTTATAATCGTGTAATATAAATAATATGCAGGTATAAAATCTATTTTTAAAGAACTTAGGGTTTTTTTTATTTTATATGCATTTTTCTCATCATCTCAGTCATGATCTTGGTGTATTCAGAATGATACTTTTCATGTATGTCATCCTATATGCAAATTCACCTATGTCATCCTCAGGCCTACCTCAACGCCAAATTTCATTCCTGTTGGTTAAAAGGTTAAACTGTGAAAAATAAAAATAAACAGAAAGGTACTTTGGCATTTATAAGCATTTGTGTCAATTGCAATCAAATAACTAGTATGTACTATAATGACAATCGCATAGAGCATAACAAAAATATATGCTGTTATCCAATACCAATCAATATTAGTGCAGTAGAGTGAGTGGCAGTCCAGGTTTTTATTCCGCTACGTCAGTGTAATAACCGCTGCGGAGGTACTCCGCTGACTCGGCAATACTTCGCGTTTTCTTGCCGAGTCCGAAGTGAGTCAGCATGAGGCGGCTCCGGGCGCCACGCCGCATCGCAGCCGTGAGTCATGACTCGACGTAATTCTGGGATCGCCTGCCGTCAGTCGAAATAAGTGTATTGCCGCTTTACGACTGACTGATTCCTTTTTAAAGAGTGCTCTCTATGATGTCATTATCTCAAACGTTTATTATATTTTGAATTTGTTTTTTTCCTTTATAGTTTATATCAACGGTCACCATTACTTATTTTTTGGGCACTTGTTTGGGTTATTCGTTTTATGTTACAAACCAATTTATTATTTCTTGTCAGTTACGATGATGTCTAATTTTGTATATACTTTGTTGTATTATTTTCGGATTGTGTTCCATTTTATTCTACCTCTTTCTAATATTTAATGTCTCACAATTGACTAAAAATCTTCTTTATATTGTAACATTTTCCATAAGTTTCAGCATCCCGTAAATATTTAGATAAAGTGTTATTGTTTACTAATTCGAGCAATAATAAAATCTCTATAAATACAAAATAAAACTATTTATGGTCAATATCAATTTAGAAATATGCAGTAAAAAATGAACATAACTGATTTTAGGGTCGCGTTAGTTCTTTCTTTGCTAGTTAGACTGAGTATTTTGGTACTTAGTAATAATATCTTTACAAAGACCATCGAAGATAAGACGTTGACCCAAATTGGTTTTTAATGAGACCAAGCGCTCCTTCAATTTACCAGTAATCTATTCTGGCTTGGTCACGTTATGAAAATAATGATTTCCTCTTGGTATTCATTCGAGCGTAAATTAAGACACATCAACAGAAGAAACACTCGGTATCGGAGGTGAAGAAAGTTTTCTTTACTTCATAAAATTATTTGTGTTCGCCGACACATCGATATACTTACATCTTTCATCACAAAAAATACACAAAATGAATACATAAGTAATAGTTAATTGACCTATAGATTATTCGTTGCTTTTCCTCGTTAAAGAAGATGTTCATTTGTTACAGAGAGTTGACCGAGAAACGACGAAAAGTCCAGCGACGACTGGTAGCAGAAAGAAATCAGCAGCCGTGAGAAGCAACGGTCAGATCGTAAATACCGAACCAGCAGCGCCCCTTGCAGGTACTGTTATGTACTTATTTTAAATTATTCTAAACAAATAAGATTTTTTTTATAAATGAAATGACTTTACATGTATTTATATCATATCATAGGATAATTAATTCGACAGTATAGGAATAGTGGTATTCGTTTTATTGATATACTGTTTATAACTTACTTACTTATCGCCTATATTTTTAACACATTATTTTAAAAATTCAATGAAATATAATTCTTACAAATGTTTGATATAAAGCATTTTAATAATTTTTTGAATAGAACGTCACTGTACCTGATGGGACCTTTTGCATAGTGGTAGGGTTTTTTCTAATCCCGCCTGGCTAACTACCACCTTAGAGTTGAAAATCTGGCACCAATCACGCATAGGTATATTCCGGCAGCTGCACTTGGAAGTGACTTCCCGTCTAGCGTGCTTACCCTCTTAGACCATACCGTCATTTAATATCAGGGGATGATTTGATCAAACGTTAAAATATGTAAAAACTGGTAAAAACGGACGATTAAGCATTCTACTATTCTGGTATTGGAAGTCACTAAGTAGTCGGACATGATGGTAATACTGTAATAACTTCTTTTTTTTTCGAACTGTCTTACCCTGTTGACCCTGGGGCCTCTACAGATTCACCGGACTACTTACTGTAATAACAATAATCATACAAATATAAACAATATACAACTCCATATAGTATTGAAAGTAACTTGTATCTATCAAATTTACAATATAAACATGTTTACTAATACTCGTGATAAAATAAAATCGTATACTATACTAACTGATACCCTCGACTTCGTTTACTTAATTTTCTTAACCGTATGTTTTATGCACAGAATAAAAAACAACCAAAAGAGTGTTGTGGAACACCCGCTTCAAACGAAGTTCTTTTGGTTGGCATATTATTTTTAATAAACGTATTATATTATCGATTAAGAAGTACAAACATATATATGAATTACTAGCCTCTGAGAGTGGTTAAATGAAACGCAGAAATAACTAATGAATTGAGGGAATGGATGAAAATTTGGTAATCAATATTGTTTTTCGAGTTGTGACAATAAACATTTTGCTGTACATCATCCAATTTGTCTAATTAATTATAAATTTCATCAGAGAAACATAAGTATACAACTACACACAATAGGCTACGAAGCAGCTAACGCGTATGCCGTGAGCAGGTGCGAACCGGTGCGAACTCATTGGCTGCCTTTGAATCAATAAGCGCGCAGAAAGGGTCGTGACGGAATAATCTGACATTTTATTTCGCCTAGTCCTTATTCGTACCGTGAGAAAAGGAATTTCGTTCCAATAAAATTTAAAGTAAAATATACCGTGCTTACAAAATTTCTTTACTATTTTATAGTGTACATAAAAACATTCGCAAAACTTTAATAACTTTAAATGAAATTAATATATATCTGATAATTTTTAGATAAGGACCAAGTGTCTAACTAATAAAAGTAAAAAAATTGATCGAAATTTATCTAGTAGTTGTTGCGGGATTCGCAAACAAAGGCAGATTTTTATAATTTTATGTCTATAGAAGATTACCATGTGAACAGATATTACAAAAAAGCTATCGATCATAAGCGATACTATTACTGGGTATATATACTCACACTGTTTATTTAATGGCAAGGATGATATATATATAGCTGTTCGTATGCCAATTCCACGAACCGTATTTGAATAATAACTACGATTGATTTTCGTTCGGTGCCATTTCCTTTTATAATCCCCATGCGGACAGTTGATTGTCCAAAGAACAAAATCGCTTCTTATATTTCCCGAAGTGACACTTTCTTGTTTTATTTATGTCAGCATGTTTCTATATAAAAACAATGTTAAATCTTTCAAACACGAAGTGAACAGAAATTTGTTCACAAAAGCGTCCAATGTTTTATGAAATCAATAAAAGAGGAACGTTAAAAAGTTTAACTTCTCAAAAAAGATTTTAATAGAGGTCGATAATATAAAACTTGAGCTTCTTCTGTGAAAATGAAGATGTAATCTTAATGAGATTAAGCAATTTTTAGGAAAGATCAGCATCAATAATTTTTATCATTACTATATCTGATTGTAATAAGAAACACAGACATAATTAGTTATTTTAGCCTACTACTAGAAGTGACCACTTAAGCAATGTTATTAATTTTGCATACATTAACTGTTGTTAGCGACTTCGTTGTCTAGAAAATAGTTTTGTCTTAGAAACTACATATTTTATTTAGATTCATTCTGTAAGGTCTTCGTTTTATAAATTGCCTTATTTATAATTACTACTTAACTCCCTTACTTAACCCTGTTACCGATTCTAATTTACCTCTACTAAATCTTATCTTTACTACACTTTAATTTTATCTATAAGTAGTGAGTAGAATAGTATAGTGTTATAGTTGTGTATATCAAAACAACATATGAATAATCTATTTTATTTTAAAAAACAATAACGCTAAATCAAAAATTTTATAAACGAAGACATTGTAATCTTATTAATTTTGTATAATACAAAAAACTTTATTAACATTCATTTGGTTCTATCATACTATACTAATCCCGAAGCGGTTTTATTTAATTAGTTAATATATTTTCTTAACAAATATGTCACATCCAGGGTTAGTTACTATTTAGTAGTTGTATCCAGAACATTCAGGTGTGTTTAATAGTGCAAAGGCATCGTTACTGTTAGTAAAAAAAACTGCATCGTATTCACAATTTACTGATGCTTTCGTTAAGTTGAAACATTCTGTATAATTTATATTTGCCTCTCTCATTATAATATTTCATATCCAGAGTTAGTTACTATCTAGTAGGCATTCAGAACATTCAGGTATGCGTGATATTGCGAAGGCATCGTTAGTAACACAAGCTGCATCGAATGCACGATTTATTAATGCAGTCGCTAAGTTGAAACATAAATTATAATATTATGTATGTATATTTGACTCCCTTGATAGAATTATATTTTTATAATTTTCTATTAAAACCATAAATGAGAAAGTTCGTGAGGACGTTGGATACACTTACACGCAAAAATTACTGAACATATTTTGGTATAACATTATAGTAATATAGGCTACATTAGACTAATTCATAGGCTATAAATTATAAAAATATAATTTAAATTTCCCAAGTTATACCAAAAACTGTAAAGTAAGTTTGAAAAAATCCTGCCATCTGAGAGCTATTACCGCGTGCGTTGCATAAATCTTTAGAGTTACATAAAGATACTGTATGGTGTTATGGTTTACAAAGATACAAAGGCAAACTTATCGCGAGCAGCCGCTAGTGTGTTATGAAACTGACTGCGTAAGTAACTTAAAGTTAATTGATGTACAAATAATATCAGTATAATGTCTATAAGAAATAATATTGTATTTATATTATTAATTATTAAAAAGTGAATAATATACTTAGCATATTTATTTAAATGAAATATAAATATGTATACTATCACTCAAACAGAACGCTTGGAATAAATTAGAACAATAAAAATGTTGAATTCTGAGTTCACTTTTTTGTATTATTATTCTTCGGTGTCGCTGCATTCTTAATGTCTTTCTCTGTTATGCGGTAATATAAAAATCTATTTTGTAAGTTTATTCATTGATTATTGTAAATTCCATTAAGGAATAAAAATATAATCAATAATTTATTTACAACGATTTTCTCTTAATTAATTTTAGTTCAATTACCACTGGTCGTGGTGTAACATGAGATGAAATTATAGTAAAAACTTACATTACATATAACATTTCTTAATTTTTTTTACTCCTATCATCATACATAAATACGTAACGGTAACTTGTTTGGCTTGAAGCCAAGTTAGCACATAAACGGACTTGAAGAGAACGTTCCGTCTATAATTACAGTTAGGTTAATATTATGAAAGTTCTCCAGATTTTATTACTGTAGGAAACATTCTCTCTATTTCAATTTTAATAAAAGACCGTTTTATGTATTTGATTTATGCGAATTCTTAAGGCGGATTATGAAAAAGGTCTTAGATTATTTCAAAGTAAAATTTCTATGATGTTATATATTTTAAACGGTAAATAGAATCCTATTGAAATAATGATTTATACTAACGATTATTGTAACTGTCACTTACAATATTAAATCGACTTCTTGTTCGTATTTAGATATATCTATATTATGCGTTCATTTGGAATTATATTTAACTCTCTTAGATACTAGTAAAGATTTTAAATTAATCTTTATTAGCTCATTGAATTTATATATAAGAATAAAGCAATTAATTAAATTATATTAGGCGACGAAGGCTTAAAAAAAGTTAAATATTTCCTTTATTATGTTGACTACTGGACAAAATTTGTGTATAAGAAGTCTATGAAATTTGTCATATATAAATATTACCAAAGTACGTGTTTCTTATAACAGCTGTATAAATCAAATAGGTTAGTCAGTAGTTCTCTAATTACATAAATTTGAAACTGTAATGACTGTGAAACGTGTACCAAAGCAAACGCGGTGTTGAGCAGTTATTGTTTTTATTTTTATTAGTAAGCACTTTTGGTATATTTAGATGTTCCTATTACACCGTACATACGGAGTTAAATTAGGTAATGAATATACGTACGTTTTTCAAACACTTTAACGCTAATGGACGGTCTAGTTTCGCCTGGTGATTGCACCCGAGATGGATGGCTTCTGTTTGCAATATAAAGTGCTTTAAACATCTAAAAGAAATGCAGTTTTTTATCATCGATAATTGAATTGTTTATAAAATCAATTACATAATTAACATACTAATAATGTATTTTTGACATTGAAGATATTTTATACTGTATTAATCTGTTAAAATGTACTGTGTAAAAACATTAACAGTTTTCACAAGGTTAAACCCCTCGGCTAATTTTTAAGAAACAAATCACAAAATGGCGGTTTACGTTTTAATTTCTTTTTTTAATTTCACGACATCATATATTGTAAATTTCATTACTAATACATTTTACATAACAATTCATAATTTGTTATTTTCAAAAGCTATGTAATAAATCAGGTATTTTTTAAGCTTATGCTGCTGATGACCTTTGTCTCATGAGACCTACATTCGTGGGTATAGAACTTAAACCTTTAAGGGTTTTGAACAGTCCAGGAGTTAATTTAAATGAGTCCACTACATTTACTACATTTCTATGTATTTAAAAAAACATAAACTATTAATAAATCAAATAGGTATTTTAGCGTGGTGCTATTCTATATCTATAAATACAAATAAATCAAATTGAAGTATCTCTATGTTATAATAACAGATTTTTACTAAATGGGTATAAAAATATGTATGAGTATTTATTATATGAGAAAAAACCAATGCTTAATTTGTTCATCTGTCTGTATGCTTGTTTGTTCCGGCTAATTCTGAAATGATTCGACCAATTTTTACGGAACTGTTACTGGTAAAAAGCTATTATTATAAGGTATAATTTAGACTATTTTAATTTATAAAAATATAGGTTTCTACGCAAAAGTAATAATTTAGAAAGATACAAACCCAATCGAAGTCGTGGCCGGCCGTTATTACTATATAAAAATTAATGTTGGCATATTTAGTATTGGTAAACACTAACATTGTTTGCGCGACCATCACGAAATTTGGTATATCTAAGTTATTCTTCATGGAGTAAGTTTGTAAGTGCTATAAATTAGTCCTATAATTCGACGCTAGATGTCGCTAGGGTATATTATATTGTTATCCAGTTTTATATCGTAATTTAATGCAGTCGAAGTCACAGGCAGTTGGTAGTAAACGACATATTACTTTATTCATGAATCAGTTATAACGGTTCCAGGCATAATCCGTCGGATCCAATTTCAACTATTTATGCGATATTATATTTGAGTTGAGTTGAGTTGTCTGTGATTCAAATAATCCCACGTAAAAGCGAGTTACGCTTTAATCGAGAATGTTGAGAACCGTAAGCTCTTGGGAAATTTGCCTAATGAACTAGGCCTTTTAAGGCCATTCAAGGTGTCACTGTTATGTTTAGAAATACGGTATAATGCGGACAGAAGTATTCTGTACGTTGTTTAGATTGTTATCGCTTACAACTTGACGTCTCAAAGCTATATTAACATTATCTAGTTCAGTGTTTAAGTATGAATCTTTATAACAATTATACGGAACCATCTCAGATAGTAAGTTGCCTTCTTAGATGTTCATATATATTTTTAACGGTTTTATTGAATTAAAAGAAAACTATGGTTTATGACATTAAATATTATAAAATAGAATGCTTCATTTGTATTTATATAATATTATAAAACAAAGTCGTCCGCCGCGTCTGTCTGTCTGCCTGTATGTTCGCGATAAACTCAAAAACTACGGAACGGATTGTAATGCGGTCTTCACCAATAGATAGATTAATTCATGACGAAGGTTTATGTATTTGTTAAGGTTTTGTGTAAATTAGTTGAAATATAATGATAATTATTGAAAGATCGGAAAAAGTCAAGTCGCCTTAAGCGTTTCATGCTCGTAAGTATATATTTTTTTATTATCAGGACAGGACAACGTCCGCCGGGCCTGCTAGTTATATATAAAATTGTTGCATTTTCTTACTTATTAATCTTGATTGGACATATTTATTACTCTCTATTAATTTAAACTGCTTCTCTCCCTCTTCATCGGGCATTAAAAAAATGGCACATGGACAATTGAATTCAAAAATAAGTAACTTAAAGCCATCTACGAACGATTTCATAATGTATAGTCATAGTCCTGTGCCATTACGTCCCGTAGTTTTGATATGATTCGAGCCTCATAAACTATATTTTCATTGTATATAATATGTATAAACTACACATGTACGTGTCAAAAATAAGCTGAACTTTACAGATAGATACCTAAAACCTGATTCTATATAACTATTTCTTCTCGTTTTCATGTCTAGGTTTTATGCGTCTACTTCTTTTTAAAGCCTAATTGCGAAACTCGTCCAGTCGATCTTACTGAACGCGAACCCAACACAAACTCACGAGCTCTTTGTTCTCTGGAACTTTCTAATAAAAGTTCTAAACATGTTTTTGTATCTGTTAGTAAGTTAACATTTACCTTTTGAAAGTCAGATGGATATTTCTGTCAATAATGGACAAATTGCGAGGCGAAATTCGCTTTTGTGTCAACGATAATGTTATCCTTTGAGTAAAATAATACGTCCTATGATAGAGTCTAGGTAAAACGTAGTCCCATTTTGTGCGTTGTCTGTGAGTGACATCATTGTTGAATCTGTCGTCCGTTTTGTAAAGAGCAATGGAGTCGCTGGGCAGTGTGTATATCGATCTAAAACATATGTAGGTAACTACACGAACAGAGTTACGCATTCAACCCACTAACTATGTATTTCGATAGCAGAAATTGTTAAAAAAGTAGTGTGTATTTATGTACACGCTTTAGAAGTTACACTGCTTTGGCGTAACAAGATAAAAATCTATTCAAAATTTTTATCTTTCGCCTTATTCTACGTTTGTAGAAAAAACGACACTAACAATAGAAAAAATGTATTTAATACATACATACTTTTTTTGAATAAAATGTTGACTATAGCTAACTTCAGAGTGTCGGTTTTTCGTGACAGTATGCGCGCGCATCGTAAAAATTTACCCATCATTTTTCCCTAAAAAAATATTTTTCCCTAATGCGCCAAAAAATTCAAAAAACTTCAAAAACCTGCTTGGAAATGGAAAATTAATTTAATATAGCAATCATAATAAGACTTGACAAAGCATAAATAATGCCGCTTTCGTAAACGTAATACCGTATGTACTCGTATAAAGTATAGTGCATGTTTATAATTAACATAATGGCTGATATACATTCTAAGTTTGCGTTTAAAACGATATTTAATTATTTTAGCATATCTTTTTACTCCTGCGGAATACGTAAATGGTTTGTTACATTCAATACTCGATACATAGATTATGAGTTACAGTATCGAGTTGAAAGGTTTTACGATATTATACAAGTTAATAAATTATTTATAACCGATAATTGAATTGATGTCCAATACCGTTGTTCTTCATTATTGCTTTATTATGCTAATGATTACGTTCCGGCTAAATGTTGTATAGGTGTTATACAATTTTGCATATTTAAATCATGTTTATTTTGATGAATCAGTATCATTTCAAATGTCTTATATACGAGAATGTCATTCGCATCATATAATCAAACGCATTAGCTTAAATTAACTTAACTATTTATTTGTATTCTAAGTTTTCATAATATAAATTTTGATCAATAAAAAAAACACTAGAAGATATTATTAAACAAAACTTGTTATTCAAATTTGGAAAATTTATGGTCTGTTATATTTTTAAGATACAGATAATATGACATTTTCTTGCCATTTATTATTGGTGTTTAAAAATGTTCGCATAAATAAAGCGTTCCTGTTAGTGTCCGTTTTATAGAATAACTCTTGAAACAGATTAGTTAAAGCTTCATCATTTTGTTTTCTGTGAGTTATAGAGAGAGTCAAAAAGGCCCTAGGTTTTATACTAAATGTATTAAATTGCGTACCCCTTCGTACCAGTTTATTTACATAATAAAGAAATATAATTTCCTCCGGCTGCCGAGACCGACGCGACGGTTTGCATAATTTCCAGTTTTATTCAAAAAGTTTTATATAAGCTTTCTAAAAAGACTTGTGTTAATTTATAGAACGTGTTCTGTGTTATATATATATTACGTAAACCTGTTTGATCTAGACTCGTTTTGTATCTTATAAAAAAAAAGTTGATCTTACTTTGTTTGTATTTTTGTATAATTACAACATGTATAATAATGTTTGAATACTTTATATTACTTTCAATGGAATGGATATTTATGGTAGTTAAGTTTATATTGGCTTGGAACTTGGAAAGTTGTGAACGGGAGCGTGGGTTCGGAACAAATATTTCTCGGATCGTTGGAACTTTGCGCGCTGGCATTGTTGTTCATCGCTCGAACTTCAGTCACTTTCGTTCGATGTTTTGCGACCTGCCGTCGGCGTGGGATCAACTTTTGAATCTGAAACTAGTTAAGTTTCCAAGGTTGTTACAACTTCTGTCGGCACGGTACTAGGCTTACGGTAAACAATATCGTTTTATAAAATTAATGAGCTTTTTTAACTTCTTACACTTTTGTTAATTTATATCTATTCTTTAGTAATAATATTGTCAATTTTTTGTGGAACATAATTGTAGACGTTAAAATTTATATTATAGTAGCAGGCCCGGCGGACGTTGTCCTGCCCTGATAATAAAAAATATATACATATGTGCATAAAATGCTTAACGTAACTGATGTATTTTATTTGATAAGGTTTATACTGTATCCATCTAAATAGCCTTCCAATTACCTAATTCTATGTGACAATTTTTAGAAGATAGATGGCTATAATAGTAAACTATCCTAAAAAGATAGGAATATGCCATCGTAGAAATATTTGTAGATCTATAAAAGAGGAATATCTCAGTATGCATTGTTTTGTTATATCTCAAAGGGATTGGGCAGCGTTTTCGACGAAAGCTCCCAGGCGGCTTAACTTCTTTCAACAATCTTCATCAAGATCTTTATATTTCAACCAATTTACAAAAAAAAACCTTGACAAATTATATACCTAAACCTTCCCCGTGAATTACTCTATGTATTGGTGAAGACCGTATTACAATCCGTTTAGTAGTTTTTGAGTTTATCGCGAACATCCAGACAGACAGATAGACGCGGCTGACGACTTTGTTTCATAATATGTAGTGATTTAAAGCAGTCTTATATTATAAACCAGCAAATAGCTCTCCTGTGTATTTGCGTACTTACTTATGTAATTAAGGAGATCTTTTATAATACTATTAGCGTTTTACGTATATCGTAATGGTTACTCTTACTATTTTAAAAGCACGATTTGTATTTAGATGAGAAAATTTTAAATTTCGCTCTAATAGTATTTAGCATTAACCAATCATTGTGGCAGCGATACTGCGTCAGTACAGTTGCGTTGTGTTAGTTAACGGCATTCGGATACTGGATAGGGGCTTGTTTGGATAGCAATTTGATTTTCAGCGGTGTCTGTATAGCATGCTTGTACTATACCATGTCTGTGTCATGCATACAATTTGTGTTTAGAATTGTGGTAATTCCGGAGTAAACAATTTTAGTAATTAGTACATTCAATTAGTGTCTAATTTGTATGTTGTTGATAGTTAAATGATGAGATGATGTTTATGTCTAACGATCGATGATCTTATTATATGTTAACTGGTGTTTTAGTTCTTTTAAACATCGCTTTATTTCATAAGAATTAAGTGTTTTTTCTAGATTATTTGTGGACCAATTTGAATTACAATCTTTATGCATTTTAAATAACCTTTTGTAAATTAACCATTATCGTATAACTCCTACAGAAAAGTGTAATGTACTATACATAATAATCCTGTCTCTTCTAGTAAAAGACTCGTAAAATTGGATTCAAAATAATGTTTTTTTTTTGTGTTTATAAGTATAGATTTATTTTACCTGTATAAAAATGTAATAATAGCAAGTTTGGATTACAGAGCATAATATTATCGTCGACCAATTATACCTAATTCTGATTGATTGATACGCGATACAAAAGATTAGTTAATTATTAGTAAGAATTACAATAAAACATTTTACAAATTTCAACTATTCGTTTGAAACATTTATTTCTATACTTGGATCTCAGAACACTTGAATTGTGTAAAATCACCGTCCTTGACGTAAATAATTATACTTGTTTAAATCGAAAAGAAATCCTTCTCAACAGTTGCATAATGATTACCATAACTAATCGTATCACAGGACGTACTTAACGTCTGGCTTACTTGTCAGAGCATGTTCAAGTATTCAGAAAGTTGTAACAGTTATCAGATTATCAAGGGTGTATAAAAACCGGTATCATTAAAGTCGTATATTAAATGTAAGTGAAATAAATAGTAATTTCATGATACACTTTGTATACCAATTAATTATTCAAAATGTAACTTCTTATCTAAAAATTAAAAAAATAAATACTAATTGTATATTTTAACGTATTCTCCCAAAATCCGTTACATTTTTTCATTATTATCCCGAAGTTTCTTTAAATTACATTGTTTATTAGGCATACTATTACAAGGTTGAAGAGAAATTAGCATCATTACTTATTCCCTATATCAATTTGCATAACGAAATGTCGTAACTAGAGAATTATGGACGTATTAGAAACTAAATGAAACCATGTAAATCCAATAAGTATTTCTTGAGTTATGACCATACACACGGATAGATAAACAAAATCAACGAATCGAAAGAACAAACTTTTATCAATCGTCCTTGGTAAAACTCTGAAAGTTCGTATGATTTATGTAGAACTATTCTCCTATATACATGCATATGCAGTAGTACTATTCTGTTGTATTGCTACTGGGTACCTAATCAACATTCCGTGGTGATGGAGAGGGAGTGTCGCAAATTTTGCGTACTGATGTGAGGTCCCGTCGCACAGTTTGCATAATTTTACATATTGAACGTCGAAAACGTTCAGGATGCAAGTTTATACATTAACTACCAGTGTTTCTAATTAAACATTAATGTGTTATTTAGAGATAGTGTTTTTTATTAACACTATTTTTACTTATTTCTCTTATAACTTTGTTCTTACGTACAATTATAAGGCAAATTTAGGATAAGGCAGGGAATATGGAAACATCAAGGATTTGGCAATACTTATCCCTTTAACACGGTAATCTATTTTAAACTAACTTTTGGTCGCGGCTTCGTTCGTGTTAATATACTTTTGGGTTATCCGTGGGGAAAAATACATCTTTTTTTTTAATTAATGGGCTACCCTATGTATTTCTCTGTACTTTTGACAACGGGTATACTATTTTATGATAATTATTCGCAATTATAAGAATAGTTATATCATGGGGCAGTCTCATACACAAATATTCGGATACAAGTTAACCGTAACTTGTAGCATAGCAACAAATCATCTGATATGCATATATACACAAACATAATATGTTATATTGTCATTTAAAATTATAAATAATCACACACAAAAGGAACAATTATATTAAATATACAAAAGTATGTTTTATACGAGATATTTGAACTCGAATGTCGAGCCCTCTTTTGTACCTTACGACCCTACAAAAGTATTTTTTATTACAAAGTAATTTATTTTGTAAAATAACGGTTAGTTTATACTGAGATTAAGAGTAAGATGCGTTCTAATAGTTTGCATTTAGAAAAGGCTATCTAGCAAATTAATGCCATACAATAATACTCAATATTAAAAGAGCTATAAGATATACAGATAAAAAATAATGTCCGCAAATCAAGAATCAAAATCAACAATGATTGAACTTAGCTGGTTCAATAAATAATACGCGGTTTTATTTAGTTTTACAGTATTAATTATTATACCTTCACTATTGCCCTTGTAAGGTAAAAAGGGAATTAAATTTGCATGCCGATGAAATTGTTTGTAACACGCGACAGTGTTCCCCTCTCCAGAGGCAACTGTTTAAAACGGGGAGGAAAATGGGGAATTATGTTGGTTCACGAAGGGGATACACGAATACGTGCAAGAATGCATTGTCACCCTAGAAATTACGTTAGTCAATTGGTGCAACTATTTTTGCCTACAATAACTTAACCGAATTTTTAACTTTAACATTAACTGGTGCAACCGAGCCTTAGTAATTACAGGAGGTTTAGAATAATAGAGCATGTATTCAATGAAAATAATATTCTAATAATTGAATTCCCTAGATATTGTAAAGAATGTCATTTCTTGCTTATGAAAAAAAAAATCTTTATGGAAGTAAATCTCATGTAAAATAAAGTAAAATTACTTAATTTGTGAGTAGTTTCTTTTTCATAAGTGTAAACAAATTTTATATTACATTTTATTATGTTATAAAATCAAACCTATAAAATATATTGTATATTTAGCTTCATTACGAAGATTTTCTATATATTATCATCAGCAGCCTGTAAGAGACACACTGTAGGGTCATAGGCCTCATCCCAAAGGAAGGCATAGTGCATAATTACCACGCCGCCCACAATATATTGGCAATTTCAAACTCTAAGAAATCCACAGTTCTATATTTTTCCCACATACGGTGGTATTACAAGAACATTCCTCAGGTTCAGGTTTCCTCACGATGTTTTCCTTCACCGTCAGCCGATAGTGTTACCAATGTAAATTAGTAAATGTACGCGAATTTGGAAAAATTAGTTGGTACATGGCCGGGGTTCGAACCTGCGGATATCGGATTAATTGATTCCACCGGTCAAACCACTGGACCACGATGTATATTAACTGTATTATAATTTGTAATCTATGTAATATAAAACCTTTATTAGATTATCATTAGATAGTGGGAGATATCAATAAGTTTGTTAAATAATTTTGGCGCCAATTAATGATAATAACCGATAACAAATGTGAAGCTAAAATGATAATATATTACGAATATCAACATTCCCTTGCATGTATTTTTTTTAACAGTTTATAAACAGATCAAACACTTATTTAAAACTATAGCGATATGTTAAAAACGAAAACGTGTTCCGGCACCTTATTTAAACCTCGTAACAACTGCAGAGACAATAAAACAAAATACGATAAAGCGACATTACAAATTTCCGTGGTAACACTTATCTAAACAACATCTGAATAGGAAATTGTACTGCGAAATTATGTTACGGTCACGTACTTATTCATTGGAGTGTGTCATGTGTCATTTTATCTTCATACTAGCTTGTGCCCGCAACTCCTTATCGCGAGGATGCGGAATAAAATAATTTTACATTGTAATCCTAACTAGTCATGACTAATAAATACAATGGATGCGAATTTGTTACTTTTTTATTCTTTCACGCCTTAACTATTTCATATATAATTAGAAATCTTGCATGCACCACGTTGTCAGGAGTACAGGAAAGGACATAGAGCATCTTTTATCAAAAGAAAGCACTGTTCCCAAGAGATAGGTCACATGTTGATTAACACGAAGAAAAAACGCCCTACCACCAACCGTGCTATGGTTTTAACCGAAAGCTCCGTATTATACGCAAAGATTCGAATACATCAATCGACACGGTGTCCTAACACGATAGCCATTGAGCCATTATCGATTCAAGTTATATTTGCTTTATAGTTATTTTTTGCAAACGTATCTGCGACCATAATGGAAACAAACGGTTTCCTGTATACAGTGTTGACAAATCACGATCTTAACAACCGAACATCCAAACAAACAGTAATTCTTTATATTAACAATATATACATAATGCAACGGCTGTGACTAAGCGTGAGAAGTTGCTTTGTTTTGATATTTAAAAGGAATAGCACCATGATGAAGTACACAAACGCACGACAGCCGTATCCGGCCCACAATTACGTGAAGGTCAGTGACACGCGACTTACGAGCGGGCGCTGTGTGGCGTGGCGCGGGCGTAGCGCGCGGCGCGGCGGCTGCAGGGCGCGGGCCGCAGCCGTGTGCGTGAATCACATCCAGTTAATTAGAAGAAAAGCGGCCGTCTGTTGGGCCTTTATGTTTTCTACGGTTGGAGGTCGAACTTGTTTATTTGTTTTCCATTGTTGCGTGCTGGAATGTGTTTTACTTTTACAGCACGTGGTGATTCAAACAAAAAGTTTTGGACACACTTATAATTATTAAAATGGTGTTTAATAGTATAAATTGAATAGATTATTCATTTACATTTAAGGTAATGAGCATATGCGTTAGATTTTTCATACAAATCCTTACGGGTGTGGTCGGCTTAAAGTTTCATCCAACTAATTTACTAATGTATTATTTTTAAGAAATATGTTAAAAAAGGCTAATTGATGAATATGGAAATACTGTCACTTGCTCGGTAGTCAATTACCCTATCCGCGCTCGATGTAATATAACCATCCCAATCGATTGATACAATGACTCATTTTCAATAACTAACATACTTCTGAGTGTTTATATTATAATCATTTATTAAAGTGAAAAAGTTTGAATATAGAAGTTCCTAGTTGTATAAACAGATGGCGCTGTATGTAGAATAGTATTAAATTAAATTATTTTAAACAGTTCGTTGAAAGGACAATGGATACGATTTCTTTAGAATTTTTTTTCCAATAATTCATGTTTACGACTTAAGGTTAACCTGTACACGTGGCGATGAACAATATAGAAGTAAACGTGCTTACAA
Source organism: Antheraea assamensis (assembly GCA_035772565.1). Classification (NCBI taxonomy): domain Eukaryota; kingdom Metazoa; phylum Arthropoda; class Insecta; order Lepidoptera; family Saturniidae; genus Antheraea; species Antheraea assamensis. Next base: position 1,207,826 of record JAQQSE010000112.1, on the reverse strand, counting down.
AGAATACTTTCTTCTAAATTCTTGTATATCGTGCAGCTTAGTAGTATAAATTTTAATACACGATTTATGGTGAAAATTTTGTTTGAATTCATGTTCTACACATTTGCTTATTATTTGGAACCTGAAACTTGATCATCATCAATCTCGATTTATAATTACATTATTACCTGAGCGTAGTAAACAGAAAAATGTTACCGTTTTTTTTTTATTATTACATTTTTCTTTATTTCCATCCATCCGGTTGACCCACATTTATATACTGCTGTTGGTTTGCCAGGTCTACGTCTTTACCCTCCATGATACCACTTGGTAATAATCCTCATCTTTCGACTTCTCATCTTACGAGGTGCATCGCTAACCTACGCTTTAATATCATTATAGGTTACACAAAGTTTTAAATTCTTTTTCTCTCTTCTTTTGTTTGCATTTATTAATTAGCTCATTCGCCATCTCGATTCCATGCATTATATTAGACATACCTTTGTCCTTCAACCCAATCGATGAATTATTAATTGAGGGAAAAATCTCATAAGGAATATTTGAGATATTTAATTTATAAACATAATATCCAATTGCCTAATATATGTAAGCGCATCACTTTACAACGACAGTACCTATTTGGCTAATTCTTTTTCTGTTGTGTTAGTAATTATTGTCAGGACAAATTTTGTATGAAACGAAAAGTTTGAAAAATCGTACGGACACTTTCAGAAGACAATAGGGAGGGAGACCTTCAAAAATATCTACAGAATCGACGTCCAGTTGTTCAGTTGCCATTTTATTTCATTACATGGTCATACTAAAAAGAGAAGATTAGGTTTTATTTTCTTTGCTACTACAACAGTGCGATGCCGGAGCTGACAGTTACTTGGAAATAAATACTTACTAGTTATATTTATTGCTCGAAGCATTAGCCCACTTCACAACTTGAATAATGATGGAAGCATTAATAACTCGTTAATAGATTTAGGCTACAGCTAAAGTAGACAGGGAAAACATACGTGATACATATATATAATTCATAATATTTCTCTAAATAAAAGATAAAAGAATTTCAACGCTCTGTAATCTAATCAATCTATGTTACTGATAATATATAACAATATTGTCATTAAAGATAAAACGTACGTTATCGTTTTGATAAAAAAAAATGTTGATTTATGTGTTTAAAAATATACGCTAGATGTGTGTGTACTACGCGTTTATATTTACGATTATACATTCCATCCATAAAATTATAGCTTTTTATTTTAAATGTTACAAAATAAAATACGAAATGAGATAATGTTTTTAAATTCCAGCAAGGGGATGTTCAGAAGCAAAAAACGTTAAGTGTTTAACGGAATTTCTGCAATAGTTCGCCATTTAATACAATAATGGCTCAACAATAGCGTCTTCTGAAACGCGTGGCTCGATATTGTGTCGAATCCTAACATGATATAAAGAACTTGTTGAATTTCTCTTTAAAAAGTCAACTGTTTCTCTGACAGTGCCGCAGATCGCGTAATGCTGTTGAAATCGTAATATGTATTAGATAGATGTTTTCCAATTTTGACCAAATGAAGTCTTAGAGACTATTTTGTTGACCGTACGTATCTCTTAACGCACTAATTGCAATGATGAATTGAGCTGATGGTTTCATATTTTTAACTATGTCAATGAGCTCTTTTACTGTTGTGTTTAATTTATTATAGTTATTACTAGCTATTGTAGGTTTGACCTTGGTATTCTTAGTGAACAGTCCTTTTGTCTTGATAAAAGTTCCCTTTGTCCTTTTCTCTATCCCCTGTCGACGTATAAGCAAAATTGCATTATTATTGATTGAATAATTAAGGCTTGAAAACGTAACATACAAACTTATAATAATATTTATAATATTGGTTATGATGTATATAACTCATCTACCAAAACGATTAATTTAGATTTTTAATGAACATTTAAATATAATCTCCTATTCAAGAGAATACGATTACAAGAACAATAGAAGGGAAATTTTACACCGTGAAGAGTCGCGCACCTGCTTAGGCATAATCAATCGAAGCGGGCGCGTCACGTCGACGTTACGTAAAGAACAATGGCCGGTTGGGAACGCGGCCGTGAACGCGACTCGAATGTGGCACTTAAGTACACACTATTTATTTATTCACAGTATCGTCTTAGTTTTATACAATATCGGTGTGGAGAATCGCAAATAGCTGGCGATACCGTTTCCGTCCTCGGGGCCTACACATAAAAAAAATATATGATTTGCATTTATTTCAACTTACCATTTATGGTGTGAACAAGGACATTGCTTTTGTTTCATCATCTTTGAATTCTCTTTCTATAATGACATACCTCAACATGTGATCCATTTATCCTGTTATACCATTTAATTTTTTATTATTTTTTTAGGTTATGATCTAACTGACACGTGGCTGAGTTTGCCCGTATTAGTTGGAAATGAATTACAAGGAAAACAAATATTTCTTACACAGTATATGAAATATTATATTTATTTTTGTCAACTATTTATAATATTAAAGTAAGACCAATAACGATAAGAATTTATTTTATTTTTTTCCTAGTTAAAGACCGTTAGTAAAGAAAGATGAAGCTTGTTTTTATAAGATAACGCTCTCAATATATTTCAATAGATGTCGCTAGGCGTCTGGTCTTTCTTGTCTGCTGTTACATGAGTATGTAATTATATAAATATCTATTTTAATTTTACATACCTATTTGCCTTCAATTGTTATAATTATGTTATTATTTATATTTTAATTCCACTTCTTATTTGTGGAACATAATGAGCATTGTGTTGAGTTATTGAAATGGACATTTGTTTTTGAGAGATTGTCGTAGGTCACATCAATATTACTTACTACTATGATGTCACAAATGTTAACTTAATAAATATGTCAATAAAGTTATAAGCATATTATAAACAGTACAATTATCTTCGTGATATATAAATTATTAGCTAACGCCTGCATTTTACTATTAACAATAAAGTTTAACCTGTTGTATAAATATGTACATTTAATAAAACCAGAATATAAAAAATACGCAAATGCATCGTGAAAAACTATTTTTAAAATTATGATAAAATATTGATATATTTAATCTGTTGATACTAAATTGTCTATGGGCTATTATCTTAATCTACAATGTATGTATTATTATAGACAAGTAAACTTTGTTTATGTATTATTATACTTTAGACTTGCTTCAGAGTTAATGTACATTCTCATAAGTGAAAGAACTTTTAGAATCGCATTAGTGGTTTCAGAGATTAACGTCTTACAGACAAACAAAGTATAGATAGTAGAAAGTATATAACATTATAGATTAAGATAACAGCCCATAGACAATTTAGTATCAACAGATTAAATTTATCAATATTTTATCATGATTTTTAAAACAGTTTTTCACGATGCAGGTGCATGGTTTTTTTTAATAATATAAAAAATATTACATATCTATGTCTAAAATACGCAGTTTTAATTGGAATATTGTTTTTTTTTTATCTATTCAGCGTGAACCTAAGATATAAAAAAAAAAACAATTTACAAAAATATTAACAATCTTATATAATCGAGCTTCGAACACAGGTACTAAATTCGGTTTTACAATGTATATTATTTTTTATTCTTGTTGCAATAAAAACAGTGCGTCCAAGCGCTGTGCGACGCGCGTCGAAAACCTAAACGAAATCCTTTGCGCACTTGACTCAATGTTACGTTATTATGTGTACTTTCACCCCTACTTACCGTTATTTGAACTACTCTGAACCATTCGTCTCTTTTACGCATCAATAAAACGGCCTGCTAAAATTCAGTTTACATATCAAACTTCACTTTAAATAAAATCGATGTTAATATATTACATAGAATAGAATAGCTATTGTATATTCTATATTCATATTCTTCACCAACTTTCCATTACCATTTCATTCACATACAGTTATAAATGACGCTGCTAAATCTGCTTAGCAACAGGATAAATGATTATTTATCTCAGGGTATTATTACATACCTAGGTCAGTTGCATCAAGTGTCTAGTAAATTTCTTAGTTCAGTTAAATGCGAGTACTCGGTGCTATCGTTGGCTTGTATTCATTAATTCAGGTTTTACTGTGCAAATTATCGCAAATTCTAAATGTTTTATATAAAAATATAATATACGTATAACCGTTGATACTTTGGCGACGGCATTCCACACTAATGTCTTCTGTTAATGAATTCTGAATAATATTTTGGGGATAACAAAATAAGCACGTTTTCAACGGACATCCTATTGTCTTTAACGAATTAAATTGAGACATGACTACAGTTTCTAATATTTATGTGTTAAGGACGCTTTGCTTGTTTGAATAGGATAACATTTATTCACAAAGGTCATTGTTTCCTGCCTGCCCCTTATAATCCACTTATTGTTATTTTCTTTATGATAAAATTAAGAGGAAAATATTTTTCTTTATTGAATTGGTATTCGTAAAAACCTACAATGTACACATTAAAACTCTTAAAAATGTACCTTTATCGGTCACGTTTAATTTTACGTTTAACATTTCAAATCTGACGTTGTTAATACAAGAAATATTTTTGGTTTTTTTAACTACCCATTATATTCGAAATACGTATGGAATAAAATAAAATTAAAAAACTGGAGCCAGCCTAAAATCTCAGACTCGATATTTTGAGATAACTACATAATATGAAATCTACAATAAAAAAAAATCAAAGTTTAAGTAAGAGAACTATCTATAAATATTTCAGTACAATAGTCGGATCACGTTCACGAATCTCGTTCGAAACTTGATAATATCGTTAAAAAGAGTGAAAATATATGAGAATAATTAAAGAACCACCTCGTTCCACGCAACCAGTGAAATCAGAACGCAAAGTTTATTTGAATAAGTTATACGTGAATTAGAATTACCTACATGTTTTTGTTGGTCGTGTGTTATTCAAATCACGAGTATTCACAAGACCACCAGAGGTCGAGTATTTTTCACATGTTGACGCAAATGCATTCTTTACACAATTACCACGTATGGCCATGCTCTCGCTGTTACGACTTTTATTTGCCCTGCCGCTACACGAAACGGTGTACAAAAAAAAAAACCGGTACCACAACATGCGAAGCTGTCGACGTTCTACCTATAATGGACATCTCTTTCTAATCGTAAACATGAAGAATCGTAGCGTCCTTTAGGAATTTTACGGTCGAAACTTAATCAGTTCCTAGAAGAATTTATTACTAGTCTTTTCGTAGAATCTTTTGAGTTGTTCGTCCTTCAATATTATAATTTTATTTATTACTTTCATTTTGATAACAAAGTCTATGAGACGGGAAATTCTAATTAGAATTAAATATGAACTTCTATATAAAAATGACTTTATATAGAAAGTATATAACTTTATACATTTGAGACTAGCAAAGAAAACTAGAACATCAGTTTAAATAGTCTAATTCATTGTTTGGTTTTTCATCGTTATAGAGTTATAACATCACAAATAAATATGAATAACAACGCATTTTTCATCATCATCGCTAACCTTTACAAGCTAAACAATCAATTTATTACAAACGTGTTTAATTCTAACGTCGACGCGTGGGTCAAATTGAGAATAGTATCCAAGATGGCGGTGGGGTTACGTCATTTATGTACGCTGCGCGATCGCATTGAATTGATCGTTGCGCTGATTGACGCTCATGGCCTTTGTGCACTGTCCAATTTATAGGATGTAATTTAAATATTGTAATTAAAAAAAAATTAACATGGCCTAATTTTTTTTGTATTTTTTTATCTAAAGCAGTGATATAACATTAATTGTCATGCTGGATTAAGTTTCATGGTATTGTTATAATTCGGTTTATACAATAAAAATTATGAAAAGTATAAAAAGGTTATAAAAGTACTTACTAATCGGAAATTGTATATTAATGTGAATGTTTCAATACCTTACATTTTTAATTAATTTTCCTCTGAAATAAACCGTTTCTTCTTAAACATACGCTAAGCACATTTTTGTCTATTCAATGTATTGTATTTCTACACACAGTAATGTATCAAAACACCTACCACCTTAGAATTTCGCATGAGGTACTCGCAATCCCACTCTACATTTATTCTATCCAAATTCATGAATTTGTCGCGCAACAATTTTACTCTATATTAAAAACAAATACTTCCAGTAGCAAGAAGAAAAAATGTGCATGAATTATCAATCTTACCTAATTTTCATTCCGAAACAACTACTCATATTTTATATAAATCATTTTTTTTTTCGAACTGTCTGTCTACAATATTGACCTGGCAAGGCCTCTACAGTTTCACCGAACTACATTTATATAAATCAACAAATTGGTGCCGCTTACATAATGAAAATCGTTATACATTTTTATATAAGCTAATATGTTTCCGTTTCTACTAACTACCATAATTAAGGTACTTAACTTACTAAGAATTACATAACAGTGATGTATATAATAAGACGCGTCGTCCATCTAATAAAAATATTCGTCAAATTATCTTTATACTTATGTGTACTTTTTCTCAAGGTCATGTTGAATCTGCTTTGTACAAATCCTCTCTTCTGCGGTATGTTCTTGCAAATTATATGTAAATAATATTACATTGTATAATATTTCGTTCCTGTTATCTCTATAATGAAACAACTCGCACGCCACCTATTATAAAATGTTTACACTAATACAGAAACCTTCACAAGCGTGCAAATGACAACTCATCCTACCTAGGTTAATCGTAATCCGATATAGGGAGCCCATAAACAAGCGTTCATTTTATACAGATGTACAAATATTAGACAATATCAAGAATATTATTACCACCACAGGACTTATGATATTATATGGAAAAAAAACGTTATCTCTTATATATATACATTAAATTTACAATATTATTTATGAAAACCGCTGGAGAAGTGTCTGTTTTGCATTTTGATTTAATTTTATTATATATGTAAATTAGTTGATGTTATGAGGTATGGAATATAAAAATAAACAGAATTTGCATCACTTCTTTTAAAATGTAATCAAAAACAGTGGTCAAAATATGAATTCAGATTTCAATGTCAAATGGCAAATTCTATTTTTATATTGATTAGAAGATTTTCCTTATGATATATTTTATGTATTTAGGTGAACGTTCACTACATTCCTATGAAAATAGCCCACTATCGAAGGATAAGATTTCGATAACCATTGACAGGATAGAGGTAATTAGGTCACGGAGATAAATGTTGCAGGAAAATGTTGGAAGGGTACGCGCTACGCAAAATGGCGGCTGCGGCACGCGCAGTTATGGCCGCCGGCCTTGGGTCGTACTCGCAATCAACTCATTATTCAATCTCTTGTCGCGAATTGGTCCGAGGTCTGACGGCCGTTGACCCCAACGTTCCATTCGTTCTAGTAATAGGCTGATAGATAAAGTTACATTCCATAAATTTTGTATTTATCGCTAATTGCATAAGATAGTAATAAAATGTAAGTACATATAATATGGGTAGAAACTAACACTGCCTATATATTACCGTCATAATTCGGAAAATATTTATAAACCGTTGTATAAACTTCTCAAGATGATTCTAATCGAAATATATAAGTATTACAAATTAGTGCTCAATAGATAAAATAATAGTATATAATTCATAAACTTTGAATTTGTTTCAATGCGCTGTATTATATGTTTTATATTTCAGAAAACGTTTCCGTTAGTAGAGTTACGTAAAGTCGACACAGTCCGTTACGTCCTCTAAGAACAATGCTATGTTCATGTTACTCGCCTGATGAGAAATGTTTGTTTTCAGCTTGACACAATAGCTAGCTTGTGATTATGATTCATCTTAATAACTATTCCTTTTTAATTATACTTTTTTATTCTAACAATAGTAATTAATTAAATATCTTTTGTTAAAGTCTACTATTTTGCCACAACCTACAGATAATAAAACAATGATTTGCGTAAATTTTATGCACTTTTCATAATTATACAAGCGTATTATGTATCGTCTGTAATGAAGGCGATATATTTCAATATTGTAAATAGTTGACCTTGATTGGAAACTCATCAGCCGTGCATATTCATGATGAGTTGAACTACGCACGAAACCGGCCGCGGTCATGAGCCCGCATGATTTACGCCTTTGCCTTTACAAAGACCGTGTTTTTTTCCACAAGACCGGTTTCACCCGCCGCTCCCCCTCACTTTTGTTGTGCTACCTGGATGCCAGGGAAAAAATATAGTGTCAGCTTTTTTCGTCGTAATAATAATACTGAGCATACCTTTTGTAGCACATGCGGACGTGGGCACAGCCAGGAACGTGATGTGATGGCGTTGTGGCTTCATTATATTAATGGACTCGTCCGGATGAATACAAAGACGGGGCCTTTAAACTTTATCGCGTGTAGAATACGTGTTCGCGGTATACGTACCGTGAAATTAAGATTTATGAATATGATAGCAATCGTGGATAATGCTGATATATATTATTGTATGAGGAACCAACGTTGTAAGACGCTGATAATTAAATTTTAAAATGTAATTGTATATATGTATGTATGCATATGGCATATTCTTTATGTTTTATTGGATATATATTCAAACATTTCCATAAACATCTACTATGGAAACGTTACGTGTCAAAAGTATTATTAGTAAATATTTCTACGTAAATATATCTCTTTCAGCGTAACTAAATATAATATGTTATAGACATTTTTCGTTTGAATGTATTAGTGCTTTAAACGTAAAGTCATATTAAATGAAAATGACTAACAATAAAAATATCTGCAATGGAATTTCTTCATCAGTAAATACGTGAAAAAATTAAAGTCTCACATATTTTATTTATTATATTAAGTTATCCTCGACACGTCATACACTAACATAATATTGTTTAGGCAAATAGTTATATTCCTATTAATTAGTTATTATTATGTGTATTGTTTCAAGTTATAATTTATATAGGTTAATAATATTTAAAGTTATCCTTATATATTTGTTAGTAAAACGTTATGGTTATAAATATTCCGGTGACCTCTATGTGACATTGTCGGGCTCGACCGCCCGTCCTGTTCGCTTCGAATAGTTTTTGTTGCACTTTTTTCTCGCCATATTTATCAGCCGCCATTTTATATAACCACCTGCCGCGGTCGTTACCCATTTAGAAAAACTCCCCTTCTGTAACAAAAGAGATTCCCAAAGTTATTCTTATTTATAATTACAACTCTCAAAGCATTTCGGACTCTTTTTTTTGTTGAGTAGCAAAAAATCTTCCTTTAATTCCTTGGCATTCTTCTAAATAAGAGGTCGTGTAGAATGTTACCTGCTTTTTTTACATACAAAAAAAGTGTAAACAATTTACGGTCTGTTGTAGGATTTCTTATACTATGAAGTTTGTTATGTAGCTTTTCGTAAAAATGTGCAATAACATTGGATGAAAATCTGACGATTTGTTACGGTTATGTAACGTTTTGTAATAAATAGAACAGAAAAAGTGCCGATTGACAGTGTCGGTTTATGGTTAAATTTGACATTGAAGTTTTAACCTTGAAGTAAAGACTTATCAATTCACTATAATACGGTTGCTTTTAATAATTGTATATTGTATCATCATTACAGCTCTATATTACAATAGTCCAAATCAGTTTGTTTAGATTTTCTGGGCAATAGTGTTATCTCACCAAAATACCGTTTAATTTATTTTTGAAAGCATTTGTCTTGTCAACGAACATACTAATGTTGCCTAGTTTATATAACTTTTATAGACATCGTTTATTATCGATTTAAGTGGATACATATGTTTTAGCAGTGTTCTTCTATAACAAGCTTGCATATATAAAGCTTATTTACCGTTATTCCTGCCCGAATTTGTCCTGTTTTACGTAATCACCTTTGTTATTAGGTTTATCTTTGCAATGTCGTTTGATAACATGTGATGTTTTTCTACAAAATTTTCTAGATATCATCACTCGGATATGTTAACATTTATCGTATTTTCGATAAAGTTACGATGGACTCATTGATAAATATCACGCCACTAAATACGTTGTGGACGGTGCGATAACATTAATGCATTCTACAATAAATAGTATATGTCATGCTTTTGATGTTTATTATAGGTAATATTCATCAGCGCAGTTTTATAGATAGCTTAGTGACGTTGAAAAAGTTACGACCGATCTGGTAAAATTGATGATTCTGATAGTTTAATTCAAATTCTAGATTTGATTATATTCAAATTTACCTAAACTTATAATGTACAATCGGACGAAAAAGTACTCTAGTTTTGATGGTAAAGTCCTATAAGAAACTTTACGCATTCCAATATTAATTACTGATGATTGATTTAATTAAAGATGATATAGATTATGTATAGTGTGATTCGTCTCATATTTATAATGGAAATTATAATTCCAATTATACGTATCACACATGCCATTTATACCATAAAAATGGTATATTAGGTAGGGTAAATATTTATAAAATCTATTATGATGAACTAAACTGACATATTAATAACAAATATTAATTTACACTATTGAAAATAGCATCAGTGGCAGAAGTCGAGGAGTAATAGGTTCACTTGGTACGTAAACAGAAACAAAAAAATTTTGAAGGTAGGTGGTTTGAAGGACGCATATAGGAGTAGTGGAAGACCGAAAAAGGTATGGGATGGGTTGTGTGAAAAGTGGTATGTGTATAAAAGGTGTAAATACTGAGATGAAATCTGACAGCGGAGAGTGGAAGAAGAAAGCGTGTTACTTAGGTTACTTAGGTGGGATATAGTTAAAGAGATGATACTGATTTATTTACATTCATCATTACATCTAGCATAAATCAATTACATTAGCGTCTACTTCCTACTAATATTGCTGCGAATCGAATTTATTAAAGTTTTTTTTTTTTTTACAATGACCATGAACGGAATGATCATGGATCAAAATTCTTATAATTAAGGAAATAAAGTTTATGCCAGCTGTGAGTATTATTATCATGTATGTTAATATATTATGACATTGCATTTTAACCTCGGAGAACACAACTAACGTATTAATAAACCGGTCTGACATTGTAAACCGCATTATGAGTCAAGTTATCGTATTAATATGGCATAACACAATCAAACGAATCGGAAGTGTCATCTTACATGCTTTATTTAGAAAAACAAGTTTCGAGTTTTTTTTTTTTATAATATACTAACAGGCCCGGCGAACGTTGTTCTGACCTGATAATAAAATTATATTTTTATATGCACGAAATGCTTAACGTAACTAATGTATTTAACTTGATAAGGATTATTACTGTATCCGTCTAAATATTCTTCCAATTACCTCATTATATGCGACCATTTTTTTTTAGTAAATAGATTAGGTATAGTAAGCTTTCCCTAAAAGATAGGTATATGCCGTCATATACTTTTTTGTAGATCTATAAAAGAGGAATATCTCACTTTGCATTGTTTTGATACATATCGAAAGAATTAGGCAGCGTTTTCGATGAAAGCTCCCAGGCGGCTTGACTTTCTCAACACTTCCAACATTTGTCGTTATATTTCAACCAAATTTACACAAAGCCTTGACAAATCATATACCTAAACCTTCCTCATTTATTACTCTATTTATTGGCGAGTACCGCATTCCAATGATCCGTTCAGTAGTTTTTGAGCTTATCGCGAACAGACAGTCAGACAGACGCGGCGGACACCTTTGTTGTATAATATTTAGTGACTAGCTTTTGCTCGCGACTTCGGTCCCGTTAATGTATATTTTGGACGAAATACAGATCGAGAATTTAGCTTACTATAGGTGAAAGAATTTTTAAAGTGGGTCAAGTATTTTTTGAGGTTATCCGTTACAAACATAAAATAAAATCTTTTCTCTTTATAACAGTAGTAAGTACAGATGAAAACTTTACAAGAGGCCGATGTAAACTTTTCTATTACGGTTATAATAGTAGGTAATTTGTGATTGTATGTTATACCTACTTATAATATAATATACCTTTCTTTAAAGTTTGGTGAATTCACAGGTCGAGCGGTCGCGGGTGCGATCACTATATATACATAACTTTTGTGTTTTGAGTGTTTACTTGTTACATTTATGCGGTATAATTTATTTGATATTGTAATATAAACTATGTTTAGTTTAAAACTATATACTCATATTCATTAAAAAAACACAATGCTTGCATATTCCCATATTAGATAATAGGGGGAAGGTATCAACAACAATATATATATGTATACACATTTAATATACTAGCAATTTCCCACGTTTTCTGTGAGTTTTTAACTGTTTATAACCTAACCACAGTAGTTTCAATTACACGTTGATATGTCAGTCAATGAGGCACTTATACTCATATACATACATATATAAGTATATATAGATAAAATGCATATAATATACAATTTTATAATTGTTATCAAAAGGAATATTTGTTGCTGCCTATTTGTAATGAAGTAATATATCTTTAAATTTATAAACGGTTTAAACTCTATATAATGTAAAAATGCCTTAAATATGAAAAATAAATATTTTTTCTATAATATTTTAATGAAGGCGGTAAGAAAATTAAAGTTAAAAAAAATACAGAATCTTTTTCGGAAGCAATTTCAATTATCTCGGATGTTTTTTAATTTGCAAATATTGAGAAGAAACAAAAAAATTTTTTTTTCTAACTGGCCTACACTGTTGGCTTGGCAAGGCCTCTACAGTTTCACCTGACTACAATTGAGAAGAAAAAACTTACTTATACGATATACTTAATGGCTTTAATTTATGCCAATTTAATAAAATGTATAACCTCACCGGTGGTATGCCAATTATAAATCGTGTGAGAGAACGGAATAATAGCAATTAAGGTAATAATTCAGCTTTGTTTCCAAAATTTAATGATAAAATATTATAATGGGGCAATTAACAGCTTTGATGGCCTATTCTCTTACTGTCATAGTGTTTTTATTAACAATTATGTTGCATTGAAACTATTTTGTTTAGCAAATGTGTATAAATTCGTTTATTTTCAGCCTTTCCTTTGTAAATTATATGTCAATTCGAGATATGCCTTTTAAGTGGTTTCTTTATGGGAATTTCCAAACACATCAAAGGACTTATATAATTTACCAGTATAATGGTGTTGTTTTAATCCATATCATATATTATTTTGGTTATGAAAGATCCTTATTAATTAGTTGGAAATATGCCACATTTGCTCCAATTCATCATAATAGCATCAGTTCAAGCTGTGAACATAAACTTGTTTTTCTTTAAATTTAGAAGCCAACAATACATTAAATCAGATTACACATTATTATTTGTCTATGTTCATTAGTTTGTCACTAAAGCAATATCATAACTATGCATATATGAAATTAGAACATTGCATTGTATTGCCACGAGAAAGAGCTGTTCCAGTAAATTAAGAATTGATAAACTTCCTCAATCAAATTAAACATTACCGGGACAGTTGTCAAAGGAATTGTAAGCGGATATAAATCTTAGTTTAGTACGATATTGCTCCAAGTTGGTACTTTCCAAGTTAAACAAACTTCTTTCCAAAGAAATGGAAAACTTTTAATGCTCTTTCTGCGAATTCTAATAATAGAAGGGGAATAACTTTGTCTTTCATGGGGTTCTTTATTACGTTTCATTTGTATCTTGTGTGTACATTATCGTTATTTACAATATATTAATCTCATTTGTAATTTAAATAGATTCATCCTTGGAACTATAATTGTCAGTATTGAAACTAGAAATCGTTGCCAAATCAATTCGTTATAACCTTATAACATAGGTTACCTCGATGATATTTGCTCAATTTATTGCAATACTACTAGCTTCATTAAGCAAGATATAGTTCATCTGTCAAAAATTAAATTATAGAAAAATTACAAATTAATAGACATGAATAAAATAATTTAAAAGAATATAATATAAAAAGTACAGCATTCCGTTTAACAAAATGTGTTATTATGCTAAACATATCCAAACAACACATGCTATGTCAGATCAGATGACCGATTTCCACTAAACGAGCGTCGTGTTGTAAGATAAGCCTCGTTATATTTTGACTTGGCGTCTGACCTTTGCTTTATCACGAATTTTGACATTTAATCCGCTAACATTTGACCTATTTATGCATAACGGTTATATATTTATACTTTTCCCATTTGAAGGTTAAACAATTTCCATATCATTATCCGGACAAAACAGATGTTATGTTAATCGAATTGAATAATTTTCTAAACAAAAAAAAATATATATATTTGAGTGTTCTTGTTTGGAATGTATGTAAATGACTTTCACACAAGTTGCGAATTGTATTGGTTCTGACTATTCGATCTAATTAACAATGTTAAAACAATAGTTACTGTTAATATATATATATCTAATTTGTTCATTTAAGTTTCTAATATATACGAGTACCTGGCAATGGTCAAGGTTTCCTTTCAGAAGAAAACGCGTTATGGTGGCCTTCTGCTGTCAATATCATCAAATCAAAAATGATTATAAATTACATGTGTCGAATGAATAAACATAATTTATTAAGCCTTTGAAAATATATTTTAATTAATTATTACTTTATGTGATAATTATTATTATACATAATGTGTAATAGCCAACAGGCCAAGTGAGGAAAATACAAAATTCCTATGTTGTATTTCGCATTGCTTATTATTATATAATAAAATAAATGCGAGAAAACTTTAAAACTCCAATAACAAGGAAGGAAATATGAATACGAATTTTAACGAATACCTAAAGTTCCGTTGAATTTCAGCTAAATTCCTGCGGATTGACCAAAATATATGTTGTATCAATTTTGATTCTGGTCATGTTTTTTGTATTTCTTCGGTTGCAATGAAAAAATTCTTTTATTGGTATTAAAAATAAAAACTAAAAAATACACAAGTATCAGAGTAACGCCATTTTAAATGTTAGAAACTAGTTTGTGAAATAAAAATATAGATAAACATTGTATAGCTTTAATACAATCGTCTAAAGCAATTGGAGGCAATGACTTGAATGAAACAAAAAAAGAAAAAAAAAACAAAAGTCGGAACATTTTAAATTTAAAACAAGTAGCTTTTGAAGATTATTCAAATTGTACAAGGAAACTCAACTGTACTTGCTTTAAGTATTCTCCTTTGTTTGAATGATAATACTATAAAATTCAAACAAAGTACCACTTTTATTATATAAATTATAAATAAACTTAATATATTTAAGAGATGTATAATAACTTTGATATTATTCTTATATGATTATAAATATACAGATATTAATAAAAAAAAATTGGCCAAAATATAACCGTTTATTGTCTAATTATAATTGCTAGTAGTGTTTTATTTAAGTTAACTTACTTAGTAGTTTAGTTTAGTTTAGTTAAGTCAGTAACTTTGTTTCTGACATTTTTATACATGCTTTTATTTCTAATTACTTACGCATTCATTGTATTCAATAAACACTTCAGTATTATTAAATCGTTGTACAATTTATCAGAAGCATCCGCTCACCGGTGCATTGCATTAATTTCTATGAATACATTATGCCCTTGTTTTTCTGATTAATAATACTCCTATCATTTTATAGTACTTATGTTAGATAAAGTTTCGAGTATAATTTTATCGGAAAGATTGTAAGAATTTTCTGTTGTTGTAGTTTTTCCTATTGATGTATTTAATATTTTATGTGGGAAATGAGGTTTTATTTAAACCTAAAGATAATTTCTTTGTTTATTATTGTAACTTAAATTATTCCTTAAGAAGTATGTTATTAAAGAAATAGATTCCCTATAATTGAATGCCGTTTCAAAGTCATTATTTTTATTTACCTGCTTTTCTTACATTTAATCATACAAATTAATGAAAACGTTTTACTAATTGTATTTAGTAACTCACGAAAACGAGTAACAAGAATGGGTACCTTATTATCTTCTATACTATAAAATCTTCTCATATATAGGTATATACATTATAAGTAGTGAAATTTGTAAAAGAATCGCGCACATGCAAACGTACATAGAGAAACAGAGAACCTTCAGTTGTTTAAAGCCGGTTAAAAATAGATTGAAATAGCCCATTGAATCTTGAAAGCAATTAAAGTTGATTTCACCATCTATAATTAACATACAAGAAACTGCTGTTAAACAGGCAATTAATTAGCGCAATGGGCCGCTCGGTGTAGTGACCTGTGGGAGTGGCAGACCTATTAGCCGACCGAGTCTCGCTGATTATTTATTGCGCTATTAAAATTCAAATTAGCGAAAGTCAAACCATTGGCATACGTGTATTGTTACCCTCGCTCTGATGATATCGATTTTTTTTTTGACTTCCTGTGAACTAGTTAATATTAAATTATTTATAACGGCCGACCAGATAATATAATGTTTTAAAGCCGCTTGCTTATTAAGCCACTGAGAAGTAAGTGTTATCGAAGGTTATCGAAACTTGTTTGCTTTTAATTATGAGTATTATTTATTATGTAGGCAATGTGTGTTTTCGTTTGTAAACATTATTATAATATTTGCATCACAAATTCCTAATCAATGAAATTTATTTTACTGATCTATAAATAAAATAATAACATTCTATATTTGTTTATTTTTTATATTTTTAAAATTTGACTTATATTTTAATTATGTCTTACTTAAAATGTCTTAGGACAGAAGTACTAGTTTTATGAAATGAAACATTGTATATAATTTTCCTTTTCGAATTGGCGTGAAACATTCCTTTGACGTTTTTAGCGAAATCATCATTACTTGGCTAAGTTACGATCGATCATATACTGTAACATACAAAACTGTTGCTATTATTAATTTATTGTCTCTCGGGTTTGTTGTTAGAACAAAGGAAGATGAACTTTTACATTTACACGACTAAGGTCAATTACTATAGAGTTATCACATTCAGCGATCCAAATTTTGTCCACCTACATTATTATGTAGGCACTGAAAAAGTGGTGACTAAGGATCAAATAATGGAAAAGCTTAAATTAATTACTAACGTTTTCGTAACAAAGGATTTTGATGGTTTCAACGTCAAATTAACCCAAAAATCGATAAAACTTACTTCGTTTACTATTTACATTTGTTTATATACTTTAGGATCTCGTCTTTAGATCAGAGTATTTCAACTATTATAATGTATATATTCATAGCCTTGAAGGTACAAACATTGAAGCCCATTTATCCCAGAATGAAACAAAAAAAAAACTCCTGCGCTTTGCCAGTGAATTGATGTCGTCTATAAAGGATATTTTAAAAATACCGATAGATATTTATTCATAAATAATTAATTCCAACATGTAATTGGTAATGTCCTTAGTTTTAACATTCTATTTTATGTTTTCTTAAATTATCATTCATATAAATAGAATAATAGTTATAACAAATAATATCTCTACATCCAAGCAATATTTCCATGAATGAGTAATATTTTAAGCTTTTTATCATGATAAGGTGGATAAAGTAAATATCTACATAGTTTCCGTTTGAATTATGATTTATCACATATGAAAACTAAGTCGTGAATTTCTCATCATATCATAACAACCTTGACACTAATCACTTCTTGTTTATATTACTTTAAAAGTGTTATGTATCATACATTTTTGTTTATTGTTTCAGGTAAGAGTGTTCAGCGCTGCAATATATACGTGTATTTTTATAGGCGAGGTAAACGTTTTTACGTTACGATACGGTATTTTGATATAATATATGGTCGCTATAGTACTTTATTCCGAATAGTATACAATATATTGAATCATTTATAAAAAAAAATTATACTTCATAGGTAAACGTTTTAACCACAATCTTATCTGATATTAAACGATGATGTGGCCTAAGATGGTAAGTCACGCTTAACCTAGAGGGAGACTGGCTCTCAAGTGCAGCTGCCGGAACACACCAACAGGTGCTTGGCGACAGATTTTCAACTTAAGGGTGGTAGCAAGCCAGACGGACTTTGAAAAAGCCCTACCACCATGCTATGGTTTCATCACGATGTTTTCCTTCACCGAAAGCTCCGTCTCAGTTGCTTGGATTCGAACCTACGTCCTTGGACACTGTGTCCGAACACACTACCAACTGACTGTGTATAACATTTTAACAAGAAATAAAATCGACTTCTATAATATCTACATCAAAAATTCAACAAAACGTCCCCGACCATAGTTAGGTGGTAACCCAGTATTGGATTATCATAAACCTACTAATGTATCAATCACTATATATTTCCTATTCATTTTTGAGGAGTTTCATGTTGTACCTTCGAAATTTAAGGTCCAATACCAATTAAATTAAAATAAGGCTTGAAAATAAAATAAGAATTTTCAAATCAGTTTATAAATGACGATGTTGTGTCCAACTCTTTGAAGTACATAGTATAAAAACAACCTACAAACCTTCAAGAAACGAGCCTACTCCTTCCTCATAGGCCGGCAACCTATCTGTAATGCCCCTCGTATCGCAGGTGTCCTTAGGCGGTGGTGATTTCTTACTATAAGGTAACCCGTCTGTTCGTTAACCTTCAATCGCATTAAAAAGTAGTGTCTAACGTTCTCTATCTATTTATTCATCCCATATTTTCTCACTGCTATACCCTCCTATCGCTCACACCAAATCTTACGATCGTGCGCATCGTGCGCAACCCTCATCCGGAATTAATACCCCATCTCGCTATGACGCTGGGCTCGTCTACCCAGTAGTCATAATTCCACTACCAGCCATCACTCTGGAATCTCTTCTCTTCATGGTTAGTCTTTCGACGTTCTCTGTCTACTTTCAATTTTAGTCCGGTGATGCTATTTCCAATGTCTTTCTTTAATTTATATTCTCCGTAGTTCTGCATTGCAGCTGCACAAAGCACTCGAACTGCGAAACAGATACATAACATGATACCTTCCATAGCTCTTAGTGCGACTTTGAATATATGCATATTGATATAAATTATAATAACTTTCTAGTCTCTTCTAGTCGTTTCTAGTCTCGTCCACCAATAATCCTAAGGTTTCTGTAAATAAAGGCATTCCTAATGAGTCCATTGTGGTACAGCTTTTTGTGAAACTCCGTCGCTTAGTTATTCCTAAAGTTAATAATCTGGCAAGAAGCACAAATCAGTTTATTACAGAAACTACACTTAAAATCCAATTCCTTTTAATGTCTAAAATTAGTATCATGTGACTACTGCATGGATTGTATACAAACACTGGTCTATAATACAATAAATTTTTTCCTTTAGGCGACCTTCTCAATAAATTGTCACGCTCATATAGACGTATTTGTTCTCTGTAATTATTTATCAATTACTGATTACAATAGCGACAAAAACAAACCTTACTTTTATTGTCACGGGTTGTCACGATCATTCAGTGACGTCGTTAAGGTCATTAAAGATATTGGAATGAATAGTATTGGCATGCGTTATTGTACTACATAGGACTCCTGTATATATTAATTTCTTGTATACCTGCTATTAGAAAATGTTTTGTAAACCTAAGTGTTTGCATTGCTGAAAATTTCGCTGGGATTAAATTTAACTCATTCAAGGGGGCACACCTTGTATGTATTTGTTAAAAATACTTCTGTAACCTGGATATTATTTAATACCCACAGTTATTTTTAATACACATTTAGTTATTAGGTATAAGTATTTTACTTAACATGTTATAGTATTGATTATTGTTACAGAGAACAAAGCGTAACCTCTAGATGTCATTGAAAATTATTTGCCAATATATTATCAACGCGTATTTGTCGTCTTTGTTATCAAAACTCGAATTGCTTCGTAAACAATTGAAATCCTTCAACATCATTGTACGAGGAAAGATAACATATTTTTCGTTAATAATAACATGCTTACTTACAAGTATAAGATGTCATGTTACGTTTACGTGAAAGAAATTACCGGCCAGCGTTATAATTTGATTTATTATGTGGGCTTTGCTACATGTATACGTGTTTCGAGATTAATTATTATATCTCTTTTCATCTCAATATTATAACAATTATTTTTTAACATAAAACAATATTTAACCATTACCATTCTATGATGGATATCTATACGATTTTAATTCTATACATACACACATGCATATTTTTACTTCTGACTATAATATTATGTCTTTTTGTTAAGTAAAAAATAAGTTTTCCCACGTTCTGAAGGCGATAGTAAGGAATAATACCAATTATCATTGAATCACTGATTTTATTTCAACAGAGGTATGTTTAAGAATGCAATTTACCTTAATATTACAAGTAAACGCTGTTATTCATTAACTTTATACATTTTATTAACGAATTACTTGTTTTATACTAAAATGTCACGGCAGGGTCGACGAGCAAAACAGCTTGTTTGTTCAGGTTCTTTAAATAGGCACACACGTACCTGTTTTATTTAAATACCTCACGTTTATTTTCGGTATTACGGGCGCTTAAAAGTGTACTAGTATGCTTTATTTATACTGAATACACTTTCTGTTATTATCGCTCTACTTTTTTTAGATACTTATTATTTTTTTGCAAGCAATATTCGATTGTTTCAAAGACAGACAATTGGTATAAATTATTTATACAGTATATTATTCTTATATACTGATGAACACGATTAAGTCTATTACAACATATCAATTATAATATATATATATATATATATATATATATATATATATATATATATATATATATATATATTTAATTTAATATTTTTTTATTTAACAACATATTTGTTCCTCTGTGAAAATTAATTCTTTTCTATATATAAATTACAGAAACAAGTGATCTATGTATATTCTTAAAGCTGAAAAAATATATAATTTCCGATTTGTGTATTTGGGTTTTAAACTAAATCTCTAAGAAATACGTGAGTACAATAAGACTACGACTGAATAAAAATCTTGACATATTATATGTCAACTGATATTAATTTGTATGCATTTATTATATTATGTTCATGAATTTTTTCTCTGGATTTGACTACTATTCCGCTACTGAGAGAGTTTTATTTATATAAATTATAATCCTTTTATTGTTAACGAAAATGTCAAAGATCTGCGCTGGCTGTAGTAACAAGATTCCAAATAAAGAATTTTTAAAGTGTCATCAATGCTCTTCGATATATGATATATTTTGTGCTGGAATACAGCCAACTACTTTCAATAATATGACTAAAAATAAAAAAGGTTCCTGGTTATGCCATCCATGTAGAAGTAACCACCTCAATACAAGCAATACCATTTCCCCAAAACAACTTGTCTCTGAATATAGCATACCAGGTTGCAGTACCGATGAATATCAATCACAACATAGTGTGATGAATAGTAATTTATCACCTGACTGCATTAATGTTACACTACGTACAAAAGTATATAATGAAAATGATAAAAATGTTTGTGCGTTTAATTCTGAAGACGTACTGCGATCATTGATTAGACAAGAATTAAAGGAAGTTTTATCTGGTTACGCGGACGTGAATTTAAAAGAACCTTTACAAGGAATTAAAACTATTAAAGAAGATCTTTGCGATATAAAAGCATCTATGGCATTTATTAATCAAAAATTTGAAGAATTAAAGGTGGAATGTGTATTAAATTTTAAGAAGATTACTAACCTAGAAATAGAAAATAACTCTCTCCAAGCCTCAGTTCGCAACTTAACTACTCGTTTTAATCAAATGGATCAATTAAGTAGAACTACTAACCTTGAAATACAATGTGTACCAGAATCAAAATCTGAAAATTTATTTAAAATGATGGAACAACTAGGCCGAGTGGTAAAATGTCCTATATCAGAAAATGATATTTACTACTGCTCTCGTATTGCTAAAAAAATACCGGAAAGCTCTCGTCCTCGCTCCATACTTGTAAAGTTAAGCAGTCCCCGCCTTCGTGATACTTTACTTGCGGCTGTCATGAAGTATAACAAAATTAGTTCGAAAAATAAATTACAGTCCAGTGATCTAGGAGTCAAAAATATAAATCCATCGCCTGTATATGTAACAGAACATCTTTCAACCGAAAATAAAATGTTACATGCAGCAGCAAGACAAAAAGCAAAAGAACTTCAGTTTAAATATGTTTGGGTTCGTGGAGGCAAAATTTTTATTCGTGAGAATGATACGTATCCATGTATTCTTGTTAAGGACTTGGATACTTTGAAAAGACTTAAATAATTTTAATTTTAGTTTTAATTTATTTGCTAGCTATTATTTTTAATTTTACTTATATATTTTTTTTTTATTTTAATGTGTAATCTTACTTTAGGTAGTTTAAAGCAGTAGAATTCGACGTTTTAAATGTTTATTATCAAAATGTACGTGGACTGAATACTAAAACAACTGAAGTATATTTAAATGTATTGAATAATGATTTTGATATAATATGTCTTTCTGAAACTTGGCTCAACTCCTCTGTTTTTGATAGCGAACTTTTTGACGAACGATATTTAGTGTATAGACGTGATAGGGAAACCAGCAGTTTTCACCAGAAAAAAGCTGGAGGCGGTGTTCTTATAGCTGTATCAAAAAAATTTAATTCTAGACGTTTGTATGATTTTGAATCTGGATGTGAAGATATTTGGCTTAGTATTGATGTGCAAAATTCTCAAAGTATTGATAAAAAAATGTACATATGTTGTGTATACCTTCCACCGCCTCTACAAAAAAACATACTTAAACATTTTCTCGATAATATTAATAAAATTATGGAAACACCTAAAGAAGTCTTGATTCTTGGTGATTTTAATATACCTTGCATTGAGTGGCATCAAGATGAAGAAGCAGTTATTAATATATCGATGTCAAATAACAAAACCTTTGCTGAAGATCTCATTAACTGTATGGCTCTTAATAGCTTTGTTCAATATAATAACGTTACCAACGACAGAGGACGTATTTTAGATTTAATTTTAAGTAATCTGACAGTCGAAAATGTCGCATGGAGTAAACATTTTTTGAGCACACTAGATCCATCACATGCTCCATTATCATTCAATATTTCTAATCTGAGTTTAGATTATATAAAACCTAACAATGTAGCACGATTTAAATACTTTAAAGCAGATTATAACAGTATTATTAAAAATCTAAATGATATAAACTGGGATATTGAGTTTACCGATTTCAACAATGTGGATTCCATGGTAGCCACATTTTATAAGATTATTCGCAAACTTATCTGCGAATTTGTCCCGAAGGTAATAGCAAAAAATAATAAATATCCTAGTTGGTATACAGATACGTTAAAAAGAATGTTGAGGGAAAAAAATAAATATAGAGTTAAAGTAAAAAAATACCATAACCCCCTAGATTCAATTAGTTATGATTTAATAAAACAAAGATGTGAAAAGTTAACTAAGGTTTGCTACAAAAATTATATAGAACTACTTGAAAAATCTCTTAGGCGCAATCCTAAACTATTCTGGTCTTTTATTAAAAATAACCGAAAAAACTCTAGCTCTTATCCTAGCCCCATGTATCTTAATAATCATATAGCATCAAATGGCTCAGATATCTGTTCTTTATTTGCTCAACATTTTTCATCGGTTTATTCAAAACCTAGTTGTAATAAAATGCCACCAAATAATGTTATCCCTTTCTATAATTCAATATGTTTAAGTACAGTTACAATAAATAAAGATGAAGTATACAAAGCTCTTAAAAACTTAGACCCTTCTAAAGGTGCAGGATCTGATGGAATTCCGTCTGTATTCGCAAAAACGTGTGCTGAATCTTTATCTTATCCATTAAGTATTATATTTAATAAGTCCCTACAGTCTGGTATATTTCCAGCAATTTGGAAACACTCCTTAATAGTGCCAGTTCCCAAGACTGGAAAAGCAAACCTTATAGATAATTATAGACCAATATCTATATTACCTGTCTTTAGTAAACTGTTTGAATCTCTTTTATATCCTATTATCTTCTGGCATGTCAAACCAATTATTACTGAGAATCAGCATGGTTTTATGAAATCTAGATCTACGCTAACTAATCTTCTTCTTTATCATCACGGTCTAGTTAATTCTGTAGATAATCGCATCCCTGTGGACGTTATTTACACAGATTTTTCAAAAGCATTCGACACTGTGGATCATGAACTATTGTTGCTTAAATTATCTTCTATAGGTGTTACGGGAAATTTACTAAATTGGTTTGAATCATACTTACAAGGCCGTAATTCCATGGTAGTTGCAAACGGTTTTTCATCTTCTTTATTTCCCATCTATTCAGGAGTCCCACAGGGTTCCCACCTGGGTCCAATCTTATTTAATATATTTATAAATGATATTACTTCTTGCTTTAAATACTCCGATTTATATCTTTACGCTGATGATCTTAAAATAGCTAAATCGATTTATTCGCATAAAGATACCAATCTACTTCAAGAAGACTTGAACCGTGTAGTGCAATGGTGTAACACGAATAAAATGAAACTTAATATTAATAAATGCTTTTATATAAGATTTACTAGAGAAAAATCCAACTCACAATGTTTTTATAGGATAAAGGAAACTGTTTTGCAGGAAGTTGATTATATAACAGATCTAGGTATCGTTTTTGATAAAAAACTTAAATTTGATAAGCATATAAATCATATTATTAAAAAATCTTTTAAAATATTAGGTTTAGTTTTGAGAAATTGTAAGAATTTTAAGAATTCCAGCACTAAAATATACCTATATAAATCATTAGTTAGATCGAATTTAGAATATTGCAGTCCCATCTGGAATCCACATTATGATATTTATATAAAAAACATAGAACGGGTACAGAAGAGATTTTTATGGCATCTTTGTTATAGTTGCAATGCAGCCCATAAAATTATAAAATATAGTGACCGTCTTAACCACTTTAAACTATCCTCTTTATATAATCGAAGAAAATTGTTAGAACTTATGTTTTTATTTAACATATTTCATGAAAAAATCGACTGTCCACAAGTCACTGATCACTTTAAATTTAATATTCCCGTTAAGCTTCCTAGACCTCATAAATACGTCCCATTTTACATTTCACACTCCTACACTAATTTAGGCTTCAATTCACCGGTGAACAGAATATCAAGGTCATATAATACATTACATAAAACATGCGACATTTTCTCAAATAAACGAAATACATTCAAAATTGCCGTAGAGACATATCAGTCTATGCACAAGTAAAGTTTTAGATTATTCTTTGTTTTTATTATTTAGTAATTTCGCTTTTAGTTATAATTTTTATATATAAATTCTGTAAATCTGTAAAATTGCTTAATATTTTAGTTTAGTTTTATTGAAATTTAATTTTTCGTTGGAGCATGCCGTGGTTATCTGTAAATGTGACTACATTTAAATTTAATGACTATATGATTACTATTAGCATATTAACAAATGTATTGTCATGTTGATGACCCATTATAAATAAATAAATAAATAAATAGTATATAGGTTAGCGTTTAACCACAATCTCATCTGATGTTAAATGATGATATCGTCTGAGATGGTTGCCACGCTAAATCTAGAGGGGATAGGCTCTCAACTGCACTTGCTGGAACACACTAAATAAGTGCTTGACAATTTTCTACTTCAGGTTGGTTGCTAGCCAGCTGGACTTAGAAAAACCCATATCACCATGCAAATCTATATAATTAACGAATGACTCAGTGACCAAATGGGTTTTATTGTTTGACTAGCTTCTACTCGCGTCAATGTAAATATGACATGTCCATCGGGAACAGTATGATTTACTGGATGAAAAATACCCTATATCCTCTTCTGAAAATCTGGTTACGTGTATGCATAATTTGATGATTTTTGATTTAGTAATGAAGGTTTGAAAACCGAATAAACAAACTACTGATATTCGCGTTTATGATATTAGTAAGAATGGAAATTGCAGTAGGAAGCTTGTACTACATTATTTACATGCCAGTGTATCTATGTTACCGCGTTCTATGTTATTAATCTGTTTTGTCTTCATAACAAAATGTCTCACTTGTATAATTCTTAGAAAATCGTGAATAACAGTAAACAAATGCACGGTTTGTTTGATAACAAATATACACGGGAATATTGTGGTTAACAAACAGTACGAACATTGTAATTTAGTCGATTTCGTGTTACAGTAATAAATCAGTATTGAACGAGAATAACCAAACTTCTGACGTCACATACGTTGACGCATTCGTGGGTTGAAGTTGTCGCTAGTCAAGCAGAAGTAATGCGCACATGTTAAAGTGTACAAACAAATATACCTTCAGATAATGATAATATGAAAGATCTATTTTCGAGTGTATTTAAACTTTCTGCCGAGGTTACACTTAAGCCATAACCGTAATAGTAATATCGCCAGTAAAAAAATAGGTTAGAACCGAAAGAATAAATATACATAATGTCCAACGAATCTTGTCTCCATACGGTAAATTAGGTACTTACGCAAGGAAAAGCTAAAATAGACTTTCTAATTCATCCTTCCTAATACGTTATAAATGTGAATGTGTGTTTGTCACGCTTTCACGCCTTAACTATTCAACTGATCAACATAAACACATGAAAATCAAATCTGGTCAAAACTATAATATCGCGAACTAAGCCGCAGGCAATCTAATTTAAATTGGTATACTATCGCCAGACAGTGTAGGAAAATATCTTGAGGAAACCTGAACCTGAGAAATGTTCTTATAGTACCACTGTATGTAGGAAAAATATAGAACTGTTGATTTCTCACAGTTTGAAATCGCCAATACGTCGTAGGCTAGCGCAGTGATTATACCCATACCTTCCTCCAGGAATGGCCTAATTATTTGGATTGCTAATAACGTCATATTTACTCTTCATAAGTGTATATGAGATTTATAAGTACATACCTCATAATTCTCATCGGACTCTGAGACCATTTGATCAAAACCGTTTGTAATGTAGTCAACTGTAATAAATTTCAAGTCATAAATCGTCAGTGTCTGATCTCGTTTAGTATAACTACCTTTTCAGTCGTATATTTGAATGTAGTAACGAATGTACGCATTCAGAGAATGGTGCTTTATCCGGGCGCATTGCCAAAACCCTGCCCAGACATGACCGAATGCTTTCTGCTTTCATTATAAATCTCAAAGTAAATAAAACTGATGGATCAAGTGTATAAAATTGTTTTAGATCGTAAATAATAACGATGTCGCTTTGACTGTTTTGCCTGTGAAGGTCAAAGGTTTCGGATTCCAACTGTTCGTTATTATAATATTATTTTGTATTGATAGTTTCTGTATTTTGAATTATTGGTAAATAAGAAAATACCATAAGCATATAAAATACTAGGGGCCACGCGCAACTTCAACTTAGCTTGCATTTACCTAGATTTTATATTTCCCGAGGGAACGTTAAGTACATTTTTTCTGGGCGATAGATACCGTATGTCTTTTTATGTACCCCTGGTAACGTATATGTATAATAAGGTAATTATCGGTCGAGTAGTTAGGGCGTGAAAGTGTTACAAACATACAAATAATCGAACTAACTTTTTTGCATTTATAATATTAGTTGGATCATATATTTTACGCGCAAAGTACCAGGACACCATGACTCATAGAAAGACTTCATACACACACATGCACATATACTCGCGATAGGTTTTCACCATACATCTTTGTATAACTCTAACTTATACTCTGCGCGCCGAAATAGTTCTCAGATGGCAGGATTATTTCAAACGTATCGGTACATTTCGGCCAATTTAAACAATATATTTATTATATCATATGTTATTCTGGTGTATAAACTATATTTCTGCAAAGTTTCATCAAAATCGCTTTAGTAGTTTTTGCGGGAATGAGTATAATAATCTTCCGTCCTTCCTCACAAACTTCTTTTGTAATATCAATAGGATAAGTACAAATAATTATTAGATTTAACATTAGACAAATACTTTAAGAGTTATTACTGTCGTTTGTAAACTTTTTTACGCCTCTGAATATAAGTGCAGAGATCACAAAATTAGATAAAAATATATATTATGTGTGCAACATCGATACCACTTAAGGATAAATAAATACAAATTTTAGATTCATATAATAATATTATAACTTTGTTTTTAATTATGACTTAATATGCGTAAGCCCAAACTTACGGCTATAGTCAGAGCGTTCAAAAGGATTTACGAGGACTCGTAACGAGGGAGGTACATGTTGTTTTTATTTATCTTAAATTCCTATCTTCAAATAGCATACGAGTTGATGTCATTTATCAAACTACGTTACATACGTATATAAAATCAAAGTCGGGCTTCTTTCGAACTGACTACACTGTTAGCCTGGCAAGGCCTCTACAGTTTCACCGGACTACTAAGGGGAGCGCTTGTGGCACTCACCCGATTTTATATAGGCGACTTTTTTTTTTTTTATTAACGTGCAGAAATCCATTATGCATACCCATTCTCCCGGGGGAGAGAGTGGGTTATGTCCAACTCGCACGGACTAAAACCCCACGGTGTACCGGCCACCGCTTTAAGTCGGGGCGGCATGGGACCGAGCTGTGACTATCATCATGCCGCCCCAGCGGTCAGCCCGGCGGAATGTGGCCGCCGGGCTCCGTCCTCAAAGGGAGGTAGACTGTGTACACAGCCAGCTACCTCCCTTCGTCAGCCGGACCTGTGCAATGAGGAGATGGGCCTCCCAACCAGAATATCCCGAGTCTAACTAGCTAAGCTAAACAACAAAGTCGGGTTTGAACAAAGCCTTATAACTCAAGAATGGCTGTACCGTTTTTCATCATTTTTAACTTTTCGCATTTGTCTTCACCCCGAATAACAAAAAAAAACTATGAAATATCGAAACATTATTATACAAAAAAAAAACATAAAAAAATGTTTTATGTTATCGTAATAAAGTATTTAACTTGGTAAACTTTTAGTAATCCTTTCATTACGTTAATAAAATCATAAATTAAGTTTGGTTAAAAATTAACATGACATTCATTAACTGTTAGGCGGTACGAAGTTCGCCGAGTCAGTTAGTTAATATATAAAAATAAATATATTTTTGTCTCTAACACACTAGTTAATTAACACAAATATTAAATTTCAATTCAAAGACGAATTAATACAGTTTTACGGAATTATCAATCATGTGACCATACTATATGTAGTTATATAAAGATAATGTTAATTATTGTTCAGATTCTGATAATATAATATCATTCCCCGCATCTTTGTTTGGACATGCTATCTAAATTACGGAGCGGATAAAATAAATCCCCTTTATTAAATTTATCGCTGAAAAATTATTCTTTATCATTTGAAGTAAACTATCGTCTGATTGTGAATTGGGTCACCATTGCTCTGTCTGACTGGTAGATAATAAGTCTTTATTTGAAACATGTAATTATTATTATAAACCAGATGGATGAATTCTTGTGTAATGTTTATTCTCAAATATAATATCAGAGAATATGTTTTACTTTTATCATTTTTTATGAAGAACTACATGAAATATGTTTTTTGAAGTGAAACTTCTTTTGGCAGGGTGGGGAAATTTTTTTCGTTACCCTTATTTTTTCGAACTTACTACATTGTTGGCCTGTTAGGGCCGCTAAAGTTTCACCAGACTACATTTGCGTTACGCGTTACCGTTGCTATAGTAACCATTAATATATTAACCGTTGCCATGGTAACATGGTAAATTTGCAATTTAAATTTCTTTTATAATATTCCATGCACATGTGTAAACGGTAAATATTGAAAATGCAAGTTGTTAGTTAATAGACAACTCAAAACTATTTATACTGAACAATTTTAGTTATGAGTTATCTTAATCCGTTCATTTATTATGTTTGATAAATTATATTATTCAAATTATGACAAAGTACCTATGATTTGAAATGGAGATTTTGATGTTAATTTTGCTATTCTCTTTAAAATTGATTGAATTTTTAAAAGATAATTTCAACTTATCCCTACAAAATAACTGAATGATATCAACGACAAAATCAAATACAGCGATTGATGTAGTGTTTTCAAGATTTTTAGATGATATTGAGTGCAAAACTTGTAAGTATTTCTTATTTTAGTTACCACAAGACTTTGATAACAAAAATATGTACTGAAACACCCATAAGCGTAACTCAAATAAGCCAATTTTTTTTTAAGCACAGTTTAAAACAATAATGATAATGCGTGTAATAATTAATGTGTTACGTGTATACAGGGTATAAATAAAATTTTATTATAGAATTTAATACATATAAGCCAGAGAAATTTCACTTCCTCCGCGTATACACATGCAAAGTTACATTTTTTTCTTTGTATAACGAGGAAGTAAAAATACTAATTTAAAATTTTATTTGGAGAATTCGTGTTACTTTCTTCGATAGTCTGAATATTAATCGAGATACTCGTACATTAAACCGAGGGTAAACAACAATATTGTAGTGTAAGAAACACAGTGAGTGCGGAACGACTGTCCACGGCCATTAACTGTCGTGTTTTTAAAGTGAACGAACGTTTTATCGACCATCAGTTGGTTTAGTGATACTTATTATAGTTTATTGATAACTCCAGTACTATAACATTATTCTTTGATTTAAATCTCGTCCCTCATAATTTATACGTCGCAACTAAATTTACAATTACACTAAATTTATGTAACATTTACAAAGATATCCTTATCAGTTTCATTTATTTTATCATAATTGAAATGATACAATCATAAATTAGTAATAGTAATTGTAAATATGTGCAAAACAAGTCCATAATCTTATAATATCAATATGCGCACGATGCGAGACAGACATCTCCGGGCACGTTTCGATCTTGGTCAAGGCGAGGCTGTCGACCGTGACGGCACGCCAAACCTGCCGAGCGTAATGGATGCTATTTGTCATTTTTTATATTGGAAACAATGAACGGAGTACAATATTTATGAACGTCAACGTTCCCTCATATAATTTTGCAATCATTGTAATTCGACTCCGACAATAAATCTTAATATACTCAAACATTTTTCCACTGAAATAGAAGATGATGTAGATATAAATGGAAACACAAAGTGTACGATTTATGAACAAAAGTTAATTAAACAGGAATATCCATAATTTTAACAAAAAATATTATAATGCACCTTGAAATAATCTATATAAGTACTTTTCACATATACCTTCATCAAGCGTAAATATTGAAAATAGGTTTTGTACAAAATTACAAGTTGTAAACCATATAAGCTTAAGTCATTTTAAATATATCTCAACTGCAAAGCAGTAATGTATTATGACAAAAAAAAAAAACGATGAAACGGTGTTTTAAGTAGGTAAATTAATGTGGTATCGCGAATCGGTTGGCTCCAGTCCAATAAAAGATAATATGGTAGAGCAATCCCAAGGGCATTTGAAATTTATGAGAATATGTTATTTATAACAAGAATGCTTGCAATAGATATTAAGAAAACATTATATACATAAATATTCGCTATGTTATCTAATTTGCCTTTTCAAAAACAAGCAAACGTTTTTTATCTTAAGAACATTTGTGGGTACATAAATAAGATATGTTTATTTTATCTATTTCAGTAATTTCATGGTTGTGTTCGTGGCTCCAGCACTCTCATCAGCAATCTTTAAAATTTATACCGTGTTATAATCCTTAACTTTATCCTTATCTAAAAACCCAATCTCTGTGGTATGTTTAATCGTTATTTGTAGTAGAGGCAATAATAACTCCGATATCATAAACTTATTTGTGAATATTTAAATGTCGTTAACTCTTGTAATGGCGTCACGAGATTATTGCTTGATAGAATAAATGCTTCTTACAATATTTGTCGGTCGTTATCCATAAAACTGGAGAACATAAATTATATTTACCAATTTCCGAGCGTCGTAACAACACGTACGAAAACAAATCGTAAAATTTGTGATTCAGGGTATAATACTACATCAATAAATTCTTTTTCAAAATTAATGTCGAATGGAGAACGCGCTATTTGATCTTTTAGTTTTAACAATCAACAGTATATATCTCATATTATATTATGGTCATATAACCATTCATCTATTAAAGCATTTTTAATTATACGTTTAATATAATGCTAGCAAAGCCGGCTATTTTAGTGGCGTAAGTAAAATATGTGCTTACCTAGTAATATATAATATTGCTTTTAGTTTTAACAAACGACTTTTAATCTCAAAGCTTCTGATTTCAATATAGGATTTAACCCTTAGATGCATATTGTTGTCAAATGTCTACAATCCACTTCCAGTTAATTTTATTCAGAAACCTGAGTGTATGAGTTTCCGAAACCATGTAAGAACCTTAACAAATATATCTTACGTAAGGAAGAAAAAGTTACAGTACTTTTAGGGGGTAAGTTAATTGTTTTATGCCGTTATATTAAAATTAGTTTCAGAATTGAAAACAAAAATCCTGCATTTGAGGGTTAAACGATGAGATTTTGTCCGCGTTACTTTAAAGCATCCTTCCATATATATCAAGTACTTTATTTCCAAGTAACAATAGGTACTTACTCTTCAATATAGACATTGACCATTGAATAAATAACAGTCAAACTTTACGTATGGATTACGGAATATTTGAAGATAGCATAGCAATATCAACATGTTTACAAGTTGTTATTTCATTAGTAATAGAGAGCGCGAATGTATATTTTTATTTCATGCTACCGTATAAGCGGATACTCGGCTTGTAGAATTGGAAATGAGCCAGCGTCGATGTACGAGTAATCATATTCCAAGTGGTCGTATCAACTAAATGTTGATTGATTATTTCCTTTCTCTGTAAACGACCGGATCGACCTCTGCTGGAGCAGTTAAGTTGAATATAAATACGGTATCATTTTTACGGAATCCATCTCATTAGCGGTATGATATATTATTATACTCCTACATACTCGTACACCTTTATGGAATCGGCCCAATCGATTCAAATTAATATCTATAAATATGGTCTTGTTGGAATTAATCTTAACTTGTGTTGAAAAACTTATTAGCCTTGATATGTCAATGTTTCAATTTCAGATTTAATTGTAGCCTTAAATGTGTTTTATATATAAAATAAATATTTTTTGCTGGAGATATTATGGCATATAAATTTCCTAATACAATTATTGATTTGATTTTCATTATTTTTAATGACATACTACTTATTTAAATATACCTTTCCTCTTTAGTAATTTACTTGAACCCACTTACTATCTTAATAAAGTTAGTTGATTTATTAATACAATATTTACTTTTATTTTATGAATGTGAAATATTTCCAGCTGTAATTAATTTGTTTAGCAAATTATTTATAAGATTATAGCTTATTAAATCAATTAATATATATTAAAAGAAGATAAATTAAATGATTTCAAGCTATATGACGGAATATATGATATTTATTTTTCAATAGCTTACGTTATAAATGATTAAAACAGTACATTCAAACGTAATTCATTTTAATACGTGTTCATATTATCAAACTTCCTTCCGCTCAATTAAAGTTCGATAGCGTAAAACATGTTCTCCGTCCTTACGTACCACAACATCCTCAACTACTTTATGTTAAAACCGACCGTCCGCATTCGACCTTTCAGCACTTTTAATGAGTTTCTAGCCGAATTTACAGTTATTGTTTTACCCTAGTTGCCGTGGATTTTCGACTTATTACGTATATTGAATAGCAAATTGAGTTTGTCGAAACTTTATGCAGTCACGGACACTATCGTTAGATTAACTTGGACTAATTCTGTTTTATTTGACACGTTTAATATGTAATTAAACTTTGTAAATAGTTACAGTCGTATTTAATTTGTTGGTTTACAACTGTTACTTATATTTTACGAGTAGTAAATATTTCAGATGTTTCGCAATCACTTATTATGCAATAACTATTGGTTTATTGATATTTGTAAATGTAAGTTATTTAATATATGCATATACTTATTTACACATTCAGTTCCATGCGTTATTTATCTCAATACAGATAAATAATAGGCAGAGTAATTAATGTTTTTATAATTATGCACGTCAAGAAAGCATAAAGTCATATGATTGCATTTGTTATTTAAACAGAATTAAAGCAAATTGAATGTGTTCAATTTAAAGATGTTTCTTATGAAAGTCAATTTTATGTTATTGTAAAATTTGGCATAAAGGCAAAATGAAATTCATTTCGCTTTCCGCCGTTCATTGGAGTTAGCGTTCAATTCTCAAAGTTAAGGAATTCGTACCGATTTTATTAGTGTATATCTGTATGTACAGAAGTTCTGTTATTATCTTATTCATTTAATTGTAAAGTTGAAATTTGAGCTTAAATTGTTGGGAATATCTTTAAAAAGCGTTACATACTCCCATTGGGTCCACGATATTTTTGTGTTGTAAAATTTCTTAATATAGGGAAAGTCCGCATAATCACATTAGTATGCTCTGTCTATAAGCCTTTCGCTAGTTATACTCCTTGTAATATATTCGGTACGTATATTCCTTTGTAAAGCATATCCCTCGTACCTTATGTTCACAATAATGAAGAAACTCGTCTAAGTATATGTATATATATGTACATATATACCACACTTGTATATAATTTTTAAACATCTGGATATGCTTTATCATAGTTTGAATTTAGGACACAAACGTATCGTCCAGAATTCTTTTATTTAAAAATGTGGACCTGCAAATCAGCACAGTCGTAATTAGCTTTTGCTTCATCAGCTAAAAAGAATATTACACAAATGAAATTATATTTGTAACGACTATACAAAATGTCACAATCTCTTATAAAAGTGTTCTTCAAAACTTTTCCTTTTTATCTTGAAATTATTTTCGGTCAGTCCGTACCGTATTTTGTAACCACTGTTGTTGTGATACATGTTTTATTTTTAAATGTGTTAACTGTTATGAGAGAAATTTATAATCGATTATCGTATGTAATAAAGTTATAAATGGTACACAAAGAACCGTTAAATGTTATGAACACGAATAATAGCAATACCGTGTACTTTCTTATAAGGTAAAAATAAATTGCACGAATAAGGAATAAAGAAAGTAACAATGCGGCTATATATTATAGGTGTAGCTTAAATTTGATGAGAGCTTTTTACAAAACTGTTATATATTTTAATACACATCGGCATAATTCGTATGTATAAAAGATCGGTATCGATAAAAAAATCAAATTTTAAAATACACTAGATACTCTTTGCTTGGCTTACTGAATGTTGACTCACAATCTTTTCAAAATTATTAACGCGTCGCAATGTATTAATTATCATATCGTTAAAAAGTTGTTACGAAAGTAATCACGGATAACATTACAGAAGTTTGTTCTTAGTGACAAACTTGAAAATTATCTACTTCCAGCCATTACAGTTTTCGATGCGGCGAGTTTTAGCCAGAGCTCCGCGGCGCGTGTTTAGTAGTTGGAAACTTTGTGGACTTCACCAAACTGTCGTAACATCTCATCTTTCTTTACTTCGAAATATCGTGTTTATTTGTAACTTTGGTTAATTTTAACAATGTTTGTAATTGAATACAATCATCTATATCTTTCAATTAATGGTCGTCAAACCTCATTATTAGGATTAAAAAATTAAAAGTTTTATTTTGCAGTAATGTTATCAATGAAACAAACATTTTAAATTTATTCACTTAATAAACTTCTAACAAGTTTTTCAACTTCAAATGTCAAAGAAAGTTAAATATAAGGCTTTGAAAGATTCTGAAATAATCGGATAGAATTCAAGGGTGGCAAAACTTTTAACGTATTTCCAGCCGTGAGGTTAAACCGCTTGAAAAGGGTGGAAGGCGTGGTTGAGGAGAAAATATACCCCTCCTCTATGCCATTCGTGAATACCGCTTTAAGTTCTCTACGTAATTGCTGTCTGGCTGCGAATAAACTTTGTATTACATTACCCGAGTTAATTTATAGTGTCTCCTTATTCATTGCTTTAAGTTACTTTTGTTACCGAAACTACTGAACTTATTCCAAGAACCTTCCTCACGTGCTTCATCAGAAAGTATTTAGTTAAGAAAAGTTTTATTTAGATAATATCTTTTTATTACCTTCTCTCTATGCTGCATTAGCATTTTATTAAATTTTAAGTAAAAAATAATATTGTCTTAATTATAGATATTTCGGTAACGTTTATTAATTTTATTTGAGATTGAACCGTTCAAAGTCATACATACTTTTTAATGTGTACTTAATCACATATAGATCATCTAATGTCATTTAGTTATGTAGGACTTTAAGTCTACATTAATTATACAATTATTTTTACTTATGAATCATCTGTTCCTAAAAAAACTGTTTAATTTTTTAGATAAAATAGATGAATTGTAAATTTGTGAACAAAACGGATAATTATAAGTATTCCGTTAACATGTATTGCAGTGAACCTTGACCCCTTTTGTTTCCTGACACATCATTCCAAATACGTTGATACTAACTCGCTTAATTTTCATTATTCTGCAGTAATAGGTTAAACAGTTACGTAATAAACGCCTACATCCCACGTATTCGGTCACTAAGTCGTGATTATACGTTTAAATTGTCCGGATTAAACAGAATAGAATAAAAGCGATCTATGTCTCATCTGCTCACAGACAACGAAAGTTCACAATTGCGTTGGGGCACTAATTGACTATGAACTTTACAATTACGAGGTTAAGTGGCCTATAGATATAAGAAGTGGAAGTCACAACAATACGGTCCATTATACTTGATATCTTAACTAATAATACAATAACAGCTATAACTTGTTAACATAATTCAGACGTATAAATAATGGAAATTGATTCAGCAAATAATGTAGTTTGCCTAATTAATTTGCCAACTGTAAATTGCATTCCAATAAATTTAATGAACTCCACGTGAAGGTTATCTATATTATACAGATGCACGATTTGGAGTTGTGTGAGCGCTGCCAACGCGCATTCCATGACGAGCGAAATCCATTTATTATTAGAGCTGCATGATAACGATAAACCAACGAGGTCAGATGAGAGCGTGCAAAAAATAGAAACGCTGCTTTACTGCGCGTGACTAAAGAGTCGATGCAAGCAAGATGGCGCGCATAACCTTCTCACTCATACAACAGAAACTCCGTAAATTTGTCTCGCTCTAAAAGATTTGGTTGCCGTTAATTTTTTTGCCCAGTGACTAGGTAAGTTTTTTGTTCCATTTTTTGCCATTGAATTTCACGAATTATATGACAGTAGCGAAACATCTACCTTAGCGATTAATTTTTGTTCCTTTTTTTCGTATTTGAAGTTATGTAATGATAAGTTCAGAATTATACGATGTATTTTATAATAGTTACAGAATAAAAATTAACCAAACTGTAGCGAATGTATTATTTACTTGCCATAATGTACTATGGAACTACGACTGTTGGCTCGTAATTTATTGGAAATCGTTTGCAGAATGATTATATATAAACTATATACATTAAGTCTACGCTGATAGACTTTGCAATAAATAGTATTCAAATGTAATACCTAATAACATAACAAAAACATTATTAATTACAAAATGAGTGAGTAATGGCCTGGTGTTATGTAGTCTGGTGGAACTGTAGCGGCCTTGCCAGGATAACAGTCTAGGTCAGTTCGATAAAAAAAGAAATGGCCTGGTGTTATAAGTCGTGAAGGAAACTTTTCTCACGAAAAATATTACAGTAATATAATTAATGATATATGATCGCAACATCTATATACCTACGTGTATTACGAAACAAATAATTGTTAAAAAGGTAATTTTGAGTCGCTTACCAAAAATGTTAAACCAATTTAAACGGTTGAACTTAATACTAATAACATATTTATTTAAAAATATTTTTTCTTTGTCCTTCCTTTTACTAGCCTGTATTGCCGTGATTGTTAACGTATCTTATACACACAAAGACACCGGTAATCCATAGATAAAAATACCGGCTGAAGTATAAAGGATATATTTTTATGCGAAAGACGTAACTTATTATTTTTATCGGATTGAACTTACGCAAAGGCAAACAGATATCCTAATATCTGTAAAAAAATAACATTACACTATTATAGGTATATCATTTCCGAATTAAATGTTGATCATAAAATGAACTTACTCAGTTCTTTATTTCCCTTTTTTTTTTAATTTAGTATTATAGTTAGAATTTATTATTTTATTATTTACTTAAACCTGACTATATGGACTTTGCAATTTGTATGTCATTGCCCATTTGATCTTATCTGTAATTATCTTCGATAAACAACTATTAAAATTTATTTAAAATATTATTGACGTTTATACTTTAATATCCAACGCAATTCAAATTTAGTTACTGTTTGATAAATGATAACTAATAAATATTGAGTAGAGGATGCTCATATATATACCTACTTACATAATTGAAAATGATACCTATATATTATCTACATAATTGTAAATGATTTAAATATCTAAACTGTACATGTGGGCGGATAAACTATGTCGTTATGTGTGGCTGTTACGTGGGCGCTTGAATGAATAGCGTTTTTATTACCTGCATTAAATTGAAGTCTTTTCGGTTAAAATGTCTTTTACAATAATATGTTCAGTAAAATACTATTTAAAATTTGTTAAATACTTAAACAATTTTCCCAACATACACATTTCGCTTAAATATCATAAATGGTAAAAGTGTAGTGCATACTTATTATTACTAAAATAGACTAATATAAAAATAGAATAAATAACCTAACCTAACTACATTTATTAATTAAATTGAAATTAATAATAACACTTCTGTTTTAATTAAGTATGAAGTTAGAAATACATAAGATGTACCAAATTATTAGAGAATACGAATAATTTCAATGACAATCGATTATATACTATCGCGTAAAGAGGAATGCTGCACAAATAAAAAACCACGTGGTGTGCAATGTGTATTGTTCCGTTCCGTTTACTGGTAGCACGTTGTTACCAGGCGGACGCGTCGACATGTGATGTTTTTGTTCAAGACTAATTCAAGATGGCTGCCGGCACGAATGTTGCCATTCGCTTTCCCACGTCGCGTCCCGCACTGCTACGACTTTGCACGCTTCTTACTCGTTTCTTTTTCTATTGTTAATCTCGATTAGACATCACGGTTCTTTGCTGACTTCCATTATAATTACGAAGCCGGGTATATTAATGCTTTTCACATTATGTCATGATCCATGCCGTTGTACTATGACGTTCTTGGTTTCACCGTACACGTGGCAAGACAGGTTGTTTCTATTATCTAACATGTGGCATCGACTCAGCTGCATAAACTGAAACATAGCTTTCTACGCTTACTTCACACATGTTCTCATTAAATATTTATTAGTAATTAAAACCAATATTGCTTTATGTTTTGATATACAAAAATTATTTGAGAATGGTTGTAATTCGTATTACATGCTCTTTTATCGCTGCATAAAGTTTCATGTTTGTGTATTATTTTAACATCTTAAATTCATTTGCATTTTTTATTATCTATGCATTGTTCTACGGGCCATTAATACGGGACTATTCACATTGTTTTACCGTTCACATGCCGTGATGTCATGCTCATTGTTGTTCCCAGAACATCAAATCTACTTATAATTTGCTTTTTCATAATTTAATGAGGCGATACAATTAATTATACGT
The DNA here is from genome assembly GCA_035772565.1 of Antheraea assamensis. NCBI lineage: Eukaryota > Metazoa > Arthropoda > Insecta > Lepidoptera > Saturniidae > Antheraea > Antheraea assamensis. Next base: position 1,168,221 of record JAQQSE010000112.1, on the reverse strand, counting down.
TGCATTCCACGCTTAATCAAATATTGACAATGGCGATGCTATTATAAATCGCGGCCGTTGCCTTGTAATCGTGCAGCGCAATCATGGCTGTCGGTGTCGGAATACGCAGATGACCGGATATTACACAGATACATTAAATTGCTATTGACATTATGAGTCAACGTTGGAAATTATTCATAATTTTTTCACGAGTATATCGTAAATCAATTGAATTAAAGGCCAGTACGTTACAGACGTTTAATTCTACGACTAGAAAGACAAGTTTAATATATATTAGATGTGCTATGACCACACGATCAGTTTCACTTCTGTTTAGTAAATGAATAAAACATTATGTATAGAATTCGTTTATAAGTATGGGATATAGGGAATAAAGTTTATACTATTTGTGTAGGTACAATACTTTTAAATTCTGTTCAATGCTATGGACTACACGTTACGATATACAAAGATGTGAATTAAAAAAAATCGCTTAGTTTTTACGAAGGATGTGTGTCATGGCTCAGTCTTGCGCGTGTTTTACTCACTGTTTCATACATATTCAAGAGACGCCAGAATGCTATCATAGTCGGTCGCCATTGAAACGTAAACTTGCTGAATACCAAACGAACATTACATTGTTAAAACCTGTATTGAAATTATTTAACATTTTGACTTCCTCTACTAGATCCATAAAATTGACAGGAAGCCATCAGATATTTGTTTTAATAACCTATACAAGTTTTCCTTAAATCTATTTTCATATAGGTATGACGTTATCAACTCTTATGACGGATTACAGGCAAAACATTATATTATCACAAGCACGCCGGTTCTGTATACTTTAAAGGATATTATTATTTATACATTTTATACTGTACTAATCAGTTCGCTTAGCGTTGACCCACTTGTCGTCGATAAGCGTTATCGTCTCGTTACGAGTTTCATGTATTAGTTGTGCAATTTAGTTATCATTTAGCTGTTACCGCTTTATTGATAATGTTGTTGATATTTTCAAGTTCATCAACGTCCTTTGTTCTTATTCAGCGTTCTGTAAACACATTCCATTTTCGAAGTATTGTTTCCTTTCAACATTTATTATTTACATAAACAGTGACGCAAGTTACCTACCTACCTTTTATGTACGGAGAGAAGCTATTCTAAAATTATTGCTATTATCTTCGAACTTATTTGTTTACAGGTTATAAAATATGCTCATTCGTAGTTTACGTAATTTATTTACGTTTTATATTTTCCTTTTCAATTGACACTTATTTCTACAACTTTACATCAGTTTATTTGTATCATAAACATACATATGTTTTCGAGTCGTCTAATTAACGTTCGTAATAGGTATTTACAAAATCGTTTATAAATCCGTCGTATTATACGATTTGCAAGGACTAATCGCTTCGCTCGTTCGGTCAAGGTGACCTTCCTTGCGTCCAACATCGCAAGTTAACGGCTCCCTATTCGATGTAAATTTTGCTCACGACTCTTAAGTTCTAAATACTTACGAATACAATTTAAAACCATGCTTTGTGAAACGCCACACAAGACACTAAAATGATTAGCATATTTTGCTTTTCAACTGCTCCATCATAGTTTTCTTTTAATAACAAAAAAAGGGAACACGTGGTGTGCTCTGTCCGCCATTTTGCAATATAAATAGCAAGATGGCGGCGGGCCGTTGGTTGGCGAAAGTACTTGGTAATTATAAGCGGCGCGGCGTGGCGCGGCGGGAAGGCAAGCAGTAACGTGAGGATCTATGGCCAGGCCGATGCACGCAACGCTCGACTTGATTTATATCGCTCTCTTGTTTCCATTCGGACAATTGTTCTTGGTTTTATGCGTTTGAGACTTGCTATTCTGGTATTGTTTGTCGGTTATGGGAACTGAACTCGTGTATGTTTTCAATGACCTTTATTGCTTAAGCAACTATATTGAACAACTTTTTGGATTTGTGTTCACAGTTCAAGTTCACATTATTTAATTGAAATACATTATACTAGTATTTCAATGCAAATGAGCATATAATATACATAGGTACTTAATTAAAGTCAAAATAAAGAATTTGTTATAAAGTTCACGTTTGTAATGCTTTCCTGAAATGTTCCTAACTCTGCTATTTATTCTTATGTCTGTACACACATGTACCTGTCTATGTATTCCTATGGAGTTTTAAAGTACGCTTATCATCACTCAGACAATAAAATTTAAAAATATTCGGTCTCTACTCTTTATTTTATTATTGCAGATTATAATAATTAGTAATTTGTTATAAGTATTCTTATATTATTTTCATGCATGTAGATTCAACGTTGAGATATAGATTAGATTATATTTAAGTTCAGTTAATAATTACAAGTAATATTTACATAAATTTTACTATCGGGCTGGTTTTTAATGAACCTAATATATTGGGTAATCGGCATTAACATCTCTTCATAAACTGATGTAATGTGAAATAATAGCTCATATGTTAATATAACTTTGGTGACTGCTTCTACTCTTATATCTTTTTTACATCATTATTAATTGAATATTATTTTAAACATTACACATAATTAATAATCTGTTACATAAATTATTTCAATGTTGCTTTTGGCAAGCGCACAGGTAGATTAATATACTTGTTTTTTTTTAAACTTAACTTTTATATCTTATCTATTATTTAAGTACTCCTTGTTTTTTTATATCAAATATTTACCTATATCAGTCCGTGTCGTTGGGCATTAAACAAAAATGGAAATGGATCAATCGAATCCAAAAAATAAGTAGCCTAGAATCATTTAGTATAGTAGTAGTAATAGTCATAAAGCCATGCCGATTTAGTCCAGTGAAGCTATGAAGGAGGCCCCTCAAGCCAAAAGCGTATTGTCAGTTCGAAAAAACCCTTCCCGATACACTTTTTAGACATTAGTTTTAACGTTATTGAGCCTCAAAGTAACTGTATTTTCATTACATGTGAGGCCATGAGCACCATAGTGGCCTATTTCAGTTTACAATATTGAATTTATAATTTTTTATACTTAAAATTAATAATGTTGATCGAACTAAGGTGATGTAAAAGTGATTCAATGAATATTCACTAGATGGCAGCAAAAACACTGTTATGGTTTTTAGTCTGTGATCTAATGATAAAAAATACTGTTTTTATTTTCTATGGTACTCAAAAGGCTTGTCCATTGTAATTAGACCACTATGGCTCTAATGGTCTCATAAATACAATGACGTCAAAACTACTGAATTTTTTTATTTCCAACTTACCTATACTGTTAGCCTGGCAAGGCCTTCCCAGTTTCACCGGACTACTACCATTGAACGTTGAACTGACTATTATACTTTAATTAACTAATAAACTACTGTAATTAAAGATTATCATTGGAACGCTGAAAATTGTATCATATAAATTTATTTCATTGTCTTTTAAAAGCAACTATGACGATCTTCCTAATTTAAATTTTAAATGTTTATTATGATAATGATACAAACAATGATACTAAAACTTTCAACTGTTTTAATACGTTAAATATATAAAAACTTATATATTATTTATAACTTATATAAAAACTTCAACGACTTTGAAGGCCGCGTTATTTATTTCGCCATTTTTAGAGAAATCAGAAATTTATTCATGAATATATATTAAAACAAGTCGGATTGTATAACGCCATATTTAAAACTGTTCAATATTCATGTCTCTAACTATTTGCATACCAGACGGGCAACATTTAAACTGTATCAAAAATGGCATCCAACTTACCCTCATGTCTGTATATGTTCATACTGGTCTATAACAAAGGCCTGTTTTGTCAGCACACTAAATTCGAATTCATGGCCGTTTAGTTATTTACGTTATACAAATAAGTATTGATAGAATTCCGTTGTCGGCATTGAAGTAATCCATCTTAATTTATAACTTGTTTTTGCACGTTATTGCTACACAAAATAACCTCGATTTCATTAAAAAAAAATTGTACATCCGACGTAATATTTTAATTTCTTTATAGCTTGATGGAATCTCTCGACACGCTGATTGTACAACCGATTAAGGTTTTTTCTTTATTGCTTTTTACCTTTCAAAAGCAAAAAAATTCGTCGCCGTTTGTGTGATCGCTTCCTATTCCGTCTGGGCGTTTATGAAGGTTATTTTTCACTTAAAAACCGTTGTTGTTCCATGTCATTGATTAGAGTATTTGTTACAGCGGGGATTCAATAATTATAACAACATCATAATTAAAAAAAATAATTAATTACAACAAAATGTATTAAATCTTTTACACTGGATAATGTGGCATTACCTAAGACAAATGTATAAATACGAGTAGATGGCTTAATGGATTTCAGTCTTCGTGGACATACTTATTGATCTATAGCTGCAGTGAGGATCATGTATCAAATTCTATGGTAGAAATGAAAGTGGAAAAACCTACAATAAAAAATAAACAATAAATTAATGTCACAACATCGTACGTCAGTGAATTTTGTTCAATTTCATAGTTTTATTCGGCATCATATCATAGAGACCAGTAGGTTGATATTGAGAGTTTTATTTATTTTATAGAAAAAGGTTGTTTGCTCTGTTTGTGGTATACTGTATAAATAAATACATGTTCTAAATCTACAATAATCATTTACATGCCTACGTGATAATTGGCGTATATGGAAAATATAGGATAGACACTTATATTTCAGGAAATAGGTAATAAAAATTGTTCTATAGTCCAATTTATAGATTATCAATAATAAATGCATATTTTTTCAGAAATTAAGTTCACTTTTCATTTAATAATATCAAACGGTTGTGACGTGTCTGTCTCAATATATTTACAATATGGTATCATTGACACAAGCTAATTATGATTGTTATAACGGTATTATCGTATAACTAGTATAAAAATATTGCTTATTTTGAGAAGGCAATATTTTATGCATAAACATAAATATTTACATTATTTCGTATTATGCCCGTTCGTTCTCTGAATTCTCACGTAAAATATAGTTTTCTCCTTGAAGCAGATGATAAATCACGATGTTATTCACGCTACTAAGTTTTGTGTTGTGTCGTTTGAAATATGTCTTGGCTGGGGACGAGAGCACCAAGATTTACAGATATTATAGTTAATTATAAACTCCACGAATACGTTGATCGAGAACGTTTGTTACAATAATTTCTTTACGTATATTTAGTAATATGATTTCTTTTTAATTGTTATCATTAGCATTACTATATCTATATGAGTTATAATTACTATGTATTTCAATTATACGGACCTTTCCTTAATCGAATTGTAAACAATGTAGCTCAAACATGAGTAACGTTATGGTTTTTAATGCGACATTTACTACTTGGAAGGTAAAATTACAGAAGTTGATTTTTTTTTTTCGAACTGTCTACACCGTTGACCTGGCAAGACCTCTACAGTTTCACCGGACTACTAAGGGAAACGTTTAACCTGATAGTAAACAGAAGTGGAGAACAGATGTTATTAGTATTAAACCTTACCTTACCTTTAGGACGTAGGTCGATTTGGCAAACACAGCAAACCATTTCATTAAAAGTTAATATAATAATCCGCCGTCTATGAGATCTAGATGAGATATTTGTATAGGTTCGTTGCGGTGTCAAATTATTGTGGTCAAACGCTAAAACCTATAAAAAAAAGAAAACAATTTTATATACTCATAATCCCCACTCGATCAGCTCATGTGTGCCCCAGGAGTCTATCCTCGCGGCCTCACTGTTTAATCTTTTCATCAGTTCTCTACCTCGATCCCTGGAGGTCGAGATAAGTTGTTACTCTGATGATACACTCATTTATGCCTCAGGCTGACACTGAATCAATTTTAGAGACCCCATCCAACACCGGTCGTTCGCGTGATCCTGGCGAATAATATTGTAAATGGTGGGTCGAAATCAACCCTGATAAAAGTTACGCGATACTCTTCAATCTATCTAAGTAAAACCGATATAAGTTCAAGCATCTCACTCTATACGGAGCCTCTTAGCCGTCGTAGTCTGGCGGTAATTTTCGCTCCAAAACACTCGCCGCGACCTCCCTTAGCAGAGGTGCAAACCTTGATTCGATCCCCCAGAGTGGAGCGCTCGAAACGCTGCGAGCGTGATACAGCAACACTGAAAATTTTCACTTACTAGCTCAACACACAACACAGATTACCCCAGTTACATGTACATTCAGACATATGGTAAAAGGGCTTTATTTTTATTCCCTTAATTTTCGAAATTGGTTATTTTATTTTAACCGAGTTGTCGGGCTCGAAATATATGTTTATGTTCGTGAGGCTGACATGCAGGTCGCAATAATCCATATATGTTTGAATACTTTAGCTAGCTTAGCTTAGTCAGAATTAATAGTTGCCATGTTGCAATCAAGGCAACACTCCAAGCTAAGGATCGGCCACTTGGCGCCCTTGAATTTGTTGCTATACGGCTGGGTATTTTAAGCACTCGCCCAAAAGAAATCAGTGAAGCTGTAAGATCCACGCGACAGGCGGTCAGCGTTAGCCACTTCAAAAAAAAACTCTTAATTTTCTTTATTATAGTAATTTAGAAAATTCTGTTTGAATTTTGTGAAATTAGAATGTTTTCCATTGTACAATGTAGTACTTCCTAGTTAACATGTAAAATAGGTACATTCAGTTTTGGAATTGGAAGAAGTTCTTGATGTATTATGATTTCTTACACTTTAACACAATACAAGTATATTCATTGTGTTATTTAAAAAAATTCAAATAACTTTAATCTGTAATATCATCTAGCAAAGGTGAAACGTAAATATTGTAGTAGAATTGCATTATTTGTATACCTATAAATAAATGTATAAGGAGTAATAACAAGTAAATGTGTATAAACATGATAGCGCTGTACTTAATTTATTGCTTTTGCATCAAAACGTTTATTTTGTCTCCACCGAGAACGTATTGTTTATTATAGTTAGCAGATTGTACGCCATCAAGGAATCGCATGCCAATTCGTTTGACCTCATTCCCGAGACTAGTTCTGCGTAATCTCTTATATCGGGATAATGAAAACATAGCTATTTTAAGACTATATACAGCAGTGAAGCGCTAGTTCAACTTATTATTTGTTTGTATTACAACTGGAACGTGTGCCAAGTGTATGCACGTTTTCAATACTCGACGTTTCTCAAAGTGATTTACTGTAAACAACAAGAGAAAGGTACTCGACGATAGATAACTCGTTTTTTTTTTTTTGGCGTCGATTCATTACGACGTTCTCGTAATACAAACTTGAAAAATATTTATAAAGCGATACTACTTGTACATTCCAATGGTCGTTTCGGATTACGTTTGTCCACGTAACGTGATATTTTCGACGTGTGAATCGGTTTTCGTGGAGCGTGCTTCGTTATATAGTACATTTCATTTGAAAGAACACCGTCCGGTCTGACAAGATCTTTACTGGCTCAACTGAACCGGTGAGACGACATCCGTTAACTATCAACAATGCACGAAACCAGTTCTAGTTCCCGCCTTATCTCAATTAGAAAGCTTAAGTTACTTGATATATTTGTGACGTTTTGATCGATGAAGACAAAATTGTTTTTGCTATCCTAACTAGATCAGACACGTTTAATCTATTCAATATTCATATTATCAAGTCTGCTTTGTAATACAAATAAGTGTTATTAGATTTTTAGTTCACAATAGATAAGAGTACTTTGTTATTTAATGTAATGCTGTTTATTATTTTAACATTATCTTTAACAAGAATAATAAACGATTAGTACGTTTGATATTGTATAAATATTAAATGTACAAATAGATCTATATACACGTAATTAAAATACAGTTTCTTTTATCTCGAATCACGTCAAAACTACTGAACCTATCGACATAAAAGTATGACCACTGGATGCGTTTTTTTTTCCTAAACGTTTCTAGGCTACTTATTTTTTGGACTCCATTGATACTTTACCAGTAAAAAATATACTTAATGTACAAAAAACTGGACGAGTATCATCTAGTATTTATAATACATTATAATAGAATTTATAAACTAAAAAAGAAAAATACTAAACCACTGCATGGATTATATATAATTTCGAATTAAGATTTGAAGAGACTATTATAAAGAATTTATTCACAATTCTAAACCTGTTCGTCTCGTCATTAATATTAATATATTCGCTCATTTCTGATTAAATTGATCTGAGAGCGTAGAACGAGCTATATCGGGCAACGAACGCTGTCGAGACTCGAGTCCTCAGACCCCATTTCTCACGTTAGGACCAGTCGGTCGTACTGGTCGGTCGACATGCCGATCAAGAAAGGCGCTGGCGCGGTGCCTTAAAGGGGAAAACGGCATATGTTTTTTGCTCCCCCAAGTATTCGTCCGCCATTACCTTAGTCGTTCGTGCAGCGGTTTGAAATAATGTTTAGATTTAGCTCTGCATACATATTTATAGAAGTATTCGGTGATAATTTATTAATACACGTTTCTAAAAGAGGCAAATAATGTTGCAGACAGGAAAGGTTATTTTTTTATCATACAATAATACATAGAAACCACGAAACCGCACAATCTCTGTGTCAATGACATTGCGGCAAAGTGGTAGTACGGCTCCGAGGATCTTATAAAGATTGATATATTAATGAAATACAGGAATTTCTCTATTTTTATTTGCATTTTTATATGCACTTTTACTCGTCACCGGAGGTAGGTAAATTTAAACAAATTCCTTATAAAATGTGACTGTTGCGTAGTATGCCTTTCACGCCACCGAATCCGCGGTATGATACTTCCGCACATAGGCATTCACAGTTCATTCCTGCTCGATAATGCTCGGTTTTCGTCAGGCGGCCAACACGCACACTGCTGCCAATAAACCGCGCTGCGCCTCACGACCTTCCCGATATTACTACGTTGTCGCTTAGAGTATTTTCTGACTCTTAAACTTTGTATGATAACTGTTTTACAGCTAAGATAACCTTTGACCATGAAAAATGGTAAACATTTTTTCAGATCTGACTTTTAATTCTAGAAATTAGAGTATTCAAACAAATGAAAAGATAATCACCTAAGTTCTATACATAATATCGCTATAGATGCACATTTATAACCTGTTACACATATAGAGTCTAAACTATGTCATTCCAACTGCTGAAGCTTTGTTACGCTATACATAAGCTTCATCTGTTACCAATCAATCATAATTTTATGTCCGCGTTTGATCAGTATCGTGAATACCGATATATCATTTACCTCTCGAGATTGGCGTGACATGAATCCATATCAACTGGATCTAATATGGATTTCACATTAGCGTCCATGGAAACGAGCGGCTTATGAAGAACTTCCATAGAAAATTGTTTGATTTTATCCGTATCGGTTACAATCTTACAAGTGAATGCACTTAGTATTTATTATACGTTTTGAGTAAAAATGATTAATAGAATCAATTACAGTTTCCTGGCATTGTTTGTATATATTATTTTAATTGTATCAGTAAGTTTTTATAGATACATGTCAATAAAATAATATCTATTATTAATTTAAGAAATGAAAGTAACGATTTCTGGAGAAAAACAGTTACTAATGATAACACAATTTCACGATATAAACTAACTTAAATAAAATTCAGTAAAGAGGGTATTAAGGCATGAACGTTCTTGTAATCCTAACCGACAAATGATTTGTTTGTATGTAGGAAATGTGTCCGTAACAATCGCTCTCGTGTCGGCTTAATAGCTTGCCAAGAAAAAATACGTAGTGACGTAATCTAAATCTAAAGTTTCTTTCAAAAACGTCCAAACACTTAATGATAATGTTAATTATTTATGCGTTTGTAGGAGGTAGTATTTGGTATCTACTAATTCAATTCTGAAATTTCATACACTGATGTAAGCTCCGTTCTTCCTAAGTAACAATATACTTTGTTGTTATGGAATTTCGTATTAAAATTAACGTATACGAAGGCGGAAGATTAGTAGCCATTCATAAAGTAAGAAAACAGTTGGAAGTTAAATATACTGTACAAAATTAAATCGAAGGGCAATCTCAAAATTGTAAATGCATTCGCGAGATCGTTTTTGTACCTATCCATAGTTATTCGTATCAATATAAACACTTTCATAAACATAGCTATAAAATAATGTATATTGGCATCTGCATTAATCAATTTGAGAAACGTTTCCACGTATTTCACTACAATAGACAGGCAATTATGTTAAACAGCTAACAGAGTGAATGTAACATTAAACAGATAAAGTTTTCTATTGCATAACTTACAAACAGGTTTCAACTTCCAATGAAATGCCAGTCGACGCATACGTACATTAATATACAAGCTGTTACTCACTTTACACCTACACTTCGATTATGGTTATCTTATCACGTTCTTGCTTGATTTCGTTCCATATACGGATTCAGTCCTAATTCGAACGGTGTTTATTACATTTAAAGAAATAAATAAATATTTACAAGACCCATTACAATGATTGCTAATATGTTATAAAACAGGATGTTTGGCATATTATGTGTGTATATTTATTTCTTATTGATAATAAAAATCTTATAGACGGTTAACCTCTGCTTGTATGTTGTTGCCCTCGTACCATTTTGCATTTAATAATAAATTTAGAATAAATACTGATGTGTTTATGCATTCAGCAATAAAGTAATGTAATTTATAGCGACCACACAGAAGTATTTTAGTATGAGAGTAATAAGGGGTTGAGGGGAATATGGAATCACAAATCCATTAACGTCGTCCACGCATAAGTCTTTATGGGTTACTGAACCGGCAGCTGCGACGTTTGACATGCGGGTGAACATGAGACACTTGACCACCTGCTAAAATATTGGAAACACGATGTCGAGGCGTTCATGGCAGTTTATACTTATGTATATACACACCTTGTGAGTTGTGACGTGAGTTATTCGAGACGAACTTCGTAGAACTGGCAATTTTAATGGTAATTAAAAATGTTTGCCGTTTTTTTGAGAAAAATAATTCTTTGTTAATAACTTCAACATGATAGTTGGTGATCTTATCATTTGTGATATAAACATATTATTAGGTGATAATAATACAAAAGCCGTCGTCATAATTTTACAGTCCAGAACAAGAGATACTCCAATAAATCAAGTCACATTCTTATCGAAATGTTATTCCTACGTACGTCGTAGATTATTTGCAACTTATCCGCCATACTTGACGTAAACACGTTAATCTCACAAATAACAATTATGACAATTCGATGATATCATTTATATTCTTAACGTGAATGGACTTTAAAATTATTTTCACATCGCTTATTTACATTTTCAATAACACTCGCTATATTATCTTAAATGACACGACACGTTTATTTAAATAAATACACCAACCAGTTTTTTTTTTTAAGATAAAAAAGAAGGTTGTTTATTTCGCATACCTTTTACTCGCCGAAACAGGTTACAGTAACCGGTCGGCGTCTGTTAGCCTTTCTTGTATAACTTATAAATATTCAGTGAGTAATATAATTGACCTCTGAATTAAAAAGGGTTCCTTTTTTACATTAAAATTAGATTTTGATATAGTTGTTGTCGTTTTATATTAATGACAAGTTTAACTATAAACTTGTCCCAGTTTTGGTTTTGTTTTTAATTTTTTTGTGTTATGAAATGAAACACCTTTTTTTTTAACATATTATAATTAATTTATCTTTGCTATTTATTTTAATAAGTTCTTATATCTTTTCAGGTTCTTCCCCAGAGCGTGAAGCCAGCGAAATTAGTAAGAAAGGTAAATAAATATATATGAAATACAATTCAAATAACTTTGCTAACCGCTTATACATTTATTCATTGTTTTCGAATAGATAACGATCAATTACAAAACCAAATAACCGCTGCTGTTACTGTAACGCAACTGATATTTTTTAAACTACCTTAAGGTGACGGTATATTTGTTTCGAAGTGCGTAATCACGACATAATATGTACAAAACAAAAAGTAAAAAGTTTTTTCGCGACCATAACAGTATTCATATTTTATTAGTGTGTTAACATAAAATATCATTCAAAGGTTATTCAAACATAGTTGTAGACGGAAGTTGAATAAAAACTTACAATTCAACGAAGCTAATATAATATTTTATATTCAAATAGAATCTGTTTATATTACAAAGCTACCAGCAATTTAATTCTTCTTATTATAAACTCTTATATACCTATTGAGTAAAATAAGTCGGTCTGCATTCGACTTTATGGTCATAAAAAAAACTTGTTTTTATTGAAAAATCGAGATCACCATCCTTAATTTCACATTCAAATTCGTTTCTTTGTTTGTTCAGTCCTCATCTGCGTATGCATTAACTGCTTATTTATACATCTCACCGGGCATGTTTTAAAATCCAGAGGTTATCGCGGACGACAAATACATTTGATATTACCATTTAACAATCTAAATTTCAATTGGGCATCGAAGTAACGGGGTCATGTCGTTTTCGATGGATCGTTGCTATGTAACTAACTCCATTACTTGTACGTTCTTAGAATATAATTATAATAAATTGTTATATCTTATGTTTAAAGTTTTCATTTGATTAAAAAAAGAGGTTATGTTTTTCTACAGTATACTTGTATATAGGCGATTTTTCGCAGAAACTACATCTTTGCGAAGATTTAATATATAAAAATAAGATAGTATTGTTTTATACGCATTTATTAATGTAATAAAGCAATTGATAATTAACGCAATATGTCAAGTATTAAAAGGTGACTATATAAAGCCTTTTTACACGTATACGTACAATCAGAACGGTCAACTCTACTGCTCTGTATGTAATGGGATCTTCAACGATAAATTTGGGTTCACGCGTCACATTACGGCTCATGCTCGAAAGAAATGAAATGTTTTGCAGTAGCCGTCATCGTAATCGGTTTGTTTTTTTCTTATTTTTTTATTATTATTTATACCTTCGATTTTTATATTGTTGAGTAATATACAATTATATTTAATTAGTTACTTTATACCTCAGCTAATGTTTTATGTGCTCTTTCACTAGATTCATCTTTTTTTAAATAAAAGACCCGTTTCTTCGTGAGGGTTTAATTCCGTTTACCATACACAAGGTTCATTCCACGCATCGCTCCAACTTTATTTCTTTTCGTCGCGTCTATTACCTCATTCAAGTTAGAGTATAACGCAGTAGAAATATTTATCATATGGTATAATAACTCATTATCGGAGGATTTATATAGAATGTAAACATACGATCCATTCATTTCTTTTCTGAGAATTTCATTAGCATTATTATGAAACGCCTACGTACGTGTTTACAATCTATTGCGGAGTTTTATATTATAAATTCTTGTAACAAAATTAGAAAATATTTATGTACAGTTATTGCTCGTAAAAGACCTAATAGATCTTGGCTTGTTGAATCCGAAGTCGATTATTCCACGAATTCGTATTATTATTTATCGTTATGTACCATAAATAACCATAAAAAAATATACCTCGTCGAACCAGTAACGAGCAATGGCCAAGTGTGCGTCATTTAAGAGCTCACGTTATGGAGTATAATTAAATGAATATTCAAAACACGACTCGTCTGGGCCAATTTGTGGTGCCAAGAACTGGTATCTTGATTTTTTGTCGATGGTATTCAATTCGGTATATTCTGAATGGTTATAACTTTTATAGCCGAGGTTGTATCTTATTAAATATATTTTTATACACCTGTTTAATATGTGTGTAGGCGCGGCCACGGTCTCACCTCTCACAGCTACTATTTATCTGCCAGTTGATAATTTATTTGCTAGGAACACGTTAGTTTGTACCGTAACGGATTGTACACGTTATTTATCTCAATAAATCTTAATCCAAAAGCCACAGTTACCGGAATGTTTACAAGTTAATTTTATAAATATAATAAGGCTTCTCTCTAGTTTGAATAACATTGACATTGATGTCCAGAGTTATTTTTGACGCATATGGAGATTAACGCGCAACACAATAGAATTCAATGTTGCCAACAATATAGAAAGGTCAAACGAACGAGCCAGACTAGTGTGTAAAATCATCGACGAAAACCCGGAGCCGCATTTAAATCGTTCAACCGAATTATTAAATGAATTTCGTAACAAAACCGGTTCTTGTCGAATAAAGCAAGGGTTTTAAATATTCGATTATTGAATCGTCCAAAATAATGGATATTTTTTGTGAGATATTTTAATCGGATCTAACGCTTTTTTTTACTGTTAACTATAGGAATAAGGGTTTTGACCTTCCTATTATGTTTCAAATATTTCAAAACATTTTGCTTAGTTACTGTTATCCCTGGCTACCTGTTTCACGGAAGGGATTCTTTACACAGAGTCGAGCCTTAAGTTTTTTCAACGTTCATATCATAACGAAATATACTTTTATCTTTATTACTTGATTTATACATATCGAGTACGTGGTATCTGGTCCAAATGTGTCATTATCAATAATTTGTAATCTGATATAGTAATGTATTTTATTAAGTATATATGTATACCTGCTATTACTAATAATTTTCCACTTCAGCTTTATAATCGTTGAAAATGAAGGGAAATTTTCCATCGATATCAATTCATACTATAATTGATGATTTGCCTGGTCGTTAGTATTATTGCAATTATCGTTTGCATTTCATTTTATACTGCAGTGTATTTTTCTATTTTTAAATAATGTTATAGTGGCATTCACTAACTGTATTTGGCATCTAGTTATTTATTTAGGTTGTTCAGTGCCGGATTTCTTACCGGATCTATTCGTAAATCGAGCATTTATATGAAAAGAGACATTACTGTACTGTGTTATCTATTTGATGCCAATTCAAAGTTTAATCTATTGTTGACATTTTTTAAACAAAAGTAACTTATCCCAACTGAAGGTCGTGATTTTTTTATAGCTGTCATTATTAGTATATGGTTCTATTCGTTTCGATCTGACTACTCATTGTTGACCTGGCAAGGCCTCTACAGTTTCACTGGACTACTAAGGGGAGCGCTTAAGGCACTCACCCGATTTTATATGGTACGTTTCGATTTATATTATTTATGTACATAGTGTTCTGTAATAATAAAAGGAATATAAATAATGTTTTAACACACACCTTACAAAATAGCTTTTAAAACTCTTTCATTCGACACAACGCGTCGCGACATTGCTCGATCACATTATATAATTATTAAATTAAGCATAATTAAATATGTTGCAAAATTAACACAACTCTTTCACAATCCTTTTACTTGAATAAACATGAGATCACTAGCATATTAAATATTATTTATACAGTTTAATGATCCTAATTCCTGTGACACATTTTCGTATTTAAAAATATCTTTTTATCTCAATGATTATTATTTATATTGCTTTTTTTACTGTAAAAAATATTCACATGCGTTTTAATTGCAATACTTTCAAAAGCGATAAGGTTCTTATATCATTACACTTAATTTTCTCGCATTGGTTACCTTGGTATTTTGCAGACAATTAATGCTTATGTATTAATAATGTTGAAAGGCTTTAAAGTGTTCAATGATTAATGCAAGTCCGTACCGCCGCCACCGCACGATATGCAGTTTTGCGCAACTTTCTATCGAACACTACCATTGACGCACATTTATAAGCATAATGTAAGCAACATGTACATAATATGACGTTCTAATAATCCAATATTCAAATTGTGTGTACACAGCTGACAAACGACGAAGCTACTGGAGCGTTAATAGATCACGCATATACATTATGACCTCATTTTGATAACTTTAAAATATTTCTTTATGAATGTTACCAACAAAATCTGCAGAATAACGTAATCGCGTTTTATTATTGAAGCAGTGTGTTAAGCAGTTAAGATTTTCATGAATAGGCAATTGAAACAATGGACAAAGTGTATAATATCAGACATGTGACTGAATAATGATCATATGATAATAGTATGTTGTGAGTCGAGTTGAATATTTAACGAAGCAACACATAGGGGGAAACATGGTACTCCCAAACATTCATGTACACTTCTTTTGTTGGAATTAATGATATTTTTTTTATTACTTCCTCAAACCGGTCCTTTCGCTTGTTTGATTCCATTAAAATATAAATATACCTTATATAAATTTACATTTAAGTGGCTGCGTGTTCTTGTTTTAAATGCCAAACGTATTTTAATGTCGATTTAAATGAAAAACTTGCTCACTAAGTAGAATTTTAAACTTTAGACGTGTAAATGGGTATTGATATTATACTGGCAAATGTTTTGTTCATTAAGACATGCGATACTGTGCTTACTTTAATATATGATTTGTGACTTCGCGTACTAGAGTAATGCAAAAGTATTCAGGGTCGCGCATTGAAGAGCAAAGTGGTAGGCGATACCCGCGCCACCTGCTCACTAACTGGTAAAACGAGTTTTGAACCATGAACGATCGCAAGTCTATCGTCATGTCACGTTGTTATGAAACATTATTTATAGCCGCAATTATAATATTTTGCCTCTTGCGTAATAATTACTGAGATAGTCGTATTACGGCACTATCACACTTTTATACAGAAGTAGCGAAACCCTACTATTATACGAGATTGAGAATAATATTTTTAGGTTAATTTCTAAATTTTAATTTGTTCATCGTACATATTCGTAATAATTAACAAAATTTTGTTTAATAATTCTTATGCTTGTAAAATATTTAACTTTACATTATTTTAATTTAAGTTTCTATTTCTGTTCTACATGCTGAATTTTAGGTATAAAAATCGAATTATGTTTGAATAAGTACATATAATATTGCAAATAATATATTCAGTGATAATTATGTTATGTAACTTGAGTTACCACCTTTAAATGCCAGGTGAACATTGACTTAACGGTCTTGTTATCATAAAAATTCTGTACACATTGACATTTTGAAAACCGGAGCCAATCAGGTTTCGTATTTGAACACAATGCTACAAAGGAAGATGATTGACGTGTTTTTGCTCATCACGGTTGAATGAATTAGAAATTGGATACCTTTTTTTTTACATTAAAAAAAAGTATGTTTTATCTTCATTTCGGAATATTCAATTATGTTTGTACAACATTGAACTGGGTAAAAGTAAATCCAATCTAAGTTAGTACTTGATAAAAATCGTGACAAAATATTGAAATATCTGTTTATTGTGACAGATGTAATGGGTCCGTATTAGTTCGGTGTGGATAAGTTCGAAAAAAACGTTTGAATTCAAGATGGCCGTTGTCGCTTCAGTGCTTCGTCACGTTTCGTTCGCCGAGTGTAGGCAGCTACTTTCTCTTAACGGGACTTACCTCCCTCCCCTAGCCTCATCCGCCGCTGCTGTCTGCACAGACGACGATTACAACATCCATTTTGAATTTTATTATCTGCGGAATCACGATGATGATAATATTCGATGTTGCGTAATACTATTTGTAATACTTGTTAACGATTTGATTTCAATGGAATGGTTTTCAACATTTTTTTTATTGTAATAGTTTTTACGCTTTGATTCGAATTATGTAAAATTTTTCAAAGATTTCGAATTTAACATTCAGTTCTTTCTGTGCACTAATGATGACATGATATCCAATTTAGTAAACATAAAAGGATTGCTCAGAGTGTAATAAAACATTTAAGGCATGTATTATATTTTTATGTTGTATTTACTGTCTATTATATAAAGGCGCATAATGCTAGAGGGACCGTTCGTGGGTTGAAACGAGTTCCTCTCGCCCCGGGGGACCAACGAGTCAAAGGCCACAAGTCACGATCTTGGCTTTTCTGACTTTATCGGTACCTGGCACTTAACGTCAGCTTATCTACTGTGAATTGATGATTTACTCTATTAACCACAGGCGTATTCGTCTGAACCGCAATGTCGTATGAGAATAATTGTACAAAATATAGGAATATTTTATATAATAAACGATATAATTAACATGTGATGTTGTATTTGTATTGACATTAAATTTATTTTTTGCTTACATTGTCTTAAAGTTTGTCTTTTACTCGTATTATTATTAACAATTATAAAGTTGCGTAATATATATATATATATTAGCAAATGTAAATAAGGATAAAATGATTGCTTGTTAGCATTCAACTCACTTGTATTTAAAGAAAAGTTAGTTAATATAATTCCTTTACTTGTAATAGGAATCATGGTACATTAAAGAGAAATTTACCATAATAAATAGAGGTCTTGTATCAGATACTTTGCATGACTTTATCACGTAAATATTAATTATGTCACAATGTCGAGTTATTGTATCTAGTGAATAGGTATCCTGCAAAATTTGTTAGATACAACTTCTTTTATACAACAAACAACTAGTTTTTTTAGTAAAACAGCTAAGGTAATTTTTGGAGATGATTCATTGTCCGCAAAACTGTTTCTAACTCTATCGGCGAAGATTCCAGTGGCTCTTTACCACGAACTTCTCTCTGCATTCCGCCCGAGAAAAAGTACTTGGCACCGATCCAAAATATGTCGAATGTGGTATCTTCCTAGAAATATGCATCTATCCGCACTCGAATGTTTAATGGTGCTCGCCGACAACTTGTTAATTACGCGTGTGACAATCCATTTCTGTTATGACATACGCTTTGATGTTGACTTGTATTGTCGTTTGTTATCTTGTCTAATTAACTAGTTTGTTGCAAATTTAGCAACTAAAAACCATATTAAATCTATTCGAAGTATTTGACACAACTACGAATATGAAAAACGAATTGATTTCCTTTCTAATAAAAAAAAAACCATTGTCCATTTGAAAGCACGCAAGCACAAAGCGTGAAGACAACAAAAACCTGCTACATAAAAAGGCTCGAACGTATTTGTGCGGTTGCGCGCACGACTTGCATTATTTTTACTATGAAACGAAAGGCACATGTGCGGCAGATGTTAGAGGTACTTTTTCAAATGTATTATTACGATACCCTCCGCCCTGGTCGTGTATACGCTACCCCGCTGCGCTGTCATTGACCTGTTTTTGTTGTATATAAAAAAAGTACTTTTCATGTGTTCCAAATATTGTCGTCTCTGTCATGCTTTGTAGAGCTTTTGATAGTCCAATTTTAATTTTGTTTATTTCTGTGGCGCTAGCTTTTCCTGATTCATAATTTGAATATTGAAATAAATCCTTCACGTTACTCTGAGACAATGCGCATAAGGGTAATAAAAAGATATTATATTTATTTATATCTATGTACCTAAGCTTCAGTGATTGCCAATTATGGTATATAAACAAACTACAGACCTTGTCATTCTTTTTGGCCGCTCTGAATATAGCCGTAACTTTGGACTTAGGCAAAATATAGTCAAGATTTTAGTAGAAAACAAGGTTAGAATATTATTATTCGATTCTAAAATTGACATTTATTTATCCTTTAGTTGTCTCGATTTTATACATATAATATAATATGTATTCATACTTAAATTATTGTTCTGCGATTCTATATTAAGAAAGGTCAAAAGTATGGCGAGGACTATAAAAGAAGATTATGAAAACGCATTACTGAACGTATGGCCACACTAACACGTCTAACGTTTTAAGATATTATTACGCCGTATAAATTGCCGTTTCATTCCTGTCCGTCGAATGCGAAAGTCTGCTTTCGATTATCTAAACTGAATTCTATTTAATAATTTTTACTTTCTTTTACTGTAATTTGCGTTCGCTGAAAAGGTGTTTTAATAATATACATTATACTATTAACATTATTTTATTCTATTAATAGTGACACTGCGTTGACCGAACACATGCTTCGTACGTTAGTCGTACAAAAAGGGTTGATCAAACCGAGATATCCGACAGGTTCCAAGGTTACAGTCATAAAATAATCAACTGTTTTCTTGTTGTCTTTGGTATGGTATTATTATATCGACAAATTTCGTAATTTTATCAAGTCTTTAGTTTTAACATTAATTATATTAAACTCACCTACGATTTATTATGTAGTAAGAGTATGAATAAAAATTGTATAAAAGTGCAAATTGAAATATTAAACCATCATTAAGATGTTTGGGCATGTTTTTATAACAACATCATCATTATCTTTGATATTCACTTTTGTGTAATAACATATAAATCTGAAAGTTCAACGATCCAGTAATCGTTCAGCGAAGCAATCAAGATTCAACTCAATAAACGCAGAATAACCACTCGCTCGAGGCAAAATGTCGAATACTTATCGAGATTCGATACGATTACGAATCATTTTTATTTTTCTACTATATTCTAAATGCAAAATGTGATAAATTTCACCAGACAATTTGGAACTCTACTTACATGGATCACGGCTTATTTTAATTTGTGTCATGGAATGGGTTTATAGTTAATTATTTTCGAAAATTACTCGCCGAACCGAAAATATATGTTCGTCCGTTTGTGTCCTCGTAAAATGTGATCGCTGAAACTAGTATAACCTGTAGAGTGGTCTCAATTTCTTTCTGTATATATTTTAAGGTTTCAACACTGATATATCGAGCATTAATTAACGTTAATGTGTTATATTACTTTAATCGTTCTTACTCGGATATCTTATATTCAAATATTATACAGAAAATTAGTAACGACCAGTTATAATTTATGTATTTTGTTTAATCAAATCAAATCAATCAAATCTAAAATACTTTATTCAATTTAGGCCCTAAGAAGGCGCTTATGAACGTCAAAACTACCACCGGATCGGAATACATCCCAGTCATCGAGAAGAACCGGCAAGAAACTCGATCGGGTTTCTCTTTTTTACATATACTTATATAATTAAAATTCATTATACATTACAATCGATTTTAGTGGATGCACAGAGAGGAGTCAATTCCAGACATCATCATCGTTCACATCAGTTTAGTATCAGATATTTAGAAATAGGTTCGGTGGTCGTGCTCCTACAAACGAATCTTGCATTAAATCTGTCCATTGACATTTTCCTATTCAATTAATACTCTTTTCATAAATACAATTTTAAATCAAATAATTATTTAGAATTTCTTACATTCAAATTTTTTCGTATATAAAGAATAACGGTATACAATTTTTAATATTAATTTTTGTGTAATTACATTTCAATTTTTAGAAATATTCATTAAGATTTATGTTTGGATATTTAGAAAAGTTTGATAGATTTTTCTACAGTAACCTTAAAGCTTTGTTTATTAAATAAATAAATTAAGAATAACGATGTACAATTTTGAACAATAATTATTGTGCAAAAACATTTGAATGTTTAGAAATATTGAACAATATTAGTATTTGGATGTTCAGAAAGGTTTGAGGATTTTCTTACAGTAAATTTTTAAAGCTTTGTTTCGTTTAACCATCCTATAACGCTTGTAAATAACCAAACTATCCTTTCTAATTAAAAGTGACTTTAATAAAACTATTAATAATTATATTGTAATAAATGGCTGTGAATACTTTGAATATAAACAGCGATCTAAATTCTGAGAACCTGTTAGGCCTCTCTGTATGAATACCCGGTTCAGGTAGAGAGGGATTTTAAACGTTTTTGCCCCCTATCGATGTTTAATGTTCCGTGTATAGTAGGTATATACATAAAAATATACATTATATATATAAAAAATATTTTCTTAATTCCCAGTAAACGCCAAGCAATTTTCTTCCGAGAACCACCTGTACGAGATTTATTTAGTTCTCTCCCACGGATATATAGTGATGTTCGTCAATAACCGGTCGGTTTGTCGATACCGGAGCGCCCCGTCTCGCTCGATTTGTTCTACGCGACACCGAAACGGATGAGGTGGCCATTCATCCTACCTACTTTGTTTGTGGCGTTTTAAAAATATTTAACACAGCCACTTTCTTCATAATAACAGCTATGCAAATGACTAATACAAGTTGTCCGGCGTGATCTTTATTTCAAATGTCAACTATAAAGTGATGTTATAATGAGACGAGTTATAATAAATTATACAAGTTTTTGTTTGAATGTAACCGGATAGATAAATAATTCCACTTACCTATTATATGTATAGATATAACTTTTTTCTTAGAAGTCATTAACCGAAAAATAAACCAGTCTATTATATTCCATATGAATACACCAATGGAATCTCGCTTTAATAAACATATTTTGTATAAGCTGATATAAATAAATTAGGGTGTAAATTAATACATAAAAGTATGGCGTATTTATTATCATGCTAGATAAATTAAATACAAAACGTTTTTTATTACAGAAAGTCTATTTATAGTTGACATTATAATTCACCCAAACATTATATTAATCGTTGAACAGTCTGTTAAGAACGCGTACCGGAGCGGATTCTAGGAAATTTCGTCGAACAGTAATGCTGTGTAGTGTAAGGTAGGTATTGTGAATAACCGTGCCAGCCAATCTCTTTTGGCACAATGTTTACGAAATCTTGTAGAATTGAATCGAGTCTGCGCTAGTATTTGTAAACAGGGCGGCGCGGGCTCGGCGCACCGTGTGAGACGTGCGTGGCTCCTAAAATACATCAAACAGGAATTGAATCCATGCCAACTGGTGTGCGTAGACGGCGGCTCGCGATCTCCTCGTAAACTTCATTATACGACATCAGTTTTATTCCCGTTCATCTTTCTTTTATGTTACACCGATATATACATATATTCTACAATTGTCACCCAAACTGGAGTCGATGTTATTAATTAAATCATGAATCCATAACCAAAGATTACTTATTTAATCAACGATAGTGGAAAAATTAGTCTACATGTTACTTTAACATAAGCAATTAATACCTAAATCAATCTAAACCCTTCACTAAGCGTGGATGTTGAATCGCCATCAATTTCCTATAATTATATATCTATATATATGTATATAGTGAAACTATAGTTCTTTTAAGGTTCTTGTCACGTCAAAATTACTGAGCGTATTGGAGGAGGACTATAACCATTCGATGTGGATATTTTACGTAGATGATTCTAAGCTTATTTGTTTTTTGGATTCGATTGACCATTAACCATTTCTTTAAAATCCAACGAAGTAGGCGGGAAGCAGCTCGTCTTAAATAAAACTATATATATATATATTAACTTTTGAATAAGTACGAATAAATAATTAAATTTTTAATCTAAAATTATCGTGACTTCCCTTGAAATTATATTTACGACCTCTCGTCAACACAATTCATACCGGTTATCAATGCTAAATAAATGAATTTGCTATTTCCAACTGAAGGTATTATTTCATTGCGAGTATGAGGAGCAATGTTTACAACGCCTTCAGTCTATTAACCTTGTCTGTATCCCCCGTCCTCGTAGACAATTGCATTGATGATTGATTACATAACACTATTTACACAACTGACTGCCAGATGTGAGACAATGCTAGTTTCAGCACTTTAGAAATAAGTATTCATTAGGCATTGTTCTGACAATGTCATCAGACTAGTATAACGCTTTGAGTAGCTTAGTTAATACCTATGCATTTCCTATTACACGAATACAAATCCGTACGATGCTTAGTGATCTTATATCGTTCTTAACTATGTTTACTACTACTATATTATATTTATACTCTTTGCTTACTGGATAATGAACAAAATTGTTGACTGCAACATATTTGGTTACGCGTATGACGCTTTGAAATTATAAGAAAATTGGTTTTTTTTTTTTCAAGTTGTGTTTTCGTTATATTGAAACTATTGTAGATTCAAAGAAGCCAGTGTAATATTTATAGGTAAATGTAAACACTGGGATTTTGCCCGTAGAGGAATACAAAGAAATATATCAGCAGGTTTAGTAAGTTATTAAGTAGTAACAATAAAGTTGAATATTTATATAGAGCACGTATTTCTTGTTATAAACGCAAACGATATTGGTGTAATTTTATGTTTATATTATTAGTTGCCAATGAAATGTATACATCAATGCACCCGGGTGTGAGCGCGCCGGAACCGCATCTCAATAACTCTCGTCTTATTTAATTCCCATTTGACCTATTTTAAACTGATGATTATAGTATACAATATGGTAAAACAGCTTCTAATGTTATTTGGACATTGTTATTTTTGTTTTATTTCATGTAGGCCACGAGTGTTCACAGAGCTTTCACAGTTTACCCATTCATACATTTGATTGCTTTCTCAACGATCAATCCATCTTAAAATATTAAAGAGGAAGCATCGTTCAATTTTGAAATAGTGTTATCGGAATATACATCAGAAACGGTTTAATTTCTCTTTACAAAATTAATTTTTAATTGAGAACATGACGTGTATAAACAAAATTTTTGTTTACCTTTAACATTGCATGCCTCAGTTCACCTCGTTCACAGACGCCATTGTATTTTATTTTTTCAAGCAGTAAAATGCCACAAATGGTTTTAATATTAATGAAAAGCATTGCAAATGCATTGTTTCTGTGCGGTGTCGTGTAACCGGTTCTCAGTTCGTCACGCGTCTCGACTTCGAGGAAACCAACAGTAAAGTTGTTGTTACTATTGGCATTCTTCACACGCCCGTCGCGTCGCTGTCGCACCGCATAATATCGCCAATCAACAACAATTGTAACTTATTCTATTGTTCATAGTTTATCCTTCATTTGATATCGACGAAAACTGTTAATTGTATCGATACCGATCGCGACCTCGACTATCACTTTCATTTATTGCTCTGTCTATAAAAAAGCTAAACGTTTTCTGACAGATTCATCCTCAAGGTTTTTAACGAAGCAAGTCTGTACCGTATCTCTGTGTAATTTATTTATTTGTACGGCGGATGCGATCCTATTTACGTTTTTTTTTTTTTTTTTTTTTTTTTTTTCGAACTGACCTACACTGTTAGCCTGAGCTGTTACAGTTTCACCGGACTACTAAGGGGAGCGCTTAGGGCACTCACCCGATTGATTTTTAGGCGAAACATCTCAAGGGCACTCGGTGCACCTCGGCTTGAGCTGTCGCCGGATTCCCGACCTAACTAAGCTAGCTAAGCTATCTATCCATACAATACACATATATGAATTCGTGAAAAATGCATGTGTGACCATGCATGTTTCACGAGTGTATATGTGTATTTGGTATCTGACTACTGTGTTATGTGACCTATTTCAGTCCGAAAAGGGCAAAAAAACAGCCCACCACTGAGTGCCTAGGTGTGCAAGAGTGTGGGGTGATCGTGTAAGTGTAGAACATGTGTAAACCACTGTATTCGCGCGAGTAACATACTCGAGGGCTCCACACCGAGGGACTACCTAGGCTCGAGCTGTTACAAGAAAAATCGCGACGAGTGTGCGGGATCGAATCTTCACCCCCCGCTCACGGCGGCGTGAACAGAGAGAGTCGCGGGCGTGGGCGCAAACACGCGTCTTTTCAGAGGGGATCGAGCTAAAAAATAAAGTACAATGGCACGGTGCCGATTTAACTAAATAATTACGTAACAAATCCTGATGTATCCGTCTATTGTATATGAACACGCGGGTTCGAACTGATATTTTGATTTACGCGAATTTATTTATGCGCGGCGCGGGTTAATTGTTGTACCGTGGTCGCGACGGCCGGGAAAGCGGAGATAGCGTTTAAGAGCCCGAGCTCAGACGTACTATTAACTAACGCGTTAAATGCGATTATCTCTTGTACATCGTGTACCAAAAGAAGACGAGCTATCCAGTCTATACCGGAGGTCGATACTGAAGCCGCGATAGGTGGCGCAGGAGTGGACAGAGCCTTTTGAGGCTGGGGCTTGGCTTGAGGAGCCGAGGGAGCTGGCGGGGAAGGCCTTACGCGCCAGGAGAGCGCGCTCGGCGCAGGAGCGGATGATGCCGGCGCACTGGAGGTGCCCGGCAGGTCGGGGAAAGCCTTCTGGCTTTGTATGGGCGGAGGCGGAGGCCGCTTCGTCCGAACCGGCGGGCCGTGCGCCCTGGACCGGGTCGCACGACCGCCGCGGCGGGGACGGGTCGAGCGAGGCGCACGGGGACACCCGCGATAATTCGCGGTATGACCCGTTTGCTCACAGAGGAACCTATTTACGTCTGAGCAACCCGAAAGAAGGTTATTCGCGTTTACACAGTCGTGTAACGTATACAAAGACGAGTTAAACGAACGCTACGGATATAAATCAACGTTGCCGGTAACCCTAACCATCTCCGGGGGGGATTAGCCGCAGAGATATTCTATTCTTCGGATGAAATTAATGGCTTTTGGCAAGTGAACGTTGTGTCGCGTCGCTTCGGTGACCGTTCTCGAATTGGTTTTGTGCAGACATGATTACGTAATTGAAAATTTAAAACGTTATGCAAACGATACGAATACGTTGGAGTCTTCGTTCAATTATACATGGAAGTATATATTCGGTGATGTGGTATACTTGTAATACGCAACCCACGCCTATAAGAAGCAGGCCAACGGCCTCTCGTCGATAGGTGCCGAGTCTATATAGGGGTCGACGGTGCATGGAGATAAACGAGCCATTCTTAACACTGTTGAAATGTCGACATATCTATATGAATAATAGCAGTGTAGTTACGATTGTGGGCGCGCTGTTAAACAATCATCCACTTGACGTAAGATTTGAGCCATTTGGTTCACTAAAATCGAGTCAGTATTTCCTTATAAGTTTTTATATTAAGTTATCGCATTGAGAACCTCGATGTGTAATTAATTGAATTACAAATGCCTTGGGAGCTTATGACCTTTGCCTCTTTGAATTAATTAGCATGCAATTACACATATTTAACTTATAAATAACAACAGCGACTTGTTTTGAAATATGAAACTTTGTGAAACAAACATCCTTTAATTCTGCCCACGGAGCGATAATATAGCGTAATAATTCACATGAATTTAATTTATTCTATATAACTATTCTGAACTGCTGTTTTGATTTCATTGTTTCAACGCAATACCCGAATACCAGGATTTGCGTTAATTGAACTGGTTGTAATCGCTTCCAACTACTGAACATTGCTATGTTCGTAAATTAAAGCACAGATATATTTATTGTATATTAAGAAACTCGAGTAATATTAATCCCTGGTTATAGATTTCCATGGTTTGTGGTCAATATAATGTCGATTCATTCGCACGCTCGATTATTAAGTTCAGATCCGAATTGGAAATCCACAGAGTCTAAAATATAAAAATTAACATGTTTTATATAAAATTACTACGAAAATTTAATATATCTTTTACATCGACAGATTCACCTCGATTTCTTTTCCTGTTTCTGATGCGAATTTTTTAATTTACATTTTAAGCGAGACTAATATAATAATTATCCGGTTTGTAAATATAAATGTGTTCCTGTCGATTTATTGTTTGCAAATTCATTGTAAAAATAAAATTGTACATATATATTTATAACATTGTGACAGGTAAATTATATGTAATAAATATTGCAGCGTTTATCCTATGCTACTTACCCACTATTCGTGTCCATTATATTTATTTATGATAAATTTATTTTACATGACAAGTAATTTATTTACTATTATAGCATAAGGAAGGATATTGCTATATTTAATTTAATTGTTTATTGTTATGTTAGCACTTATAATGATGCAATATGTATTTTATGAGTTATTGTAAAAACATATACTCGTATATTGCAGTGAACTGTGGAGCTATGCAAACGTATATGTTTATAATATATATAGGTGCACAGCAGAAATCAATGAACAGCTATGACATAATATATGCCGACTGACCCGATACGGTGCATCGAAACGTAGTCACTATGCAATCGACAACGAGAAAAATGTCAGTATAAGAATTTGAGAAATTTATAAATGATTACAAATAATATTTCCCCTAAATACACAGTGCTAAATAATCAGCATCAATTTATTTCAAAATGTTTGCACCCGGCGATAACCGAGCATTACCGAGAAGGGTCGAATTGTAAATGCACTGAATAAAAATCACTAAAGGAAAGACGTCAGCGAATTACCATATCCCGTGTCGGCTCCATGCAAACAGTCATGTCTAATACGAATTGAGTAAACAACAGGCCTCAGCTAGTAATCCAAATTAATTCAAATATTCAGTCGTACCTTTCTACATGTTACTACTATAGATCATAACTTATAAGTAAGCTGTATAGTTAAAATGTAGTATATCATTTGTTCTATAAAAAAATTGATTAGTACATCTACTGTATTTAAAATACAAGTATTTTTGCCTACCTAGCAATATATTTCAAACGTATAATCATATGTATATGACATTGTATTGTAGTAGGTGAGACAATTTGCATCGCTACAAGGTCGAATCCTTCAGCTGCCTTCTATTTTATATGCAGCGATAATAAACTCCGGTTTTGTATTTAAATAAGCATTAACATTGTAAACCTGTTTGGTAATTAATTACAATTTACAATAATTATAATTAATTATAATAGTACATTGACATGTACACACAAACTTTTGAGTATTGGTAACATGACGTTGTTATAGATATTTTCTTAATAAGTTCTCAAGTTGTCGTAATGGCCGAATTTCAATGTAAACAAAATGAATAACATTACCTATCTTAGGGATTACGAATTAATAATCAGTTCCATTATCTAGATATTCCAATAACAACTAGATTTATATATTACAATGTTTGTTAATAATTGAGTAACTACATCGCAACATATTATAAAGCAAAGTCGTCTGCCGCGTTTGTCTGTCTGTCCGTCTGTATGTTCGCGATAAACTCAAAAACTACTGAACGAATTGTAATACGGTCTTCACCAAGAGATGGAATAATACATGAGGAAAATGATGATGTATGGTCAAGGTTTTGTGTAAATTGGTTAAAATATAACGATAATTGTTGAAAGTGTTGGAAAAAATCAAGCCGCTTGGGAGCTTTGTTCGAAAACGCTGCCTAATTCTTTTGAGAAGTAACAAAACAATGCATAGTGAGATATTCCTCTTTTATAGCTCAACAAATAAATGCGTGATGGCATATACCTGATGGCATATACCTGCCTTTCAAGGATAGCTTTCTATACTCATCTATCTTATAAAAAAAATGGTCACATGCAATGACGTAATTATTTTAATGACCATTACCAAAATATTTTTTTTATTATCAGGGCAGGATAACGTCCGCCGGGCATGCTGGTACTTAATAAAAATACTTGGACGATGTTATCATATAGTTGAAGTTTAAACAAGGTATATTTAAAATTGTGTTAGTCAAACTGTTTGTTACATTTACATTAGATATGACCATTCATCGTACAATTGTCTTTCTTGTGCTGTGATTGATTTCGTGATATCCTGATTCAATAGATCTTGTTAGAACTAATAAAACAAAGTAATTATATATCTTGAAACGACGACGAGAAGCAAAATGTTGTATGAAATAACAATTAATTTTTGTGAGAGAAAGATTGATTATTTGTTTTAGGAAATGTGAGTTTCATTAATTACTGTACTTAATATATTGTGTCGATTAGTATTCATTCATCAAAAATTCAAGTGTCTACAGGAAACGTGTCGTGTTCAAATGATTTTGAAATTTAGGACAACTGATTACGGCACCGATTAAATTCTAATAAACCGGTTTAGAAGGAAATGTGTTATGGCTCGTTAGTTCGGCCGTGAAATTTAGACACAACGATGTTTTGAAGTCGACGTAAATTGAACAACTAGAAGTTAATATGTATTTATAGATTGGTTTTAAATAGTATGGTGGTAGGGCTTTTCATAAAACCCGCCTGGCTAGTACCATAGTAGTAGTTACATGGTGAAAATTTGTCACCAAACACCTATGTGGTAGGTGTGTTCCGGCAACTGTAATAGGGACCACATTGTTATTTAGCATTACATAAGATTTTGGTCAAACCCTAAAACCAGTAAAGCTTAAAAAAATACATTGAACATAACATGTCCTTGATGACATGCTGATTTCACAGAGTATATTTATTTATGTTACAGTCTTGTTTGCTTTATAAAGTCACAATTAGCATTGTTTGAGTACTCAATAAAGCTGCATTGAATACAACATATGTAAATCTCTAAATTCAAGTATATGGGAGAAAAGAGCTAACATCACCATTACAAGATTTTACAGATATTTGTGTATAAAATCACATTTATCATATAATGTTGTAGTGTAGTGTGCTATATTTATTCCAACATTAAATTTCCTTTACGTGACTGAACGAACAAAAACATAGTTAATTTAATATGTAACTTGTAAATTAGCACGGGGTTTAGACAGTAATAATAAACGTACTGCATAGAAAAGTTTAATGACGCTGAATTAGATTAAATTAATGATATGTAAAGAATTGAAATAAATGTCTGTCGTCATTACCCGTGTGGTGAACGTTATGATAAACTAGCTTTGTTTACGTAACCCGCCTATAGTTGATTGTTATTTGCATATGTACCATATTTCATACTAAAATATAGCTACGTGGCATACAAACACTGCAGTATACATTATCTTCATTCATTTCAATTATATTCACCTATAATCAACACTGTGTATAGTAACAGTACATATTTTTGCTCAAAACTATAAGAGTACAGAAAATAATACGATCCAAGAAAGTTTTACTAAACACAGTGGAGATTCTTTATATGGAGGTCGAGAAAGTAAAGGTCGCTTGTTGTGAATAACAAAACACTCGGAGTTGAGTGCATGTCGGTTGCGCAACAAATTGTCTATATTTGATTATGGACTCGGTGTGACACGCGTTGAGCACCGCGTGTTTAATAAAAAATGGCGAACGTAATTTGAACCTCGACGCCTCCCGCAACGCAACTCACGCATGTCGAAACACAACAGAACCATTGGAACATGAAAACGAAACTATTACGATCGTAATTTTCGCTACTGTACGATTAAAGGAATTCCATTATGCTACCTAACTCGCCGCCAGTCTGGCTGGCCTACATAAAACGTGTCGATTTTCGGCCCGATAGCGTTGGCCTTGCTTTTTTAACTGAACTGGCATTTAAATTGCATAAATCGAATTTAAACCGTGCAATTTACTCGACGCAACCGGTTCTCGCGTAATTTAATTCAACAACAGTCGATTATTGCTGTCGTTAGCCGAGACGAATGACTCACTGAAAAGTCCATCGGGGCACATATGCTTTCGATATTAATTTCAGCAACGCGTGTTGTCCTATTAGCTAAACTGCTAGTGTATTAAATTGACGTCGAGTGATGTCATACTCGCATGCGTTCCAAATATAACATTACCGAGAAATATGAGGCAGATTAGTTTGAAGGAAGTCGTGTAAAGGCATGCGAGATGTTTTATAACGGAACGTTTGCAACGATTGTCAAATTGAAAGACGGGGTGACGTGGGTCGAATTGTCTATTCGTAAAATAGAAATCCAATATGGATGTGGGTCGTCGTGACTCGATAATGGAACGTCCAAACGTGATGTTGACATGAAAAACGTGAACGCAATTCGAATATTTACGCGAACACGACGTCGATAATTGTGTACATTATGTTAGCAACACTTTTATTATAATATTTTGAAATAAAGAAAATACTCGAGTAGACAGACATATATACCTATAAGCAAATATTTGTATAATTATATTGATACATGTAAAATGGAGTGGAACAGGATTAATACATGAAAGAGGGTTAGGAACAGGAAATAGCAATAAAAATATTTTCATTTAATATATGGTAAATAGCGAACATCATTAAAACAAGTAACAAATGTTAATTGAAGATACTTCGTAACATAAATGTTTTGCAAAGTATAAATAATTATGTAAATAGTAGCGAAAACATTTTCCAACGCAGCACTAAACACGCAATGTATGTTATTATGGCTGTAACGTTTTCATTAAGCCCTTATCGAAACAAAGAATCCATAAAACAGCGAATCGCCAACTTACAAGAATAATAATTCGAACTCGCCCTCGAAAAATGTCTGCATCATATCTTTACATCAATGTTTTTCTTTTATACTTGAATAAAGTGAGGAGGGGTGAGTCGGTAGGGTCTTTGAGGGTCTTTGTAATCCCGAGCGCACGTCACAGAAGGGTTAGGCGTCGTTACCTACGATATACAACTTCTGTATTAAGGACATCTGTGTAACTACCTACTTATAAATCGATAATTCCTTTTTAATTGATATTTAATTCATGAACTTAATAAGCAATTTGCTTACTCTAATAAAATATCATATGATTGTATACAATATATTATTGTATTAACATCATTGATCATTAATATGTGGGCTGCACACAAATCATGTTTTGAATCAGATTTTGTTTATTTTAAATACTGTTGAATCATTGTAATTAAAACCGCTTATTGAATGCCTCAAATTTAATCAGCGTTATTTTAAACTGTATTTTGTATCACGATTACCATCGGGGATGCAGATGTGTGAGTGTTTGTCTATAAACATGACGTTGTGGGGGTTCTGGTTCGATACGGTCAGCAAATGTTATGTAAAATGATATTCTTTGTATGCCGGATGCATTCGGATTATAATATTGTAATTCACTATTCTACAATATCGCTGTGTTGGATTAATAAAACTCTTTTCTCATTAGGTGATATGGACTGTCAACAGAGGAAAGTAGAAAACCCGGGAAAATACTTTTTTTGTCTACACAAGGAACGATAACTTTTTTAAAATTATCATTCGTCGGTAATTCTCACTCGTAGTTCACTTTTTGTATCGTATACATATCGAATATATAATACCTATAAAAGTTGAATAGAATCAATATGTATAAGATCAGCTGTTCCGGAGGGTGCAAGAATATCGGAACGAGGGCTGTTTTGTGAATAAACAGGTGGTGCCGTTACCGTGGTTATGGAACCGGAAGTTGCCGCCATTATTGAAATCAATAAAGCGATTCAAGATGCGATTATATGGTCGTTGAATATAAATTAAATATTTTATTGCAGTAATACATGGTTTATAGATCGCAAACAAAATTAATACCAATTTCTATGTTTTTGTATGTCGGGTATCAGAATAATTTATTAGTTATTGGGTATTTCGGTCACAGATTAAACAAAATAAAAATAATATCATAAAATAGGAAGATAGCGTTTAGCATATTTTAAGCTTATTTATTACATAGAAATTAATAGATTTGGGTCTAACCTATATTGTGGTTACTCCACTAATTA
Source organism: Antheraea assamensis (assembly GCA_035772565.1). NCBI lineage: Eukaryota > Metazoa > Arthropoda > Insecta > Lepidoptera > Saturniidae > Antheraea > Antheraea assamensis. The sequence goes on along the minus strand of JAQQSE010000112.1, from coordinate 1,135,174 downwards.
ATTTTAATTTTTAATTAATTCAATAAAAAGTAACGACTACTTTAACAAAAGGTAAAATATATTAATTAGGCATGAGAAAATTCTAGATCAATGTCAAAATAAAATGAATGCGGGTAATAAATAAGTCATGGGCGGTCATAAATATAGCACGAAATTGACTATGATATTTCTTTTTTATCAAATATATAGATGACCTATTATCAAATAGGTTTTATTAATAAAAACTTCTTGCATACTAAATAGCATTACAGGTTATTAATTATAACGAAATCAAGCAACAGCAAAAAATCAACTGAAACCATAAACAAAAACATCAAAGTAATCTTATCTATATTTAATAAAACACAAAATGAGAAAATATAATATCCTGAAAACAAATAAAAAATCATAATGGATAACAAAATGTTTCTTTTATATCATTTCTGGTACTATAGTAATAAGATATGTTTCTTTAATAAATACTTACAAAAGTTACCATAAAAGTGTTGCCAGTCAAACTTACTCGCACTGAAATTACCTCGATTCATGCCTTTCATGAGTAAGAAAGTGGACACCGAAAGGGCAGTGTACGGTTGTGGGCGGAATACCCCTCCTGTCAGTCACTCCTCCCGCCTCCACACTTTTCCCCTTTACTGGGGATGAATTGTGACATTTTACTTTCTTCGCCCTCAACGTTCAATTATAATAATTCAAAAGCACGAATATAAAAGAATTACGGAACGCAACGTTTAATATATGTATATCTATTTTTTATAGAAATTTTGCGTTTATAAATAAGTTTACCTTCAAATTGCTTACCGGTAATGAATAATACATTAATTACCTACACATAATAATAAGGTAGTAAAGCCGAACGTTACTATAAATAATTATTATTGAAATTCATTATTTGACTTCTAATTTGCATATACAGAATATTATTTTACATATCTCATTCATATTTATCATCCTTATAATTATCATATAACATATGAGACTGAATAATTTTAATTTTCTTGTATCTTTAATTAAGTTTTGGTATCATTACATATTACATATATACGATACTAGTCTGTATCTGTAACTTAGAGTAATTAAAAATGGATTAATTGTTGCTTCATGGAAACTACACATATAATCTTAATTAATCGTGTGCTGTCTTTACTTATCTTAATTGTAATTATATTATTACTATTTAATTTCTATAATGGTTTTATCCATTTTAACTTACCTCTGTTTAGGTTTAGTTCAGGTGTTTATCCCCCTGGATAAGTATAGTGGTAGCTTATAAATTACTCTAAAATGTCCTCATCTACCTCTGAGTCGATTAAAATATTTCTGAGATTAACTGGACAAACAACAGACACTTTAGTTTTATTAATATACATCGAGGTGTAGTCTCATTATAACATTTATAGTTAACAACGATTATTTATATTATTTGTAATATAACGTATTACAGTAATTCGTAATACAAGTCAGATAACGGTCAATGTTAACGTGTCGAAACGGTATTTGACATCGATTCAACCTACAGAAGCAGGGTTGTAGAGCTTCAGAGAAGATCCTTTGATAACCTGCGCCAGTGAACCATTAACGAGAGAGGGATCAATGTTCTTCCTTTGAATAATGCGGAATACGGGTGGCACCCCTTATGAGGGGAACAAAGCTTTTGGACTGAGATACAACGGACTTCGAAAATTAACGGTGTTGTTTTGTTTTACACAGAGATAGTTGAATTTTGTTTACACATGACTCGTTCATTATAAAATGTAAAGTAGATTTAATTTACTCATATTTGATTGTTGTGAAAATATAAGTTTACTTTACATTGATGAGAATTGTTATTTTATTCTAGAATATAATTCATGTGATATATTGTGTGGACGAGAAGACTTCTCCTCTATATTTCAATTAGGAATGTATTTCGTTGCTCCTATTATTTCTAAAATGTTACATTTTACTTTTTTAAATGAGGATACAATTTGTAAGAAATACTTTTCTGGAAAAAAATATTTTACGCGTCCTCGGTGTCACGCGTACCAACAATAGCTTCGCAACTGCTGCACTAGGAATCTGATTGATCAATGTACAGTGATCACGGTCCAGTAACCTACTATCCCTGCTATACTTAACAATATTTTTAATTTCGATAAATAAAATCTTAGCAAAGTTTATGATAAAAACTAAAATTACGGGTTCAGGGTATTTATAATTATGGAAAAGGAAAAATAAAAACTCTCATCTCAACAATGGAGTTATTGTGCCATTTGATTAGTGAATGAAGCGCAAGGGTCGTTCGTGGTGAACGATCACGATTTACAGATCTCACGCGAACGTGCGTCGGTTCCCATCGCATTATTACAAATTGTTAGGGCGTAAGGCGTCTGTCTACATATGCAAAAAATCTTTAAATTTTATATTAAAAAAAGGAAATAAACCAAATAGCGTTTATTGGTTTTTCTCAATACTAAATTTCAGATAATAAAAAAAATGTGTTCAAGTATAAATTGATAAGGAAAGCCATTTTTATATTTTCATATTTAAATTTTTGTCTAAATTTAAATCAGTAATATACTGTACTAGAAGTGTCAATTTAAATTAATTGTTTCATTTTTGACTAAAGCATTTAGCGGTAAATATGTATATTTAAATGAGATAATAAATTTCGCTAAAGAAGTTTCTCTTTAAACTTTTATTTTACAATCTTTGTTAATCTATTTGGCTGACCCGAATATAGCCGTAATTCAGGCTTGCGCGTAATATTATCATATATATAACATAATGTGTTTATACCTAAATTTGTGTTCTATGTAACTATATTCAAAGCGATCAGAAAGCTTGGCGAGGACTGTACTCGATAGACGGTTCTTTATTTACACTGTAATAGTACGCGAAAAGTATAGTCATTGGTGCTATTCTTAAATAAAGCGTCATAAAAAGTGCGTAGCATTTTAACAATGGGTCGTTGGACATCGTACAGGAAGTGCGGCTGTGTTTGCAGCTGTCTGCGTCCTGTTACACCTTCGATGTTCTATACATATAAACGTTGTTAGAAGTCGAGAATTGATATTACAAGTACAGATTAAACACGAATTGCACATTAGGTATACATTCATTGATTTCAATTACCACACAAACATTCTGAATTAATAATGCAACTAATAAGGTGTATTTATTATTTGAATGCTTTCTTGAATTTTCGTACTTAATACTAGCGACTCGCCCGGCTTCCCCGCATCAGTGTATTAATCTGACATTATCAATGTCCACGTAATTAGATGTAATATTTTTGGTACTCTAATAATGATTATTCATGAAAATCAAATAAGCTCCGTAATTCTCGTTACACAAATAACTTTTTTAACTCGATAATGCTACAGATAATAAAAGCGTGTTAAAAAAGCCAATTTGCTCTGTAGACTTTTGTTGCATTCTACGTCGTAATAATTTGCGTTTCACGGTAACGCATTCTCTTATTTGCACGTCGCTCGGCTAGGCTTGTGGTCGAGGTGCAGCAGACGAGCGCATGGTATTTCATTTCGCATTATTAGAAGGTATTTTCGCCGGCGGTGCACTTTCATTGGTAATGAGAACCACGCTGTGGGGCCGGCGCTACTCAGTTCGACCGCAATGCATTCAACGTCAAACAACTCGGCAAAAAGATATTATAACCTGTTCATATATATACCTTCAGTAATAGAATATCAACTAATATTAATTTCCTTCGTTATACACTTAATTACGTAATAGATAATTGAGTCTTAGCCATTAATTATCCTTGGTGAAGATATCAACGTTGAATTAACATTTAAATTACCTAAAGAGAATAATTTATTTTTTACCATAATTAATTATTAATTTGGGACTTCCCTTCACGTCGTAGTCTAAATACTTTAAATATCAACTCAAACATGGATGAATGTAATTAAAACGCTAGCATGTATGCCGAGTAATATAAACATACGAAACAATGTTTGGCTTTGGAAGTAGATTCGACAGAAATACTTCTGTTGAAAAACATAACGTTTGGTTTAACTCATTTAACGAGTACAATAATTACAAAATCAAACAATTAAAAATGTTAACACGTCGATATTACACGAAGCCATAGTCTCGAAGTATTGTAGACAAGTATATACTCGACCGTTTGCTAATTGTTGCGAAACATGTTTTATTAACGATGAATCGTTTGTTCCGAGAGAAGACTCTTGATTACGATTACACGGTACAATGAGCGCGCGTGAGAGTCCCGTGTTCTATTGTACTATAAAATGTATTATGTATTACAAAGGCATATGCTCTATTTACTCAGACGGCAACAATAGAAACTAATAATGATCATTCCGCATTAATTGCCCGTTGCGTGCCAAACCGATAAATATAACGCGCGCTTTGTACGTTGTGCGTGGACACGGTCGATAGAATGTTTATCCACATACATGAGATTTATTATAGAACTATTATCTTTGTATATTTTATCTCTTAAAGGACAAGGAAATTTGCATTAAATATCGTATTAGAACAACTCGTTTATTTTTTTTATGAAATTAGCATTACTCTATACGGATTTTTTGTTGTAAAACACATCTGTTGTAAGGTTTTATTTTTTATTAAAAACACCGGGTTAATTAAATAATTTTTCATATATCTGTACATAAAGTATAATATTTTCCAATAAACTCACTTATATTATAAAGTTAGGTATATAATTGAAAATTTCCATTATAAATATTTATAATACAACCGGGTATCAAAACTTCATTCAAAGTATAGTATGGGTACATCATAAAGGTCGTATTAATATTCACGATGCAGCGCACCCGGGGCGGGCAGGCTTCACAAAATGGCTGCTCGAGGCGATCGGCTCGTCGAGTCGTGACCGCCAGGAATCCACGCGCTCGCTCGAAACCCTCATCAATTATGCATGAATGCAGCCGAACGCCAATGTTTACTCTCCATGAGACAACAATTTATGGCGTCGTGCGGTTTTTGACATTTCTGGGACCGGTCTCGACAACTCACCGACTATGACGAAATACGATTTACGCACATACTTTGAATTAGTCCATCTTTAAATAAGTCATTATTAATATACAAACGTCACTGTTCAGATAATGCTTACTCTAATGTTTATAAAACTTCTTAGATCTAATTACAATATGTAATCTGTTTGTCACATGTATTATCATATTATCACACGCTAGGCGCTGAAATGGCAACGTGCTAAATAATATACATCACGTTTTATGCTAAGTAATCAATTGTATTACTTATTCAAAAAAATCCGCTCGACCATTTCTTTACAAAGCAATTCAATCAATCAGTAGAGAGGACAAACTTATTGCATATTATGTTAAATACAAATTTATTGTCAGTTACGAACCGTTATTATTTTCGGTAATATCTATTAACATTAATATTGACGTCAAAGTAATCTTTATCGTAATTGTTTCTCTTGCGCTCTTATATGACGAATATCTGTGTGTTTCTTGGGATTCTTAAAAGTAGCTCTGTTACAACAATTGTCTGTGTAATAAGAAAAACAGACGGAGCAAGGTTAAATTAAGGTTTAATCTTTGATTACCGTGTATATAATAATCAAAGGGCTTAATACGATCCTCGACCTAATTGGCCATATTCGACGTTATACAACGCATATGAAGATGTCTCAACGAAGTTGTTTTAATAATTTATATGTACTATATAGACGTAAATGTCAACATGCCAACGTTATTAATATCCTTTTAGAGGATGTATCAAGTGACTACAATCGTCCGTAAATTATATATGTGACTCATTGATATTGCATCAGGTAGGGTCGTGGAATTAATTTAATCGAGCGAGCCTGTCTGTCGTGAGTACTTACCGTCCACGGAATACGACTACAGCTGTGTAAGCTGTTGATAACGCCTGAATAACTCATTGTTCTCGCGAAGCGGAACCAGTCGCGATACTCTACTTTTATCCGATGTAAATTCCTTTGCTTTGAAATAACTTTTATTATTGTTGTGTACTCGTCGGTTCTCCCACGCACTCTGACTCATGCATTTAGAAGAAACATTGGAAAGTTGATAACACTATATAATATATTACAAAAACGGGCAATATTTCTATCGATACGTGTACTTGACGATTTTCAGCGCAAGAAAGTAATTGCAAGTTTCTGATTTTTTTTTTGTAACTTCGTTACTGCTATTCTTTTCGTTTGTAATATGTTTTGTTTTAATTGTTGTGTGTTGTATGGATGAGGGTGGCATGTTCTTTTTGAAGCAAACCCTCAACAAAAATAAAAAGAGAAAAAATAAAAATTATTAATAACATTTTTATGTATATAAAAGAATGGATGTTGGTATATCTCCTATGATACACCGTTTGACCGATATTTACGCCTTACGGTGTAAATGAAATAAACGACATATCGTTGTGTAAGAAAACATATGTGAATCACAAAATAATGTAATTATTAGTACTTCAATACAAACTTCTGTATGGATATTTAGCAATAGGAAACGCGAATAGAAAATATACAAGTATTATTAGTTCTTGGTTATAGAATATGACTTGTAAAATGGATTGCTCAAGATTACTTTTGCGTAATTAAGATAAATTGCTTTCCAGAATTGAATAAAAAGGCGAACGCGGCGGGTGTTCTCTCAATTTTTATTCACATTTCTCTTTATAAGTTTTGTAAACAACCGGCAGGATAACGGACCCGTTATCAGGTACAGCAACCAGGTTATCGACTGCCGTGTTTGAATTCTCTTATCAACAAATTCCCCACCTCACTCTATACTTGTTATCTAACGTATCTCTGACTGTACATACATACTCGACAACCGTACTATATGATAAATACACCTATTTTTAGGAGATTATGTAAGTCGAGTTGAAGTTCCTGTCGCATATCTCGACAACTTATAATTGTCAACACATACGTATATATGTGCACAGTTATCTTTCTAGCATTACCACTTATCGCAGTTATTTAGAACATAACACATCGTATCCATTTAAGTATGTATACTTGTTTAACATAACAACAGTTCGTTGGAGTTATTATAAGGTTTTTTCTTTACAGTATGTGCAAATGATAGAACATTAACTATTAGCGTGTAACCGCTAACTCGATTAGCACAAGGCCAAAAGAAGGTATGCGACCTCTTTGCTTGTTGTACAAAAAACACTTTGCAAACAGGTTTTGCTTGCCAATCTATGTATCCGCTTGCCCGCATGACGAGGGAAGGTGATAAAAAACCGAGCTAATAATAAATAACGCAACACCGATTGTGAATAAGTGCGATATGTAACATAAAAAAATAAGTAATTATATTTTTTATTATTAAAAACGCTCTTTGAAGTTCAACACGACGATTGTGCAGAAATAAAAATCTAAATTGAATTCTTGCCAAACCAGTATTTCTATAACATCGTTTTAAAAAAATCCGTTTTAAATAACTGCTTTATACTTAAATGTCTACATTTGTATAATAATAGTGTTTATAAAAATATGTAATTATATTTTTATATAACTATAGAATAGATATTAAACTGAAAATATCAGAAATAATGGTTTATCTTTAAGTTTTATTTATGAGTATAAACAATACAGATTCCTATCCGTCAGCTTTGACCCGCGAGCTGTGAACTCTTTGTGTTATTTATAAAACAGAACAGATATCTTGTCACGGAATTGGATCGGTGCCAAATCGTTAGGTCGTAAAATACTTACGGTATGTTGGTCACAGACGGTATTCGTCGGTGTCATTATTAATTTATTTTCGACAATAACATACATTACATTTGTAAATTACGTATTTTAAAAACGTGAACCGATTTGTTACGTGTATATCGTTCTGAGAGAATGTCGCTTTTAAAACCAAATAATGATATTTATAATTATGAATGTATTTGTGTAGTTTGGAGGCCATGTTTTGTAAATGTTCGTGTATATTCTATGAAAGCAGACTAAATTAATACTTATCTTAAATGATTGACGTGTATACTACAGTTTAATGTTTATTAATGGGCCTAAAATATATTACAAAACTCGAAATAAGTATCAAGCCGACTTTAATTTCCTTGGGAATTATGTAGCATTTGAAATATATTTTTATATGAACGATTTTTTATCACTAAACGGAAATACCGATTTCGGTTCCACGAAGATGGGTAATTTATTAAATCGGGGTTTGTTCGTGAAATTAATTTCGTCAGAAGTTGGGCGTCTTATTACGTGGGTGTAACAATCTTTATTAATCTCTTGTTACTTTATTACAAAAGATGATGTATTAGACTATTTTGTATATCCATACTTGTTAATATTATGTTTAAGTATAATATATATATTAATTGAATTATTTAAAAGTAATCATTGGTATTTGTATTTTCTGTGGCATATTAAGGCTTGGGTACTACTTGTGTGAGTAAATATAATCATATTTTGAAATAGTTCTTCGATGGACGCCTCATGTATGTGCTGTCAGGTGCTCGTTTTGTGTATGAGGGGCGAAGGGGAGCCTCCCTAATTCGACTCCCCGTCACCCGTTCCCGCACCCGCTTTGCCGTTCACTTGTTGCTATGTTCTGCTACGTCGACGTCGCGAGACTACTGCGGCGGAGCTCCCCCCGCCCCCTTTTCCTGTGAATTCCACTTCCCCGCGTTTCAGTTCTTTGTGCGCCACTGAGGCCTTCGTACGTCTGTGCCACTAAACGGAACCATATTGATACAATCGTGAAATTTTATAGCATAGCCAACTGGAGGTGTGTGTATGTGTGTGTGCGCGTAGGTAAACGTCTCTTCGATTTCCCGATCGCATGCAAGTAATTTTGGAAAGGATCCGAAGCTATTCAATCATATATTTGGATTTATTCCGTTGCGAAAAACCTGTGATACTTAGTGATTTCGATTTGTGATTTTTTTAATTGAAGAAAACTCGTGACTAATTGTTCCCGTGTGATATTTATTTGACAAAGCCGTTTGTGAAGCTGATAAAGAAGCACTCGTTTAAATCGACCGTCACATTTTTAACCTGCAACGTAAGTAGTGTCCATATACGAAATATATATTAATTGTGAAAATGTAATCTTTAATCAACAAATTAGTTTCATTATCTTAAAATTAATAATATGCGTATTTACAAATCATATATAAGTGAAAGATGTTGATATAATTTATAGCCCCATGTTATCGCACGGCTTATTAACACACCGGCTCTTATTTATGGGAAACACATTTTGTGCCCATATATCGTGGCTATAATTTTTTTTCTAACAGCATTTTGAAATGAAAATCATTTAATTGTAACGTGAAGCTGCAAATCATTGTGAAGAGACTAATAAAAAAGTTCATAAGATGTGAGGGTACAATCCTATAAAATATTTAATATACATATATACGATACATTAAGAAACTATTATATATTTTACTTAAACTAATTACTACTAATTGTTCTATTGGATTTTAAGGTGTGTTCATAATCATCATCAGAAAACTGTGTTAATAGTCTACTCCCACATATCGACTAGTTTTATAGCACGTAAACCGCATAATGACCGATCAACGTATCTTGTACATAAATAACGTGTTATTTATCACACTATTACGCTAGTCTTGTATCGAATGACCTTTTGTATCGCTTGGTGTTATCAAGAAGGCTTTCGGAACGTGCATTGTTAATGTACACTGGGATATGTTATCGTTTCCAATATTTTATCGTGTTGTTGTTTATTGTGCTTCAGAAATTACTTGTCTTTGTTGTAATAATTTTTTTTTTGTCTAGTCATGACCTTATTACTTGATACACATTTAGTTTAGTATAAAAATTATGTACCTAATATTTTAATTTGCATAAGATTGTACATTCATATCCTATAATAAACTTTGTTTAAAAAGTTTGAAACAGGGTAAAATCGTCTATATAACTATTAAAATATGTCGGCAAAGGAGTCAAGAATTCCGGTCACGAACCATCGAAACATGTCGTGAGATGCTAGCGAGATTATCGTTCGCTCGCATCCGTGCGCTTTCAATAGCGCATTGCGCAATTTACTGCACGAGTTAAGCGGTCGTGATCGTAGGCAACATCGCATCCACGGGGTCTGCTATTACAGACTAAAGTCACGATAACTGGATGCGCGTTAGCTTAATGGTCGAATTACTTAGGTGCCTCGTTTTATGATCAGTCCATGCGACCACAAATTGAAGTAGCCACGGATCAACGTTCCGTTTTCTGAAACTTTATCCGTAAAACGTGTAAAATATACTTAAACAATTTTAGAAAGTAAAAAGCATATGTTTTTTCCGTGTATCACGTTGAAAATGTTATGTAAAGTGTAGTAAACTAATTGCTTTATTGCAGAGAAAGCTTTGTGATAAATAAATGTCGTATTAACGGTTATTGTCCGAGTGGAAGTGTTTCATTACACGCTTGGCAAGGCGACACGCTCTGCTGGTTTTAACGAGATGATGGCTTTGACTCGGCAAACACGCTACCTTATCACAGCAATAACTTATTTGCTGTTATTATTGTTCAATATACTACCTTCAGTTTAGTAATGGTTAACATACGTCAGGAAATTATTTACATGTTTTAAAAATTATCTTCACGTCATTAAATACTCCTGTCTATAACATACTCTTGTTTTTTCTTATAACGGTATAACCAAAATTAAAAAAGACTGTTATTCGTAGTTATTACTAACGTATTGGAATTTTTAAAATATTTGATTAATCCTTAGAAATCACGCGTCTATTTTCTGAGCTCGTGTACTATAAACTAGTTTTAGATGATTTCAACCTCTCAATCCCATCAAGCTTCGTCATAATGGATAATAGAACTCAATAGACGTGCTCTTGTTTGAATGGCTGTTTAAATTGACGTAAGTGCGGTTTAGGTATTCTCGGAAGACTCATATCGTTAGGTAGTTAATCGCACACAGAACTGTATTGCGCTATAATGAATAATTCAACGCCTTTCATTGTGCTTAAGGATAGCGTAAAAATCTGCAGGGCTACTCTTACTTTTGGTATGTATTTCGTATATTTTATTTAGGTCAACTTGTAAATATTTCACATACTTATTTTTTGTATTGTAGCATCGCTATAGTTTTCTTTGTCTAGGATCGGCTAGTGAATATTGAAAAGGAAGTACAATCCGTTGACATATGCAGGGTTATCATTCTTCAAGACCCTTTCTTAACTACTGTTTTTTTTTTTATATAAGTTTCTTTGTCGGGTTCGCTTCAGTTTGTGTTGTCAATCATTCATTCACAGGATTATTCGTTGTAGCACTTCCCTGCCTAGTTATTTGTTACTCCATTGTTCCCATCGGTTAATCACTGTCGCATTGTTTCATAGCTTTGTTTACTTTTTCTTTAAAAGATTTTGTTTTTCTATTCATGTATTATTTTGAGAATTGTAATCTTTTTCTTATCGAATATTGTTCAGTAAATATACAACGTGAACAATAATAATTACTATTATTATTATGCTAAGTATTCCTTTATTTATCTAATTACAATAATAATTAGTAATATCTGTTTCGTATTACGTCAGCTTGTTTCTATTTTTATTCTATTAGCATTTATTTTTGCACGCGCTCGTAAAATATTTGATTTTCAAGGTTTTTATAAATGTGTGTGTGTGTATGTTTTTATAAATACATATTCATATACTATTTGATAAAGTTAACATTTGTGATAATTTGCATAATGCTATATAATAGCAAAACTTACATTATTTCTTTATTGCGCTTAGTATACTCGTATTAATTCACTCTATCGCGATATATTCCTTCGAGTGACTCTTCGCTTTAGTTTCTATATGAATAATGATAAATATTCTAATCGCACCTGTATATATTTAATTATGGTAATTATCTTTATATTTTGTCGAAAACGAAAAACATTCACGTAGCCGTGTATAATGACCACTTTTTGTTATACAATTGCCAGTTTCTTCTCTGTTTATGTTTGTTGTGAATAATTATTAATAATACGATTATGTAAATGAGGATTCTCGTTAACGACATTCTCATTAAAATTCTATTGTAGCTCCGTCGACGCGAACACTCGCTCTTTTGTGTAGGTGTCGTGGTCGTGTCGAATTTCATATTTAATACTTGAAACACAATTTAATTGAATACTTTTATTTTTGCATTTACAATTAGTATTGAGTTTATTCTTTTCAACGGTGACTTTAGTATGTATGTAATAGTTAATGACACTCGAAGAAAAACTGGTATGAATTATATTTTTAATAACATTTATAACGATTAAGCTGGTTTAATGAAACAAACTAGTAGTACAGCATTTGATTGTATATTTTAACAAGATATACATACCTATATTTAGAAATATTTTCTATTGTTTCACTTTTTTGGCTGCTAACGACTGCTTGAAGCCTGCAAGTGTATGACATTTTAGTATGGAAATATCATAGTTTGTTGTTTAATAGGTATATCTTCTTAAGTCGTTTAATCTTATGCTAACAAAATAGCAACTTCCAGTAATAAAACTCATCAAAGATAATAAATACATTTTAGTCACTGTATAGTTTCCGTTGTATAATAATATTGAATGTTTATTTAATATTTACCTGATTCAAAAACAAGAAAATCATAGCGATGCGCGTGAATGTCGCGATTAAGTATAGTCACCTTTGCAATGTCAGCAGCATTAAATATTTCCCTGGGAATTTGGAACTCGTTTAGCATAAATTTTATAAATGCGGCGTGTCACGCATCTAGTCTTTTGTCACATTGCCCCCATTCTGGTGCGACGCCAAACGACGAATGTACAGCGTGCGGTTGGCGCTCGCCATGTTGGCATAGTTCCAGTCGTCATTCACTTGGGATATGCTGTTTGCTATTTCAATATATTATGCACTGCCCACGCGTTCATAATCTGCAGGGCGTCATTGTTCTGTTCCGGCTTGGTTGATATTCTTACATGCCATCTCTTATCAGTGAAATAGTTGAGAATTATGCTTTATCTTGAATGGCAATATGACCTTCAAATTTTTAATATTTTACTAGCACTGGAATGTTCATAAAAGTGGTATAACAATCCAATCTTCACCTTTCGAAAATAATAGTCATAAAATCTCTAATTTTTGACTTTAATAAGGTCGTCAATTTAAAACTCAATTCGTCTGGATATTGGCTTTAACATTGAACAATATACTCGTATTGTATAAAATAAATGAATAATAATTCTGCCTTATGTTTTAATCAACAACTTTAGTTTTCCTTGTCATTGAATAATGCCACGATGTATGGATTGCAGGTGTATTCACTTTTCGTAAATTTTTGCCCATCGTATGTAGGCGTCGTGTGAATGAGCTTATTTTGGCTTCAGCCCAAACGTGCCGTCGCGACTGGTTGCTCACTGACGTCAGCAGTTTGAAAATATGCAACTGGCAAGACGCTGATAACAGACGCTATTAATATGATTTGACACGTAAAGAGTCGCTCTTAAGCATGAAATAAAATATGATATTTCTAGTTTATCGTAAATATAGATATTATTTATCTGTGTAAAGCATTTTGTTCATACAAATAGATAGAGCACGTGTATATATAAAAAACGAAAAAACTTATTGTTATACTATTTATCAACATTTATTTATTTTGTTACAGGTGTTTCTGAGAGTGTAAGTGCGAGTGGTGATGTCGCTGATGTCAGTAATGAAATTGGCAAGTGCGTAAAACAAGAGGAAGTGACCAAGCAAGAAGTGTGCGCGAAAAGTGATAATAGTGAAGTGAAGAGTGAAGTGAGTGGTGGTGCGAGCGCGGATGGTGTTGCCAGCGCCGTGGCCTCCGAGGAGGACGACTGTGTGATAGTGTGCGCGCGAGATGCGGACGATCGGTCCGACTCGGGGGTGAGCGGCGTCCGTTCGGGCGGTTCCGCCAGCTCCGTGGAAGAGCGGGAGTGGCGCGGCATGGCGCACGGGTTCGGCGGTGGTCCACCCCCGCCTCTCCTGCACCTGCCCCCGCCGACACCGCCGTCGTTGTACGCGAGCGAACTGCTGTGGAAGCAGCGTTACCAGCCACCGATACATGCGCCGCTTCACCATGCTATCGCTGATGAATACATCGCGGCAGCAACTTACGATAGAGAGAGACATGAAAGACTGCTACGGTAAGCCTAATTTCTCATTCATTTAATATTCTTATAATCTTCCCTTTTGGGAATTCAAATATAATTTATAAAAGCGTCTCTGTAGGACAACATTTGCTAAGAGCAAACTGGTCTTTGGATACTTTGACTATCCAGTACAAGGTTAAATATCTTAAACTGCATGGTAGAATAACGATAAAAGTGAAATTTATTGGTTATATTTAGCAGATTTCTTCAGAATTTAAATAATGTAGACCATTTATAATTTAAACAATTTCTGTTTAATTGCGTGTATTTTCCGCCTCCAAATATTATTTTTCACAGGTACAATTTTTATTTATAGTTTATTCTTGTTTTAGTCAATACAACAACCGTATTTCTTATTATTTTATTTGTTATTCGAAGATTAATTGTATACATACGCATTATTATATACAAATTTTTCTACTTTCTCAAAATTAGTGTAAAGAAAAATTCAATATTTTTGAAGGATGTTAAACAAAATAAAAAGGCTTATGCCCGGTTTCTGAAGCATTTTAACTGTAGTTTATCTGTTTAATAGCGCTATCGGTTCGATAACTTGTCAAATTGGGTTTCTGAACACACAATGACACGAGAAATGTCAGTCTACGTCTCATTCTGTATTCAGAAACGCATTGACAGTTAGCCGCTTGTCTTATGGATAACGTTATTGAATCAATAGCTATTGATAGTTTAACTGACGGCTTCAGAAACCGGGCATTAGCCATTCCGATTAATTTACTATGATGGTCGTTTGGCAGCAAACATTTTGTCTGTCAAGCGTTTTCTTAAACGCTAAACTTCTCAGTTTACTGAGTCATAACTTATTTATTTGCTTGTAATTTTAGCGTTAAACATTTACATATGTTTTTTAGTTTGTACATGTAGGAGATATGTGCAGTTTGATTATTATTATGACGTTTAAAGGTCATATTGATTTGTAATACTATTTACATTTGATTATTTATTATATTCTAAATACATCAAAGCAGGTTTGATAGAGATAAGTTATTCATTATTACTGTATACTAATATATCTGAATCGATTCCATAAACTTATGTATAAGTAAAATTATTTGACATTCGATTTTCCTATTCTATCGGATTTGATTTTAAAAATTATGTTCTTTTTCTTTTCAATCGGCAGTTGTATCAAATAACGAATGCGACACTCAATCATACTGTTTATCAATATAGGTACGAGTGCACGAGTCGCAAAACATATCGATTACGTTTCTTTTGCAGGAAAACATAACCAGTTGTTGTTAATATATCTTCATTAATATATATGACATAGTAAGTGGTCGGGATTTTCCATGAATTGTATTACGTTTGGCTTCCAAGAATTTCCGCCGTCACTAATAAAATCTACATATTAGTAATATATATCTTTATATAATAAATCAACGCAAGCAAAATGTGAACGTGATTTCCTAAATACAATAAAATAAATACTTGTGAACTCGTTCGTTTGGTTATGCTTTGTAAGAAGAAATATTTTGTTGGATGTTGGAAACTAGACGATTATCTGCATAAGTAAAGTGTCCGACTGGATAACGCTTATAGCTTAAAGGATATGTTTGTCCTATGTATAGGATACCACGTGTGTCGATGATAGCACTTTGGTACACCTCAGTTACATAATTCAGGGCGGCTGCCTCAGCAGAGGACTTCTAATGGTGCACGTATACTTCCCTGTCGGGGGTTACATATTTATGTCGTTTAAAATAAAAACTCTAGGAACGTGTGGTCGGAGTGTGTGTACGAACTTTACAAGAAACTTGTAACAACAAGTCAGTAAGAGGACTGGACAGTGTTTTGGTCAGCGTATAAACATTACAATATAACAGTGCGGCTAGTGTTCTGGTAACGTATAGTTCTGGCAATGAGTTGATGGGCATACAAAATAACCATAATCTATAAAATATGTATTTGTCGTACTTATCAATACTATATACTTAATTTAATATTTTTCTCCATACTATATTATGGATTTATATATCATACGTATTTATCAGAAAACTTTTAATTTAATTGGAACTTCGTCGTATGAGTTGTGCTTATATTCTCTCTATATTCTACAAACTTTTTATATTATTGCGAAAATATGGTCGGTAGGTAAAATGAATGTCTTAAATATGTTTGCCGGTTGGAAATTCCACTGGGGTCTTTTCAATATGTTTTAATATGTGACTCATTACAATTATTTGATATCTACTAATCTTCTTTCCTTCTGTGTATATAAAAATGAATGTTCAAACTCTAGCACCATTAATCTGGTCCTTGTGAAAGTTCCATACCTAAGTTGTTTTCTCATTCCTTGAGTTATTATGTTATCAATTTTATTATAAATCGATGCTAGGTGGCGCTAGGATGTATTTTATTATAATTGTAATTTGACGCAAACGAAGTCAAAGGCGGTTGCGAGTTACAAATAATGAATTACCGTTGTATAAGGATACATTTAAAATTTAAAACTTACCTCGCAAAAGTTTTTCTTTACTACATGTTATTATATTAAATAAATAATTGTGCTGATAATTAATACTTTTATACTCTGTGTATGTAGTAGCCTGTAGTGTAGATATATGTTACATTTCATAAAATATTAGCCTGATAACACTAATGTGTATCATAAATATACATTCTAAACAGTATGAACTTTATCCTTTGCGTGATTTCTATAATAATCATAATTATATGAGTGTACAGTGTTGTATTATTTGCTTAAGATATCTAACCTAAAATAGATACGGTTATTATGACATAACAAACAAGTCGTGTTAAAGTATCACGACTTTTCGTTCTTTTTTTGTAACATCCTCGGGAGCCATAAATGTGTTAGATAAGCAAATGTGCTTTTTTTTCAATTTTGTTATTTTCACATAAATATATTTGTTATTTATTACAATTAGCAATATATTAGGAGTGAGAGAGAGGTTTCGAAATTTCACAACAAGTCACTTCCCTTCCTTCTCCCCTTGACGCATTTCATGCGCATGATATAATGTCACAAAGATTAGTCAGTTATGTTTTAAATACTCGTTGGTACAATAAGTAAATGTGGTATAAACATGTTTTTTTTTTTAAGTTTGAATGAGATTCCAAATCAAATTTGTCTAATTTGCATTGTAAATAAATGCGAGGTCAATAGTGTTAAGTTCGGACAAATTGATTAACTCAGCTATGGACGTGATATTTGTCAACGCCTTGGAAAGGTTAATATATAATATATTATTGTTAATTACTATAAAAAAAATAAACGTTAAATAAATATGTTAATATAATTTATCATCTTATTTAGAATCAAGTGACTCTTTATGTAAATACATTACATGAGTAACATTACATTAATGTTTTAAAATTGTTGATAATTATAGCGTATTACATGTATCCTTGAGTACATCTGTACATAAATGGACCAGTCCTGTCGATAAAATATAGGTCATAGCATTTGACGGCGTATAGCGGTACAATAATTGCAATAATCTTTCGAAATCAGATCAGTAGTTCCAGTGACAAACTCCTTTACTGAAACTCAAACTCTACCCCCCTTTCATACTGTAAGTATTCAAATCTAGAGTGGTAACGTAAAACCCGACTTCAGTTTCGAAATACGTTGTTAACTCAACGGCAATCGAAATTTAAATTTACAATTTTTTAACAGAATATAGTCAGTCATAATTTCAATGTTGCCAGTCATAACGAATAGAAACATTTAATTTAATTACTTTTCCTGGGTAATTTTTGATAAAAGTTTTAAACCAAATCGAAATCTGTCTCAATCCACTGCTAGAAAGAATAGGCGTCTCCCAAGGTTCTCCTTACTTTCGATCCCACACAACATATCCATTGTATAATTCTTATAATTAGTAAGTACTCTTTATGAACTGATATACATGTTGGAAAATAATAGTTTTTGTTTTTTCCATTATATATCGGAATAACACTTTTAATAACAAAGTTGTAAACCTCTTCGGTTTTTCTATGTATATTATTTTATAATTCCAATTATAAGTGAAATAAACGTGAGTATGTAAAATTTTTATCAACGTACAAATTATTGTAATAAAGGCAATGGTTATGCGATTATGTTGCACATACAACCTTTATTATTAAACTACACAGGATTTTTTTTAACATTATTAAGTAAAGTCCTTAATTCACTGTTCTCATTTGAAATTAAATGGGAAAATGTGACTTTGATTTTTTATGGGTTTATTTGTTACGCCATCACTCCTTAACTACTCACCGATTGTGATGAAATTTTACATAAACGTTGCCAGGGGTACAGAAAGGACACAGGGATTACCTTTCTCGCAGTATAAAAGTACGGTTTCCTAGGGATATATCAAATCTTAGTTAACGCGAGCGAAACGGCAGGCAAAAGTTAAAGAATTTAGAAAACGTTATTAACAGGTATTTTTTATTCAATATAAATTTCGTAGGTATATTTTTGGTATTTTTTTTTGTAATTTATTTTAAAATATATGTAAATATTATTTATAGGTAAATATTAATTGTATAAGATACCAGTGTCTTGTCTTACTACATCGTATTTATAATATATAAAAGGTACAACTGTATAAATATACAACGGTATGGTCGACAGTATTTCATTCTGTAAATACGTTTACAATACATTCAGCAATGT
Source organism: Antheraea assamensis (assembly GCA_035772565.1). Lineage (NCBI taxonomy): Eukaryota > Metazoa > Arthropoda > Insecta > Lepidoptera > Saturniidae > Antheraea > Antheraea assamensis. The sequence goes on along the minus strand of JAQQSE010000112.1, from coordinate 1,116,400 downwards.
ATTATTTCTCTGGGAAATATTTTTACTTTGCAATAAAAAGTTATTAGTTAATATATTAATATTAGTGACACTGTACGGGGGATTTTTTTTCTTGTCTGATAAAACCATTTTTTTTTGTTTCAACGTAAAAATAAAGCTTTCGAGAGTGTAGCCAATTAATTATAACATTGGTAAGACGTTTAACACATTCAGTATTCAAATTTATTCATGACATTTTAATAGAAATGTTAAAAAAAATGTATTGGACAGTTATCTTTATAGAATACATTTTAACACTTGCCGGTATTCAATGATTGCGTTGGCAGTCATTATCGGTTGTTCCACTGTTACACAGGTCACTACGATGCTCATTATACGATAATGGGTCAGATTTATATGGGGAATTCCAGCCTGTATACCGAACGAGTATACCGGAAAATAAAAAATAATGGGTTAGGTATCATTCGGGCATGAGAACAATTTAAATTTAATTTCTTTTGTCATCGGTTTTGATTTCGCTGAGTAAAAAATGTATATGTTTATATAAACATACAACGTACAATAATATATATTAAAAGATTGTTTGTTCTATATTTCAAAATACAAATTTAAAATAAACTCGAATCAAAATCAAAGATACTTTATTCAGTTTAGGCCCTGAGAAGGCGCTTATGTACGTCAAAGTTACCACCGGTTCGGAAAACAACCCAGTCATCGAGAAGAACTGGCAAGAAACTCGATCTGGTTTATCTTTTCATCAAAATATATTTTAAAATATATTTTTAAGAACATATAGAGTTATATTTTTGGGTGGTTGCACAGAGAGGGTTGTCATTACCAGACGTCACCATCGTTCGCATAATGATCTAGCTTATAATAATAGCCATTAGACATTAAAACCTGCTTTACGTGGTGCTTGAACTTAGTATCTAGGAAATCGGTAATGTGCTTTGGATGTTTTATATATATATATATATATATATTGTGAAAGTGGGAACTATGTAGTCTAATAAACACCTTCTGAATAAAATTACGTTGTTACTAAATTAATGTTATATACATTGTCTATAGTATTTTCGTGAGAAACAATAAAATAATAAACAATAAATCTAAGAAGTGCATTACAATGAAACTTAATCTATATAATGTTAAAGAATTACAGGGTTGAGCTATTTCTTAAAATTATAAAAAGAAGGTCTTTCTATTATTTTCGGCTCTAATTCTTTTTTATTACCTCCCTATAATCAATATTAAAAATTTCTTTGAAACCGTTCTATTAAACTTGATTCCCACTAAAGAGAAATATAATTTATGATTAATATCAGTATAATATACGGTTTTCATTTCAAGATAATATTTTCATGACAAGCCTAATGGCGCAATTGTAGTGTAGTCGGTTGAATATTTTCCAGAATGTTGGAATTTCGACTCGTATATAAGGTGTACTTTATAAGAGTGAATTTTAATGTTTCCAAGTTCTTTAACATTATACATTGTCTTTTTGATCATTATATTATTTTCACACAAAAGTATCAAATGTGAACCGAAACGTGCACGTATAAATACGTAACGTTACGTACGTAGCGCACGAAAATGTAACCATTACCTTATCCGGTTGACAATAACTTTGTTCATAATAGAATTAAGATAAGCCGGATAAACTTAAGTTTAAGATTATAGGTTCACGTTCGAAATATGTTATGTTTTTCTTTTATTGGTCTTAACTCAAAGCCAGAACATTATAAACTGTACATGAGTTAGTTAATTATGATATCGAATGTCGAGTATTCCTTACAAATGTTCATCATTACGAATTCCCTGCATGACCCAATTGTCCGGCAGACATACACGGATGTCACACAGTTCATAAACTGTGGTGGAGAATGATAAATTGCAAGTTATGACTCATTTCACATAAGTGACAAAAAACTTTGATGAAACCATTATTAGACAATTATGCAATTCGACAGTGATTTAAAGTAATTTTATTATAGAAACAGGAGTACAATTCATCTGATGTTAAGTGATCTCTGCAGTTTATAGCTACGTTTGTATATCTCATCTCAAAAGATAGACTACGTAAAGATGGAATGGATGGGAGGTGTTATCTACGGCCTTCAAATTACCTTTTTTCTATTCGGTTATTATTTTTCACTGTATTCTCATTGTAGTTCAAGATAAAATAGTATAACGCTGATTAATGATTACAACTATAAGTATATATATCAAAACCTATCCATTATACGTAACGTAAGCTGGTTTCTATAAACAAGTTTATAGTGTAATCCCTATAAGATAATAAAGTAATAATTATTGTGTAGATAAAATATACATTAAAATAAATTCATACGTATGGTATAAACATTTATCTTTGTCATCTGGTAATGAAACAAAGTAGGTAGACACACGTCACACCGTTCAAATTGCAAGTTTCTTTTACTAGAACAGTTTAAATAATTGTCTTTAATAAAGGAGTTCTATGTGGTCTCTGGTCAAAAGTTACTAAAATCAAAAATGTTTGCTTATCACTTGTTCCGTTACGCTTTTATTCCGTATCAAAGAAACTAAACGATATAATGTCTCCAGCATTCATAAGGAACATAACTAGTAACGTTCACTCACTCATATTCTACTCGAATTTGGGAGTTTCTAAATATTTATTATTTAAATAACTAATATTTGCCTAGCACCATCAACCAACGTTTTATATTACAATCCAAGTATGGACAAAAGAAAAATTTTGACCTGAATGTGTATTGTAATTATATGGCAACCCAAATCTTATAATTCTCAAATATTATTTTAGTATTCATCTCCCGTTTTAGAGTTTGCAGCAGAATGATTCTTTTTCATTCCTTATAAAAAGATTATATCAAGAAATCGGCTAATCTTTGAATTTTATGTTCTACTTTACATAAATGTTTTTTTGTTAAGCTATGTTTTTTTTAAATAATTGTTAAATAACAAGTTTATTTTTCTATACAGTAGGTAATGCAAGTGATTTAACATTTATTATTGTCGTAATAATCCACAACGTAATAAGATTTTCTCGCAATCTTGCAGTATAGTGTTTACCTCGTATGTTGTTTGTTAAACATTCTTGGAATTGTTTTTTTCAATTAATCTAGATTCTAGAGCTATTCGTCAACGGATCATGATAAAGTATCGCGTTTCTGATATCTTGTTAAAGGTATTAAACGATTAGATTATTAATTGTACTATTATATACCATATTTGGGTATAATGTGTTTGGCGCGATTATTATCGCTTATTAAATTGGTTGTACGCTACATACATTTTAAAATATGCAATAAATCACTTAATTAGGATTCCTGTGAATTACGGACTCTGAAGTCTAAAGAAATTAATAGAAAAAAAGCGATATAAACCTTAACCTAGCCTCGTTGCAAATTAAAGACTCCATGGATTCGTCATACAACTGCTTCGAGTACTATTTATTATAATCGCGAAATAAAACCACCGACATATTTTTATAACGGTTTTAAAGGATATCTTTATTATTAGGGGTTAAAAAGATTCGAGTGTATAATTTTGCAGAGTTAAAAACTTGAAAAAAAATCCCAAAGTTTTCAAATTTAAATATATACCATTACATATATTAAATGAGTACTAGATATATATAGACAAATTATATAGTTCACTTAATAGCAGATCCTATGTAGAATTAGGAATATTAGACACAGTTAGATAGCATGTATTTCTCCTGCATGAAATCTATTAAGACTATTCATAATGCTATAGATATATTAAATTAATAGTAAGAATTACAATGTAGTAAGTTTTTTTTTTTGTATAGGTATAATACCAATTTAGTATATTTTCAATCTAGTAAAATTTAATGAAAAACCATAATCTACTTTTACATTTAAAGTACTTAAAACAAATAAAAACTTGTGATTATTGAGATGTGAGAACGTTTATAACCCATGGCCGCCATTATGTATGTTAGAAGTATGTTATTTCTGTATTTAGAATAAATAATTATTTCTCAAAGAGTTTATTACGTTCTACATACAGTTGACCCTCAGTAATCCGACAAACGTTTGCAATGTGGTGTCAAGTTAAAGAATTTGTAGGATTATAGAGTACTTTCATAAACTCCCTGTGTTTTGGAACTTTAAGAAAAAGAGTACCGGGTAATCCGGGTAATATAAGATTCTATATATATTACAAAACATGGGATGTGTAATTTAGTAAATTAAAACCAGCATACGGTTTGTTATAGAATGAACGTTATTAATGCAACAAAGTGTATTAATTTTAATGAACGGTGTTACTAAATACTGAATATATATATAAGTGCTGTCTAATAGTAAATGTACATTTTTGATACATTTCGGAATACAGGGGTCGCCGGACTACAGAGGAGTACGAATTAGCGGGTGTTTATTGTATTTTCAATAATGTGTAGTACTTATGATGAAACTATAACTATCATTATACTACTAACCTAGTATTAAAAAGTATGTATTCAATTATTTAGCTCATCTGAAACCCTAATTGGCCACGTTCACGACATCACTCTGTTGTTTATGGATACGTTCAAGGTTGCTTATTAATTACGTCACCGTGAGAAAGCCGCTCTGGGACAAGGTGAACGCCCGTAATGCCAACTGTTACACCTGCGTTAAAGCGTTAAAATCGATGGGATTTTTGTTTAAATAAATTGACACAAACTTCATTCGGATGTTGAAAAATGTTCACTTAAAAATACACATGTAATCTTATATTATTCTCTGTTTATGACATATTATTATTATCCTTTACTCTTATTCAGTCTTTTACTAATTGGTGACTTGCATGTTCGTAAACATTATGGTAAATCCATAAAGCGTAATTCTAGGCCATAGAGTAAACAGGATAAAACTTTTTTGGTAGAAGTTTAACGTCATTGTGACGTTTTCCTGTGTGAAACACGTTGTGACGTAAATGGTCGTGAATTACCATTTAATTTATTGCATATTTGTATTAATAAAGTTCAATACTGTAATTTTTACTTGTATATATATATCATTATCTGGTCATTAAGGAGATCATGGATCTCGTGTTTTATTGATTTTGAAGGCGTTTTAAAATTATTAGCGATTTCAATTGTGATTATTTTTTGAAGTTCCTAATCTTTTATGGTCAATATGTTAAAGAGCTTAAAATATAATTTTTAGCATATGAAAAGATTCTTGTGGCACAGACTATGATGCAATAGATTTTAAGTAAAATAAAATTTCAAATGAAGAAAGTCTCATCTGTGTTGTTTTGATGCTGGAAACGATTAGTGATGCAACTATCTATGAACAGTTGTAGTTTCACTCAAGTTAGGTAATCAAAATAAGGAAATAATAGTGCTTACTTTGTGATATTGTATAAAGTCAAAGAGAAGAAAAATATCATCTTTCAAATCATGTAAATTTAAATAGTAACTTCTTGCCATTTATTGAATTGACTATTGGAAAGAGAAGTTTTAAAGTATTACAATTGCTTTATGTTATCATGTTAGAAGCATAAGCATCAGTAAAGTAGTTCTAACTTACATTGTTGTGCTTCTAGAAGGAAGGTATTAAGGGTTATATAGCGTTTTTGTTATCACTATATGTTGTAAGATTATCACTATATGTTTTAAGATTATTAAATCTTTTTGAAAAATCTTACTTAATATAATGTTATTATGGGAATATATAATTAAAAATTTGTAATTACATAAGTAATATTGTCCACCTGTAATTAATTGGTATTAAAAAAATTGATCTATTTGTTTTTTGTTACAGAGATCGAAGGGATCAGGAGCAACGTGAAATGTTGGAGAAACAACAAAAAGAAAGAAAAGAGAGAGAACGGTTAGAACAGGAAAGAGAGAGAGAAAGAGAAAGGGAGCGTGAGAGAGAAAAACACGAGAGAGAAGAAAAAGAAAGAAGAGAGCAAGAAAATGCTGCTTCAAAATTAGTTTCGAGGCATTTTGAGGAATCTCTAAGACTAGCTAATCAAAAGGTCGGTAGAGTTTTTACTATATTTGTATGAATCGTGCTGTTAACTTGTTTGATTAGTCAATTTCATTGAAATGTTTTATTACAGAGGGATCGCAATATGTCGTGGTCGATATTGCATAGTTTAACGCCGAATCGAGGCGCGCCAGTTTCCGAACATGATAGACTACGCGCTCCCCCGCCGGATCGCAACTATTATTCTCCGCCGGGGCATCCGCCGACTCACCCTGCACACCCCTCGCATCCTTCAACCAGACCCCCTGTTTCTTCTCCTGGCGATTATTGCTCACCGCATGCGCGGCTCATACCTTCCAAACCAGAAAAATCAGCGTCCACATCAATCACTACCTAAAGGAGAACCTAATTTTGCACCTTATAATTATCCACCCTATCGATCGTATGATAAATTAAAAGATCCACACTTACCGGCGCCACCGCCGCTTGTACCTGAGAAAAACTCAGTTATAGTCAAACACGATCCCAAACAAATTCACCTAGAGCAAAAGCATCCTTATCCAAGCAAACCTCGCAGTGAACCGTCACCACATTACCTTCCTTCCCGGACATATCGAACTGGTCCGTCACCTCATGCCCCTCCTCACCCAGCACTGCAACCGGCGCCGCACGCAGCCGCATTGCCTGCACAGGACAAGGGCGCACGTCGTCTATATCAGCCTCAGCCGCAACCCCAGCCTCCGCCACAGCGTTCGCCCGTTTACTATCAGCCTGTACCGACTAAGCCGAAAGTTTCTAGTCCGGCGCCGCCGCATATATATGGCAAACCCAGTGGTTCGCCAAGCCCGGCGCATTATGCCGTCGCTGTGGAGCCTCCACCGTCGCTCGCGAAGACGGAACCTCCTCCAGTTCCATATCCGCCACCCTCCGCGTACTCACCGGCACTTCGGACGCGTCCGCCACCTCCGGCACACTCGAGAACCCCTGAACCACGTCTGCCGCCACGAACCATAGTCGATACCACTACCATTTCGCCCTGTCAAACACAACCTCTCGACTTAGGTGTTGCTCGTGAGGACCCAGATCGGTTGTCGCCCAGACGACGTGTGGCTGTCGAACCTCCAGCTCCATCCGAAATGGACGCCAAACGGCGGCGACTGGAGGAACCTACTGCACCGCAGCCTTTAATTGCGGCTGCAGCAAGTATAGCAAGGACGCCACCCGGCTCTGAGCCTGCGCCTCAAGCTCCCGGACCACCCTGTGATGTTCGTGTACCTTCTGCTGATGGCAGTGTAGAGGCACCAGAACGTGCAGCTGGCGCTTCACCTGCACCTCGGTTGACCTTGGCGGCTAGTCCAGCACCTGCGACACCAGTACCGCCGGTCGCCGCTTCGCCGCCGCAATCTGCTGCGCCGCCTCCGGCTCCTACGCCGCCAGCGCCTCCGGCGACTCCTCCTGTAGTGGTGGGTAGCGAAACTGACACGCCAGCGAAAGCAGCTTCTTCACCACGAGAAGGTTCTGCACCCATTCGACATCTTGGTAAAAAAGCGTGGCTCCAGCGACACGAAACTGCACCAATAGGTGAAGGTGACTGTTCCGGAGGTGGGGGTACCTGCATTACGCTACCGATGACTATTGCTCGTGGCTCGGAACCAGATGATTCCGGGTCGAATGTTACAGTACCTATTGCGACTAAATCCATCCAGCGACCTGCCAGAAAACAATCAAAACCTCGTAAACCGAAGGAACCCAACGGTCGCATTGATGACCCCGAAGAGGACAGCTCGAGTTCTGATCGCGAATCTGCCGCGCCACCAAAAAGGAAGCCACCAAAAGCTAAGCGGAAAAAAGGTGCAGTGGCACGTAAAGCCGGCGACGAGCCAAAGCGAAAGAAGGCAGCAGAGAGTGGGAGCGAGAGCGATAAAGAGAGTGACGACAAAGACTCTGATTCGGGGGGCAGCGGTAGCGGTAGTGGGAGTACTTCTAGTAAGCGAGGAGCCGGACGTGCGCGAGGACGTAGAGCGCGTGGGGGCGGCCCTGGTGGGGGTCGCGGGGGTCGGCGTCGCGATGAGCCGCCGCGCCGGACCCCGGCACCCAGTACCAAGTCTGCACCTGACTCGTTCCTGCAAAGCGGCCCCTGCTTCGAGGTGGCGCCGCGCTTAGCCAAGTGTCGCGAGTGTCGCTGGTCACCCGCGCAGCGCGACAAAGATATGCCGAACATCTTTTGCCGTTTCTACGCTTTCCGAAGACTGAAGTACGCTAAGAATAGACAGTTGGCGATAGCTGGCTTCTCGGACCCCTATAAGGACGCCGAGGAGGTACGTAAAACGATTTATAAAAATGGTATTTGTCAAAGATTCTCGCTTTTATTAAAAAACATGACTATAGGCTTCTTTCATAATGTTCAAACCAATATCGTTATGTTTACAGGAAGATAAGAAATTATGGCTATCGTCATCAGCTGGCGCCGCCGAGCTGGACATAGAAATGAGTTGCTTCCTGTTGAGGGAGATAGGAGACCAGTTCTGTGAACTATTACAACAAGAGAAAGAAGCTGAATCCCATCACCTAAATGAGGGTAAGAGATCCTGGAGATACTCTTTCATTAAGTATTTAATTAGCATGATTTAAGTTTGTTTCACTGTTCAAACGTAAAGCTGATGGCTTAGTTGTAATTTGTTCGTAGAGTCGTCAAAGGATGTCTTTAGATAGATATAAGACAATTAATCTTAATTCATTTTTAGTAAAAGCAATCCCTGTTTTTTTTAGGTGCTGATTTGTCTAAACAATGTTTTTGAAAATAATATGTAAACAAGCATTTAATATGAGTATTTGCTTTTGTATTTTAGATTCGGTTTTAATTCTTTAACAATTATATTTATTACATTGTCACTATACATGATGCTCGTAGTTAAAAAGTAGCTCATATTAAAAGATTTGATTGTACAATGGTTAGGTTATGAACTATTTTAAGAATAGTTTTTTTCTTCTTTTAATAGACAAAACGATAGCGTGGAAACGCGTGGTGCAGGGCGTTCGGGAAATGTGCGATGTCTGTGAAACAACGTTGTTCAACTTCCATTGGACGTGCGGAAAGTGCGGCTTCGTCGTTTGCTTAGATTGTTATAAGGTGAGACCCGATGTAATTGTTATTCAAAACCACTTATCTCGTTAACTTTTTATCTTTTGACTAACAACGTATATCCGTATAAGAATAAATTTCATGAAATACGATTAGTATAATTGTTTTTTTTTTGTTCTCATCACTTAGTCACGAACTTCCGGTGAAGCGGCCAATTCGAATACCGAGACAAACAACACGACCAACGCGACAACTAACAGTGAAAGAGATTCATTTGGGTGAGTGTATATTTGATTTATTGATTACAATTTTTGTTGAATGACAAAGTGTAAATCAGACCATGAGAACTATAGTGGCCTAATTCAATGGATAAGCCATAGAAAATAAATACAGTAGCTTTTTTTTCTCTAGATCACAGACTAAAAACTATAACAGTGTTTTTGTTGCCATCTATAAATTTGTATCACTTTTAGATCACCTTGGTTCTTTTTATCAACATTTTCTATTTTAATTGGACATAAAAATTAATTAGGCCACTATGGTTCTCTGGGCCTCAAATATGATTTTAGGTGTTGGTAGTCTGTACTGAAAACGTTATTGTCATAGAAAATTTAAATCAATGTTTAATTATAAATCATAAATAACCAATTGGTTTTTCTAACTTATTTACAAAATTGTCTCGGTAAATGTGAAGTATGTTCTCCTCATGAGGCTATTTTTTTGTGTAAACAAGTTGACATATTCTTTCAAAATATACATGATTTTTTTTTAAAGAATGGGTTATGCTACCATAGTTTTTTTTTCCTAATTACGTTGACAAAATGTGTTAGGTGGTATTATTAATAAAAAATAGTGTGTGTGTACTTATGTACACGCTTTAGAAGTTATATTTCGTTGGCGTAACAAGATAAAAATCTTTTCAAAATTTTTATTTTTCGCCTTATTCCTGCGTTTGTAGAAAAAACGATACTAATAATAGAGAAAAGGTTTTTAATACATACATCCTTTTTTTGAATAAAATGTTTAGTATAGCTAACTTCAGGGTGTCGGTTTATCGTGACGGGGGGTGTGCGCACATCGTAAAAATTTACTCTCATCATTTTCCCCTAACGCGCCAAAAGAAGTATAACTTCAAAAATTGATAAGGCACTGAGTGACAATTGTTCATGAACGTTCGAAGCCATGTCGTTGGCCGAATTAACATGTATTATAGTGTTCGGATCTTGTTGCCTCGTAACCGGTTATTCTCTAGAGTGTTTTCTTCATATGATGCGTCATCTTCGTATTCAAGTGGGAGGAGTTGCATGTCTGTATCTAACTGGATTGCTATAGAGCTATGCATGTTGCTATACACACCCATTACATTGACCCTTCTGGTTTGCTACACTTCGAGATTAGACAGATACAGACAGATTTATTACAAAGAAGTTAAAATACGCCTTGAACACACACACACACACACATTGTTTAGAAAAATGTTCGACATCTAAAGAGTATATTATCCTTGTTTAGAGGTGAACACAGGTGAAGCCCTCTTTCTGATCTTATTTTATTGTTATGATTTATTCTATTTCTATTTGCTGGCAAAAGACGTTTGATAGTAAATTATCGATTTCATATTTGGAGGATGTAGATAAATTAAACAGTGCGTGCTAGACATTCACAAGTACCTAATTCATAAGTATTTGACAGTTGATAACGTATTTAATCTAGAATCTACTAAAATTATTCTGCTGATCCATTTCACGCACTTTGACGTGGTATATTAATTATTTTATATACATTACTTATTTTAAAGTTACACCATTTCCTTTTCACCAAGATATTGGAATAATATTAACCAATTAATGAAGTTCTACTTTAGAACAAAAAAATCTCATATTCAAATTGTTGGCCATTTATCTGTAAGTAATGTAATGCTTTTGAATGATGAGTTACATAAAATAAATGCTATTCAGAGTTACTTACACAAGAAGTTAAACAAGTAATTTAGGTAGGACCGCCTAAAGACGCTTTTGTAATAAAGTATTTTAATTAAGTGTTCAACATGTTTTAAGGTTGTAAGGTATTTTATTAGATACAGTTTAGTAAAACTTGTGTTAAACGCATGCTTATTCTAATTTATGTGATAAGACCGTCCATATCTTCTAGCTTCCGATAGGCTTAGAGGCCAGCATGACAATGATGACATACTTTTACTTTTTGATTGCATGTACTCTTAACTACATTTAACGTTGCAATCACATTATCGTGTGTCAATTAAAAAGAAGATGAGGTTTATAAGACCGTGAGTTTTTCTTTGTCAGGCTAATGAATAGAAACTATGATGACTCAGTTGATAGTCTGTACGGACGTCGTATCGATCGACGTAGGTTCGAATCCTTGCAACTGAGTCTGGGATTTATGTGAAGAAAAACTAACACGATGGTAGGACTTTTTCTAAATCCGCCTGGCTAACTACCACCCTTAAGTTGAGAATCTATCGCCAAGCAATCTGTTAGTGAGTTCCAGTAGCTGTACTTGAGAGCCAGTTCCCCTCTACATATAGCTTGCTTACATCGTCAGATGAGATTGTGGCGAATCGTTACCGCGTTCCGTGTCACTTGTACCATCGGTGGTACACGTTACAGTCTTCAGGCCATGGGCCAACACGTGGCACGGAACGTCGAATCGTTGAACATGTGGTGTGTTTGTGTCAGGTGGTTGACGTGCACGTCGGGCGGCGCTCACCCGGCGCGCCGGTTGCTGTTGACGCAGATCGCTGCGGGCGGAGCGCTGTCCGCTGCTGCTGCGCGAGCACACCGCGTTCGCGCAGCGTTCGGACTGCCGTCTTGCGCTTGCGGGAACTCCCCCCATGCCGCTCCCAGCGACCGACTCGCTGCCCGAGCTCTACTGCAACATGCATTACAAAAGGTAATTTGTATGAAAATTATAGGATGGAATGTTTGACGTTCGACTTCAAACATGTAAAATAATTTATAAATTCATTAAAAATTGTTTTTGGCAGTAAATATCTAAAATATTGGAATATTTCGTAATAGTTTCACTTTTATACCGACATACTGTTGACTGGAGATTATAAGGAGCAGTACGAAGTGCACAAACCGTAATATTGAGCAAGGATTGTTGATGCCATACGTTTGCACTGCTCAGAAGTAATCCGAAGTAATAGTGGAAAGGAAGTTTCATTTTATTTATTTTAGTTTCTAGCTCTAAAATTGTATTCGTATTTAGTGATTATTATTAGTTTTTATTTCAATATGTATTTTGTTAGGATTATGATTAATTATATTTAGAATATTACGTGTTGATCCCAAAGAGGGTTGATGACAGGCAGGCGGCCGATCGTAAAAATTAAGCCAAAGCATACTTCACAACATGATAAGTATGCAAAGTGGACTAGGGTTACCTCAGGATAGGGTGCTAAGTAAGAAACGAATTCGTGATGTAAGATTGAGATTTGCAAGTTGGAATGTCGGGACAATGACTGGGAAGGGAAGAGAATTAGCGGATGTATTACAAAAAAGACGCATAAATGTGGCTTGTTTGCAAGAGACGAGATGGAAAGGGACGAAAGCGAGAGAGATTGGTGCTGGATATAAATTTTACTACTGTGGGAGTAACGGTAAGAGGAATGGTGTAGGGATTGTTTTAGACAGTGAGTTTAAGAAATGCGTAACGGATGTAAAAAGAGTGAATGATAGATTAATATTGGTGAAGTTATTGATAGGAAAGATAACGGTAAATATAATGAGTGTATATGCACCTCAAGCTGGATGTAGTGAAGTTTTAAAAGAGAAGTTTTGGGAAGACTTTGATGGGGTGATGATGGATATTACACAGTATGAGGATATATATATCGGAGGCGATTTTAATGGGCATGTGGGAAAAGAGAATGGAGGTTATGAGAGAGTGCATGGAGGGTGGGGTTTTGGGAATAAAAACAAAGAAGGGGAAAGTATCTTAGAAGCTGCAATTGCTTTTGATCTTGCAATAGTTAACACTTTTTTCCAAAAAAGAGATCAGCACCTAATCACATACAACAGTGGTAATCACACCACCCAAATTGATTACTTTCTACTACGAAGAAATAACATTAAAATAGTGAAAGATTGCAAGGTTTTGCCTGGAGAGGTATTAACTACTCAACATAATTTGTTAGTGTTAGATTTAAAAATAAAATTACATCTGGACGGAAGTAAGTCCAGACCCCCAACCAGAATGAAATGGTGTTTGTTAGAAAAAGATGAACATGCGAAAGAATTTAGGACAAAAGTTGTTAACAAAATGATAGAAATGAAAGATATGGAATCGAAAACAGTGAATGAATGTTGGAATGAAATGGCGACATGTATAAAGAACGTGGCAAGGAATGTATTTGGTGAAACGAAAGGAAGAGGAAACATAGATAAGGACACTTGGTGGTGGAACAAAGAGGTACAAGAGGCTTTGAAAGAAAAGAAAACAGCTTTTAAGGAGTGGAAGAGTGTTGATGGCAGGGATAGCACGATTAAAGAAAATAAGAGAAACATGTATGCAGAATGTAAGAAAAAAGCAAAAAAAGCGGTTGCTATTGCTAGAGCTAAAGTACAAAATGATTTGTACCAATCACTGGAGAGCTCACAAACACAAAAATATTTGTATCGATTAGCAAAAGCAAGAGAAAAGAATACAAGGGATATTATACACGTTAAATGTATAAAAGACGGTGGAGGAAAAATTTTGACGAATGATGAGGATATAAAGAGTCGTTGGAAGGGATATTTTGAAAAACTGATGAATGAAGAAAATGATTGGCCCAGAGAGCTAGAGGCTGTACCGTTAAATTTAGGTGTTGTACAGGAGATAAAAGAGGAAGAAGTAAGAGAAGCTGTGAATGGTATGAAGAACGGAAAAGCAGTAGGGCCAGATGGTATACCTATTGAAGTATGGAAGTTTCTAAAGATAGATGGATGGATGTGGCTGACTTTATTTTTTAATAAGATATTGCAAGAGGAGGAGATCCCAAATGAATGGTACAATAGTATAATAGTGCCTATCTTTAAGAATAAGGGTGATGTACAGGACTGTAATAACTATCGAGGGATAAAGCTTATGTCACATAGTATGAGAGTCTGGGAAAGAGTGATAGCGAGACGAATAAGAGATGAAACTGAAGTTACTGAGAATCAATTCGGGTTTATGCCTGGGCGTTCGACAACAGATGCCATTTTCGCACTTCGCCAGCTGTGCGAAAAATACAGACGTGTACATAAAAACTTACATATGGTGTTTGTTGATCTGGAAAAGGCATATGATCGAGTACCTCGGGATGTTCTGTGGTGGGCGCTGAAAGAGAAAAGAGTGCCTGGGAAGTACTTACAACTTGTCCGTTGTATGTATAGTCAAGCTCAAACACATGTTAGGTCCGAGGCTGGAATTACCGACAATTTCCATGTGGCTGTAGGTTTGCATCAGGGATCAGCTTTAAGTCCTTATCTATTCCTTCTTGTCATGGATGCAATAACATCAGACATACAGGAGGAAGCACCTTGGTGTATGCTATTCGCTGATGATATTGTTCTTGTTGGTGAAAATGCTGCCGAGGTCCAGAGTAGGCTGGAGAAATGGCAACAGAAACTGGAGAATTTTGGTTTAAAGATTAGTGGGATGAAAACTGAACATTTGTTCTGTGACTTTGGAGGTCCATCCAGTTTTTGTCATATTACCTTAAACGGTGTATTTTTACCAGCCTGCTCCAATTTTCGGTACCTCGGCTCATTAATCCAAAATGACGGTGGAATAGACAAGGACGTGAGGAATAGGATAAATGCAGGGTGGATGAATTGGCGAAAGGTGTCTGGGGTGGTTTGTGACCCACGAATGCCGTTGAAACTCAAGGGGAAGGTGTATAAAACTATAATAAGACCAGCCGTGTTATATGGATCCGAGTGCTGGGCTACGAAAGAGACGGATGAGAAAAGATTACATGTGGCAGAAATGCGAATGTTAAGATGGATGTGTGGTGTAACAAGGATGGATAAGATTAAGAATGAGTATATCAGAGGAAGTTTGAAAATAGCACCAGTGACAGAGAAGTTGAGGAGTAGTAGGTTAGCATGGTACGGGCATATTATGAGAAGAGATGAAAGTCATGTAACAAGAAAAGTTTTGAGTTTGAAAGTGGACGGATATAGGAGTAGAGGAAGACCGAAAAAGGTATGGATGGATTGTGTGAAAAACGATATGTGTATAAAAAGTGTGAATACTGAGATGACATCTGACAGAGAAGAGTGGAAAAGGAAAACATGTTGTGCCGACCCTACTTAGGTGGGATAAGGGTAAGATGATGATGATGGAATGTGTGGAATATGATATGTATATAAAAGGTGTGAATACTGATATAATATCAGCCGAGAGAATGGAAGAGGAAAACATGTTTTGGCGACCCTATTTAGGTGGGACAAGGGTAAGAAGATGATGATTGTTATACTATACTAGCAACCCGTCGCAACTACACTCACGATATATCTATCTATCTTATGTATTGATAAAATTGTAGATGTCTGCCGTTGTGAGCGCATCACTCAAAAGTTACTGAATATATTTCGATATTTAGTTTTTACTTAGGACTTATCTAACGATAGCTTACGATAGCTTCATTTAATGTAAAGATATTACAGTAATAAGAAATCTCGATTTTTATCAGCAGTACGTATTCGGCGATGTTTTTTTTCTTGCCGTGGAGAAATGGAGCTACCACATTGCTTGCTTTACGTTTTATCCTCTGTACATGAAATATGTTTTTAAGATAATAAAACAACGCCGATGAAGTTGTGGTTCTCGGCTGGTTGAATATACAACTTATGACAACAAAATATAATATAAGGCCACCTAGTTGTTGTAAACTTACAAAGAGTACTGTAGTTTATTGATCTCAGATATAGCAACTAAGTGTACCCAGGTGGCCATATTAATTTGGTATTATTTGTATTATTCAGTTAAAGCAAAGTATAATATTTAGGCAGACTAATTTTCATGGTAATCGATAGAATAGTATATTGAATTGGATAGAATAGAAACTTTTCAACATCAAACTTAACAAAACTTTTCTAACAAAAAAAAAAACATTTAAGAGTGTCAATTTTCGTGATGGATTACCTGAACGATCCCTGAGTTTATAAATGGCATATGTGAAAATACATACTGTAATCCGTTTTAATTACTATATGTAAGTAGACTGATTTACCGTATTTGGAGACATAAACCGATATATAAGGTTGTATAGAACGGTACATATTATGTTCGACCTGTTACAGTCTGTGAACTAAGAATCGGTTTCATAATAACATGGAGTCGTATAACTCCGTTGTTAAAAATTATTATTGCGCCCCATGTTCTTGAATATCTATATCTCATTAAATAATACTATAATTTTCCGATTTAACAGAATATCAAAAAAGAAGACGTCAAAGAAGAAACCGCATCAACGAACGGATCGTCACCGGTGAAATCGGAGAACGGTAAAACTGGCACATCGGTGGTCAGTTGGCTTTCGGAGATACCGCTTAAAAATGAAGCGAAAGATGAGAAATCGGATTCGAGCTCGTCCGATTCGGAGGAAGGCGGCAACTTCTCAACGTTACGCGAACTATTGATAAGACCGGCGCCGGAGGGCAGCGTCGTCGAAGCGCAGCCGAAGAAGAGGCAGAAGAAGAACAAGAGCGACACGCTCGATGACGTGATATCGAGCGTCGTCGACGAGAAGAAGGGCGACGGCGACGACGACGAGGGGGAGAAACCGTTCGCGTTGTCGAGCGTCGTGAAGCGGTACGACAGGAGCGGCCGAGACCGCGACGACCTACCGATCAGGATAATGACGTTGACGGAGTCGAAGCTCCTGTACCCGGACGTGCCGCACGCGTGGCTCTGCGACGGGAAACTGCTGCACCTCACCGACCCGGTGCATCCCGGCAACTATAAGCCTTTCCAGGTAATCATCATATCGCGTCTGCCATTGCATTTCATGTTTTGCTATCTATCGCATGTCGCGCATTACAGTCGGCTGTCGAGTAGGGGTAACGTGGAAGGCGCTCGGCAGAGAAGCCAATATAGCGATGCTAATTTTGAAATGGTTCAGTGAACGATTTGTATTTTTTATGTATTCCGTACTGTTATAATTCGCAGATTGAAAAACGCGATTTTAATACCATAAATTGAATATAATTTTTCGAAAATTTTCAGTTAAATGTGTATAATCCAAATAAAAGTTTTAACTTACATCGTGGGTTTATATAATAACACAAATTTGTTTTTGGCTACCAATCATCTAGGTTATTACTGCTATTATCGAGTATCTAATAATATAACAACTGTCTGGGAATCATTTGAATGTTCTAAACAAAATGCGGGCCCCCTTTTTAGAACGTTCCGGGGAGTTTCTGTAGCACTTCAGAATTCATGCAACATGGTATTATTTTCCATTCACTTCACTTATGGATAATAACCGAACTATATTACGTAATATGCCACCAATATTACATATTTATATAGTCAAATAACACAAGATTATGAATAAAATATAAAAACCAACTACATGACGGAGTAAGATCCCGGAAAATTCGATTTCAAATATTCTAGCTAAGTTTTTTTTCACTTATATTAATGTTATGCTACTTTCATACCAGTCTGTATCCCTTCGAAGTTTTGTGTATGGTTATAATCAATGCAAGTGTGGGGGGAACACATTATCGTATTACGTTACGAACTGTCGGTCTGTGTGACGATAGTTGCGGCATGGTAACTGCGGTTGCAGTTTTCACACACATCGAAGGAACTTGAGAATAAATTTCGATTTATTATTGATAAATCAAATTGTGCGAACGTTTTTCTGCAATTTTTATCGGAATGAGTTTGGAGTTTAGTTTTTAGTACGACAAGTAGCAGAAAATTTGTCATCTAGGTATGGGACTAGCATAAGGGAGCTACCTGTCTTTGTCTTTTCTCATAATATGTTTTTCTCGTTACAGGACCAATGGAAACGCGGCCAACCTGTTCTAGTCTCTGATGTATCGAATCTCCTCGACAAGGATCTGTGGAGTCCCGAAAGCTTTTCGCGTGACTTCGGTGATACGCGAGTCGACCTGGTCAACTGCGCGTCCGGCCTCGTCGTGCCCAACCAGCCCGCCAGGAAGTTCTGGGACGGGTTCGAGCTCGCCGCCAAGAGGTTGCGCGACGAGCGCGGCGCCCCCATGGTCCTCAAACTGAAAGACTGGCCTCCGGGCGAGGACTTCGCTGAGCTGTTGCCGACGCGCTTCGACGACCTCATGCGAGTCCTGCCGCTCGGCGAGTACACGTCCCGGAACGGTAAACTGAACCTCGCCGCGAGGTTGCCCGAGTGCTTCGTTCGGCCTGACCTCGGCCCGAAGATGTACACGGCGTACGGCGGCGCCGGCGGTACTACTAATCTACATTTGGATGTGAGCGATGCTGTGAACGTGATGGTGCATGCGAGTGCTCCGGGAGACGCCCAGGAACGAGCTCGCGAAGCGGCTCGCGCGGCTGAGGAGGCCGGCGTCGACGTACTCTCGCGTCGTCGAGCACGCCTCAAGCCTCCCGCGGCGCTCTGGCACATCTACGCTGCTAAAGACGCTGACAAAATACGCGACTTCCTAGTCCGGGCCGAGTTGGAACGAGGCGCCCGGCCTCGTGCCCAACATGACCCCGTGCACGACCAGACCTGGTACCTGGACGCGGCGTTACGCGAACGCCTCTACCGGGAGTACGGCGTCGAGGGGTACGCGATACTCCAGTGCCCCGGCGACGCGGTGTTCGTACCGGCCGGCGCTCCGCACCAGGTCCGGAACCTTCTCGACTGCATCAAAGTCGCCGAGGACTTCGTGTCGCCGGAGAACGTGTCCCGGTGCTTCGAGCTCGCGCAGCAGTTCCGGCAGCTGTCCCGGCAGCACTCGAACAAGGAGGACAAGCTGCAGATAAAGAACATCATGTACCACGCCGTGAAGGATTCCCTGTGCTGTCTCGAGGAGGCGCTCGCGAAAGCCAAGTGAGGCCGAGCTGGGCACCCCTGCTATTGATCTCAACCTCGAAAGTAAACTAGCTAAGTACCGCATTTAAATGTAAGATTGGGAGCGAGTATGATACCGCGCTGTGCGCCGTTTCTTGTATAAGATGCCATTGTTAAGCGTCCGAGATGATTGTGTACCAGTTATGTGTGTAAGTGTACTCGAGATGTGATGTAATTCCGTCGCGCCGCCCGCGACTGGTGCATGTGCAATGTAAATTAGTCTGAATATGGTGATATCTTTGAGATGTGGATATGTTTTATGTTCCTTAATCGAAATACAAATAAACTCTTCAAGTTATTAAAGCTTAACTGTAGCTATAGTGATATATATGTATGTATTGTGTAAATTTTTTAATTCGAATTCCATCGAGTACATAATAAGAAGTGTATACTTTTAAGTTATTATATTGAAATAAAACGTATTCGCTCGAAGCATTGTACATTAAACACGGCGTGTAGATAAGTTCTATCCTATTAATAGATTTCTCAATTTGGTTAGTATGTTATAAAATGATAGTTAAAAATCTGTGACAATTTAATTTTGTCCGTATTGCTGGATTAGCAATTTTTTTTTGTACTGTGTATATTATGTATGGTTATAAGTTGGAATAAAAAAAGATGTTTATATTAAAACTGGTTTTAATTTCCCCTAAACTAAAATTTACCTGCTATATGTTTTATGTAAAAAAAATCCTTTACAATTTTTTATTTCGCCATTTACACAGATGCTACTTTATAAATTATATTTTTGTAGAGTAGTACTAGATATCTCTTAAGATGACAAAGTATCAGCCATCATTGCTAATGACATAAGTTTAATTTTTTTAATTCAATTTTGATTACTCTTGCTTGAATTGTTTTTATTTTTATAATAAAAATCTTTATTACGAAAAATAAATACTCATGAAGGACTTGTATAGAAAACTGAACAAGAATGAGTGTTTTTTAAATTAATTTGAAACCTGTAGAAGTGCATAGTAGTTTATAAATAAACATTGTTGTAAAACGCCATCTAGTGAGATTTAACAGTACTATATATCAAAGCACAGTAGTATTTATTTTGACTATTGTACAATAGATGTAGCTATTTCATATTATAAAACTATTTGATAATAGATGTCGCTATTACTATATATTTTAATTTTAACGAATACAAATAAAGTTTAGTTTATTTTGGAAAAATAACTATTAAGAATGTTTTTTTCCAAATACATAGTCTTATAATACAGCAATGCCAAAAGATAAAGTGCATTTATTAGCAGTTAATTAACTATTATCAAGCAATTAGTTATACATAGAAGACATTTAGTTTTAGCCAATAATTGACCCAAAATTATGTGTATATTTATAGTAATATAAACGTGTAATTTTTATGTAATTTATTTCTAATTTATTTAATATAGCCTTATCATTTGTAGGTACGACTTTTATTAAACATTTTCAAATAAGTTAACAATGATTTTACTGAAATTTATATTGTTTTCTTTTTGTATAACGATAAAATAACAATAGTGTTATAACCTGGTGATGTAAACTAAAATCAAAAAGTGACTGCTGACAGGTTTACAATCCAATCGCACACGTCGCTCTTGGGCCACCCGGCAAAATATAGTTAAGTACCGGCAAAATTATGAAGTCAGCTATATACATAAGTGTTTACGAAATTGGAGATATGAATCTAAAGTTACCGAGAACTCATGACTACTGTAATTAATACGACCGAATGCAAAATCGACTTTAAAGGAGAGAGCCAAAGTTGAAATTATAATCCTAATTATATCGTTCAACGCTAAAAACAATGTAAATAGCACTCATGCCTCACAATTTCTGCGAATTTTGTGATAAACAATGGTGAATTAACAATGTTGGCAGAATTGATTTAAATTACTACAAACTGTAAGTATAAATTATATGTACAAAGCATTACGATAAATGAGAATACGAATCGTATATTCAAGCTAATATTTGTAACTACTGAGGATTCATTTAATTTCGTTTCTTAACACTTTATGTAACATGAAATGACTTGTCTAGATCGTTCTTGAAACTTCCTTTTTACAGCTCAGTTTCCGCGACAAATCAGTACTAGTAAAAATTTTGAAATACGTTTGTATAGAAATATGTATTCTCCATAAAGCGATATGATTTCTAGCAGAATTCGATGTATCTAAATATAAATATTTGGTAGTTTGCTGTTCGAATGTACACGATTTGATGCATGTACAATGATTTGTACACCAAAAAGGTGTAGGTAGGGTTGAAATGATTTTATTCATACTGGTGAAGACAGTAGAGATGGAATGGAATATGAAGATGATAGGTGTGATAGACCCCAACGAGTATGAGTCCTTGGTACTAGAAGAATGCATCTCGAATGACAGTGTGGTCGCTACAAATATTGATTTAGGTTCTATCTTAGATGATCTGTAAAATAATGAAACCCATAACTCATCGAATCGAATAACCCATCGAATTTCCGATCAACAAACAGGCTCATGTCACCAAAAACAAACCAAAAGAAATTTGCATTTGCAGAAACGAAAAGATCTTATTCCGAACGATCAAGAAATACAATTTTCGAGAAATATTACTCTGCCGTCAAATACATTGAAACTACATCTATTCAATTCTTTCTTTATTTATTTAATAAATGCCTTATAAAAACATGATACTACTAACTAAATATTGATACTTCACACTCCGTTAATTCCGAAATAAATGAATAACTAAGAAAAATAATACATTTCTGGAAAACATCCGTTTCATTATAGTTAAAGACAGCTTTTGTAAAGTTATTTATACTGAAATCAGAAATATACGATCATGAGTTATAAAGGGTTAAGTTGAAAGATGTAGCTAATATACGGAGGTTGCTATCGTTACCGGATTCCGCTCGTATGTTACAATATTCCCGTGGGAATATTTAACATATAAACGAATTTTATATTTTTTTACTCAAATTCATTTGTTTTTACGTCTAGATAAACATGAGATTACATTACATTAGATTAAATAACATTTTGGTATGTATTACATCCATAGCATCTGGATAATAAGCCTTTTTGAATATGACGTCAAATGGCAGCAAAGGACCCAAATTACCATTGGCCGCTAGCCATCGTCGACGCGCTCAATTTTATACACCGAGTTTAGGGCAGACGCGCAGCACTACATTTCGTCGTGCGGCGAAAAACGCATAGGCGTTTCGTAGGTGGTAGAGCTACGCTGAAGCTATTACTGGTTTCGGCATGAATGGGTCGGCTCGCCCGGGGTAGTACCACCCTCTCACAGAAAACCAACGTGAAGTAACAGTGGTTGCACTGTTGCGTTTCGTTTGGCCAGTGAGAGCGCCGGAAGTCCACGTATTTGAAAGGCCGGCAACGCACTTGCAACTCCCCCGGTGTTGCTAGTGTCTATGGACGGCGGTGATCACTTACCATCAGGTGACCCACCTGTTCGTTTGCCCCTATAACATAAATAAAAAAAAAAAAAAATGTCGCAGTATAGTATTGTAACAAAGAGACTTGAATTGTGCCACGCACACCTAACGATAAATCATGGCTGCGGCGAAAAATCTGTGACAAGTTACAATTTATTTGTGCCGCTGTGCAGCAGTCGATTCTCTTTTTGTAACATTCTGATCTGAAGTTGATGATATGAATGAAGATTTCACACATTATTATTCATTCGATATATAGAAAGAAATTATCGGGGTTATCGCTAAGTTCGCCAAATATTTTCGAGAACTGCCGGTTGTATATAACGATTATAGATAAGAGAATGTATCCACAATAGCTTCTGTTCTTTGCGAATTCTAATTATAAAAGTCGAAATGCATGTATTTCTTATTAAATCTATTTTTAACTGATTACTTTCATGCGGCATTATGCCCTAGTGCGCGCACCTGCACAGTTTTTGATTTTTTTGTCGCAGCTGTTTTCGCTGCGTGGCGAAAATTCGTAGTGTGCGCCTGTCATTAGGAGTTACCTAAAACAACTTCGAAACAAATATTTTACATTCAGTAAAGTTGTAGACTCTAAAATACAATTGTCTATAAAATTGTAATGAGGAAAGGAGTGCAAAATTATTTTCCACGCTCCGGCACGAAATATGTTCCAGCCACCCCTGACAGATATTATACCCTTTATAAGTTGTATTCGAGTTTGTTGAGGGGTTGTAATTTCTAAATTATGTTAGCTTGAATATAATTACACTTGTATTGTATTTGTATACTATTACATGTTCGTATACCATAATAGGCCCCATTTTTGAAAAAAAAAACGTGTGTATTGAATCCTAACTAATATTATGAATGTGAATGTGAGTTTTTTTGTTACGTTTTCGCGCTTTCAATATTCAACTTTTATCCATAAAAAATACTATTCTGGATTAACGCAAGTGAAGCTGCGGGCAAAAGCTGATATTCATATTATTCCCTAATTATACATGCGACAAAGTTATTTATATCGATTATTCAAACTCCACGGTGAATTGTATAAAAACTTTAACAGATAGCAAAAAATAAATCTAGATCTACTAATACAGACATACGATTATACAGCATCAAGCGTTGAACCCCATTTGTTTATTAGCTCACAAAACCACATAATACAAATGTGACCTCATCGCTAACGAATTCGTTTTCAACAGTGATTACATTGAATGTTTACTTAGAGCCCAGAGAAATTTAGCGTAACAAATAATGTAGTGGATGTACCATAGTCATGTGTAGCGTTTATTTCCTTTGTACCGTGATATAAGTGGTGCCGCCCCACTCTGGCAGGTTATAAAGAGGGTCAGACGTCAGACCTCTCCATATTGCCAGTCCACCTTGTGTGATAGAAGCGGTTTGTCTTGTGGAAAAAATGAAGGCGACAACTTTAATTATTTTTGGTAAGTGAATTCATTGGGAAATATTGTATAACAATTGAAAATTTGCTGCAAGTTCTTATAAGTAACAAACAGAACAATGGTAATCAAATTTTAATCTATTAATCATAAACTTAATTACAGTATTATTAAATCAAATATATTTAAGAGCTATAATATTTATAATCTATCAACGCACGATTTACAACCTGGTATTATTGTCAGTTAATAACGAATCGTAGTTCAAATTATAATGTCTTTCTTCTATAAATTGAAAACACACGTTAGAATTCCACCATATATAACTATTAGGACAGGGTTATTTATCTAAATCGTTCATTTACTTAAATACAAAAAATAACGATAAATCGAGTTACTTGAACAGTTTGTAATAAATTTAATTTATTATTCATATACACTCGTATATAAATAATTTTTGCACGTAATACTTTTTATTACCTTTATTAAATCATTATCGAGATAAATACTCTACCTATTATATAAAAGCTGTGTACGTCTCTTCACTGTAGTGAGTCCTTGGTGCTTGTTTAAAGGGGTGCCGCGCCGTGGACCCGAAAACATATTTTCTTATTTTAAATTGAAACTATTTGTTGTAACTTATTAATGTTTATTTCATATGTTATCATCTACTATAAAATTTAAATATCTATAAATCATTTATTTGTTTATATTTATTTTACAATTGTTAGGAAAACTTACAGCTAAATTAACAATATAAAACAAAGAGTAGGTTACATGAAGGGCATTTACAAGTTTTCATATAACTATTAATAAAGCAACCTTTACGGTTTTAAGCAAGGGCTTTACGTAATATGCTAGGTAAGTCTTCTTAGTACAGAATACCAGTTATATATACTGTGGAATACAATCTGTAAAACGATAAAGCCGGTTTCGTATTCAGAAATTATGAACATGTTTTTGAGAGCGTGTTATATAAACATGTTAAGAAGTTCTTCAGTAAAAACCATTCCATGTGATTCACAAAAGAATATCAACAGCAACGAGCAGTATTATATTATCTAAGTGGTCCGCCTTCCCGTCATTATCTTTAATATTTTACGAGTGCTTGGTAAGGTCAGATGCGCGGGCGAGTGCAGAGTACCCAAGCGTTTATTAGATCACTACAAAACTTCCTACAATATATGAATATTTCCATTGTACACGTAAACCGGTTCATGACAATAACAAAACTTATCGTATTGTTGCATCTTGTTTCGCCTTCGCCAGTAGGGACTTGTTGTTTTCTTTTTCTAGATAGACAAAATTGCTACGCCACATAACATATTATCGAGTGTGCGTATTGTCAACAGAATATGACTCCTTGTGGAAAAAGTGATATCTACCATTTAAATTCTTGGAAGTTGCGTAATTTATACTTTTATAATTTACAATGAATTTAGATTAGTAATGAGTTTGATTGTTTTGAAATAAATAAATAAATATAAAAAAAATCAAGATAATTAAATACTAGACCAAAAATAAATGTAACGTTTGGTTCGAATGTTTCTACATTAATATGCATTTAATATAATTGTATTTTAATAGTAACATTATTTAGAAGCTCATCAAGTTTAATCATCGGAAAGAAATTTAGTTATAAAATATTCACGAATACAAATACATATATTGTTCATAATGAGGTATATGTATCAGTTTTGTTGTTTAAATAAGTACCTATAAGCTATATATATTATATAATAAAGTCGCTTTTCGTGTCTGTATGTGGGTTACTTTAAGTTTTTTGATATACGCAACGTACCTTGATATTGTTTTGACTATAATTTAGAAAATTTCTTTGAGTAAGTCTATGTGTATAATCATCACTATATATTATAAAGCAAAATCGTCCGTCTGTCTCTCCGTTCACGATACACTCAAAAACTACTGAACGGATTGTAATGCGGTCTTCACCAAAAGATACGTGAGGAAGATTTAAGTATATAATTTGTCAAGGTTTAGTGTAAATTGGTTGAAATATAACTATAATTGTGGGAAGTGTTGGAAAAAATCAAGCCGCTTGGGAGCTTTCAACGAAAACGCTGCCTAATTCAAAAGAGATATAACAAAATAATGTATAATGAGATATTCCTCTTTTATAGATCTACAAAAAAGTTTGGGACGGCATGTACCTATCTTTTAAGGATAGCTTACTATACCCATCTATCTTCTAAATAAATGGTAACGTGTAATGAGGTAATTGTAAGGCTATTTAGACGGATATAGTATTAATCCTTATCAAATTGAATACATTAGTTATATTAAGCATTCCATGCACATAAGTATATATTTTTTAATATCAAGACAGGACAACGTCCGCCCGACCTGCTAGTATACTTATATAAATTAGAAATAAGTCGACGTATTCCAATGAAGTAGTAAAAAGGAGTTTTCGGCGCTTATATTCATAATACTGGTCAAATCTTATGAGACACATAAAAATAATAATACCTTTAAGTATATTATAGATTTCAAATGACGCACAAGAAAAAAATGCTTCTGTAAATTTTTTTATGTACTTCGCTTCCAAAATTTTTTAATAGCGGCAAAAAATGAATCTAAATTCTTTAGGCACTTATGATATCACATTAGTACATTGCACCCATTCAAAGCGGAGACTTCTATTTAGTACTTAGTATTAGTATTATAATATTTTTAAAATATACATATATATATATATATTACAGCGGTTTTGTTCGTGGCTGTTAGCTGCCGTCCGGACAAAAGCGATTTGAAGCAGTTGAAAGCGGAAGCGGCACGTAAAAAGGCCTGTCTTCATGACTGTACCGGCGTTAAGTTCCAGCCGATCTGCGCCAGTAAAGACGGCGATAAGCCAAAGTCCTTTGGCAGCGTATGCGTCATGAATAATTATAATTGCGAACACAAAGACAGTAAGTATTATAATATTTAATCATACCAACACTATTAAAAGTTCATATGTTTCCAATGTATCCTTACTTGTTAGTAAGGTAATTCTACGTTCTCAAGAAATTGTTTAAAAGAAATTTGTATGGATGGTACGATTTTCTTTAATGCTAATACTTTCAGGTTGAAAACTATCGACAAGCACTCCATACCATGGCCAAGTAAGCTGAGACTCAGTCCTCCTCTAGGCTTAAAATGATAGTGTGTTAGGCCATAACGTATATTGATATTACTTGATATTAATAGTGGGCAAACGCTAAAGCCTGTAAAGTATATAAAACTATATTTTGAAATACACTTAGCTTATAGAGCTTACGAGTATACTAATCTTCTATAAACAAAAAGACAGAAACTACGTAGTTAACGACATCTTCCTGCTCTGTTCCTCACAGTTTTTTCTTTTGCTTAATAGCTGCTGGCGAACTTTATTTACAAGTCTGTATTCATCATATTTCACGATATTATTCTACATTATTTATATACTCTTTGGCTTAAAAAAAACATATTTTGAAATTAAAAAAAAATAATTATGTTCAAATTTATCGTTTAATCGTCCAATAGTATTTTGAAATTAACAGTATTTTGGTAGATCTAATCTCTATCTATTAATGTTGCCATAAATTTTAAGTCGTATAGGTTGAGCGGTTTGACCGGTGGTAATTTTTCGGAATTCGCGTACTATTTACTCATTTAAATTGGTAACACGATCGGCTGACAGTGAAGGAAAAAATCGTAAGGAAATCTGAACCTGAGAAATATTCTTGTAGTATGGATAACGTGGATAAATATAGAACTGTGGACTTCCCGGAGTTTGAAATCTCCAATACGTCGTGGGCTGGCGTAATGATTATACCCATACCTACCTTCGGGAAGAGACCTAGGAACCTGCACCCACGTCTATTACAGGCTGATGATGATAATTTTTTTTACCCCGTAATTACCTTCAGGTAATGAACAAGGAAATGTATAAAAATGCGTGATTCGGAGTCCGCACAATTATCTAAGCATGACGGAACTATGGAAGCCCTTGGTAATGGTGGCCACCTTGGATGCCCCCACCTATTGTGTTTTGACACTAATCGCTTTGTTCGGTAGCTGCTGTACCATGACATACTACATAAAAACACTGAATCATAATGATTAGTAGTAAATTATACAATACTAGCCGTTTATGCAACTCCACAAGTATTTCTATTATATGTTATAAATAATTGAAGGGATTTAATGGATACTGTGTTAATATTCTCCATTTTCAACTATTTATATATACCAATGTTTAGTATGACTGAAGGTTATTTATGTTAATGTATTATAGCGCCATCTATTGGTAAGCGGTGGTAAAATGGATGATATGAAAATGATGAGTGCGTACCATTTTTCATGGTTAACAATTAAATGGAGTTCGAGTTTATTTGTGTGATATGTATATATAACAACATTCGTTTTTATTTTTCATATATACTGTCATGCAGCTGTAACGAAACACCAAATAATTTTTGAGATTGTGAAATAGTTTCGGACATAAATTATATTAGAAAATGTAATTTTATTGTTGACATATATTTATAACATTTATTATTTCTATTAGTATAATCATTATCTGTCAGTATATCCATTAATTACACGTTATTATAATTTATAGGAATTTATTTGTAAGAAAAAATATATACAAAATTATGAAGAAATTTCGCTAGAGTTTTATTGTTTCGTATTACTTGTCTATAGTTTTGTGATGAGGCCTTTTCTAAGCTCGCCTAGTTAGTAACCACCCTCAGGTTGAAAATCTGTCAGCAAGAATCTATAAGTGTCTTCCCGCAGCTGGACTTGAAAGTCAGTCCCCGTCTAGGTATAGCGTGTTTATAATATTAGATTTAACATCAGGTGTAATGATGGCCAAACGCTAAAATCTATAAATGTAAAGACATATTGATTGATTCATGCTTTTTCAATTTCAGCATTGCGGAAAATCAGCGACGGCGAGTGCGCGGGCTCCGATGGAATTCGTCTCTCTTAATTTTTTTTATCTATAACCACAAATCTTATTCTTATATTCAAGACATGACATGTTTTTTCTATAATTTTATTGTTTAGAATGCTTACTATAGATATAGGTAAGTCATATAAGAGCTCGATACAATGTCACTTAAGATAAGAAGTCAATATATTTCATATTTAAGGATATATAATATATGCTAAGCGTATAGAAGATGTAATCTTAAATATGAACGGGCTCAAATTAATGACTGTCGGGCATCAAAGAAACTGTGATGTAGTAGCTAGTTTAACATTTTATAGCAGATGATTGTTGGTCGATCTATTGTTTTAATTAACTACTTTGTTTGTCTTGCTTTCTTTTAATTATTTTCAAACGATTAAATGCTTTCACGTTAATTCTTTTTTTTATCAAATTGGTTAATTCCTTCTTTACCCTCGATATAACACAAAATAGCAGTCGAATGTATGAAGTAACAGGTTGTTGTTACAAAATACACTTTGCCTTTGCCTTTACATTTTGTAACAAGTTCGTCTTAATAATATTGTTCTCATACCACTGTCTCTAGAATCACCTAAAGACTATGTATATATTCCATGGATTACAACCAATGCTTCTAATATAAATTGAGAAGGTTGTCTATTTAGATATTACCGGACTACTAACCTTAAGCGCTCCCCTTAGTAGTCGGGGCAAATTGTAGAGACCTTGCCAGGTCAACAGTGTAGTCAGTTCGTAAAAAAAGAAGTATAGGTGCTGGAAATAAAGTATCTCTCTGCCAGTCCCTAGTAGAATTTTTTAAATATTTTTTATTGTTCAATTTTATTTATTGCACTAAAATAAAAGTATTAAAAATAAGTATTTGCAAATAATATTGACAAGTTTCCAATGGCATGATATTTTGATTGAAAAAGACACATTCTTATATATTTAACTAGCGGCCCGCTCCGGCTTCGCACGGGTATCAAATATATAGCCTATGTCATTCACTGAAAAAATGATTAAAATCGATTCATTAGTTTTGATTTATTCATTACTGCCCGTGGCCCGCACTTCTCCACGATTTAATGGATGTTATTATACATATAAACTTTCCTTTTCAATCTCTCTATCTTTAAAAAAAAATCGCATCGAAATCCGTTGTGTAGTTTTAAAGACTTAAAAGCATACATAGGGATATACGGTCAGAGAAAGCGACTTTGTTTTATACTAGGTACTAAAATGTTTTAATGCAGTCCGACAATTTATGCATTTGTTTCCATTTCACCAAGAGGCTGTAAAAGTGGAATAAACTATACACTAATAAGCAGTGTTGTAGCTGATGTTAAAGGGACTCCGTATCAGAATTTAATGTATCTCATTTTGAAGAAGATAAGAATAATTATAGAAACGTATTGTATACTAAACAGAAAAGGTAACAAGACTATTATAATAAACATACGAGAACTTTGCCTGTGTTAGGAAAAGGTAAAGCTGTAAAAATAAAGGATAAACACGGTTCAGGACCTCATAAAGGTGATATAATAGTAGGATATGGACCGGGACTAAGCTCATATTAAGACGGAAGAGGGTGGTATAGTACAAAGAAATAGGAAGGATTTAATTCGTAATAGAAAATATAGTGAGAGTTATACGTCGTATGATGACGTACTGCCTGATAAAGCTATTGTGGAGGAAAATGAGGTTCTTAACATAAATTAGGATTAGGAGACCTGCGTATTTGTCAGAATATTGTTAATTTAATGTTAGTTGTGAGATGATGCCAATGTTATGGAAGTGGGTAATAAATTAAAAACTGTTTACTTGACATTGCTTTTATTATAACGTACACAACATGTATAAACGCGGATACTTAGTGATTCATGAAAAGGCTGTCGTACATACTTATCAATATTTTCATAAAATATTAAAACGAGAAAAAAAGCTAATATTTTACTCTGTATTAGTCATCGGTGCTACTATGCAATATTAAAGTTTAATGAAAAAAAAAACATATAAAAATGTCGTCCATAATCTTACAGATTATTACAATTAATATTTCACATAAGAACTTTTTTATTTTAGCTATAACCACGTTTGAGTTTGTTGTGTAGAATAGCGACACCTTGTGGCAACATCATAGAAGTGTAAAATTAATCTCAATCCCTCTGCTCTAGGTACAAAACTAGGCTGATTTTCAGAGTTGCTTCTATTCTTCGAAAGTATTGGATATTGAGCACAATATTTTCTAGTTGTAAGTTTATTTTTCGTTGTAATGTGTTTTATTTGTTTATTATGATTTTATTTCAAATTGGTCATGTCTCTTAACATTTCCAAGGCCTTAGATATTGTATGCTATGCAAATCTTTTAGGAAAGCTTCGATTATACCGAACTCCTTACAATTTGAATGTCTGGATCAAAAACTTCTTGAATGAACGTTCAATATGATGGTTGCTCTTCTAATCCTCTAGCAATTGATGCTAGAGTGCCTTAGGAGATAGAGTTAGTAGGTAGTTACAGGTTAGGATTGGTGCTTAGAGTTTTTTATATTCATTAACGACCTGCTCAAACCTAACATTCTTAGGTAAACAGAAGATAGCACTGTTGCAGTGAGTTCTGTGTTTAGCGCACCTACTAACAGAAAAATAACTAATAAAGCTGAGAGAAGCCATAATCATACCATATGAACTTGACTCTTAGATTTGTATATAACTGAGATGGTGCAAACCTTGTCAAGATTAATAGCTTTAAAAACACAGGTATGTCTTGTCTCCTGCGCAACGTAGGTCTTTTTATTTAATACCTCTTCTTCAGGATGTAGTCATAAAAGCCGCGATCTCCTTGGAATGCATGTAGATGCCGACCTCAACTCCGAGCCGTCATGATCAAGGCCAAGGCTGAAATAGGAATAGGCTGAATAGGTAGGTAATAGCTGTAACCAAATTGTGGTCCTTTTCAAGTTGAAATGTTGCATCACGAGAGGGCTACTTTTGAATCGATATAAATCGCAAATATTGCCGTATGTGGATTATAACTGATATCTTAGGAACGGATTAG
This sequence comes from Antheraea assamensis, assembly GCA_035772565.1. Taxonomy (NCBI): domain Eukaryota; kingdom Metazoa; phylum Arthropoda; class Insecta; order Lepidoptera; family Saturniidae; genus Antheraea; species Antheraea assamensis. The sequence continues at coordinate 1,084,480 of JAQQSE010000112.1, read as the reverse complement.
CCAAATGTCAGTTGACCGTGCTGGATTCTGTCGATCGCCAGGCACAAAGGCTCATCGGTGATAGATCACTGCATAGGAGCAATAAGTCTAGAATATCGGTATAGAGTTGCATAACGCATGCCTTTAGTCTTCATCATCATCATCATGCCACATCTCCATTTCATCTCAGGACTACTAAGTAAAGTAACTTACAGTAATCTATCCATTTGTATTCGTTCTATGTTCCATTATCATTTTTCCCTAAGAAGCGCTTTGCATCGTAATTTATAATTCTGACCACAAAATGTTGCAATGAGCTGCCTGCGTCTGTTTTTCCTAATGCATATAATGTAACTATCTTGAAAAGAAGAGTGAATGTTTTTACTAGTATATCAGGTGTGACTCTTAATAGTGGTACACTTAAATGTCCTTTTCAGGATCAGATAGTGTATATCCATGTAACTGATCTGTGGTGTCTAGCATCCGAATGAATTGCCATCATCATGCACATAGGTAATAAATCCAACACTTTGTTTTTTTTAGTTTATCTCGTGTCGGATTTAACCAGATTTCAAGGACTACTAGCAATGGATTGCAGACCAGTCGGTGGTCGCCATTGTTCTTGGTTTGTGCTGTACTTACTATCACACGCAATGCTATCATCTTGTCGTTAAGAAAAATAAACACACGTCTTCATCTCTTACCCTTATCCCACGTAAGTAGGGTTGGCACACCTTGTTTTCCTTTTCTGCTCTCCCCCGTCAGATCTCATTTCAGTATTAATTTACTCTTTATAAACATATCATTTTTCATATAATACGTCCATACCTTCTTCTGTCTTCCTCTAAACTTATATTTATCCACTTTGTTATTTAAAACTTTTCTAGTTACATGACTTTCATCTCCCCTTCATGATATGTTCATGACATGCTAACCTGCTAATCCTTAAGTTTTTTGTCACTAGTGCTGTTTTCAAACATCCTCTGATATACTCATTCTTAATCTTATCGGTTCTAGTTATACAACACATCTATCTTAACATTCGCATCTCTGCAACACTGTAATCTTCTCTCGTCCATCTCTTTCGTAGCCCAGCACACAGATCCATACAGCACGACTGGTTTAATAATAGAAAAAAGACCCGTGTTCTAGCTTCTAACAAAATCTCAACATAGAGTACCCGGCTTTTAGTATGACACGTCGGGAGGAAAACCGAGACTGTCGGTTATGTTCGGTTCCGTATAGTGTTATCTTTGTCTATCTCAGCCATTGTCCTGTGCGATAGAGAGAACGTTTTACATAATCGAAGTAAGCCAATTTCGGCCGAACGTATCACTCGTTTCCCCGACGTGCCAAATTAAATGCCGGCTACGGGAATTAATAATTATTTTTTGTATATATATATTCAGTTAAAAGCGAGAAATAAATAAAATGTATATACATTAATTGTGATGAGATATAAAATTAAGCGTGTGTCAGATATTATTTGTTTTGATAAACATTGATACTAAGGTTGCAGTAAATATTAATCTTTGAACAGTATTAGACATGTGACAATGAGATTATCTCATTATCGCTTATTTATTTAATCATTCTAAGGAATATTTAATAGTAAACAGTGTCACCTAGATCAACGGGCAATTAAACGTTTGCCGTTCGACCTAGATAATGTAATTAAATTGACCTAGACAGCATGTCGCCTATTTACTTCTAAACGTTTATTGGATGTTATCTCAGTAAATAAACTGTAACATTTACTTTATGAAATTGAGCTTATTACGAGCGACATCTGCCGGTGTACAGCCTTAAAATTTTGATATTTGGCCAGTTTGTTACATTAAATTAGACAGCGGACAAAGAGCTTGGGGTATAACCTATTAATATTTTTATAAATAAGTAAGTTTGTGAGGAGGAATAGTTGTTTGTTATTTGCTGTAAAACATGTTTTGGTGAATCTTCACAGTAATATATTTCAGACATCGAAATAACACATAATTTATAAATACATTGTTTATAATAGCCAAAATAATGAATGTCAAGTGGGTTTGAAATATCTTTGCCATTTGAGCGCTATTTCCTTGATGCTTTGTATAAGCCGTTAGCATTACACGAATATAATTTACGGTACCTTAAATAATATTATAAATGAGAATGTAGTTCTTTTTATTTGTCTGTGTGTTTGTTACGCTTTCATGCTTTAACTATTGAACCGATCATCATGTATTTTGTATACACGTTGTCATGGGTACAGAAAATGGTATTTCGAAAATGGTATATAAGGTCGATTCTATATTAAAGCGAGAGAAGCCGTAGGGAAAACTTAGTCACTTATATATAAACGCAAACAAAGTCACGAGCATCATCGCTGTTTAACCAAGCACCTTGAAAGTAGGCACATCTAAACGTTTTATCCATTGAGAAGACTATTGTGCTATCCATTTCACTACAACATGCACTCCCTGCTATAAAATATATTTAGTATAAGAGGATAAATGTTCCTATTCTGAAAACTAAGATTTTTCTGAGTAACTATATTGTAATTATTCACGAACAAAGTCGCGTACGGTTGCTAGTATTCTATAAAAGAAGTATCATAAATTGTGTATGCGATTACAATGCTTATTTGTAAAATATATTATGATATGATTTCTTTCATCATTTGGCTGTTTATAGAAAAACAAAAATATCTTTGATGTATTGTTGTAGCCCGATGAATCTGTAGAGGCCCCAGGCTCAAGAGGGTATATCAGTTCGAACAAAAAATCTTTGATGTATACATTGTAAACATATAAAGAAGGGATATATTATGCACCCTAAGTATTTGTATCATAAAAAGTATAAAACGGACGTAATTTACAATTAAAGTCCTAAACAAATTGGGTTGGCCCTAAACAAATCGGGTGAGTGCCATAGGAGTTCCCCTGAGTAGTCCGATGAACTTGTAGAGGCCATAGTGCAAACAGAATATGGCAGTTCGAAAAAAAAAAACAAAATTAACTATTCTTCACTCTTTGCGAGAATAGTGTTTATCCACAACCTGACATGGTGTTCAATAATGATGTAAAATTAGACGCTTTTGTAGTGGTACAGATACGCTTTTGTAGTGGTAGAGCTACGCTGAAGCTATCACTGGTTTCAGCATGAATGGGTCGGCTCGCCCGGAGTAGTATCACCCTCTCACAGAAAACCGACGTGAAGTAACAGTGCTTGCACTGTTGCGTTTCGTTCGGTCAGTAAAAGCGCCGGAGAGCAACATATATTAACAGGCCGGCAACGCACTTGCGACTCCCCTGGTGTTGCTAGTGTCTATGGACGGTGGTGATCACTTACCATCAGGTGACCCACCTGTTCGTTTGCCCCCTATAATATAAAGAATAAAAATTGCAGTTTGAACCGTACCACCTAGCTACGGATTCCCGATTATGTTATTCTTCTCTGAAAAAGCCTGCTTACTGCTTAACCTACGTCGATCGGCAATACATCGAATCGTAATACAGTGTACCATTACAAGTGACCGCTTTTATAATACTCTGTAAGTTAATTAAATGATGGTGTAGTCCAAGATGTTGAACACATGAAACGTAACTGACTGACTCTCAAGAGCTTCTGCCGCAATATACCTATAGGAGCTTGGCGACAGATTTTCAACTTTCGGCTGGATAGTCAGGAGGGCTTTGAGAAAGCCCAAACGCCATAAAAATGATAAACTTTTAATTTATCTACCGTAAACAATGACGCCCAAATATGAACTTAAAACTAATTTAATAGGTTATTTAAATAATTACAGGTTATAATACGTAGGTGGTAGAGCTACGCTCGTAGGTGGTAGAGCTACGCTGAAGCTATTACTGGTTTCAGCATGAATGGGTCGGCTCGCCCGGGGTAGTACCACCCTCTCACAGAAAAGCGACGTAAAGCAACAGTAGTTGCACTGTTGCGTTTCGTTCGGTCAGTGAGAGCGCCGGAGGCCCACATCTATTAAAAGGCCGGCAACACACTTGCGACTTTCCTGGTGTTGCTAGTGTCTATGGACGGCGGTGATCACTTACCATCAGGTGACCCACCTGTTCGTTTGCCCCCTATAATATATAAAAAAAAATACTAACCAATTTATAGCATAAAGTAATAAATTATTAACAAATAAAAAAATTGATAATTTAAAAGAAAAGTTTATTGAACTACATTACGTGAATTACAATGACAACGTTGTTAGGACTACGTTAGCCTACGTACGTTTGAATCATAATAATATTTCGTACTTTGTACAATAAATAAAATCATTAACTTATTATATCTTAATACTAAGAGCACTGTCAAATTTTTGAGTAGCAAATTAATAGAAAATATATATTAATCATGTATACAATTATTTTGAATTTTGTAAGAACTTTCAGACCAATATTGTTAGACACGAATTACTGATAAATCTTAATTATCTATCTGTGTGACATAAATGTTAATTTTCATATTTAACTGAATTATAGATATTTAAGGATAAATACATAAGCTTTAAAAATGTATCTACATCTTATAATATATGTATCATTACACATATATATAAAATGTAATAAGTTGTTTGGGAAATTATTGTATAGTGTCCGTTGACTTTAAGAAAACGGTATGTGGCTTAACTATTTTTTGAAATAAACCATTTTTTTTATAGTAATATTTTCGTTAATCAGCATACACCAAGGCTCGTGACTGCATAATCTGCAAAAAAGAATTAAAATATAGTTTTACATATTTTTAAAATTCTCCGATTTAGACATTTCTAAATCGCATGTTGATGTACGGAAAATATTAAAATTGAATATCTAAGCACCTATGAGACATACTGTACTGAATAAATACGATTTATCATACTTTGCCGTTAACTGATATAGGAACGAAGTATAACCATTGCTACAGCAAAAATAGCATATCACAATAGTCGCATTATGCAATTACCGCTACAAAAGTTCAATGTAGTTTGTTTTTGTTTACGAAATTAATGCATGGTTGATTATATTCAACTAATTACAGTACCTCATTTGTTTCAATTTTTTAAATCCTAAAACAGATATTTTTAATATTTGTTTCTAATACGTTAATATTATAGCAGATTTATTGTCTATAAAATACTCGTATAACTTACTTACACTAACTGTTTTAGCAATTTTTCGCGGCTTCAAATGCGATTTCTGTGCAGTAATTATTTTCGACTTTTTATTTGAATATACAAATAGATGTATAAAAGTATAACTGACTCATAGAAAAGTTACGAATTTTCATACGAACTTTTATACCTTCTTTCACCACTTGAGAAGGTGAATTTACAAAAATTTTTTCTTTATCATCTACTGTGTAAAAGAAGCCCACATACATACAAATTTTCATCGCCCTAGTCAGTCAGTCAGTCTCTCAGTTATTTACATATACATATATTATATACCACTAGTCGCTATCACCGTTTAAATAGAGATAAATCTGTCTCAGTGACTCTTAGTTTTTCGTGTTTGGAGATTAGTTATTGTCGAGGGGCTTGAAGACCGGCATGACAGTGACAATTTTCAATGGATTTTAGATTTAATGGTGACTTTCGTTTTTTTTTTATATTGTGTTATGCTTCGTATCAGGTACAGTGCCATTGCCATGCCGTGCTACGATCATAAAATGAGCATATAGTACATACAATAAAACAGAGAACCAGAATAGACGAAGATAATATTGTAAAATTATCTGGGCTACATAATTTCGTATTTTATTATTTTGGATCTCTGCTATGTGTTTCCATTTATTTCTTTCATTACCGCAGAATAATATAAAGAAAATGAATTGTGTAATTAATTTCGGTTTCTTTTGGAAACGTAATGGGCATTTACCATGTTTCTATATTTAGCATAATTTTTTGCCTTTCGGTAATCTTTATCAATTTATTAGTTACTAGATTTTGTTTGCGGCTTCGCTCGCGTCGATGTAGATTTCAATACTAAAATATGGCCCATGTTACTCGCTGATAATGTAGCTTTGTATAAGTGAAAGAATTTTTAAAACTGGTTAAATCTTTTTTGTGGCTTATCCATAACAAACAAAAAATCTTTTAATTGTAACTTATAAATCATATTTAACGAATTTTTCTACTCTTCTACTATATTCCTTTGCAACGATGAACTAATGAGCTGAAATAAGCTCTGGTACATAATTCATTAATCTGTACACAATCAAAATATGAGTACAAGTGCATGAATGTAATCTCTTCGGACCGTACTGCGCGGTCTGCCGCGTGATGATTTAGACGGCATACATCCGGTTTGTTGATAACATTATCGTTTACACGAGTTCATATCGGTTCTGAACACTTCCCTAAGCTGTGCGGACACACCCATTTACACCCGATTGCGTACAGACCGTATTTTATTGTCTCATTCACATTTTGCATAGTCATGCTCAGTGGCTATGGTTTTAACGAAGAACGTTATGATGCAGATAAAGAATGGTGTTTGGTAATGTTCGTCTGCTTAGCTTACATAGTTTAAATAATTAGAAATTAGCCACTACGCATCTAGAAGTATGACCCGAGTTTCTGACCTCTTTCCCTACTTCTTTGGATACTATCGTCTTTTAAACTTAAATAATAAGAATATTCTGGTTTTAATAAATGCAACACTTGCAAATTCTCTAATAAAAGCACGAAATAATGTTATAGGTATTAGACTTGATAATTATTGATTGTTATAAATATAAAGTGAGTTATAAACAACATAAATATCTTAAATTGTGCAAGAACATATCAAAATATGTAATAATAATTAGTAGCCATTATTATTTTTTCAAAATTAGAAAACAATCAGTCAGTACTTAAATACAATATCAGTAAAACCGGCAATCTTTAATTAAAAAGGTTATAATCTAATAGCAATCTTTTTTTACTTATGTAAACGTAAAAAAATAAGCTACTGTTCTAAAGTGTAATCTCTTCTTCAGTCTCCAATCAATTGATTTTGATCATTATAAAAATTCTTGTTATTGAAAAGTTTTACATCCACAAATGGAATTTAATATACTGTTATACTTTACTATATTGTTTCTGAAAAAAAATCACCCGTCCGTTTAATAAAACTGTTAATTTGAAACAACCTTCAAAGGCTGAGTTTATTCCTCAAAGTATTTTTAAATTTTCTTTAAATTATATAGTGTAACTTTGATAGCGTGTTCATTTGACCGATTAAGTAATTGAGTTTCTTCAGTCAACGTTAAACTACTGTTTTAGAGTATTTAATACTCCAAAGTACCGAATAATGTTCTATATGTAGACACCATAAATATAATGTAAGTAAAATATACAATAATCGGTGAAATTAGGCTTAATATTAATTATAAAAAATATTTACATGTGCTCTCGCGACACGACACGGCTTCCAATTCGCATAGTGTAGCAAACGTTCTAGCTGTGCCCGCTGCGTCGAAAGCGCACACAGGGCCGGCAGGAGGCGACGCGCATCGTCCAGCACATAGCGGCGGTGGTACCCCTTCGCCAACCCGCGCCCGGACCAGTTCAGCTGGTGGCCGCATCTCTTGTTCATCCACTTCGTTAATGTCACCTATATTCAACGGTATGAATCGCAGGGTGGCTGATTGTACTTCATACCAAGCTGAAAACAAGCAACTCAATGTAGACGTAAGAATTTGAATGAAGCGAACTACTACAACGCGGTTGTTTAAAGGTACGTTCCTTAATATATTACTTACTGAGTGAAAAGAATTGATGCGTAATCAAGTGTGAAATTAAAAAGACTTGAAATTGAATATAGATACTTGGGAATATGTTTGAAGGGTGATGACATATAAGTCATATGTTATTTGTATTGTTACAATTTCAATATGTCGATGTCGATATATTTATCTAGTTGTCCTGTGTAATAACATATATGCTGTCTAAGTTTATATATGTCGTTATTCTTTTTTCTCGTGTCAATGCGCATTCGACCAGAGTGTACATAAAAACAAAACAGCACTACAAAAAATACATGGAAAGTTCTAGATGGGGCCCGACCGTCTTGTTAGAACATTGAAATTATCCGAAGTTACTTGTAATATGATATGTACCTACTCGACAATGGCTGTAATAATCTAGAAGATTGTAAATTACCTTCATTCATGTCTAAATACAAAATGATTTTTTTTAGTTTAGTTGTAAATTTTCCTAAGCGTTTAAAACTAAATTAAAAGAAAAAAATTCACTTCTCGCACGAGTAGACACTAATTTTTTTATTCTTAAGCCTTAAACATATTGTCGTAGTCACATTGTGAATATATTTATATCCGTACCGAATTAACTGTGAAGTAATGACAAGATTGAAATAAACTTATAAAATGTTACATGTAACTCTATTGTTATAATATAAGATGGTCTGTGAACTTAAAAACACACTTCGATAAGGACCATAAATAACATTAGCTGTCGCATCCTTTGATGCAATTGGTATGTCTGGAATACTCAACCGATGACCACTTGTGCAATTTAAAACGATAATTACAATAAGACGTTATAATTGCGAGAATAATAATTAACGAGTATATAGCCGTAGTTTAATTGTTTCTTGTTATATTCCATTATTGTTTTGGCCAGTTGGTTTGTGATTACGGCATGACATATGTTGCGACCCCTCAATCTAATCAATGTTATTTATTTTCCTAAAGATTTCCTGTGATCTCATCCATATTACGTTCTTGTATGAACTAACCTATCGACATATGTTTATACGTAAACAATGGAATGCACACGCCCTCCTGATTCACCTATTAGTGTACAAACAACTAAGATCATTCCTAATAATACGATTTTCCGTTTAAAGTCGTGTTTCGCAGCTTACTTATGCGCAATATCTTTAATTGTTAGATTTTTATATAGCTTACAATTGCGTATTCTTTGTTGTCATGTTCCGATGTGGTAGATAGAAAGATTTTGGCGATACTTTTCCTTATCTTTGAGGGCACTTTAGTTTTTATTAGAGTAGGTATATAATCTAGTTATAATACAATTTTCCATTTAAAGTCGTGTTTTGTAGCTATTTATGAGTACTATCTTTATTTGTTAGATTTTTGTATAGCTTACAATTGCGTATACTTTGTTGTCATGTTCCGATGTGGTAGATAGAAAGATTTTGGCGATACTTTACCTTATCTTTGAGGGCCCTTTAGTTTTCATTAGAGTAGGTATATAATCTCGTTATAATACAATTTTCCGTTTAAAGTCGTGTTTTGTAGATATTTATGTGTACCATCTTTATTTGTTAGATTTTTGTATAGCTTACAATTTCGTATTCTTTGTTGTCATGTTCCGATGTGGTAGATAGAAAGATTTTGGCGATATTTTTCCTTATCTTTGAGGGCTCTTTAGTTTTTATTAGAGTAGGTATATAATCTCGTTATGCCTCCGTGCTAGTCCCTAGTGCTTGTTATTTTGTCCTTGTCAGTATTGTTCCTAAGTAATCATCATCATAAGCCATTAAAGTTTGATCACGGCTTCTTGTTCGGTTTACATCTTTTTGGTTACACACTAATTCAACGTATGTTTTCATTCCTATTACAACTCATCTACTAGTATAAGTTGGCCTATGGATCGGTGAGATTCCAAATCTATAGTATTTATCCTAAAATTCTTTCAACATTGTTGTATAACATGAGTAGAATTAATTCATGTAAGTACATAAGTCGGATTGGATAATTAGCTTTTCTAGATTTTCAAGATTCGTGTTCCTACATTCTTATCTCGTTTAACATCCTTTGTATGCATTTACTATTAATTGTTATTACACATTCAGTTCTTTCATTACTTATTTCAAATACCAGAACTTTTGGCGTTGGGAGTTTGAGCCATAATTATACTTTAACCTCATGGTGATTCCGATAATATCGAAGATTTATTAAAATGTGTAAAAACAACGATTTATTTAATGGGCTCTTTATCTCCTGCTCGTAATGATTAAGTAATATATAAAATAATTAAATAAAAGGGAAACACTTTGATGTTGACTCGAAACGGTTGCAGTACAAAATGTTTTCAGGTGGCGTAAACATTGTAGCGACATAAATATGATATATCTTATTTCTAATTAATCTATGACCGAAACACGATTTACACAGTTTCTACCCGAAAGCGGAGTTATAACAGAATGTTCAACTCTTCGAGATTCGGCTCTGATTGTGACCGAAAAGTTTAAGCAAAATTGATTGAAACTGAAGCTTCTAACGATGCACTCGCGCTTGGAATCTTTCATAATGATATATAAACTAGTTGTCGCCCAGGCTTTGCACGGGCGTATTACTAACAAAGAAAATGAGACCAGATATTTCCTTTGGAGTATCAATATGCCTTAAATAAAATGGCAACTGAACCTCAACCTTACAATTTTGATATATTTTTTTAAATCTCCCTCGAATCTTCTGTCTCACTCATTCATCCACTTTTTTATATGGAGATTTTTTAATCCGGATTTTCACGGTTCCGTACGATTTATTTATTAATTTATCTTAACGATTATGATCACACCAAAATCGGAATTAACAGTTTAGGTGTAGTTTTTCAGACGTGATGGGTTTACATATATCCAGAAATTGATTTTTATTTGTATAAATTATATTACATAAACAATGATTAGGGTTATTTTAAGATGCAATTAAAGTTAAAGCGTTTAAATATTGCTCGTAATGATTTATATATGAAAGTACTATGTGAATAGCAAATTGGCATATTAGGGTTAAGCTGTATTCAGGTAGTAAAATAGGTCGATGGGTCATGAATATATTATATTTTAATTTAGATTTTCTTTAATTATTAGAGATGTATATATCCCTTATGTTCCGCACGTGGAGTCATTCCCAACTTAACCTAATCGAGGTTGTTTTTTCGAAGTCGGGTAAATTTGATTTTTGCCTGCTTTTTAATCTTCTTTCGAAATTGCCAAGGTAATTTATCCCTGAATTATTGAACAAAACACCCCACACATTTTCAATTGATGTTATATAAACACGGAAATAACTTAATATCTCACAAAGAAATAAATTATTCAAACATTATAATCTTAGTCTAGAATATTTAAAATTATCGTTGATGATTTCGTTCGGCGACGTTATAAAGGCCGACAGTAAATATTACTCCTAAAAAAATATAATATATTCTGCGCAATTATCATAATAATTATTAAAATGATGATTTTGCACTTTATTTATCATTGATATTTTTTTAGGTATGTCTGGTATAATAATTACAAATTACATCTATATGTATATACAATATGTACGAGTAGACTAATTGCGTAAATAATAAACTCCCAAGAATTTATTTTTATTTTATATTTAGTGTAATTAAAATGTTTATATTTCGTTTAGAAATATAAGTTGAAATCTACTTAAGTTTGATGTCTCAACTTTTTTCCTTTCGAAATATTATATCCCTGTATGATTCAGGGGTACTCTTGTTTCCAACTTGGTACAAAGATGTTGAACATATTTTAACTCTGGTGAAATATGAATTACTTACTATATATGCTTTATTAAAAATCCCTTTTTTTTAAATTGTGTGGTGATATTTGAATCCCAAACAACACCATGGTGATAGTGCCGATATGTAGGTACATATTTGTCAAGATGCTTCGTACGATCAATAAATAATAAATGAAATTTTATTTACAGATTAAATCCACCACCATTAAATGCTATGAATAGTTTGAAAAAAAAAAACGCAAAGTATAAATCCTGTTAATAGCGATATTATTTGCAAAAGAATTACATTTATTGTAATTAACAAAAATATAACCTACGCTATGCCCTTTCAATGAAAAGGAACTGTTCCAGATATGATTTCCTGGGCTGAGTCATATCAGGATATAGAGTAAAACAGTTTTATCGGTATCACGCGGTTCCCACGCTTTACAATATTGACATTAGCGTGTGCTTTGATAGCGTATTATTTACAACAGTTACTCTTATGACGCAAGTTAAATATTATGTTTGATTAAACATATTTTCGCGTCTGTACACTGTACGGGTATATCATGTTTCTCATATGATACCAAATGAAATGAGACAAGTAGTAAAACCTGGCCAGCGTATACAGATATCATTAATAATATGTAAGTCTGGTACCCTGGTTTTCAAATTATAAGCGGATTTGTTAGTCTGCTGGCTATACAACGTTCAATGTCAACGTTATCGGGGTACAGAAAAGGACGTAGGGTGAATAATTCTAAAAAAATAGTACTGTGAGATAAGTGAAATCTACATTACGCAATCGCAATCGAAACCCGCGAGCAAACGTTTGTTAACATTGTAATTTTTTTTTATTGCTTTTATAGGTAAGCGTTTGACCACAATCTCATCTGATGTTAAATGACGATGTGGTCTAAGATGGTAGTCACGCTAAACCTAGAGGGAGACTGGCTCTCAAGTGCAGCTGCCGGAACACACCAACAGGTGCTTGGCGACAGATTTTCAACTTGAGGGTGGTAGCTAGCCAGACGGACTTAGAAAAAGCCCTACCACCATGCTATGGTTTCATCACGATGTTTTCCTTTACTGAAAGCTCCGACTCAGTTGCTTGGATTCGAACCTACGTCCTTCGACGCTGTGTCCGAACACACTACCAACTGAGCCATCATCGCTTTAAAATTATTTGAATGAATATATTTGAATGTTATGTTTGTTTATGTCATATTCTAAAGCCTTAACAATGTGTAAGCAAAATTTCGTGAAGGTTGGTTGAGTAGTTATGGTATGAAAGCATAACAAATAAACAACCTCACATTTATAATGTCACTACATATTATAAATCAAAAGTCGTTCGCCGCGTCTGTCTGTCTGTCTGTCTGGGTGTTCGCGATAAACTCAAAAACTACTGAACGGATTGTAATGCGGTCTTCGCCAGTAGATAGAATAATTCACGGGGAAGGTTTAGGTATATAGTTTGTCAAGGGTTTGTAAATTGGTTGAAATATAATGATAATTGTTGAAAGAATCGGAAAAAGTTAAGCCGTCTGGGTGATTTCGTCGAAAACACATTGCCTAATCCATTTGAGATATAATAAAACAATACATACTGAGATATTTCTCTTTTATAGATCTACAAAAATGTCTGTAATGGCATATACCTATCTTTTTAGGATAGCTTATTATACCCATGTATCTTCTAAAAATAGTCACGTATAATGAGGTAAATGGTAGGCTATTTAGACAGATACAGTATTAATCTTTATCAAATTAAATACATTAGTTACCTTAAGCATTTTGTGCACATAAGTATATATTTTTTATTATCAGGGCAGGACAACGTCCGCCGGGTCTGCTAGTTGTAATATATATTAGTAGGCAAAGAGTAACTTGTATTTTTAAATAAATCTGCTCTGTATTTAATTCTTGATGTGTTACATCCAATGTATATGATACGAGCATTTAAGCTAGACATCTCAAATTTGCAAGTTGCAATTAATTGGATACATCGACTGTGGGCAATTTACACGACTAGTTCATGCAACTCACCGAGCTCGTTAACAAGCTAAACACAGAGCGGTTATTTCGCGGAATTTCTAAATGAATTAATGATTCTCTGAAGCAGCTTCATGTGTTTGTGTACGTGATCTATTAGGTCTAAGAGAAGTGTGTGTACTGCGAACGTACGAGTATATCGGTGTTCAGTGGGCGTGCCTCCGATAACCTTTGGATCAAGTAGTCTCTAGGTGTAAGGAGTTTATACACTCGACGCAGATGGCAATGTTTCTGCGAGAGTATTTACTTTCATTGCAGATGGCAACGGCAAATTGTAAGGAAAATAAAGGAGGCAAAAAGGAAGTTAAGTTTCATTTGTTACCCGACAGATTCATTGGGATCATAATAGTATTTAGAGTCTTAACCAATCTTTTTGACCGTTCTAAATATAGGCGCGCATAAAACAAACTTATGGATAAATAAATTGTCAATTTTGGAATCCTATAATAATATTTTAACTTTTTTTTTGTATTAAACTTTTGAATGCATTATGCGTAAACCCGAACTTGAGGTTATATTCACATTCGTAAACGATTGTCGTCAATCGCCTGTTATTGATATGCATTATGAGCTTTTGAATTTGCGTTCTGAAATTAATCAGTTGTTGTTTAAGATAACATTGAGAATTGTTTGGTTTATGTTTTACTTTAACTAGGCTATGATAAGTTGAGTCCGTCAGTTTTCTATAAATAAATGATATATATCTTGAAACAAGAAATCACAGTTCCAGTTATTCTCAAAGTAATTTTGGCAGCATAAATCATAATACCTAATTTCGAGAAGTTTGATTAAGTAAGTAATGAGTTGTATGCCACTAAAATATTAACAAAGTAACTAAAGCGAAAATTCTCTATAGTTTAACTGTCGTGATTAATTATATCGTTAATACATTCTGAAGTATTATACCTAGTTACAAATCATACATTCTGAAGTAAGTCAACGGTTATACAGGAAAATTAATAATATACAAACTATTTATCACGTTTCGAATTGCCATTGTATTGCTTTTCTGAATGTAAACGTTTGCATGAAATGTAGGTGATCTTTTTTTTCGATTGTATGCCATGGATAAATGAATTAATAAGTTTCATTGTAACGTTACGCAGATTGTTATTACCCTGAATCTAGTTATTGCGTTTTAATGTATTATAGTAATTATGCATACCTATTAAATAATGGTTTGTTGCAAACTTTTAGGATGCTGATAGGTTATTATAGTTATTAGTTGTAATGGTTATGACAAAAGTCTTTGTTGTTTCAGTTTTCCGAATACCTATACAATTTCGTAAGTTTATTAGAATTAGAATGGGCTTATATAAACGAATTGCGTATGTTTTTTTTTTTCATTTACAGTATAGTAATCAATGTTCTTTATATAATGACTTACCAGTAACTAAAACTACGTACAGTAATAACACCTTCCCGTGTAACATTTCCAACAGATTATCCGAATACTGATATGCACCACTCACAAAACGTCTTATAAAATGTCTCGTTGATTTCAAAACAAACTGATTGAATATAGTCGTAAATACGCGTGTTGTGTGTTATATATAATTTATGGATATTACAGCATAGATGTTTGTGGTCGAGCCCTTATCGGTTCACTGGTGCATCAGAAACGTTCGCGGCGTGTTCCAGGATGGAAGGAAGGGGGGATGCGATCAGTGGTGGTGGTAACGATAACCTCTGTGTCGGCCGGAGGACGAACCCCAGATAACAGCAGCGTCTTTCAAATGAGAGCGAGCATTCTTTCGCTATATTGATATAAAAGGTATGGAACCGGGATTGCTTTTTATTTAGTAAACGGTTAGTCAATAATTATGCTCGTTAAATGACCTTTTATTTGTATTATTACATTGTTTTTATTCATTCAAGATTTCGTTCAGGTACTTTTCTTAGACAATATTTGTTTTAGAATTATAAAATATATACATTATGCGATAACATACACATAATTTTGATTTGTATTTAGTAACTAAGAACTCTTGAATTACACATCGGTTTAGAATTTTCATAACAAAAATGAAAATTTTGTTTTAATACTCATGTGTGGAAGTCTACTGTGTCAAATGCGAAGTGAGTACGTTTATGCCTTGAATTGTAATTTTTCTGTAGTATAGAAAGGTCAACCATAATATACTGACATAAACTCTATCATTTATTAGTTTTTGCTCTCAGCATTTCTCGTATTGACGTAGAATTCACCCACCCCTCGGCGAGCAGTACTTCATCTACAAGACAAAAGGTATCCTATGTCTTTTGTATATCTCTGACTACATTTATGTGTAATATCGTGATGATTGATTTAGTAGTTAAGGCGTGAAAATGTAACAAATAAACAAATTCACATTCCTCACTTAATAACTATATAATTATGAGATTACACGTTGTTTGTTTGAACGTACTAACCGCTGGGACAAACAGACACGTTTTAAAAATTATTTCTTCATTTGATAGTCTATACATTGAGGAATATTATAGATTATCTAACATCAAACTATAATCTTTAGGATCGGAGCAATTACCATACAAAGTGCTCGTCAAATTCTGCAGTGAGAATGAAGTAATAGTGCGAGCTGACCCTGAGGCATAGCGGAACCGTTGGTATGTGATGGATCCACTTCCATGATCTCAGTTAATTATTTATTATCAACTTTGGAACCAAAATCGTACCGTGCTTTATTTTACAGTAGCGTCCTCATATACATCATTCACCTTTCGCGCTGTTTCTGCTAGTGCTGATTCTACGGTGGAATTTGTACTCTTAAATAACGTGATATTTTAAGTTTTCTATTCTGTGAAAATAACGATGTCAAAGAAAAATTAAATGGTGCGAAAACAAATAAATTGCTATTTATTTTCTTTATGTTTTGGCTCCGTCATAATTTGTGCACTAGCCAGCGTCAAGTAGCAAGATTTTGCCAAGTAAGTGTCTTATGATAATTATAATGTTCTAACAAGATGGTGGTTTCCTTGTTAGAACTTTCCATAGAGTTTTGGTGGCATCTCAGAATGCATGCTCCGTGGTATTATTTCCCATCCACTTGTGCATAATAAGCAAACTATATTCCGTAAAACATCACCAATATTACAAAATATAGAGTCTAATAACACAAGATTATAAATAAAATATAAAAACTACTACATGACAGACTAAGATCCCGCCAAAAACTCCCAAACGAATCGCTGAGTTCGAACACAAGCTTAAATTTGAATTTGGAATTTCTAACCAAACGCCAGATAATTCAGATCACAGTGGTCGTCAGTTTTACAAAACGCCAATTTCATACGTAAGGACCTAATGTAAAAATTGATGTTAGCTTATATTTCTGAGATTGATAAATTGCAAAATATTTGACTAACATAAAAGTTTGGACACCTAAGGATGTTTTTATGTAGAAAATATTTATACTGTCCGTTATATCAAAATTCTATTATTTTGGTATAACGGAAATTCATTTAATATAAAGTTATTTTAAGAAGTTATGATGTTTATGTCTGTTTTCTTGCTGTGGAGAAGTTGGGTAAGCGGAGAAGTGCTCATGTTTTTTCTTCTATACATAAAAGACATTGTTAAGATAATAATAAATTGCGCAGACGAATTCGTGGACATCAATTTGTAAATAGACGATATAGTTTTAAACTGAATGAAGTTGGAGGCAATTGCTAGTATAAGTAAAGCTTGAGTGTTGCTTATGTTATGCTGTGTGTAAGTTGTTACAGAAGAAATCTGTGTCATAGTCAAAGGGTAGCGTACTGTAACTTTTTTTTAATATATATTATAGGGGGCAAACGAACAGGTGGGTCACCTGATGGTAAGTGATCACCGCCTACCATAGACACTATCGACACCAGGGGAGTCGCAAGTGCATTTGCCGGCCTTTTAAATATGTGGGCCTCCGGCGCTCTCACTGGCCGAACGAAACGCAACAGTGCAAGCACTGCTACTTCACGTCGGTTTTCTGTGAGAGGTTGGTACTACCCCGGGCGAGTCGACCCATTCATGCTGAAACCAGTAATAGCTTCAGCGTAGCTCTACCACCTAAAAAACTATATATAACTATAACTTCTCGTTATAGGTTTGTTTTAATTATAACACAATGCATACTCTTCATTTATATTTTTATTAAATATAGGAACGAAGTAAGAAGACACAAAGGGCATAAAACTTTAAGCAATACAAAAGTGTTTTGATTATAACATGACATTCTAACATCTAGAACGACCAGTTATAAAATCATTTTGTCTGTAGTTAGTACTGATAATTGGCAAACGGGATGTCCAACAATGGCTGCGCTATCGACATCTATTAATACTAGAAATAATCTTTATAGCAATAAAATACGTGAAAGGGCCATGATATTCATCATTCTATTTATGAACGAGGGACACAGATATTCTTACGGGGGCATAACGATAGTAATTGCACTGATTCTATATTTAGTAGGAGGCAATGATCTCTCACAAAGGGGCTATTTAAATCGGTGATTTTATTTCGCCACTACTGTTAACTTATCATACAGAAGTATGCCTGTTCGACGTCACGGGTTATCTGTCCAATGATTTTGTGTCGACCTCTGTGACCGTAGTACTTAAACTATAATATATCACTACTATATATAGAATTAAAATGGTTTTTATTTAAAATATTTAAAAACAATAATATTTATTATGATTTTTTTTTCATAAATTCTAATAATATATATATCCCAACTAATATTATGAATACAGATAAGTTTGTTTGTTACGCTTTCACGTCTTAACTAAGCATTATTGTTGGCGACGCGCGTGAACTTACGACCCGGGCTACCTACTAGTTGTAAGGACAACTCGTAACGACCAATTTTTATAGTTTATTTTTAAGATTTTTGCATATTTCCTAGTTAATTAATTGAAATATTGAATTATAGAAATAAGTTTTATATAGATAGGAATGCAATACACAAAGAATTATGGAAAATTTATGAAAAATAGAAAATCGCATATCTGCGTACGTAATTACGAAAATGTTACGAAATTAGTATTTTTTAGTAATATATAAGTAATAAATAGTGTAATAAGAATAAATAAAACATAGAATAGAATATAGAATTGTATAAACATGTAGAAAACATAGATTTAAGGATATGTAACCACAGAAATCTGTGTAAAATTGAGGGTTTTTATGACGTAACTTTTTAAAGAAGATAGTTGTTGATTATGTAATTATTGCATCGTATAGAGTGTACAAATACCTATAAATTGATATATAATGTAGAGATTAAAAGTTATTAATTAAATAAATATCGAGCGAAAACCGAGCCAACGATAGTGAAAATTAAATAAGAAAGCCACAAAAATTGGGTGGCTCTCATGATGGTATAGCCTTGAACTACTTAAGCTCCATCGGGCCAGTACAAAATCGTAGTTCGTGCAGTTCCAGTAGTTCCGGATATAACAAGTAGTTCAAGACGCTTCAACCAGTGATTCCATCGAGTGTGTTTTTACAAGTCTCTGTGACGTCATATCGACCGTTGGCTCGGGATCGCCGTTTCTTCGAGAACAACGTGTTTTCATTCGTCGATTCCCGTTCCGAGACATCATCGCCCGGTTCGTGCCGTATAGCACCCCTTGGGAGGCTACTCGTTAAACACCGACATCCGACTGTCACCACCGAGACGGGTACCGGCGCTCTCTATTAGACCCAGAGAGAATCCACGCCCGTCCAAATAATATAGAGGGGGACGCCGTCGCACCTATCCTTCTCTAAAGGTGGTAGCGATTAGCGGTCCGCCCCCCCCAACAGTTGGTCCTTCGCAGCCGGATCTTCGTGGCAACCAAGATGCCGGTCACGAGAAGCCAGAAGGGTTCACCGAGGGAGCAACCAGGCGAAACGGAGGCTGCGGCACAACAAAGTAGCTCAATAGAAACGACGTCATATGAGACATATGACACCTCAGCAACGGGTACTACGGGTACTACGGGTACAACAAAGGTCACCGAGGCATCCACATTGAGAAGACACAGGCCGGCATCTACAAAATCACAGAGAAGAAGAAAGGAGCTGGAGGCCCGTGCAGAATTAGCAGAAAAGGAGCTTCGGGAGGCACAAGCGGCTACAGTGGCAGCGAGGCTTCGTCTGGAAATCATCCAGGCGGACGACGATGAAGAAGAAGACTCAATTATTGAAGAGCCTACTGACAGGGAGGACCAGGTCAGGGACTGGGTCCGTCAATCGGCAGGGCGTATAGAAGACACCGAACATATAGAAGAAAAAGAACATAAAGAAGACGTTCGGCATATTGAAACCGGTCCAGCCCTCGCCACCGAACCAGAAGGCCAACATATGGAGAAGAGTCAAGAGCATCGAAGCCTAGCCCGAGCCATCGCTGAGGCAATAAAGACCACACAACAAGGATGGATAGCACAGCCGGACTACATGCACCACCTACCATCGTTCGAGGGAGACTGCAGGGAGTGGGTGGCATTCAAGGCCGTCTACGACGACACCGCTCCGCTCTTCTCCGACGTGCAGAATATGGCACGATTAAGAAGAGCATTGAAGGGAGAGGCAAGAGAAGGGGTTCGCAGCCTACTATACTCCGAGAGCACACCGGAGGAAGTTATAGAAGCACTGAGGCGGTTATATGGAAGAGCGGATGCCCTGGTCCTGGCGGAATTGAGTAAAATAAGGAAGCTGCCAGCGATCAGTGACTCCGCGTACGACATATGCATGCTGGCAAGCTGCATAAATAACACCGTCGCAGCAATAAGGGGGCTACGGAAACCGCAATATCTGCAGTCACCGGAAATACTAAAGAGCATCACGGATAAGATGCCTACTATATTAAAGTTCCGTTGGTACGATTACGCCGCGGACAAGATGGATGGAGGGGACCCAGACCTCAACATGATATCGAAATTCTTAAACAAGATGGCGGACCGATGTGGACCTCACGCCATACTGGAGGAAGCAGCTACAAGGAAGCTGCCGCAGAGAAGACAGGCCACGCATACCACAGCGGATATGAAACCGGAACAGCAGGCGATCTCACGAGAAAAGCCAGCATGCCCGCACTGCGAAGAGGGCCATCGACTCTACGAGTGTCCGAAATTTCGACGGGCTCCGGTACAAGAAAGATGGAGTATAGCCAAGCAGTCACGCTTATGCTATAAGTGCTTACATGGAAAGCACCGCAAAGAAGCTTGTCAACGACCGCCGTGCCGGACCTGCAAACGATGGCATCACGACCTACTACATGAAGAAAAGGCGGTAGCTGCAAAAATAGAAGACAGCAAGAACGTCAACAAGGAGGTAGCTAACAATGTACGGCTACCCGTAAATTGTACACGATCAACGAAAGCCTATCTGAAGATGGTTCCAGTGGAAGTTTATGGACCGGCAGGGACAAGCAGAGTCCTGGCCTTATTAGATGAAGGTTCCACCGTATCACTATTGGATTCGACGGTGGCCGAACAAGTCGGCCTCAAGGGGCCTAAGGAAACCCTTCAACTGGAAACCGTGGGTGGCAAGACAGTCACGAAGATAGACTCGATGAAGATCGACATAAAGATAAAGGGGCTCCACCAGAACAAGAAGAGGACCGTCACTGGGGTTCGCACTATGGATAATCTACAGCTAACACCCCAGCAATTAGAAAAGGAGGTCATCGAGCGCTGTGCGCATTTAAGAAGTCTGGCGGGTCACCTATGCTACGAAGAAGAATCTCCCAGGTTGCTAATCGGTCAAGACAACTGGGGGCTTATAATCACAAGGAAGACGCGTAAAGGTTCAAGAAACCAGCCGGTGGCGTCCTTCACCAACTTAGGATGGGTGCTTCATGGTGTCGATGGAAGCGCGTCAAAACGAGTGAACTTCCTATGCGCACACGCATCGGAACGGGAAGACGCACTTGACATGCTCATGAAGGAACACTTCGCGATAGAAACGTTGGGAGTCGCGCCGAAACGGCCGAGTACCGACATGGAGGCGAAGGCCCTCAGCATTTTGGAAGGAACGAGCAAAAGACAAGAAGACGGAAGATTTGAAGTCGGCCTTTTATGGAAAAATGAAAACGATGTCTTACCGAATAACTACAAATTGGCCGAAACCCGATTAAGAGGAATAGAGAAGAAAATGGATAGAGACCTCGAACTGCGGATGGAGTACAATAAGCAAATAGAGAATCTCATTGAAAATGGATACGCAGAAGAGGTCCAGCATGAATCATCGTCAAGACGGAAGTGGTACCTACCTCACTTTGCAGTCACACATCCTACAAAGAAAAAGAAGAGACTAGTTTTCGACGCTGCTGCCAAATATGGAGGAAGAAGTCTCAACGATGCGCTTCTGCCGGGACCGGATCTGTTACAATCCCTCTTCAGTGTACTGTTACGATTCCGCCAGAAGCCTGTCGTCGTGGTCGCAGACATTAAGGAGATGTTTTTGCAAATAAGAATAAGAAACGAAGACCGTGATAGCTTACGGTTTTTATGGAGAGGAGAACAACGCGAGGACACCCCAAAGGAGTATCGGATGACGTCAGTCATATTCGGGGCTGCTTGTTCACCGAGCGCTGCTATTTTTGTTAAGAACAGGAACTCAGCCGATTTTAAGGAGCAATTCCCGGAGGCAGCACGTGCAATAGAAGCAAACCATTACATGGACGACTATCTCCAGAGCTTCAATTCCGAAGAAGAAGCTATCAAGATAGCCAACGAGGTGGACACCATCCACAAAAGAGCGAAGTTTGAATTGAGAGGATGGGCATCGAATCGAATAAATATATTGAAGAATTTCGTGAATGAAGTTCAACAGATGGAAGTGGAATTCGGTTCTAAGGAAGAGAAGACATTGGAACTGCGTTGGTTTCCGGTGAGCGACGAGTTAGGATTCCGCGTACGCCTGAGCAACGCATCCATATCTGAAGACAACCGGGCTCCAACAAAACGTGAAGTAACGAGCGTCGTGATGTCTACTTTCGATCCTATGGGAGTAGCATCGCCGATATTGATACAAGGGAAGGTGCTTATACAAAATATATGGAGGAGTGGCGTCGAATGGGACGAAACGATTGAAGAAAAGGACGTCAAAGCCTGGCGCGATTACAATGAAAATATTCAAGTCTTGGAGGATCTCCGCATTTCAAGATGCTTCAAGCACTTGAATCACGAGGGGGAGCTGCACGTCTTCACAGATGCCAGCGAGACTGCGTACGCATGCGCGGTATACTGGAGGCAACCGAGCAGCATGGAAGCAGTCGCCGCCAGGACCAGTCTCAAATGGAAATTCGTTCCACCTGGTCCACCGAACATGGGCGGAGCATGGAAACGCTTGGTGCGTTCTATAAAGACTGCCTTAGCCGTTACATTAAACGAAAGAAGCCCGCACGAGGAGACGTTACACACACTTCTCCTCGAAGCGGAGCATATGGTAAATTCCAGACCTCTCGTCGCAGCGGAGCGGGACAGCAACGACGAAGCCCTCACCCCCAACCACTTTCTCATCGGGAGGTCCTGCGGACTACCCGGTATGGGAGGCACCTGCGATAAAGACCTCGTTGGACGGCGCTCATGGAAGGTGGCGCAACGAATGGCCGATCACTTTTGGAGCAGGTGGCTAAAAGAGTACCTGCCCACCCTGCTCCCTAGGCGAGTCGGCGGGGAAGTCACCACGAGGGATCTGCAGTGTGGGGATCTGGTCCTCATTGTAGACCCCACGCTGCCACGCAATACCTGGCCTCGAGGAGAAGTGGTCTGCACTTACCCTGGACCTGACGGCCGTACACGTGTCTTGGAGGTACGCACTGCAGGCGGACTGCTGAGGAGACCGAGCTCCAAAGCGGTGCTGCTGGTTCCAGCGTCTGCAGGTGAGGAGCTACGAACCACCGACGACTCTGCAGCTGCGTTGCCAGGACCTGAAGATGCGGCGGCGTCGCCAGGACAAGGAGTTGGTGCTGCGCACGAGGGGGAGGATGTTGGCGACGCGCGTGAACTTACGACCCGGGCTACCTACTAGTTGTAAGGACAACTCGTAACGACCAATTTTTATAGTTTATTTTTAAGATTTTTGCATATTTCCTAGTTAATTAATTGAAATATTGAATTATAGAAATAAGTTTTATATAGATAGGAATGCAATACACAAAGAATTATGGAAAATTTATGAAAAATAGAAAATCGCATATCTGCGTACGTAATTACGAAAATGTTACGAAATTAGTATTTTTTAGTAATATATAAGTAATAAATAGTGTAATAAGAATAAATAAAACATAGAATAGAATATAGAATTGTATAAACATGTAGAAAACATAGATTTAAGGATATGTAACCACAGAAATCTGTGTAAAATTGAGGGTTTTTATGACGTAACTTTTTAAAGAAGATAGTTGTTGATTATGTAATTATTGCATCGTATAGAGTGTACAAATACCTATAAATTGATATATAATGTAGAGATTAAAAGTTATTAATTAAATAAATATCGAGCGAAAACCGAGCCAACGATAGTGAAAATTAAATAAGAAAGCCACAAAAATTGGGTGGCTCTCATGATGGTATAGCCTTGAACTACTTAAGCTCCATCGGGCCAGTACAAAATCGTAGTTCGTGCAGTTCCAGTAGTTCCGGATATAACAAGTAGTTCAAGACGCTTCAACCAGTGATTCCATCGAGTGTGTTTTTACAAGTCTCTGTGACGTCATATCGACCGTTGGCTCGGGATCGCCGTTTCTTCGAGAACAACGTGTTTTCATTCGTCGATTCCCGTTCCGAGACATCATCGCCCGGTTCGTGCCGTATAGCACCCCTTGGGAGGCTACTCGTTAAACACCGACATCCGACTGTCACCACCGAGACGGGTACCGGCGCTCTCTATTAGACCCAGAGAGAATCCACGCCCGTCCAAATAATATAGAGGGGGACGCCGTCGCACCTATCCTTCTCTAAAGGTGGTAGCGATTAGCGGTCCGCCCCCCCAACAATTATGAAATTTTGCACACACTTAACAGGGTACAGATAAGTACATAACCTTTTACATCTATATTTGTACGTTGTAGTCCGGTGAAACTGAGAAGGCCTTGCCAGGCTAACAGTGTAGGTCAGTTCGAAAAATATTACATAAATATTTATTCAGAAATCGGTACTGTTTCAAAGGGATAGAAATATATATTTGACTACATTACCACGAGCAAAGCCGCGGTCAAAAGCTAGTTTTATTACAATGACTATTACTTAAGAAATATATAGTGGCTGGCCATTTTGACGCTATAGGATTTTGCTGTCACAAAAATGGTTTTAGGCTATAATTAAGTTTAAAACAATCATATACAATAATAATACCCTTTACGTAGATGCTATCGGCTTAATGTCATTCGTTCCAAAAAAAAAAAAACAGTTTTATTTTTGTAAAATCTTTTGATTTAAATTGTATGTTGATAGACATGATCTTTTATGGTTACATATGAAATGACTTGATGTAACTAATCTTAAGACACACCGATCACCCCACACACGTGCACATAAGCACATGTAGGTACACATAGTGGTTGGGTTTGTTTTCTAATCCCTTTTTCGAATGGAGTTAGCTTAGTTTAACTTAGTAGTCAGATTCAAAATACATGTATAAGTTCGTGAAACATACATACACGTGTATGTTTCACGAATTCATATAGGTATCAAATAATAGTTAGCTTAGTTTACACTCGGGATATTCGGCGCCAGTTCAAGCCACGGCGCGCCGTGCGCCCTTGTGCTGGTTGCCTATATAAAATTGGGTGAGTACCTTAAGCGCTCCCTTTAGTAGTCCGGTGAAACTGAAAAGGCCTTACCCGGTCAACAGTGTAGTCAGTTCGAAAATAAAAAAAACTAATCTTAAAAGACACTCTACAAAATTATTCACTTCACCTGTAAGTATGATTTATATATTTGGCTCTTTAGATACATTGTCTTAAAGCGACCACAGAAGTGCTATGTATATAAGTGTAAGTAAATTTAAGCTCATTCATTAAATTTTTTCAAATCGATTAAATCCATGACTAAAAATCGATTATTTAACTGTCTGCAATATTTTAGGTATTTTTATAGAGGTTAACATACGATATCGATAACATGCTATTGAAATATCGGTTCGCTGTATGAAATTCCAATAGACTCATCACATCTCTGTCATTTTTCAAATTTCTCAAAGCATTAAATAAGTTTTCTAAATTCTTTTACGGAAAGCTTGAGACATTTTAAAATATATTAGTTATTTTGGAGTAAAATGAATAAAGGAACCCGTTTAGTTTTCATTATTATCTCAAATATTACATAATTGTTTATTTACTCCACAGGTGTTCAGCCAGGTGACATGTAGAATTTGAAATATGTATCGATATCGGTATTAAAGGCGAGTCAGTTTATGGTTCAACACTATTTTACGTAACAAGTGTATCGCTGGTTTTGTTCTCGCCTTGGTCAATTTATTATCGATTTATACGTGATGTTAATACCTATGAATACTCATAAATATCCAAGTAATATTAAATGTTATGTATACTTTTAATAGGTATGTTAAACGTGTTCCCTGTTGCTGTAAAAACTATATAATGTATATGATTTAGATAAATATATAAATGTTAGTGTGAATCAATCACGAATACAAACCTTACAGTCCGCGCGATTTTTTTTAACCACACTGAATATATCTGCGCAGTACACAATTTTATGTATAAATATATATATGTATAACTTCGAGACAACTTAAGGATATATAAGTGCCAATACATATTAGATTCTTATAATAATCATTTGACTGTATTTTATGTTAATATTTTCACGAAATATCGTAATATGCGCAAGCCCGAACTTCGCCTATATTCACAGCGGTCAAAAAGATTGGCGAGGACTACATATTGTCAAAAAATAATAGAAACTAGTGACATAGCTTAAAGTATCAATAAATGAACATAAACTATGTAAATATATTCCGATAAGTCCCACAATTATGCGAGGAATCTTGTGTACATATAGTTTTTAAGAGCGTAGAAAACAAACTTAGTAAAACAAGAAATTAAAATGATTATTAAAAGATAACTCCATCTCCAAGACGGGTCAGATACTATTTTGATTATTCATTCTTTCTATATACATAATATAATATGGGATTTTATGTGATGACAGTTCTCGGTTTCAACAAAGGGCGATAGATGTCACTTTAATAAAATAATGTTTATGCTAATGATGACACTTACGAAGTATAGGAGGACAAGTAATTTTTTATTTTATTCGGAAATTGTCGAAACCTATACATATAAAACGTCCAGATTGACAATCCGAAAAGCTTTTATTGCACGGTGTATTTAATCAGTGAGTTTTTTAGACCAAAAAAAAAATCAAACTATTATTACCTGACAGGAGAAATTATAGAAAATTGAAATTATAAGCACACTAACGGGTAAATAGACAAAATTGCTTCTTGTTCGTTGGATATAAAAAAATGTAATTTCAAGTTTATATAGTAATAGACTTTCTATTTGCTTAAATTGAAAGTTCCGTTTTATTATTGTAAAAATACATTTTTTTGTGACGTATTTTCTTACATATATTTAATAACGTAAATATTTTCTCACCAAAAAACATAACTTATCATAAAGGGTGAGTGCGAGGATGACTGTACTAATTATTTTTTATATATTATTTTTGGTAAGTAAAATCCAATTACGGAATAATTACACCATTATTTGCAGTGGCGGATTTGCAGTTTTGGCCGTTCTAGGCCTCAGGACATTTAGTAAGTGCCAGCCACCCCTTTTCTCTCCTTTTCCATTTCTTGTTATCATCAGTGAATTTTTTGTTACGATTGGCCGCCCCTAATATCTGGCCGCTCTAGGTCCGGGCCTCCTGGGCCTTAGAGCAAATCCGCCACTGATTATTCGTATGCCATCCTATTTTATTTTCCCTATATAATATAATAATGATATTTAATAAATTGTATGTAAACGTTTGTCACTGTATTGGAATTACCCCATATCTATAAACATATATTTTCACAGAAAACAATGACTATCAGGTAAATTACATATTTAAATGGTAAACATTACGTCGTTATTGCCATCTCGTATACAGTTTTGGTACTATATTGTGTTTGTCTGACGTTTGTCCCTTCAAGAACAGTGTAGTTGTACTGCGAGCGTTATACTAGTGATTCGTTTGAAACGGATGCCCTTTTTATCTATTAAACTCTATTTAATGAAAAGTTCTTTTTATTTTCCTTGTATTTGAGTTTTATAGGGAGTATATCACCTCACCATGATTCACACAAAGAATCTATGTTTACTTAGAATTAACGCCGATTCTAATTCAGTAGACCATATCGCTTACGTATGGATTTTGTTAATAGTAGATGGTTGAGTGATAAGTAACACCAGAATTATTAGTAAAAATACTTATTTTATGTTTTGATGTAGTAATCATATGCGTGATGAGTACTGATGAGTAGATGAAGTCGTTATTAAAAACTTATACGGTACCATACATTCACAATATACACACACAATACAAACATAATCACACAAACAGACAACATAAGGAATACCCATGCAAACGCACTACATACATACATATATCGGCAGCTGTCTTTTTTTTCTCTATATTTTGAACAGTAATATATATTTTATCTTGCTTATATTTTTAACATTTTATTCATAAAGAGAACGACAGACTTTCACTTGTTTTTTTTTCGAAGGTAAGCTAACTGCCAAGTTACATGGTAACCTAGTTTAACAGTTACTGTATCATAAAGAATGTGGCTATATTCCAATATTTTGTATAAATTAAACTGTGAATACGATGTATACGATAGAACATTTTGTATGTATAAATTATTTCTCTAACAGATAATGTATTAAATAGTATATCGTTGAAGATATTATTCTGTTGTTGTTGTCCATTGTCCGTTATTATTATCGACGGTGGGAATGGTCGGCCAGTGTTATTGCGTCGTAAAAACAGCAAGGATTATGTAATATCTAGTAGGTGTGAAAGGGAGAGTACTCACACAAAGTCCTGATACGAGCAATGAATATTTGTTTGAATATCGTGTCATTGCAATATGATACAAAATAGCGAATTAGCTAACAACAGATTAGTAAACAACAGTTTATAACATCACCTGTTGTGATATAACATAACCGCGTAATTATTATGCATATATATAACTATAGTGACAGTAATGATTATATGCCAATCTATTACATTAGTTTCCATCAAAACGGGTTACTTCACTCTGCCGTTGTACAAAAACGACAACTATATCATCATATTTTATAAGATTATTATATATATTATGTTAGGTCCATGCATATATGGTCCGTACGTTTTGTCGGACTTGTCAGTTTGATCTTAAATATCTGGCGATTGACTAGAAATCCAAAATTCAAATTTAGGCTTCTGTAATTGTGTTCGCTGAAAAATATTGAAAGTGACTAACTAGAAGACTATGTATCTGTTTGTTTGTGCACGTATCACTGCTAAAGTAATATGTTTACAGTGAAAGTTCACCAAGAAAACCGTAAAACATATCCTCGAGTAATATTTACTCTTTGTTCAATTAAAATCAGCTTCACTCTATCAAAAGTTATTGTTATTTGAATGACGACGCGAGTTAAGTACGAGAGAAGAGTATGTAAGTAAAAGTATTTCAGTGTTATTCAAAAACCAGGGTCTTTTATAGCACCTTTATGTATATAAATGTTGTCGTTGTTTCGTTGGATCAAATATTTTAATTTAATTTTTAAAATAATTGGTTGTTAACTATAAAAAAATATCACGATATCTTAAACGATATAGACGAAGTCACTGGTATCAGGTAGTGTAACGACTTATTCTACCAGAAAATGGTGCAATATATCCTATATCCAAAGAACAAATAGAAGACGAAAATAGTATAATTTCTATGGGATTTAAACTTGTTTATTGAAAAATGATGCAATCGAGTAACGTGTTCTTTAATTAAGTACATGAAATAGCCGGTTTTAAAAGGTCATTGACGAACAGAAAATATCAGGGTCAAAGATATATGAGAAATGATTCTTTAAGCTATAGGGTTACCTGGAAATCGAAGATAAAATGTGATATAGTTTGAATGTGAGTCTTCGAGGAGTTCTTATCAAATGAAACAATGTTTTTACTTTAATTTATTAGATCGTATTCTATGACAACGTATTAAAACACATAAATATGGTCATAATTTGTCATCTCACATGCCTAGTCTACAAAACCAGTAGAGCTAATTAAAAAAATATACTTAAAAAAAACTAAAAAACACGCTTTTAGCGATAATCAAAATATAAAATAAAATAAGAAATTCTTGGCACAAGCATAAAATTACTTATGAGAAAATTTATGTCACCATTATAAAAGCGTGGGGTGCTTTGTATGACACTTTTAAAGTAGCTACCACAATCTATTGGTTACAAATACGCTGAGTTAGTTTAAAAATGTCGTCATGTCATGTATCAGAGCACGACATAGTGGCTGTATTTAATACTTGACAGTGTGATCCATAAATAACGAGGAGCACTGTGGTAGTGATATACTAGTACTTCGTTAGTGGGTACATGTAAATAAAGTCAGTTTGAGCATCGCCATCCAGTGGTTTAGTTGAAGCACTAAAACTAATGATATGCAAATTTCAAAGAATGTTTTAAAAGATACAACAGATTTAATAATACATACAACACAAAAACAAAAGTTGTTTGTCTGATGCAACTTACAATTTTTTTTTTTTTAATATAAATTAATTGTAAATGTTAAAGGATTAAAACATGGATGAAATAGTATATTTGTATAACTAGTTTGGATACAAGTATACTACAATAAGTATACTGCAGCGATGCGGAGTCGGAGCGAGTTGCTATTGAGCTAGGAATAGAAACAGAAAACTAAATCAACTAAAGGAAAAGAGATTGGAGGAGCTGGTGTGACCGTGTAAATAGGCAGGTCCCACCAGAATGGATGCGGTGAAAATAGCAATGTATAAAAAAAATGCGTAAAAGAAAGATAAAGAGCGCGGAGCGGTAGGTGCTCTTGCCTTTAAATAAATAGAATAACAAAGACTCCAAATAAAGGGCGTGAACTGACCTGCAAACTCTGCACTTCATACGTAGCAGCGGCGTCTCAGTATCCTCACTGGTAGCGGCGATGAATCCAATAATTTGGTTTGCGATGCCCAAAAATGTAATAGTTGTTGCGGTTCTTCGGAGTGTAATATTCTCCGATAAATATGTCCGATGACAATAATTTCATAATAGTTCCGACATATATTACAAATTGTATTCTTTTTTACATGTCGAAATGACAGCGATGGTTCTAGCAAAGCATCTGCATGCTCCGTACTCGATCAATGAGACTGCAGGCCAGAAACACATCTCATTATCTGGAGCGCAGTTATTAAATTCATTTATAAGGGTTGTTAAGCGTCAAAGTGTGCTCAAAGATTTGACCTTTATTTATAAATTGGAACAAAAAAATTATTTTACATAATTTGTTTAAGAAATTAAAATGTTTCCAAAGTGATGATTCATGTACATTTTGTTTATTTGTACGAATACGTAAATACCGAGTATTCTTGAAGGTCAAGTATAATTGATAGGACATTATTTATAATCTCCAATTATAATTTTTTTCTTAATAAATATATATGGCATATTAAAGTTATACAATTTCGTTATTTTTTAAGAATTCTTGATTTCTAATTAATCTATACTATTTGGATGTATTAATCAAATTTGAGAATATATTTTTGGGTTTTATAGGTTATTTACTGATAAACGTTATGAATCATATATTGTATAGATTATATCAGGGGTATAGAATCAATCTCCTTGGAAATAATTTTAGAGTATTGAAAGAAGCGATTTGTTTTTATTACGACTGCTTTAGTAGACATACTAGTTAAAAAAACGCAAATTAATGATCTTGTTTCAACGATATCATAATAATTATGTATAGTAATCTAAAAAGATAATATGTTAACTGGCCGCAGGTTTGTTTCCTAGCACTGAACATAGCCAATTTTGATTTTATATCCCTGATATAACCCAGGAGCGGAGCAATTATCCGTGAAGCTGTAAGGCAGGAAGTACGGGAAGCATAAACCAAGTAATATTTCATGTTACCAACGGTTAAACTAACTCTCCGGTGAAATCTATTTCTAAAGCCACCAGAAAACACCTAACAGAAAGCGGCACTAATCTCACATCTGTAAAGTGAGTACTATACAATTTTGTTGGTTACTATAGAAGAAAATAATGTATTATTTTTTATTAGAGCTTATATTATTGTTACACTAGCTTTTGCTCGCGTCATCGCTCGCGTTAATAAATTTGATATATTCCCCTTGAAACAGCATCGTTTTCTGGATAAAAGGAAACCTATGTTCTATTTTGTTCTCCTGATAACGTGCATGCAAAATCTCATAATGATCAGTTGAGTAGATAAGGCGTGAAAGCGTAACAAACAATCTTACTTTCGCATTTATAATATTCCTTAGGATTACCCAAAATTGAATGATAAATTATTATTAATTTTTTTTACACTTTATATGGTGGCGTTTGACTATAATCTTATCTGACGTTAAATGATGATGTCGTCTAAGATGATAGTCACACTAAACCTAGAGGGAGACTGGCTCTCGAGTGCAGCTGACGGAACAATTTCCCGAAAATGTTGGGATTTGGCATCTCGCTAAGCAAGCGAACTATCATCTATTGCGTCGGTATACAGGTGTTGAGGTGGCAATCTGTTGTACCTTCTGCATGCATTGTCACTGTATCAACCAAACGGTGTAGTCGAGAGCCCCATTTTCAAGGTTTGAACCTTGGCTGATATGTACAGAACAAGTACTAAGGAATAGTCAAGAGCAAAGACCATAAACAAAAGCAATGAGCAAAGATAAATGAGTCTTTCAAAATTGAAAAAATAAAAACTACATAGTTTGTTTATTCCTATTTCTGTAATACAGTAGTGGGTCATGTTAAAGTTGGTGATAGTCTATCATAGGTCGAACACCGAAAAGAAGATCCTAAAAAGGCTTGACGTTCAGAAGGCGGCTTATGATAAAATATAAAATCAATTCGCTGTTCATAATATGAAGGAAAGAAACCTGCTGTGAGAAACAAAGTCACGTAGAATAGGAGCAAAAAACCAGTTATAAGGTAAACTGGGGTTATTAATGAATTTAACGTATTAACGTCACCCTTATTTGTCATGCGGGGATATACAATATATTCCATATGACTGGAGATGATAGTTTATAAACGAAAACGGAGTGCCAAAAGTCAGCATTAACGAAGTGACTCGAGACCGGTTGGTTACGCTCTATAAAATTTGTAATAATCCCTCAGTGATTCACTTTTATTATATAATTAAAAATGGATAAACTTTGTTTGTTTTTTATACTTGGTGAGTTATTTATTTTTCTTTTAATTCTATCATTTACCATAATCCCATTTACCACACACTATAAGCCGTTATACGAAACTTCGCTTGATTTTGGTCAAAAGTAAGGACTATTAATTAACAAGAAACATTCTGTATTGTTTTAACATTTTGTACGATGTTGCAGATAACTGTTTTGACTTGAAATACGGTGTGGTGGCTAGACAAATATTTTAACAGCTGTACCCATAATATAATATCCCTAAGAGACTGTCCGTAACTTTTTATAATTGTTTAAAAAAAAGTATAGTCAGCAAAGAAATTGGTAACTTCTACATAAAAATTATACCATTCCACATTGTTATATTATTCAAAACACTCTATTAAATTAACTGTGATTTGAATACCAGAAACGTTAGAAATCGGAAATAACCTATCCCATATATTTCACAGAAAATCATTGTGACTGTCAACTCGCTTTAATGTCATGTACAGAAAATAATGTAATTCTCTTTGACATTAGATTGTACTAAATTGATTAAAACAAACGAAGAGATCATGTGAATGTTAAGCGTCTGCACCGGTTTTCCTTCTAAAAAATAATGACTTCAACTCATAAATTAATGATATCATGCGAATAATATGTTCTTTATATTTGCATAATTTAATAAACTCAAATTATATTAAACTATTTTGATGCGGAAGACATCTGTGTTGATGTAAACGTAATGGTAATTATAATTATTTTATCTATATTAAAATTTAATAAAGGTTCACTTGTATGACTTTATTGTGTACTTATTAAAAAAAAAATCTACACAAAGAAAGTTGAAATAATTACACGCCGGTACGTAAAACAATGATACAGTTAATGCTAAAGCTAAGAAATACGGTGTAAACTACGAAGACAGTGCGTTATGTATATAGGTGTCATTAGAATTAATACCTGAGAGCTACAGTTATTTATGTACGAATTGTGGTTAAAATAGAAATAGATGAGCATATTACTGAAAAACAAGAGGAGTATAAAAACAATCTACCCTTTGGAACAATATGTATATTAGAAGAGAAAATAACACAGGATCCAAAATTTATATTACAACGACATCTAGTGATATATGCTATAAAAATAATATATAACAGATTACTTCGAAAGAGATATCTAAGAAGTGAAAAACTGTGGTGGAAACTCCATTTAACGCCAGTCGAGTTAATGACGAAACATCGAAATTACTTGATTCATTCTTTTGTTTGTTGTTATTACTTTGCAGGTATCTACTTCGGCAGTTAGATTTTCATTAGTTTGTGGTGTATCCACTATAAGTATATTCGTAATTGCTAACAAACTTTATATCAATATTATGTGCATAAAATTATAGAGGTTGGACGTTGTGTGAGCGTGACGCAAAAACTACGGGATAGATTTTGTTTTTTTTGTTTTAGTTCATAGGCACTTAGTCTTTATCTAGATATATCACAATAGCTTTATTTAATACAAAGTTATTAAAGTATTAAGCAACCACCCTTTTATATGCTCTACGAATTTAGTGATGTGTGTTTTCTATCCGTGGAGGCGGAGCCAAGTGTGTGTTGTACATGTATTTCTTCTGTACATAAAATATATTT
Organism: Antheraea assamensis; assembly: GCA_035772565.1. NCBI lineage: Eukaryota > Metazoa > Arthropoda > Insecta > Lepidoptera > Saturniidae > Antheraea > Antheraea assamensis. The sequence goes on along the minus strand of JAQQSE010000112.1, from coordinate 1,049,950 downwards.
TTATAAAAATACTCGCTGCAAGCCAATATTAATACATATATAATACTACTTGCCCGGTCCGGCTTTACAATCAATCAATCAAGTCAATCCAATCAAGGAATTACCTTATACCGCCATCTGTTAGAATCTTATCGAACTAACAGAGATAATCATGGTTCTCTGTTAATAAACAAATAATTCGCAATAAAATAATATTGCGATTATAAATTAAGATATAAACTATCCTATCTTTCAAGATAGATGAAACCGAATACAGTGTGCTAATTTATATATATTCATATTAAGATGTTTTTAGACATTTTATTCTTTATTAGCAAATACATATTGCAATAGTAAATAATATTATAATATTTCTTCTTTCCTTTTAATTACAACTCTGAATGATTCCATAATATGCGTAGTTCCTTAGGTGTCGATCTATATGGCTTATACAATATATCTATTTATTAAAGTTTTTTTCTGAACTGTGACTTAGTGACTTTAAATATTAAAAAGAACATTAGATTGAAAATAATAAAATATCTTTTTAATTTATAGGTTTAATAGTGGCTCAAACTACGTGTATGAGTATGAGAAATAAAAGACAGGCAGTTGAGGCTCCGAACAACAGGTACGGATTCAACAGATTTAACAATTATATATATCCCTTTATTATTGTGTCATGGCGAAGAAACTTTTTTGTATCTAATGACAAGTGCAGTAGAATCCAAAAACAATTCTTAATCGCTGCCGGCCTACAAATCTACACTTTTTTTTTTTTTTATTAACGTGGGGAAATCCCTTATGGATATCCACCCTCTCGGGGGAGAGAGTGTGTTATGTCCGACTCGCATGGACTAAAACCCCACGGTATACCCACCGCCGCTTTGCTTAGGGCGACATGGGACCGTGCAAAGCTATCACCATGTCGCCCATGCGGTCAGCCCGGCGGAAGTTGGCCGCCGGGCTCCGTCCTTATAGGGAGGTAGACTGGGTACACAACCAGCTACCTCCCCTCGTCAGCCAGACTTGTGCAATGAGGAGATGGGCCCCCCGGCCCATCCCCTCTAGTTCGGCTACGGAGGTGGAAGGAGGCGTGCAAACCGCCGCCTCCTTCCACCGGCTCTTCTTTGGCGGAGAGGGCCGCTAAGAGGATACAGCTCTCGGGCCCTCTCCGCCGCCTCCTTCTGCGAGATGACGTCATCTCGCAGAAGGAGACCATCATTTGCCATGCCTCTTCGCTGCTGAGCATGGCCGAAACCACACTCGGTAACGATAAGTCCGGCCCTACCGCCGCAGCCAGAATCCGGCGCTGTCCCTCTCACGCAGCACACTCAGACAGAGTGTGCTGCGCGGTATCCTCCTCAGCACCGCATTCATGGCATGCGGCGGGGGGCTCCCTGCGAGCGATCTGGTGCAGGTACCAGCCAAAACAGCCATGGCCGGTGAGTACCTACACCAGTCGGAACGTCACCACGGAGCCCCACTCCCTACTAAGCCATTCCGGCAGGACCGGACGGACGGCGCCAATAGTGTAACGCCCGAACCGCGTGTCCGCCAGGTCCTGCCTCCACCTCTCCATTGCCACCTCCCGGCCCTCCCTCCTCTTGGCCTCAACCTCCCTGGGAGCCGGAGGCTCCCCCAGCCGTTTGAACACCTGCCTCCAGTTCCCAGGGTAGGGAGCCGGCGAGCGCAAAGGTTGCCGCTGAGGCCACGGTGCGGTACCCTCTGACCACCCTCAGTGTCACAATGCGCTGCGCAACGCGCAGCGCCCGCACATTAGCGGCACCGAGGGCGTCGGCCCACACCGGAGCCCCATAAACGGCCATCGCCCGCACGATTCCCATATATAGTGGGCGGCACCAGGCACTCGGTCCCCCAATGTTGGGGAGCAACTGGCCGAGTGCCCCCGCCGCCCTTGTGATTCGCGGTCCGAGCTCCGCAAAATGGGGCTCGAACCGCCAGCGCCCGACCAGGGTGAGGCCCAGATATTTCATATGGGTCCCCGCCCTGATACGGGCACCCTCCACCATTATGTGGGCCCCAGATGGTGGCCCTCGCCGAGGCCCATGAAAATAGAGGGCCTCAGTCTTCTCGAGAGCCACCCTGAGGCCCAACCTCCTTATGCGCCTGACCACGAGGTTTGTGGCCGTCGTGGCTAGGCACTCCACCTCCTCCCAGTTCCCCCCCTGGGCTACGACTAAGGTGTCATCCGAGTAACACAATATGCGCGCACCAGTCGTAGCCCATGTTCCACAGGAGTGGGCCCAAGGCCAACCCCTGTGGAACACCCCGCCGCGTACCTCTCCGGACCATATGACCCTCGCCGTCTATGTAGACGACCTCCCTATCGATCAAGTACGCCTCCAACAGCCGCTGCAGATACAGAGGCACTCCAAAATATCGGAGTGCCTCCCGTATCACACTATGCGGTAGGCTTTTGAAGGCGTTGGCGATGTCCAAGGCCACCGCAAAAAGTTTCTCCCCTTGGGAGGTCGCCTCCACAGACAACGACTTGAGGAGGGTCAGGGCGTCCACTGTCGAACGCCCCGCCCGGAAGCCAAACTGCGTGTTCGCCACGTTCGGCCCCATCCCCTCCATGTGCTGGACAACCCGGGAAGCAATGACCCGCTCCAGAATCTTCCCGGCGTCGTCCAGCAGCACCAAGGGCCGATATGCGTACGCGCAGTCCAGAGGGCGGCCCTCCTTTGCCAGCAGGCATAGCCGCCCCCGCTTCCATGGCTTCGGAAACCGCCCGACCTCCAGACAGCGGTCGAGCAGTCCCCGAAACCACCCTCCCATTTGGTCCAAAGAGAACGCGAACACCCGGCCTGGGACCCCATCCGGACCAGGCGTTCTCCTCCTGTTGCGGAGGCGTTCTACTGCCCTCCCCATCCCCTCCTCCGTTATACGGGGAGGGCGTTCAATCACCTCCACAACTTCCGCCCGAGGAGGAGGCATGGGAGGAGATGTCAGCCCCGGAGGGTCGGGGAATAACTCTCCCACGACCCTCGCCACCACTTCCGGCTGGAGAGTTTCCGTCACCGCAACTTCTTTCTCACCAACTGGTAAGGGCGCCCCACGGATCCCCCTCCAACGTCTGTATCAACTCCTCCCATGCCTCCTCTTTCGCCTGGCTGATGGCAGCCTGCAGGACTTTCCTGCACTCCCTGTAGCTGCCATATAGCCGGGCTTCCTCCTCGGGGTTTCTCTGGCTCCTCCGGCGGCTGCACCCGAACAGCCGCCGTGCCGCGGAGCAGGCCGCCCGGAGATCGGCAATCTCCGGCGACCACCAGTACACCGCCCTTCTGTCTGGGCGGTGTACACTCCGCGGCATCTACGCGTCGCATACCTCCGTGAGGGCCACACAGAGGCAGGCAGCGGACGCGTCGACATCTTCCCCCGCCGGTGAGGGCATGGCCCAGGCCTGGACGATGGCCGCCTCCTCCACCAATTCCTGTCAAGGCGGCCAATCGTCCAACAGGGGAACTTCGCGCCCCTCCGGGGGCGGATAACTGCACCGGCTTGGGAAATCTACACTTACTGCAACACTGTCTGATCCCAGAATGCAAGAAGCTAAAGGAGATTTATTTTGATGGGTTTATTGCTATGCGTATGGAGGGTTGCGATTTCGTCGGGTACAGACTTCCTATTACCCCGCTTAATTATATGACGCATATGTCAGCTGATTCTGGAACTTATTAATTTTAGTATTAAAAGAATAAGACACATACTAAATATATTGCATTAATATTAGGTCAATAAACATAAAACTATACAAAAATATGAGTGCTCCTCAGAGGCACTCTTATTTTCTTATTTCTGAAAACTAAAAATACTTTACTAATTAAAAATTGGAATTAGTATAAAATAGACAGTTCTAATATGTAGTGAACCTCAGTTTGTGCAATTTAACTAATAAAATGATTTAACATCTTTGCCTGATTAGTCTCATTGTATCAAGATTTTGAATAAGTTGTATATGACAAATTATTAATCCTGTAAATGTACGCTATACTAAGCTTGTAAACCAATACTTTATGTATCTCCTTGACTTTTTTTTATTTTCTTCTTGCACGTCGTTTGTGAGTATAGACGATGCTATTTCTTCACCGTTCAATATAGAACAATTTCTTCGCTCAGCAAATTACATAAAAATCACGGACACAAAGTAATACCACATTTGGGACCAAATATTAGTGAATCCCACAGATGATTGCCCTGTATGGTATTAAAACCGATGACACTCAGCTATTACATTCTATCAGCTATTACTCTCTCTTTTCTCTTTGTTATGACCAGGCTGTTAATAATGTAAGTAAATAAGAGCTGGTCCTTTTCTTAAATTGATATTAGATGGAAATCATTAGAAAGCCCCTACTAACTTTTATTATTAAATTGTAATAAAATATGTGCATATTTTTTTAGTGTTACAACAGCGTTATCGCCGTCTGCATTACTTGATGAGTGTATAAAGTCCTGCCCGGTGACACCAGAGTATAACCCTGTGTGTGGCACTAACAACGTAACGTACTCAAACTCTGGAAGCTTAACTTGTGCCAAAGCTTGTGGCACGGGTAAGTAATTAAAAATAATTATTTAGTTTAACTTCAACTTTAATTTTTAAGGAAAGTTTGCGGACAAAAGTGTGATGTAAAATTGAGAGTCGCAGATGATACTTTACAAAAAAAGATGTCACTTTTTAAACGTACATTTTGAGAGATTTAAATTTTTCTCAATTTCACTAACGATGGTTGCTGACTAAAAATACACAATTTCATAGAAATATATGAGATTATTAAAATTTAGGTCTTATCACTTTTAAATCTATTAGTAACTATTAAAAATAATTATTAAGATGTAATACTGCGAGAGAAATACCTATTTCAGTCTTCAAACCAGCCATTTAACATGTTTAATAATTATATACAATATTACTTATGCAACATTGAGGTAGTTTTACTTAACAGTGTACATTGTCTAAAAAATCAACTATTGAAGGTATCAACACGAAATTAAAATAATTAAACATAATAAAGATGACATATTGTTTCTCAATAAAAAATTAAAGTTATGTCTTAAATTAGTTCCACACTAATTAACTTATATAAGTTATATTCTGTTTCCTTGGGACATTTCTGAGTAAAACATAATAACCACTGCTAAAATAACTTTGTTGTTGTGAATAGCTGCAACTTCTGGCGTGGATAGATTGCTATCAAGTTTAGATCTGTCACTATCATCATAGTCTTTTAATAAAATAGAATTATTTAGATCTGCACATGTTTAGCTGATAATTTTATGTGATAATGAATATATTCTAGCTTTTTTTGATCATATCCACATCATAGTCCCATTAAGAACCTAGTGACTTCATTCTTAGATTGTTTTGAATGTAAGCTGAGCCAGTCGTTTAATGTACTAAGAGTTAAAAGCAACCGTTTCAAATTAGTTATCACTGAAAGTTTTCATATGCTCGATTTCAAAATCTTGGATCTCATCTAATTATATACCTAGAAATATCTCGCAAATGACAGTAGCAAATTCTTTCAAGCTCTTTATACCACCTCTTGTAACAGTCACTTGAACTGATGTTCCTTTACGAGTGGCCACATCGCCACTAAGTGTTTTCCATTGCCAGTTACATAAAAGTTCCAAGCATATTGTATAATATTAGAATGCATAATTGTGGATACTTATTCTCTCTTGATTAATTTAGAAAATTAAGTTATTAACAATGCATTTATTGTTTTACAGATGTCAATTTGGCCAGACGTTCGCCGTGCCCACCGCGTACATGAATACCAAATTAATTCAAAATAAAGGAAACGTTTTAAATATAAATCTAAAAATGTAATAAAACTTAAACATAAACATCTGTGATTTTAGTTTAACATCAAATTATTTAGAACTAGCTATTACTTGCAGATTCGCTCGCGTTAATGTAAATGTATCTATCCCATGGCAACATTTTTTTTAATGAAAGGTATACGTCTTGTCCTTTACTACAACACCTGCCGTAGTCCGGTGAAACTGTGAAGGCCTTATTGGCTGGCAGTCTTGGTCAGTTCGAAAAAAAAAAAAATATTACAACCCCTGACAACTTGTATGCAACATACATACAAACAAACAAACTAAATTTCCAATTTATACCATTACTTACGATTAGGATTTTATATAAAATTATTGAATTATTTATTATCACTATTAGTTGTCAGTTCCAAAATACATGTTTGAGTTCGTGAGGTACACATGCTTGGTACACATGTATATCTCACGAATTCCTATATGTATGCACACTTAGCTTAGTCAGATTCGCGATCAGAGGCAACAGTCCAAGACGATGCGTGCTGTGCGGGCTTGACCTGGTTGTCAATAAAATCGACTGAGTGCCTCAAGCGGTCGCTTTGTAGTCCGTTGAAGCTTGTAGATGGATAGACACAGAGTCGCGAGTTGTGGCCTAGACTAAATATCTCTTATACATATACTTCACCCTGGAATAATGATGGCAGTTCGAGTCTCACTCCGAGCGGTTCTTGATAACTGTGCTGCGTGGGAGAGATATCGCCGTACTATGATCGCGTTGATTTTTGGAGTCCTCTCACAACCGAGTATGGTAAGTGCCATGTTCGAAAATGGAAGGACATAGTTGACAATAGTCTCCTTCTACGAGGACATGAAGGCACAGAAGGAGACCGCGGAGAGGGTACACGAGAAGTATTCTCTAATCGGTTTTCTCTGGCATAGATGGACGAGTGGCAAAATTATGTTATATGGCATAATTTCAAGATGTACAGCGTCATAATTTCTACTGGTAATCTCCGAAACGGCTGAACCGATTTTGACAGAAATTTCACCGATGGATAGTTAAAATTACAGCGTGTGACATAGGCTACTTTATTTTGGATTAGCTGTCACCCGTGGCTTCGTCTGAAGTACTATCTCCAAAACGATTGGACCTATTTTCATGGGACTTTCACTGACAGATAGCCAACGTTATAAAAAGTAATTAAAGCTTTTTTATTTTCGACTAACTTTTACCCATGGCTTCGTTTGCAGTATAATCTACAATACGTTTGAACCATTTTTCACGGAACTTTCACTAAACGATAACTGATCTTATAAGAAGTAATTTACAATTATAGAAAAACGCATGTGGAGTTGCGGGCAACAGTTAGTTTATAATATCAAGCTTGGTCAATGATAATATTTATTTCCTATTTTGGTGATGAGTAAGTTTGTGATGAATTCTGTCAGTAATTATTTGAACTGAAACTTCCTATGGGAGGGCTTTGAAAATCTCACAGCAACCTTTTTGTTTGATGAATAGCGGTGCGAGTAAGTACTGTGCCTGGTAGAGTGTTAAAAACACCGATTCTCGTTCGATCACCAAGTTAAATAATGTCGGGTGCTGTTAATACTTGAATGGGTGATCGCATGACTTTTGCTTTTTCTTGCATCTTTTTAATGGAAATATTTCCCTTTAATACGAAAGTTTCACTTCTATCGTGTGTCTTTACGACACACCCTGTTTTTTTGTTTCAATATGACTTATCTAACATATTATCACCGTACGCAGGGTTATTAAATCGCGATCTATATATAAAAGTGGATTTTGGTATAGTATTTGAGATACATAGAAATTGGCTCATCTACGAGTATATGTTTCATTTAGTGGGAAGGGTTCTTCTTATCCGTATCACACGTAAGTAGGATCGGCACAATATGTTTGTCATGTTATGTTGTATGATTTGGCTTAGTTTTTACGATCGGCCGCGCGCTTGACATCAATCCTCCTTGGGATTATTGTGTAGTACCAGTATATATGAGAAAAATATGTAATTGTTGATTTCTCTTCATTCATTAGAATGACGTGGGCCGAAGAGATGATTATGTTAGTTGATTCCTCCAGACAGAAAGTTATGCCCGGCAACGGTGCACGTACAGGCTGACATTATGCATCATTTCGATATAGTGTTATGAAGATATTTAATGTAATATAAATGGGTAAAGCTGTTAAAATTATCATTTTTGCTGGTTTCTGTTCATCGTTGGTGACTGTTATAACACAATTCGCTTACGCGGCTCCAGGATTTAATAGGATCTGTGATATTCATTTTACTGTGACATGTTACTAGGTGAGACTGCAAAGCAAAAATTTCTATAATATGTAACCGATTGTCATGAAAATTGGTTTACGTAGATTATAGACCACATACAATATCTTGGCTCCGTCTTGTTTACTATTACACGCCATTAGAAGACGTTGCAGTACCTCAACATCGTTCAACCGAACGCCATGACAGTTGATATGATGAATGAATGGAGACGTTCTGATTCAGTTCATAAGAAAAGCTACCTATTAATATGCCTCAGTTCGTTTAAGTTTTAGTTAAACTCTCTCCCCCGGGACAGTGGGTATCCATAAGGGATTTCCCCACGTTAATAAGTACGCGCAGGTTTACTATATAATATAGATTTCATTTTTCACTATTTTCAGCAGTAGTAATACCAGCACTGTAGATGTTCACTCTTTTTTCACTGCAATATATTTTTTTTAAACGAGATGGTTTGTATTTGGATAGGATTTGTAGAGCAACGCTGAAGCTATTACTGGTTTCAGCATGAATGGGTCGGCTCGCCCGGGCTAGTACCACCCTCTCACAGAAAACCAACGTGAAGTAACAGTGGTTGCACCGTTGCGTTTCATTCGGCCAGTGAGAGCGCCGGAGGCCTACATATTTAAAAGGCCGGCAACGCACTTGCGACTCCCCTGGTGTTGCTAGTGTCTATGGACGGCGGTGATCACTTACTATCAGGTGACCCACCTGTTCGTTTGCCCCCCTATAATAGAAAAAAAAGCAGATTCTTTTATTGTTTCTGTATTATGAATATAGCTGTCTGCTATCGTCATTATATCTGGTTGTAAGAGACACACTGTATGAACACTCCACAAGTTCAAGTTTCATCACGATGTCTTTCTTCGCCGTGAGCCGAAGGTGCAACCAATTTAAATAAGTAAGTGTGCATGAATTACGAAAAATCCATTTGTACATGCCAGGTTTCGAATATTTTTATATGAACACTAGCTGATACCCGCGGCTTCGCACCCGTTTTTTAAATTGTATTAAAGTAATATGGTGGTGAGAAGTGGTAGAATTACAGAAATGCTCTTTTAAAACATTTGTAGGTATGACACGCATGTCACCTACTGTTATATATAACGTGTACAGTAAATATGTAAATACTAACAGTGTGCTGGATGGGATTTAGCAACAAAAACATATTTGGAGCTTTAATTTGCTATTTAATCCTTTCAGTGCTTGTTTACACAGTATAAGAGGTAGGTGATAGAGCTACGCTGAAGCTATTACTGGTTTCAGTATGAATGGGTCGGCTCGCCCGGGGTAGTACCACTCTCTCACAGAAAGCCGACGTGAAGTAACAGTGCTTGCACTGTTGCGTTTCGTTTGGTCAGTGAGAGCGCCGGAGGCCCACATATTGAAAAGGCCGGCAACGCACTTGCGACTCCCCTGGTGTTGCTAGTGTCGATGGACGGCGGTGATCACTTACCATCAGGTGACCCACCTGTTCGTTTGCCTCTTATAATAAAAAAAAAAAGTAATGAAAATTTCGAGATATGCAATTTCTCTTCAAAATGTTGTTATATAGATATTCTTAACATAATTAAGTTTTTGCGACCATACAAAAAGTAATTACTTATCTATTCCGCTAGAAATTCTATAATGGAACTGTTAAGGAATAATACATGTCTGGTTTAATATTGAAAAAAAAACGTCTTCTATTTTCAAATTTTGTATTAATTATACAAAAAATTAGAAAAGGGGCAAACGTGGGCAATTGACATACTTCAAGAATCCACCTTGACATTTTCAATTTTTGAAAGTTTTTCGGACCCTGGCCCACGCAATTTAAATTATATTTATTTAACTTTTTTTTATAGAGGTGGGCAAAAAAATTAAATCGTGAGCAAAAAGGGGAAATCGATGGGCAAACCCTCTACGCCTTTGTCAAATCGTTACGCGAAAAATGGGGAGCCAACTTTCCGAAGCTATGGTTAATGAGTTATGTAGAAGCGATCACGGTAAATAAAAACAAAATGGCTGCCAATTTGACGAAAATACAAATTAAGTAAATTACATACTTTAATATATTCATTACAATTATATTAATTCTTGGAGTCCAATACAGTGCTTGAGCACATGCTTACAGTGAACCACATATTTTTGCTAAATTTCACGCGGAAGAAGTCGTGGGTGACAGCTAGTCTAAAATAAAATAACCTAAGTTAGTTCTTATAACTTCAGTTATCTGCTAGTTAAAGTCATGTGAAAATTGGTCCACTCGTTTCAGATATTCCACACTGATGAAATCGCGAGTAACAGCTAGTAAATAATAAAATAGCTCAAGTTATTTCTCATTACTTTAGTTATATGTAAAAGTCTCGTTTAAATTTGGTGTATCGTTTTGGATATTCCTTATTGGACAGGAAAAACTCGCGGGTAACTGCTATTCTAAGATAAAATAGCCTAAATTACTCTTTATAAGATCAGCTACGTGCCTGTAAAATTCATGTGGACATAGTTCTATCTGTTTTTTGGAGAATACAATGTGGGCACAGCTACAGATAACAGCTAGTTTATAATAAATTAAACTAAGTCAGTACTTATAAAGTCAGTTATATGCCAGTAAAAGTCCCATGAAGATAAATCAAATCGTTTTAGAGATGTCACTGCGGACGAAGGCGCAGGTAATAGGTACTTTAAAAAAATAGCTTAAATTACTTCTTATGGGGTCAGCTATCTACCAGTGAAAGTCCCGTAAAAATCGGTTTTGCCGTTTCGAATATTCTGCTACGGGCAAAGTTGCGAATAACAGCTAGTCTAAAATAATATAGCCTGTAAATTCAGCTCTCTGCCAGTAAAATTTCTGTCAAAGTCGGTCCAGCCATTTCGAAGATTACCCGGAACATACAGACTGACAGACAAAAATTTTAAAATTAGATTTTTACTATAAGTAGCTTATACGCTTTCATATCCATTCAGTAAAAAATTGGTGTTTTGATAATATATATAGACACTTTATTTTTATTATATCTATAGATTGCAAGTCAAAAATTCGAAATAATACTGACCTAAAATTACATTTTTGAGTGACAACTTACTAATTCTATGAACATAAAATAAATAGTGGCGTGTGACTATTCGAATTAATTGATAACGAATCAAACCGAATAATACGATTCGAAATGCGAATTGAACATACGAATATTTCGAACTATTCGGATTAGTCAAATAATTTAATTTATGCGTCAAATAAGCATTAACTATAAAATGCTACGAACTAACCAGTAACGCCATCACAGTCGACACCAGCCATTAAGAGCATTCAAAACTACTGTATTTCTTTTTTTAGCCAAAAGGTGACGGGAAAAAGTGAATATTACAAATTTAAGAAATTAAATGTCTTTCATTCTTATTTGAATATGTTTTTTTTTTTCAACGGCACTGACAATTTTCTTTATGGACCATAATCGATGTCTTTATTTATAAATAACCATACTAAATATTCTAATATAGTAAAAGCTATACGTGTGTACCTTATCAGTTGTTAACGAATTTTGAGAGCTAAAATTTAAAACGGTCCTTTTAATGTATGTTATAAAAAATTAGAGCACAAAATTCTAGAAACCTGTTAAAATATGATATTATACCAAAATATTGAAAATTCTTTGAAACAAAATAATTCAGCCATTTCTGTTAAAAAATTGTCAAAATTGAAATACTATAAAATTATTTAGATTTCACTGAGAAAGTGTATTTTTAATAAATATTTTCACTAATATGAATTTATTATTGTAGAATTGAATTACATAGTAAATTGTTTTTGAAAGGAATTTCAGTTTTGATATTTAGGTTATAATTTTTTTGACGTTTTTATGTTTTTTTAAATTTGAATTAATAAAATAGTGAAAAATGTTGTAACTTTTCCTATAACTATTAGTTTAATAATTCTACCTTATTTAAAAAAAATTGGAAAAGTTTGAATTTTCTATTCAAAATTCGGATAGAATAACATACGATTCGGTTCGGTTCAAGGATTATTCGCACATCCCTAAAAATAAACGTGTCACCATGGCAACGGTTATAATATTATTGGTTACTATAACCACGGTTGTCTAATGTCAGGGACTATCGATGTCTGTAGGAGAATATTTAATTTTAACTGAAAAATGTATTTAGGATAGGTTTTAACTCAAATCCGTTCTTAGTGAGCGTCTACGTCGCAAAAGGAATAACTATGGTTAATTTCAAGTCAATCGAACATACAGTTTCGGAGAAATCGTGATGAGTCAGTCAGTGGTATTCCGCTTATATATATATAGATTATATCTGTATTCAAATACCAAGTACAGAATACAGCTAACATATTATGTTTGGGGTTTTTTGATATTGCGTAATAAAAAATATATTCGCATCCAAGTAATACGTTGTTTTATCATAGGCATGGAACAGTCGGGTTTAAAATGTTATCGACGAACAGAAAGCGTCGGGGTCAAAGATGTACGGGAATAAGATATGTTGAAACATTAAAATTCTAATGTATAAGATTATCCAGAGGTTACCCATTTAATCAAGGGATTAAAAAGTACATAGCGGCAACGGCTGTTAATTGATAGAGCGTACTAAAATATTTTATTAATCCTATTCTTAATTTTTATTATTAAAGTTATCGCCTATAGTTTTCGGTAACCCATTCAGTATTCCGAGCAGAATGCACTATGCATTCCAGTATTTCAATTTGCATTACAATAATATGTGTATAAAAGGTGTGATTACTGAAATTATATCTGTCAGGGGAGAGTGGAAAAGGAAAACATGTTGTGCCGATCCTACTTAGGTAAGGATAAGAAGAATGTAGCACTATTAATATTTATTCTAACTGTTACTATAAATGTGAAAGTGAGTGAATTTGTTTGCTTGTTACGTTTACAACTGAACCGTTAATTACTAAATTTTGCATAAACGTTGTCATGAGTGTAGAAAAGGACATAGGGTACCATTAATCCCGAAAACAAAATATTCCCCAGAGACAGGTCATATCTACATTGACGCGAGCGAAGTTGCGAGTAAAATCTAGAAGTAATAAAGGAAAAAAGCTAAAAAAAATTAATTAACCGAATTTGAATTTCAGGTTATAAGATTATTTATATTGAATACTTTATCTTTCATTGTGTTTTTTTTATTTAGATAGGAGGTAAATTATGCGTTTATTTTCCTAACGTTTATCATCCTGGGAATATACGTTTAAGATTGTATGAGTCGAGATGAGAGTTTATAAACAAATTGCAACGCAAAGAATTATCACTGACGAACTAACTCTCGGCTGGCTGGTACCGCTCTATAAAATTTAACCTATTTTGAAATATTTCAAATGGATAAATTGTGCTTTTTAATACTCGGTGAGTTTTTCCTCTTTTCTTCTTCTTCTTCTTCTTCATTTACCGTAATCCGTTTACCTTTTTGGAAGTTCGGTTACTGGTTTGTACGTATATATATATACACCGATTAACTGATTGATTTATAATTGATTAATATTTCATACATTTTCAATAATTTACCCACAAAATACTTGTGTTTTTAATTATAATTGCTTGACATCATTTATATTTTATCCTTTTTAATACAATTATCTTATATATATAAATAGACGAAAATAAAGGAGTTCAGTGCCTTCTTCTTCTCTGTTTTCGACTTTTTTATTATTTTTTTGTTTAGTAGATATAGACGAGACTTAAGTTTACCAAGAGAAAAAAAATTGGAAATAGTTTTTTTTTTATTAATGTCGAAGAGCCAAACGCTTCAATTATAAGTCTCTGTTGTTCATATTTCGCGATCCAGACGTCTCGTAATCTACAGTGTTTATATATACTCTCAAACAAAAACTTTCAACCGTTGTATGAACCCTGGTAGTTGAAAATTTCTCAGATATATTTGCTTTAATTTATTACAAACATTCGAGGTACAATATCTGAAAATTCATTAGTAATTTACAGAACAACTAGTCGAAGATCTGTCGCTAAGACATATAAGAATAAAATCCTTAATCTAAGCATAGCGTATTACGATAATGTATGATTTCAAATTAGATAAAAAGTTAAAATAAGTATATAATATACCTAAGTGCAATAAAAAGATGTTGTTTGTACATCGGTCTCTTATCAGCTTTGACCTGAGCGTCGAGATTATTCACTTTGAACAGCATTGAAATTAAGCATTCAATAACTTCGTTACAAGGCATGTTTCTTCAGTAAATGCAATTTGTCATAAAATCTTTCGTTATTCTGCGATTAATTTTCAGATTGTCGTGATAAAAAGTGTGTGTGTGTGTACTTATGTACACGCGTTAGAAGTTATACTTTTTTAGCGTAACAAGATAAAAATCTTTTCAAAATTTTTATCTTTCGCCTTATTCTACGTTTGTAGAAGAAACGACACTAACAATAGAAAAAAGGTATTTCAAAAGATCTGTATCCCTACTTATAAAGTTAATATAGAGAAGTAGTCTAGATAGAAATAATTCGTGTATAATATGTCGCGTGCCAAATGCAAAAAGGGCGATCGCAAAATTTAGTACTTTATGTCAAACATCGAAAACTTTTTGTTGACGTTGGACCTTTTTTCTTATAACATGTCTACAACACGTTTGACAATAAAAATATACATACTTTTTTTGAATAAAACGTTGACTATAGCTAACTTCAGGGTGTCGGTTTTTCGTGACGGTGTGCGCGCGCATCGTAATAATTTACTCTCATCATTTTTCCCTAACGCGCCAAAAGAAGTATAACTTAAATAATGATATTTGATTTTGTTTCTGTTTACTTCTGCTTCAATATAAAAGGTAGCACAGTTGGTAAACCATTCTTGAAAAATTATTATTTTATTTAATTATTGCAACTTTGGTAGAATATTAATTTCTATTGTGCCTCAAGTATTGCATATTTCAAAATCGATAACGCATATTATGATGTTAATTTTGCTAAATATTGTCTATACTATAATAATAGTGTAGAACGGTTGTCTGTATACTGAAAATATTTTGCGAAATTTGATTGATTGAAATAATACAGTTATTAAATACTTTTTTTCGAAACGCTAATCTCTAAAGTATTAGTCGAATTTTTATGGTAATTATACTTATTTACCTTAAGCATAGTTGTGGGCAAAACATATTTATTGAATTTAAATCGGTTCTCCATCGATTAATAGAATTCATAAAAAAGTGAAATAATAGCGTTACATTAGTTGATTTTAAAAAAGATGTCAAAAGCTTATAGACATTATTTACCTTAGTTATACGATCACAACGACTTAGTACACTAAAGAACTAATAGATGGCGTTGTTAATACCTATTTAAATGGCAAAACTATTTTCTGAAGTTTACTGTCCGAGATAAGTTATGTGTTCCACTATATTCGAAAATATAAACTAATGTTGAATATACTTGACTAGGATATAAATTTTTTCCTAGATATATATTTTAAAGCCCGCTTATACATGTATATGAGATTAAAGTAATAGTATATTTAGCTTTCGGTTCACATGTTTTTCTTTCTATTGGTTGTTTTGTCTATTATAGTATCCCGGTTTCAAAAGTGGAAGTTACGATTTTTTGTATTTTATACTCATGAAGTTTAAATCATTTCTCTATTGATAGGGTTCAATTTTGGTTTGATTTTGTAATTGAACGCGAACGAAGTCGCGGGTCTTTGCTAATCATTAATAATTTATTCTATAACTGTCAAGTGTATAAAGTGTATAGTAGTTATGTTATGACTAAGCAATTCTTAAGAACATTGTGGCTTGATAACAAGTCATTGGGATTTCCATACTCTTGTACTTCGACTTTCTTATCATTTCAATAAACAGGATCTTGTGAGTTCTTAAAACGAGTTATTTATTTTGATATTATATGATTCATGTGTACATATTATACATACGAGTATATATATAGACCACAGAATGTATAATTAACATCAGATGACTTTTTAATTAAATATTCTGGGAAACGATTTTTTTATACGTAGCTTGATAATATGCATAGTTTTTAATTGTTTTGTTATAATTGAATTACTCTATCACTATTTCAAATAGTATTTAGTTCAACATGATGCTCCTTTTAATTGGCCTAGAAAGTCCAGTATATTATCTCCAGATTAAGTTTTTTTTTAAATTAAATTCACTTAACAGACGATTGGTGGTCCTAACAATAAATAAATACTACAAAATCAATTAAAAAATGATGAGGCTATTTAAATGTTGCAAGAAAAACATTTGCCTGTAAACTGAATTACTTGGTCGTTATTTCGACTATGGATAGTAATTTATTGTAATTTGCCTTCGCTTTCTTTAGATTTGAGTTATTGAAATATGTCTTTTCAAGAATTGATTTATTTAACACAATTGGTAGTCGAATTTCAATCATGGAAAATAGGTACAAAGTTTTTTCTTCACGTGTTAAAATGTAAACATTATTATGTGTATTTTGTTTTGTACACCTTGATTGACTATTGTACAAATATCGTAGATTATATTAGAAGGAGTGTGAAGGATTAGGAAAAAGCTTCTGGGGAACAATGGGGCCGATATATTCAATAGAATAAAAGCTCCTAGATATAAGTTAAAAAAAAAAAAAATATAAAGCTTCTATGGTATAGAAAAAAAAACTATTGCACAATTTTTAATTGATAAAATTAAAGTTTATTTTTATGTACTAAACAAAAAAAGAAGTACAGGAAATCGGTTGACAAATAGAGGAGAAAAAGGTATTCAAGTGTTTTATCTCTTCCCGTCCTGTTTATAGAAAGCATATTAAATACTAAGTGTATTTAATACATCGATAGCTAATATTTTGTCTAGACGAGAATTCAAAATGAAAATCTCATACATTTTTGTATATTATCGATAGTTTTACAGTTGACAGGTTTAGAATAATGAATAAATAACATATTCAATCTCGAATAACTTATATTATTTAACATATATTCAGTTTATTATTCCAGCGGCATTTCTTAATTCATACATTAGACAACTCGAAGAACGTTACTTTTACGTCACTTGCAACAGCAAAGTGTAACATTTGTTTCCTGTGAAATTTATTCTAAAGAAATATAAAATTGATATGCGTGCAAAAGTCACATAGATTTAAAATAATAATACATTTTACTGTTTAATGGGGTCATAATAATAACTCTTGAATGAATGATATGAGTTTAGAGTGAATCTTTATATTTCTATGTTTCAATAACTTTTTGGTTAACGAACAAATTACGATAATGTACTTTGATGTTAAGCTTCTGTATTAGCAACATAAACATAATAATAGGTAATTGTATTTATTGCACCTGTATATATCAAGGTGTATAATCAAATTATATAGAAGGATAAAGTTATGCTTTTGTTTCCAAGCGAATCGCGTTAATATATTTGATATATTCTTGACCTCGCAAGGCCTCTACAGTTTCACCGGAATACTAAGGGGAGCGCTTAAGGCACTCACCCGATTTTATATAGGCAACCAGCACAAGGGCGTACGGCGCGCATCGGCTTGGACTGTAACCAAATATCCCGAGTCTAACTAAGCTAAGACGAACTAAGCTAATTATTATTTCATACATATATAAATTCTTGACACATACACGTGTACCAATGAAACATACAGTCTTGATCGGTTGAGTAGTTTAGGTGTGAACGCGTTACAAACATACGAACTCACTTTCGTTCCTATAATATTACTTAGTATAGAAATAAAGTAGAAAATGAAATAAAAAATAATGAAAGAAGAACAGCCGTTTATTATTAGTCAGTATGAAAAACGATATATACAGTCGATGTAAAGGCTAAGAAATAATTATTTTTATTATTCCTCTCAACTGTAACTTGATCACTGTACACATTAAAGAGACCGCATTCTATTAGATCGAAATCTAATAATACCGTTTTATTTTACAGGCTTAGTAGCCAGTCAAGCTATATGTATGAATATAAGAGATAAAAGACAGACAGGTAAGAGCGCAAATGACACGGACGACAGGTTCGGCTTCGATAGTCCTAACAACGGTAACAATGGTCCGAACCGGTTTTCGTCGCAGGGACTTTTCTTCCCAGGACAAGATATGAACGCGGATTTTACTGGTATACTTTATCCTAACCAAGGATGGTTACCAAATCAGCAACAGTTCCCGAACCAAGGACAGTTTCCAAATCAGCAACAGTTGATGTACCTGCAACAATTACAGAATAAGCCACAGTTCCCAAACCAAGGACAGTTTCCAAATCAGCAACCGTTCCTAATTCAAGGACAGTTTTCAAATCAGCAACAGTGCCCAACTCTAGAACAGCTTCTGACCCAGCAACAGTTGATGTACCTGCGATACTTACTGCAAAGCCAACAGTTTCCGAACCCGGCACAATTCCCTAACCAACAAACATCAAGTACTACTGTTGCTCCTAACAAGGGGTAAGATATTAAACTAGTAAGGAGTCGGGGTTTATTTATGAATCCTAAAAGAAATCATTAGGTATATATACAGTTTCTTCAAAAATTTTGTCAGATATGGCAAATTGACATTTAGTTGCCATTTTATTTCGTGCGGTTACTGGAACTACTGTACTGTTACTTACTGGTACTGTTGTATTGGTGCTGTAAAAAAATATTAATAAATAGAATAAAAAAACCTCATTGTAAATACACTGAATCATTTTTATCTGTAGACTTGTTTGTATATTTAAATTTTTTTTCCTGAAATTTTGTGAACGATTTTTAATTTTTTTTTTGTTTCAATTTCATCAAATCTTGTATACGGTTAGTATATACCATTCAAATAATGATACAGTATAAATATTCTCAAAAGCATTTTTAGATTTCAAAATAACAATATTAAAACTTTAAAAACATCATATTTTCAAACAATTCAATATAACCAATTTTGATGAAGTTTTGCTTTACTTGGGAAGAAATGATAGAAAAAAAGAATTATTATTATTGCGATATTATATTCATAATATATTATTTAACAAATGTAATTATTAAGTAGCCGAACTTAGTGAAAATGGAAAGTATTTCTTAAATTGAATAGACAATGAAAACATTTCATTCTTATTTACAATAAAATAATCGTAAAAGATTAGAATAATTGAGAGCGTAATAATAATTTAAAAACAACTTTCATTAAAATAAACGCATGCGATTCCGGGGACTGATGCTAGTTACTTACATTTATGAAAGAGTTTTACCAGCAGGTGAGTCATCATCATCTTACCCTTATCCCACCTAAGTAGGGTCGGCACAACATGTTTTCCTTTTCCACTCTCCTCTGTCAGATGTCATCTCAAAATTCACACTTTTTATACACATATCGTTTTTCACACAATCCATCCACACCTTTTCGGTCTTCCTCTACTCCTATATCCGTCCACTTTCAAACTCAAAACTTTTCTTGTTACATGACTTTCATCTCTTCTCATAATATGCCCGTACCATGCTAACCTACTAACCTAACCCTTTACCAGCAGGTGAGTATAGATACGAAAATACCTTATTTATGCCATTCCTCTTTTTTTTTATTGTATTTCAGCCAACCGATATAAAAACGACTCTATGGACATGTCACTTTTTAAAATGCATCACACCATTTTTTTTCACTCCAGAGCGTGCGTAACAAAGCAGACATACGAATATACATACAACTTATAATTCCTATAGTCGGAAAATAATTAGGTCACATACATAAGTGCTTGACTACAAATTTCTCGAATTGAAGGTTTAAGCCAAAAAGAGAATCATCAGTAATCATCATACTAATTTTCTGTTATATCTGAAAATTTTTTGCTTTCAGACAAACGACAACTGTAGCAACGTCAATTAAGCTGTGTGCGGATATCCTGTCCGGCAACTCCAGAGTACAACCCTGTATGTGGCACTGACAAAGTAACATACACAAATATGGGAAAATTAATTTGTGCCCGAACTTGTGGAGTCAGTAAGTATTTGAAAAAAAAAACTTAATTTAATTTCAAAATACAATTCTGAAGAAAAGTTATAGCGAAAATAGTAAAATAAAATGAAGAGTCGGTGATATAGTAGTTTGACCGGTGGAATATCAATCCAATGACCGCAGATTCGAACCCCGGCATGTTTCCATGAATTTTTTGGCATTCGCGTACTGTTTACTAATTCAAATTGGTAACACCATCGGCTCACTGTGAAGGAAAACATGGTGAGGAAATCGATAGCTGTAAAATATTCTTGTTGTACCACAGTATGTGGGATAATAAAGAACTGTGGATGGATTTCTCAGTGTTTGAAATCGTCAATACCACGTGAGCTGGTGCAGTGATTATACCCATATCTTCCTTCGAGCTTTCGGGAAGAGGCCTATGGCCCTGCAGTGGGTCTCTTACAGGCTGTTGATGACGATGATGATGAAATTCGAAGACCACTTAATCATTTAAAATCGGTTGATAGTTCTTTTATCTATATAGCCTCTAAGATACCGTATAATGATACTAAAAAAAAACTTTTTTTTTCTACAGGTGTGCAGTTGGCCAAAAGATCGCCGTGCTAACCACCAGTGACATGTTAATTAATATAAATAAATAATTTGTTGAAATACTTTAAGAATATAATAAATCAATATATAAATTAAATGCAATGTGATTTAAATCTAACATCAACGTTAGATGTGATTCGCTTAGTTTCCAGAAACTTGTTAGTGCTCGGTTCACCTTTCCAACTGCATTTCAACTATGTTAACTTTACACGTCTTGCATAAGGGTGCAAGAGGAATGCCCAAAATACTGCATCTCTTCTTCCATCACAGCTGTATCGACACATACCATATAGTTAATTAGTTTTCGTTTCTTACTCACTGTTAACGTTCGCCATTCAAGTTAAAACTCGAAATGATGACGCAACAACATCATAGCTATGGGTGGAGGATTTAAAAAATGGAGGACAAATAGAAATAGGGTTACATACATATAGTTGTGCATCGGGTGGTCTATATTCAACCTACTTGAAAAGATATTATATGTTTTTTTTACACAATAAATAGCAATTTAATATTAATAGAATAAATGATAAACTAGCGGCTTGAATTGAAACTGCATTGAATTGAATTGAACAGAAATTTGTATCAATGGTCCTGTAATGGATTGTTGCCTTTATGAGGAAACGTGCATTCTATTACACAAAGGCCAATCCAGCGGGATATTATTATCCGATTCAAGGAGAAGAGCTGTTCCCGGCTAAATCCACTCACGACGAGTTAACCATTTATTTCAATCCTGAATAGCATTCAAGTATTTAACATTACACTTTTTCCAATAGGATTGAGCTAAATGGTCAACTAAATTTATTATCTGCACACGTGTAACTCCTTTATTGAATTCCTTTGCCGGTAACGATTTCAGTGGAGTTTCACTCAAAAAATGTGCGAGATTCAATGCTAGGGGTAATTGAGATAGATACTTGGCGCCAATAGTGGACAAGAATTGAGAATGAATGAATGAAATTAAATGAGCACGGTAATCTTCTCTTCAGAAGATAACACTAAATGGTCAACTAAATTTATTATCTGCACACGTGTAACTCCTTTATTGAATTCCTTTGTCGGTAACGATTTCAGTGGAGTTTCACTTGAAAAATGTGTGAAATTCAATGCTAGGGGTCAATTGAGATAGATACTTGGCGCCAATAGTGGACACGAATTGAGAATGAATGAATGAAATTAAGTGAGCACGGTAATTTTTTCTTCAGAATATAATAATATTATTTATGTTTTGCTACTTTAGTAAAATTATTTTTAATACTTTCAACATTAGTTTGAGGACTCAAAGGTAGTAGAAATACAATTTCTATCATATCAAGATTGTACAATCTTTGAAGATGATTCTCTCGCCATCGCACAAACTAAATTAGTTATAAAGCTATTTTCGTTCAGCTTATGAACACTTAAATAGAATCTGCTGTCTGGAGTCGCACAGTCGTCAAAGCCTACCTTTGAGACTACTGTTTTATATTTTATAGGATTTAAAGTTTGAATACTATTCCATGTGATCTTAAATGATGAAATGGTCTAAGATGGTAATTTTTGTAGGTGGTAGAGCTACGCTGAAGCTATTACTGGTTTCAGAATGAATGGGTCGGCTCGTCCGGGGTAGTACCACCCTCTCACAGAAAACCGACATGAAGTAACAGTGCTTGCACTGTTGCGTTTTGTTCGGTCAGTGAGAGCGCCGGACACCCACATATATTAAAAGGCTGGCAACGCACTTGCAACTCCCCTGGTGTTGCTAGTGTCTATGGGCGGCGGTGATCACTTACCATCAGGTGACTCACCTGTTCGTTTGCCCCCTATAATATAAAAAAAAATACGCTAAACTTAGAAGGAAGCTAGCTTTCAGGTATATAACTGTCGGCATGCACGTATATATATTACCATACGGGCTTAGAAAAACCCCTACCACCATGCTATGGTTTGATCACGATGTTTTTTTTTTACCGAAAACTCCGGCTCATTTATAAGGATTCGAACCTACGTCGATCGACATGATGTTCCACTAAGATCGGTTGTTTTCGATTTTGTAAATCATTCTCTCTATCCCACGGCGCTATGACTACGATAGACAAAGATAACGATATACAAAGCCAAACTTAGCCTACTGTCTCAGTCTTGTCGACATGTCAATTAAAAAGCCGAGTACTTCCCATTTATTATTTTCTTCGATGTTTTTTTAAATGTTCAAATGAAATATGGACTTTTTTCGATTTAGTAATAATAAAACCTTGAAGGCAATTATAGAAATTGTTTAGCTGTCGTTCGTTAGACCAGACAAGGAGATCCAAAGAAAGAACGACATCAGGCAGGCGACCGGTTGTAATATTCTGAAGAGTAGAACATATGCCGACACTACCAATGTGGGACAAGAACAAAAAGATATGACGCAAAATGGACATAAAAAAGTACTACCTTATTCTGTTTTTAACAAGCAATCTCTCCGCTTTACCTCATACCGGCTTGAGAAGTCAACGCTCTCTACCAGGAAAATTATACGTATGGTTTGCCATAAATATGTCAAAGTTTGGGGTATTATTACTCGTGCATTTTAGCGGTCCAATTTATTCTTATAACTAATAATTCGTGGTAATAAATTAATGTATGTACTAGTCGTTGCCCGCGGCTCTGCACTTATTTTTTGGATTGTTTTAAAGAAACGTAAAATTCTGGGAAGATGTAGAATTACAGAAAAGGCCGCTACATTCCAAACAGACTCGCTGCCGAGCATGGCGTTTACCACGCTCGGCAGCGAAAGGTCCACACCTACTGCCGCAGCCAGAATGTGGCGTTGTTCCTCCTACGCAACACACTCAGACAGAGTGTGCTGCGCGGTGTCCGGCTCAACGCCACACTCGGGGCATACGGCGGTTGGCTCCCTACGTGCAATCCGGTGCAGGTACCAACCAAAGCACCCGTGCTCGGTCAGCACCTGCACCAGCCGAAACGACAAGGAGCCCATATGCACGTCACCTACTATAACACGTAACGTGTCCATTAGATATGTGAATACTAACACCGTGCCGAATGGGATTTACGATCAGCAACGTATTTGGAACTTTAACGTACTGTATAACCACCTCAGTGCTCAATTTCCATATATGAAAGTAATGAAAATGTCATGCTATACTTTATCTGACAATATGTCTTAAAATGTTATTATATAGATATAATGTGCTCATATGGTCAATGTAATTAAGTTTTTGTGGCCATACAAAATTAATCGCTTATGTTTTGTGATGTTAATTGTATTATGAACTGTTAAGGTAATACGTTTAATATTTTATTACAAAGACCCCTTCTATCCCCAAAATTACTATTAATTATAATGAAATATGCATCTATTTATGTTAAAAGAAAAACCCGATTGAGTTTTGTTTTGTTGATTTCATTGCAGACGATATCGCGGGTAAAAGGTAGTTCAAAATAAAATAACCTAGTTTACTGTTTATAAGATTAGATGTATATCTGCTAGTGAAAATCCCGTAAAAATCGGTTCAGCCCTTTCGAATATTCCATTGCAGACGAAGTTGCGGGTTATAGTGAGTCTGAAATAAAATTGCTTATGTTACTCCCTATAATTTCAGCTACCTGCCAGTGACATTTCGTCATAATCAGTCCTGCCGTTTCGAATATTACCCGGAACAAACAGATAAACCGAGAAAAATTTTCAAAATTGTTTTTTGTTATAAGTAGGACATGCACTTTCCTATCTAGTCAGTAGAAAGTTGTTATTTTGATATAACATACCGACACTTCATTTTTATTATATGTATAGATTTACATAGCTGTATACAAAGCGATATGTACACCTAATAATTCTTACTTAATAATTATTGTCCAATGTTCGCATAATTATGGAAACAGACAAGACTTTTATAATTTTTTTCTATTGGTAACACTGAAGTTCGTAGTAACGAAACATAAAAAATTCGTTGACAAAATTTCTAGAGAAACTTGCACTGTACTGTTTTATATCTTAATATTTATAGCCAACACGTACTATCTTTTTCAATCCAATAATTAGTCAAGAAATTATTTTTAGTAAAACTCCAGCACACTCCTTTTGTTTTTGTATTTTAGTCAAAATGTGTATTTCTTTACGTATTACTTTAATTATAACACCGTTTCATAGATTTTTCAGATTTTCTTTAAAACATACTTTTTTGTGTCCCTCGGATAGGTAGCCGCTTAGTTAGTCGACAAACTTTTCATTTACCACTAGCAATAACTAACATTGCCCTTTATATTGCATGTTTTCTTTTTGTAAATAGCTTACGTTATAAATTCGATATTTTCTTTTGTGTCTCTTTGGCCTCGACTGGAAAAAGAAATTATTTCCATGTTTATTTTATTTTAATTTTACTTTTTCTTAGTTTTAATACTATGAAACAGCTTCTTATTGTCTTATTTTGTGCATGTTGTGTTTACATTTAGCAGGGTTCATGTCAATTTCTGATCATCGAACTTAGTTATATGGACCTTAAATAAATAAATAAGATATCTAGAAATACCTCCGAGTCTATTCATTAAACATCATTAATTACTGTAGTAAAACCTTTACAAAGCGGTTTATAACAAAAAAAATTAAAAAACGATCATACTAACTAACCGGTTTCAGACAATTTTCGGTTGAAAGGAATATTTACTTTCCAAGCCTCATATTTTCGATTTTACAGAAAAAAAACTCATATTTTCGATTTTACAGAAAAAAAAACAACATACTATATCTTTTACCATCGACCCGCACCGGTTTCGCATGGGTGTAATATACTAATATGACGTCATAAGTGTCTCAACGATTTGGTTCCATTTTTTGCTGCTTTGATATTTACAATTCACCGAGGTCATATAATCTACGTAAAAATGTTCATAAAAACAACTTTTTTTGTTAGGTGTAATTTTAAATCTGTGATATCTTCTATTATATTTGTTGAAATGATATGCTGTAAAGGCTCTATTTACATCTATAGCTCTATGTAACTAAAGTATTTATTTGTATACAGATTAACACTATATTTCCTAAAATCGTCATCGTCTTCTTACCCTTATCCCACTTAAGTGGGGTCGGCACAACATGTATTACTTTCCCCTATCTCCCCTGTCAGATGTCATCTCAGTATTCACAACTTTTATACACATTATTTTTCAAACAATCCATCTATACAATTTCCGGTCTTCTTCTGCTCCTATATCCATCGAAATTAATACTTAAATCATCTCTAGTTACATGGCTTTCATCTCTCCTCATGTTAACCTTTCACTTCCTCAATTTCTCTGTCACAAGTGCTATTTTCAAATTTGCTCTGACATGTTCATTGTTAATCTTATTAATTCCAACTACACTATACATCAATCTCAACATTCTATAATAAATGCGAATGTGTGCTTGTTACGCTTTGACACCTTAACTACTAAATCGATCATTATTAAATTTTGCACGAGGTCTGATCCTCGAGAACCCTCGAGAACGTTGCTTGCGTGACTACAGTGACACTGAATCAATTTGTACCCAGTGTACCTCCCTATAAAGACGGAGCCCGGCGGCCATCTTTCGTCGGGCTGACGGCTGGGGGCAGCAAGGTGATAGCTCAGCACGGTCCCATGCCTGCCCCAACTTAAAGCGGTGGCTGGTACACCACGGGATTTTAGTCCGTGCGAGTCAAACATAACCCATTCTCTCCCCCGGGAGGATGGGGTATCCATAAGGAATTACCCCACATGAATAAAAAAAACAGTCAGATTCAAGATACATGTATAAGTTTGTGAAACATAAATACTTGGTACACGTGTATGTCTTACGAATTTATATATGTATGAAATAATAGTGAGCTTAGTTTAACTTAGTTACATTCGGGATATTCGATGACAGTCCAAGCCGAGGCGAACTGTGCGCCCTTGTGCTGGTTGCCTATATAAAATCGGGTGAGTGCCTTAAGCGCTCCCCTTAGTACTCTGGTGAAACTGTAGAGACCTTGCCAGGTCAACAGTGTAGACAGTTCGAAAAGAAAAAAAATTGCATATACGATGTCAGAGGTACAGACAAAAATATGGAATATCTTTCAATAGCTGCTCCCAAAGGTTAAGCTATCTTATACTAACGCGAGCGAAGCCGCGAGCTAGTAAAACTAATAACTAATAATTTTATAATAATTATGTTTCCGAAGGTTTAGCATTGATTGATACACATGTTCGTATAACATTGCGAACTTTTTTGTATTAAGATGTACAAGGTTAAGTACATTATTCCGATATAGGTTATAAATGATGCCAAAGTGCCTGAAGACTCGTTAAAATTTTATTACAATACTTTGACTTTTCACTCCTGCGTATAATATGATATGCATGCCTGCATTAAGACGCAAAACGATCTCGCAAAAAGGATGCTAAAGACCGGGGGCAAGGTGGATTAGGTTAAGTAGGAAAGCGGACCCTGGCACGAAGCCGGGAAAACGCTAGGAAGAAGAAGAAGCTTTACCGTCTGTAAGCGTTTCGGAAGAAATTCTATATATGAGAGTGTAAAGGAAATGGAGTCAAAATATGTTACGTACTTTAGAAGAACTAAATGAATATAGGAACATTCGCGAAGATCGTCTTCAAAAAGGAGGTTTCTCAATTCGGTTGTATTTCTTTTTCAAGCTTTGTTGTAATCTCAGCATCTCGTTTTTATAAACTGATTTGCAACATTATTTTTTGGTTGTAATGAGGATATTTTCATAACTTTAACTTCATTAGCGTTGAACCTTGGATTTCGAAGATACAATAGGGAACTCTTCAAAATAGACCAACAGATGTATAGAGATTGATATGTTTGTTAATAATCCGAGACTAGATAAATACCTTACTATGGTCTAGGACATACTTTAGAAGAACTAAAGGAACACAGAAACATTCGCGAAGACCGTCTTCAAAAAGGAGGTTTCTCAATTCGGTTGTATTTCTTTTTCAATGTTTGTTCTAATCTCAGCTTCTCGTAGTTTATAAGCCGATTTGGAAAATTCTTTTTTGGTTGTAAAGGGGATTTTTCACTATTTTAACTTCATTAGCGTTGAACCTTGGATTTCGAAGATACAATAGGGAACTCTTCAAAATAGACCAACAGATGTATAGAGATTGATATATATATACTAATAACCCAAGACTAGGTAAATACCTAACTATGGCCAAGGACATTCCGATACATTTTTTGTAGTCTGTTTAATTTTTTGTTAAAACTGTATACTTGTATAATAATTATAGATATAGAATTTCCTGGCTGACAGCTTGGTTTAGTCATGTCATATAGTATGATATGACTCAAACAGATTTTCGTTTTTAGTATTAATATCAATCTAGTGTAATTTGCATTGGAACTTTTTTAATTGTTATCTTTTATAATTGGTTTTGTTGATGTAAAAATGTATTGAATACAAATTCAATTTGACAAATCGATTATAAGAAGTTTTGTTTTCATCTCAACGACTGTCTTATGGCAGTGATTAACGATTACAGTAGATTCAACGATTATACTAGGAGTCATGCCTTTTTTGTGCATTAATTACTGATAATTTTAATAGAACTTTAAGTAATATTTTATACCAACATGATAGATAAAATGTATAAAATTGTATCAAAATCTAGTTTCGCCCGTGGTTTTTTTATATACTAATTATTTTCGATTATTTGTTCTACTTAATTATATTTAATGATCTCTAAAACGATTCCTTATTTAAGTCTTTCACAAATTCATAAGAGTGTTATTGACAATTCTTATACTTGGGTGAACTTTTACTGTATAAAATAGGTACTTTATACGTGAGCAAACAACTAAATATAGAAATCAAGACAATGGATAATGTAAAAAGTATGATAAGACGATAAAGATGATAATAAATTAAATTGGTCAAGCAAATTTGTCCATAATCAAAATCCTAAGTCCACCATTCGCCTTGAACATTTTTCTTATAGACACATGTAGTATAATGATTGAGCAATATATAAAATTAACAAAGATTAGATTGAAAAAGTATATTTTGTATATCATAAAACTTTCACCCATTATACAATATACGATTTTTCGAAGCTTTCGTAGTTAGTTTTGAAACATCTTTTATATATGACTCATTGTGGGGATCAGTATAGATCCGACCGAGAAAATGAACACTTTGTAGGTTAAGATAAACTATTATCGTGAATCACTGTTACTATTTACTTAGTGGGTAACTCAAATACACAGTACAGTTCCTAGGCAATTATCACTTACGAGTGTTCAGAACGATATGGGGATCCGATTAAGAAAACACAGCTTTTTATAAACGTCATCCGCTGTATACACGTCATTTTGACGTTTGTGTGTTGTCAACGTTCCATACTCATGACCCGGATGTGACATACATATAAATAAAACTATAGATAGAACTTTGTCATTATTCGTGCATCCCGCAAAGACTACTTTGGATAGATTTCGATCTTTTTTTTCTCAGTTTTACGTCTTGGCACTTATCTATTAAATGTAATATATTAAATTATAATAAATAAAACAATACAAAAACATACACAATAACTTTTATAAGCACTGCGCGTTCGGTGATGTTTGTGTTCTTGTCATGGTGAAGTGGGGCATACATGAAATATATTGTTATAATAATAAAAAAACCCGCAGACAAAATCACTGGCATCAACTAATATTCTATATATATATGAATGGATTGCTGTTCGTTTGTCTCGCTAAAAATCGAAAATGGCTGGACCGATTTGGCTAATTTTGCTAAGTTTGTTGAAGTTTAGGGTAGGTTTGAACGGGGAGAAAAATAAATAATGGTAAAGAAAAATATCTAAAATCTAAAAGACCATTTTTTTTTCAAATACAAAATGTTCCTAGCTGTGAAACATTTGATGTCTTTTGTCGTTTTAGAAATAAAATATTGTCATTTGTTTGTCAAATATTTATAGGTGCGTTCAGAAATTTGTCTGCTTCATAGCTGTAGTATGAGGTCCGATGTCTTTGGTCTGTTTTGATGGAATACAAAACAATTGTGTTTCAGAAACAATAAGTGCATAACTGTATTGCATTTATAATGTAAATAAAAATTTTGTATTAAGTTTTGACCGTATTTAACTTAAATATATGTAAGTGATACGAAGTTCACCGGATCATTTAGTGACGAATAAACACCATGCGACATAACATTAACCGGAACTCAATGTCATGTTGTTAAGCTATTTGTTCTAAATGATTAATCTTTTACTTGTTAATTAATTCTAATAGTTATGAGAGGTGAATTAGATTTCAACTTAATGTGTTATCGTCATTCTAGTTTGTCATCCGGGGAATATACATGTAAGATCGTAATAGTCTCGAGTCGAGTTTATAAATGAAATCCGAGCGGATGGAATGAGCACTGACTAACTGACTCGCAGCCGGTCTGTACCGCTCTGTAAGAATTGTCACAAGGCTCTTGAATTCATTTTTTTTTTTTATTTCAAATGGATAAGCTGAGCTTATTTTTAATACTCGGTGAGTCATTTTATTCTCGTTTTTCTTTTGAACCTAGCATTTACCAGTAATGACCGCCGCGCCGCACCGTGCAAACATTGTTTCCGCGTTTTGGTTTACGTTTTTTTTTTCTGTCTCTTAATTACGTTTTATCTACCAATGACTATACCAATTAATTGCTAATACAATTAAAAGTTAAGTTTATTTCCATAGGATGGAACGATAAATCGCATAGGTTGAAAAATGTTATACCTCGGCTTGACTGATGCGTTTAATTTTATTACCTTGTGCATTTCTGTTTCTTCAAATTGTCCTTCTAAATTCATGCATGCTTTGATATGTTACCATCATTCGTGAATTGAATAATGTGTTTTAGAGTTCTCAATGCTTTAAATGTCAATACAAAGAAATTAGTGTATAGGAGCAGTTATTTAGTTTGCTCCTTTGTAAGAATCTCAAAGCATATAAAGTATTCAATGAAATAGCTATAAGGTTTCGTATTGTAAATCCCAAACCGACCCCAAATAAAAACGGCTGATTACAATATTCGTTCAAGTTTTTAAAATAGTAAACGCGGTGCATTTTTTACAAAATTCCAACACATGTTCATTCGTTTGGAATCATAATTAATTTGTCAATGTTGACCAGTCGCTTCTAGTGGGCGTGGAGGTAAAGCGAGTTTAGTTGTCGCATCATAAGACAAGTCTTTATTTACAAACGTGTTTAGTCCGACATGTCGACAACGTTAGTTTTGAATTGTTGCATATTTATCATAGTACAATATCTAAAAATTCACTAACATTCTATCTATTGTCAGACACGTATAAGTATGTATTACCGATGCCAATCGGTAAGTGATTGTAGAAAAATAATATAGATTAATAAAAAAAAATGTTTTATAAATCAGACCCTTATCTGCCTTTGTACAATGATGTAAAAAGGGCGGTAAGTGTTTTCACATGAAAGTTTTCACATTCGCTGTAAAAAGTGAATTTTTATTATGAAATTTGTTATTTGTGCAAGCTTAAATTCTGGATGCGGGTAACAATAACGTTATAATGTGTTCTTTCCGTTTCTTCAATATATGGGGAAATGCAGCCAGTAAATAATTGATTTTTTTAAATATATTTTTTTATTACGACTGTGATTTTAATCGGTTGATTTAATCTTTTGTTTTTAATCAGCCGCGTCGTCTTACAGTTCTCTTTTTTTCCTTATTCGAACTGAATTTGTTTAGTTTAGTCAACAGTCGGATTCGTCCAAAAACATGTAAACGTCGGTGCGTCATACAACTGAAATTGTATAGCTCACAGACGTATACAAGTATGTATAGCTCAGCTTAGTTAGATTCGCGATTCGAGGCAATAGTCCAAGCCGAGGCGCATTGTGCGCCCTTGAGCCGGTTGCCAATTTGCCAATAAAACCTTAAGCGCTCGCCTCAATAGTCCGGTGGAGCTGGTCAATAGATTAGTTAAAAAAATAAGTCGTCTCACAAATTTTTATTATTATAAAATCAAGAAGAAATGTAAAGGTATAAAAACGGTTATTATCCATGATTATTTATTTATTTATTCAACAATTAATATATATACTAGCTGCTCGCACGCAACTTCGCACCCGTGTACTAACGGAAAAAAGGAAATCAAATCTTCCCGTTTGTTATAATGTATGTAATGAAATAAATTGGTAACTGAACAATTAAATGGTCACTCCCGTTAATATTTCGGAAGATCTCACTAATGTCTTCCGTCTTATTTGCTCAAAATTTTATATATAATTTTTTATCCAATTTCTTTAGTTTTCCTTAGGATTTGTCAAAATATTTTTTTATACAAACCTTGTCCTGACAATTACAAACACAACAAAAAAAAATTGCAAATGAGCAACTGGATCTATCAAAATATTTTCAAAGATTGTCCTGCTGTCTTCAGTTTCACTCACTCATACATTAACTATTATTTTTCACTGTTTCGTAAAAAACAACAAAAATAGAATTTTCCATATAAAAGCAGCCAGCCGTTCTGAAGTGGTGCGCTTACATACAATAGGCAATTGATTGTTAGATATTATAGATTTACAGAATATTAGGTAAACAGAATTAACAATTCTTTAAAGTACTGTCATTAAAACTATTGTTAATGTTTAAAACAAGAGTTGCTTTAAGGTATTAAATTCTTATGGTGTACTAAACTCATTTTCTTGTTTATTGACTTTTGTGTTTTGTAACTGATTTTCTTGGTTTTTGTATTGTTTTTAAATATTTATGTCTATTGAGTCATCATCAATAGCATCTAAGAGACTTATTTCAGGCCTATGATAGGCCTCTTCCGAAGGAAGGTATGGACATAACCGCCACGCCAGCCCACGACGTATTGGCGATTTCAAACTCTGACTAATCCACAGTTCTATATATTTCTCACGTACTATGGGGTACTACAAAAACAATTCTCAGATTCAGGTTTGCTTTATGTTTTTCTTTAGCGTCAGTCGATTGTCTTTCCAATTTTAAGCCAGTAAAAGTACGCGAATTTCGAAAAATTCTTTGATACATGCCGAGAGCTCGAACAGTACGGACATCGGATTGATATTCCACCAGTCAAACCCCTAGATTACTACGACTCAAAAGTACTCAAAGTTGCAAAGTTGTAAATTTGCAAAAGCAAAACCTTAAAAGTTCTATTGTATATACTTCCTCAGATTACGTTTAATTTTTCAATTGTTTTAAACCCACTCATAACTTACGAGTGCTATTAATTAATAAATTAATAATGATTCTACAAAACCCATTAAAACAAACGATGTTGTATTGTGAGTGTACCGAGAATAACATTGGTCGGTAACTTGGAAATTACGTGTGTCGCATCGTCTGCAGCGTTTAACTAGGTTTTCCTGTTTAAAAGATCATGACCTCAACTTGCTAATGAATGATATCGTTTACAGTACTTATGTATACCTGTATGATTTGAATAACCAATATTATGATGGCGTACGTTAATTAACGATAATGAAAAAAAAAGTATGTATGTCTTTTTGTACGCACGTAAGAAGTTATAGGTTTTTAGCTTAAAAAAGTACATTAAATGCAATTGGTAATGTTTTCATAAAAAAAATATATGATTACCTTTCTATTGATCTGTATAAAGAATCAAATAAGGTACCAAAATAAGTAGAATAAACTATTTATCAAATAACAGTAATTTATAACGCATACAAATAGAAAGAATACATACCGATAGTTAACCTCAAATCTATAAACTCACTATAAAAAATTATGCTATAAAAAACCACTTTTATCACGAATACTCACAATAAATTATCATTCACGACCATTTATATTTTAATACCACATATGAATGAATATATTTTTTATCACCACGCATATAAAACATATGTTGTAGATTCATATATATATATATATATTTGAATAACTACCTTGAACATAGTTATCAAGTTTCACGAAAACTTGACAACCAACTTCATGGTGTCGTTTTTCGGTGTCGTTGCAAATGCGCTTCGTAAAAATTCACTCTCATCATTCTTCCCAAATGCACCAAAAGAAGTATAAAAGTCAAATAAGTTATATACGTATATTTGAGTTACTTTATCTATGTACATATATAAATCAAATGCCAAATGTATGTAAGTACATCACTTTACAAAAGTTGCTAATTAGCTAATTCTTGTTTTTTGTTGTTTTTGCGATTGTCAAGAAGAATAGTGGAAAATTTGGGCTAAAATACTGTTATATAACAAACGAGTGAGTGAGTGAGACGGAAGACAGCAGGAAGATCTTCAAAAATATTGACAGATTGTCGTGCAGTTGTTCAATTGCCATATTATTTCATTACATGGTCGTACCGGTAAGGGAAGAATTGATATCATTTTCATCGTGACTACATCTATGCGAAGTTAGAATGGACAACTAGTTATCATGTAAAGAAGTAAACAACGAAACAAACGAAAATAAAACATGTCTTGAAGTTTACCACGTGTTAATATGAAAAAATAACAGTTGGTGACATAGCTACATTTTATTTAACTGTTTATGTGAATTGTGGCATTGCTATTTTATATATTAAAGACCGACCAAATATTTATTTTATTTATTTTTATTTTATTTATTTAGGAAAACTTACAGCTAATATTGATTAAACAACAAAACAATAACATATTAAAGGCTAATTACAAGTTTTCACTTATAAAAATATAAATAAACAAAGAAAAAGACAGCTATAAATACTAATAAACAATAACAAGCATAATGATTACAAGCATTAGGTTAGAAGTTAATGAAAGAAGTCTCTCGACAAACATTGTCTAAGGCATGGTGTACTCATATAAAATAAATCTACATTATTACTTAAAGAATTAAAATATTTACATGCACGGATTAGAGATGCATTTTGTCTGTATGTTGTCCTTACAAGTGGCACATGTAATAATTCAAGTTTTCTTAATGTAGTTGTTTGTGGGCACGCATAAATGAACTTTAGACAATAGTTTTCGACAGTCTACAATTCCATTGGCTATATTACTCAAATAAATTAAATCGGCTATTTTACGTCGTTCATACAGTGGTAAAAAGTGAAAATGTTTACATCGTTCTATATAGTCTGTTAAGTAATAAGAAGTTCTAAATTGTAAATATCGAAGGAAGCGTTTTTGGATCCGTTCAATACGTGAAATGTATACATTATAGTTCGGGTTCCAATCCCATCCAATCCATCCAATATGTTACAATCCTTCTATGCAAAACAAATAATTATGTATCTTTTAATTTATAGGCCTAATAGCCGGTCAAGCTACTTCTATGAATATAAGGGATAAAAGACAGACAGAAAACGATGGCCTGGACGATAGATACGGCTTTTTCAATCCTAACAATGACGTCAGTCGCCCCGATCGGTTCCCGATACAGAATATTTTCCCTGGACAGAATCCTTTTGATACGAATATGGATTTTATTATTATCGGTTTCCCTAACCAAATGACAGGTCAGGGACAACGGCCAACTCAAAGACCAGTGCCAGGTCAAGGACTGTTCCCGAACCCACAACAACAAACAACTACTGCTGCTCCTAGCAATGGGTAAGATATTTAATTAGAAATTGGTAGTGGGTAAGTTGATTATTTATGTATTTATTACTTTATTGGTACATCAACGGCACTAATAATACCAGTTCAGGACAGTGTGAAGCGTCTTTACAGATGTACATGATTATCTCAATAAAAGAAATTGAATGCAAATTGTACGTTAACAATTAATCAATATGTGTATAACTTAAATAGTTCTGACCGATATTTCCTAAAGGAGCAGTGAAAGATGCCAATATTAGCAACATTACTACTAATTTCATTATTCAATTGTTTATATAACTGTATATATATAACACCTCTCACTTTAACAAATCTGTCACATACAAATCACATTAGTATAAAAATATATATGAAGGGGCTGGTGGGATCCTGTAGATACGTCCCACCAGGAGGGATGCGGTGAAAAATAGCGTGGTAATAATCCTAGGCTCGTAAGAACCAATGAATGTGTGTGAACGATAGGGGGTGTAAGAAGCACTTATTTCACTTACCGAATCGCCCTCTAGTGCCTCGAAGACGATGGACACTGGATCATCCACGTACAGATTGTCATGCGGCGAAAGATGCGGTGATTGTTTCACAATAACACAAAGCGTGTTATTTATATGTTAATTATGGCGGAGATGTATTCGTTCTTGTGAAAAAAGTGCGCATCGGTCAAAGGTGACAAACGTCACCCCCGTATCGAAATATGAATTTTAATAAAAACTTCATGGTGGAGCATGCGCCTCACCAATATAAAAGTTATTTATGGAGAAAAATAAAAGTCACGTCCGAACATCAGAAGATTCTTATTAGCTATTTTAATCAAAGAGTTATTCATTCGATTGGGTATTGGTACATAAAAAAAGACAATTTTCAAACATATATTTAAGTATTCTATAGCCCATTCCGTTAGAGAATATATTTATTTTGGTTACTTTGTCAGGTGTAGTCAGTTCGAAAAAAAAAATGCTAAATAGGACCCTATTTATAATCAACAACGGCATGTACATTAAATATGATTACTGTATGATACAATTTATATAATTAAGATGTTAAAAATTAAAATATGAAATAAAATAATTACAAACGAATGCCGTAAAATATTGAGAAATTATAGAATATTCAGTTAATAGTCTCGTAATGGTTTCGAAGAACATGTCAACATTACTTGTGTAACAAAAGCTGATATGTTAAAATCTATAAAACAACAATATATCCTCCTTTTTGCTGGCTAAATAATAATTACTCTAAAGTAGCGGTATATTGTTGTTTTGTACTGTAATATAGCTATAGCTATATAGCTATATGTCTTCGACGTTTAAGTAGTGAGTCAATCGTCAGTTTAAACAGGATGCACCTCGAGTAAGTAAGAGTGACGTTCGAGGCGAACTGGACGCTCAAATCGCCCTAACCAATTTGCTTGGTATATAACTCACTGATATTTATTATTGTTGAGTATTTATTATTGTTCATGATTTGTGAACATTTATAAAATAGACTTTTAAAACCTAATTTTAAAGAAACATATTGTATAAATATATGGTTAACAAAAAAAAAATGTTGTACAAAAATATAACTAAATTATAATATCTTGCAATATTTATTCAAGTAATATATGTTTGATTTATGTCAAGGGTCCCAAAATATGCAATTTTTTTTTTGTTCTCGGTAAATAAAAATTACGTAGTTATTAAAACTGAACAAGTACAATTTTTTTTTTCGAACTGACATACCCTGTTGGCACTTCGGCCTCTACAGATTCACCGAACTAACCGTCCCAAGTACAAATAAAACATTCTACTAAGTACATAAGTGAGCCTCAGATTGTTAGGTTTAAAGAAAAACTGTTTTTTTTTTGCTTATTTAGTTTCATTATAAGCATATTTCGGCAAGGTTTAGAGTGACAAAATATAAAACCTGTAAGCCATAACCATGAACTAAGAAGAACCTTGTTTTTTATTCTTGTTGTGTTGTTTGCTACTTGTGTTGTGAGTATTAATATCATTTTTTCACTGTTCAACCTATGATCATTTTGAAGTGAAGGTTATTAGAGAGCTGTTAATACTGCGTTTAAGCATCTAAACCATACTCTCAACTTACTAAATTAGAACCAGATCGTTATATAATACTAATTTATTTCGTTAATATCAGGCTTGCGATTACAAGCAAATTTATAACACATCTACAAGTATTTGACAGGAGATTTCTTGAATTGAGGGTTATAGGTACTCCGAGAATCTTTAAA
Organism: Antheraea assamensis; assembly: GCA_035772565.1. Lineage (NCBI taxonomy): Eukaryota > Metazoa > Arthropoda > Insecta > Lepidoptera > Saturniidae > Antheraea > Antheraea assamensis. The sequence continues at coordinate 1,012,527 of JAQQSE010000112.1, read as the reverse complement.
AAGTACCTATACTGACCATGTATTATAAACCCGCAATACATTGTAATTTATCTTCGCTTTCAGTGGAACAACAACTTTATCACCGTCAGTTCAGCGGTGCATAACATCCTGTCCAGTAACACCAGAGTACAACCCTGTCTGTGGTACAGACAGCGTAACATACTCAAACCCCGGAAGTTTAACTTGTGCTCAGGCTTGTGGAGTCAGTGAGTATTTGAAAATGAGTATTCAATTTTACAATTTTAAGTCAAAATTAAAATCAAAAATACTTTATTCAGTTTAGGCCCTGAGAAGGCGTTTATGAACGTCAAAGTTACCACCGGTTCGGACAAACAACCCAGTCATCGAGAAGAACCGGCAAGAAACTCGATCTGGTTTATCTTTTCATTAACATATTATAACTCACATTTTTAAAAGTAAAGTATAAAGTAGCATTGATAGCTATAACAGTAGGGCGTAATAGAGAATGAGCGAAACTAAATGCAGGCTTAAACTTTAGATCACACTTCTTTAACGTTGTTAAATACAATTCACTTAAATTTATAGGTTTCCGTTGATCATATGTGATCCATGAGACATGTCATCATTTCATCCGCCTGTTTTCTACGTGTCGATTAACGTTAACCATCGGTTTAGATCAATTAACTGAGATTCCGATAATTGCATCAGACTGGTAGAGATACACCATTTAAGGTTATGTAATAAAAATTGAAAGGTCCACCGAAGACCCAGAACACGATGTTCACTCCTTGTTCTACTGAACTTTACTCCAGATTATTGCCGCCATTATTCCCATCAATTCTGAATTCTAAAGTAGTTTCACTGACAATAATAATATAATTAGTGAATAGATTGACTACATTATACATAAGGTGAGTTCCACGGTTTTAGTCACGTTTCATTTTTACAAAAAATTTAATTAATATTAACGCTGTTAGGTGAATTAAAAAAAGAAATTGTATAAAGCACGACTGTTGTGTAGAGAGCCGACTACATGATAGAGCTGCACGACATGATAAGTACTTCATACGTATATAAGCGTTCACAGTTTGGCCCTTCTCGGTATTGCCCGGTTCTCCTGGATGTTCCAAACTGACGTCGGTCCCCAAACCTATCTCACCTATAATTTGTATGATAATAAGTCTCGTCTAAGTTTCTTACAATAGTGACAGGTAGCCTATAATTTTCGTCAATATATAAGCTATAAAAGGCAAAAAGAAAAAGTGGGACTGGAAGTTTCACTGGTTTCACCCGTACAAAAAAACAGAAATGAAAAACATCATGCATATTCAACATTAAAATTCGTTTAATATTACTTTCAGGGAAACTTTTGAAGTGAAATATTAAAACTAAATCTTTCCGATTTTTTATTTATATTATTTTGAATAGCAAATTATATTTTTTCTGACCAATGCGCATAAGCTACCTGATTTAATTAATTTGCATCTTCATTGAGATGTAAGTGCGTTCCTGCCATTAATATATATATGGTGCCAATTTTCCCTTGTAATGTTGTTCAAAAAATAATATTAAAGAATTGATATTCTTAAGCATTAAGTATTATGTAGGTAAGCCTGATGTATGTCAACGGAACGTTTACAATTATTTCTAGGGTGAGATTAAGCATAACTAAATGTTAATCATCGGTATTATGGAATACATTTACTATATAAAGCTATTTTACAGATGGGTTTATTACAAAATTAAATAAGGAAAACGCTACAGGAACAATAAATATAAGATGGCATAATTATTCTTAGGACTTAAACGCTCTATACTTATAAGTCATCGTATATTATATATAATTTGTCTCTTTATACGTCACTTATCAGGTGTTATTATTAACAAGGATAATGAAACTTTTTTAAAGGCTTTTACTTTAAAAAATCTTCAAACACAGTAGATTATCTAGTTTCTATGTTGCGTACGATAAATAGGGCCTAGACCGAAACGCTGAACAATCAAAGTTAAACACGTATTTGGTGAACTTACCTTTACCTAACAGTGTTAAAGGAATCAAGGATTAACGGGTGAGAAGTGTATGTTAATTTTAGAAATAAATAATAATTATATACATCAGTCACAATTATTGATATCATCATTGTACTTTAATTCTTTGGACATTTAACATTAATTATTTACGTATAAAACTAACAATAATTAAAATCTTGTTTATATAATTATCAAAAAAAAAAACAACGGATTATCTATATACATATTATCCAAAACGAATAGTTAACAGATAATAAAAAAAATATCACAAAAGTATAAACCACGCTCCGAACACGAGGAACAGGTTATCATGAATCTATTCTTTACAAACTGAACACTGTATCGAGGCTCCATTTGGGAGAATGATATAATTTTCTTTGCATGCAGCTACAGATGTCGATTTACACCGTTACAAATCATAACGATTAACGGTCGATTATGTACAGAGTTAATCGGGAATTTAGTATCAATCTTACCCGGTTTCGTTTCGCCCGACAGATACTTTATTTGAATAAACTAAAATCGATTAAAAATAGTGACTCACACATTCAAATTAATAATAATGATGATAACTGATATGTTGAATTCTATTTATAGTATAGGCATGTGAAAATATCAAATACTGGATAACCTCCAATACATTAATGTAATCAGACTATTCTTACGGTGGACAATTTTATTTTAGTGGACGATTCAAATGATATCAACTTATGTCTCTATCCATCGACTAAGCATCATTCTAGAATAATTATTCGTTTTGCCCAACAACTCCATATTGCCCATCCGTCCCCTACATAGTTTTGAGAATAAGAATTATGACAATTTTTATTTAATTTAACTTTGTTAATATTCACAGATGTACAATTGGCCAGGCAATCGCAGTGTCCAGCGCCTACAACCACAACGAATTAACTGAAATAAAATACAAGCTATTAAATAAGCTATAGAATATAATAAAAGAATATAAATAAGACAAACATTTATATAATTGAAATTTAAGACGAACAAATTCGAACGAACAATTATTTAATTCGAAATTTTTAGAAAACTAGCTTAGTCCGCGACAACGTGTGATTGGAATGTCTTGTACGAAAATAATGATTAAAAAAAGTATACAGAAATGTCTCATTATTTATCAGCAACCTTGTTTCCCTGGATTCAGCATCACAATCTGTGAATATAAAAGGTAACTTCCTGATTTTCGTGGCAGTCACAGACAACAGTTAGCCTTAGATACCACATGCATCACCTTATTTTGAAATTGAAATGCGGCTCGCTTAGACTTTAAATTTAATAATTGCTATCGTATTTTAAGCGCTCCTAAATTGTTCTGACGATCTTATTCGATTAGCGAGTCTTAGATAGTAGTCTTCTTGCTTCAGATATACCAATAACTCGTCATCATCTTTAGAATTAGATTATTGAAAATTATTGTTACTATCATCCTTTTAATCCAATAACGAAATTATAATACAGTTAGAAGATTCTAGTTCATTCTATAGTTCAGTAGCAAAAATCTATTCGTAATAAAATTAATAAACATAAATAGATGTTTTAGATTTTAGATGGTAAATTCTATTTTCTGGAAGATGTATATTAACAGTCAAGTAATTCAATAGCGAATCTCAAGTTGAAATAATAGATACCGACCTATAATATAATGAATGATTTTACTGTTTCAAATTAATTTTACAAATAGCTCTAACACGTATAGAGAAGTAGACACAAAACATCGAAAAGTGAGTCAGATTCGAGAAATTTTAATACGAATTAAATCTATACTTCATTCTTCTTAAAGGTTCATAAAATATAAAACCGCTAAAAGGGTACGTTTAGCGCCATCTATTAAATGTCACAAAAATTACATTCTTTTTTTATTTTACATATAGGCCATGGACTTGGTAGAAACAGATGTTTCCCTTTTACAATTTTTTATATCAGAAATCCAAAAAAATTATAGAATAACGTTTAGTCAGAAAATAAAAAAAAATATTTGCATTTAGACTTCTTCATTATCGGCGAAATATAAAGACACATAAAACACTTAAGTAATTATAATTATTTATGAAGGAAAAACTTTTAATATCGTGAGTTTTTTTACAATTTAATTGCCGACCCGAATGAACCTCTTACTAATTATGAAACTTCTTCAAATTGACAATCAGTAAACTAGTTCTTATAAATTCGGTATTAGTGATTATTAGCAACTTGTTCGGCGCCGGCTTTGTATAGGTGGAATCGTGTAGCAATCTACGTGTCTAGAAGATTTAAATCCAGTTTTTGGTACTTTGAGTCAGTCATAGAAATTATGTAGTTTTTTTTTAATTATGTCCGTGATATCTCCTAAGATATTAAATAAAATAATATGCTGTAAAGTGCAATTTAATTGTACACTAGCTGTTGCCCGCAGCTCCGCATGTGTTTTTTTTTATAATTGTAAATTTCTTTTTATAAGATCAGCTATCTGTTAGTGAAAGTTCTGTGAAAAATGGTTCAAACGTTTTGGAGATAGTACTGCAAACAAAGCCAATGGTCTCTCTCGTAGAAAAGTGAAAAGTAAGTGGAATTGGTACGGGATATTTGTATGAACAAATAGATGTTTTTTTATATTATAGGGTGCAAACGAACAGGTGGGTCACCTGATGGCAAGTGATCACCGCCGTCCATAGACACTAGCAACACCAGGGGAGTCGCAAGTGCGTTGCCTGGCCTTTTAAATATGTTGGCCTTCGGCACTCTCACTGACCGAACGAAACGCAACAGTGCAACCACTATTACTTCACGTCGGCTTTCTGTGAGAGGGTGGTACTACTCCGGGCGAGCCGACCCATTCATGCTGAAACCAGTAATAGTTTCAGCGTAGCTCTACTACCTGTGTGAGTGGAGACAACCGAATTTTCAAGAATAGAGGAGTACTTGACGACATTCTGTGTTACTAATCTCCTTCAGTAGATACACCTATATCATGATAATTAAAACAGAATGACGTCTGTAATTTTTAAAGAGAACAATTTGAAAAATCCTTGTGAGCACACGCAAAATAACTTTTAAAAATAAAATTTACATTAATTGATTTTATACGAATTATAAAAAAAAATTGTAGAAATAATTATTTAAAAAAAAATGCGTGTGTCTCATAGGAACACAACAGAATTTAAGACCACTGGATTAATTATCCGATAGGAGTCGAATCCCTGAAAACTTTAATGACGTAAGTAAGGTGGTGGTTCTCCTTCATAATTTTGAAAGCGTTTTATTATTTTGTAGCTGTTTTGTCTTTATGGTGTTTAGATTTCCCCATTTTGATGTGCCTCCCCGCAGCTTGAAATTTGCGGTAGCGTTGTTTACTCCACTGCTCTGGTTTTAATAACAGCCTTCATGGAATTTACGTGCGTCTACTAATTCGAATTTAATTATTAATATTACCATTACTATATTTATAGGTTAATGATGAAGAAAAACGTTTTCGTAATATCACTACATAGAGATATATACGGGACTGAAATTTGTAGTAGGCTGACGTCGATATGTTCCATCACAGATAACCTGTACCTATAGAAATCGAAGCAAAAAAGTTGTTTTATAAGTTATTAAATTTATAAATAACGTAATTTGTATTTAAGCTTATCTTCTTCTTCTTCTTTCTTTCTTCTTCTACGTCTATATATATAAGTGAAATACCACTGACTGACTCATCACGATATCTCCGAAACTATATGTCCGATTTACTTAAAATTCACCTTACCTTACCTTACCTTACCTTATTTACCTTAAAATTCAATTCAAATTCTTGTTGCGATTTAGACGCTCACCAAGAACGGATTTTAGTAAAAACCTATTGTAAACACATTTTTCAGCTACAATTACATATTCTTCCACAGACTCCGGTAGTCACTTACATTATCAGCAGGCGTTGTTATAGTAACCAATAATATTGTATTGTAAATTTGTTACCGTTATCGATATCCATCGGCCATTTTTAAATTTTTGGTAGTATATGATTATGTTCTTCTTTATTTTTTGGCACCGTCACGGTTTGTGCACTAGCCAGCGTCAAGTAACAAGACTTTGCCAAGTAAGTGTCTTGTGATAATTATAATGTTCTAACAAGATGGTCGTTTCCTTGTTAGAACTTTCCATGAGTTTTGGTGGCATCTCAGAATGCATGCTCCGTGGTATTATTTCCCATCCACTTCACTTGTGCATAATAACCGAACTATATTACGTAAAACACCACCAATATTACAAAATATAGAGTCTAATAAAACGAGATTATGAATAAAATATAAAAACCACTACATGACATACTAAGATCCCGCCAAAAAAACCGTATATGATCATAAATGTATGAAGTGTGCAAAGTATCCATAATATCAATTTATTTGTCTAAAGTAGGTGCGTCTATGATTGTATCAAACTTAGTCTGATGTGTATAAATTATTACTGTATTAATGCTTAGTATATAAAGGTGCTATTAGTGGGTGGCCGGGCATTTTCATATCTTCATATGTGGGTAGATTGAGATACCGGGCTCTGACTTTACAACGGTCAGTTTGCTCCTTAGCGTACAACGGACTAGGCGCTAATAGATATTTTTTTTGTGTAGTGTGGTTTTTGGACATTTCCAACAGAACAATAAACATTTCTGTGATTACTGTGAGTACGTGTATTTGACGGTGCACCGTAAGAATGAGATACAACAGTGCAAGGTTAGTGGTTTGCCTTATATGGGTGTATGAAAATACCGGATTGAGGGTTGAACCACGCCATCCCGGATCGTTTGGGATATTCGCCATAACATTTGGTCCATCAATTAGAAGCGGTATTATCAGCTTATCCGGGTTTGTACAGTACACACGTACCTTCCGAATGCGTGGCCACGACTCGGTTGCCGCGTATTCATTTACCGATTTTCGACGGTGACGTATTTTCATGGTATATTTTTATCAGTTTATTTACATCATTGGTACTGTCTAGAAAAGACATATCTAAATCCAAAAAAAAAAAACATTATTTGTTCTCGAACTTAGATAAAGAACTGAGAACTTTGGTGGTGGTACAATTTTGCAATAACGCAAAGACACAGACTGGCAACCGTTAACATTTTATTCACATAAAATCTCTAGAAATCAGCCTAAGTATAGTACTTACAATAAAGAATTGATAGCAGTGTACGAAGCTATCAAATATTTAAGACATATGGTTGAAGCCAGAACTTTTAGAGTCTATACGGATTACAATGCCTTAACGTTTGAATTTTTCGTTAGCAAGGATAAATAAATGTTCTCTGCGATAATTTCGATATTTGGATTTTATCGCACAATTTATTACGGACCTACGATACCTTCCAGGGAAGCAAAATATAGTCGCAGATGCTCTATCATGCGTTGAAGATATCTCTGCAATCGATTATGAGGCTCTTGCTCGATTTCAGGATTCAGATCTAGAATTGCAAGACTTGCTACTTCAAGGCTCCAGCTTGAAACTAAAAAAGGTGAAGTCAATTGACAACGACGTTCCTGTTTATTTTGACACTTCAGTTGGAGAACCTCGTCCATACCATTACTCCACAACTTCGCAAACAAGTTTTCGACATGTTAAATGGACTATATCATCCTGGAAGTTTAGCTACTGTGCGACTGGTTACGCAAAGATTTGTGTGGCCAGGGATTTGCAGAGATTGTAGAGAGTGGTCTAGGCAATGCTTACAATGCCAACAATCTAAAATTTTCAGACATACCAAGTCACCTCTTTCTGCTTTCCTTACTCTTTCCTCGAGATTTTCTAACATACATCTCGACATAATAGAGTCATTACCCTTGTCTTCTGATTACAGGTACTGTTTCACAGTCATCGATAGATTTCACAATAGAACACACACTGAGGCAATTCCACTTAAAGACTTCACTGCAGAAGTTTTCGCTGCCGCTCTAATGTCTGGCTGGATTTCCAGGTCCGGCCCTACTCACCACTGACCACGGACGCCAGTTTAGAAGAGCCAGTTATTTCAGTCTCTTATTACTCTGGTTGGTGCGCGTCACTTGTGCACTACTGTTTACCATCCAACAGCGCATGGCATCATCAAGCGCCTGCATCGACATCTCAAGGAAGTCGTTATGTGTTATACTACTTCACAATGGACTGAAGCTCTTCCATTGATGTTACTTGGCATTCATGGTGCGTGAAAAGAAGATATCAAGATGTTATCTGACGAATTGGTTTATAGCGAACCTCTCCGCTTACCAGGTTCATTTCTTTTCCACAAGATGTCTTCGTCTCTGGTGACATTACGCAGTATGCATCTCGTCTTCGAAGTCATATCCGGAAGTTGACACTCAAACCTACATCATGGCATTATTCTTCTCCATTTTATTTTCCACGTGACCTGCAAACTTCTTCACGTGTATTCCTACGGCAAGATACTGTATACTTTTTGCTGAGAAAAAACTGGAGTGGTTCGATGTTTGGAGTTTTTTTACAATATTTATTAAATTATTTTTACTATGGTTATTATCTAATGGCGTTATAGGTAGCTATTTAATAGCACGGGTAGTAGGTGCCTTATGACGAGTAATATTTTAGGCTTAGAATAAAAGTTCTTTTTATATTTCATATTGTCTATTATTGTTTCTTTACAATATAATAATACACCATTTTTATATCATATTATTTAGGAACGATTAGCTTACTCATCTGTACACGTACATTCGTGTACATGGTTACACACGGACTGTGGAACGGCAAAATGATGAGTGACACTTGACACATACATATATATATCGTGCACTTTATAAACATGCATGTGTGCGTCCCTACAAATATTATAAGAAATCGATTGTTTCTTTGCAAAGCAGAGAATGTAAGTTTTGCGCTATTTATAGTGATCAGGATATGATAAATATTACTAGGGAGAACTCAGTGACATCATCTATATGCTAGAAGATTTCAATATAGAACAACTAACGATTGATTATTGTGATAAAAACCTACAACATTAAAAATTAAAAAGGTGGAAGACTCGAAGTTATGATATGTTTGTCTTTGGTAATTACAAGTGTAAAACACAAACAAACACATTAACTGGACATTATCTGAATTAATTTTTTCAAAGTACAACGAAGTGGTTCTCGTAGTAAATGTATTTTTAAATGAAGACGAGATGGTCGCAGTTATGTAGTTGTCCTTTAATAACAGTAGTCACACATGATTGCTGGGCGAAGTGATCTTATAAGAGTGGTTTTAGCTGTCTATCTAGTGCCAGAATGTACAGTTTGTGTATATATTTTATTTTACAATAATTGTACATTACAGATTGGCAATTACATTGATAATAAAACTATTATATTACAAATCTGAAATCCAATTATAAACTGTACATAGCATATATAGTTTTAACAATAAACACAGCCTACAATGAGTCTATTAACGATATACTATGCTATACTATCACACATACATGTAAATTAATATTTATGATTTAGACACAAACCTTTTAAAATTTCTTAGACTATAGTGCAATTTGGCTTGGTGAACACAAAATTGATTATAGTAATTGCACATTCGAAACAGCGGACTGTTTTTTGCAATTAACTGCTGGTATGCTAAATAACTGGTGCACTCTTATTGAACGTGTAAGTATTCTAAAATAAACTTGCGTAAGTAGGTCGCTCCTGAAGGTTCCGTTTACGATTTTGTGAAGCGTACATAAGTCAGCTATAGATCTACGCTCATCGAGAATTTTAAGACTGAATTTGTGAAATATATCTTTGTATTCTGTTATATTATTTCTGAGACTAAGTTTACCGCACATTATCCGTAGAAAGCGACGCTGGACGGACTCAATCATGTCTATATGAGTTTTATAGAACGGGGACCATATAGGTGAACAATATTCTAGAATACTACGGACCAAAGAAATACACAAAATAATCCATGAGTTAGAACACTTAAGTGGCTTGGCAGTACGTGTAACAAATCCAAGGATTCTATTAGCTTTGCTTGTGATATAGTCGATGTGTGATCTAAATGATAAGTTCGAATCAATCATGACACCTAGATCTTGCACTATGTCAGTCCGATCGATGTTGACCCGAAATTGAAATTTTATTGTTCTATATGTGTAAGAAATGCTAAATTTAAATGTTAGAAGAAGTTTTATTATTTCTGAAGAATATAATATACTCGTATATATAGGAATCATTTAACCACAGACTACAAAACGAAAAACAGACCGATATCGAAACATTACCCGAAACAGTTCGTACAAATGTCCCGCAATTGAATCAACAACAAAGGTTTGCCTCCGATTCTTTACTTGAAGCTATCAGTAAAGGAATCGGTGGAAATTACGTCATTGATGTCCTCGGTGGAACTAAAAAACGTTCATAGTTAGATTGATTTTCGTAACGATCAAATTGTAAAATCAAGTTGTTTTAGCACTGGGCTTCACATGGAATAGCAGCGATTTTATTAGAAGGCGGACGAACTGCACATTGTGCGTTGATATTATCACTGGACATGCAAATATACAAAGCACTAGTTTGCAACAATCGCCAAAAACAGCCCAATGGCGAAGATTGTAAAGGTATCAATTGCATAAGGGCCCGCAAAAGTCACTGGAGGAACTGGATATAATGTTCAAATACCTTCGTGACAACAACAATGCTGTTGTTCGAGCTATGATTCTGTAATGTGGTGATTTTCGTCAGAAACTTCCAGTATTCCCCGATCTACGATAGCTGAATGACTTCATGGGAAAACACTCTAATGAACGACAAACAATGAGATTTTTACAACAATATTAAAGTGCAAATGTGTCTCGGGCTATTGTTACACATTAGAAATGGAAAAAAAAAACAGTTGAAATCTTCTTGACCGGATTCATCACATTACCCAAAGTTTATGTTGGTTCAGAAATTGGAAAGAGACTGATTGAAGAAGTAAGCAATATTGGCATAGAAAAACTAATATGTCGTTGATCTTAAGGCGACCATCCAAAATGTTCTTCCGGGAAAGTTACTGATTTTTGACATTGTTCAAATCAGTCGATATAGTTATTAACCAGGATGATGTAGATAAAAAGATTCAAAACGAACAAGTCATTTCTAAGTATTAGCAAGACTAACGTACAACAGTACAGTTTCTACATATAGAGACATACACATTATACAATGCATATAGTGATTAATAAAAGGTTTCCTTGTTCAATATCCTTACTACCTATAAATACTTCATTTAAAGCTATGACTAATCTTAAACATAGTGATCACAATATAATATCTACTTGTTGGTTATTCGAAATGAAACATAATTCTTAAACGCTTGCCATTAACCAACGCTCCGCAGCACAATATCGACATCGATAAAAAACACTAATGTATTTATGAAATAAAGCTATCGACTACGACATGTCACTTCACTACAACACCACTACTTCACTACATCAAAACTAACAACTATGACACGAACTACAACAAAACCAATAGCTACAACAGGATCTACGGCAGAAACTACAACCGATATTAATCAAGATTTCGTGAACTGTGTCCTATTATGTTATTTTATTATGTAAATATATCAGTGTCAATAACACTGATAAAAATATTTACTGAACTTTATCTTCGACATAAAAGTACATTCCCATATTAAACTGGGTGCTTCTAAGTAAACAAGGAAAACATGATAATAAAAATAATAGCATTAATAGCTCCAACCGTCGGTGACCAGGTGCTTTCCGTAAGACTCGATCCTTTGGCACTTCGTAGGGACGTTGTGTCACTTTGCGTCTTTTACCAAATCTACCATGGAGAGTGTTCACAAAAGTTGTTCGGATTGATATTTGTTCCATTACTGAACGATTCTACATAATTTGAAATTCCATCCATGTCTTCTTGATGATCGGAAGTCATCTACTTTGCAGTGTTCGTGTGGGTTTTTTTCCATGTTCGTAAGTTCTTTGGAGTTAACTCTAAACGTCAGCGTTATTAAATCAATATAACTTAAGCCTAACTAAATGAGCCTGTTCCTTTCTCAGTGGTCAGGGAAGCATCTGTGAATCCTCTCATGCTGTCAGGTGTCCACGAGTAGCGGTGATCACTAATCCGCAAGTTAATTTGTCTCCAGTCGCATAAAAAATCTAAAACCGTTCCCCTACTGGACAGGAAATCTTATACAAGGGAAGGTGCTGGCTTTATGACTTCTTTTTTTTGTAATTCAAGAGAGCAAATAGACAAGGAATCAACCTGATCATATTTGATAAACATAGCTATCTATATACAAGAAATACAGGAAACCAGGAATGAGTCTTTAATAAGTGACTATGTCATAATTCCTAAAATTGAAGTTGGAACGCGTCACTTTGACAATCGCAATAGTTCGTTCCACAACACAATAAATGAATGAGAAAGAAAGCAACAGTTGCGGCAGAAATAAGTGTTGTGGCATACATTTGTAACATATTTCTAAGTAGATTTTGCTCACAGCTTCACTCGCGTAATTTAGGACTTACCTGTCCCTCGGGAACATTGCTGTTTTACTAAATGAAAGGTACTCTATGTCCCTTTCTATTATGCAAAGTTTCATGTTGACCGTTTCAGTAGTTAAAGCGTAAAAGTGTAACAAACAAACAAACTCATATTCGCATCTATAGTTTTAGTTAAAATAGACATGATAATCTACAGTCTTATTTCCCTAAAATTACTATTTTTAGAGATCATAGATTGCGATACACCAATTTTACATTCTTTTAACAATTTACGTGTAGAATTTCACCAAACCCCTTGTTACAGATGGCTCATGTCAACGTCCAAAATGCGGTGAGTGTTTTCTAAATTTCAAAACATTTACCAATTCAGTCAGAATATAGATAAATCAGTTATATGCTTTGCAGTCTGGAGGGGAACTTTACGATAATACAATATAACACTCGTAGCAACCGTAGCACCATTCGTATTTTTAACGCGAAGTAAATAAGTCCTGGATTTTTTTTAAAGTATATTTTTTTATTTATGTGGTATAAATAAAAGATAGAAGAGTCTTTGTGTTTTACAACAGAAAAAAAAATGTGGCGAATCATTTTCTCAGGTTAGTTTAGTACTTGCTGTTGATTTAAGACATTTTCTTGTTTGTACGCTGTTTTGTATTTATCATAAAATTTCATAGAATTTAAGATATTACATTATTTGTGATATTATTGAGTTAAACAGCATTAAAAAAAATGTAGTATAGTATTCTTTTATGGTTACTAGCTCGTTTTGTTGTTTCATAGCAACTACATTTTTTTACTGTTAAGTATGCTATTACTCTTTAGACTATATGGAATAGCGTAATTATTTACATAGTACTGTGAATTATCCTCTATCAGACAGTAAAGTTTCCTCAAAATCAGTTCAGCTGTTTCGGAGATTACCTCGGACAATTAATTTTATTTATATGTATAGATTACATTCTTCCTATGAGTATATATTTCAAACTAAAACAGTTAAAGTATTATGAAGTGCAATTATAGTTAGTAAGACGAATTCAATGATTTTGAACAGACATAGTTTTTCTTTATTTAGTATTCTGAAAAGATGTTTTTCAATGTTGATATCTTAATGTAAAATAATTAAATAGTTTGGTTAATAAAACATATTGATAACATATCAGTTTAAAATATGAAGTCATCGCATTTATGTAACCGATACTATAAAATCGGTTATAAACAATCCGAAGAATAAGTAATATGAGAATTATGAACTTCCTAGAATTATGTGATTGATTAAACTAGCCCATAATTTAATAACTATAAATAATTTGATATAACTGACATGATTATGGTAAAATTGGCATTGCAGTAATTTACGATTTTAATAATATTTTTATATATAAATAAGAGCATACAGGTCTATCGTTGTGCGCGTAACACTCAAAAAGCACTGGACAGATTTCGATTTTTGATTAAGAATTTTTTTTTCACTTCACAGACCCGTCCGTGGTCCTTATCTAAGAAAAAGGAATTGTTAGGATCGTTTCGTTTAACATAATGTTATTAAGGTGTTAATAAACTACAATTTTTATAAGTACCACAGGTTCCGCTGTGTGTTTTCTTGACATGGAGCACATCTCCAAGCGGTTTTTATGTTGTTACCTCTGTATGTAAAGTATATTGTTAAGACAGTAAGAAATCAGCTAATATAAAATAAAGTAGACTGGTAGTTTACAGTTCGAGGTTAATTTGTGAATAATTTTCTATTAATTCATCTTATGTTTGTTATTTTTGATTCAACTGTTTTTACATATAATTTTTTCCTATTAATTTGTTGAGAATCCATTTTCTTAACAAGCTCGGCATACTTTTAAAAACGAATACTAACTACGTGTTAAATATAGTAGGAAAAGGATATACAAGATAAGGACGTACTACTGGACATAAAGGACAATATTGTATTAGTAAACGAAAAGGATTACTTCAAAGATGAAAAGAAACAAGAAACTACAACTAAGATTTTAGGACTTACCTGGAACCGTAATGAAGACCACTTCCGCTATTCGGTGCATCCTCCGGTGACGACGACTGGATCTGAAACAAAAAGATCTATATTATCAGTAATAGCACGGTTGTATGATCCGCTAGGATGGATCGCACCCACAATTATTAAAGCAAAAATATTCATCCAAAAATTGTGGCTAGCAGGTACAACCTGGGATGAACCACTATCAGCTGAATTAACAAATGAATGGCTTACTTACCTACACAAATTACAGAGTTATTGGAAAGGGGAGGTTTTAAGTTACAAAAATGGAATACTAATAATGATGAGCTTTTATCAGAGATAAATAAACATGAAAATAAAAGGGACAATCAGGAAAGGATATACAAGATAAGGACGTACTACTGGACATAAAGGACAATATTGTATTAGTAAACGAAAAGGATTACTTCAAAGATGAAAAGAAACAAGAAACTACAACTAAGATTTTAGGACTTACCTGGAACCGTAATGAAGACCACTTCCGCTATTCGGTGCATCCTCCGGTGACGACGACTGGATCTGAAACAAAAAGATCTATATTATCAGTAATAGCACGGTTGTATGATCCGCTAGGATGGATCGCACCCACAATTATTAAAGCAAAAATATTCATCCAAAAATTGTGGCTAGCAGGTACAACCTGGGATGAACCACTATCAGCTGAATTAACAAATGAATGGCTTACTTACCTACACAAATTACAGAGTTATTGGAAAGGGGAGGTTTTAAGTTACAAAAATGGAATACTAATAATGATGAGCTTTTATCAGAGATAAATAAACATGAAAATAAAAGGGACAATCAGGAAAAGGATATACAAGATAAGGACGTACTACTGGACATAAAGGACAATATTGTATTAGTAAACGAAAAGGATTACTTCAAAGATGAAAAGAAACAAGAAACTACAACTAAGATTTTAGGACTTACCTGGAACCGTAATGAAGACCACTTCCGCTATTCGGTGCATCCTCCGGTGACGACGACTGGATCTGAAACAAAAAGATCTATATTATCAGTAATAGCACGGTTGTATGATCTGCTAGGATGGATCGCACCCACAATTATTAAAGCAAAAATATTCATCCAAAAATTGTGGCTAGCAGGTACAACCTGGGATGAACCACTATCAGCTGAATTAACAAATGAATGGCTTACTTACCGAGACGAGTTGTCACAACTCACGTCAGTTCAAATTCCACGATGGTTAGGTATTTCAAAAGTAGATGTTCAAACAGAGTTGCATGGATTCTGCGACGCATCTCAGTTAGCATATGCAGCAGTAATTTATGCACGAGTAGTGGACATTACTGGCAATAGACAAGTTTCTTTGCTGACCGCAAAAACGAGGGTTGCTCCAATCAAGCAGATAAGTGTTCCTCGTCTTGAATTGTGTGGTGCAGTACTTTTATCGCGACTTCTAAACGAGATGGCTAGAGTATTAGCGATTGATAAAAACAACATCAAGGCATGGACAGATTCAACAGTTGTCCTCGCTTGGCTTAATAGTCATCCTAGTAGGTGGAAGACTTTTATTGCTAATAGGGTTTCCGAAATTTTGACCACACTGGATTCCTCACAGTGGTACCACGTATCATCCAAGGAGAATCCAGCTGACTGTGCCTCACGAGGTGTTGATCCAAGATCACTTGCCGAGAATACTATCTGGTTTTCTGGTCCACGGTTTCTTAGAGAGCAAACTATACTATACAAAAGGCCTAAAGATTTAATTGTTAATTTGGAAGAAGTAGCCAGGTCACATATTAGTACAATATCCGAGGACACACTTATTCTTAGGTTTTCTTCATTACAACGACTGGTGAGAGTTGTAGCTTATTGTCTACGATTTTCTAAAAGAAACAAAAAGCGGACAACTTATTTATCTAAGAAAGAAATAGATCAAGCACTATTATGTTGCATTAAAAAAGTACAAAGAGACGAATTTCATGAAGAATACTTACAGTTGCAGGCCAAAAGTAGTTGTTTACCTAAAACGAGTAAATTAAAATCATTGTGTCCATATCTAGATGAAGATGGTGTTATGAGAGTGAGCGGTAGACTTCAAAGGTCTCAATTAGGTGAAAATACTAAACACCCATACATATTGCCACACTCTTCTCATTTTACCAAGTTAATTGTAGCAGATGCTCAGCAAAACACTTTACATGGTGGAGCACAATTAATGATGAATTATATAAGAACAGCATATTGGATTATTGGCGTAAAAAGTCTTGTAAAACATCACATTCGCAAATGTGTCACGTGTGTTCGACAAGGCGCTCGAATTCAAAATCAATATATGGGATCCCTTCCATCCGTTCGATGCACGCCAGCCAGAGCATTCCTGCATAGTGGAGTAGATTATGCAGGGCCGATAAAGATTCGGACAACGAAGGGTAGAGGACATCGCTCGCATAAAGGGTACATATGTTTATTTGTTTGCATGGCTACCCGAGCAGTTTATTTGGAAGCAGTGAGTGATATGAGCACCCAAGCTTTCTTAGCAGCGTTCAGACGTTTTGTGTCTAGACGTGGCCATTGCACTCAATTGTGGAGCGACAATGGAACGACTTTTGTAGGAGCTGCAAAGGAGCTTCAGCTGTTAATGAACCACCAGAAAGCTGTCGCAACACATCTGGAAATACATGGGACTGAATGGCATTTATTCCACCTCATGCTCCCAACTTTGGTGGATTATGGGAAGCGGGTATAAAATCGACCAAGTTCCACTTGAAACGAGTCATAGGTGAATCAATTCTAACCTTTGAACAAATGAGTACCCTTCTTAGTCATGTGGAAGCTTGCTTAAATTCCCGTCCCATAACCGTAGTTAGTTCCGATCCTGACGACCCATTACCACTGACTCCTGGACACTTTTTGATTGGAGGATCGCTGATAGCTGTACCAGAGGTTAATAACTATTTAGAGTCAAATGTGAGCTCATTATCAAGGTGGCAATTCATTCAACGATTATTACAAAGCTTTTGGCGTCGCTGGTCCCAAGAGTATCTTTCAAATTTAATGAATAGATACAAATGGAGTGCTCGCGTACCAGAACCAAATGTAGGGGATATAGTGCTCATAAAAGAGGACGACTTACCTCCAAGTCGCTGGTTAATGGGTAGAATCATTGAAAAACATCCAGGTACTGATAAGATCACTCGTGTAGTTACAATTAGCGTTAAGAAAGCGTTGATCAAAAGACCTACGTCAAAATTATGTATCCTGCCAGTTAATCTATAACATTGTAATATAATTTCTTTATTTTTTTTTGTAATGTAGTTTTGTTAATTTTTTTTATAAGTACACAAAATGTTAAGTTCATAGAAATAAATAATGTTAAATGTAGTTTTAAGAACAAAATTTGTTAAGGACATTTTGTCACTAAATGCCCTTAGGGGGCGGAATGTTTAATAATTGTCACCAATAGATGTCGCTTTCCTTATTTTAAACTAGGTATCGTTGTGTAACAGTCTTGTATATGGGTAGTGTGAAAGATGTAATATTTTATGAGAGCAATAAATATATTAAAGTGCAAATTGCTATTTATTTTATAGCAAAGTTCAAAGTAGTTCAAAATAGTACACCCCTATTAAGTATGGCTAAATGCTATATTTAACACTACGACTACGGGAATATTTACAGAAATTCTTTTATTTCCAGAAGTATACCAATATATACCTAATATCTCAGATATTAGATAACATAGTAGGAATAGGTGGGTATGTACCTTATTCAAACGATATCTGTTTATCGATTGCTGCTGATGTTTTAAATCTGTACTGGACTTCAGTTATATATAGTTCAGTTGTCTTTTAAAAGCCATATTTTCATTTGATATCTTTTTTATTTTCAGCAACATTTTTGATATTGTGCAATGCAATGAGCTTTGGACATGGATGGATGCCATTTGATAGACAAGGTTTCGATGAAAACCATAGCCCAGAGATTTTTCAACCTCATCCACCTCCTCCACATTACCCACTTTTTCCACATCACCCACCTCCTCCACATTACCCACCTCCTCCACATTACCCACCTTCTCCACATCACCCACCTCCTCCACACCACCCACCTCTCCCCCCTCCTCCACATCACCCACCTTTTTTCCCTCCTCCACATCACCCACCTCCTCCACATCACCCACCTCCTCCACATCACCCACCTCCTCCACCTCCACCACATCACCCACCTCCTCCATGTCTTCAGTGGGGTCGGGGATATGTTTCTAACAATAATGACCCACCAAACCAAGAACATTTCTCTACAGAAAATGAAATTATAAATAGTGAACCGAATTGCGATGAAATTCACAGTCCGGAGTTTTTTCCACTTCCTCCGCCTCATTGGAGAGATGACCCATATTGGTTTGTATTATTAATATTTGAATTATATTGAAGAAAACCATTTAAGGACCTTCGCTGATATAATCTAAGATACAATGGGTTTTCTTCTAATTTTATAATAAATACGTATACTCGTATAATATTTGCCTTAAAGTCGGGTTTGTGTCTTTGTAACGAAGTTAATATTACGGACTACAGCCAATTTAAAAAAATGAATTAAATTACTTGTGTCTTTGAGTAACCTAATGATTATTTTGTAAATTATTATTATACAAATTCGTCGTAAGTAATGTACCTACCGATAAGATGCGAGCGATTGCGTCATATTTGACAGACTTCATATTGCAGTGACCTTACTATCTAAGAGGTCATGAGTTCACTGCTTAAATGTGATTGATTTTAGTGCGACGAGCATAACTGTCACTTATTTTTCTATGTATATAAATATCAACTGTTTAAACATCATAACACAAACTAGTCTTAATCTAAAATTAAAGGAAAGTGTTTAATTTATGTTGTCAAATAAAAATAAAATATATATATATATAAAAAGAGAGAGCGTTAATCTCTACGCAAATTGCATTATACTAAAGAACTTACAGTTGACCAAAGATAACAGAACTTGTTCAACAGCGAGTCACGTTTACCTACAGCTATCATATTATTTACTATCTACATAAATAAAATTATAAAGGTCAGCCGTTGTGTGCGTATCACTCATAAATTACTGAAAAGATTCCGATATTATTTTTTTTAGTTTTACTCTTTAGTCTCTTGGTCCTTATCTAAAAAAAAATTTTTTTTTGAAGCGATGATGGCTCAGTTGGTAGTTCGAAGCATCGAAAAACGTAAGTTCAAATCCTAGCAACTGAGTCGGAGCTTTCGGTGAAGTAAAACATTGCGATGAAACCACAGCATTGGTGGTAGGGCCTTTTAAGTCCGCCTGGCTAGCTACCACCATCAAGTTGAAAATCTGCCGCCAACTACCTATTAGTGTGTTCCTGCAGCTGCACTTGAGAGCCAGTCTTCCTCTAGAATAAGCGTGACTGCCAATTGTGATCAAACGCTATTTTCATAAGAACTTTTTAACGATATGTGTAATGGGGCAAGGGGTGTAATGACCGTGCGCTGGAGAGGGGAAGTAACCAAACAATAGTGTCACTTTAACAAAATTACAAAGAAATGTTATAAGCATAGTATATTTTTGCTTCCAATTTTTTTCTGGGTTTTCCTCTGTACATAAAATATATTGTTAAGGTGACAAACAACGCAGACGAAGTTAAGGGTATCAGTTAGTGCTAAATAGTTTTTGATTATCGTGTCACTATGACAAACGAATAGAGATTAAATCTCAATAGGATATTATCACGACAATTTGTACACTCACATGTAACTAAGGTAAAACGTTTATTAGTTAAGCAATATTTACGAGTGGTGGACGCGTTTAGTTAGTACGCGTTAGTATAAATTAAAATTGAACGAGCATAATGCTAAGTGATGATATACCCGATGAACACGTTAATATAAACACGGAACCAGTGATAAGCTGTCTAAACCAAAGAGGTTAGATATTGTAGTATAGTAAGGTAATTAAGGAAGGTATGGGCATAATCACCACGACAGCCCACGACGTATTGGCGATTTTAAACTCTGAGAAACACACAGTTCTATTTTTCCCACTAACAGTGTTACTACTAGAACATTTCTCACGATATTTTCTTTCACCGTTAGCCGATAGTGTTACCAATATAAATTAATAAATGTACAGGAATTTCGAAAATTCGTTGGTACATGCCGGGGTTCGAACCTGCGGACATGGGATTGATATTTCACCAATCAAGCCAATCGACCTGTTCTTTATTTGTTACTTTGTTTCACAAAATTTACATGTTAATTTTGATTTGCTTTCTTGTATAACCAACTAAAAAAAAATAATTAAACACTTGTACTTAGAGGCCCCGCAGTCTGTATTATTTTATCAGTGTTCTTTGTATAAAAATACCAAAGCCTAGTAAAAACAATATTTTGATATATAATAACATTTTTCAGGCACCATCCCGGTCATTATCATCACCCTCCCCATAACCATACGTGGCGTGGTAATGAACCTTTTCATAAAACATCTACTACTACTACTACTACTACTACAAGTAAGGAACTAACTACGAAAGAATTCACAACAGAACCTACAACTGAATTTATAACAGAACCTAGAGGAAGGAATATTACAAAACCAATAACTACCACAGAATCTACGACAGAAACCACGACCGATAAAATTCAAGATATATTGAAATGTATCCGATTATGTCCAGTAACTTCAGAATATAATCCTGTTTGCGGAACAAACTTACTTACTTATCCAAATCCAGGACGTTTGTTTTGTGCGCAACGCTGTGGACTCGGTAAGAATAATTTAATGTATAAATTACAGGTTTCTGATTAAATTGTATATATGTCATGCAATATTTGTCTGCATGCGTGTTTCTGTGTGCATGATTGTGAAAGGCTCTTTTAACACTTAACTGACCATATGTTACCAATAAATTATTATTTTGTAAGCATCTCTTTTTAGAAATATGCATTAGGTAAACGATTGTAATATAATGCATTTTAATCACAAAGAAATATTTATGATTCTTGGTTCAAGTCAACGGGTATACATAATATACGAATTATGTTATATGGCGCCTCGAAGGGAGAAGGTTATTGCGACACGTGGTATTGGCATGTATTTTTAAAGTGTCAATTTGTCATCATCTATTAACGTGTAGCGGTCGATCTACACATAAAATATATACTTTTTATTTTCGTAAAATTAAAGTATTATTATTTATATTGCCAAGTTCAATGAATAAATAATCACTACAGATGTCAAGATATTGAATTCATCAGTATGCCAACAAAATATAACGCAGCCCTCGTCAACAAGCCAGTCACCTTTGACGACCACTACAACTAAAGTTAATTCCAAAGCACCTTCTGAAACCCAGGCCCAACAAGAATGTATAAAGTCATGTGACAGTTCAACTGAATTGCGACCAGTTTGCGGTTCAAATGATATTACTTATAAAAATGGACAACATATAATGTGCGCCCAGTTTTGCGGAGTCGGTAAGAATTTTAATGAGTACATACTTTTTTAATTATTTATTTCACTAAACTGGTTACAATATACGTTTCAGTCTGTTGATATTGAAATAGCGAAGTTGTTGCTGTTATAACCTACTAGATGTTTAGGCCGATTCACTAATGGATTCTTAATCACTAATCCGGGTACGGAGCCTCTCACTACCAGTCGACGCGCGTTATTCCCAACCAATTTTTACTTCAACAAATAATTATAGGAGGCAGTTATTGTTTGTTGCTACTACACTACGTATTAAAAAGTTCGCTTGTCGCTACCTTGGAAGACTGTTGTGTTTTTACCACGTCTATCCCAAAACTTTGAATATATACAAAATATATATCGCCACGCTGCTTTAACGCTCCAAAAAAGACAAATCCAATATAGTTCTTCGGGATTGCAACGCTTGTAAATTATAACAAGTTCAACGTGATTGACATGACTGTAGAAAGAGGCATTTGTTACTGACGTGAAGTGTTATAAGAAACTCTTATGTACTTGTTGCATTCTGTTTGAGTGCACCTGATTGTAAGGTTCCAGACAGTATTGCAGTACACCAAGATACCTTTTCCCATGGTATTATATATTAACAAGAATATCTTGGGTTCTCTAAATATTTTCGTTTGTCTCGCAATAAATCCAAAGATTTTTGCGGCCCTTTTTATCTTGGTATCATAGTGAGTGCGATAACTAAGCGTGCTATATCATGCATTATGATGGCATCAGGATGATTATCAGGCGTCATAGCCTGCGTCTGAGGATTGTAAGTCCAAACAATGTTGAGTAAGTTAAAATCACCGACAATCAAAATTTGCGAGTCGAGCGATAATTTGGTTACTACGATATTATTAAGGTATTGGTAGAATTTTGTCTAACCATTCTTGTGATATTGGAGTAGGTATATTAAACGCACAGATGTAAAGTTAAAGTTCTGAATCATTATACTTATCCGTAAGTCTTTAATAGATATTTTCCATGGCAACTTACTTAATACATCATATGTTATTATCGAGCCTATAAGTACAGATATATCTATACATATAATAAGAATGTAAGTCCAACGTAATGTTTTTAATTAATAATACTTTTTGGTTTATGCATTAGGGAGCTTGCATTTTCTTCCAGCGGTACCGTGGAGAAAGAAGACTGCAGGCAGTGCAAATAAAAGATAGGATAACATAAAAATAATAATAAGAATGAGCTATGTAAAATATATACGAATGAATATTATAAGCCCTGAGCTGATTTTTTAAGACTTAGATCTCAAAATGGTAGATTATGTTTTCAATTATTTTTTAATTTCACTACATCGTACATTGTAAATTTCATGGTTTAGTTAAAAACGTTCGTACAAATGAAAAAATAATTTAAAGATACATTTTACATAAAAATTATTATCTTACAATTCATCATTTGTTATTTTTCAAAGCTTTGTAATAAATCAGGTATTTATGCTACAAACAGTATATTGACCTATGCCCTCAGGTCTACATTCGTTTACATAGAACTTAAATATTTATGGTTTTGGACATTCCAGGAGTTAATACAGTTTTTACAGTTGTTAAATTAGAATAACAGTGTTATATTATTTCTCCTCTACCTGCGTGTATCGTCTCGAAGTTTTGTCCATGTTTGCAATAACTTTAGGTGTGGGCACACATTATCGTCATGTGTTACGAACTATCTGACTGTATGACGATAGATGCAGCACGATAGCATGGCCCACGGTTTTTACACACATCAAAATAACTTGGAAGCCCTAATTTTGGGTTATTATTGAAGGGACAAAGGGGTGTGACCATTATTAGTTTTTAGCCTGACACTTTACATTACAAATATACAAAATATAAATTCAGATTGTTTCATTAATCACTGTTTTCTATTCCGTTCCACGCGGACGAAGTCGCGGGCACAGCTAGTGTATACTATAAGTCTTGACTTGAACAGGTAGAAACACTATCGCGTTAAAAGATATCCTACCGCTCATCAAGTATCTTGTGATCAAATATATTATCATTGAGCCAAGTCTCGGTAGGTATTATTAAATGATAAGCCTCCCAAAGTGCTGAAGTATAAATACCTTCAGTTTTCGTTCTTAAGCCTCTTACTTTCTATTAATACAGTTTTAAACGCATATTACACTTTACTTTTAATGCCCATCAAAATCATCAAAACTGCTGCTTACTTTTTGCCCGGATATGTAACTGAGTGTGATGCATCGTATGCATTTTAATTTTGAATATTATTTTCAACTTTCCAGACGTTAAGATAAAAAGTATTCGGCCATGTACGGGTGTAGACACTGAGCCCACTATAACAAACACAACAATAAGAGATAGAGACACTGATTGGTATTTGGAATCCAATTTAAATTTACCAACTTATATGAAATATTGTATCAAGGGATGTCCAACAACATCGGATCGTAATCCAGTATGTGGAACAGACGACATCACATATAAAAATCCAAGCGTTGTGCAATGCCTTTCAACCTGTGGAATTAGTAAGTTTTCTTTTTTTTCAACTTATACTTTATAGGTTAGCGTTTTACCACAACACTATACAATAATATTAAATGAAAATGTTAAGAATAATTTGCAGATTGTATTTTTATACTTATAGAGATAACATTCAACCTTTTATACTCATGAATGTATAAAATAATATGTATGTTCACTGTTTAAATCACATTGCCTATATTTCGGTATTCATAGCTACTAGCGTAGTGTTTAATAATTATAGGAGTTTTATAATTAAAGAAAAATATCATAAATCACATTTGTGTTGTAGCGGAATCCTTAGGTTTATATTGTAAAACATTTTCTGTAAACAAAGTCGAAGGTATCAACTAGCGTTAATTAAAATATATTTACAATATAAACCTAAGGAACTATGTAGTTACGTTGTATTAATTGAGAGCAGGATTTTATTTTATTTATGCTATTATTATTTATTTCCTAGACACTTTTTCTGTTTATAAGTTGCCTAAAACTTGACTACTTCTGTAAATTTTATTGTTACTGTTTAGGCCCTATATAAAAGCGTAATGATATGCAAACTAGCTAATAGTTAGTATAATAATAGCTAGTAAAAGTCTCGTACAAATCGATTGAGCCGTTTTTGAGATTAGCTCGAATAAAAATCGGATATTTTACTTTAGTTTTTTTCTATATTTCGCTCATTAGTACATACACACATTTTTATTCATACTGTTTGTATACTTTTAGTAATCCTAAATAATATCATAAATGTGAATGAGAATTTATTTGTTTATATTTGTTACGCTTTTGGGCATTAACTATTGGGATGTAAGTGGTTTGTTTATTTATTTATTACGCTTTTGGGCCTTAAGTACTGTAATGTGAGTGAGTGATTGGTTTGTTTATTTGTTACGCTTTTGGGCCTTAATTACTGTGATGTGAGTGAGTGGTTTGTTTGTTTATTTATTACGCTTTTGGGCCTTTACTACAAGTTCTTATGATGTGATAATCAGTTCATGCGAATGTCATTGTTATAATTTACAATTTGGTTAATTCTTTTTTTGTTGTGCGTCTTTTTTTGTTTGTATAAAAATATATGTTTGATTAAAACGTGCGGTAAAAAAAATAGTAAACATCCAGATAACAAAGAAAGTGAGCGAGTGAGATAGAAGAAAGTAGAGATTTTCAAAAATATTGACAGATGACGTTTAGTTGTTAAGTCCCCGTTATATTCTATTAAATTAGGCGGGTTGCTATTACAATAAAATGCCTCATCATCATTCGGAGATTGCTCTTTTATTTATACAGATAAATTAACTCATCGTAATGTGGAGAGTCACAAGGAGATAACGAAGATATTTTTGTCTGCGGAAGACGTTACCGTGAACAGCTCTAATCGATTCCAAAAGTTGATAAATGACCTTGATTTATTTCAGTATATTAAAATAGATTTAACTACAATTTTAAATAAATTTATAGATGTTCAAATGAAGCATAACCAGCCATGCCCTACTGAAAGCAATACCGAAAAAGTGGTGAGCATCACTCCCAGTCAGCTGCCGTCAATAGTTACACCAAATAAATCAAGTCAAGAAATTTGTATTGATACATGTCTTAAGAATTCAAATTATATACCTGTATGCGGATCGAATAATATAATATACAGGAATATAGATCATTTACAATGCGCAATATCCTGTCAAGTCGGTAAGTATTTATTTAAATTGCATTATAAATTATAATCGTTATTGTAATAAAGACTTAGCATACCTTAATATTTGGTACCGTCCGACATTTAACGTATTATTGTTTAATACAGTAATAACCCGAATTTACTTGAAAGGTTAGAGTGAGCGTTAACCACATGAGTGGGTTTACATTATTTGGATTATAATTATGCAAATAAATCCATAGAAAGTGTGTTTAAACGGGACCAGGTATTGAAGGAATTATTTTGTTGAAGAATATATGATTTAAATGTATATAATCTATACACATGAATAACTGAAGTGGCTGTTACTAGTATATACTTTTTCATTCTGGCCGCTAAATAGAAAAAATATAAAATAATTAAAAGCTTTAATTAATCCATATAAATTATGAACATATTTTATGAGCAAACAAAATTTACATATTATTATGTATATTTTAGGAAAACGTAAAAATGTAAGTCGAAATTATTTGGATTTCATAAAATTTTGTAAAATCCAATATAGTTAGTTATCTGACGGATAAAAGTTTTATCTGACTCACACAATTTATCTCTTTATTGAAGTGCAATTATCTAAAATTGTAACCCTTTTTAAATTGAACTGATTAATGCTTTATAAGCAGCTTGCAACATTCATTTTAGCTTTTAAACTATATGTTACCTCAAATTAAACTACGACGTGGTCTAAAATGGTAAACACGCTAATCCTAGAAGGGGACTTGCCTCTGTGGTGCAGTTGCTGGAACACACCTATAGGTGCTTGGCGACAGATTTTTCACTTTAGAGTGGTTGCTAATCAGGCGGATTTAGCCCTGCCACCATCTTATTGATGTTATTCATCACCGAAAACTCCAGTTTATTCGTAAGGATTGGAACCTATGTCAATCGACATGGCGTACGAACACGTATAATATTTCGCTTGATTTTCTATTCCAGACCATTCATTGGCTATTAAATAGTTCTTAATCTGAAGTGTGTCGTTATCATAATGACATCTTAATACGCTACAATTCTATAAATGATAACTTTGTTTCTTTATTGCAGATGTAACATTACAACCATGTGGAGAGATTATAAGTGGTGAAAACCCTGAGAATGCATTAGCTACAGGCACTACGAACGCACCTGAAGTTACTAAAGGACCTAAAAATCAGAACGTAATTTACAACGAAACTGATGAAAATCCAACCACGATAATATATAGCATTGATCCTAGATTTGGTCTACCTACTGACTGACCCGGCGAACTTCGTACCTCCGAACAGTTAATGAATATCGTGTTAATTTTAGCTAAGCTTCATTTAGGATTTCACTAACTTAATAAAACGATTACTAAAGGTTTACCAAGTTAAATAGTTTATTTAGATAATATATATAAAGTAAACAAAAATGGAATAAAATTACAAAACCAAGTATTTCAATAGCGTATCAGCAAGACATATGATTTGTTAATGTTGTATATTTTGCTGCATGTTGTATATTTTGGTCAATTCCGGGTTTATTGTCTTCACTGAATCACCTTGTGGTACCTATATGACACTTTACGTTCTGTTATCAGGCGCAAGAGCAAATAAAAGCGTTCGCTTGCCAAAGTTCTGAACATGCGTGGCATGGTCAATTATACACTGTCATTTGTATCTACGTGTACAATTGACCATGCGAAATACATTAATTTTCTAAATTTAGATTACACATACTCAAAGATTGACGTTGTGATTTGTTAACCGTCACGGCGAATGCATGACGAATTGAAACTTGAATTAATTTGTACTTGAATGGCATATCGGTTAGGGTTTTAGGCTCACTAGGACCGGTAACAATTTTTTGGGTAATATTGTTAGGTTTTATAACAAAATTCTAAAGCACATTACCGATTTACCGGATACTAAGTTCAAGCACCATGTGAAGCAGGTTTTAATATCTAAAGGCTATTACAGTGTGGATCAATATGATAACGATAGTGACGTCTAAAAATGACGCCCTCTTTGTGCATCTACCAAAACCAAATGTAATTATCTATCGAGTTCTTGCCGGTTCTTCTCGATGACTGGGCTGTTTTCCGAACCGGTGGTAACTTTGACGTTCATAAACGCCTTTTCAGGGCCTAAACTCAATAAAGTATTTTTGATTTTGATTATCGGAATCCTCGAAATGAGAACTTATTTACCTTTGAATATAATCGCGTGACTTACATTTCTCATTAGTTTTCATGTCAACCAACCTGTTCCATTGGATAGTTCTAGTTGGTTCAGATTTTGAAGCATGATGACTACCAAGCCGACCATCAATTATAAATTGAGCGATGATATGCCAGATACATCCAAAAAGTTTGAAAATTCAGTTTGATAGCACGTCATATTTGCTCCTTAGACAGCCAATCGATTTGGCTGATCCAAATCTTTGTCCTTAGTCGCCAAAATTGCTTGCTCACACAATCATTTGTTATTTTTGTGGTTTGTAGTGATCTTCGGGAATATTTTGTTGATGAGCTCGTCTTTCGATGAGGCAAAATTTCAAAAATTCTGAGGAAATTAAATCAATCTACTCGGTTCGTCTACAGGCACCTGGCCATTATCGATAGCCACCAATTACTCGGAAGAATTTTCATCAGAAGGATTGTTCAGTGATACCACTCTCATTACTACTCATTACTGTTTTTTTACGTAGCGCCACAGATTTGATGATTGAGGCAAGCGATTATTTCATCGCCAACAGTCAATCCTGGAATGTCTGGAATTGTTTTAGATAGCAAAGTCATTGCATCTTGAAAAGATCTCGATTCATTGTGCAGGTCTTTTAATGTTTGATTAACTCCTTCCAAAGACATTTTATGCACCATCGTGCATTTGTTCCAGAAGATAATTTTAGATGCAACTAAAACATTGCCCGTCGCAAAGCGTTACATGAACATTTGTTAGTAGTTTTAAGGTTCGACTGAAATTTTAATGCTGAAGGAGCCGTTCTATTACAGATGAAGCAATTGCGTTACGGCTTCTTTGTCTAATATTAAATTGTCTTGGTCTTGGCGTTGTTAATTATAATACGTGCACAATAAGATTTTTTGATAACATGCGCATAAAACAAACAAATCACTAACAGAAACTAATGTTAAACATAGTGATTACAATATAATATCTACATATTGGTTATTCAAAAAGAAAAATAATTCTCAAATGTTTACAATTAACCAATGCGCGTAGCACAGTGAAGCCGATACGTGTTAAATATCGACATCACTAAACAACACTAGGTAGTTCTGTAGGTGGTAGAGCTACGCTGAAGCTATTACTGGTTTCAGCATGAATGGGTCGGTTCGCCCGGGGTAGTACCAACCTCTCACAGAAAACCGACGCGAAGTAACAGTGCTTGCAAAGAAGGTTACTACTTCTTCGGCTAAACCATCGTTTACAGTTTGCACAACTTAAATCCCAAACTTGCCCGAAGATATCAGCCACAATGCTTTCGACGTCGCACGCAAAATAAGCCACCTGGGTAGGAAAACAGCAAGTATACGAACATTGCAAATACTCTCCCGATCATCTATACATACCGACGTTTTCACTAGGGCGAGGCCATACACACGTTATCGACGGTGCATAATACAACGTCGCATACCAACGAAGCAGCAAGCAAGGGGGGGGGGCCTCGAGCAAGAAGCCCGCCACCTACGCCACTGCAATAACGACGCCTCAGCCGGTCCACAAACCGATCTGGCTATCGAAACTCCACGAGACCGCCGCCAGTGAACCTGTACAAGCTACACCGGCTGCAAAGACGACTCCGAACCCCGAATCCGCACCTGCTAGGACAGGACCACGATATCCGCCGCTTGTGGTGAAGCGTCTGCTCAACTGGGCCGTCCACTTCAAGAGAATCGCGGAGAAGCTGGGACGCCGACCGAATGCACGCCCTTTCGGAGAAGGCGTGCGTTTCATCCCGCAAGACCCCGAGGAGTACCGAATTCTGCAGGCGTACCTCACTGCCCTCGAGAAGGAAGAAGGAGTGAGCTGATTTTCCTACTCACCCCCGGAGAACAAACCATTGAAAATCGCCATCAGAGGCCTGCCAGAAGACACCAACCCGGACGAGATCACCGAGGCCCTTCGCGAGAAGGAGTTCGAGGCAGAATACGTCCGGCCGATCAAAGGACGCGGAGGAAGACCCAAATGCATCTTCCACTGCATACTGAAGAGGACGCCCGGACTCATCCCGGCCATATATGAAGTCCACGATTTGCTCCTGATGGAAGGAATAAAGATCGAGGCATGGCGCGGTAAAAGAGGGCCGGCACAATGCCACCGGTGCCAATCCTTCAGGCACTCGTCGCGTCATTGCCATCGACCGATCGCCTGCGTTCGGTGCGGAAGACCGCACCCCGCACACCAATGCGACCGCCCACGCGAGAAACCTGCGACCTGCGTGAACTGTGGAGGAGCTCATTCCTCAAACAGCGCCCTACTCTGTCCCGTTTTCAAGCGGGAAACTCGCAACCGCCGGGCCGGAACCGTCGCTCGGACAGGCGATACCGAGCGCAAGACGGAGACCCACTCGGCCCCCAAGACAGTCGAGGAATCGGCGGCAGGCAGCCTAATGGCGCCCGCCAACAACCCCAAACTGCGGAACAACGCGGTCAAGAAATCCAAACGTCAGAAGAAGCCCATGCCCACAGCTCCGCCCACGCAATCCAGAGCCACCTAGCAACCAGGAAAGCCAACAGAGACTGCAAGGAACACCCTAGAGGCGATCACTAAGATTATGGCCGCCTCAGCCCAAGGAGGCCACAGCGCCGAAACAACATGCCTGCGGGGGATCGCGGAAGTCCTACGCCTTGGTGGCATCACCCCGTGAGCTAGCATTCCGGCCGACCATTAGGGACGGCCGACTAATGTCCGGATATCGCCAAACACAGACGACGGGAAACATCACAGCAATAATGCTGAATCCAAGGATCGGCCCGTCTTCACGGACTACAAAGAAGCCACTGAGATAGGGCAAAAAGCCTTGATGCAGTACCCTCACCTGCCCCAGAGTGGGGTAGCCAGAGATGACCCTATAGTAATAAAAGAGATTCGTAATCCAGCTGCCAAAGCGGTTACTAGTCAATACAATCGGAGTCAGATATTTTATTTGTACATCTCCAACCTTCTGAAAGTAGCAAGTGGTAATCACACTACCACTTCCGCTGAAGTGGTGACGCGACGCCGCTCCCGCGTCCTACATCTTCATTGCAATAATATTCTTAAAGACAGTAAACCAATAAAACGATAAATTTAGCGACATTTGTTCTGAAAAAATGTAGTCTGCTATTGCTTCTAAAGACGATTTTTCGTAACATTTATGTTCAATTAACAAGTTTTGTTTCTTCATTTTTATATTATAAAAAAGAATATAGGTATAATTGTCCTAGAATGGGATAAGATTCAATAACTTGTAATGTTTACAATACACAATTAATTAGAAATGTACAAATTTAATCATAAACCTTATGCGATCGAAAAATAAAAATCATATTTTACTTATACAAAGTTATATTATAGTAGCAATAGATTTAGAAAATGGCGGTTGAACGCCATCTATTAGCATCTATGCATATTAAATAATTACTGAACATCTTAGGTTATTAATATTTATGTATGTGAAAAAAATATATATTAACCATTTTTCTTTTTGTTCTATGTCTTAGTAATATAATACTGTGGCAATATTTATTTATGCTATAAAATACCCTGGTTTTTAGATGAGACTAAAGTCCATTTAATTATCTATTTTTCTCTCGTACTTAACTTCTGTCGTCATTAAAATTACAATAACTTTTGATAGAGTTAACCGATTTTAATGAAACACAAAATTTATGTTGCTCCGGAATATGCTTGAATATTTTCTTGTTGGTGTTTTATCAGAAGCCTAGTACTTTACCAGTGATGCCTGTTCAAACAAACAGATAGACAGACAGACAGACATTTCTAAAAATGGTCGAAATGGATTCTATTACTTATTCCTAGACTTCTGCAACAATTTTTTTCTCAAAAATCAAAAAAGTACAGACACGTTGGATTTACATTCTTATTATATGTATAGATGTATAGATTGTTATTTAATGTCGTCTTAATTATGTGATTGACATAGTTTGTATAATTTAAATATGATTTCTGTGAATAAAATCTAAAGCGATTTACATCGTTTTTTTTAATGCTTTTCTGATTCACGTGTAGAACAGAACTATACGTATTTATATTTTATAGAGATACGTGATATTATATTATTATAATAACGTCACGAATTTTTCAAGATATTTTTAAACTGTTCTCGCATATACATATGCTTATTAATAATTTTTTAACTCATTTTAAGTTCTGTTGTAACTTTCCTTTATTTCACCTGATGTTGTTATCCATCGTCAAGATAATCATTTGAAATCTCTAATTTCTACGTTTATGTGCGGATATGTACTTAATGAATAACTATGTATTTAAATTTAAAATTTTAATACCATCAGGCGCTATCAAAGTCTTCACGCACACATAGACGTTTTATAAATAAAAAACAATCCCATTTACCGTATTCGTATTTATTTTTAACAGACTTCAAGAAAGGAGAAGGTACTTAATTGGACTGTATTTTTTTATGTTGGTTACCTCATAATTTTCGACCGGGGTAAACCGATTTTGATGATTTTTTTAATTTGAAAGCTGCTGCTTCCCGCGTGGTCCCATTTCAATTTGGTCCAGTTCTGACAATGGCATCCATGAGTAAACCATATAAGTCTTAAATTTGCATTGAGTATGTACCCGACAAATGGACGAAATACTCAATATCACGTCAAGCAATTTCGATAATTAATTATTTATGGGAAAGGACGTAGTTCAAGGGTAGTTTGATGAGAGTTTGGTTAGTTTCTGATTATGGAATCCATAACAGAGTAGTGATTATGGAAAGTAGGGGAACTCTCTTATTCTTAGAAGCAAATTAACGATACTCGACCGAATCTTTTATACGCTATCCGGATATTTGAGTAACCTACTGTAAGGTCGTTATGGTCAAATAATTGTTGTAGTCGAATTTAATGATCAATGCAACTCCTTAACGGTTTACAGTAAGGGTGCAATGCGGTGGTTCGTTGCTGCATTGCAACATGACACAAGCTCATCACTATTATCTATATATCCATTACCATCATCCACATCCTTTTTTTTACATGGGGAAATCCTTTATGGATATCGACCCCGCCGGGCAGCGAGGGTGGGTTATGTCCAACTTCCACGGATTAAAACCCCATGGTGCCTCCTTACACCTTCCGAGCCGAGGGGAGCAGGAACTGCCTACGGCACTGCGTCTGTTCCCCCGGCAGGTATCGGCCCCTCATCAGGGGCCCCTTCTGCAGTCTGAGGGGTCAGAGTGGTAGACCCTCTGGAGATTGCTTGAAGCAGCCGTGCTCCGAGAGCACCTGTGTCAGCTGGAAGCTCAGGGGGCAATGCCGCCTGGACAGCCATTCAGCCAGGACCTGCCGAATGGCTTCCACTACCGCCACGCCTGAGCTCGGTCGCTCTAGCCTTCGGGCCCATTCCTGGACCATCATCCACATCCTCTTTAATGCACCTCAACCACGGAGGAGCTAATATCAATTCACCGTCTTCAAATATGTTATTAACGTACA
The DNA here is from genome assembly GCA_035772565.1 of Antheraea assamensis. Lineage (NCBI taxonomy): Eukaryota > Metazoa > Arthropoda > Insecta > Lepidoptera > Saturniidae > Antheraea > Antheraea assamensis. Next base: position 978,705 of record JAQQSE010000112.1, on the reverse strand, counting down.
ACGTGTTTGATTATATTATTTTTATTGTAAAACATTTTTATTGTAGGTGGTAGAGCCATGCTGTATTCCTAAGTGGATCTCAGCGCGAATGGGCCGGCTCGTCCGGGGTAGTACCACCCTCTCACAGAAAATCGGCTTAAAGTAACAGTACTTGTACTATTGCGTTTGGTTCGGTCAGTGAGAGCGCCGGAGGCCCTCCCCCTCCCCTCCCAAAATATGATAGCGGTTTTAAAGAGTAATTTACCCCAGGGGGGTACCAACACTCAATGTGGAGGAGAATCCCCCCCTGAGCGTACCCGCTCAGGCTGCCCTTCGTATTCTGGGGTGGGCAAAAATCCGCTTGTCATTTCGGCCAGAGGCAACGAAACGGAAAAATCGTCGGCACCCCCTCCCACGCTGCGCGTGGATTTCTGCAACATAAGGGGAATCCACTCCAACCTTAACTCTGTCCACCACCACCTTGAGACGGAGAAGCCGGCCTTAATGTTTCTAACTGAGACGCAGATAACTTCTCCTTCTGACATTGCATACTTGCGATACCCTGGCTATAACATTGAACACGCATTCGTACCCCGAGCCGGGGTTTGCGCGTTTGTCCGGGAGGATATTTGCGTCCGTCGCCTGGCCAATCTTGAAGGTCAAGATCTCTCTTTAATCATTCTTCGTGTGGATTGCGCAGATCACCCGCGCGTCTATGCATGCGTATACAGGTCGCATAGCGGTGACTTAGAAACGAATCGCCTTATGGAGCACATCCAAATCATGGCCGACTCAATTCTCCATCAGATCCCCTCTGCAGAAATCGTGGTTCTTGGCGATTTCAACGCCCACCACGCTGAATGGCTTGGTTCACGTACCACCGACTACGCGGGGAGATTTGTTTTTGATTTTGCTTTGGCATACTCCCTCACACAATTGGTTACCTCGCCTACGCGTGTACCGGATGTGGAGAACCATATGCCTTCACTGTTGGACCTTCTGCTGACCTCTCATCCGGACAATTATCAGATAAACGTCGATGCTCCTCTGGGCACGTCGGATCACTGCTTGGTTCGGACAACTGTACCACTTACACGTCCAGTTCGCTCGCGCCCTGCGAGCAGACGCCAAGTCTGGCACTATAGGTCAGCAGACTGGGATGGGATGCGAACTTTCTTTGCTTCTTACCCATGGCGGCAGGTTTGCTTCTCGCTGGATGATCCTGATGCCGTCGCCAACATCATAACCGACGTTATATTCCAGGGGATGGAATTGTTTATCCCGAGCTCCATGGTGCCCGTCGGAGGGAGATCTCAACCCTGGTTCGGTCACTCCTGTAGAATGACCTGCCGTCGGAAGAAGAAATGCTACCGAGCCTGGGTTGAGGCTCTGGCGTCACAGGATGTAAACACTAGCGCATTAAAGAAGGAGTACAACTTTGCCTCCAGGTCTTACAAAAGAGCAATCGCCTTAGCTAAGTCAGCTTTTATTGATAGAATTGGTGAGAGATTGATTCGTCTCCCTTCGGGAACTCGGGCGTTCTGGTCTCTCGCCAAAGCTATCCTTGGGAATTTTTGCCGGCCATCCTTTCCACCATTGCGAAGGGAAGACGAATCGTTGGCCCATGACGCTAAAGACAAGGCTGATCTTCTAAGCGGTCTTTTTGCGTCCAACTCGACTTTGGATTGCAAGGAGAAGTTACCACCCACCATCCCGCGTTGCGAAAGCTTGATGCCAAATGTTCGGTTTCTGCAAAGTGCTATACGCAAAGCACTCTTCTCTTTGGATATCTCTAAGTCGAGTGGGCCTGATGGAATACCCGCAATCGTGCTTAGGACATGTGCTCCGGAACTGGCCCCAGTTTTAGCGCGTCTTTTCCGGCTCTCCTACTCCACAGGCGTTGTCCCTACCACCTGGAAGTCTGCCTTAAGTCCACCCGATCCCCAAAAAAGGCGACCATTCTGATCCATCTAACTATAGGCCCATTGCTATTACCTCCCTGCTCTCCAAGACAATGGAATCCTGCATAAACCGCCAGCTCCTAAAGTATCTAGAAGTGAACCAGCTTATTAATGATCGCCAATACGGTTTCCGTCAAGGCCGCTCAGCTGGTGACCTTCTAGCCTTTTTGACACACAGATGGGCGGAAGCAGTTGAAAAAAAGGGGGAGGCTCTGGCCGTTAGCTTGGATATCGCTAAGGCTTTTGATCGGGTCTGGCACAAAGCGCTTCTCTCGAAGCTTACTTCATATGGACTTCCCGAGAAACTACGCAATTGGGTATCCAGTTTCCTCACGGAGCGGAGCATAAAAGTCGTTGTTGACGGTGCATGCTCGGATCTCAAGCCCGTGAACGCTGGAGTCCCACAAGGCTGTGTGCTATCCCCTACCTTATTTCTTCTGCATATTAATGATATGTTGAACATCTGTAACATTCACTGCTATGCAGACGACAGTACTGTGGATGCTCTATATACCAGTCGTGCAGGTGTTTCTCGGGAACGCGTTAACGAGTGCCGGAACAAACTTGTGTCCGAGATAGAGACCTCATTGGAGCGTGTCTTGGATTGGGGAAGAAAAAACCTAGTCGATTTTAACCCCACAAAAACACAGGTATGCGCCTTCACCGCCAAAAAAACTTCTTTTGACGCAGTCCCTAATTTTCAAGGAGTTCCTCTAGCTGCTGAGCCTAATTTTAGTATCCTCGGTATCGACATATCTAGCGACGTTCAGTTTGGTGGTCATTTGGAAGGTACAGCAAAACTGGCCTCAAAAAAGTTAGGTATCCTTAACAGAGCGGGACGATATTTCACACCGGTTCACCGCCTTCAGCTTTATAAGGCGCAAGTCCGGCCACACATGGAATACTGTTCTCATCTCTGGGCCGGAGCGCCGCAATGCCATCTACTTCCTTTTGACCGAATCCAACGGAGAGCGGCTAGAATCGTTGACGACCGGGTGCTTTCCTTAGGGCTCGACACTTTGGAGCTTCGTAGGGATGTTGCGTCACTTTGCGTCCTTTACAAGATCTACCACGGAGAGTGTTCTGAAGAACTGTTCGGATTGATACCTGCTGCTGAGTTCCATTACCGAACGACTCGCCATAAAACGAAATTCCATCAATGTCATCTCGATGGTTGGAAGTCGTCTACTGTGCGGTTCTCACGTGCGTTCTTCCCACGTACGTCGGCACTCTGGAATGAACTCCCAGCGGCAGCGTTTCCGGACCAATACAACCCACAGACCTTCAAGAAACGAGCCTACTCCTTCCTCAAAGGCCGGCAACGCATCTGTGATACCTCTGGTGTCGCAGGTGTCCATGGGCGGCGGTGATTACTTACCATCAGGTAACCCGTCTGTTCGTTTGCCTCCATTCTCATAAAAAAAAAAAAAAAAAAAAAAAAAAAAAAATGATGTATACCTTTCTTGGTTTGATTTAATTCGAGTGATTCCAACGAAGCGTGAAGGTATTTAATTTACTTAAACAAATGAAATGGTTTAGTGGAATAATATAAGACAGATAAAATATGTATACAATTGAGGAAAACTAAATAATATTTACATTAATTAAATTAATTTGTAGCTCATCACGGGTATAACAAATTCAAAATGAATTTACCAGGTGAATCATAATATAGAGAAACGAGTTATAAGTATTGTGGTGGGAGAGGAGAATTTATAATAGTATGGTATAACTACTCGGAAAAACCGACCATTTCAAACCTTAACACGAACTAAACGAGTCCTCGGTTTTGTTAAAATATATATTTATGTTTATACGACAGACGAGTATTTGTGTTTTCCAAAAAAAATGTGGCGAATTATTTTCTCAGGTATGTTTAGTAACAATAGATTTATGGCGTGTAGTAATTCTTTAATCTCAGTACAATTTAAGATGTAACACACTATTTGTGTTATTATCGGACTGAACAACATAAAAAATATTGTATTTAATTTGTTTTTCATTACTAGCTAGTTTTATTTTTTCATGGGAACTACCTTTTATTTGTAATTTTGTCATTACTTTTTTTTTATATCATAGGGGGCAAACGAACAGGTGGGTCACCTGATGGTAAGTGATCACCGCCGTCCATAGACACTAGCAACACCAGGGGAGTCGCAAGTGCGTTACCGGCCTTTTAATATATGTGGGCCTATCTAGACCTTATGGTATAAGCCTAATGATTTATATAATATTGTGAATATCTATTCGACTGTAAACTATTCGTCAAAATCGGTTTAGCTGTTTCGGAGATAATAGTGGACGATTAATTTGATTTATATGAGTTGAATCTATTATTTTGTTGAGTATATATTTAAAATTGAAACAGTTATAGTTAAAAATGAAATCATTAAAATGAAGCTTCATCAAAATAATACGCCAAAACGTTTACTTACTTTACCACTGACGAGTTCAATGATTTTGTATGGACTTTGTTTTCCTTTATTTAGTATTCTAAAAACCTGTTTATCACTGTTGGTACCTGTACCAGTTTTACTATAGAATAATAAAATAATTAGGGTAAAAAAACATAATTTTAACAAATCTACATAGTGTAATGTATAAAGTCGTCGAATATATTTAACTGATAAATACTATAAAAGCGGTTATAAAAACAACAGAACAACGAGTAATGTGAGAGTGATAAACTTTATTAGCTATGTAGGAATTAACAGTTTTATTAATATAGAAATGAAACATTTGGTAGATTTCTTACTTTACGCTATGTTTGTTATTTTTAATCCCGCTGTTGCTACATATTTTTTCCCCTACTAATTGTTGGGAATGCGTTCTCTTGACAAGATAAGTTATCTTCAAAAATAAATTGAAATGGAATGTTCACGGATATTCTTTTGTTTTCAGAACAATACCGATATTGGTATAAACCTTATTCTCAAAAATGTTTAACAAAATAGGAAGTTATGTACCTCATTCAAACGATAGCGGTTTATTGGTGATCATTGCTGTCTTTGATTTGTACTGGACTGAACTTATGTATAGTCCAGTTGTCTTATTGACATATAAAAATTATATTCTCATTTGAATTCTTTTTAATTTTCAGCAATATTTTTGATATTATGTCATAATGCTATGAGCTTTGGACAAAGATGGCGTAGAGATTGGATGGCTGGCTCTCATAATCACGACTTCTCAGATTTCTATGAATCAAATAGCCCCGAGTTTCATCCACATCAACCGCATAGTTGGGAACATGACTCATCATCTTCAGAAGATAGTAATACACCAAATAGTAGTTCAGATTCCCGTGAATTTGACAGCCCAGAGTTTTCTCCACATCATCCGGATAATTGGGGAGATGGCCATCATGATAGCAACTCATCAAGTGACGATAGTTCCTCTCCAGAAAAAAGTGACAATCCAAATAGTGGACCAGATTCATATGAAAGCAGCCCAGAGTTTTCACCACCAGAGTATGTATTCAATTATTTTGAAATAGAGAATATCGAATAATGAAATAAGAACCATTCATCAGTATGTATTATTATGTATTATTTTAAGACTAGCTGAAATGATCTCCGAAATAACTGTTTTAGCCCATTGAAGTATGTACAATATAATACCGAAGCCTAGTTATTATTAAAACAGTATTCTGATAAAAAAAATATGTTTCAGGCATCATCCCTGTCATTTTTATCTCCTTAACCGTAAGTGCCATGATAATAAGCGTCGTAATGAAACATCTACTACTACTACAAGAAAGGAACTAACAACGAAAGAACTCACGACAGAATCTATAAGAAAACCATCAACTACGACACGATCTACAACAAAACCAACAACTACGACACGATCTACAACAAAACCAACAACTACGACACGATCTACAACAAAACCAACAACTACAACACGGTCTACAACAAAACTAACAAGTACAACAAAATTGACAACAAAACCAATAACTATAACAGGATCTACGGCAGAAACTACAACCGATATTAATCAAGATTTCTTGAACTGTGTCCTATTATGTCCAGTAACATCAGAATATAATCCTGTTTGCGGAACAAACTTAGTTACTTATCCAAATCCAGGACGTTTGATTTGTGAGCAAAAGTGCGGACTAGGTGAGAATAAGTTATTTTATAATTTAGAAGTTTCTGATTAAATTAAAATCATTATATTTATCTCATGCAGTATTTTCCGCTTATGTGTTTCTGTGTACATGATCGCTTAAGGCTCTTTCGCTCAACGCTTTTATACTTATTGGATTAAGATCTGTAATTTATTATTATATAAGCATATTATTTTAAATTTTCTATATCAGGAAAGATTATGGTATGTCGCGCATGAAATACGAAAAAAAATGCATGTTTCTTAGGTAATTGTTCTTAGTTATGAATAAAATAAGAATTATGTATTTGTTGTCTCGAAAGGAGAATGTATATAATATTAAAATATTATTATTTATATTGCCAAATTCAATTTACAAATAAACATTACAGATGTGAAGTTATTGAGGAGATCATCATGCCCACGAAATAGAACACAGTCTTCTTCAACAAGCCAATCGCCTTTGACGGCCACAACAACTAAAGTTAATCCCGAAACACCTTCTGAAACCCAGTCCCAACAAGAATGTATAAAGTCATGTGATACTTCAACTGAATTACAGCCAATTTGTGGTTCCAATGATATCACTTATAAAAACGCACAACATTTAATGTGCGCCCAGTTTTGCAGAGTCGGTAAGAACTTTAATGAGTACCTATCTTGCCTATCAAAATATCGTGTATAATGTACGATGAAGTCATAATTGACGGGTAATTAAGGTCTTATAAATAATTTAGGGTAATTATTTGATTGCCTTCAATCACCTTCAGAATAAAATCTTAGTTCAACATTCCGGATTCATGATATGAGCAGCCCATACTTTGCTAGACACATTGGTATCCGAGATACGTAGGAGTGGATGCGAGGGTCAAGCTGCTGATTAGATTTTGTCGGGATATGTAACTCGGGATTCTTCAGTAATCAAGCCAAATACTATTGCCCGTTATATGATACACCGTGGGCATTTTTATATTCTAGGTGTTAAGATAAAACGTTTCTTGCCATGTACGGGTGTGAATATTGAGTCCATCATAACATCCACAAAAGTAAAAGATACAGACACAGATTGATATTTGGGGTCTAATTTTAATTTACCAACTCATATAAAATATTGCTTTAAGAGATGTCCAGTAACATCGGTTCGTCATACAATATGTGGAACAGATGACGTCAAAAATTCAAGCGTTGTGCAATATCTTATAACCTGTGGACTAAGTCAGTTTTAATAACATTAATAATCGTTTACGTTGCTTTGTATATTATACGAAGTTGCAAGCAGTTGAATAGCATTAAATTGAACTCTGGGGGCGGCATGGTGATAGCTCAGTCCGGTCCCATGCCGCCCCAACTTAAAGCGGTGGCCGGTACACCGTGGGGTTTTACCGTCCGTCGGACGTAACCCATTCTCTCCCCCGGGAGGATGGGTATCCATAATAGATTTCCCCACGTTAATAAAAAAAAAAAATATTAAGAATCTTTGCAGATTGCATTTTTACACTGAAAAAGTACGTAAGAGATAACATTCAAACTATTATACGCATCTGTGTGTTCACTGTCTAAATCATATTGCCTGTATTTCTGAGTCCATATGGATACAATACTATTCTTTTAATAATTATAGGGGTTTTATAATGAAATACAATATTCAAAATCGTAAGTATCTTAAAGCAGGATCCTTAGGGTTACATTATAAATATATTTTAATTGACACTAATTGATACCGTCGACTTTGTTTTCAGAAAGTGTTTTTTTTATTTGTATTTACGAGAATTACAGAGTTTATATAGATTAATTATGTACTGTATTTTGTTTTTTTTTTATTTAACGTTTGTCATTATTATTTAACTCTTAGACTCTTTGAAGTTTGATGTTGAATTTTGTCGTTACTACTTTGTCTTATCTAAAAACACAATAACATGCAACCTGAGTAGTCCAGTGAAGCTGTGAAATAACAAAATGTAACCTAGGCAATATTCTGAAAAGGTTTCTATCTATAAGTAAAAGTCTAGGCCAAGCTTAGTCATTTTGCATATTAGGTCGAACTAAAATCAGACAATAAAATTTTGTTCATTTATATAGCTTACTCAATTGTACATACATACATTTTAATTCATAATGTTTTCAGTATGATGCTTATGATGATTTAATAGGTTATCTATTTCTACTATCGTTAGACGTTGAACGTGGATGAATGATTTCGATATAACAATATATTTAATTATCTTTTACAGATGTCCGATTAAAGTATACATCACCATGTGTACAAAAATCAGTTTCAACAACATCCGCTCCTGTTGATGTCACCACGTCTTTCCCTGTACAAGTGCTCCTGTGCGTAAAGGCCTGTCCTTTTCTAGACGAAGACAGACCGATTTGCGGTACAGACGGAGTTACATATAAGAATCCCAGTCACTTACAATGTGCCAAAACCTGTGGAGTTAGTAAGTATGGTCGTTCGTTTATGCAATAGTAAAATATAGCATAACATATTCAGTTCTTCAAAAATAGTAGTTTATTAATATATACATAAGTAACTTTCTTGTGTCCTAAATCTAAGTAGGGGCGTAGAAGAGATTTCTCTTGAATGAAGCAAATGAATAAGATATCGGTTATGCAAGTCATCTATTTAACGTATAGTAAACAAATATAATCAGTATTTATGTATGTACATACGTACATAGGTCATTGTTATGATTTAAGACTCTGCAGAAAAAGACATGAAATAAAAACTGCCCCATTACTTACAATATAATATATTATTATACAAAAACATTATTGAAGATACGATATATTAAATTTATCATACGCCGGCCCTCTATTATTTAAATGTATTGTCAAAAATCAAATATGTCGTAACTTGTATCTATCCAAATTATTTTTATGTTATTAAAAACTAGGTATATGCTTAAAGTCAAAATTGGAAACTGAATTACATATAAACATTAATTCTATAGTAACCTGGTAAAAAAAATATTAAAATAAACTTAATTTATGATATTGTATTACAATATATTTACTAACTATTTTAAATATATTTACAGAAGTTCAAATGAAGCATAGGCTGCCATGCTCTACTGAAAACATTTTCGACAAAATTGTAGGCACCACTCCCATTCAGCTGCCGTCAACAGTTGTACCAAACAAATCTAGTCAAGAAATTTGTATCGATACATGTCTTAAGAATTCAAATTATATACCTGTATGCGGATCAAATAATGTAACATACAGGAATATAGATCATTTACAATGCGCAATATCCTGTCAAGTCGGTAAGTATCTATTTAATTTACGTTATAAATTTTAATCGTGAACGTAATGAAGATTTAGCACTCCAAAATATTTGGTAACGTCACACGTTTTTCTATGTTTTCTATATTTCGCTCATTAGTACATACACCTATTTTCACTCTTACTGTTTGTATACTGTTAGTAATCCTAAATAATATTATAAATGCGAATGTGAATTTCTTTGTTTATATTTGTTACACTTTTGGGCCTTAACTACTGTGATGTGAGTAAGTGGTTTGTTTGTTTATTTGTTACGCTTTTGGGCCTGAACTACTGTGATGTGAGTGAGTGATTTGTTAATTTAATATTAACGCTTTTGGGCCTTAACTACTAGATCGATCATCACAAAATTTTGCATAGATGTTGTCAAACATACAAAAACGGACAAAGGATACGTTACATCCTGATAAAAGGTTGCACATTCCGCACGGATAAGTCAAATCTATATTAACGCGAGCTAAACCACGAGAAAAAACTGTTTGGGGATAAATATGATTGTCTATTTCAGCAAACGTCAAACATACAATGTAGATAAAAGAATCCGAGATTGCAACATATATATATATTCTTTTTACAGATGTCCAAATCAAGTATAACTCATCATGTGTACAACAGCCGGCTTCAACAACTTCTGTTCCTGTTGATGTCACCACGCGTTTGCCTATACAAGTGTTCTTGTGTATAGGATCATGTGCTATACAAGAAGAAGACAACCCAATTTGCGGTACAGACGGCGTTACATATAAGAATCCAAGTCACTTACAATGTGCTGAAACATGTGGAGCTAGTAAGTGTAGTCAATCGCTTATGTAATAATCAAATATAGTATTTACAATGCGCAATATCCTGTCAAGTCGGTAAGTAACTATTTAATTTACATTATAAATTTTAATCGTTAATGTAATGAAGATTTAGCACTCCAAAATATTTGGTAACGTCACATGTTTGTCGAACTTTATCGATTTTTAATATACTAATACCCCGAACTTAACACTACTAATAAAAAAATAAATAATTAAAATGTTTGAAGACTTTCAATGTTTGCGTCAGATTTTCAACTTAAGAGTGGTTGTTAGTCAGACGTACTTAGAAAACGCCATACTACTGTATTACTGGTTTTATCGGGTATTATTTTCCTTCACTATTTTATACTACACATTATTTGCAAGGATTCGAAGCTACGTCGATAGACGAGGTGTCCTAACACGTACTATACGAAGCTTCAAATTCTATCCCAAGCCATGCATTGGTTATTAAATAGTTTTTAATCGGGAAGTGTTATACAATAATCCAATATCATTATGGTATTCTAAGATGCTAAAATTTAATAAATAGTAACTTTGTCTATTTATTGCAGATGTAACATTACAAACATCTTTCGCGTGTGGAGTATCTAGTGTATTACCAGGGATTATAAGTGGTGAAAACCCTGGGAATGTGTTAACTACAAGCACTACGAGCGTACCTGGAGTTACAAATCAGACCTTAATTAACAACATATCTGAAAATCCAACTACGACAGAAGGCCGATGGAATAGATTTTAGATTTCGGGGTGTAAAACCGTGTTCATAATTAAATTTTATGTACTAATATGAAAGAAACACGTATTACTTATAAAAAAAAATATAGAATGAATAATTGAATCTACTTTATTTTGTAACCATATATTTATAAAACTAGATGACCCGGTGAATTTCGTATCACTTACATATATTTGTGTAAAATGTGGTGAAACCTTAATACATTTTATTTATTTACATTATAAATGCTACACAGGTATGCACTTAATCAATTTAAAGCTTTCTCATGTACCATTTCTATTTTTGAAACAGAATTGTTTTCTATACCCACAAAACAGACCAAAGAGATCGGAACTCATACTAAAACTATGAAAAACAAATTTCTGTTTGCGCTTATAAATATTCGACAAAGGAATGAGAATTTTTTATTTCAGGATCAAAAGTAGCCAAATCGGTCAAGCCACTCTCGGGTTTTAGCGAGACAAACGAACAGCAATTTATTTATTTATTATTTATTTCGTTTCCAAAGGAAACTTGAGAAATTAAAAATTTTGTTTTCCTAATTTCATCGAGACCTGTCCTAAATTATGTAGTAGATAAAAATACTCATAATGCCCTTAAAAAGTTTAAATTTTAAATAAAAGTAGTACTTACTGTAACAGACGATAGTTTGCAGACATTTTCTGATGTCAGTTATTTTTCTGCCATGGAGCGATAGCGTTCGTCTCAACCACATAGCGGTAGATATGCAGAGGTTTTATTGAAAGAGAATGAATTCGAGCGTGGAATCGTGTACGCGAACAAACACAACGTGGATGACCGGATTCACTTCGAAAAACATCTTTCTATGAAAATATTACTAATCACAATAGTTAGATAATTAAACTAAATACACAATTTCATTCTAATCATTAGAGCCGTTCCCCAGAGACCAATTATGAATTTGGATTAGTATCCATATTCAAAACTTTATAAAAGCTCTATGTAAGTTGTAGTTACATCATTACAAAGAGCATATCACAAATTTAAAATTATACATTAAAAAAAGTTGTTGTCTGTAAAATCGGTTCACGGACGACAATTTTACGTGGTAAGGTCATAAGAAAACATTGATGAAAAATTATACGTCACAAGTCGAACGCTTGGGCTGATCGCGCCTCTCTGTCGCTTGTTCCGCGCTTAGGCTTGCGCACTCAGCTCACGCGGAACGTGACAATGAGACTTGCTTTTTCATGCATGCAGCCTGCGTTCATCGATTTATAAAATGTTATCACGTCAAAAAAAAGATGTTTGGGTGTCGAGAGTTTCGAAGTTTCTTTCATTTTAATTTAGAAGGGAATTACTGTAAAACTGTCAAAGTCATCTGTTAGTTACTTGAAGACTTACCTATGGAACTTGTTAGAAGCCGGGGCATGCCCACTCGTATGATAAAAATGCTTTTTGTAAGTGTAAGTTAGTATATAGCCAGATGGACGGTATGGCAGCTCATTAGATTCGAAGAAACAAACATTGATTCTTATGTTTTAAATATGTAAATACTAACAGTGCACCGGATGTGATTTACTATCAGTAACATATTTGGAACTTAGAACACACTATAACCCTGAAGGGTTCACTTACATTATATAAGAAACTTCCAATGAAAAGTTTATGCAGTACATCGTCTGTCTATTTATATAAATCTGTTATATTTCGTTTTTGCTCACACACAAAATGTAATCGCTTGCTTTCTATTCTAAGTTTTTTAATTCTTGACAGTTTGCGATTTTATTTTTCGATCTGACTACACTGTTGACCTGGCAAGGCCTCTACAGTTTCACCGGACTACATTTTCGATGTAACAAACTCCTGCTTATATTCGGTATCGTATTTATCTTGGCTAATATTTGCAAAATATATCACATCACTTTAGTCTAAATCTTGTTAGTGTCTTAGATTTAATCTATTATTAGATAGATCTCTTCTATCTTAGAAATGACAATTAAGTATATTGTTGAATTGTAAACAATGAGTTAATAATTATTTATTAAATTATACAGAGAGCGTTGAAGTCTTGAAATTTTGTATTAATATAAATCAAGTGATAAAAGTCAATGTCTACCTGTAAGCAGCCTTTAATATTAAACAATTAAAATAGGCCTCGTTCATGTCAACACAATATTCTCATATATTGCTATGGTTACTGAGTTATGTAGACTGCGAGCGCAGTAAATAAAATAAAATGGTTGCCCAAATTGACCAAAAACAAAATAAAATTCAAGCTAGATACGTATATATACAAAATATTTACATTTACAATTATAGTTAATACACCTGTTACCCGTAACTTTTTTCACGTGGAGATTACATTTTGTTCAAGGTAACACTGGTCAGATTATGGATTAGTTATACCCCAGTGAAAATCGGTACGACCATTTCGGAAATTCCACGCGAACAAAGTCGCGGGTAACAGCTGAATCTAAAATAAAATATCCTAAGTTGTTCCTTATGACTTCAGCTATCTGCCCGTAATAATCCTATGAAAATCAGTCCTACCGTTACAAAGATTCCACATCGACTAAGTGGCGGGTAACAGTTCGTCTAAAATAAAATAGCGCAAGTTACTCCTTACGAGATCAACTAACTATCTGCCAGTGAAAGTCCTGTGAAAATCGGTCTAACCGTTTCGGAGATTCCATATTGCACGAAGTCACGAGTAACAGCTAGTCTAAAATTACATTGCCCTAAGTTACTCCTAAAACTTTAGCTATTTGCCAGCAAAAGCCTCGTTAAAATTACCCGGAGATTACTCGAAACAAACTGACAAAAATTTATTAGATTGTTCTTTTTGTTATAACAATCGTATATACTATCATATCTATTTTCTAGAAAAGGTGTTATTTTGACATAGTAACATAGTTTTATTAAGTGATCAGTTCAGGGATTCTTTAGTGCGCCTGTATAAGTAGTAATCAAGTAGCGTGGCATGTTTTTGTACTCAATTGAATCGCAGTCATCATACGCATGTTAATAAATACAACGTACAAGGAAACCAGGAGCCTTCGCTGATTGAATCCAGACCTTAAATTAACTAACGTTTTGGTTCAACTTTGCTTTACATGGATTCTATTTTGGGTGTATGATAATTTCGTTTTTTTAAATGAAAACTTCTTTGGCTGCATTGAACTGGTTTTTGGGAATTTGGGAATCCAAAACACTTATGGGTTCGCATCACCGATGACCTCGACAATGCTCGTGACGTATTGTGCATGTGCCAAACTAACGAAGCGTACTATAGCGACCTGTTTACATGTAATATTGATATTTTGTATTGAGCTTATGTAGTCCCATTATATATTTGGTTAATTATTGTATATAATTCAACTATATTTGTTTTAAAAAATTAAAGAAAGAGCACAGTTATTCCATTGTTTTCAGTTTTCACTTCGGTCAGCTGTCCTTATGGTTTTTTAGAAGTGCCTTTAAAAAATTATGAACTAAAAAGTGTAAAATAATACTTTATTCACTTTATTTTACATAACACCTTGACTTATATTTAAAACTATAATTTAGGATCCAATTAGAAAGCTCAAATAATACCTATTAAACATTTTTTTCAAGTTCCCTAATAATATAGTAATACAATAACGAAAACTCCACCCAAATCGAAACAGTAGTTTTTGAGAAAATCGCTGCCATACAAACATACATAGAGTTCAAATAAAGAATCTCCTTTTTTTATTTTAATCGATTACCAGGATTTACCAAGATACTCTGTAGATTTTAGCGACGACCACAATCTCATATGATGGAAAACGATATTGTGGCCTGAAATGGTAACGCCCTAAAGCCAGAGCGGGACTGGCTCTGTCGAAATTACTTTACAATTTGAGGCGATGTAAACAGATGAGACACGTAAGAGATGAGAGGTGAGTAATGCTAGACTTAGTAGAATTTGGGCATAATTAGAATGACCGTCTAGATTATTTTTTTGCATTTTTGAAATACAAGGCTTATATATATATATATTTAATTTAATTATCCTCCTTTAGCACGTTATATGGATTTACCATTGAGTCAGAGGTGATATAAATATACCAGCGTAAATAACACTGATAAAAATATCTACTGAACTTTATCTTTGACATAAAAGCACATTCTCATATTAAACTGGGTGTTTCTGAGTAAACAAGGAAAACATGATATTAATATCTGGTTGTGCCCGTGACTTCATCCGCGTGTAACGGAATAAAAAAAACACAGTGATTAATGAAACAATCCGAATTTATCTGTATATCTTATATATTTGTAATCTGGAAAGGACCCACATAATCTAAATACAAGAAATAATAACAAATTGGTCATTCCATGTTTTAGGTTCACCAGGACCAGTAACAGTTTTTTAGGTAATAGTGTTAGGTTTTATAACAAAATTCCAAAACACGTTATCGATTTGCCGGATACTAAGTTCAAGCACTATGTCAAGCAGATTTTAATGTCTAAAGCCTATTACAGGGTGGATCAATATGTGAACGATGGTGACGTTAGGAAATGACGCCCTCTGTGTACATCCACTAAAACCGAATGTAATTATTTTATATATATATCAACCTACCATTTAAGAGCACACACTTTAATGTTAGTCTTATACCTGCGTGACGAAGCTTCGGATACTTGTCAGGCGAAAAACTAATAATGGTCGTACCCCTTTGTCATTTCAATAATAACTCAAAATTAGGGCTTCCAAGTTCCTTTGATGTGTGTAAAAGCCGTGGGCCCAGCTATCGTGCTGTATCTATCGTCATACGGTCAGATATTTCGTAACACACGACGGTAATGTGTACCCACACCTACATTTATTGCGAACATGGACAAAACTTTGTGACGATACACGCAGGTATAGGAGTAACATAATACTAATATTTTAATTTAACAACTGTAAAAACAACATTAACCCCTGGACTGTCCAAAACCATAAAGATTTAAATTCTATACAAACGAATGTAGACCTCATGAGGCATAGGTCAGTAGGCTCTTGGCAGCATACGCTTAAAAATACCTGATTTATTACAAAACTTTGAAAAATAACAAATGATGCATTGTAAAATAATAATTTTCATGTAAAATGTATATTTAAACAATTTTTTCATTTCTACGAACTTTTTTACTATACCATGAAATTTACAACGTACGATGTAGTGAAATTAAAAAATAATTGAAAACAAAATCCGCCATTTTGAGATCCGAGTCCTAAAAAATCAGCCGAGGGCTTGTAATATTCATTCATATATACTTCACATAACTCATTCTTATTATTATTTTCTTTTATCCTTTCTTTTATTTGCACTGCACGCAGTTTTTTTCTCCACGGTACCGCTGGAAGAAAATGCCAGCTCCCTAATGCATAAACCAAAAGGTATTCATTCATTCAAAGCGTAATTAAGACATTAGAATCAAGGTAAATTTATGAAAATTATAATTCGAACTAGACCTAACAAAGACAGAAATAATCTCTTTGTTATCTTATACTCTTCCTTGGAATATTATTCTTACGGCAGTAAACCAATAAAATGGTAAGTTTAGCGCCATCTGTTGTCGTTAAAAATGTAGTCTATTATTGCTTCTAAAGACGATTTTTTCTTACATTTATTTTCAATGAACAATTTTAGACTCTTAATTTTTTATTATAATAAAAAATTGTCCTAAAAAGTGATAAGGTTCAATAACTTGTAATATTTACAACACAAAATTAATTAGAAATTTACAAATTTAATCATAAACTTTATGCGATCGAAAAATAAAAATCATATTTTACTTATACAAAGTACAAAGTAAGTTATTACATTTATAGAAATATGTAATATATGTAATTGGCCAATTATTAGATTATATATTATAGTAATAATAGATTTAGAAAATGGTGGTTGAACGCTATCTATTAGCAATAATGCATATTAATTAATTACTGAACTTCATAGAATGTTAATATTTATTTATGTGAAAATAAAATGTTAACCATATTTCTTTCGTTCTATGTCTTAGTAATGTAATACTGTGGTAATGTTTATTTATGTCATAAAATACCCTGGTTTTGGATGAGGCTAAAGTCTACAGCTAAAGTTCTGAAGTAAAGTCCACCTGCAAAAAAGTACAAACATATTTACATTCTAATTATATGTATAGATAATAGCATTAATAGCTCAAATCGTCGGAGACCAGGTATTTTCTTTAAGGCTCTATCCTTTGGCACTTCGTAGGAACGATGCGTCACTTTGCGTCTTTAACAAATCTACCCTGGAGAGTGTTCATAAAATATGTTCGGATTGATACTTGCTACAGACTACCATTACTGAACGACTCGACATAATTTGAAATTCCATCCATGTCTTCTTGATGGTTGGAAATCATCTACTTTGCAGTTTTCGCGTGGGTTTTTTTCCACGTATGTAAATTCTTTGGAGTTAACTCCCAACGGCAGAGTTTTTGAATCAATATAACTTGAGCCTAACTAAATGAGCCTGTTCCTTTCTCAATGGCTGGGGTTACATCTGTGAATCCTTTCATACTGTTAGGTGTCCATGGGTGGCGGTGATCACTAATCCGCAAGTTCATTTGCCTCCAGTCGCATAAAAAATCTAAAACCGTTCCCCTACTGGACAGGAAATCTTATACAAGGGAAGGTGCTGGCTTTATGACTTCTTTTTTTTGTAATTCAAGAGAGCAAACAGACAAGGAGTCAACCTGATCATATTTGATAAACATAGCTATCTATATACAAGAAATACAGGAAACCAGGAATGAATCTTTAATAAGTGGCTATATCATAATTCCTAAAATTGAAGTTGGAACGCGTCACTTTGGCAATCGCAATAGTTCGTTCCACAACAAAATAAATGAATGGGAAAGAAAGCAAGAGTTGCGGCTGAAATAGGTGTTGTGGCATACATTTGTAACATATTTCTAACTAGATTTTGCTCACAGCTTCACTCGCGTAATTTAGACTTACCTGTCCCTCGGGAACATTGCTGTTTTACTAAATGAAAGGTACTCTATGTCCCTTTCTATTATGCAAAGTTTCATGTTGACCGTTTCAGTAGTTAAAGCGTAAAACTGTAACAAACAAACAAACTCATATTCGCATCTATAGTTTTAGTCAGAATAGACAATAATCCACAATCTTATTTGCCTAAAATTACTATTTTTAGAGCTCATGGATTGTGATACACGAATTTCACATTCTTTTACCAATTCTACAAGTAAGAATTTCACCAAACCCCTTGTTACAGTGTAGCCACGTCACTCGAACAACGTCCAAAATGCGGTGAAGACGATATAGATAGTCAAGCATCTATGAGTGTTTTCCAAATTTCTAAAGATTTACCAAGTGCGTCATAATATAAGTAAATCAGTTATATGCTTTGTGGTGGGGAGGGGAACTTTACGATAATACAATATAACACTCGTAGCAACCGCCCATTCGTATTTTCAACGCGAAGTAAATGAGTTCTTGATTTATTTAAAGTGTATTTTTTATTTGTGTTGTTATAAATAAAAGAGAGTCTTAGTGTTTTACAAAAGAAAATAATATGTGGCGGATTATTTTCTCAGGTTAGTTTAGTATTTTAGGTTGATTTAAGAAACTTACTTGTTTGTACGCTGTTTTGTATTTATCATAAAATTTCGTAGAATTTAAGATATTACATTATTTGTGATATATTGAGTTAAACAGCATAAAAAAATGTAGTATAGTATTCTTTTATGGTTACTAGCTAGTTTTGTTGTTTCATGGCAACTACATTTTTTGTACTTTTAAGTTTGCTATAACTCTTTAGGCTGTATGGAACAGCGTAATTATTTACATAGTACTGTGAATTATCCTCTATCAGACAGTAAAGTTTCCTCAAAATCAGTTCAACTGTTAACGGAGATTACCTCGGACAAGTAATTTTATTTATATGTGTAGATTACATATTGCTTTTGAGTATATATTTCAAATTAAAACAGTTAAAGTAATAAAGTGCAATAACAGTTAGTAAGATAAGTTCAATGATTTTGCACAGACATAGCTTTTCTTTATTTAGTATTCTGAAAAGATGTTATCTTAATGTAAAATATCTTAATGTAAAATAATTAAACAGTTTGGTTAATAAAACATATTGATAACATATCAACGCAGTTTAAAATATGAAGTCAGTGAATATATCTAACCGATACTATAAAATCGGTTATAAACAATCTGAAGAATAAATAAACGAATTAGTGTCCGACTGGATCGCGACCACCATACACTTGGTGTAACACCCGCCATAGTGGCACGCTTAGGCGTGTTGCGTTCCGGGGTCAGCCTGTGTATATCCAGCTGCTGAGGGGCTTTCGTGGTGGTAGAGCCGGTTGGGAGGATTCCTTAGGGTTCATTGTTTGGGGGGATACATTGATTGGCCGGCCAGGGAGACCTGTAGAAACGGTTTTTCCGCTGGCCGCCCGCGGTATAGTACAGGGGCCCAATTATGACTAACCACCATAAGAGGCTGCCCCACCATGCCGCGCATAATCTTGAGTAGGACCGTCGTGCCGGTTGGTGACCGGATTTTGGGGTCCCGGCGGCCTACCTCGGGGGGGTACGGGAGCCCTTCCGTCCGGCTGATCAGTCCGATCCCCCTTTAACATTTACCGAAAATTCAATCCAACCTACTTCCTACAGCAATGAAAGCTCCTTCATCTTCACGTCTTTTCTCCTTACTTCCTAATATATAATTAACCTACATGTCAGTACACAGAACAATTGCAAGTACAACAGCGGTGCATAACCCCACCACCGCCTTTTAGTGGAGTTCACTAACATCCGTGGACTTCACGCTAATCTTAACGCCGTCCACCAACACCTCGAGACCATCCGGCCTGCCATTGTTTTCCTAACGGAGACACAGATCCGCCGTCCAGCCGATACTTCTTATTTGCATTACCCTGGATATCTACTTGAAGAAAATTTTCAGGCTAAAGCAGGAGTATGTGCTTTTCTTCGGGCGGATGTGTGTTGCCGCCGTCTGCGCTGTATGGAGGACCCTTCCTTCTCCGTCCTTTGGGTACACGTGGACCTTGGTACTCAAAGCCGCATCTACGTATGCCTATACAGATCCCATAATGGGGATGATGATACTACTCGGTTGTTTGACTATCTTAGCAGGGCAATAGATGATGTCCAGGCGCAATTTCCGACTGCAGAAATGGTAGTCTTGGGGGACTTTAATGCACACCACGAACTGTGGTTGGGTTCCTCTAAGACTGACCATGCAGGACGAACTGCCCATGCATTCGCTCTTTGTCATGACCTAAAACAATTAGTAATCCAACCCACCCGGATCCCTGACATTATAGGTCATACACCCACCCTATTGGACCTTATGTTAACGAGCCATCCAACAGGATATACTGTGTCAGTTGCTTCCCCTTTGGGCACATCGGACCACTGCCTGGTTGTGACATCTGTGCCACGCACTTTGCCGCCATCTAATGTTGGAATTAAGCGCAAAGTCTGGCACTACTCGTCTGCAGATTGGGACGCCATGCGCGATTATTTTGCATCAATCCCATGGCAACAGCGCTACTTTGATGGTAAGGATCCTTCGGCGATTGCCGAAGGGATTGCTGACGAAATACGAGTTGGAATGGAGTACTACATTCCATCGTCTGAAATCGGCAGTAGTCGGTATGGACGCCCCTTTTTTTTTTTTTTTTTTTTTTTTATCCTGGAGAAATCCTCATGGATACCCTCACGTTGCCGGGGGACAACTTGAGGGTTATGCCGGACTCTTACCGGCTAAAACTCCAGCTTCCGCTTGCGCAATAATGGACCAGGGTGCGGGTTCACGATGTGCATGCTCCGCACCCTGGTGGTGCACTCCGATCGCCCGTTGATGACCTGTACGGGGACCTTCCTCCCGTGGAGAGATTCTCTCCACCTTGCCTCAATCGAAGCAGCGGATTAACCCGGCTTCGTCCTCACGGGTCTTCCTCCTATGCGACAGCGAGCGCCCCCGCGCTCACTGCCAGGAGGGGATGTTACGGAGGCCTCTGATGGTGGAGGCCTCCGCCTCGTCTGCTACGACGACCGGTTCGCCCACGGCGTACAGCGGGCGCCTCGACCGCCCTCTCTCTCTCGCGCTCCGCTTCCTCTTTAGCGAGCACAACTTCTTCACAAAAGGCGATGACCGCCGCCCATGCCCTCTCTCCGCCGACCATAGCGCGAACCACAGCCGGCAGAGATAGGTCATTGCCCACTACCGCCTCTAGGGCGCTCCGCTGGTTGGCCCAAGCGGGACATTCCTGCAGTGTATGCACTGCTGTGTCTACTGCACTGCTGCAGTGATGGCATTCTGGTGTGGGCTCCCTTCTAGCCACCTGGTGCAGGTACTTGCCGAAGCAGCCGTGCCCGGTCAGTACCTGCACCAGTCAGAAGGTGAGCCTGCCGTGCGTTCTTCGCACCCACTGTGACAGGACCGGTGTTACGGCCTCAACAATTCCTCGACCAGAGTTCGAGGAAGTTAAAATCGCGCCCCAAATCCTGGTCTCAATTCCTTGGAGGTGTATCCTCACCGCCTCTTTTTCAGCCGGGGCCACTCGCTCCCCCCGAGCTGCCTTCTCGCTACACCACCGGTACATGTCTGCATGGGAGTGGGCTACGAGCTCCCATGGTGCGGAGCCGGCCAGGAGGCACGCCGCCTCTGACGACACCGTCCGATAGCCCCTGATAACCCTGAGGGCCATGACACGTTGTAGTCTCCTCAGGGTACCGGCGCCGCATGCCGTCAGGGCATTGTGCCACACTGGCGCCCCATAGAGCACCATGGAGCGCACCACTCCCATGTACAGGGCGCGGCCCCCGGTACCAGATCCGCCCAGATTGGGCAGAAGACCCGTTAGCGCGTTGGCGCTACGCAACACCTTCGACTCCAGTTGGCGGAAGTGTGCGTCAAATCTCCACTTGCCGTCTAAGACCAGCCCCAGGTATTTCATGGTAGACTTGACCTCTATCCTGACCCCGCCTACCACGATGTGTGTGTCAGAAGGAGGTGCTCGTCGGCGGCCGTAGAAGCATACAGCTTCCGTCTTCTGTAGGGCCACCTCGAGCCCGAGCAACCTGATCCTTCTGACCACCTGGGCTACACTGGCAGTTACCAAACGCAGGGCGTCCCGAAGGGTCTCCCCGCGCGCCGTGACGAGGGTGTCGTCAGCGTAGCAGGTCACTGCTGCGCCAGGCAAGAGTGCTCCGCGCAGCGCCCAATCGTAGCCGATGTTCCACAGGAGCGGACCAAGCACCGACCCCTGTGGAACACCGCACGAAATCTCCCTCTGGTGGGCGCGCGCATCCTGCCCGACGCAGGTGACCTGTCGGCCCTCCAGGTAGGACCAAACCAGTCTACGGAGGTACCCCGGTATTCCGTGGTACCTCATGCCCTCCGCTATGCATTCCCAGGGGAGGCTGTTAAAGGCGTTAGCTATGTCTAACGACACAGCTAACAGCACTCCCCCCTGGGAAACGGCTTCTTCCGAGAGGGCCTTGACGCATAAGATCGCGTCGACCGTCGAACGACCCTCTCGGAAGCCAAACTGCACGGGCGATAGGTCCGGTCCTACACTGGAGAGATGATGGACCATACGTTGGACGACAACCCTTTCAAAGAGCTTGCCGACCTCGTCCAGCAACACAATAGGACGATAACCAGCCGGTGAGTCGACTGGTCGACCCTGCTTGCGAAGCAGGACGAGGCGGCCCACTTTCCACGCCATCGGAAACTGCCCTGTCTCCAGGCAGGTGTCATAGAAGGCGACGGAGTCTACCCCCTAGTGCCTCCATTGCCAGCACCCAGATGCGGCCAGGGATTCCGTCGGGTCCCGGGGCAGTATTCCTACCCCGGAGCCGTCTCACGGCCACGCCCAGTTCCGCGTCCGTAATAGGCGGGACGATATCAAGCCCATCTCCCGAACCCGCAGAGAGCACAGCCCTCGCCAAAAACGGGGGAGAAAACTGTTCTCTCTGCGGGAACAGTGCCGTCATGATCTCGTCCAACAGACGCGGTTCCAGGCTCTGGGTGGCTGGAGGAGCCCAAGGGCGCACGAACCCCAACACTGTCTTGTATGGACGTCCCCACAGATCGCCATCCACAGTCTCCAGCAGCTCCCTCCACGCTTCGGATTTGGCTCTGCGAATGGCGACCTGTAGAGACTTCCTAGCCTCTCTTAGTTCGCCATAGAGACGGGCCTCGATAGCCGCATCCCGTCCCCGTCTCAGCCTGCGGTGCCTGGAGTACCGTCGTCTCGCGACAACGCAGGAAGCCCGCAGACACGCGATGTCGCGAGACCACCAGTACACATGCCGCCTGGGAGGCCGGGACCGGACCCGGGGCATAGAGGCATCCGCGATACGTCTCATCGCGTCCCCGAACCAGCCAGCCTCCAGGGCGACATCCACAGGCCCCTCAGGTAGCGCAGGCCAGGCTGCGACTATAGAGGCCTCCACCGCTAGGTCCACTCTCAGCTTGGTGAGAGCCCACTTTGGGGCCAATGTCGAATCCGGGTTTGGAGGTGGAGGTGATGGAGAGGGGCAGAGGTCAAACCTGATGTACAGGTGGTCTGACAACGACTCTACCCCTTCCATCACTCTCCAACCTCTAATACGTCTGGCGGCAACAGGGGAAGCGAACGTAACGTCCACGATGGAACCCCCCTGTTGCCGCACACAGGTGTTGACCGACCCCCTGTTGACCACAGAGAGGCCGGCCATAATTGTCATATCCAGTAAAGCCCTGCCCCGCACGTCAGTAACGGGGGATCCCCACGCCGACGCCTTGGCGTTAAAATCCCCCGCCACGAGCACAGGACAGGGCGAAGTCTGCTCTAAGTAGACCCTGAGGTCTTCGAGGAAGTCCTCGAATTCAGCGAGGGGGCGATTGGGCGAGAAATATACGCCGACCACGGCCACACCCCCCCACTGAACCGCGACAAAGCCTCGTCCCTTTTTCTTATTGATGAGGAAGGGAGTCCCAGCCGACGTCGAGGTGACGATGGCCACCGTTCCCGACATATCCCCTGCCCAGTTATCCCTGGGAGGGACGTTGTAGGGTTCGGCGACCACCGCCAACCCTATCGACCACTCGGCCATGGTCTGGAGTAAAAGATCCTGAGCCACGGCCGAGTGGTTGATATTGGTCTGGAGGAAATTATGGGCCATAATGATCCTAAAGTTCCATTGCCTCCCCTCCCGCAGGTCTCACGGAGACGCTGGAAGCGGCGTCGGCCGCTTTCCCAACATGAACCTTCTTGGCCGGCCTTCCCTTCTTCTTCTTCAGGGAGCCACACGTTTTGCCACCCAGTTTGTGGTTGGCCGGTTTTTTAGCGTCTGCACAGACGGGGCAGTGCAGTGCTGCAGAACACCCAGCAGCTTTATGGCCAGCCACACCACATCGGAAGCACAGTTCGGTACGGTCTGTATCCGACGTGCATGACTGCCTCACGTGGCCAACCTCTAGGCACCTGAAGCACCGCAAGGCTCTCGGCTGCAGGAGCTTCGCCTGGACGGCGACCCACCCCAAGAGAAGTCTGCCCTCCTGCGTTACCTTCTTCGCGGCAGCCACCGGGCAACGCACGAGCACACTGCCCGACCCGTATGGCGCGCGGCGAACTTCTCCCACCTTAACTTGTTCGGCAGGACAGCCTCCTCTCGCAGCTACAGCCCAGGCGATCTCCTCAGTCGTGGCAGAATCGTCCAAGCCCGTCAGGCGCATTTCCACACATCTGGGGGTCCTGGAAACTTGGACCATTCCTGCCCCCACTTTTTCGGAAAAGACCGTCCTGAGCTATTCCGCCAGCCGATCCGCCTTGCCGGCACTCGTCGCGCCGGGCACCTCAAGCTTACGGGCTCCGGTTGCCGTCTCTCGGATCTTCAAGAACGGTATGTCAAGGCTAGCGATATCCACCTCTCGCTTCGCCATCGACAATACCGCCTTGTAATCCACGCCGTTGTTGACGGCTTCCGGCTGCAACGTTAGCACCACGGCCGACGAGCGAGGGATGGCCAACTTGGCTGGAGTCATCTTTGGAGGGGAAACCTTGCCTTGGGTAGAGCGCTTCTTGGCTCCCCTTTTTACGACCGTAGTCCACGCATCCCTGGCTACGGTGGGTGCAGCCACAGACGACGGAGGAGGGACAGCCGGAAGCGGCTCACTCGCTCCCGACAGCTTGGCAGGCGCCTTCTTCTTTTTCTTCTTTTTGCCCTTACCTGTCTGCGTGGCTTCTTTTGAAGCGGGAGCAGCTGGCCTGGGCTCCTCAATCACCTCTACCACAGGTGTCTTCTGAGCGGCTTTGCGATCAGCCGCCAGCGGAGGACGCAATCTCTTCTCAGGGAGAAGCCGCTCCTGCAGGGAATCGAGGCGCGCATTAATGATGTCGCCCATCGTGTGCAACATCCCCTGCATTGCCTGCTGCAGCTTCTCCTCTGTTACCATGTTGGAGGGTTGGCTCGTACGCTCCACCTGTCGCGGCTGTGTCGTCGGAGGGAAATTCTCGCGCGCCATTCTTTTACGAGCCGGAGGGGAGCTGGAACCCACCGTCTCAGTCGGCATAGGGGTCGGAGTAGACCGAGCTTCTGCGACAGAGTTAAGGATACGGGCCTTTAAGACCTCCGTCTTAAGCTCTGAGACTTCCTTGCGGAGCTCACTCAACTCTGCCGCCTGCTTAGCCTCTCGCACCTTCAAATCCGCGTAGGCCTCCTGAAGCCTGAGCAGCTCCTCGGAGGCCGGTAGCTTAGCGAACACCCGGACGGCGTCTGCGATGGAAGCAGCCACCTCCTTCAAAGCGCCCTGGCATTCGCCTTTCAAATTCTTGGACTTCTGGGTGATCTGTAGGATGACGTCCACATCACCCAGAATCCTTTTTTGCAGGTCTAGGGCTACCTGCCCCTCTGACCGCGTCAAATTTTTTGGACGCGCGCTGAAGCCTAGCTCTAGCAGCGACGTCCTGTATGTCCTCCTCGGCTTTGAGGAGGAGTTCTTCCTTCTTAAGACGGACAACTTCAGCTTGCATACTCGACAAGCCAATGTATTCATCCGCCGTCGCCGTGAGGCCCTTCTTCCGTTTCTTCGGGTTTTCCGGCCTCTTCTCCGGGACTTCCGTGTCTGACGCAGACTCCGCAGACAAACACACTTCCATCTCCGCGTCCTGCACGGTGTGGAAAAACTTGCTGCGGTAGGGCGACTCCCTACCGCCAGCCAATTCCACCGAGACCAGCGTCGCATCACTCCGTCCGCTGGACAACGAGAGGCGATCCAGCGAGGGAGCTCTCTCCAACAGTACCATAGGTACCGGCAAACCTTTGCCCCCCCCAGAGAACGCGGGGCTGCCTGAGCTGGGCTCAGGGAGGGATTCTCCTGCGCCAGAGGCGCAGGTACCCTCCTGGGGTAGTTTATTTTTAAGCTTTGCCACATCCATATTTACTGCCTGATCGGTAGTCCGTAAGCATGCCATAGTCATCGTTCCGGATATAACCAAATCCAGATCACTCGCACAATCGGTGTCCATACTACTCGCCAAGGTCGTTGTAGGTTGGGAATCACGCAAAATTTTGCCCCCCCCAGAGAACGTGGGGCAGCCTGAGCCCGAAGGCCCAGGGAGGGATTCTCCCTTTCGGGTACCCTCCTGGGATAGTAAACTTTTAGATTTTGCACTATCCATCTTCGAGCTTAACTACTCCTCCAGTTCGCGGTACGCCTGCCGGGACCGGTATAAACAACCGGCCCCGCCAGCCGCTACCCGGAACTGGGCCGTTGGGGCTCAAAAATGAGCTCTCATCCGCCCCAGCCCGGTACTGGGAGTGCCGCTCACACACCACCCCCAGGAGCTTTTTACGACTCTCCAGTCGGCCAGAGATCAGCCGCCGGTCAACATGACCGACGTTGCCCAGGGTGCGCCACGAGGAGGCTCTCTGACGTGCACCCCGGTATGGACGCCCCTGGTTCAACCACGAATGTGCTGATGCCGTTAATCACAAGCAGACCACATATCGTGCTTGGATCAAGGGTCGCGCAAAGAAGGATCCCAATATCAAAAACCTCAAAGCAGCTTACAACCGTGCCACCAAGTCCTGTAAGAGAGCTTATGTCAGAGCTGATGCCCAGCGAGTTACTCGTATTGGTCAGAAATTAGTAGATCATCCGACTAACAGTCGAGCCTACTGGAGTTTGGCCAAATCGATACAAGCTAATTTCTGCCAAACATCACTGCCACCACTGAGGTATACAGATGGATCACTTGCCCACGACCCGCGTGAGAAAGCTACTTTATTGGCCAACATCTTCGCGGCTAATTCTAGAATCGATGATCGCAGCACTCTACCTCCAGTGATACCGAGAAGCGATGTCGCAATGCCAGAAATCCGTATAAAGCAAAGTGACGTTCGGAAAGAGCTGCTTTCGCTTGACGTTCGAAAAGCCAGTGGACCTGATGGTATCCCTCCTGTGGTCCTTAAGAAATGTGCAGCCGAGTTGTCCCCAATTCTAACACGCTTATATCGCTTATCCTATTTTTCTGGTACTGTGCCCCAGGTTTGGAAGGAGACTAATGTGCAACCGATCCCCAAAAAAGGGGACCGTTCAGACCCCAACAACTATCGCCCAATCGCCGTAACCTCAGTGTTATGCAAAGTCATGGAACGGATAATAAATATACAACTTATTCGATACCTAGAAGAGCACTCCTTAATTAATGATCGACAATATGGATTTCGTCCGAAACGATCAACGGGTGATCTTCTAGCGTACGTACTGCATCGCTGGGGGGAAACGATTGATAAACATGGTGAAGCCGTGGCAATTAGCCTCGATATAGCAAAGGCTTTTGATAGGGTTTGGCATCGAGGTCTTCTATCCAAACTGGAGGCATACGGTCTCCATGACAACCTGTGTAGATGGATCTCCAGCTTTCTGCATGAACGTAGAATACGTGTTCTTGTCGATGGTCACAGTTCGCAGTTCATGTCAGTTAATGCAGGAGTTCCACAGGGATCTGTGCTTTCACCAACCCTGTTTCTAATGCATATTAACGATATGTTAGCCTCCGGTTGCATTCATTGTTATGCTGATGACAGCACAATTCATGGTGGGTATAGCAGTAAGCCCTCGAGTGGTCGTGGCGAGACTGAGAAAATGCGGGCTGATCTTGTCACTGAACTCAATCAGTCCTTGGAACTCCTATCTCTATGGGGAGCAAGCAACTTGGTTGAGTTCAATGCCAAGAAAACACAGGTCTGCGTGTTCTCATGCAAAAAATCCCCTTTTTCTCCTCCCCTCACTCTTCAGAATGACTCGCTTGCAAAGAGTGACAGCTTAAGTATCTTAGGGATCGATATCTGCTGTGACCTTAACCTCAGGGACCATGTTGTGAGTGTTATCTCCGCAACATCTAAGAGATTGGGCATCCTGAACAGAGTGCGACGGTTTTTCACGCCCGGTCAGCTAAACCTTCTTTACAAGGCACAAGTTAGGCCGTGTATGGAATACTGTTCGCATCTCTGGGATGGTTCCGCCCAATACCTCCTCGATGCCCTAGATAGGTTGCAGCGGCGGGCTGTCCGCATTGTGAATGATACAGACATCACTAACAACCTTGAACCGCTACAGTTACGAAGAGACATCGCCTCATTGAGCGTGTTTTATCGGCTGTATCATGGCGAGTGTTCTGAAGAATTATTTAACCTCATCCCATCTTCTCCTTTCCACTTCAGAACCACACGGGCAGGTACGCGGCTCCACAGATTCACAGTAGAAACCTTCTCAGCAAGAACGAAGAAGTTCGAAAATTCTTATCTTTGTCGTGCTGTGAAGATGTGGAATCGCCTCCCGACTAATGTGTTCCCTCCCTCTTATGATATGGGGTCCTTCAAACGAGGCGTGAAGAGGCACTTTTGCAGGTCGGCATGATGACGACGACTGCCGTTGGTATTTAACACCGACAGTCGCCGTTGTTTTTGGACTGTACCGTACTTACCATCAGGTATCGTACAGTCATTTTGGCGAACTTATATAAAAAAAAAAAAAAAAAAAAAAACGAGAATTATGAACTTCCTAGAATTATGTGATTGATTAAACTAGCCAATTATTTAATAACTACAGATTATCAATACATATTACAAAACAAAGTCGTCTGCCGCGCCTGTCTGTCTGTCTGGATATTCACGATAAACTCAAAAACTACTAAACGGATTGTAATGCGGTCTTCACAGATAGATAGAGTAATTTTTATTTTTATTTATTTATTTTATAAGGCACACATTACAGATAATAAGTATACATGTTACAGTTATGATTAATAGTATTTTTAGTCTGCTATATTATCCAAATTTATATGCATGCACATCTATGCTAAATAAAATACAATCATACTCGTACAAACATATACAAGTATCCTATTTTAAATTATACAATATTGGAATGATAATTTGTATTTATAGACTACGCTTCGAAATTGACTCAGACTTAGGTGAAAGATGTCTATGTCAGTATCGGTACTGCAAGTGACACAATGTGTGATATTATTATATGAGCGGCACATGCTAGCAATCGGATTGTTAAAAGAAATGTTATTTTTATAGAAAGAAATATGAAATAGACTTTTACTGCGACCACGAATATTAGTATTAAAATTAAACATGTATAGTAATTGTGGGCAGTCTATAATATTATTAACTATTTTATATAGATAAATTAATTTGCTTGCTTTCCTTCTACTAGACAAAGATGAGATTTGAAAATATTCGGTACGTCGAAGGTGATTAGGAAATTTTCTTTTCATCCCGTGTCTAAGACAGAGCGTCTTTAAACAGTGTTTCTGTATTCGCTCAATAGTTTCTGTATGAACCAAGTAATAGGGGGACCAGACTACAGAGGCGTATTCGAGTATAGGCCTTACTAAAGTTTTATAAAGGAAAAATGCATGTGTGACCATGCATGTTTCACGAATGTATATGTGTATTTGGTATCTGACTACTGTGTTATGTGACCTATTTCAGTCCGAAAAGGGCAAAAAAAAACAGCCCACCACTGAGTGCCTAGGTGTGCAAGTGTGTGGGGTGATCGTGTAAGTGTAGAACATGTGTAAACCACTGTATTCGCGCGACTAACATACTCGAGGGCTCCACACCGAGGGACTACCTAGGCTCGAGCTGTTACAAGAAAAATCGCGACGAGTGTGCGGGATCGAATCTTCACCCCCCGCTCACGGCGGCGTGAGCAGAGAGATTCGCGAGCGTGGGCGCAAACACGCATCTTTTGAGAGGGGATCGAGCTAAAAAATAAAGTACAATGGCACGGTGCCGATTTAACTAAATAATTACGTAACAAATCGTAATGTATCGGTCTATTTTATATGAACACGCGGGTTCGAACTGATGTTTTGATTAACGCGAATTTATTTATGCGCGGCGCGGGTTAATTGTTGTACCGTAGTCGCAACGGCCGGGAAAGCGGAGATTGTGTTTAAGAGCCCGAGCTCAGACGTACTATTAACGAGCGCGTTAAATGCTATTATTTCTTGTACATCGTGTACTAAGAGAAGTCGAGCTATCCAGTCGATACCGGAGGTCGATACTGAAGCCGCGATAGGTGGCGCAGGAGTGGACAGAGCCTTTTGAGGCTGGGGCTTGGCTTTAGGAGCCGAGGGAGCAGGCAGGGAAGGCCTTACGCGCCAAGAGAGCGCGCTCGGCGCAGGAGCGGATGCTACCGGCGCACTGGAGGTACCCGGCAGGTCAGGAAAGCCTTCTGGCTTTGTATGGGCGGAGGCGGAGGCTGATTCGTCCGAGACGGCGGGCCGTGCACCTTGGACCGGGTCGCACGTCCACCGTGGCGGGGACGGGTCGAGCGAGGCGCACGGGGACACCCGCGATAATTCGCGGTATGACCCGTTAGCTCGCAGAGGACGCAGCTCGGAGGCTCGGTGGATTCAGGAGTGAGGGGGCACTCCCTAGTGGAGTGATCCCCGAGACACTTCACACACCTGGGACGCAGGTGGCAGTGCCGGGCGGAATGACCGTACACCTGGCAGTTGTGACACTGCGAGGGTACCTGGGACTTGCGAGGAGGCTCGACGAAGACTGGGGACAGGCCGCAAACAGAGTTGAGGCTGAAAATGGCCTTGCCTTCCAAGGTGCGGTCCAGTGTGACCATCACTAAGTTGAAGGGGGCCTTCGTACGGGGGTGGTGCATGCGCTGCACACTCCGGACTGGGAAGTCCTGACCGTGCAGGCAATCGGAGATGTCGTATTCGGTGAGTTCTGAAGGAACTCCTCGAATGACGACACGGAGGAGGCGCTCTTCCTCGAGAGCGTGAGTGAAGAAAGAGAGCTGTCGCTCCCTGAAGTATCTAGTGAGCTTGCGATGCTCATCGCGGGTCGATACACGGATAGAGATGCCGGCAACAGAGTAGACGGCGGAATTGTAGACGATTTCTTTCGACTTAAGGTCGTCCGTAATCTCTACCCAACGGGCTTTGTCACGGAAGGTGACGGGAGGCGGTGGGCGTGGCTTCTTAGCTTCCGCAGCCGAAGCTTTAGCCGGGTTCGCGGCAGAGGGCGTAGGAGAGGCTCGGGGCACCCGAGCGCCACCTATATTGGATTGCTTTGGGACTGAGCGTCCCGCAGCCGAGTCGCTGTCGGACGGATTCACGGCAGCGTGGGCGTTTACCGCGGCACGTTGTAACGGATCTATAAAGGCCCCTTATAGAAAAAAAAATATTTATACGAACAACTCCATCTAGTTAGAATTATAAAGAGTTTTCCATACTTGGTCAATATTGGTGTATCGAAATTTTGACAAACATAATAATAGTACGATAACGTAACTAGCGCCAACTTTGGAAACTTTTATAATACAGTTTAAATAAAAGGAATAAAGGGAAAATACATATTATATTATATTCGTAAAATTTTGTAATATGTATTAACAGTTATTGTGAATTAGATTAAAGCAAAAAACAGAATAAAATCTTTATGCAAATATAGAACTTTGTAAAATCATAGACAAAAGTGAAGAATTTCTATTGGTTGTACTTTGTTTAAAATAAATGACCAATGGGGAATCAAATCAGGCATCATTGTTTAAGATTATGAATGGAAAAGTAGGTCAACGATTATTTAACAAAGGGCACTATAGAAACTTGTTTAATTTTCGATGCTTGAAACAAAGGATGGACTGTTGTTTAAGATTATGAAAAAAAAGTAGGTCAACAATCATATAACAAAGGGGAACTATAGAAATTTGTTTATGTTTAATGCTTGAAACAAAGGATGGATTGTGGTAGAAGGAGGAATAAGTGGTAAATTAAGAACGGAAAAAACCCGAAAAATATCAGTAATTTCGAGGAATGAAAGGACTGATTGTTTGACGAGATTTAGGAGAGGGGCACATGGATAAAAGGGGTTTCAACTAAGGAATCGGGGCTGTTTAAAGAGTTTTTAGAATCAGAGTGCTTTAGCGGTCGTAATGACGGTCTAAGGCAATTTAGGCAGTTTAGAAAAGTGAGAGAATCAGAGTGCTTTAGCGGTCGTAATGACGGTCTAAGGCAGTTGATAGAATCGGGAAGTGCTTTAGCGGTCGTAATGACTATCTAGAGGCAGTCTAAGGCAGTTTAAAGAGTTTTTACAATCAGAGTGCTTTAGCGGTCATAATGACGGTCTAAGGCAGTTTTAGAAAAGTTAGAGAATCAGAGTGCTTTAGCGGTCGAAATGACGGTCTAGGACAGTCTGAGGAATCGGGAATTGTAAGAGTGCTTTATCAGTCGTAATTATAGTTTGCGCATAGAACAAAAGTAAATAATGTTCTTCCAAGTTAATATTCGATTTACTAGTAGTTAGGGTGTTAATAGTAGTCTCATATAGTGCGCGTGAGTTTTGCTAATAGTGTTAGGGAGATCCCACAGTAATTTAGGTGTTGTAGAAAACGAAATATCAATTAGTTTCCGTCGTAGAAATATTGAAATATCTAAAAGAAGAGGTATTGTTGTGTTAAGCATTGTAGTCGGTAATTTGTATTTAGAAAGTACATTTATTAGATCTACGAGACTGTAAGTAATTTAAAATTATACATTATTATATATGTACACTATAACTACTAATTATAGAATTCAAACAAAACACATACATACATACATAACACTACTGTACATAAGCCAAAGGTTTTGTAGTTCTGATAATACTATCAGAATGAGGTAAAATTGGCTTTGGTAAATTCGTGACAATGTTATAATTCAGTAATACATCATTCCCTAAACTGAGGTGATTCCACTACACACGCTTTTACTCATCAATGTTTTATTATAGGAAGTCCCAGTAGGCGTTGAATTGAGTTGGCACCTAACGCATATGCGTATATAGGTTAGAAGCGTATATACGCTTCGGCGGTTCTTGAATTCTCTCTCACTGTCAAGTAAAACTAGTTTGCTGGATAGTGAAGAGGTTCCTGTAAGCCTGAAGACGAACTAGGTAGTTGTCGGCGATACGTTTGCCTTGACCCGTGGAATGGTTTGGTCTTAGAGGCATAGTTCCTCTTCACCAAAGTACGAACCGGTAGCCTTCATTGTCCGACATCATCTACCTAGTGAATCTTCCGCCTGGTGTTAGTCGGCTCTAGCCTTGACGTAACTCATTCGACATCCTCTTGTGTTTATAATACAAAAGAATGTGTATTGGAATACACTGAAAGTTATAATAAGCCTCTTTGTTAATGTCACAACCCCACACACAACTCTTTACAGACATATCAACTAACTTCAGTAAATATACATCTAATGTTAAATATATCAAATATTTATTAGTTTGAATTCTATAACATAGTAGTAGAATTTTATATTATATAAGGTAAGCTAAATATATTTCAACCCATTTATTTAAAAGGTATATTTGTTAGATCTACAAGAGTGTGAGTAATTTAATATTATACTTTGTTTATATGTACATTGTAACAATCATCATAGAATTCAAACAAAGACACATACGCACATAACACTACTGTACATCAGCTAAAGGTTTTGTAGTTCTGATAATACTATCAGAATGAGGTAAAATTGTTTCGGATAGATTCGTGACAATATTGTAATTCATTAATACGTACATCATTTTCTAAACTGAGGTGATTCCACTACACAAGCTTTTACTCATCAGTGTTTTATTATAGGAAGTCCCAGTAGGCGTTGAATTGAGTTGGCACCTAACGCATATACGCTTCGGCGGTTCTTGAATTATCTCTCTCTGTCAAGTAAAACTATTTTGCTGGATAGCGAAGAGGTTCCTGTATGCCTGAAGACGAACTGGGTAGTTGTCGGCGATACGTTTGCCTTGACCCGGGGAATGGTTTGGTCTTAGAGGCATAGTTCCTCTTCACCAAAGTACAAACCGGTAGCCTTCATTGTCCGACATCATCTACCTAGTGAATCTTCCGCCTGGTGTTAGTCGGCCCTAGCCTTGACGTAACTCATTCGACATCCTCTTGTGTTTATAATACAAAAGAATGTGTACTGGATTACACTGAAAGTTATAATAAACCTCTTTATGAATGTCACAACCCCACACTCAACTCTTGTACAGACCTACCTTAGTATTATATATATATATATATATATATATATATATATATATATATATATATATATATATATATATATATATATATATATATATATATATATATATATATATATATATATATAATCAAATAATTATTAAAGTTTGAATTCTATAAAACTCAAGTAACATTCTTATAATTTCAATGAGGAATATATGTAGGTCAAGTTTAATTAAAATTAATCTAAATTCTATATTTTAGGATTATATGAGCATACATAGATAACTAAGAAAGGAATTATGTTTAAGTGATTGTAGTGTTAAGTTTATTTTTCCAACAAATTCATGTAATTATACACCACACCATACCACACTACACTTTTTGTATTGTTGATTTGCTAAAGGGACAAAATAGCCCTTATGCCTATATAGTCAACTACCACATTCACGGCTAAAATGTGTATTGAATAGAGTTAGCACAGCATTAATTAATTAATTTATTGTTATATATTAACAACATTGGTAAAATGAATAATCTGTGTGGGATTCGGTTAGCACATTATAAAGTAATGGTGACTGGAACCAATCAGATGTTCAACTACCAACCTAAATTAATATCTACAATATCATTTTGTAATACAAATGCTGGTGCTGATTTAACTCTGCACATAATGCTACTAAAACCTATCCACTATCCTTCTGGAACTAGTGTGATTTTAATAATTCATTACTGGTTATGTCTACCATTTAAAAGGCAGTATTAATCCGATGGGTGTGTTAGCGAAATCTCTATGCAGGCTACTGTGATTCCTCCAAACAATCTGAATACTTGTTAGGGTGTTTCTTGTCTTCCCTATATCCATATCCGTCGATCCACACTGTGTTAGACGCCAGACGAGTGGATTGGAGCTGAGCTTTGTCTCCCTCCTACTTATCCCAGTGTCTATTTTGGCCTTCTTTCCTGTGCGGGGAGGTTTGGATTGAAGCAAGTTACTTATTTTCTCCTCGGTTGACTTTGTCACCTTGGAGCTTTCGCTACTTCGGTGAGGATCATGGTATGTCCCATAGTAGACTAGCTATAATCACTTATTAGATTAAAACATTATATTTCTACATTATAAAATTAAGGAGCTGGTTCCAGAATCCTTTTATCCTGCCTTTTGCCCTTAACTCCCTAGCAATGCTTGTGGTAGTTGACTATTGGGTGTCACTGTAAATTCATAAGTGCTTCTAAGAGGCGGGACTTGGGACGGTATTGGGGCCTCCCCCCCTTCCGGGGGAAATTAGGGGACATTTTAACACAACCCACATACACATAATTAAGACACAATTATATTTTTATTATATCTAAGATTATGATGTACGTTGAAACTAAATGAACATATTATGAATACAGTGTTACATATAGATATTATCTTTAATTTAATTATTTGATTTTGAATTACATTTATAACTTATTGTCATGAGTTTGCTAAAGTTCTAATTATACTAGATTTGATCTATGTAATGTTTTCTGAGTACCAGATTAAAAGAATTTGTTTACTATAACTTTGTTTAAATTCACAACGTAGAAGGGTCCTAATTTCTAAACGATCATGGCAATAATTATATCAATATAACGTTTAAACCAGGATTTTATATCTTTGGTTAGCTAATACATGGCAGATAGTGAGATAGGTGTGTAGTGGCGACTAAGCTGTCAGAGTATGGCGAAGGGG
The DNA here is from genome assembly GCA_035772565.1 of Antheraea assamensis. Lineage (NCBI taxonomy): Eukaryota > Metazoa > Arthropoda > Insecta > Lepidoptera > Saturniidae > Antheraea > Antheraea assamensis. The sequence goes on along the minus strand of JAQQSE010000112.1, from coordinate 942,550 downwards.
TGGGTCGTTACAACGTGACGGTTGTGAAACCGTCTGTATCGGCGGACGACGTAGCGGGCGCGGGCGCGGCCGCGCGAGGCGCGTCGAGCTCCATGTCGGAGTCGGAATCATCGTCGGAGTCGTAGTCGGACGGCGCGAATGGGTCATCGCGGAAACAACGCGGGACTTTATACTCACTAACATTGCACGCATAAGTGCGTCTGAGTCTATCGAACTCGGATACTAGCAAAGGGTTTTCCTGACGCGCGAACATATGGAACCGAATAAGGTCCTCGAGTTGGACGGTGTCGTCTAGGGCCTTAGGGGCCTGAAGGGGCCGCGGGATTGCGGGGGTGGACATGACTAACCTCCCTGCCTGACGGCCAGGGGGGTGCGCCTAATTCAAATCTAACAGACAATCCGTGTCCGGGCCAAAGGGAAACGCGACGCGACGCGAACGCGAATCTTCTCTTCGTAGCTATACATGGCGCGGCGCAAAGAACGACGCTCTGCACGGCACACGACGCGCTGCACGATTCTCGAAGCGCAGCACGGGGCACGACGCGTAGCACGGCGACTCGACGCACTGCAAACAGTGTGCACGGCTTCGTACCGAAAAGTGCGGTTTAAATGGTGCACTAATGGAGATGCACCGTCGCTCTGAAAAGAGCGTACAATCGACAGTAGCCGTTCGAACACACTAAACTTCCGGACACTCACGAAAATATCCGACAACTGCGCGCGAGTTGCCGAACGAACGGACCGTCAGAGCTGCGAGCGGGCACGTGTGCACTCGACCGCTGCTCGAACGAGACTCCCATTTTTTTTTCGCTAATTTTTGATCCAACTGTTGTTACAAATTCCTTTTTCCTACTAATTGTTGAGAATCCCTTTTCTTAACAAGCTTGACCTACTTTTAAAAACTAATACTAACTACGACTACGGGAATATTTACAGAAATCCATTTATTTCTAGAACAATACCAATAATTATAAATACCTTAATATCTAAAATGTTAGATAACATAATAGAAATATAAATTTATGTACTTTATTCAAACGATATCCGTTTATCGATTGCTGCTGATGTTTTAAATCTGTACTGGACTTCAGTTATATATAGTTCAATTGTCTTTTAAAATCCATATTTTCATTTGATATCTTTTTAATTTTCAGCAACATTTCTGATCTTGTGCAACAATGCAATGAGCTTTAGTCATGAATGGACGCCTTTTAATAGGGATGATTTCGATGAAAACTATAGCCCAGAGTTTTTTCCACCTCCGCCACCTCACCGGGGTTGGGGTCAGTATGGGGGCAATCATAATTCACCAAGCCAAGGAGATTTCTCTTCAGAAAATAAGGTTTCGAAAGAAAGTAGCGTGGTAAATGGTGAACCACCTTGCGATGAAATTTACAGCGGGGAGATTTTTCCACGTTATCATCCACATCACTGGGGTTGGGGTCCTCATGGTCATCACGACTATGACCCATTTATTCACAACCACCAAGGTTCCTCTTCAAGAGAAGGGGCTTCAGAACAAAGTAACATGGTGAATTTTGGACCATATTCAGATGAAATGAAAAGCCCAGATTTGATGCTAAATCATAATAAGTATGTATTATTCATATTTTAATTATGTTGAAACAATGGGTTTTCTTCTAATTTTATAATACGCATAGAGTATTTACCTGAAACTTGGGCTTGTTTCTGTGTAACGCAATTAAGGATTCGGACTAGAACCAATTTCAAAATTTGAATCAAATCATTTGTGTCTTTGAGTAATGATTATTTTGCAAATAATTATTGTACGCATTCGTCGCAAGTAATACACCTACCAATGAGATGCGAGCGATTGCATCATATTTGACAGACTTCATGTTGCAGTGACTTTACTATCTAAGGGGTCGTGAGCACGGGGCTGGAATGTGATTGATTTTAGTACGACGAGCATAACTGTCACTTCTGTTTCTATGTATATAAATATCAACTGTTTAAAAGATCATAACCCAAACTAGTCTTAATTTGAAATTAAAGGAAGTGTTTAATTTATGTTGTCAAATAAAAATAAAATATATATGGGAATGAAAAGAGAGAGAGCATAAATCTCTACGCAAATTGCATTATACTAAAGAACTTACAGTTGGCCAAAGATAACAGAACTTGTTCAACAGCGAGTGACGTCTACCTACAGCTATCATATTATTTATTTTCTACATAAATAAAATTAAGAGGTCAGCCGTTATGTGCGTATCACTCATAAACTAACTGCTGGATAGATTCTAGTATTATTCTTTTAAATTTTACTTATTAGTCTCTTGGCCTTTATCTAAAAATAAAAATTAATTTTTGAAGCGGCTCAGTGGGTTATGTGTTCGGACACAATATCGAAGGATGTAGGTGCGAATCCTAGTAACTGAGTCAGAGCTTTCGGTGAAGGAAAACATTGTGATTAAAACATAACATTGGTGGTAGCTATCACCCTCAAATTGAAAATCTGCCACCATCTACCTGTTAGTGTGTTCCGGCAGCTGCACTTGAGAGCCAGTCTCCCTCTAGGTTTAGCGTGACTATCATCTTAGACCAGATCATCATATAATATCATATGAAATTGTGGTCAAACGCTTTTTTATAAGCACTTGTTAATGATGTGTGTATTGGGGCAAGGGGTTTAGTGACCGTGCGCTGGAAAGGGGAAGTAACCGAGCAACAGTGTCGTTTGTTTATAACAAAATTACAAAGAAATTTTGTAAACATTGTATATTTTTGCTTACAATTTTTTTCTGGTTTTTCCTCTGTACATAAAATATATTATTAAGGTGACAAACAGCGCAGACGAAGATACTTCTAGAAGATTCAGCTAGTTCTAAATAGTTTTTGATTATTGTGTCAGTATGACAAACGAGTAGAGATTAAATCTGGATAGGATATTTTTACGACAATTTGTACACTCAAATGTAACTAAGGTAAAAAGTTCATTAGTTCAGCAATATTTACGAGGGGTGAACGCGTTTTAGTATATAGAAGCTGTTGTGACTAAAAAGACATAATTATAAGAATTTGGTTTGACAATGTAATCAGGTACACCATTATAAATTAAAATTGAACGAGCATAATGCTAAGTGATGATATACCCGAAGAACACGTTAATATAGACACGGAACCAGTGATAAGCTGTCTAAACCAAAGAGGTTAGGTACGTAAGTATAGTAAGGTGTCTAAGGAAGTTATGAGTATAATCACCACGACAGGCCACGACGTATTCGCGATTTAAAACTTTGAGAAATACACAGTTCAATGTTTTCAACTAACGGTGGTACTCCTAGAACATTTCTCAGGTTCAGGTTTTCTCACTACGTTGTTTTCCTTCACCATTCGATAGTGTTACCAATATAAATTATATAGGTGGTAGAGCTACGCTGAAACTATTACTGGTTTCAGCATGAATGGGTCAGCTCGCCCGGGGTAGTACCACCCTCTCACAGAAAACCAACGTGAAGTAACAGTGCTTGCACTGTTGCGTTTCGTTCGGTCAGTGACAGCGCCGGAGGCCCACATATATTAAAAGGCCGGCAACGCACTTGCGACTCCCCTGGTGTTGCTAGTGTCTATGGACGGCGGTGATCACTTACCATCAGGTGACCCACCTGTTCGCTTGCCCCCTATAATATAAAAAAAAAAAAAAAATAGTAAATGTACGCGAGTTCCATCATCATGAAATTTTATCACTGATCTTTGTATAAAAATACAAAACCTAGTAAAAACAATATTCTGATACATAATAACATTTTTCAGGCATCATCCCGGACATTATAATCGCCATCACCATCACCTTAAGTGCCGTGGTAATAGACCTTTTCATAAAACATCTACTACTACTACTACAAGTAAGGAACTAACTACGAAAGAATTTACAACAGAACCTACAACCGATATAATTCAAGCTGTATGGAAATGTATCCGATTATGTCCAGTAACTTCAGAATATACTCCTGTTTGCGGAACAAACTTAGTTACTTATCCAAATCCAGGACATTTGATTTGTGCGCAACGCTGTGGACTCGGTAAGAATAATTTTATGTATAAATTACAGGTTTCTGATTAAATTGTATATGTGTCATGCAATATTTGTCCGCATGCGTGTTTCTGTGTACATGATTGTGTAAGGCTCTTTAAACACTTAACTGACCACATGCTATTCAGTAATTTATTATTGTGTAAGCATCTCTTTTTAGAAATATGCATTAGGTAAACGATTGTAATATAATTTATTTTAACCACATATAAATGTGGATGATTCTTGGTTTAAGTCAACGGGTATACATAATATACTAATTCCAACTGTCTGGAGACAGTACTGCAGTACATCAAGCTACCCTGTCCCCGGGTATTAATATATATTAACAGAAATATCTTGGGTTCTCTAAATATCTTCGTTTGTCTTGCAATAAATCCAAATATATTTGACGCCCTTTTTATCTTGGTATCATAATGAGTGTGATAACTAAGCGGGCTTTATCATGCATTATGATGGCAACGTTGTCTAAGTTAAAATCACCGACAATCGAAATTTGCGAGTCGAGTGATAATTTGGTTACTACGATATTACTAAGGTAATGGTAGAAATTTATCTAAACACTCTTGTGATATTGGAGTAGGCATATAAAATACACAGATGTAAAGTTAAAGATTTGAGTTATTGTACTTATCCTTAAGTTTTAATAGAAATTTTCCATGGCACCTTACTTAATACATCATATGTTATATATATATATATATATATATATATATATATATATATATATATATATATATATATATATGTATATATATATATATATATATATATATATATATATATATATCTGTACATATATATATAAATATACTAGAAGTATTGACTTGAAGAAACCCTATCGCGTTACAAGATATCCTACCGCTCATCATGTACCTAGTTAAGTCGGGCGACTTACCCACTCAGCATAACATATTCTTACATTGTAACACAGGCGATAAGGCCATCCGGCTACATGGTGGTCAAATCTGAGAAACGATTTTGCTAAGCGATAAGCCCTTCCGGCCGCGTACAAAACCTCATAGATGTTAGTTAGAAATAAGTTAGTCTTAAGCCAGTCTTTGTGCCTAATAAACGTCTCTCTTAATTAAAATATTGTATTTTTAAAACGCTCAATCGGCCGCAAACGACTTGACTACCTTGTGATCAAATATATTATCATTGAGCCAAGTCTCGGTAGGTATTATTAAATGATAAGCCTCCCAAAATGCTGAAATACCTTCAATTTTCGTTCTTAAGCCTCTTACTTTCTATAAATAAATTATTAAATGCATATTACACTTTACTTTTAATGCCCATCAAAATCATCAAAACTGCTTTTTGCCCGGATATGTAACTCGGGATTCTTCAAAAATCAAGCAGAATACTACTGTCCTTTAGAATAAGTCTGATGCATCGTATGCATTGTTATTATGAATATTATTTTCAACTTTCCAGACGTTAAAATTAAAAGTTTTCGGCCATGTACAGATGTAAGCACTGAGCCCACTATAACATCTACAACAGTAAAAGATACAGACGAAGATTGGTATGTGGATATGAATAATTGCATCAAAGGATGTCCAGCAACATCGAATCGTAATCCAGTATGTGGAACAGACGACATCACATATAAAAATCCAAGCGTTGTGCAATGTCTTTCAATCTGTGGCATAAGTAAGTTTTCTTTTTTTTAACTTTTACCTTATAGGTTAGCGTTTGACCACAATCTCATCTGATGTTAAATGATGATGTGGTCTAAGATGGTAGTCACGCTAAACATAGAGGGAGACTTGCGCTCAAGTGCAGCTGCCGGAACACACCAACAGGTGCTTGGTGACAGATTTTCAACTTGAGGGTGGTAGCTAGACAGGTGGACTTAGAAAAAGTCCGACCACCTTGCTATGGTTTCATCACGATGTTTTCCTTCACCGAAAGCTCCGACTCAATCGCTACGATGCGAACCTTCGTCCTTCGACGCTGTGTCCGAACACAATACTAGCTGAGCTAACATCGCTTCAAATCAATCGCGTCGCTTGAAGTTATAACAATATTAATTCGTTACGAAGTTACAACCAAGTAAATAATATTAAATTAAAATGTTAAGAATAATTTGCAGATTGCATTTTTATACTTATAAAGTAGAGATAACATTCAACCTTTTATGCTCATATTTATGTTCACTATTTAAATCGGTTAAAACTATATTTCGGTATTCATAGGTACTAGCACACTATTTATTAATTGTAGGAGCTTTATTATTGAAGGAAAATATCATAAACCATATTTGTCTTGAAGCGGAATCCTTAGGTTTATATTGTAAAACACATTTTCTGAAAACAGGGTACAGGGTCGAGGGTACCAACTAGAGTCAATTATAATATATTTACAATATAAGCCTAAGGAACTACGTAGTTACTTTGAATTAATTGAGAGCAGGATTTCATTTTATTTTTGCTATTATTATATATTTCCTTTACACTTTTTCTGTTTATAAGTTGCCTAAAACTTGGTTATTTCTGTAAATTTTATCCTTACTGTTTAGGCATTATATAAAAGCGTAATGATATGCAAATTACCTAATAGTTCTGAAAAGTTTTCTATTTAGAAGTAAAAGTCTCGTACAAACCGATTCAGCCGCTTTTAAGATTAGCTAGAATAAAAATCAGATATTTTATTTTAGTTTTTTCTATATTTCGCTCATTAGTACATACACCTATTTTCACTCATACTGTTTGTATACTTTTAGTAATCCTAAATAATATCATAAATGCTACTGTGAATTTCTTTGTTTATAATTGTTACGCTTTTGGGCCTTAACTACTGTGATGTGAGTAAGTGGTTTGTTTGTTTATTTATTACGCTTTTGGGCCTAGATCGATTATCACAAAATTTTGCATAGACGTTGTCAAACATACAAAGACGGACAAAGGATACGTGACATCCTGGTCAAAAGGTTGCACATTCCACACGGATAAGTCAAATCTATATTAACGCGAGCTAAACCACGGGAAAAAACTGTTCGGTGATAAATATGATTGCCTATTTCAGCAAACGTCAAACATACAATGTAGATAAATGAATCCGAGATTGCAATATATATATATATATATATATTCTTTTTACAGATGTCCAAATCAAGTATAACTCATCATGTGTACAACAGCCGGCTTTAACAACTTCTGCTCCTTTTGTTGGCACCACGCGTTTGCCTGTACAAGTGTTCATGTGTATAGGATCATGTCCTATACAAGAAGAAGAGAACCCAATTTGCGGTACAGACGGCGTTACATATAAGAATCCAAGTCACTTACAATGTGCTAAAACATGTGGAGCTAGTAAGTGTAGTCAATCGCTTATGTAATAATCAAATATAGCATAAGATATTCAGTTGTTCCAAAAATAGTTCTCATTAATGTAGCATAAGCAACTTTATTTGTGTTCTAAACTTTAATAGGTGTTGAAGAGGTTTCTCTGACTGAGGCAAAAGAATAGAATATTTGTAATGCACGTGACACATTAATGTATAGTAAACAAATATATACAGTACTATATAAGTCATAGGTCAAGTTCTTATGATGTGATAATGAGTTCATGCGAATGTCATTGTTATAATTTACTATGTGGTTACTTCTTTTTTTGTTGTGTGCCATTTTTTGTTTGTATAAAAAAATATGTTTGATAAAACGTGCGGGAAAAAGAAAATGTTTGTTTAAAACATCCATGTAACAAAGAGAGTGAGTGAGTGAGATAGAAGGCAGTAGAGATTTTCAAAAATACTGACAGATGACGTTTAGTTGAACAATCCCCGTTATATTCTATTATATTAGGCGGGCTGCTATTACGATATAAAAATGCATTCATTTTATTTTTGCTATTATTATATATTTCCTTTACACTTTTTCTGTTTATAAGTTGCCTAAAACTTGGTTATTTCTGTAAATTTTATCCTTACTGTTTAGGCATTATATAAAAGCGTAATGATATGCAAATTACCTAATAGTTCTGAAAAGTTTTCTATTTAGAAGTAAAAGTCTCGTACAAACCGATTCAGCCGCTTTTAAGATTAGCGAGAATAAAAATCAGATATTTTATTTTAGTTTTTTCTATATTTCGCTCATTAGTACATACACCTATTTTCACTCATACTGTTTGTATACTTTTAGTAATCCTAAATAATATCATAAATGCTACTGTGAATTTCTTTGTTTATAATTGTTACGCTTTTGGGCCTTAACTACTGTGATGTGAGTAAGTGGTTTGTTTGTTTATTTATTACGCTTTTGGGCCTAGATCGATTATCACAAAATTTTGCATAGACGTTGTCAAACATACAAAGACGGACAAAGGATACGTGACATCCTGGTCAAAAGGTTGCACATTCCACACGGATAAGTCAAATCTATATTAACGCGAGCTAAACCACGGGAAAAAACTGTTCGGTGATAAATATGATTGCCTATTTCAGCAAACGTCAAACATAGAATGTAGATAAATGAATTCGAGATTGCAATATATATATATATATATTCTTTTTACAGATGTCCAAATCAAGTATAACTCATCATGTGTACAACAGCCGGCTTTAACAACTTCTGCTCCTTTTGTTGGCACCACGCGTTTGCCTGTACAAGTGTTCATGTGTATAGGATCATGTCCTATACAAGAAGAAGAGAACCCAATTTGCGGTACAGACGGCGTTACATATAAGAATCCAAGTCACTTACAATGTGCTAAAACATGTGGAGCTAGTAAGTGTAGTCAATCGCTTATGTAATAATCAAATATAGCATAAGATATTCAGTTGTTCCAAAAATAGTTCTCATTAATGTAGCATAAGCAACTTTATTTGTGTTCTAAACTTTAATAGGTGTTGAAGAGGTTTCTCTGACTGAGGCAAAAGAATAGAATATTTGTAATGCACGTGACACATTAATGTATAGTAAACAAATATATACAGTACTATATAAGTCATAGGTCAAGTTCTTATGATGTGATAATGAGTTCATGCGAATGTCATTGTTATAATTTACTATGTGGTTAATTCTTTTTTTGTTGTGTGCCATTTTTTGTTTGTATAAAAAAATATGTTTGATAAAACGTGCGGGAAAAAGAAAATGTTTGTTTAAAACATCCATGTAACAAAGAGAGTGAGTGAGTGAGATAGAAGGCAGTAGAGATTTTCAAAAATACTGACAGATGACGTTTAGTTGAACAATCCCCGTTATATTCTATTATATTAGGCGGGCTGCTATTACGATATAAAAATGCATTCATTTTATTTTTGCTATTATTATATATTTCCTTTACACTTTTTCTGTTTATAAGTTGCCTAAAACTTGGTTATTTCTGTAAATTTTATCCTTACTGTTTAGGCATTATATAAAAGCGTAATGATATGCAAATTACCTAATAGTTCTGAAAAGTTTTCTATTTAGAAGTAAAAGTCTCGTACAAACCGATTCAGCCGCTTTTAAGATTAGCGAGAATAAAAATCAGATATTTTATTTTAGTTTTTTCTATATTTCGCTCATTAGTACATACACCTATTTTCACTCATACTGTTTGTATACTTTTAGTAATCCTAAATAATATCATAAATGCTACTGTGAATTTCTTTGTTTATAATTGTTACGCTTTTGGGCCTTAACTACTGTGATGTGAGTAAGTGGTTTGTTTGTTTATTTATTACGCTTTTGGGCCTAGATCGATTATCACAAAATTTTGCATAGACGTTGTCAAACATACAAAGACGGACAAAGGATACGTGACATCCTGGTCAAAAGGTTGCACATTCCACACGGATAAGTCAAATCTATATTAACGCGAGCTAAACCACGGGAAAAAACTGTTCGGTGATAAATATGATTGCCTATTTCAGCAAACGTCAAACATACAATGTAGATAAATGAATTCGAGATTGCAATATATATATATATATATATATATATTCTTTTTACAGATGTCCAAATCAAGTATAACTCATCATGTGTACAACAGCCGGCTTTAACAACTTCTGCTCCTTTTGTTGGCACCACGCGTTTGCCTGTACAAGTGTTCATGTGTATAGGATCATGTCCTATACAAGAAGAAGAGAACCCAATTTGCGGTACAGACGGCGTTACATATAAGAATCCAAGTCACTTACAATGTGCTAAAACATGTGGAGCTAGTAAGTGTAGTCAATCGCTTATGTAATAATCAAATATAGCATAAGATATTCAGTTGTTCCAAAAATAGTTCTCATTAATGTAGCATAAGCAACTTTATTTGTGTTCTAAACTTTAATAGGTGTTGAAGAGGTTTCTCTGACTGAGGCAAAAGAATAGAATATTTGTAATGCACGTGACACATTAATGTATAGTAAACAAATATATACAGTACTATATAAGTCATAGGTCAAGTTCTTATGATGTGATAATGAGTTCATGCGAATGTCATTGTTATAATTTACTATGTGGTTAATTCTTTTTTTGTTGTGTGCCATTTTTTGTTTGTATAAAAAAATATGTTTGATAAAACGTGCGGGAAAAAGAAAATGTTTGTTTAAAACATCCATGTAACAAAGAGAGTGAGTGAGTGAGATAGAAGGCAGTAGAGATTTTCAAAAATACTGACAGATGACGTTTAGTTGAACAATCCCCGTTATATTCTATTATATTAGGCGGGCTGCTATTACGATATAAAAATGCATTCATTTTATTTTTGCTATTATTATATATTTCCTTTACACTTTTTCTGTTTATAAGTTGCCTAAAACTTGGTTATTTCTGTAAATTTTATCCTTACTGTTTAGGCATTATATAAAAGCGTAATGATATGCAAATTACCTAATAGTTCTGAAAAGTTTTCTATTTAGAAGTAAAAGTCTCGTACAAACCGATTCAGCCGCTTTTAAGATTAGCGAGAATAAAAATCAGATATTTTATTTTAGTTTTTTCTATATTTCGCTCATTAGTACATACACCTATTTTCACTCATACTGTTTGTATACTTTTAGTAATCCTAAATAATATCATAAATGCTACTGTGAATTTCTTTGTTTATAATTGTTACGCTTTTGGGCCTTAACTACTGTGATGTGAGTAAGTGGTTTGTTTGTTTATTTATTACGCTTTTGGGCCTAGATCGATTATCACAAAATTTTGCATAGACGTTGTCAAACATACAAAGACGGACAAAGGATACGTGACATCCTGGTCAAAAGGTTGCACATTCCACACGGATAAGTCAAATCTATATTAACGCGAGCTAAACCACGGGAAAAAACTGTTCGGTGATAAATATGATTGCCTATTTCAGCAAACGTCAAACATACAATGTAGATAAATGAATTCGAGATTGCAATATATATATATATATATATATTCTTTTTACAGATGTCCAAATCAAGTATAACTCATCATGTGTACAACAGCCGGCTTTAACAACTTCTGCTCCTTTTGTTGGCACCACGCGTTTGCCTGTACAAGTGTTCATGTGTATAGGATCATGTCCTATACAAGAAGAAGAGAACCCAATTTGCGGTACAGACGGCGTTACATATAAGAATCCAAGTCACTTACAATGTGCTAAAACATGTGGAGCTAGTAAGTGTAGTCAATCGCTTATGTAATAATCAAATATAGCATAAGATATTCAGTTGTTCCAAAAATAGTTCTCATTAATGTAGCATAAGCAACTTTATTTGTGTTCTAAACTTTAATAGGTGTTGAAGAGGTTTCTCTGACTGAGGCAAAAGAATAGAATATTTGTAATGCACGTGACACATTAATGTATAGTAAACAAATATATACAGTACTATATAAGTCATAGGTCAAGTTCTTATGATGTGATAATGAGTTCATGCGAATGTCATTGTTATAATTTACTATGTGGTTAATTCTTTTTTTGTTGTGTGCCATTTTTTGTTTGTATAAAAAAATATGTTTGATAAAACGTGCGGGAAAAAGAAAATGTTTGTTTAAAACATCCATGTAACAAAGAGAGTGAGTGAGTGAGATAGAAGGCAGTAGAGATTTTCAAAAATACTGACAGATGACGTTTAGTTGAACAATCCCCGTTATATTCTATTATATTAGGCGGGCTGCTATTACGATATAAAAATGCATTCATTTTATTTTTGCTATTATTATATATTTCCTTTACACTTTTTCTGTTTATAAGTTGCCTAAAACTTGGTTATTTCTGTAAATTTTATCCTTACTGTTTAGGCATTATATAAAAGCGTAATGATATGCAAATTACCTAATAGTTCTGAAAAGTTTTCTATTTAGAAGTAAAAGTCTCGTACAAACCGATTCAGCCGCTTTTAAGATTAGCGAGAATAAAAATCAGATATTTTATTTTAGTTTTTTCTATATTTCGCTCATTAGTACATACACCTATTTTCACTCATACTGTTTGTATACTTTTAGTAATCCTAAATAATATCATAAATGCTACTGTGAATTTCTTTGTTTATAATTGTTACGCTTTTGGGCCTTAACTACTGTGATGTGAGTAAGTGGTTTGTTTGTTTATTTATTACGCTTTTGGGCCTAGATCGATTATCACAAAATTTTGCATAGACGTTGTCAAACATACAAAGACGGACAAAGGATACGTGACATCCTGGTCAAAAGGTTGCACATTCCACACGGATAAGTCAAATCTATATTAACGCGAGCTAAACCACGGGAAAAAACTGTTCGGTGATAAATATGATTGCCTATTTCAGCAAACGTCAAACATACAATGTAGATAAATGAATTCGAGATTGCAATATATATATATATATATATTCTTTTTACAGATGTCCAAATCAAGTATAACTCATCATGTGTACAACAGCCGGCTTTAACAACTTCTGCTCCTTTTGTTGGCACCACGCGTTTGCCTGTACAAGTGTTCATGTGTATAGGATCATGTCCTATACAAGAAGAAGAGAACCCAATTTGCGGTACAGACGGCGTTACATATAAGAATCCAAGTCACTTACAATGTGCTAAAACATGTGGAGCTAGTAAGTGTAGTCAATCGCTTATGTAATAATCAAATATAGCATAAGATATTCAGTTGTTCCAAAAATAGTTCTCATTAATGTAGCATAAGCAACTTTATTTGTGTTCTAAACTTTAATAGGTGTTGAAGAGGTTTCTCTGACTGAGGCAAAAGAATAGAATATTTGTAATGCACGTGACACATTAATGTATAGTAAACAAATATATACAGTACTATATAAGTCATAGGTCAAGTTCTTATGATGTGATAATGAGTTCATGCGAATGTCATTGTTATAATTTACTATGTGGTTAATTCTTTTTTTGTTGTGTGCCATTTTTTGTTTGTATAAAAAAATATGTTTGATAAAACGTGCGGGAAAAAGAAAATGTTTGTTTAAAACATCCATGTAACAAAGAGAGTGAGTGAGTGAGATAGAAGGCAGTAGAGATTTTCAAAAATACTGACAGATGACGTTTAGTTGAACAATCCCCGTTATATTCTATTATATTAGGCGGGCTGCTATTACGATATAAAAATGCATTCATTTTATTTTTGCTATTATTATATATTTCCTTTACACTTTTTCTGTTTATAAGTTGCCTAAAACTTGGTTATTTCTGTAAATTTTATCCTTACTGTTTAGGCATTATATAAAAGCGTAATGATATGCAAATTACCTAATAGTTCTGAAAAGTTTTCTATTTAGAAGTAAAAGTCTCGTACAAACCGATTCAGCCGCTTTTAAGATTAGCGAGAATAAAAATCAGATATTTTATTTTAGTTTTTTCTATATTTCGCTCATTAGTACATACACCTATTTTCACTCATACTGTTTGTATACTTTTAGTAATCCTAAATAATATCATAAATGCTACTGTGAATTTCTTTGTTTATAATTGTTACGCTTTTGGGCCTTAACTACTGTGATGTGAGTAAGTGGTTTGTTTGTTTATTTATTACGCTTTTGGGCCTAGATCGATTATCACAAAATTTTGCATAGACGTTGTCAAACATACAAAGACGGACAAAGGATACGTGACATCCTGGTCAAAAGGTTGCACATTCCACACGGATAAGTCAAATCTATATTAACGCGAGCTAAACCACGGGAAAAAACTGTTCGGTGATAAATATGATTGCCTATTTCAGCAAACGTCAAACATACAATGTAGATAAATGAATTCGAGATTGCAATATATATATATATATATATATATTCTTTTTACAGATGTCCAAATCAAGTATAACTCATCATGTGTACAACAGCCGGCTTTAACAACTTCTGCTCCTTTTGTTGGCACCACGCGTTTGCCTGTACAAGTGTTCATGTGTATAGGATCATGTCCTATACAAGAAGAAGAGAACCCAATTTGCGGTACAGACGGCGTTACATATAAGAATCCAAGTCACTTACAATGTGCTAAAACATGTGGAGCTAGTAAGTGTAGTCAATCGCTTATGTAATAATCAAATATAGCATAAGATATTCAGTTGTTCCAAAAATAGTTCTCATTAATGTAGCATAAGCAACTTTATTTGTGTTCTAAACTTTAATAGGTGTTGAAGAGGTTTCTCTGACTGAGGCAAAAGAATAGAATATTTGTAATGCACGTGACACATTAATGTATAGTAAACAAATATATACAGTACTATATAAGTCATAGGTCAAGTTCTTATGATGTGATAATGAGTTCATGCGAATGTCATTGTTATAATTTACTATGTGGTTAATTCTTTTTTTGTTGTGTGCCATTTTTTGTTTGTATAAAAAAATATGTTTGATAAAACGTGCGGGAAAAAGAAAATGTTTGTTTAAAACATCCATGTAACAAAGAGAGTGAGTGAGTGAGATAGAAGGCAGTAGAGATTTTCAAAAATACTGACAGATGACGTTTAGTTGAACAATCCCCGTTATATTCTATTATATTAGGCGGGCTGCTATTACGATATAAAAATGCATTCATTTTATTTTTGCTATTATTATATATTTCCTTTACACTTTTTCTGTTTATAAGTTGCCTAAAACTTGGTTATTTCTGTAAATTTTATCCTTACTGTTTAGGCATTATATAAAAGCGTAATGATATGCAAATTACCTAATAGTTCTGAAAAGTTTTCTATTTAGAAGTAAAAGTCTCGTACAAACCGATTCAGCCGCTTTTAAGATTAGCGAGAATAAAAATCAGATATTTTATTTTAGTTTTTTCTATATTTCGCTCATTAGTACATACACCTATTTTCACTCATACTGTTTGTATACTTTTAGTAATCCTAAATAATATCATAAATGCTACTGTGAATTTCTTTGTTTATAATTGTTACGCTTTTGGGCCTTAACTACTGTGATGTGAGTAAGTGGTTTGTTTGTTTATTTATTACGCTTTTGGGCCTAGATCGATTATCACAAAATTTTGCATAGACGTTGTCAAACATACAAAGACGGACAAAGGATACGTGACATCCTGGTCAAAAGGTTGCACATTCCACACGGATAAGTCAAATCTATATTAACGCGAGCTAAACCACGGGAAAAAACTGTTCGGTGATAAATATGATGGCCTATTTCAGCAAACGTCAAACATACAATGTAGATAAATGAATCCGAGATTGCAATATATATATATATATATATTCTTTTTACAGATGTCCAAATCAAGTATAACTCATCATGTGTACAACAGCCGGCTTTAACAACTTCTGCTCCTTTTGTTGGCACCACGTGTTTGCCTGTACAAGTGTTCATGTGTATAGGATCATGTCCTATACAAGAAGAAGAGAACCCAATTTGCGGTACAGACGGCGTTACATATAAGAATCCAAGTCACTTACAATGTGCTAAAACATGTGGAGCTAGTAAGTGTAGTCAATCGCTTATGTAATAATCAAATATAGCATAAGATATTCAGTTGTTCCAAAAATAGTTCTCATTAATGTAGCATAAGCAACTTTATTTGTGTTCTAAACTTTAATAGGTGTTGAAGAGGTTTCTCTGACTGAGGCAAAAGAATAGAATATTTGTAATGCACGTGACACATTAATGTATAGTAAACAAATATATACAGTACTATATAAGTCATAGGTCAAGTTCTTATGATGTGATAATGAGTTCATGCGAATGTCATTGTTATAATTTACTATGTGGTTAATTCTTTTTTTGTTGTGTGCCATTTTTTGTTTGTATAAAAAAATATGTTTGATAAAACGTGCGGGAAAAAGAAAATGTTTGTTTAAAACATCCATGTAACAAAGAGAGTGAGTGAGTGAGATAGAAGGCAGTAGAGATTTTCAAAAATACTGACAGATGACGTTTAGTTGAACAATCCCCGTTATATTCTATTATATTAGGCGGGCTGCTATTACGATATAAAAATGCCTTATCATTATCATCATTACATACATTCGGCAATGGCTTTTTTATTTATATAAATAAATTAATTCATCGTATTGTGGATAGTCACAAAGGGATAACAAAGATATTTATCTGTGGAAGACGTTGCCGCTAATAGCTATAATCAATTCCAAATTTGATAAATTAACTTAATTTATTATAGTGTATTTAAATTCATTTAACAATACTTTTAAATATATTTACAGAAGTTCAAATGAAGCATAGGCTGCCATGCTCTACTGAAAACATTTTCGACAAAATTGTAGGCACCACTCCCATTCAGCTGCCGTCAATAATGTAACATACAGGAATATAGATCATTTACAATGCGCAATATCCTGTCAAGTCGGTAAGTATCTATTTAATTTACATTATAAATTTTAAGCGTTAATGAAATGAAGATTTAGCACTCCAAAATATTTGGTAACGTCACACGTTTGTAGAACTTTTTTCGATTTTTAGTATACTAATACCCCGAACTTAACACTACTAATAAAAAAATAATAATTAAAAGGTTTAAAGACTTTCAATGTTTGCGTCAGATTTTCAACTTAAGAGTGGTTGTTAGTCAGACGTACTTAGAAAACGCCATACTACTGTATTACTCGTTTTATCAGGTATTATTTTCCTTCACTATTTTATACTACACACTATTTGCAAGGATTCGAAGCTACGTCGATAGACGAGGTATCCTAACACGTACTATACGAAACTTCAAATTCTATCCCAAGCCATACATTGGTTATTAAATAGTTTTTAATCGGGAAATGTTATACAATAATTCAATATCATAATGGTATCGTAAGACGCTAAAATTTAATAAATAGTAACTTTGTTTATTTATTGCAGATGTAACATTACAAACAACTTTCGCGTGTGGAATATCTAGTGTTATTACCAGGGATTATAAGTGGTGAAAACCATGGGAATGTGTTAACTACAAGCACTACGAGCGCACCTGGAGTTCACTATAGACTAGAGGTTTATCGCTACGACTAAACACTGGTGGCAGAGGTTCAAAATCACTCAATGACAACTTTATAGTCAGATACCAAATACACATATACATTCGTGAAACATGCATGGTCACACATGCATTTTTCACGAATTCATATATGAGTATTGTATGGATAGATAGCTTAGCTAGCTTAGTTAGTTCGGGAATCCGGCGACAGCTCAAGCCGAGGCGCACCGAGTGCCCTTGAGATGTTTCGCCTAAAAAACAATCGGGTGAGTGCCCTAAGCGCTCCCCTTAGTAGTCCGGTGGAACTGTGAAGGCCTAATAAGCCGGCAGTGTAGGTCAGTTCGAAAAAAAAAAACCTGGAGTTACAAAGCCGACCTTAATTAACAACATATCTGAAAATCCAACTACGACAGCAGCCGCAATAATAGATTATATATTTCTGAATGAACCCCGTGTTCTTAGTTAAATTTTATATACTAATATAGAAGAAACACGTATTACTTATAAAAAAAAATATAGAATGAATAATTGAATCTACTTTATTTTGTAACCATATATTTATAAAACTAGATGACCCGGTGAATTTCGTATCACTTACATATATTTGTGTAAAATGTGGTCAAAGCTTAATACTTTTTATTTATTTACATTATAAATGCTACACAGGTATGCACTTAATCAATTTAAAGCTTTCTCATGTACCATTTTTTTTTTGAAACAGAATTGTTTTCTATACCAACAAAACAGACCAAAGAGATCGGAACTCATACTACAGCTATGAAACACAAATTTCTGTTTGCAGTTATAAAATATTCGACAAACGAATGACATTTTTTTATTTCAAGATCAAAAGTAGCCAAATCGGTCAGGCCACTCTCGAGTTTTAGCGAGACAAACGAACAGCAATTTATTTATTTATTATTTGTTTCGTTTCCAAAGGAAACTTGAGAAATTAAAAAAAATATTTTCCTAATCTCATCGAGACCCGCCGTAAATTATGTAGTAAATAATAATACTGAAAATGCCCTTAAAAAGTATAAATTTATAAAAGTAGTACTCACTGTAACAGACGATAGTTTGCAGACATTTTCTGATGTCAGTTATTTTCCTGCCATGGAGCGATAGCGTTCGTCTCAACCACATAGCGGTAGATATGCAGAGGTTTTATTGGAAGAGAATGTATTCGAGCGTGGAATCGTGTACGCGAACAAACACAACGTGGATGACCGGATTCACTTCGAAAAACATCTTTCTAG
Source organism: Antheraea assamensis (assembly GCA_035772565.1). Taxonomy (NCBI): domain Eukaryota; kingdom Metazoa; phylum Arthropoda; class Insecta; order Lepidoptera; family Saturniidae; genus Antheraea; species Antheraea assamensis. The sequence continues at coordinate 923,924 of JAQQSE010000112.1, read as the reverse complement.
GAAAATATTACTAATCACAATAGTTATTTAGCGGAAGTGGTCGAATGAATACCACTTTGCTACTTTCAGAAGGTTTGCGGAGGAAAATGAAATATCTAACTCCGTTTGTGCAGACTAGTAATCGCTTTGGCAGCTGGATTACGATTCTCTTTATTGAAGGCGAGTAGGCATATTTATATGGTACAAAATAGAACACGTGCAAATCAACAGGATAGAAATAAACCGACAATACAAATAATATTACAGTCTTAAAAAGTAAAACAATAAATTAACAGTAGAATAAAGCAACAATGAAGATAATTTAAATAATAAAATAATGCTAAACAGTAATTGTGCGCTGCATTGTAAATAGGATTTGTCGGCGAGATTATAATTGCACCCAGGTAGCATGTGGTCGCCACCTGGGCGGCGAGTCTTTAATAATCGCCTTGTTAAGCCGACTAGGCTTGGGATATTATATTGCCGCTGGTTTTTCGCCTAAGTTGTTGTAGTACACACATGCCACGTTTGATGTAGGTATGTGTGTCGCTACAGTGCTCCCCCTTAAGCGAAGCGTACTGGTGGACGAATGATATATCTCGATCGGCTGATCGGTGCGAGCGGCGTTTGGCGATATGCAGGTATTGTTGGTTGATGTTACGGCGGTTATGTCTTGACACGTGTGGCTGAATTAGGTATAGATGCTCGGCGTGTAGGTACTCGGTGCTATCGTTGATCCAGTAGAGAGGCTTGAGTCGTTGCTACGAGGCGGTCATCTTAGCGGTCGCGTAACTGGATGGCGTCGGACTTGTCGTATTGTCTGACAATATTGAAATGGCCTTCTGGTGGTCGAGGAAATTTTCTCGCGTGGTTTACACTGACAAGGTTGCGGTGTCCTTTATATATTAACGTGGGTCGGAGGTTTCCGTCTGATGAAGTATTTGTGAACATCTTGATCGCGCTGCGTTGTGGTTGTGAGACGTAGTTATGTGGCTTCGTTGATGAGTGGTGTTGTATTTTGCGCCGTTGATAACGTGTGCATGGCCTCGCCCTAGTGAAAACGTTGGTGCTTATAGATGACCGAGAGACTAGGTGCGATATTGTTACACCTGTGGCTTGGCTGCCATGGTGGCTCTTGTTCCGTGAGGCGTCGAGAGTGTTACGACGGTTTTTTTCTGGCAGGTTTAGTCTTGAGGCCGTGAAAGTTGTGAATGACGGATTAGCGGAAGAAATAGTAATCTTCTTTGTCTGAAGATTGTTTTCTTCAACCAACTGATGAGTGCTGTTTTGTTGCTTCTGTAGTTTGGTTGCGGCTGTGCCATGTAGCGTAGATGGGAACGAGATTGCTTCAACTCGGCTGAGTGTATCTGCGATTGCACTTTCTTTAGGGCTGCTACTGGAAGTAACTGTTCCGGGTGTCGCGTCTTGAAGCAATAGAGGCGGTGGATCGGCGTAAGGCAAGGTAATCTTCTTTAACGGAAGATTCTCTTGTTGATCCAACCGATGAATGCTGTTTTCTTGTTCTTGAGTTTGACGTCCAGCTTTATAGTCAGTCGTAGGCGGACTTGTGATTTCTTCATTAGCGGTGATCAGGCGTTCTTTTACAGCAGTGTATTGGTATGTTTCTGCTGGGTTACCTATTAGGTCGGCGATCTGATCGATGTCTTCTTTATCGAGATATTTAATCACCAATTGTGCTAGTTGCTCTTGATTTTTGTGAAGTATGCTAGTTACAGCTTCAAAATAAATAAACCAAAGTCGTGGTTTATCGCGCCAGAGTGGCGGAATGCGCTTGGTGAGAACTCTGGTGGCTTCTTCATAAAAGGATTTGTATACATGTTCTGTGATGTGGGCTGTTTCGGTCGTCATGTTGACGACATGTGGCTTTGGTGTGCAGCGTTTCTTTGCAAGTAGAGCTTCGTTGCTTGTGTAGCTAAGGAACTCTTCTTGACTTACTTGATGTCTGCAGGTAAAACTTCAATGCTTGCTTGAGATTGTTTCTTCTGTGTGAATTTCAGCGTCTCTACGTGTTTGTGTAGAACTTAATTGCGTTGCCGTAATTGAGGTTTCTTAAGCGTGTTGCTTCTGGGGTCACCACTTGTAGGATGCGTGTCCCAGTAGTTGATTAGGCCGATCTTGTAAGAAGATCACGTCGGTTGACGGGTGGATGCTTCGACCGGGTAGGAGATCACGTCGGTTGGTGGCTGCGCCCGGGTAGGAGATCACGTCGGGCTTGATATGATGATCACGTCTCGGTTGACGGCTCGGCCGGGTAGGAGATCACGTCGGGGTCACCACTTTAGCGGAAGTGGTCGAATGAATACCACTTTGCTACTTTCAGAAGGTTTGCGGAGGAAAATGAAATATCTAACTCCGTTTGTGCAGACTAGTAATCGCTTTGGCAGCTGGATTACGATTCTCTTTATTGAAGGCGAGTAGGCATATTTATATGGTACAAAATAGAACACGTGCAAATCAACAGGATAGAAATAAACCGACAATACAAATAATATTACAGTCTTAAAAAGTAAAACAATAAATTAACAGTAGAATAAAGCAACAATGAAGATAATTTAAATAATAAAATAATGCTAAACAGTAATTGTGCGCTGCATTGTAAATAGGATTTGTCGGCGAGATTATAATTGCACCCAGGTAGCATGTGGTCGCCACCTGGGCGGCGAGTCTTTAATAATCGCCTTGTTAAGCCGACTAGGCTTGGGATATTATATTGCCGCTGGTTTTTCGCCTAAGTTGTTGTAGTACACACATGCCACGTTTGATGTAGGTATGTGTGTCGCTACAGTTAGATAATTACACTAAATACACAATTTAATTCTAATCATTAGAGCCGTTCCCCAGAGATCAATTATGAATATGGATTAATATTCATATTCAAAACTTTATAAAAGCTCTATGTAAGTTGTTGTTACATCATTACAAAGAGCATATCACAAATTTAAAATTATACATAAAAAAATTGTTGTCTGTAAAATCGGATATGGACGACAATTTTACGTGGTAAGGTCATAAGAAAATATTGATGTAAAATTATACGTCACAAGTCGAATGCTTGGGCCGATCGCGCCTCTCTGTTGCTTGTTCCGCGCTTTCGCTTGCGCACTCAGCTCACGCGGAACGTGACAATGAGACTTGCTTTTTCGTGCATGCAGCCTGCGTTCATCGATTTATAAGATGTTATCAATTCAAAAAAAAGGTGTTTGGTTGTCGAGAGTTTCGAAGTTTCTTTCATTTTAATTTAGAAGGGAATCACTGTCAAAACTGTCAAAGTCATCTGTTAGTTACTTGAAGACTTACGACATCACATTGGTCTATGGAACTTGTTAGAAGCCGGGTCAGCTCGCTCGTATGATATAAATGCTTTTTGTAAGTGTAAGTTAGTATAGATGGACCGTATGGCAGCTCATTAGATTCGAAGAAACAAATATTGATTCATATGTATTAAATATGTAAATATTAACAGTGCACCGGATGTGATTTACTATCAGCAACATATTTGGAACTTAAAACACACTATAACCCTGAAGGGTTCACTTACATTATATAAGAAACTTCTAATGAAAAGTTTATAAAATACATCATCTGTCTATTTATATAAATCTGTTATATTTCGTTTTTGCTCACACACAAAATGTAATCGCTTGCTTTCTATTCTAAGTTTTTTAATTCTTGACAGTTTGCGATTTTATTTTTTGATCTGACTACACTGTTGACCTGGCAAGGCCTCTACAGTTTCAGCGGACTACATTTTCGATGTAACAAGCTCCTGCTTATATTCGGTATCGTATTTATCTTGGCTAAAATTTGCAAAATATATTACATCACTTTAGTCTAAATCTTGTCAGTGTCTTAGATTTAATATATTATTAGATATATCTCTTCTATCTTAGAAATGACAATTAAGTATATTGTTGAATTGTAAACAATGAGTTAATAATGATTTATTAAATTATACAGAGAGCGTTGAAGTCTTGAAATTTTGTATTAATATAAATCAAGTGATAAAAGTCAATGTCTACCTGTAAGCAGCCTTTAATATTAAACAATTAAAATAGGCCTCGTTCATGTCAACACAATATTCTCATATATTGCTATGGTTACTGAGTTATGTAGACGCGAGCGCAGTAAATAAAATAAAATGGTCGCCAAATTGACCAAAAACAAAATAAAATTCAAGCTAGATACGTATATATACAAAACTAGCTGATACCCGCAGCTTCGCACGCGTTTTTTAAATTGTATTAAAGTAATATAAAATAGTGAGAAGAGGTTGAATTACAGAAATGCTCTTTTAAAATCATCTGTAGGTATGATACGCATGCCACCTACTGTGATATGTAACGTGTACATTAAATTTGTAAATACTAACAATGTGCTGGATGGGATTTAGCAACAACAACATATTTGGAACTTTAACTTGCTAAATTATTATTATTATTTTTTTTTTTTTTTTTTTTTTTTTGTGGGTGTAACTATAAATAAGTGTACGTGTACGAGTGACGCTCCGTATGTTTATTACATATTTAGTGTAAAGAGCAGTGGTTTGAATATATACCACAATAAATCTGTTTCTTGCGGGTTTGTGAACGTATGATATTGTTATATCAAGAAATTTACGAGTAAAACAGGTGAAATATAGTTAAAATTGTAGTTCAATTTACGGTTTCAAGCTTAAATATTTTCGAATACCCACATTAATTGATTATAACTCCAGTAACTGTGATTGTGGTGTCATCATTATTCTAAGAAAGTTAACATAATGGAATGTAGTAAATGTTGTACTCCCATTTACGATAGCGAAGAAATAATGTGTTGTAGCTGCAAAAAACCGTACCATTTTAACTGCGGCAGTATCAGGGAAGTAAACTTTAGGAAAATGACCACTGTTAAAAAATCTTCATGGCGGGGACCCTGTTGCAATAAACCGAACCTGGATAAGGAAACTAGAGTGATCGAATCGACAACAAGAACGGGGATAGTCTCTTTAAGCGAAGTACAAAAACTTCTCCAGTCAGGATTTGACAATATTTTACAACAACAAAAGTCTGAACTCCAAGAATTTAAAACAGATGTAATGGTAAAAATTAACGAGTCGTTATCCTCACTCGATTTAAAAGTAGAAAAAGCTATGAAGCTAATTTCTAACTTAACAGATAATTGTGACCTATTAACTGCCTCAATGTCTCCACTTCAAGACAGTGTAAAATATTTATCGGATCAGCAGGATACATTCCAAAAGACGATTAATGGTTTTGAGAGCAAATTAAAAAATCTAGAAAATGAGAATAATATTCTAAAAGAAAAGATAAAAATTTTGGATTCTTTAAAAACTGATCTGAATGAAGTAGAACAGCGTGCTAGATTGAATAACGTAGAAATTCATGGAATTCCAGAAAAGAAATCTGAAAATCTTATTGAAATTGTAAAGTCCATATCTAAATTCCTTAAAGTGGAGTTGACTAATGAAGATTTACTGTTTGCAACGCGTATTACACCACGTAACAAATTGATGACAAAAACAAAGTCCGTGATTGTCAAGTTTAGTTCTTTGACGAAGAAGGATGAACTGCTGGTCCAGGCCCGTAAAAATAGAGGATTATCTAGCATTAATATTGGGATTCATGGCCAGGAACGACAGATATATGTAAATGAACATCTTACACGGCAAAACAAAGATCTTTTAAACAAAACGAGAGTTTTATGTAAAGATTTGGGGTTTCGTTACGTATGGACGCGGAATACAAAAATCTACGTAAGAAGAAACGACACCTCAGCTGCCACCCGCATTCAGAACGAGGAGCAACTGAAAAATCTACGAGACGAATAATCGATTCAGTGTGCAACACCATGTCATCGCTGGTAGATCGGCCCCTCGTCGTCAATAATTCTGGTACTTGTGACTTGAACTCAAGAATATATATTGTAATTATATTACTAGGTTTATATATTAATAGGTTAATTATTATAACTGTATCACAAACCATACTTCATTCCCAGCCGTTACAATACACAAATTATAATAACAAAATCATTACACAATACACATCTCACACTTTACACGTTTATTTTTCCTGTATTCGAAAATATATTATATTCTTATTTGTGATCGAACTTAACCTTAACATCATTATTTTTAACAAAACAGTTATCTGTCTATAACAATGAAACAAAATAAGATAACAGTGTTTTTTCAAAATGCCCGTAGTATTCGAGGTAAAACATTAGACTTTCGGCTAGGCCTATTAAACAATAATTATGATGTTATTAGCATTTGCGAAACATGGTTGTTAGACGGCGTCAATGATGCAGAAGTGTCTGATGCACGATATGACGTACATCGTCGTGACCGTTGCATTAATCAGCTTAAAGCAAAAACAGGCAATCCGCGACAGGTTGGTGGGGGGGTTATGGTCCTAGTTCGGCGTGAATTAAATGCACAGCGTGTCTATCTACAAGAAGATGGAGACTCTAATACTTGTGAGTTTTTACATTTAAAAATTAACTCTCGTGCTATAGGGACGGAATGTAACCTCCATATTATTTGTGTTTACTTACCAGGATCGGGCCAGGCTAGAGACCGTCTTTTGGCCTCTTTCAACTTATACTTACACAATTGTCAATTACAGGGAATCCGCAACGATAATATCTTGCTCTTAGGAGATTTTAATCTACCTAACATAACTTGGATTTTCGACGATCACACTCGTTTAGTTCATTCATCCGATAACCTAAGTGCCCCTCAAAATGAATTTGTATTATTATTGTCAGAATGGGGTCTGAGTCAGTATAATAGAATTAAAAATGATAATAACAGATTTTTAGATCTGGTTTTTAGCAATACTTACACAATTGTTACAAGATCACAATCCCCGATAATAAAAGAAGATTTGCCTCATCACCCTGCACTAGAAATACAATTCCCAAATATAAATGTTAAGGAATTTAAATATGCTCAGCAACTTACTTATAAATTCAGACAAGCTGACTACAGTAGTATAATTTCTAACTTAAACTCTTATAGCTGGGAGCTTGAATTGAATGCAGTACCCATTGATGACGCAATCGAAATTTTTTATAATAGAATTAAACTATGTATCGATAAATACGTACCTTGCTATCTTAAAACTATTAAAAACTTACCAATATGGTATTCACGACCGCTTATGCATGTTATTAAGGAAAAAGCTAAATACCACAGACAATGGAAAAAGTTCGGGTTTCTCTCAGATTACCATACTTTCTCACTCCTAAGAACGCGCTTTAAAAAAATGCAGAACTTTTGTTGGCAACAATATATAAAGAAATGTGAACATTCAATTCAGAAAAACCCTAAGGTCTTTTGGAGTTACGTAAAGAATTTAAAAAGGGCCCATTCTCTTCCCGCACAAGTAAACTATGGCATGTTATCTGCAAACAACGGCGAAGAAATGTGCAATTTATTTATGGATTTTTTCCACTCCGTCTACACAAGTCACACACAATACCCTGTGAATTATTGCTCTAGTACTAATTCTTTAAGCAGTATGGGTTCATTAGTCTTATACCCAAGCTTAGTGCACAAATACATACGACTAATTGATGACAATAAAGGACCAGGGACAGATAACATACCCTCTTATTTCGTTAAGCAATGTTGTGATGCCTTGGTTGTACCCCTTACTGTTTTGTTTAATAAATCCCTATCATCGGGTATTTTCCCAAGTAAATGGAAAGAGGCATTTATAACACCAATCTACAAATCCGGATCAAAAGCTAACGTAGAAAACTATCGTCCAATTTCATTGCTTCCAGTATTTAGTAAATTATTTGAATTACTAGTTCACGATCAGATATATAACTTCTTAGCCATGTCCATTCCCGCGGCTCAACATGGATTTATGAAAAAAAGATCGACTCTGACTAACTTAGCAATATACTCAGACTATATAGCGAAAGCAATGAGTCAGGGTTAACAAGTCGATGCCGTGTACACCGACTACTCTAAATGTTTCGATAGAATTAATCATGATATTTTGGTACAGAAACTTTTAAGCATCGGTGTACATGGTGACTTATTGAGGTGGTTCGCATCTTATATCCGTAACAGACATCAAGCAGTACGAGTAGGAATATATGCTTCTCGGTTTGAAAGGATACCTTCAGGCATTCCCCAGGGATCTCATCTCGGTCCCTTATTGTTTAATATATATGTCTCTGATATATCCACCTGTTTTCAACATACAAAATATCTTATGTATGCGGACGACACTAAAATATTCAAAGTCGTCCGAAATATTGACGACTGCTTGCTACTGCAGGAGGATCTAAATCGACTTTGTGATTACTGTGAAAAAAATAAATTAGACCTTAACATAAATAAATGTAACTCTATAACCTTCACACGTAAACTGCAGCATATTAATTATAGTTATACTTTAAAACGTTTACCAATTCAACGTGTCAATTGTGTGAAAGACCTGGGGGTAATGATGGACTCCAAGTTACTTTACAATTATCAGTATGATTTCATTCATCAAAAAGCCATTAAAATGTTGGGATTCATACTCAGAGTCGTAAAACCATTTAGTAAAATTCTACCACTCAAAACTCTTTACTTCTCTTACGTAAGAAGCAGCTTAGAATATGCCTCGTCAATATGGTCTCCAGCTTTTGTTACACATAACAACAAGTTGGAAAATATACAATATAAATTTATGAAATTTCTCAATTTTAAAAGCAAGAAGGAACCGAGTAATTATAACAACGACTTAGAGTTTTATAACATGTTATCACTAAAATACCGCCGAATTATTAACGATATGAAATTTTTATACGATCTTATTAACTCACTTATAGATAGCCCGGAACTTTTAAGCAAATTAAATTTTAGATTACCTAGTAAAAACATTAGAAACTCTACTTTGTTTGCAATTCCTACCGTAAAGCACACTTATGCTCAAAATTCCATTATTTATAGATGCACAACAGGGTACAATAGATACTTCAATGATATTGATATTTTCCACCTAAGTCGAAATCAGTTTCTAAAGTCGGTTCGCACAAAATTAGACTCAGGTGTCATGCAGGAAAAATAAAAACAATCAGAAATAAACTATAACACACACACACATACACACACACCTACGCACGCACACACACAACATACATGCGCCCACGTGCACGCGTTAAGTTAATTATTACACAATATTACAAACAACTTCATACACTTAATTTTTCGTTATGCGAAATGTAAAACGCATTACTTCATAATTGGCACTCTGTAATTATATTCATATGTTTTTAAAATACCATGATTGTGCTGTGAAGTTCTTATAATAATAAAATAAAATAAAATAAAATATAGTCCCTTCAATGCTCACTTACACAGTATAAAAAAGTAATTAAAATTTCTTGTTATACAATTTCTCTTAAAGATGTTGTTATATTGATATTGTTAACATATTTAAGTTTTTGCGATCATACAGAAAGTAATCGCTTCTCTATTTTGCAAGAAATTTTATAATGGAACTGTTAAGGTTATACGTGTCTGGTCTAATATTAAAAAAAAAACGTCTTCTATTTTGAAAATACCTATAAATTATAATGTTAAATTATAAACAATGAGTTGATAAGTATTTTTTAAATTAAAAATACAGAATGAATTGAAGTCTTAAAATTTTGTATTAATATAAATCAATATATAAAACTCTATATGTTAAATATAGCATTTAGCTACACTTAATAGGGTTGTACTATTTTGAACTACTTTGAACTTTGCTATAAAATAAATAGCAATTTGCACTTCGATATATTTATTGCTCTCATAAAATATTACATCTTTCACACTACCCATATACAAGACTGTTACACAACGATACCTAGTTTAAAATAAGGAAAGCGACATCTATTGGTGACAGTTATTAAACATTCCGCCCCCTAAGGGCATTTAGTGACAAAATGACCTTAACAAATTTTGTTCTTAAAACTACATTTAACATTATTTATTTCTATGAACTTAACATTTTGTGTACTTCTAAAGAAAATTAACAAAACTACATTACAAAAAAAATAATAAAGAAATTACATTGCAATATTATAGATTAACTGGCAGGATACATAATTTTGACGTAGGTCTTTTGATCAACGCTCTCTTAACGCTAATTGTAACTACACGAGTGATCTTATCAGTACCTGGATGTTTTTCAATAATTCTACCCATTAACCAGCGACTTGGTGGTAAGTCGTCCTCTTTTATGAGCACTATATCCCCTACATTTGGTTCTGGTACGCGAGCACTCCATTTGTATCTATTCATTAAATTTGAAAGATACTCTTGGGACCAGCGACGCCAAAAGCTTTGTAATAATCGTTGAATGAATTGCCACCTTGATAATGAGTTCACATTTGACTCTAAATAGTTATTAACCTCTGGTACAGCTATCAGCGGTCCTCCAATCAAAAAGTGTCCTGGAGTCAGTGGTAATGGGTCGTCAGGATCGGAACTAACTACGGTTATGGGACGGGAATTTAAGCAAGCTTCCACTTGACTAAGAAGGGTACTCATTTCTTCAAAGGTTAGAATTGATTCACCTATGACTCGTTTTAAGTGGAACTTGGTCGATTTTATACCCGCTTCCCATAATCCACCAAAGTTGGGAGCATGAGGCGGAATAAAATGCCATTCAGTCCCATGTATTTCCAGATGTGTTGCGACAGCTTTCTGGTGGTTCATTAACAGCTGAAGCTCCTTTGCAGCCCCTACAAAAGTCGTCCCATTGTCGCTCCACAATTGAGCGCAATGGCCACGTCTAGACACAAAACGTCTAAACGCTGCTAAGAAAGCTTGGGTGCTCATATCACTCACTGCTTCCAAATGAACTGCTCGGGTAGCCATACAAACAAATAAACATATGTACCCTTTATGCGAGTGATGTCCTCTACCCTTTGTTGTCCGAATCTTTATCGGCCCTGCATAATCTACTCCACTATGCAGGAATGCTCTGGCTGGCGTGCATCGAACGGATGGAAGGGATCCCATATATTGATTTTGAATTCGAGCGCCTTGTCGAACACACGTGACACATTTGCGAATGTGATGTTTTACAAGACTTTTTACGCCAATAATCCAATATGCTGTTCTTATATAATTTATCATTAATTGTGCTCCACCATGTAAAGTGTTTTGATGTGCATCTGCTACAACTAACTTGGTAAAATGAGAAGAGTGTGGCAATATGTATGGGTGTTTAGTATTTTCCCCTAATTGAGACTTTTGAAGTCTACCGCTCACTCTCATAACACCATCTTCATCTAGATATGGACACAATGATTTTAATTTACTCGTTTTAGGTAAACAACTACTTTTGGCCTGCAACTGTAAGTATTCTTCATGAAATTCGTCCTTTTGTACTTTTTTAATGCAACATAATAATGCTTGATCTATTTCGTTCTTAGATAAATAAGTTGTCCGCTTTTTGTTTCTTTTAGAAAATCGTAGACAATAAGCTCCAACTCTCACCAGTCGTTGTAATGAAGAAAACCTAAGAATAAGTGTGTCCTCGGATATTGTACTAATATGTGACCTGACTACTTCTTCCAAATTAACAATTAAATCTTTAGGCCTTTTGTATAGGATAGTTTGCTCTTTAAGAAACTGTGGACCAGAAAACCAGATAGTATTCTCGGCAAGTGATGTTGGATCAACACCTCGTGAAGCACAGTCAGCTGGATTCTCCTTGGATGATACGTGGTACCACTGTGAGGAATCCAGTGTGGTCAAAATTTCGGAAACCCTATTAGCAATAAAAGTCTTCCACCTACTGGGATGACTGTTAAGCCAAGCGAGGACAACCGTTGAGTCTGTCCATGCCTTGATATTACTTTTATCAATCGCTAATACTCTAGCCATCTCGTTTAGAAGTCGTGATAAAAGTACTGCACCACACAATTCAAGACGAGGAATACTTATCTGCTTGATTGGAGCAACCCTCGTTTTTGCGGTCAGCAAAGAAACTTGTCTATTGCCAGTAATGTCCACTACTCGTACATAAATTACTGCTGCATATGCTAACTGAGATGCGTCGCAGAATCCATGCAACTCTGTTTGAACATCTACTTTTGAAATACCTAACCATCGAGGAATTTGAACTGACGTGAGTTGTGACAACTCGTCTCGGTAAGTACGCCATTCATTTGTTAATTCAGCTGATAGTGGTTCATCCCAGGTTGTACCTGCTAGCCACAATTTTTGGATGAATATTTTTGCTTTAATAATTGTGGGTGCGATCCATCCTAGCGGATCATACAACCGTGCTATTACTGATAATATAGATCTTTTTGTTTCAGATCCAGTCGTCGTCACCGGAGGATGCACCGAATAGCGGAAGTGGTCTTCATTACGGTTCCAGGTAAGTCCTAAAATCTTAGTTGTAGTTTCTAGTTTCTTTTCATCTTTGAAGTAATCCCTTTCGTTTACTAATACAATATTGTCCTTTATGTCCAGTAGTACGTCCTTATCTTGTATATCCTTTTCCTGATTATCCCTTTTATTTTCATGTTTATTTATCTCTGATAAAAGCTCATCATTATTAGTATTCCATTTTTGTAACTTAAAGCCTCCCCTTTCCAATAACTCTGTCATTTGTGTATATACCTCTATTCCTTCCTTTACATCAGAACATCCTGTCATTAAATCATCCATGTAAAATGATTGTACTACTCGTGAAGCAGCTAAAGGTAAATCTTTACCTTCATCAAAGCTAACCTGATTTAATGCTCTTACTGCCAAGTAGGGAGCAGATGCTGTTCCAAATGTTACAGTCATTAACTCGAAATCTTGGATTTCACTTTCAGGGTTGTCACGCCACACTATACGCTGATACTTAGTATGTTCTTCAGCCACCCTGACCTGCCGATACATTTTTATGATATCAGCTACCAACACTATCGGGAAAACTCTCCAACGTAATACTAAATGCCTTAGATCTGGTTGTAATTTAGGACCTATCATCAACGTATCATTTAATGAAACCCCAAAACTATTTTTACTTGATGCATTAAATACCACTCGTACCTTCGTAGTTGATTTATCTTTCCTAACGACGGCATGATGTGGCAGATAGACGGCTTCATCAATATTTCTGTCATATTCCGTTACAGGTATCATATGTTCTAATTCTATGTACTCCTTAATTACTTCTGTGTAACTTTCCTTTAGATCTTTAGAAAGTCTCTTTTCCAGAGCTTTAAATTTAGCAATAGCAATTAAACGTGAATTACCACCTGAGCAACGCGGTAGATCATCCCGAAATGGCAATTTCACGATGTAACGGCCATCAGCTGTTCGTCGAGTTGTTTTAATAAAAATATCCTCACATTTTTTCTCCTCATCCGTCCACATTTCTTCTGGTTCCCTTGGCTGTTCTTCTATCTCCCAAAATTTTCTTAACATATCATTTTCATTTATTTGTGCATGCATAACTGATATATTAGAATTATTTCCATAAATCTTTGTACTATAATTTTGTACTGTTCCAGAAAGGATCCACCCTAAGGAAGTGTTCTGAGCTACGAGAGTTCCATTAGAACTTTTCTTTATTCCATCTTGCAATATTGTACTGTATATATTAGCTCCTAGTAACATATCAATTTTATTAGGTGTCATAAACTGGGGATCTGCCAGGCTCGAGTTTGGTAAGTCTATCCAATCCATAGACTCTATTCTTTTTTCAGGAATATAAGATGTTATATTATTCAGAACGTAAGCTTGAACTTCAATATTAAATTGTTTGTTAGTACGAGAATATAGCTGAACAGATACTATATACTTTGATGTTAAAGTTTTATTTCCGCCGAGACCACTTATCGTTCTTCGAACTGGAGTTTTAATAAGCCGTAAGAGCTGTACTGAGGCTTCGGTAATGAAACTAGCCTGAGAACCTTGATCCAATAATGCTCTTAATCCATAAGTATCACCAAATTGTGACTTGGCATTTACTAGTGCTGTAGCTAGTAAAACCTGTCCTTTGGAAGAACTGCGAGTTGACAGACACGATACGATTGGAGGTGTACTAGCTGAAGAGTTAGTACCCTCAATGGTAACTCTGTTAGTAGGTTCAGTAACATTCATTTCTCTTTCTTGGTGTAAGAGCGAATGATGTCGTTTTTTACAGATCCTACATGTTGTGGGCTTCTTACACTTATACACAGTATGGTTACTACCTAAGCAATTAAAACAAAGATAATTTTTGGCAACAAAATCACGTCTCTGTACACAGTCTTGTTTGGCAAATTGTTTGCAAAAACAAAGCTTATGATTCTCGGCACAGAACTCACATCGTATGGCTGAGACACTAGTACTTAACAAAGCTTTTGAATAAGACCCACTGCTATGCTGCACTGAGGGTTTTTTAGGGTCCATGAATTCCAATGCACGAAAACGACTTTCCATAAAGGATTTTAACTCTAACCAAGTTGGCAATTCATCGGAACCAGAATTACTTAATTCCCACTGCTTACGTGTCTCAGGATCGAATTTTAATGTGACTATATAAATGATCATAACATCCCATGAACTTATATCTATGTGAATATTTTTTAATGCATTTAAACAATCAGATGTTGTGTCTAGCAACTCTTTTAAAATTGATGCAGACTCAACGTTCAATCGTTTCTGACTAAATAATCGCTTTAAAATACAATTAGCTAAGTATTTTTTATTATTATAACGTTTTTCTAGAAGACTCCAACATTGACTATAATTTGCATCTGTTATAGGTGTATATCTTATTAACTGCTCTGCTTCACCAGTTAAATGACTCTTTAAATAATAGAGTTTTTGCGCACCGTCCAAAGAATCATTTTTATGTACAAGTGAAGTGAATAAATCACGGAAGGTGATCCATTCGGCATAATTACCCGAAAAAGTCGGGATCGAGATTTTTGGTAGTCTAACTAATGAATTGTTGGCTTTAACATCAGATGTACTTTGGTGCTCTGATTTATTTTCTAACATTAATACTTGATTCAATGAAACCTTTAATATACATTTATAAGCAAGATAAGTGTCTTCACAACTATCGTATATCTTTTTTGAGACATACCTTGAACTATTTAACTCTTCTATAACAGTTGTTTCATATAATTTTGTATGATTTGATTTAAACAACTGCCAATCTGTTTCTAAATGTTCTAATCTTATTTCAAAATATTCTTTAGTAAGTCTCTCTTTTGGACTTTTCTTAAAATTACTTAAGCCTTTTGTTATAGAATTATGTAAATCTAACTGCATATTAATAAGGCCTTCCATTTTATTTATACTAAACTAAATACACTATAAAATTAAAATTAACTTCTTAAACAAAATTAAAATCTCAGTTTGTTTTAAAGTTTTTTACAACTCACGCGCACGTCGTAGGTAGTTACACAATTTCTCACAAACGACCTTGAAGATTGAATGTGAACTGTTGTACCGTTGTCAAAACATCCCGGCTGCTGCTGCTGATCTGGTGTAGGCCGCCCCCGCTGCTGATATGGTGTAGGCCGCCCACGTGGTTGAACTGGCACGTATTGATATTCGATGTTGCTGAACTTGGTTGCACTTAATTTTTCGTGTTGAACTCGGTTGCACTGGGTTGAACTCACTTTTTTACTAAGTTGAACTCGCGTTTCTTTAGTTTGAACTCACTCACTGTTGTACTGGATAACTGGAAGATCTTCTTATTTCTTCTGACTCCAATGCCAGTGCAGAAGTGGTCTTTATGCAAGAGGACCCTTTGCTACTAGCGTCGCGTACCCTTCCGCAGCGATCCACTACGGGTACGGGGGTCGGGGGTGTAAATCCTAAGCCTGGATTCACTGTTTTCAAAAATCCGGTTCGATTGGACCAATGTTAAATATAGCATTTAGCTACACTTAATAGGGTTGTACTATTTTGAACTACTTTGAACTTTGCTATAAAATAAATAGCAATTTGCACTTCGATATATTTATTGCTCTCATAAAATATTACATCTTTCACACTACCCATATACAAGACTGTTACACAACGATACCTAGTTTAAAATAAGGAAAGCGACATCTATTGGTGACAGTTATTAAACACTATATCTATCTGTAACCAGTTTTTAATATTTACGAATTAAAACAGGGCTCATTGAACTCGATGCAATATGCAAATGTAAAGCGTTGCTATGGTTTATAGCACCGGGAAATTGACCACCCATTTTTCGCAAAACGATTTGAAAATTCGTAGAGGGTTTGCCCATTGATTCCCTATTTTTGCCCACCTTTTTTGCCGACTTTTATAAAAAAAGTTATGAAAGCTTAAATTGTGTGAGCTAGCAGGGTCCGAAAAAACTTTCAAAAAATGAAAATGTCAAGGTGGATTCTTCGCTGTGGCGGTGGATTCGTTTGCCCATCTTTTGGTGTTTTGAAAAGTCAATTTGTACGGTGCAGTAAGGGGTAGAGGAGGGGGAAGAAAAATTGAGGAATCGAAAATTTTTGAATCATGCATTTGAAATAATATCCTTTGCCAACGTTTGCCCATCTTTTACTTTTTAGAAAAGTCAATTTCTAAAGGGTGAAAATAGTGGGGAAAGAATGTTTGAGGAATCGAGAATTTTGAAATTATGTATCTATTAATTATGCATGGGCGAGCAATCGAAAAAAAAATGATGGGCAATCGAAAGGATGTCCGTCTATATAGGCATGAGCCTTATTAAGTCCTAGTTTTCCACAATTAATCGGACGAGTCTCGTTCGAGCAGCGGTCGAGTGCACACGTGCGCTTGCTCGCAGCTCTGACGGTCCGTTCGGTTCGCCGCGCTCGGCTATCTTCGGTCATTTCCGGCTCGCCGCGCTCGCCTACCTACGCTACCTGCGCACCAGATGTTGGCATTCCAACGATTTCGTCGCTGCCCGACCCGCATTGTTGCCGAGTGAGTCATCGCCGGTGCTATTGTACTCGAGCTTGTGGAATTCGAAGAAAGAAAACATCTGTTGCGAAGCCGCACTTTAGTGTGTTTACTCGGCTATTGTCAATCAACACGCTCTTTTCAGAGCGACGGTGCACCTCCCTTAGTGTACCACATAAACCGCACTTTTCGGTGCGAAGCCGTACACACTGTGCAGTGCGTCGTTTCGCCGTGCTACGCGTCGTGCTTCGTGCTGCGCTTCGAGAGTCGTGCAGCGCGTCGTGTGCCGTGCAGAGCGTCGTTCTTCGCTCCGCGCCGTGTGCAGATACGAAGAGAGAAGATTTCGCGTCGCGTCTCCCTTTGGTCCGGACACGGATCGTCCGTTAGATTCGTATTAGGCGCACCCCCCTGCCCCTCAGGCAGGGAGGTTAGCCATGTCCACCCCCGCGATCCCGCCGCCCCTTCAGGCCCCTAAGGCCCTAGATGACACTGTCCAACTCGAGGACCTTATTAGGTTCCATATGTTCGCGCGTCAGCAAAACCCGTTGCTTGTATCCGAGTTCGATAGACTCCGACGTAATTACGCGCGCAATGGGAGCGATTTTAAAATCCCGCGTTGTTTCCGCGACGACCCGTTCGCGCCGTCCGACTGCGACTCCGACGATGACTCCGACATGGAGCTTGACGCGCCTCGCGCGGCCGCGCCCGCGCCCGCGACGTCGTCCGCCGATAAAGACGGTTTCACAACCGTCACGCGCCGCGGTAAACGCCCACGCGCCGCGAATCAGACCGACAGCGACTCAGCTACGGGACGCTCAGTCCCAAAGCAGTCGAACATAGGTGGCGCTCGGGTGCCCCGAGCCTCTCCCACGCCCTCTGCCGCGATTTCGGCTGAAGCTCCGGCTGCGGAACCCGCGGTCGTGGCTAAGAAGCCACGCCCACCGCCTCCTGTCACCTTCCGTGACAAAGCCCGCTGGGTAGATGTTTCTAACGACCTTAAGTCGAAAGAAATCGTCTACCAATCCGCCGTCAACACTGTTGCCGGCATTTCTATTCGTGTGTCGACCCCCGATGAGCATCGCAAGCTCACGAGATACTTCAGGGAGCGTCAGCTCCCTTTCTTCACTTACGCTCTCGAGGAAGAGCGTCTCCTCCGTGTCGTCATTCGAGGAGTTCCCTCTGAACTCACCGAATACGACATCTCCGACTGCCTGAACGGTCAGGACTTCCCGGTCCGGAGCGTGCAGCGCATGCGCCACCCCCGCACGAAGGCCCCCTTCAACTTGGTGATGGTCACACTGGACCGCACCTCGGAAGGCAAGGCTATTTTCAGCCTCAACTCGGTTTGCGGCCTGTCCCCAGTCTTCGTCGAGCCTCCTCGCAAGTCCCAGATACCCTCGCAGTGTCACAACTGCCAGGTGTACGGTCATTCCGCCCGACATTGCCACCTGCGTCCCAGGTGTGTGAAGTGTCTCGGGGATCACTCCACTAGGGAGTGCCCCCGCACTCCCGAATCCATCGAGCCTCCGCGCTGCGTCCTCTGCGAGCAAACGGGTCATACCGCGAATTATCGCGGGTGTCCCCGTGCGCCTCGTTCGACCCGTCCCCGCCGCGGCGGTCGTGCGACCCGGTCTAGGGCGCACGGCCCGCCGGCTCGGACGAAGCGGCCTCCGCCTCCGCCCATACAAAGCCAGAAGGCTTTCCCCGACCTGCCGGGCACCTCCAGTGCGCCGGCAGCATCCGCTCCTGCGCCGAGCGCGCTCTCCTGGCGCGTAAGGCCTTCCCCGCCAGCTCCATCGGCTCCTAAAGCCAAGCCCCAGCCTCAAAAGGCTCTGTCCACTCCTGCGCCACCTATCGCGGCTTCAGTATCGACCTCCGGTATAGACTGGATAGCTCGTCTTCTTTTGGTACACGATGTACAAGAGATAATCGCATTTAACGCGTTAATTAATAGTACGTCTGAGCTCGGGCTCTTAAACGCTATCTCCGCTTTCCCGGCCGTCGCGACCACGGTACAACAATTAACCCGCGCCGGGCATAAATAAATTCGCGTAAATCAAAATATCAGTTCGAACCCGCGTGTTCATATACAATAGACCGATACATTAGGATTTGTTACGTAATTATTTAGTTAAATCGGCACCGTGCCATTGTACTTTATTTTTTAGCTCGATCCCCTCTGAAAAGACGCGTGTTTGCGCCCACGCCCGCGACTCTCTCTGTTCACGCCGCCGTGAGCGGGGGGTGAAGATTCGATCCCGCACACTCGTCGCGATTTTTCTTGTAACAGCTCGAGCCTAGGTAGTCCCTCGGTGTGGAGCCCTCGAGTATGTTACTCGCGCGAATACAGTGGTTTACACATGTTCTACACTTACACGATCACCCCACACTCTTGCACACCTAGGCACTCAGTGGTGGGCTGTTTTTTTGCCCTTTTCGGACTGAAATAGGTCACATAACACAGTAGTCAGATACCAAATACACATATACACTCGTGAAACATGCATGGTCACACATGCATTTTTCACGAATTCATATATGTGTATTGTATGGATAGATAGCTTAGCTAGCTTAGTTAGGTCGGGAATCCGGCGACAGCTCAAGCCGAGGTGCACCGAGTGCCCTTGAGATGTTTCGCCTAAAAATCAATCGGGTGAGTGCCCTAAGCGCTCCCCTTAGTAGTCCGGTGAAACTGTAGCAGCCGCCAGGCTAACAGTGTAGGTCAGTTCGAAAAAAAAAAAAAACAAGTAATCGTGTGGTAGGCAAAACATTTTCGATTACTGCTAGAGTATAAAACGTCATATTCTTCTTAAAATAGCTCTGTAAGTAATAGTGGGCAATCAAAGAAAAATAATTGGCAATTGAAAGGATGATCTTCTGTATGGAAATAAACCTTATTAAGTCTTCATTTTTAAAAACCAATCGTGAGGTAGGCACAGTGCAATTGATTATTGCTAGAGTGTATACCGTCATATTCTGATTAAAATATTTCTGCAACTAAGGGTGGGCAATCGAAAAAAAATGATGAATTCTCGATCCCTCACTTTTTCTATTCCGTCTCATTTTTCCCCTTAGAAGTTAACTTTTCAAAAAAGTTAAAGATGGGTAAACGTGGGCAAAAGAAGTAGATTCAAATGCATCATTTCAAAATTTTCAACACCTCAATTTTTCCCCCCCAATTTTTACCCCTTACATATTGACTTTTCAAATAAGTAAAAGATTTGCAAACGTAGGTAAATGAAGTTGATTGAATTGCATAATTTCAAAATTCTCGACCTTTCTTTTTCTTTTCCCCCCAATTTTTCCCCTTACAATTTGACTTTTCAAAAAGTAAAAGATGGGCAAAAGATATAAATTCAAATGAACTATTCCAAAACTCTCGATCCCTCAATTTTCTTTATCCCCCATTTTCCGCCCCTTACAAATTGACTTATCAAAAAAATTGAAAATGGGGAAAACGTGGGCAAACGACATACTTCAAGAATCCACCTTGACAATTTCAATTTAAGAAAGTTTTATTTAAAATTACAAAATCAAGGAATTCAATGTCATATATTTTTATTTAATTTTTTTTCCAAAAGCACTGATAATTTATTAACGAATTTTGAGTGCTAAAATTTAAAACTGATTTTAAATGCATGTTTTAAAAATTAAAAGCGCTAAATTCTAGAAACCCGTTAAAATATGAAATTATACCAAAATATTTAAACTTCTTTGAAATAAAATAATTCGGCTATTTCTATCCAAATTTTGTTAAAATTGAACTGCTATAAAATTGTTTAGATTTAACTGAGAAAATATATTTTTAATAGATATTTTCACTAATATGAATTTATTATTGTAAAATTGAATTACATTGTAAATTTAAGTTTTCTTTCAAGAACATTTAAATCTTGATTTGTAAATATTTTTTCTTTCGACTTTAATAAACATTTTTAAATAGTGTAAATTGTTGTATCTTTTCCTATAACTATTTGTTTAACAATTCTTCCATATTTTAAAATAATCGAATAGTTCGAATTTTTTTTCGAAACTCGGATAGAACACCGTAGATTTTTTTTTCAAAACTCTGATAGAACATCGTTATTCGATTCGATTCGGTTCAAGCATTATTCGCACAGCCCTAAAAATAAACTTGTACCATGGCAACGGATATAATATTATTGGTTACTATAACAACGGTCGCTTAATGTCAGGGGCCGTCTGTATCTGTAGGAGAATATGTAATTTTAGGTGAAAAATGTATTTAGGATAGGTTTTAACTCAAATCCGTTCTTAGTGAGCGTCTACTTTGCAAAAGGAATAACTATGGTTAATTTCAAGTCAATCAGTGGTATTCCGCTTATATATATATAGATATTTACATTTCAATTATATTTAATACACCTGTTACCCGTAACTTTTTTACGTGGAGATTACATTTTGTATGATACATCGTGTATGATAATTTCGTTTTTTTAAATGAAAACTTCTTTGGCTGCATTGAACGGATTTTGGGAATTCTGGGAATCCAAAACACTTATGGGTTCACATCACCGATGACCTCGACATGCTCGTGCATGTGCCAAACTAACGAAGCGTACCATAGCGATCTGTTTACATGTAATATTGATATTTTGTATTGAGCTTATGTATCCCATTATATATTTGATTAATTATTGTATATAATTCAACTATATATGTTTTAAAAATTAAAAAAGGAACACAGTTATTTCATTGTTTTCAGTTTTCACTTCGGTTAGCTGTCTTTATGAATTCTAAGAAGTGCCTTTAAAAAATTATGAACTAAAAAGTGTAAAATAATACTTTATTCACTTTATTTTACATAACACCTTGACTTATATTTAAAACTATAATTTATGATCCAATTAGAAAGCTCAAATAATACCTATCAAACATTTTTTTCAAGTTCCCTAATAATATAGTAATACAATAACGAAAACTCCACCCAAATCGAAACAGTAGTTTTTGAGAAAATCGCTGCCATACAAACATACATAGAGTTCAAATAAAGAATCTCCTTTTTTTATTTTAATCGATTATCAGGATTTACCAAGATACTCTGTAGATTTTAGCGACGACCACAATCTCATATGATGGAAAACGATATTGTGGCCTGAAATGGTAACGCCCAAAATACAGGGCGGGACTGGCTCTATCGAAATTACGTAATAAATATTCATATTACCGTAATTTACTTTTTTTATAATGGTAACAGAAAAAGTTCCGTGGCCAAATTTGTGAAAGTTTTAAATCAAAATAAATAAGACAAACAAAAATAAATTCGCAATTTTAGTGTTGTGTATTTTTATGATCGTCTTTTAATACTCCCAAATATTGAAAATTATTAAAATAATTAATTTAAATTATAAAATTATGTTTTTTTTATCAACCTACCATTTAAGAGCACACACTTTAATGTTAGTATTATACCTGCGTGACGAAGCTTCGGATACTTATCAAGCGAAAAACTAATAATGGTCGTACCCCTTTGTCATTTCAATAATAACTCAAAATTAGGGCTTCCAAGTTCCTTTGATGTGTGTAAAAGCCGTGGGCCCTGCTATCGTGCTGTATCTATCGTCATACGGTCAGATAGTTCGTAACACACGACGGTAATGTGTGCCCACACCTACATTTATTGCGAACATGAACAAATTTTTGTGACGATACACGCAGGTACAGGAGTAATATAACACTAATATTTTAATTTAACAACTGTAAAAACAACATTAACCCCTGGACTGTCCAAAACCATAAAGATTTAAATTCTATACAAACGAATGTAGACCTCATGAGGCATAGGTCAGTAGGCTCTTGGCAGCATACGCTTAAAAATACCTGATTTATTACAAAACTTTGAAAAATAACAAATGATGCATTGTAAAATAATAATTTTCATGTAAAATGTATATTTAAACATTTTTTTCATTTCTACGAACTTTTTTACTATACCATGAAATTTACAACGTACGATGTAGTGAAATTAAAAAACAATTGAAAACAAAATCCGCCATTTTGATTTCCGAGTCTTAAAAAATCAGCCGAGGGCTTGTAATATTCATTCATATATACTTCACATAACTCATTCTTATTATTATTTTCTTTTATCCTTTCTTTTATTTGCACTGCACGCAGTTTTTTTCTCCACGGTACCGCTGGAAGAAAATGCCAGCTCCCTAATGCATAAACCAAAAGGTATTCATTCATTCAAAGCGTAATTAAGACATTAGAATCAAGGTAAATTTATGAAAATTATAATTCGAACTAGACCTAACAAAGACAGAAATAATCTCTTTGTTATCTTTACTCTTCCTTGGAATATTATTCTTACGGCAGTAAACCAATAAAATGGTAAGTTTAGCGCCATCTGTTGTCGTTAAAAATGTAGTCTATTATTGCTTCTAAAGACGATTTTTTCTTACATTTATTTTCAATGAACAATTTTAGACTCTTAATTTTTTATTATAATAAAAAATTGTCCTAAAAAGTGATAAGGTTCAATAACTTGTAATATTTACAACACAAAATTAATTAGAAATTTACAAATTTAATCATAAACTTTATGCGATCGAAAAATAAAAATCATATTTTACTTATACAAAGTACAAAGTAAGTTATTAAATTTATAGAAATATGTAATATATGTAATTGGCCAATTATTAGATTATATATTATAGTAATAATAGATTTAGAAAATGGTGGTTGAACGCTATCTATTAGCAATAATGCATATTAATTAATTACTGAACTTCATAGAATGTTAATATTTATTTATGTGAAAAAAAATGTTAACCATATTTCGTTCGTTCTATGTCTTAGTAATGTAATACTGTGGTAATGTTTATTTATGTCATAAAATACCCTGGTTTTGGATGAGGCTAAAGTCTACAGCTAAAGTTCTGAAGTAAAGTCCACCTGCAAAAAAGTACAAACATATTTACATTCTAATTATATGTATAGATAATAGCATTAATAGCTCAAATCGTCGGAGACCAGGTATTTTCTTTAAGGCTCTATCCTTTGGCACTTCGTAGGAACGATGCGTCACTTTGGGTCTTTAACAAATCTACCCTGGAGAGTGTTCATAAAATATGTTCGGATTGATACTTGCTACAGACTACCATTACTGAACGACTCGATATAATTTGAAATTCCATCCATGTCTTCTTGATGGTTGGAAATCATCTACTTTGCAGTTTTCGCGTGGGTTTTTTTCCACGTATGTAAATTCTTTGGAGTTAACTCCCAACGGCAGAGTTTTTGAATCAATATAACTTGAGCCTAACTAAATGAGCCTGTTCCTTTCTCAATGGCTGGGGTTACATCTGTGAATCCTTTCATACTGTTAGGTGTCCATGGGTGGCGGTGATCACTAATCCGCAAGTTCATTTGCCTCCAGTCGCATAAAAAATCTAAAACCGTTCCCCTACTGGACAGGAAATCTTTTACAAGGGAAGGTGCTGGCTTTATGACTTCTTTTTTTTGTAATTCAAGAGAGCAAACAGACAAGGAGTCAACCTGATCATATTTGATAAACATAGCTATCTATATACAAGAAATTCAGGAAACCAGGAATGAATCTTTAATAAGTGGCTATATCATAATTCCTAAAATTGAAGTTGGAACGCGTCACTTTGGCAATCGCAATAGTTCGTTCCACAACAAAATAAATGAATGGGAAAGAAAGCAAGAGTTGCGGCTGTAATAGGTGTTGTGGCATACATTTGTAACATATTTCTAACTAGATTTTGCTCACAGCTTCACTCGCGTAATTTAGACTTACCTGTTCCTCGGGAACATTGCTGTTTTACTAAATGAAAGGTACTCTATGTCCCTTTCTATTATGCAAAGTTTCATGTTGACCGTTTCAGTAGTTAAAGCGTAAAACTGTAACAAACAAACAAACTCATATTCGCATCTATAGTTTTAGTCAGAATAGACAATAATCCACAATCTTATTTGCCTAAAATTACTATTTTTAGAGGTCATGGATTGTGATACACGAATTTCACATTCTTTTACCAATTCTACAAGTAAGAATTTCACCAAACCCCTTGTTACAGTGTAGCCACGTCACTCGAACAACGTCCAAAATGCGGTGAAGACGATATAGATAGTCAAGCATCTATGAGTGTTTTCCAAATTTCTAAAGATTTACCAAGTGCGTCATAATATAAGTAAATCTATTATATGCTTTGTGGTGGGGAGGGGAACTTTACGATAATACAATATAACACTCGTAGCAACCTGCCCATTCGTAGAAAAAAGTTTTTGGGAGTCCGATTCGAGCCGCGATCGGGGACGCACTTGCGCTCCCTCGCAGCTCTGACGGTCCGTTCGGTTCGCCGCGCTCGGCTTTCTTCGGTCATTTCCGGCTCGCCGCGCTCGCCTACCTGCGCACCAGATGTTGGCATTTCTACGAATTCGTCGCTGCCCGACCCGCATTGTTGCCGAGTGAATCATCGTCCGGTACTATTGTGTTCGAGCTTGAGAAATTCGAAAAAAGAAAACATCTGCTGCGAAGCTGCACTTTTAGTGCAAATATAAAACCGCACTTTTCGGAGCGACCTTCCGCGCTGTCAATCGAAGACCACGCTTAGTCGGAATTCGTGTCACGGTGCCAACGAGTGAGTAGAGCGCCCTGTCCGCTCGCCGGTTACCCCGAGGCAAACGGTAAAGGCAGTTGGGCCTGGGTTGTCTGGCCTTGGCGAGTGCGCCTAGTCAGGTCCAGGTATCGCCCTCCCACCCTCCTATTCCCTCATTCCATCCCCGAGTGTCTGTTTGGGCGTAGCCCGGTTTACCGGTCTGCTTTCTCTGCCCTGGGCTTGATAGGGCCTCCCCCTAGGCTTTGTAGGTTCTTCTCTGTGAGGCATTGCACTTCGCCCACAGCTCTTTTGGTCCGGACTCGGGATAGTCCCGTAGCTTTCGATTTGGCGCGCCCCCCTACCCCTCAGGCAGGGAGGTTTGTTCGCGGCCCCCACTCCCCACCCACCCGGCCACTATGGCCTCGATAGAAGATAGATTAAAAAAGTTAGCTTGGTTTGAAAACCGCGCCCCCGAACTAGATTTAGAATATGTCTCGTTAGTAGACTCGCGTCATTCCTTAACGTCCTCTCCCTCGCACCCAGAGTGCAAGGACGCGTCCGACAGCGACTCGGGTCGCTCGCGTTGCCCGGTTGCGAAAGTCAAAAGCAAGCCCAGGTCGCGAAAGGAGAAAGCTCCTGCTACCCCCGCCCTCCCCTCCTTAGATTCACCCCTTTCCCCCGACCCGACCCCCCTGAACATCGGGAGTCTCGCTCAGCCCCTTCCCGACTCCGATATGGATGTCGATCCGTCGGTTCCCGCGGCAGCCTTAGACGACGACGGCTTTCAAGTCGTGTCGTACCGCCGGCCGGCCGCCCCCCCCCCCCGCTCCTGTGTAGTTGCAACCCCCCCCTGCTTCAGTCCGTACGGAGCCAAGGCAGGGAGACAGCTGCGTCTCCTGGCGCAAACCCACCCCCTCCGTCCCGCACGCCCCCGCTTCCTCCGGCTGTTGCACTCCCGCTCCCACACCCACTCAAGCCGAAGCTGCGAGTGCCGCAGCTGAGGCGAAGAAGCCCCGCCCCCCGTCACCATCCAAGACAAGTCGTCTTGGGTGGCTATTTCCTCCGCCCTTAAAGCGAGGAAAATTTATTACACGTCCGCCCTCAACATTTCGGCGGGAATTCAGGTCAAGGTGCCTACCACCAATGACCATCGTGCTCTAACTTCATTCCTTAGGGAATCGAAGTAACAGTACTTCACGCACGCCCTAGAGGAGGAGCGTCTCCTCCGTGTAGTCCTCCGTCGCGTCCCGGTCGAGGTGTCGATCGAGAATGTCGAAGACTCCCTTAAGGAGCTAAACTTCCCTGTCAGAGAGGTACATCGAATGTACCACCCGCGCACAAAGGCCAAGTTCAAATTGGTGTTGGTCATTCTTGACCGCACTAAGGAGGGCAAGGCCATCTTCGACCTTAAGTCGGTCTGCGGTCTCACGGGCGTCACCGTCGAGCCACCGCGCAAGTCCAATACGCCCTCGCAGTGTCACAACTGCCAGGGATACGGTCACTCGGCACGGAACTGTCACCTGCGTCCCAGGTGTGTGAAGTGCTTGGGAGATCACTCCACTCGGGAGTGCTCCCGCACTCCGGCCTCCCTCGATCCTCCCAGTTGCTTGCTCTGCGGTAACGCGGGGCATCCCGCGAACACAACGCCCTCGTCAGGCGAGGCAAGCGCCCAGGGCGCCTGCCGCCGCCACCCGCCCCCCGCCCCCACCTCTCATGTCCGTGGAGACATTCCCGCGCCTGCCGGGCTCTTCTCGCCCGGTAGTGGCCAAGCCGCGTGAAGCACCTTCTGTGCCGCGCGCTCCCCAGCCTGGACGGGCCCCCGTGGCCCCCTGAGCACCCAGACCTCAGCCTCAGGCCGCCAGGCCTCAGGCTCAGGCCCCGAAGAGCGCTTCCGCTCCTGCACAAGCCAGTCCCGCCTTCTCATTTGATTTGCCCGGATTCGCCTGGATCACTCAGATCCTCATTTATCACGATCTGCAGGAGATCATCGCTTTTAACGCCGTCCTTAACTCCAGCAAGGACTTGGGCATGCTGAACGCGATATCACAATTCCCTAACGTGGCTGCTACGATACAGCGCCTAGCCCGTGCTTCTCACGAAAAATAGATATAGCATTCGCGGCTATGAATAGAATAAAACCGCGCGGTCTATCCCTCTCGTTCTTTAATGCTAGGAATCTCTTACCTCAACGCGACTTAGTAGCTTCTTTCTTACGCGAACGGCAGATAGACGTTCTCCTCGTACAGGAAACGTTATTAAAACCTAAAGCGCGTAGTCCCGCGATCGCGAATTACTGTATAGTCAGGAACGACAAGGTCACTCGCGGGGGTGGCACCCTTTTTTTTTTTTATACAGGGGAAAATCCTACATAGGATACCCTCACACTGCCAGGGGGACAGCATAAGGGTTATGTCAGACTCTTACTGACTAAAAACCCCTGTGCCGCTTTGCGCGTATGTGGACCGATGTTGAGGGTTCACGTCAAGCATGCTCCTCTAAACACCGGTCACGCGCTTGGGTCTCCCGCAAATGTTAAAAACGGGGACCCTCCTCTCGGGAAGAGACAAAGGTCTCCCCCCACGCTTCTCTCTAGAAGCGGCGGCTTGTGCCGTGTTTCTCCGTCACGGGCCTTCATTTCGCGGCAACGGACGCCCCCGCGTTCGTCACCTGAAGGTTACTCAGGGAGGCATTAGGTGGAGTGAGTTGGCACCTCTTCTGCGCCCACGGCCGACTCTTCTGCGTCGTGCTGCTGGAGCATCAGGCTCTCTCTCCCTGAGTCGTTCTGCCTCCTCCTTCTTCTCGAGGACGCTCTCGCAAAACACGAGTACAGCGTTCCATGACCTCTCACAGTCGGTCATGGACTTAACCACGGCCGGCAGTGAGAGATCACGGCCCACTACCGCCACGAGCTCGCTGCGCTCCACAGCCCACGCAGGGCACTCCTCTACGGGGGTGGCACCCTGATTGTATGGTTTGATAGCTCTGTTTATATTTTAACTATATGTGGCATGAACAGTTCACTCACCTCTTCGTTTCTAGATATGGGTTCAGTCCCGGGTCGAGGCTTGACTTCAGCCAAAGGTCCAAATTCACAACTGATGTATTTTGTACATATTTGCGCATGTGAAAAATGGTCGACCGATCAGCCTTGGATTCAATAATATTTTTTTGAAAGACGTTTTATGTCTCTTGTCCGGAAGTGACTGTGTTACCACATTATAAAAACCCAACATTTCCCCCCACCGAAATCCGGCAAGGATTTCCCAGTTACCATAGCAAAGTTGAAGTTGAATTACTTTGGTAGATGCAACCTTACTGTATATGTGAGTACTTGAGGTTAAATTGAAAATAATAAAGGTAATGTTAACTAACGCAGTGGACTGTATTTTTAGAAGTGAAACCATATTATGATAAATTGAATATATACATAAATAATAACAGTTTAACATAGAAAACATTTACAAAAGGGATAGTTGTATTTATTCTGAGTCCTGATCCAACGGTAAAGGGCTCAATTTGGACACGGGACGAGTAAATTCGTTTCCATTTGAATTTTTTAAACTAACAACACGGACAACACCATCGGGACCAAAATGTAATTTTGAAATTTTAGCTAACGCCCAGTTGAGAGGTGGAGCATCAGTATTAATCAATACAAGATCATTTACATTGAGGTTTTTACACTTAGTAGACCATTTCTGACGCTGCTGTAGAGTGTGTAAATAATCTCGTTTCCAAAATTTCCAAAACTGTTGTGACATTTGTTGAACACATTGCCAACGATTTAATCGAGAACTGGAAAAATCTATGAAACCTTTCTCCGGCACCGATAAAAGATCCCTACCTATGAGGAAATGAGCTGGAGTTAAAACTTGAAATTCATTTGGATCACTAGATAAAGAACACAAGGGCCTTGAATTTAGTACAGCTTCAATACGACTAAAAAGTGTACTCAGTTCCTCATACGATAGAGCCCTAGTACCAACAGTGCGCCTCAAATGTAATTTTGCTGATTTTATAACTGCTTCATAAAGTCCACCAAAATTACTTCCTGTCGGCGGATTATGTCTCCATATTACTCCACGAGCCACGAAACCGTTATTTATATTATCAAAATTTGAATTTAAAAACTGAGTTATTTCAGCTAATTGCTTACCAGCTGAGACAAAATTGGTACCATTATCAGAGACTATAGAATGGCACAGACCTCTTCTTGAAGTAAATCTATTAAAACTGGCAAGAAAGCATTCAGTACTCAAAGAAGATAAGATCTCCAAGTGTACTGCTCGTGTGGCACAGCATACGAACACGCATAAATATGATTTTGACACGTGAGCATTTCTACGAGATGACTCTTTCGTAGGAAAGGGTCCGCCTATGTCAACACCTACGGTATGGAAGACATGAATGTCCTGAGTTCGATACTTGGGTAGTTCACCCATTATAGGTTGCCGATTTGTAGGGGACACCCTAAAGCAAGAGATACATTTCAGAGTACGTGAACGAATGACACTACGTGCGGAAATGATCCAATATTTTTGTGATATTAAGCTTTGAAGTGTTCGTGGGCCCACATGTAAATAAATCTTATGAAAGTGATCAATTAAAATATTTGTGAAATGCGATTTCTTTGGAATCAGCAACGGATGTTTCTTTTCATATATGAAATTTGATTGAGAAAGACGACCCCCCACCCTAAGGAAATAGTTGGAATCTATGAAAGGGTTCAGCTTTCGCAATGATTGACTACAACTACCATTCTTAGCTAATGATACTAAATCACTTGAAAAATGAAACTGTTGAACAGATTTAACTAAAATATCGTGTGCATTCCTAATGTGAGCAACTCCAAGAGGTTTTCGATTATGAATTGTTAATCTGCAATTACGGATAAACTGACAACATCGGGCAATAATGTTAATAAGCTTACTAAAGCTAGAATATTTTTCTATTAAATTACAAATTAATTCTGTTTGGTTAGTTTCAACGGACACAAGGACTGCGGGGGAACATCTGAGTTCCGGTGGATTGCAATCTCTAAATTCAGCTATGGTTTTAACGGGCCACTGAGACTGGTCGCGCTTAAGCCAGTTAGGACCGTTAAGCCATTCTGGAGTGGCTAGTAATTCAGACGGTAATGCGCCACGAGAGCAAATATCAGCTGGATTAAACGTACCACTCACATGATGCCAACATTCACTGGGTGCACAGTCAAGAATTTTGGATACTCTAGTGGATACAAACGTTTTCAGTGTATAGCTGGGAATATTTAGCCAGGCTAAAACGATAGAGGAATCCGTGAACAACAATGTATTATTTATTTCAAGTCTATCACTTAACACAGCATGAATATATTTAATGAGTTTTGCAAGTAAGTGTGCAGCCATAAGTTCTAATCGTGGAATTGTAATAGTCTTTAAAGGTGCAACTCTAGATTTTGCAATTACTAGACTAACCTTGTTATCGCTAATTGCGTTTTTGGTTCGGAGGTATACCACCGCTGCATAACCAAAATTAGAAGCATCACAGAAACCTAAAATCTGGCAA
Source organism: Antheraea assamensis (assembly GCA_035772565.1). Classification (NCBI taxonomy): domain Eukaryota; kingdom Metazoa; phylum Arthropoda; class Insecta; order Lepidoptera; family Saturniidae; genus Antheraea; species Antheraea assamensis. The sequence continues at coordinate 892,898 of JAQQSE010000112.1, read as the reverse complement.
AAAGTTGGACGCACTACTTTGATATGGCGGTCATGTTTAATATTTGATAACAATGGGAGCTCGGCAACATAATTTTGCCATCGCGACTCAAGATCGGAAGGTAGACTTTGATCCCAGTCCAGTTGACAAGACCAAAGTCTTTGCATGAAAGTTTTAGCATAGAATACACATGGAGCTACAAAGCCTAGTGGGTCAAATAGTCGACCAATTTGTGATAAAACTGTTCTCTTGGAAATCACAGGGTTGGGTGGAGTAGTGACGAATGAAAATGCATCCAAGTTCGGCAACCACTGAAGCCCAAGCACTTTGAGGGAGAAACCTTGTTCATCGTCGAACACTATTGGCATGTTGCGATGAGCCTCATCCAGATGTTCTAGTATCTTCGAAGAATTACTTGACCATTTACGTAACATAAAGCCCCCGGCTTTCAACAATTCAACAAGCTCTTTTTGTAGTTCTAGCGCTTCTTCCACGGTAGACACAGACCATAGTAAATCGTCCATGAAAAAGGCACATTTTAGAAGTTGAGCAGCTTTAGGAAAATTATCTGCTTCATCATCTGCTAAAGTATGCAGCACTTTTATTGCTAAGTAAAGGCTACTAGCTACGCCATATGTAAGCGTATTTAATTCAAAAACTTGTATCGGTTGATCTAAAGAGTCACGCCATAGAATATGCTGATAAGGTCGTTGACTTTGATTCACTAGAATCTGCCGATACATTTTGCAGATATCGGCGGACAGGCAAATTTCGTGAAGTCGAAAGTTAATTAAAAGTTTATTGATATCAGCTTGAAGTTTAGGACCTGGTAGTACCATTGAATTCAGTGACATATTATTTGACGTTTTGCTAGAAGCATCAAATACCACACGATGAGTTGTAGTGGTACTTGTTGGTTTAATAATGCAGAAATGCGGAATGAGATATTTTGAATCCACATTCTTCACATCACCAAGACAAGTCATATGCCCGAGGTCTTCATATTCACGCATGAACTTATGGTACTGAGTTTTAAGCTCAGACTCCTTTTCTAATTTCAACTCTAAGGTGCGAAAACGTCGAATTGCCATTTGGCTTGAATCGCCCAGTGTAACAGATGGCCGAATAGGATATTTTACTATATATCTACCCATATCATTACGCCTATACTCTTTTGAAAATAAGTATTCTGCGAGTTCATCATCTGGATTACGTGGTGTCTCAGTTGGTATATTCTCAATTTCCCAAAAGGAATTCATTACCTGGTCGAGGTTTCTGGTTAATGCACAGAAAGTACTACCTTGCTCAACATTTCTCGTAGTTTGAGTAGTATTACTACTAAAAGAAGTATCATGTTCAGTCTGACCTAATATGACATACCCAAAGACCGAGCTCATTGCCACGGGTAAACCTTGTTCGCGCGGAAGTATCTTTTGACCATTATAAATGTACGGAAACAGATCACCCGCAAGTAACATATCAATGGGTGCAGGCTTATAGTAAGTTGGGTCAGCTAAGTTCAAATGTTGAAACTCAAGAATAACTTTATTGGAAAGAGATTTTGTGGGTAAATTATTTGCTATATTAGATATAACAACTGCATCGGTAGATAGGATAGGCCCATCACAGTGTAGCGGCTTCACCTTGCAGGTAATAAGGCCGAATTCCCGTACTGGGTTGCCTCCTAGACCAATGGGTTCAAAATTGCATTTACGTCGCGACAAGCCTAACCGCCTTGCACTGTCTTGAGTTATATAACTTGTCATAGCCCCACTATCAATTAATGCACGTACGGTGTGGTACTGACCCCAACAATCTGCGACGTGAATAATTGCGGTGCCGAGCAGAACTGTCAGATTAGCTGAGCAAGTAAATGTTACTGCACTAGAACTCATATTGGCAAAAGAATCTATGTGCAGTGTATGGTGATGCTTATTTTTACAGACCGCACAACGCACTTTTGACGTGCAATCGTCGACAGCATGCTTGCGTAAACAATTTTCACAAAGACTCAATTCTTTAATTTTATCGAGACGTTGTACCGGCGTCAAGTCAATGTAGTCTGTGCATCGATAAATAGAATGCATCTTTTTGCAATAATAACACTCCATGGATTTCGTTGACTCTCCATGTTGATTTGCATTGACAACAGCTGAAGACAAAGTTGGTCGCTGTATTTTGAAATTTTGATTTACCGTTTGACCACCTTTTATTTGGCCCCGAGTGTACGATACACTTTTTGTACTAGTGGAATTCGTAGTATCCTCAGACCTTTCGAGAACGCGTATATGTTTTTCAACAAAATTAATTAAATCGTCGTAAGTAGGAAGTTCCTTTTCTCCTAATCCTTTTTCTAATTCACGTTTTGTCGCGGTGTCAAGATTACGCAAAGCAATATAAAATAATATAAAACTAGATAAATCTTTGATTTCAAGTATCTGAAGTGCTTTAATGTTTTCTTGATATGTCTGTAAGAATTCATTAAGCCCAGATGCAGATTCGTTAAGCAAAGGTTTAAAGTTAAATATTTTATCTAAATATGCTGTAGCTAATGCGCGTTTATTATCATATCGTTTTACTAACACATTCCAAACGATCTGATAATTGTCAGACGTCACTGGCATTGATTTTACGATAGTCAAAGCAGGCCCGCTAACGGCTGAGAGTAAATAGTAAAACTTCTCAATATTCGCAATATCTTTGTTGTGGTGTATTAGGGTTGAAAACGTATCACGAAACGTTGGCCAGTTTTCAAGTTTACTGTCAAAAGGAAAGAGTTCTAATTTAGGTAACCTAGGTTTTATACTGCTGTTCTCTATCTTTTCTATTTGTTTCTGTTGTTCCAAATTCAAGCTATTTGAAACGCCGCAAATAAAATAATACATGACGTCAAAACTGTCGAGTTCTTTGTATGACGGTACATAATCGGGAGAAAATTTCTTTTTAATCAGCACTATATTCTCCATACTTTTAGTGAAAGTTTCTCGCCATTCTCGCAAATCATGAAAACGGGCATTAAAGTCAGTTAACAACTCAGGCTTGTCATCAACACTTTTGGAAATATCGTACAACTTTTGCAATCGCATAAAACACATTTCTTTTGTAATAATATGAGGTTGTATCAATTTATCAAGCTCCTCATCGGATCTAACATCATGTTTAGGAGGCATTTTAAATAAAATAATCGAGTAATGATACTACAACAAGAATAAATAAAATGACGTTCGGCCGTGTTCCGTCGATGTCACATAAATTTATTATATGTTGAAAAGAACATTTAAAATACAATATTTAGGATAGATTTTATGCGTTGGATTAGGACAAATAATGCATAAAAATTACACTGAAACTGTTTTCAGAGTTGTAACTTGTGTACGTACAGAGATAAATGAAAATTTGTAGACCAAAGTAAAATTGTACCCACCGACAATTGTTATAATTATTTTATCGTAAGAACGTTGAAATATAAATGAAACGGGAATTATACCAATAAATACATGTAAATATATAGATAGATATTTAAATGTATTGATATTGTAACTGGATAATCCGGCTCGAATTGACCAAAATGTATGGTTTGATAGCTCTGTTTATATTTTAACTATATGTGGCATGAACAGTTCACTCACCTCTTCGTTTCTAGATATGGGTTCAGTCCCGGGTCGAGGCTTGACTTCAGCCAAAGGTCCAAATTCACAACTGATGTATTTTGTACATATTTGCGCATGTGAAAAATGGTCGACCGATCAGCCTTGGATTCAATAATATTTTTTTGAAAGACGTTTTATGTCTCTTGTCCGGAAGTGACTGTGTTACCACATTATAAAAACCCAACACTGATTTATTATAAAAGATCGCTTTATTGCATGCCGGTCAATCCGCCCGCTCTGTCCAACATGGAAGTGTCAGTGTGTAGACTAGGGATGACCGGTCATCCGTCGATTATTTTAGTTTCCGCGTATCTTCCGCCGTCCAAAGAGCTTCTGGGGTCCGACCTCCAAGCTCTGTTCAATTTAGGAGAATCGGTCATAGTAGCCGGGGACCTCAACAGCGGGAACGTTATCTGGAATAGTCCGAGTACTTCTCGCAACGGGATGAGACTCGATAGGCTAGGTGACGTTCTCGATTTTGACGTCATAGCCCCGCCGGAACCCACTCACTTTCAGGATAACTGTCGTCCGACAGTGCTAGATGTAGCTCTATTTAAGAATGTCAGGCTTCAGGTACGACTCATACAAGTCGTACACGAACTTGACTCAGATCACCACCCGGTGGTGTTGCAACTAGGTTCGCCTTCCGATACCAGCCCTCTGTCGGTTAGAGTGGCTGATTATCCTTCGCTTCGCATCCATCTTAGTGAGAATCGCTCATCGGCTAGTTTAGATAGGATTCCGGACGTGTTGGTGTCTAAAGCCGACGCGGATCTGACTATCGATTCCCTGATCGACTACCTTCAGACCGCCGTAAGGGAGACCTCGAAAGAGGTACAAGCGGCGAACGACCGCCGTTTTATACTCCCGGACGACGTGAGGGCGTTGATCACGGAAAAGAACGCCGCGACTCGTGCTCACGACGCCTACCCGACCGAGGCAAACCGCGTTCGTTTACGCTCGTTGCGGAGACTCGTAAGATCTCGAATACAGGAGATCCGGGGCGACAGGTGGGACAGGCTTTTGGAGGATATCTCCTCGTTCCACTTGGCGTACTGGAATATAGCGCGAAAATTAAAATGCCCCCTCTTGTTAGAGGTCCTGGGTTGCCTCCCGCGTTCGATAGTATAGATAAAGCCGAATGTCTCGCGAATAGCTTAGAGGAACAGTGTTCGCCTAACACTGACAACACTGACCCTATCCATATTGGATTGATCGAATCCTCGGTGGAACATGCACTCGCGTCCCCGCCCGCGGATACACTAACCCCGGTCACTTTTGATGAAGTATGGGCCGCCATCAAGCGTCTTAAAAATAGGAAGTCCCCAGGTCCTGATGGGATCAGGAACGAGGTGCTGAAGCTCCTTCCTGACCACATCATAGCTCTTCTGGTCTGCATCTTCAATGCGGCCATGTCCCAGGGCTACTTTCCAGCAGTCTGGAAAAAGGCCGTAGTAATAGGGATTCACAAACCCGGCAAGATAGCTACGCTTCCCGATAGCTATCGGCCGATCAGCCTCCTCGACACGTTAGGTAAGTTATATGAGCGGCTCCTTCTGAACCGTCTCCAAGCCTCCATATCCCAATTAAGTCCGTTACCACCTGAGCAGTTTGGTTTTCTTGCCAAACACTCTTGCACACACCAGGTACACCGCCTCACGGAGTACATCTTCGGCAGTTGGAATGAAGATCCCGATCCGGATGTAAATCCGAAGAAACCTAAACCGAAACGCACAATAGCAGTCTTCTTCGACGTCGCCAAGGCCTTCGACAAGGTCTGGCACGCCGGGCTCGTTCACAAACTCATTCAGTTTCGCGTTCCCGATAGTTTAGTTCATATAATTCGCGATTTTCTATCAGATAGGACTTTCCGCTTTAGAGTGGAAGGTGAACTGTCCCTACCCCACCCGATACCCTCAGGTGTACCCCAGGGGTCCATACTCGCGCCCTCACTCTTCAACCTGTTCATCAGTGACCTACCTCGGTCCCCGGGGATCGAGTTAGGTTGTTATGCTGATGATACAGTGGTCTACGCTTCCGGCTGGCGGCCGACTGTACTTAGGAATCGCATGAAACGGGCCGTTCGCGTTCTCGGCGAATGGTACCGTCAATGGCGAATAGAAGTCAATCCCGATAAGAGTGCCGCTGTCTTTTTCGATCCCATCCAGCGGCTGTGTAAACTCAAGCCGCTTAAACTTTATAAGGTAGTGATCCCCTGGGCCTCCGGGGTCAAGTATCTCGGAGTTTCCCTTGATAGGCGTCTCACTGTTAGATCCCACGTTAAGAGAGTGCGAAACAAGGCCGCCATGGTCTTGGGCCGCTTACATCCCTTAGTTTGTTCCAAGAGCAAGATGTCCCTCAGACACAAGCTCACGCTGTACAAAATGTATATCCGACCCATTCTGACATATAGCTGTCCCGTTTTCGCACACATGTCAGAAAATCTCTTCAAGAGATTGCAAATACTGCAGAACCGATTTCTTCGTAGGGCGGTCGGTGCCCCTTGGTACGTCCGGGGAGTCGACCTCCACAAGGACCTGGAAATGCCGTCTGTCTGGGCGTACGTTAAGACCCTCACTAGTAATTATTTTGAGAATGCAAAGAATCATCCCAGTCCGTTAGTGGTATCCGCGGTAACTTACGATGCCGTTCCGAACGCGCCGCGTTATAAAAGACGTCCGCGACATATTTTTTCCGATCCTCCCGATAACATAACGGTAGCTAACGCAGATTACCCTTCCGTTCCTCGAAAAAAAGCGTGTGCGCGCCCACGCCCGCGTAATCACAGATCACGCCGCCGCGGTTTGGCTGTGAATTTTGCTCCAGCACACATATCTAGGCCCCCCTCGGCAGCTGCTCAAGCCGAGGTACGATCCTCCGGAAAGGAGCCCTCGAGCATGCTGCTCGCGCGGACACAGTGACACTGTTAATCAAACACTCGACTTTACAACACAACACCGATCACCCCACACACGTGCACACACACACTCGTAGGTACACATAGTGGTGGGCTGTTTTTGTTTGTTTTTTTGCCCTTTCGAACTGAAATAGTTTAGAACACAGATAGTCAGATACAAAATACATGTACGGGATCGTGAAACATACATGCTTGGTAACCATGTATATTTCACGAACTCATACAGGTATGATACGGATAGGTTTAGCTTAGTTTAGCTTAGCTAGTCAGATTCGGGTATTCGACGACAGCCCAAGCCGAGGTGTGCCGTGCGCCCTTGTGCTAGTCGTTTATACAAATCGGGTGAGTGCCTTAAGCGCTCCCCTTAGTAGTCCGGTAAAACTGTAGCGGCCTCCGGGTCAACAGTGTAGTCAGTTCGAAAAAAAAAAAAAAAAAAAAAAAAAATAGAGTCTTAGTGTTTTACAAAAGAAAATAATATGTGGCGGATCATTATAAATCGGTTATAAACAATCTGAAGAATAAATAAAACGAGAATTATGAACTTCCTTGAATTATGTGATTGATTAAACTAGCCAATTATTTAATAACTACAGATTATCAATACATATTACAAAACAAAGTCGTCTGCCGCGCCTGTCTGTCTGTCTGGATATTCACGATAAACTCAAAAACTACTAAACGGATTGTAATGCGGTCTTCACAGATAGAGAAATTCACGGGAAAGGTTTAGGTATATAATTTGTCATTGTTTTTTTTTGTAAATTGGTTGAAATATAATGATAATTGTTGAAAGAATCGGAAAACTCAAGCCGCATTAAACGTTTAATGTGCATAAGTATATATTTTTTTATCATCAGGGCAGGACAACGTCCGCCGGGCCTTCTAGTTTGATATAAATGACATGATTATAGTAAAATTGGCATTGCAGTAATTTACGCTTTCAATAATATTTTAAATACAAATAAAAGCATATAGATATGTCGTTGTGCGTGTGTCACTCAAAAAGCACTGGATAGATTTCGATTTTTTTTTCACTTCACAGACCCGTGGTCCTTATCTAAGATAAAGGAATTGTTAGAATCGTTTTGTGTAATATAAAGTTATTAAGGTGTTAATAAACTACAATTTTTATAAGTACCAGACGTTCCGCTGTGTGTTTTCTTGCCATGGAACACATCTCCATGCGGTGTTTATGTTGTTACCTCTGTATGTATAATATATTGTTAAGGCAGTAAACAATCAGCTAATTTTTGATCCAACTGTTGTTACATATTCCTTTTTCCTACTAATTGTTGAGAATCCCTTTTCTTAACAAGCTTGACCTACTTTTAAAAACTAATACTACTACGACTACGGCAATATTTACAGAAATCCATTTATTTCTAGAACAATACCAATAATTATAAATACCTTAATATCTAAAATGTTAGATAACATAATAGAAATAGAAATTTATGTACTTTATTCAAACGATATCCGTTTATCGATTGCTGCTGATGTTTTAAATCTGTACTGAACTTCAGTTATATATAGTTCAATTGTCTTTTAAAAGCCAAATTTTCATTTGATATCTTTTTAATTTTCAGCAACATTTCTGATCTTGTGCAACAATGCAATGAGCTTTAGTCATGAATGGACGCCATTTGATAGGGATGATTTCGATGAAAACTATAGCCCAGAGTTTTTTCCACCTCCTCCACCTCACTGGGGTTGGAGTCGGCATGGTCCTCACAATCATAATTCAGCAAGCCAAGCAGATTTATATTTATTTATTTATATATATATATATATATTAAACACTAAATAGAAGATATTCACACAAATACTCCAGGACGGAATTTGGTATGGTAATTAATAGTTTATAGTATATGTAGCGTATATTTTACATTTTCTTATTTACATTCAAAAATAAAGGAAAATGTTCTGGCGCAGTCCTATACTTTGTAACGCCTGCCCATGTTGTATAGCCACAACTAAATTTGGCGCGACCATATATAACGCTTAGTGGGGATACACACAGCCATGGCAAATACTTTATCAAAAGTATTTTATTTAAAATGCTGTTCTTAATTTTTTTTTTGATTTCATGTTTCTAATTCTTATTATGGTAACGAATAGTTGTCGAGTGACTCGGATAATATTTTAAGGACAGATGAACACTAGTTCAATGTCGTAAAAAGACCGAGTTATTGAATAATTAGGGTGGGCGACTTGCAAAGAATTCCAGCAAACTGCAGGGAATCTTATTCCAATTGGTATTTTTTTGAGGATTGCCAATATGCGGGGTAAACACGGTTATTGACACGTTTTAAACATTTTTAATATTTTGGTATGTAATAAATCTACAGTTTAATATACAGTTATTAAATTTAATTTATAACACATTAAATGTGGATCACTCAATGTGACACATCGTGAAATAATTTAGTTTTACAAATTGTCACCTCCGGATCGGGCACTATATACCAGATCACTTTACAGACATACAATTAACGAGAAGGAAATACATTCATAACAATAATTTCTAAATAACATAAATTATTGTCCTGTTTGGAAGTCATACCTACTACTTTGAAGATGATGACATCAGCGAGAGGAACGCTATAACTAATACACGATTTGTTCAGCAAACATACCAAAGAACACTGCTAAGGCATTATGTAATCCGCACATGGAAAACGATTCCATTGAAGTTGAAATTTGTCGCAAAAGACCTTGTAGAGCTAATAAGGGGAGCGCTTAAGACACTCACTCGATTTTATATAGATCCAGCAGGTCCAGCACTGCCCTTTACTGACTTATAATTCCCTAGATTTTTTGGGCAAGTTTTACGAAAGATTTTTGCAAATCGCCAATTCTAAATTATTCATTGGCTATACGAAATCATCACTCAAAACACCAGTTTTCAGTACTTAAGCCCGTATTTTTTTTATAATATATATAAAAATAAGAACTAGTTTTGCTCAATGCCTTAACCTATTGTTTCTGTGTAATAGACCTGGTGAATTTTGAAAAGTTGAACATTTTTTCGACAACACTATGTAATTTGACGGCATAAAAATCACAATTATAATGACGTCAAACATTATATATCTACGTTTTTATTTATTCACTAGCTGATACACGCGGCTTCGCACGCGTTTTTTAAATTGTATTAAAGTAATATAAAATAGTGAGAAGAGGTAGAATTACAGAAATGCTCTTTTAAAAACATTTGTAAGTATGATGACATGCACGCCACCTACTGTGATATTATAATATCTCTGTTACTAAGGGCGAGCAATCGAAAAAAAATTATAGGTAATCGAAAGAATGTCCTTCTGTATAGGAATCAGCCTTATTAAGCCCCAGTTTTTCATAATTAGTCGTGCGGTAGGCAAAACAAATTCGATTATAGCTAGATTATAAAACATCATATTCTTCATAAAATATCTCTGTAACTAAGGGTGGGCAAGAGAAAAAAAATTATGAGCAATCGAGAAAATGTCCTTTTGTATGGAAATGTCTCCTATTAAATTTCAGTTTATCTATTTAGTATATCCAGTCCTGATAGGCACAGTATAATTGATTATTGCTAGAGTTTAGACCATCACATTTTAATTAAAATATTTCTGGAACTAAGGGTGGGCAATCGAAGAAAAATGTTTAATTCTTAACCTCTCACTTTTACTTATCCCCCCAATGTTTACCTCGTAGAAATTGACTTTTCAAAAAAGGAAAAATGGGCAGCCGAGAGCAAATGAAGTAGATTAAAATGCATCATTCCAAAATTCTCAATCCCTCAATTTTCTTTCCTTCCCTCACAAATTGACTTGTCAAAAAAGTAGAAGATGGGCAAACGTAGGCAAATGACATACTTCAAGAATCCACCTTGACATTTTCAATTTTTGAAAGTTTTTTCGGACGCTGGCCCACTCAATTTAAATCTTCACTAACTTTTTTCAAAAACTTGGCAAAAAAATTCAAAGATGGGCAAAAATGGGAAATCGATGAGCAAACTCTCTAGGAATTTTCAAATAGTTACGCGAAAAATGGAGGGCCAACCTACCGGAGCTGTGGTTAGTGAGTTATATAGACGTGAGCACGGTAAATAAATCAAAATGGCCGTCAAATTGACCAAAAGACAAATTAAGCAAATTACATACAAATATATTTATTACAATTATATTAATTTTTGGAGTCCAGTACAGTGCACGCCTCACGCACATGTTTACACTGAACAACATACTTTATATACTTATATATTATAACTTTATGATATTTTGGTTTTAATTTTGTGTTTCTGATTCTGATTCTGGAGGAAGTTTTTTCATTGTGCGATATTTCCTTATGTAATACTTTTTAATCATTAAGGTTGCGGAGAGCCGTTGGTTACAGGCGGCACGGAGCCCCACGATGTGGACAACGTGTGGTCAGGCCTATGTCTAGCAGAGTTACTCTATAGGCTGAGATGATGATGATGATAGTTCTTTATGATATTTTTAGCTTATTTTAGGTTATATTTAGTTTGGTATTCCTTTATAATATCAAAAATGAAATTATCTACCATATAGCGTATGCTATCGCAGCTTGTAAAGATATCTATCAATATGCCTATAGATAGTTCGTATAATCCATGTTTGGTGTATTGGTCACTAGCTGTCCTAAATAAATAAATAAGTATTTAAACGATTTAAATCCATTATTTCTTTTATTTTTATTTTCACAGTACATTAAAGCTTTTTGGTAAAGTAATTATTTTAAGTCTGTAATATTTTAAGAGAATTTTTATCCAATGTAGGTAACTAAAATATTTTATTGGATAAGGATTAATACCTTAATTAAAATAACGTTTGTAAATAACACATAATTTTTTTATAATACGTAAAAGGTAAGATTCTTCTTGTAACACTTGCAATATGTATGAATAAGAATTTGGTCCTACGATGAAATAACATTAATATTAGATTTCATTTACGAAGCGTAAGAATCTTCCTAGGTTGTTTCACTGCACGCTACTGTTTTTTCCTTAATACATCAATGTTATAGGTAGTGTAACCGATATGGTAATATAAATATTAATATTTCCCACTCTATTAACAGCAGTCTGAGTAAAGCATTATTATTAATAGTATTTAGTTTTCATAACAACATCACCAATATACAGTGACGATGTAGCGTAAAAACATAACACGGTAAATCTAGACGGATACTGGCTCGCAAGGGCAAATATTGGACCATGTATACGTGGCATGCTTGGCAACAGATTTTCCACTTGAAGATAGCAGTTAACTATGTTGCCACAACAGGGTGGATCAATATGTGAACGATGGTGACATTTAGAAATGGCGACCCTCTTTGTGCATCTACGAAAACCGAATGTAATTGTCTATATTTATAACTATGTCTTAAAAATATGAGTTATATTATGTCTGATAAAAATATCAACCAGATCGAGTTTCTTGTCGGTTCTTCTCGGTGACTGGATTGTTTTCCGAGCCGGTGGTAACGTTGAAGCTCATAAACGCCTTCTCAGCGCCTAAACTGGATGAAGTATTTTTGATTTAGAATAAAACAAAATCTCTAATCTGATTTTGGTCGACTAATGTTTAGTGTGGAATGGACTGAAACTAACAAACAATTATTGTCCAATAAGATTGTTAAGAGATTAGAATTATTTTTATGGGTTTCAGCCTCCACATTTCCATATTCTCGTGAATTAAACCAAGATACCTATAATACTTTTATGATGTATTCTTATATGTTTTCATTATATCGTATTTGAATCCGTTACTCATTTTAACATTAAATATATACTTGTTTGTATATTCTGGATAGCTTTAATTCAAATAATTCGAATGTTACATGAAAGTATTATTTATACAAATCAAAGAGTTTATCGACGTCAATGAAACCGGCTTAAAATAATGGTCTTAGTTTATGACAGATACAAAGCATAAGTGGTAATCTAACAAATAAAAACAAATACATTTAATAAATTATACCAAATCACGTCAATGATAAAATAACTTCAAAGTGGTTTAACTATGAACATGAGATAGATAAAAGAGTGTATTTATTGTTATGTACAGGGGAATTGCACGATAACCCGTAGTATATAATACCTACAAAAAACCTAACATATCATGTAAATAATAAGTGATAACGTAGGTAATCACGTGCGACGCTAGTTATTACATGCCTTGAAATTGTCTCTCATATGTCGATTAAGCGTAATCAATTTAAATTAACGTGTGGATAAATTACACTTCACCGAATTCCATCACGCAATAGAAAAACAATGCGTGGGAAAGAGAGGAAACGAAACCTTATTAAATAAGTAGCAGATGTATATCACAATTTAGAAGGGATAATTTGTTTGAGAAAATGTATTTTTATTTTCAACACTGTTAGCCATTGATTTAGTTAAACATTTTATATGACCTTGTACGAATATGGAAGTTGGAGACATTATTTCACTTTTCTATTATTCCCTGTTATTGTTACCCGTTATATGCAAAAAAAAACTGGTCGTGATTTTTTTCCACCCATGTGTGTGTGAGAGAAATACCTCACAACGTTCTAGTTATTTAGTCAGTTCTAACATTGTGATTACAGCGTGTGCAGTGTTTCATTATATGTTATAGTTGTTTGTTACATATAAATTGGGATGTATTTGTGTTTTAGGGAAAAATGAATTTGTTCATCGTCTTTACAGGTTAGTATACCAAAGATTTGTTAATTAATAAGTCTAAAAGTACACTACTTATGTTCAATACAAATATTCTAAATATGTATTTATTGAATTACTATCTGAACCAGCTGCGCATTGTTGTGGTTTAGTTTATATTAATTCACCATCATAGAGCACAGTCAACTATTCAACAAATACATTTTAATATTTTTTTATAATTTCGGAGATTTGCAATAAGCATAAAAATTATTTATAACTGAGTATAGTGTATTCGAGTATATTGTACTAATTATTTACAAAACGATAAATTCATAATATATAACGAATCAGTTTTAAAAATGTGGTAAGAGACGTTGATTTTTTACAATTTTTAAAATGCCTTTATTATTCTAATAATTAATAATAACTCTATTCTAATGAAGTACCAATCTGTGAAGATTATTTTTCGTTACCTAAACAAATCGAGTGAGTGCCATAAGCGCTCCCTTTAGTAGTCCGGTGAATATGTAGAGGTTCTTGTAAAACTAGTAAACAACACCGACATGATGAAAAACACTTTCAATAACTTTTTTTTTTTTTTTTGAGTTAACTACCTACAACATTATACAACTCCTTTCTGAAACTTTGTGTACTTCATTTTAGAACGCAGCATAGATTTTGCCATTCTTCAAATTCTTACTTTTATTTTAATTTTCAGTTATATTTGTAATTTTAAGACATGTGGTTATGAGTCATGGACTCGTGTGGTATCTAAATGTAAGACCCGACTCACACGAACATAATTACTCTAATAGTGATAGTTCAAGTAGCGGCGAAAGTTCACCTAGTCACGAAAGTTCATCTAGCCACGAAAGTTCACCTAGCAACGAAAGTTCATATAGCAATAAAAGTTCACCCAGCAATGAAAGTTCACCTAGCAATGAAAGTTCGCCTAGAAAGAAAAGTTCACCTGGTTCAGAGATCCCATATCAAACGTAAGTATTGTTAATATTCTATAGAGTCATTATTTTCAGAACCCTATTATTCTTATTTTACCATATTATGTTTTACCAATACAGTGCTTTTTTATGATTATACTAGCTGTCCCGGCGAACTTCGTAACGCCTAACAGTCGATTTTTTAATACTTATTCTGCTATTCGGGACCATCGTATAAATATTGACATTCATATTTTTACGATACTAACGTCACTCAATTGTTTTGCCTTACCGGAACCTCTCCGGAACACTTAAACTTTATGCTATAGTATTAAAGTTCAAATTGACTTTTAAGTATTATTACGAATCATTTGTATGGGAGTATAGAAAAGTGTCGTTTTAAGACTTTTCCAGGTAATTTTTTTAATTTTTCTCTCCGTAAGATCCATCCTCGTACTTCAAGGAATATTCTAAAAAAAGAATTAGCGAAATCGGTTCAGCTGTTCTCAAGATTTGCGCTTAGCATCACATTCAGCGATTCATTTTTATATTATAGATTATGGGTACAATATCATTTTCTTTATATTGTTTATTTTAAGATTTTGTTGTATGATAACGTTGAAGACGGTTCACTTAAATCACGCCACCAAGGGCAAAGAATTTTTATCCATAACAGCGTGTATAGGATTTTCAATTAAAACCAATTTATCAATGTTAACAAAAAAAAATTCTCAAACCAGTATAAATTATTATTTTGCTACCAATCAAACGTACACATTCTGACAATAACTAGTGAACTGTCTCTCGGACTCATCTCAGTGGAACAAATAAGATCAGGATACAACAAGGCATGGTAAAAAAAGTTATCGCGATAAAGGAACTTACAGTTAACAGAGGATAACACTTTGGTTTGGGTCTTTTATATCCATAATTTTTTTTTACAGCAAAAGCGTGTTATATAATTATATGATGACTAGCGATTTAGAGTAAAAGTAATGTAAACTGAACTTTACATATGTTATTTAAAATGGTTTCTGTAACTTTGTGGTTTGAAGAGATACTAGGTTTGTAAATCGGTCAGAGTTATTTTTCTTGTAAAGTGTTATAACGGTAATAAAATATAATATATTGTACTGTATTGTATAATAAAATACCGATTGACATAGAATCACGACCTGCTCTCTCATTTATTATGACAAATTTCTCATTAGCTATATCATAATTGCAATATCTACTTTAGAGAACTTGTACACGCCAATGTATGAGTGCCCCTTCAAATCATTATGAATACATTTCTTTTTAGTCTTCATATTTTGATTTTAACCTTATGCCAAATAATGTGGAGGGTGAAATAGAATCGCGATTGATCCTCATGTGGACACTAATATAAGAGGGTATATAGTAGGTATTTAATAAGCATGTTGCAACACCAGTAAAAACTGACTTGAGTTTCTGTTAAGATGTTCAACAAAGACTAAATTCCAGTTACGGTTACTGCCTAAAATTTTACCTATACCAATATTTCATATGAAAATTAGGCCAACTACAGAATTATTCTTATTACTCTTCCTAGTAGGTTAAGACGAATAACCAGTTAAGTAAATAAATATTCAAAACATAAAATTGCAATTATCGTTAAGATTAAAACAAATTTCTGATAAGATACATTTTTAGCGTTACGAATAATAGCTACCGAGAACAACATATACCTACTACAACACCAGGATCTACTACAAAAATTACAACACCGCCTCTAACAACTACGACACGATCTACAACCGTAGTTACAAACTATAATAGTCCAGATTTCTTTAATTGTGTCAAGTCATGTCCAGTATCGGAAGAAAATAATCCTGTTTGCGGGACAAACTTTGTTACGTATACAAATCCAGAAAGTTTGATTTGTAAGAAGCGCTGCGGTTTAGGTAAGCATCATTTAATAATATTTATTTTAGGTTAAATAAAAATCATTATATTTATCTTGTGCATGCGCGTTTCTATATTCATGATACTTTTCAATTAATTTTAAACTTTTTGTAGAAATTCTGTAATTGTTCTGTAAACTTCTTATTAAATAAATCATGTGCTTTGGCTACAAAGGAACTCCACCCGTCCTGGAACAAACAAGTAAACAAAATATATGTTAAAAATCTCCTTGTATTTTGTTGTTGTTGTGTGACAAACGTTTTTTGTGTTTTTATATTATATTATTTTCCCATTTTTAAATATATATATATATGTACTTTATTATTCTCGAATTAATCATCTTAAAAAATGAAATACATTATAGCAAAATAAAATGTTAAAACAGAAGTCGTCTCAAATATTTGCTTTAAAATCATTCCTATAAATAAAAACATAGTATATTACCTTAGATATTCTATGAAATGGTTTGTTCTTAAATATAGTGAAATATATGTGACCATTTGATAAGTTCAGATATCTATTTCATGCAACTTTTATACACATTTCTAATGTAATTATTATGACTAGTTATATAACATTAGTGTTACAATTAATTAATCTTTACTTACGACTGTACATTAGATTCAAATTGGAGTGTGATTAATGCATAAGTAATATTTAATTAGGGTCTTGTAAAATATAATAACAAAATACTAAATTAAAATAATATATCTATTTTTTACAACTCTCATTAGCTTGTTTTTGATATCAATAAGGAGTTGTGATTTTTTATGAATTCGAATTTATATCGTGGAATAATATCTCAAGCTGTCGTGAAGTTCCATTTGGAACTTCATTACATGAAGAGTACAAAATGTAAATCATGTTTGTTATGGGCCCACTATCTCAATGTTAATACTAGAAATAAAGTATAAAGGTTTAAATGCCCATAGTTTAAAGGTATAAACGTATCGATATTAAGCTCCACATTACTTATATATAGATAGATATAAATTTCCTATTGAACTTTGTTTCAACCTATTAAAATATAGTCTGAATCTTACGGTTTTACATATTAGTTATGAATTTTATGGAATAGTTTTGATCTAGTGTGATTTATAATCTTTCCTTTTTATTAAAATAATTCCGACTGTTCCGCACATTTGCATAATCGTTATAAGAAAAGTGATTTCGATTTACATCAGTCGAATGTTATACAACATACGAAACTGACTTCTTATTTTTTTAGTGTATCGTAAACTATAATCAATCTATTGCGTTAACATGAAGTTTCAAACGACTGTAGTATTTTTGTTTATTATCTTAGATTCTTAAACAGTTGAACTACGAAAAATATATAGTCGTTGTTGGTCATGCCTGCTTATTAAAAAAAAAAAAAAACAATTTACGTGTGCAGGATCCAATGTTTAAGGAATAAATACAACTCTAAATTATTCATTAACCTAGATGTTGTATATTATTTTTAAATGAATAATGGATTGTTTATAGTGACTAATTTAAATAATAATTATTTGTTACAGCTATCGATATATTACTAACATCCCCATGCCCCCTAAACATAGCACAGACCTTTTCGTCAACTAAATCGCTTTCGCCGATTACGACACCAAAGAGCACGACGACTACAACAGCAAAAACGAATTCCAAATCAAAATTCGGAACTCTTGCCCAACAGCAATGTGTAAATTTTTGTGATCATTCCACTGAATGGCGTCCAGTTTGTGGTTCAAATGATGTTACGTACAGAAATACTAATCGTTTATCATGCGCCCAGCAATGCGGAATCGGTAAGAATTTTAATTATCGTATGTAACGTAAGACATATCCTCATATATAGTTAGGTAACTTTGAGTGTGTTTTAAAGCCAAATTTAAAACAAAATATAATGTCGTTTATGGAAGAACGGTAAGGTGATACGAACGACAAAGTAATATACATTGAATTTAAACAAGATTATGCCTATAATAATTTTCTTATGACGCTTTAGCACAGATTTACACTTCATTCAAACTCTTTTAAGAAAACTGCCATACGCTTGTTGCCACGTCATTTTCAACATGCTTACTTATACTGTGACCAACATTAAATCACAATTACGATATTTGTTGAACAAATACGAGAGTAATTATGATTTTACAATTTTTATTTACGTTGTTTGTTTTTGTACAGGCTTTATGTTCGAACATATTTTATAGCCACAATAGATAAATGCATAAAATGTTTGTGCCGTCCAGTGTCTTGTGGCGCCAATTTTTTTACCAATAAACAGTTTCAATATTTAATGTCTTGAAATTGAGTTGCAGGTTCAGATATTATTTTATCTGATCGTACTGTATCATAAAAACAAATGTATATATTTTTATTTCCTTCATTAAAAATAAAATAAAATCTAACTCAACTATTACACGATTCATCGGACATATTGCGTAACACAGAACATCTCGCAGCACACTAATTGCGGTGATTTCAAATCGCTTATGGATAATAATTTGTGTTATCCATAAGTTATTATTCTTAGTCTGTGTATATGTTTAACTTATCTGTGGTGTACTTATCGTTCGTAAATTAAATTCTCCTAAACACCCAAACGACACACGATTAAGTTATGATAAAAAAAGAAAACAGAAATTCCATCGCTTTCCAGGAACAGTTCTCGGTCTACACTTTTTTCTTATTATTAATATGCATTTTAATCTCATTATTTAAATGGCATCTTTATTTGTTTATTTCAGATGTAAAAGTAAAAACATTCTCTGCGTGCCAAGCATCTAGCCTAGAACCAGAGATTACTACTGATACTACTGAGTCTCACAAGTACGTCGGTATGATAGACTTTAGAATACGTATTGTCGATTAGTTACACATATTCGATTAATAATAAAAATACGTAATGTAATATATTTGTAAATACATAACTAATTCATGAATAAATAAATATTTGACTAATAAGTTGTACAAGCCCGATCTGGATGTAAAAAGGGGTTTGTAAAGAAAAGAAACGCATTGCCATAAAGTAACCTGGAGTTGGCAGACGATAACATTTAGCTTTAGGTCTATATACTTAACATTTTTTTTTATAACAAAGCATCTTTTTTATTTGAAATATATTATTGAGAATAATTTCTCTATGTTGGTAGTTACAAACGTTAGTATAGTGGATCGGGCCGAGTTGCCTTTCTTGCAAAAGTTTATATTGATAATAAAGTATAACATATTGTGCTATATGTACTGTAGGTAATTGTATTAGGCGTTATAACAAAATTCCAAAGCACATTACCGATTTCTCGGATAGTAAGTTCAAGCACCATGTCAAGCAGGTTTTAATGTCTAAAGGCTATTACAGGATGGATCAATATGTGAACAATAGTGACGTCTGGAAACGACGCTCTCTCTGTGCATCCACCAAAACCGAATGTGTTTATAACTATGTTTTAAAAATATGAGTTATATTATGTCTGATAAAAATATCAACCAGATCGAGTTTCTTGCCGGTTCTTCTCGTTGACTGGCTTGTTTTCCGAACTGGTGGTAACTTTGACGTTCATAAGCGCCTTCTCAGGGCCTAAACTAAATAAAGTATTTTTTGATTTTGAAGTATACAGTACAATAATATGTTAATCGAAATAGGATCATGATTTACCCTCTCAGTTATTATGACGAGTTGCTTATTCGATATATCGTAAATGCAAAAACTAGATTAGAAAACTTGTGCACGACAATATACGAACGTATCTATCACTTTATTATGATTATATAGTCTTTTTTATTATTTATATTTTAGTATTTGATTTCAGTCTTACCTAACGATGTGGCTGTAGAGGTTATTATAATAAAGAGGATATCATTCTAGAAACACGAATAACTCTCAAGTGCGTTCACCAGAACACACAAGCTGCTAAAAGGGAGATATGTAATGCCAATAAAAGTTGACTTGAATTTTTATCTACATTACGTTTCTACCTACATTCCAGTGTCAATTGATATTTTGCTTTAGACTTGTGTAGCTACTTCACATGATCAATTACATATATGCAATGGCTCATTATTCTGTATTATTCTTATTACCATTCTTTGTGTAAGAAGACAAATATTGAGCTGACTAAATAAATATTCAAAGCAGTTAAACTGTTATTATTGTTAAGTAAAAAAATAAATTTCTGATAAAATATGTATTTTTAGTGTTAAAAACTACCAAGGACTACAGTTGTCTACTACAACAACAAGACCGACTACAAAAATTATAACACCGTCTCCAACAACCACGACACGATCTACAGCAGAGATTACAAACTATAACAGTCAAGATTTCTTTAAATGTGTCAAGTCATGTCCAGTATCGGAACAATATAATCCTGTTTGCGGGACAAACTTTGTTACGTATACAAATCCCGAAAGTTTGTTTTGTAAGAAGCGCTGCGGTTTAGGTAAGAATGTTTCTGGGTTTTGGTCTGGGTAATTAAAATCATTATATTTATATCGGGCGATATTTTTCTATCTATGTTTTTTCTGTATTCATGATCGTAATTATAGACTTTCTGTAGTAATTCTGTAATTTATTATCCTGTAAAATTCTCACTTAAGAAATATTTAAACATTATATATACATCAAACGTAATTATATGATGCTATTTGACTACAAACAAATTGCACCCGTCCTGGAATAAGCAATTACGAAATATATTTTAATATGCATATTTTATAATATAATAAATCCATCTATTTCACTTTACGAACATAACAAATTGTTTTCGTTTTATTTTAGTATATAGGAAAAGGTAGTCAATGTATAATAATCATTTAAGATGAACGTTGAAACGACAGCAGTATTTTTTGTATTACCGCAAGTTCTTAAACACTCGAGCTACGATAAATCTAGTCACCTCTGAGATGTCTGCCTCTTCTACAATATATTCAACTCATGAATGAACTTATGTGAAACTTGTAGGAATAAAAAACTATATAAGTTACATAATTTAAGATTTTGTATTTTATTCATAAATGAAAATAGTATTATTTATAGCGACTAATTGAAATATTAAATATTTATTACAGCTGTCTCTATATTAATGACATCACAATGTCCACCAAACATAGCTAAGACATTTTCTTCAACTCAAATGCCTTCGACGATTACGACCCCAAAAACCATTACAACTACGACAGCAAAAACGAATTCCAAATCAAAATTCGGAACTCTTGCCCAACAGCAATGTGTAAATTTTTGTGATCATTCCACTGAATGGCGTCCAGTTTGTGGTTCAAATGATGTTACGTACAGAAATACTAATCGATTATCATGCGCCCAGAAATGCGGAATCGGTAAGAATTTTAATTATTGTGTGTAATGTAAAACACATCCTCATATATACTTGGATTTCTTGAAGCAGTTTTTAAAGCAATAAATTTAAAATAAATTCTAAATGAGATTATATCAATGATCCTTACGATCCTTGAGCACAGATAAAGGTTTTTTCTTTTATTTTACTGATACATGAATGTCCACCGACTCGACGCACGTGTATCGTATGGGCCCCTATAGAAAATCAGCGCTGCAGTATTGCAGTATATTTAGGTATACTGTATAGGTAGTATGTATGTAGGCAACATATGTATTTATTTAATAAACAATATATGTATTTGTTTTCTAATTATGCTTCAATGTTTATTTATTTGTACTACCTACAGTAATATGTTTTGTTCACAATGCTGCTGCTGGTTAGTTGGAATAAAACGCCTTAAACTTGTCGGTGTAGGAACTAAAATAACAATTAATTCATACACTTCACCACTTTTCTAATATAACCGTTTCAATGTAACTGTACCTACCGATAATAAACGAATCCCTTATTTGTTATTAGCGCGCGTAGTTTTTTCCGGAATGTGGATTCGCGATCACCGGCTGACCACATAGAATAATACCATCTGCTTTAACATATCTTATAAATAGCTGGCGTTTTCATGGATATTATTTGTCACATTCCAGATGTAAAATTAAAAAAACCATCTATATGTATGAATGAGCCTTCAGAGCTGACGCCGTCAACAACACAAAAAAGTGTAGAAACAGTTACAGATGACGTTTTTAAGAAATCTTGCGTTATGAACTGTAAATTATCATCGGTATACAATCCTGTATGTGGAACAGATAACGTGACATATAAAAATCCAAGCATCGTGCAATGTCTTATCGACTGTGGAATAAGTAAGTCTTGTCAACATTTATTGTATTCCGTTGCGTTGTGTATTATTTTTAAATCTTACCTGTTCATATCACAGACGTGTATAAAAGTGCGCCCTACACTGAAATAATATAACCCAGTATGTGGCACAGATGGCGTTACATATAAAGAATTGTACTCAAATTACCTGTGCCAATATTTGTTGAGTTACTAAGAAGGGCCATGCATTTATGAATCATGTACCATAGTAAAATAGAACATAATAGAGTTAGTGTATAAATTCAATTCTGTACATTGAATATCATAATATTACTGTATATTTAATTTGAAGCGATGATGGCTCAATTGGTATTGTGTTCGGACACAGCGTCGACGGGCGTAGGTTCGAATCCAACAACTGAGTAGGAGCTTTTAGTGAAGGAAAACATCGTGTTGAAACCACAGCATGGTGGTAGGGCTTTTTCTAAGCTCGCCTGGCTAGCTACCACCCTCAATATGAAAATCTGTCGCCAAGCACCTATTGGTGTATTCCAGTAGCTGCACCTGAGAGCCAGCCTCCCTCTAGGTTTAGCGTGATTACCATTTTAGACCACATCATCATTTAACATCAGGTGAGATTATGGTCAAACGCTAACCTATGAAGTATAAAAAAAAAGAATATAATTATCAATTGTAGAGTGTACGTAGGTGCATCACTTCAGAATGGCTATATTTTATGGGTACTTTTTTTTGTGTCCTTGATTGTCTGGGCAAACGTTTATATGAAAGAAACATTTTGAAAATTAGTACGGGAAAAATGAAAAGTTTTAGATTAATCACATCTCCAAATAAAAAGAGAGGGAACGAGTGAAACAGAAGACAGTAGTTAGATTTTCAAAAATAGTTACAGATTGGTTTCAGATGGGATTTTATTTCATTGGAAGCGGACGGACACCTAATACGAAATAAAAAGTCCCTTGACCTTACAATAGTATAATATTCTCAAGAATATTACAAAAAAAAGAAATCCTTACCTTACTTACCTGCGCGTATCATTCATCCAGACAAAAGTATTGTTCCAAAGGGAGAGATCATGTAGTTGATGATAAATAATATTGTCTATTTCTGCAAACGGCCAGACGTTGAATGTGGATAAATGAGTTGGAGATTGCAACATATATTTTCAGATGTCAGTTTTTACTGATTGGATATTAACGTATACACGATACTGATAACAAAAATATAATTTTTAAAATTTTTGACCGTCTCTCTGTTTGTATGTTCCGGGCAATCTCCGAAACGGCTGGACCGATTTTGACAGAAACTTCACTGACGGATAGTTAAAATTACAGCGGGCGACATAGGCTACTTTACTTTAGACTAGCTGACATCCGTGATTTCGTCTCTAGTACTATCTCCTAAGCGATTGGACCTATTTTCATGGGACTTTCACTGACAGATAACTGAATTTATAAGAAGTAATTTACAATTATAAAAAACGCATGCGGAGCTGCGGGCAACAGCTAGTGTATACATTAATTTATATAATAAATTATATATATATACAGGTACTAGCTGGTATCCTTTGTAATAATGTATTCATATACGAATTTCATTGCTATGATTTATATCTCTAGAAAATGTCGTCCATACAAATAAAAACCCATTGCTAAATGTTAGATAACGCATTACTCCAGAACTGCTGCACTTATTAGGCTAACGTTCGTAATTGTCAAGACAAGGTTTGTATGAAAGAGAATGGTTTAAAAATCGTACGGAGGAGTGAAAAATTTTGGTTAACAAATCTCCATATAGAAACGGAGT
Source organism: Antheraea assamensis (assembly GCA_035772565.1). Classification (NCBI taxonomy): domain Eukaryota; kingdom Metazoa; phylum Arthropoda; class Insecta; order Lepidoptera; family Saturniidae; genus Antheraea; species Antheraea assamensis. Next base: position 868,854 of record JAQQSE010000112.1, on the reverse strand, counting down.
AGGATAGAAGACAGTAGGGAAATATACAAAAATATTGACGGATTAATATTCAGTTGTTGAATTCCCTTTTTATTTCATTAGATATTTGTACTGTAAAGGAAAGGCTTGGTCTGCTTTTTATTCATTACTAGATGACCCGGTGAACTTCGTATCACTTACATACTCGTATATTTGTGTAAAATGTGGTGACAACTTAATACAAAATTTTTGCTTACATTATAAATGCAGCACAATTATGTACCTAATCAATTTAAAGCTTTCTCGTGTACTATTTTAATTTCTGAAACAAAACTGTTCTGTATTCCAAGAAAACAGACCAAAGAGATCGGACCTCATACTACTACTATGAAACAACAAATTTCTGAACGCACCTGTAGATATTTGACAAACGAATGACAATATAATTTATTTCTAAAATGACAAAAGACATCAAATGTTTTATAGCCAGGAACATTTTGTATTTGAAAATTAAAGTGTTTTGTTTAGTATCTTTTTTTACTTATTATTTATTTTTCTCATTATGATTAAACATATTATGATTAAACAATTTTTAATACAGTAACACCAAGAATTGATTACTAAATAGTTGTTGATCTGAACTGTGCCCTTATTATAGCGGCTTCTTAAGATGCTATAATTATACACTCAATAACTTTGTTTTTTATTACAGATGTAACATTACGAACATTTTTCGCGTGTGAAGAATCTAGTGTAGTACTAGGGATTACAAGCAGTGAAAACCCTGGGAATGTGTCAACTACAAGCACTACGAGTGTACCTGAAGTTACTAATGGACCTAAAGATCAGGACGTAACCAATAACGTATCTGATGAAAATCAAACTGAGGCTAAACCCTATGATATTGATTATAAATTCTTAAAGTTTTAGCCACTATAAATATAAAATAATAATTATTATTTATTGTATTATTAATTTACAGTTAATTATTATATGTACTTTATTTTTTAACCATTTATTAACACAATGTATCCAAAGCATGAATATAGGCTATTTCGTTTTAAAAAAAAAATTGAAAAATTATAACTTATAGTTTTTTTTGATACTCATTAAGGCCCAAATGTAAACAAATTGTACAATTTAGGTCTTGAGAAAGCATTAATGAGTATTGGCACGGGTCGCTAATATGATAAAAATGCATTTCTTAGCATTTTAACTATATACTTTTAAATATGAGCATTACGAATATAATATGAGGGGGTTGTAAGGCAGCTCTATTCACAATATTTTATTTTATTCTATTATTGAATATAGTTTTATATAATACAATGTATCGTTTGTCGCTCGACGTAAAACTTTTTCATCGCTCTGTATTAGATATGCAGTACACTAATTTAGGTATCCTAGGGAAGCGAACCACAACCTACCCGTTTTAACGTGAGTGTATTGTGCCAATCGCTGTCGAATGTATTTTGTTCTAATTTTTCAGCATTCCCTCTATATATAGTCTCTGTATATAGTTCTTGCAATTTGGAAGAGTTCCTTTTTGCCATCCGTCACAGTCGTCTGTGTAACTGCTCTCCACAGTGGCGGCAGCTTTCCACCAGGTACTTGCACGTTTTTTTTTTCGTGCCCGTGTCCCAGTTACTGCGTACATTGTATTAGGGACTAATAAATAGCTCGGCAGAGTATAATCTATTGTTAAGCCCGTATTGATGAGAAAAGGGATTGTTTCATTTAACTGTAGCCAGTTTTCAGTATTCTAGAAGATAAGGTTATATATACAAGGGGTGTTCCACGCCAAATCGGACGGTTTGAAAGAAATATCTTTTGATTTCTTCTTTTTGTGATATATGTATTTTAGTACTGTAAAGACCTACCCCTTCGCCATACTGAAACAGCTTAGTCGCCACTACACACCTCTCTCACTATCTGCCATATATTAGTTAACCAAAGATATAATATCCTGGTTTAAGCGTTATATTGATATAATTATTGCCATGATCGTTTAGAAATTAGAACCCTTCTACGTTGTGAATTGAAACAAAATTATAGTAACCAAATTCTTTTATCTGGTACTCAGAAAACATTACATAGATCAAATCTAGTATAATTAGAACTTTAGCAAACACATGACAATAAGTTATAAATGCATTTATTTCAAAATCAAATAAATAAATTAAAGATAATATCTATATGTAACACTGTATTCATAATATGTTCACTTAATTTCAATATACATCCTACTCTTAGTTATAATAAAATATAATTGTGTCTTAATTATGTGTATGTAGGTTGTGTTAAAATGTTCCCTAATTTCCCCCGGAAGGGGGGGAGGCCCCAATACCGTCCCAAGTCCCGCCTCTTAGAAGCACTATTAAATTTATAGTGACACCCAATAATCAACTACCACAAGCATTGCTAGGGAGTTACGGGTAAAAGGCAGGATAAAAGGATTCTGGAACCAGCTCCTTAATTTTATAATGTAGAAATATAATGTTTTAATCTAATAAGTGATTATAGCTAGTCTACTATGGGACATACCATGATCCTCACCGAAGTAGCGAAAGCTCCAAGGTGACAAAGTCAACCGAGGAGAAAATAAGTAACTTGCTTCAATCCAAACCTCCCCGCACAGGAAAGAAGGCCAAAATAGACACTGGGATAAGTAGGAGGGAGACAAAGCTCAGCTCCAATCCACTCGTCTGGCGTCTAATGTGGATGCGATCTGTGGATCGACGGATATGAATATAGGGAAGACAAGAAACACCCTAACAAGTATTCAGATTGTTTGGAGGAATCACAGTAGCCTGCATAGAGATTTCGCTAACACACCCATCGGATTAATACTGCCTTTTAAATGGTAGACATAACCAGTAATGAATTATTAAAATCACACTAGTTCCAGAAGGATAGTGGATAGGTTTTAGTAGCATTATGTGCAGAGTTAAATCAGCACCAGCATTTGTATTACAAAATGATATTGTAGATATTAATTTAGGTTGGTAGTTGAACATCTGATTGGTTCCAGTCACCATTACTTTATAATGTGCTAACCGAATCCCACACAGATTATTCATTTTACCAATGTTGTTATTATATAACAATAAATTAATTTAATAATGCTTTGCTAACTCTACTCAACACACATTTCAGCCGTGAATGTGGTAGTTGAATATATAGGCATAAGGGCTATTTTGTCCCTTTAGCAAATCAACAATACAAAAAGTGTAGTGTGGTGTGGTGTGGTGTATAATTCCATGATTTTGTTAAAAAATAAAACTTAACACTACAATCACTTAAACATAATTCCTTTCTTAGTTATCTATGTATGCTCATATAATCCTCAAATATAGAATTTAGATTAACTTTAATTAAACTTAGCCTACATATATTCCCCATTGAAATTATAAGAATATTACCCGAGTTTTATAGAATTCAAACTTTAATGATTATTTGATATTATATATATATATACATACATATGTAAACCGTGTTAGTTCATCAACCAATAGCAGGGACTTTAAATACAAAAACACTTTACGCAGTATTAACTATCAGTCTTATTACAGTACCGTTTTACTTACAACAGCCTAAAGGCGATATATCCCATGTGTTTGCTCTTGATCTTGAATAACGAATGCCCGACATACCTCTGAATGCGCGCTATTGTGATTTCATCCCCACCAATTTACTTGCTTATGATTGGTCGTTGTAGATTGACAGTATCTCGACCAATCATAAGAAGTACTTTAAATGTAGAACTTTATAATAATCATTAGCAATTATTTAACCAACATGAAAATAATAATTGATATATTTAGACATTTATAACACTTGCTTATGATTGATCATTTAAGATTGACAGTATCTCGATCAATCATAAGAAGTACTCTAAATATAAAACATTGTTAAAATGTTGTAGTCATTTACCTAATATGAAAATAATAAGCGATATACATATTTAGATATTTATAACAGCTCGGCCATCCTTTTTTCAACTAGTCCCTCGTTGGTAAGAAAAAAAAATCGTTAAGTACTCCAACTATTTCATTTAGAAAGATGTAAAAAATATAATGGCGTCACATACGTTCTGTTTAAAATAATAATCTTTAGGTGTTTAAGTCCTGAAGGAAATCAAACTAATCAAACAAATCAATGTAAATCGGGAGCAGTTTTAGTAGACCTTACTGCCACATATGCTACCGTATGGCGAGAGGGTTTATTATATAAGCTGTTGACTGTGGTTCCGAGTACAAAAATTGTTCAGCTTATATCCAATATGATTTCACAGCGATTATTCAGAGTACACCTGGGTTCTTCGGCTAGCGATTTCAGATTGTTAAATAATGGCCTTCCTCAGGGTTCTGTTTTAGCCCCAACTTTATTTAACCTATATATACATGATTTACCAGGTACTATCTCCAGAAAATTTATTTACGCTGATGACATATGCCTGATAACCCAAGCAAAGGTATTCTCAGATATGGAAGTTACATTACCAGAAGACATGAAAATTCTGGCAGAATACTTCAAAACTTGGCGTTTGATACCTAGCCTAAGTAAAACAGAAACATGTTTCCATTTGAATAACCAATTAGCCAGGCTGAGCTAAAGGTTTCATTTAATGGCATACAGTTGCGTCACAACCATTACCCCAAGTACCTGGGTGTTGTACTTGACCGTTCACTTACATACAAAGAGCATCTTGAAAAGACTTCGCGGAAACTGCAATCTAGAAATAACGTGCTTCTAAAACTGACTGGAACTAGTTGGGACGCAAACACCGATGTATTGAGAACTACAGCCATTTCGTTGGTGTATCCCGTAGCTGAATATTGTTCCCCGGTGTGGTTAGGTAGCGCCCATGTGCAGAAAGTAGACCGTGAGCTGCACATTGCGATTGCGGGGCGGAAAGGCAAACAATCCAACACATCATCGAGGAATGTCCACTTCGACAATACAACGGTTCCCCCGACAAACTGATCAATCTTACCGACGACGCCTTAAAATGGCTGAGAGAATTAAATGTTCAATTGTAATTACAAAAATGGATACTCTATTTAGCCATACGATTAAAAAAATCAATATAACTCACTGGCTTAGTGATACATTACATTTAGTATCTAATTAAAGCTCAAATACAATTACTTTACATTATGTCATAATCCATAACCTTAATCAGCAAATCTTTATAATTTAAGGGTGTCTGTTACCCGACATCCCTGGCATCGTTACATTTTTTTTTTTATATTGGCAGTATATATATTGATCCATGCCCTTGGCCAGTATATACACTGTTACACTAATTGCTAAAACGCGAGGCACCCGTTACCTGGCACCTCATACCGATTCATCAGTACGTGACTCTAACCAATGAATCGGTATTTACTGATCCATTACGTTGACCAGCAAATACTTCAGCCATTTAATACTTGAACCATTTACGATGATACATGACACTAATCACGGGATCACGAGTATCTTGACCAGTAGCGTGGGATGACTATCTCGGAAGACTGCGTGCACGACGTGCGGGGCTTGCTCGCAGTGTCGAGGTGCGCAGATCGCGCGCGGTGCAGCTGGTACCATTAGCCGCACTTCTAACCGTCTGACACGATGTTTGTTACCGGTGCCACACATTAATTGCCAAAATGTGAGGCACCCGTTACCTGGCACCTTACACAGATTCATCAGTACGTGACCCTAACCAATGAATCGGTATTTACTGGTCGAAGACACTGACCAGTAAATATTTCAGCCATTAAATACTTGAGCTATTTTGCCAAAATGTGAGGCACCAGTTACTTGGCACCTCACACCGATTCATCAGTATGCGACTCTAACCAATGAATCGGTATTTACTAGTCGAAGACATTGACCAGCAAATATTTCAGCCATTAAATACTTTCATCAAAGGCTACAATCACGTTAACATTGCTTTTAAGGGTGTCGGTTACCTGACATCCCTCTATAGCCTAGCCACATATTTTTATATTGGTAGTGTATTTATTGGTCCATGACCTTGACAAGTAGACACTGTTGCACAAATTGCTAAAATGTGAGGTACTCGTTACCTGGCACCTCACACCAATTCATCAGTACGTGACCCTAATGAATCGGTATTTACTGGTCGACGACATTGACCAGCAAATATTTCAGCCACTAAATACTTTAGCTACTTGCGATGATACATGACACTAATCATCGGTACCTAGAATCACATTAACATTGCTGTTATCATAACATCATATTCTTATTTTTTTACTTTAAGCATACTGTGTAATAACGACAACCAATTTGATAATCGATTATTAGCCAGCCTCTAATAAACCCGTTATTTCTGTGAGTGTACAATATCCATGTTCACTTGTATGAATACATTAATTTATACGTCAATTTACAAATCGCCACAACCAGAATCGGAATCGGTTGGTACGGGTTCGTTGAAACGAATCCAACGATATGTTTTATCAATAGCTACTATAGCCGCAAACCTCTAACTAGACTTTGTGAAAGGCATATCCTCGACCACGAATCTATCGTTGGGGAGTACATTTTTAATTCTGTAAGGCCTTCTATTACATCTAGGTTCGAGCTTCTTTGACTGTTCTATACCTATCGCACCTCTTTATACTCTAACCAAATCGCCTTCCTTCTAATTCATTACCATCTTGCTATACCTATCCTACCGTTTTATTTTTCCTTCACCTGTTGCGTCCTAATAAGGCCACCAGCGCTAGTCCTAATATTGTCTAAACTCTCCCTCACTTCAGGCGTAAAGTCATTTAGCAAAATACCCAACTGTATGTCTGGTAAATGTTCATCCCATAAGCCATTTGGCCCGTCTAGATTTATTGCTACATTCTTTCGGGGGTGTGGCGACACGTGCTTTATACCGCATGATTTAGTAAAAGTTTTAAATTGTATACTAATGAAGCTTGTCGTTTGGGCCATAATTAAACTGGTTGGTGCGACAAAGTAACCAAAATGCTCTCTGAATACTTGACGGGCCATTCTCTCGTCGAATGATGAGTAATCAAAATACCGTTCATATACATTAATGCGTAAGACGAAGCACAAGAACTGAAACAGATTTGCGCTAGTTAACCCGGATCACCCTTAATTCGCCGTATTTAATGCGCGTCTCTTCCACGAATAAGAGTGCGCAAATAAAACAAGACTCAACGCTTAAAACACCGGATTCCGACTTTATCATTTTGACAGAGGGTCCTTCCGTGAAAGTGTAGTCTTAATAGTACCGGGCAATTGTTTAAAAAGTCATCTACTACCAATCTCCACGTAATTTTCTACTACACTCCTGCACCTCGATCATGACATTCGCATTACCAAGTGGGCTATATGGTACGTTACCTATCCCCTTAATAAAGGCACCTCTCCTACCTTCCAGTCTAATGCTAAACCTCGAGCTTCACCGAGACGGACCAAAGTACCCTCATTTCCTAAATCAACCAGATACTCAAATCAAATATACTTTATACAATTTAGGCCCTAAGAAGGCGCTTATCTTTTTAACATACACATATATTATATATGTATATGTTACGATCAATTTTAGTGGGTGTAGAAAGGAGTCAATTCCAGACATCACCATCGTTCACTTATCGATCCACTCTATAAAAGCCCTTTCGACACCAAAACCCGCTTAAAATGGCACTACTCATAGTCTAGCAAATCGGTAATATGTTTTGGGACTTTGTTATACAAAAAATCTAACACTGTTACTGGTTTTACCGAGTCTAAAACATGGAACGACCAGTTTGTCAATTTCTAGTTTTTGCGAACATACATTAAATTATCAAGAACGTATTGGGAAGCCAGATTTAAGACACCGAATTCTTGAAACTTAGCCTTTAATGATTCGCGAGGTCCCTCATTGTACATTACTCGAACTGCCCGTTTTTGCAATCAAAATTTAGTGTCTACCTCAGCTGCTGTCCCTCACAACAAAGCAGCACTTTTTGCAGTCTTCAAATTGTGCTTCTAATCTAACACCACGATCTTCTATATTGCTATGATACAGTTTCCTCACATTTCACATTGATATAAGAGCAACTCCCTATGGCGTACCTTTTTGTGGAGCATTTTAGTTAGTAAATGAGCATAATTATCCCTAGTTGGGGAAAAATCTTTTAACTGTAGTTTCCATTCTGGCCTAAAAAAATAGAAGCGAGGGAACCGTGATACCAAGTTTTAGCTACCCCTGTTAATTTTGGTAAGGCGTAATGGACTATTTACTTATCGCTCCACCCTAGATCCGTGCAGATTAGTCAACTTTGTGAAGGCATGTATTAACCGTTTGTTCTTTGCATAAAAGGATCAAAATCCAGGCATTACACTATTTAAGACCGGATACCTATTGCGATCGCTTGAGCCCTAAGCCTAAAGCCTAAAGCCCTAAGAGCACAATCGAATATTTCAATGAACAAATTGTTATTTCACTCGGGATTACGGCGACGTGTTACTTCACAGGACGGTGTGCGAAGGCGCAAAGTTCTGTGCCTAGGTGAATACCTCGATTATGCACGCCGCGTCACCTGCCATTCCAGAACACGTGATCGTGTCCTGGAGCGCCGATGACGACGATATCGTTAGCTCGCCCTTCTCATATAATGCAAACTGGAGCGGGACTGACCAATCGCCCGTGGCGATAACCTTACCCTGGACCGCCCGGACTGCAACCGACTGCCGAGACTGCCACAATTTTTTTTCAGTCTCGAGCGCATACGCCCGCGACCATGGATACGGTTTCATGTTGTGTCACGAAATCTTTGTGGAGGCGCCAGCATGTCACGAGTTTGTGGAGGCGCCACCATTTTACGAGAATACCTTCATTTATCCACGTAGTCACAGACACAACGTATATTACAAGAAAAAACACTACAATTAATACAGGATTTTTTTTCATTACCTACGGATATATTATTATTGCTTTAACAAAACAGCTTACTATAATCAAAAGAGCTAAATTCGTCAACAAGCTGGGTCAGCACATCTAATAAACGCTTACACTTGTTATTTTGGCCTTAGCAAGTCTTGATGTATCAAAAAAAAATGTATGCTCGTAGTTACTACTTTAAACTTTAAAACCGTAGGTCTATACACAACAAAAATAAACTTGTTGTCTCATTTTTACTTCGATAATCACGACCTCACCTCATTTGAAATTCAAATAAAATATTCTTTAGAAGGATCCACGAGGGTAGATAAACATAACGAAATAAAATAATAAATAACCCTTACGTTGTCTACGTATGTTCACCAAATACTTATGCGTATTTTAGATCTTGTTGTGGGCACTAAGTTGCTAATCCCGCTTCTGAGATGTAAACCGTGTTAGTTCATCAACCAATAGCAGGGACTTTAAATACAAAAACACTTTACGCAGTATTAACTATCAGTCTTATTACAGTACCGTTTTACTTACAACAGCCTAAAGGAGATATATCCCATGTGTTTGCTCTTGATCTTGAATAACGAATGCCCGACATACCTCTGAATGCGCGCTATTGTGATTTCATCCCCACCAATTTACTTGCTTATGATTGGTCGTTGTAGATTGACAGTATCTCGACCAATCATAAGAAGTACTTTAAATGTAGAACTTTATAATAATCATTAGCAATTATTTAACCAACATGAAAATAATAATTGATATATTTAGACATTTATAACACTTGCTTATGATTGATCATTTAAGATTGACAGTATCTCGATCAATCATAAGAAGTACTCTAAATATAAAACATTGTTAAAATGTTGTAGTCATTTACCTAATATGAAAATAATAAGCGATATACATATTTAGATATTTATAACACATATATATATAATTCTATGGTAGGTCTGTACAAGAGTTGAGTGTGAGGTTGTGACATTCATAAAGAGGTTTATTATAACTTTCAGTGTATTCCAGTACACATTCTTTTGTATTATAAACACAAGAGGATGTCGAATGAGTTACGTCAAGGCTAGGGCCGACTAACACCAGGCGGAAGATTCACTAGGTAGATGATGTCGAACAATGAAGGCTACCGGTTCGTACTTTGGTGAAGAGGAACTATGCCTCTAAGACCAAACCATTCCCCGGGTCAAGGCAAACGTATCACCGACAACTACCCAGTTCGTCTTCAGGCATACAGGAACCTCTTCGCTATCCAGCAAAATAGTTTTACTTGACAGAGAGAGAGAATTCAAGAACCGCCGAAGCGTATATGCGTTAGGTGCCAAGTCAATTCAACGCCTACTGGGACTTCCTATAATAAAACACTGATGAGTAAAAGCTTGTGTAGTGGAATCACCTCAGTTTAGAAAATGATGTATTAATGAATTACAATATTGTCACGAATCTATCCGAAACAATTTTACCTCATTCTGATAGTATTATCAGAACTACAAAACCTTTAGCTGATGTACAGTAGTGTTATGTACGTATGTGTCTTTGTTTGAATTCTGTAGATGATTGTTACAATGTACATATAAACAAAGTATAATATTAAATTACTCACACTCTTGTAGATCTAAAAAATATACCTTTTAAATGGGTTGAAATATATTTAGCTTACCTTATTTTATATAAAACTAATAATTTGTTGAAATTCTACTACTATGTTATAGAATTCAAACTCTAATAGATATTTGATATTTTTAGCATTAGATGTATATTTACTGAAGTTAGTTGATATGTCTGTAAAGAGTTGTGTGTGGGGTTGTGACATTAACAAAGAGGCTTATTATAACTTTCAGTGTATTCCAGTACACATTCTTTTGTATTATAAACACAAGAGGATGTCGAATGAGTTACGTCAAGGCTAGGGCCGACTAACACCAGGCGGAAGATTCACTAGGTAGATGATGTCGGACAATGAAGACTACCGGTTCGTACTTTGGTGAAGAGGAACTATGTCTCCAAGACCAAGCCATTCCCCGAGTCAAGGCAAACGTATCGCCGACAACTACCCAGTTCGTCTTCAGGCATACAGGAACCTCTTCGCTATCCAGCAAACTAGTTTTACTTGACAGAGAGAGAGAATTCAAGAACCGCCGAACTCGTATATGCGTTAGGTGCCAACTCAATTCAACGCCTACTGGGACTTCCTATAATAAAACACTGATGAGTAAAAGCTTGTGTAGTGGAATCACCTCATTTTAGGGAATGATGTATTACTGAATTATAACATTGTCACGAATTTATCTGAGCCAGTTTTACCTCATTCTGATAGTATTATCAGAACTACAAAACCTTTGACTTATGTACAATAGTGTTATGTATGTATGTATGTGTTTTGTTTGAATTCTATAAATAGTAGTTATAGTGTACATATGTAATAATGTATAATTTTAAATTACTTACAGTGTCGTAGATCTAATAAATGTACTTTCTAAATACAAATTACCGACTACAATGCTTAACACAACAATACCTCTTCTTTTAGATATTTCAATATTTCTACGACGGAAAATAACTGATAATTCGTTTTCTACAACACCTAAATTACTGTGGGATCTCCCTGACACTATTAGCGAAACTCACGCGCACTTATATGAGAATACTATTAACACCCTAAATACTAATAAATAGAATATTAACTTGGAAGAACATTATTTACTTTTGTTCTATACGCAAACTATCATTACGACCGATAAAGCACTCTTACAATTCCCGATTCCTCAGACTGTCCTAGACCGTCATTACGACCGCTAAAGCACTCTTACTCTTCCCGATTCTCTAAACTGCCCTAGACTACCTCTAGACAGTCATTACGACCGCTAAAGCACTTCCCGATTCTATCAACTGCCTAAAACTGCCCTAGACCGTCATTACGACCGCTAAAGCACTCTGATTCTAAAAACTCTTTAACCCTTAAATGGACAATGTTGTTTTTAAACAACATACTAAACATCACAGATAAAATTGACCTTCTTTTAATTTTTTGTTAATTTTGACAACTAGTTCTTATTTCTGAATGATTTTTGTACTTTTTTTTAATGTTGGCAAAAAGTATAGTAAATTCATGTCTAGATTTTTTTACTCATTTTTTCTAGACAGTAATACATGTCTATTACACAAATATATTTTTTTAAAACGTGAAACAAAAATCGTCCATTTAAGGGTTAAACTGCCTCGATTTCTTAGTTGAAACCCCTTTTATCCATGTGCCCCTCTCCCAAATCTCGCCAAACAATCAGTCCTTTCATTCCTCGAAATTACTGATATTTTTCGGGTTTCTTCCGTTCTTAATTTACCACTTATTCCTCCTTCTCCCACAATCCATCCTTTGTTTCAAGCATTAAACATAAACAAATGTCTATAGTTCCCCTTTGTTATATGATTGTTGGCCTACTTTTTTTTCATAATCTTAAACAACAGTCCATCCTTTGTTTCAAGCATCGAAAATTAAACAAGTTTCTATAGTGCCCCTTTGTTAAATAATCGTTGACCTACTTTTCCATTCATAATCTTAAACAATGATCCCTGATTTGATTCCCCATTGGTCATTTATTTTAAACAAAGTACAACCAATAGAAATTCTTCACTTTTGTCTATGATTTTACAAAGTTCTATATTTGCATAAAGATTTTATTCTGTTTTTACTTTAATCTAATTCACAATAACTGTTAATACATATTACAAAATTTTACGAATATAATATAATATGTATTTTCCCTTTATTCCTTTTATTTAAACTGTATTATAAAAGTTTCCAAAGTTGGTAGTTACGTAGTTAAGTAGTTACGTTATCGTACTATTATTTTGTTTGTCAAAATTTCGATACACCAATATTGACCAAGTATGGAAAACTCTTTATAATTCTAACTAGATGGAGTTGTTCGTATAAATATTATTTTTTTCTATAAGGGGCCTGTATAGATCCGTTACAGTACCCATAAAATAAGCCTCTTGGTAAGTTTTGTGATTTTTTTTTGTTCATTACTTTCTTAAAAGTGATCCAAATTTAAAGTTTTTTTTAATATTTCGTTTATGTATAGCCTTTATAGGTAAATATAATTTTAAAAAAATCAATATATATTTTTTATTTTTAAATCGAGTTTAAAAAATATGTTTATTGCCTTGGTTTTTTTGTAATATTTTATTTTTTATATTTGTGTATTCCTTAATTTTTAAACCCAGTCTGGTAATGGATTCTCTATAACTATTATTTAATTTCCTATAAAAAGTTTCAATTGAAAAACGGTTTATTTCAAAAGTCGCAGTTAACTATCACTCAGTTCTTAGATCTCATTTTATTCGTCGTGCATCGGTCTTTTTATGCAAATCGATGTACTAAAGCAAGCAGTCACCTGGTTTCAACACGTGAACATCGAAAAGGAATGCTTATGATCGTTTTACAATTTTTGCTGAGAATACATATGCACAATGTCTAACAGCTACATCGTTCTTCTTGCATTGGAAACAAGATGGTTATCAGTATAATTAATTTATTTGTTCTTCCAATCCGACTGAAATAAATGACCGGGACCTGTCTTTGTCGTTAAGAATCCATAGCGGCCAAGTTTTTCTTTCAATTTCTCTTCATAATGAAAAATATGTATAAGATTTCTTCAGCATCAAGAACTAGAGGCATTTTTAAATGTAATAATTATTTGTTTATTTTCTATAACACATGAAATCGATTATATCGATATATTATATCGACAAATAAGGAAAATGGTGCACGCATTTGATAACGCGGTCATAGAGATCAAGTTACAATATTTTCGTTTCTTTACAATGAACGGCTGATTTCACGAAATGATACAAATAATGGAGAGTGACCCTGAAATAAGCGGATGTAATTAAATATAATAAAAAAATTAAAACAGATTTTTTATCAACGTAATTTTAACTTTCATCTGATAAACTTACAATACAACAGATTTCTGGTCAATATAAATCAGGCGCACGTAAATAAGGTAATATAAAAACGATAGGATTATCTAGTTGTTCAGTCTTAAGTAAGAGCTCGATGCTCTTAAATAAACTTTCAAAAACAAGCCATTAAATTGAAATATAGGTAATCGCTCTCGAAGTTGTTTGAATGTTGCAGTGTCACGTATACCCATTTTTTTTACTAATTTTCAAATTTTGGACACCATTGACAGACTTTTGGACTTCTGAAATTGAATGCGGCGTGGATAAAAACCTATTACCATATAGCATTACCGAGAAATTAATAGTTTGGAATTATTTTAAATGGTTTCCAGCCTCCACATTACACATATGTTGTTGTTGTACTTTTATATGTTTCATATAAATTGTATAAATATCCGTTTTATTTATTTCAAAATAACATATAAAACTATATGCATTTAATAGATAGCTTCAATTCAAGCGATTCGAATATTACTTGAAAGTTTTATTTAGTAAACATACCCCAGAAAATTTCTCGACATTGTATAAAACCCAATTTAAAATAATGGCCTAATTATACGACAATTACAAAGTACGAGTGGTAATTTGAGTCATAAAATATACCCATCTTTAATCAACTGAAATACTGGTGAAGTGGTTTTACCTAATGGACATGAGATAGATAAGAGAGTTTATTTCTTATTATATGGAGGGCAATTTCACGATAACCCGAAGAATGTAAATACTTTAAAAAAATAGGTATAGTATTTACGATGTATAAAACAAATGATAACATAATCATGTGCTTCGCCTGTTATTGCATACTTCGAAATAATCCGTTACATGTCGAATAAATGTAATTATAAACAATTTGACGTAGGCCAATGTAAATTACACTTCACAAAATTCGGTCGCCCGACGGAAAAACGAAAATGTGAAAAAAAACATTATACAATATAAAAAGCATATATATAAATAAGAAAACTATCACAAACTAGAAGAGATAATTTGTTGGAGCGAAATTTGCGAAATTTAATTTTATTCTCAACACCGTTAGACTTTGCCATAATTTAAAATGTAATATAATCCTGTACACAACGCAATAAAAATCGAAAATAATATAACAAATAAAAATCTTTGGAAGTTTTTACAAACAAGAAGATAGTAATAATAAAATTCGATTTTCTAAATTAACTACAAAATTTGTTCCAATTCCAGTTAAGGAAATTACAAAGCATCTGTTGTAATTTTTTTAAACAAATTGTAATGAAAATGTTTTATTAGTTCAGTATTTATATTGCAAAGTTACTATACAATTCAACTTCGTTTTGAAAAATTGCAATGTTCTATTTTTACGAAATATTAATGATATCATAAAGTGCGTGAGTCATTCTCGGAGACTAGATTTTTTTTTTCAATTATTTATAACAAATCCAATTATGTATTTTTGTGCCTTCAACACTCAGAATTATGCTTGTACAAATCCATAGCACTCAAGCCAAGTCATAATGTCCTTGACACTTAATCGATATTTAAATGAAAATACCTTAGTGTGCAATAGAAGACAAACACTTACGCCATTGTTTAATAATAAATTGTCAGTATTTTAACTACATAGCAGCGCCCCCTCATGACGACAGTAATAATCATAAATCGTGTAATTTTTATTGAAAATTTTCGAATGTTTCAGTAAAACTACAAAACATGTAGGAAACATAAAAGAAATTGTTGAAATTAAAATGCACTACGCAATTTCCAAGTCAGAGTTGTAAAAATACATATGAATTTTTTGAATCGCTGTTCTAACATTTTTTTGTTATTTTACAAAAAAACTATAGTAAATCAAATTACAAGCAATGCTTATAAAATGTTTTTTCTTTATTAATCACTGATCCACGGTTTTGTTATGTAGACTACTTTAATTCTGTTGTTTATTGTAATGGCAACACACTGAATTGTAACTTTACACATATTTTAAGAGTGAATTAAAATAATTTGAACAGTGTAACTATGATCGATATGCATCGCCGCAGCTTTCTGTCACTGTTATCGGTCACATGTGAAATATAACTGGTCGTGATTTTTATCGCTTGTGAAATAACTATGTCATAAATAAAACTTACACAACGTTCTAGTTAACTGGTCAGTTCTTAGTGTGACTTCTTTAGCGTCTCTAGGGTTTTATTGATATATATATTTACACGCTCATATGTATTTTTAGGCATAAGTGTGTACTTGTGTTTTGTAAAAAAATGAAGTTGCTTATCCTATTCACAGGTTAGTTTCATAAGGATTCGTTAATAAATAATTCTATAATATAAAGTAATAATCATTATACAGTTTGGTAAGATTTAGCTTATTACAATCCCCTACTATCATTTTTGGTATTTACATTAAAATTACAAAAATATGTTAGTGGTGTAAGATAATAATATGTTCTTATTTTAAGTATTTATTTTCAATCATAATAGTATAGTGAAGTCTACAAAATATATTTATTTATAAATTGATATATATTTTCATAAATAATAGTAATTAAGGTATTGAAAATTATACGAATTTATACACATACATAAAATCGAAATGTTTTTTTTTATTTCGGGGCAAATTAGATTTTGTTGACACTCTTATTGGTAGATACAGTTTCTGAGTATTATATAGGATACATATTATTATGCTTTTATACACAGACTACGAAAGAATTATGATGTATAGCTTAGATAATGTAAAATCTATAAAAGGTTTGTAATAGTGTGACAAATCATACTCTGTAATTAATCCGCATATATCATGTAGTTTTTAAGAAAGAACAAAACAATTTACAACACCAATTAGTATTACAATAAAAATAGACAGCTTTAAATATCATTATAACAAAATGACTTCAATAATTCAGTCAATAAATGACAAGCTAAAGGAATTATTTAAAAAATGTAGTGTTCTAAGTGCTTGTTGTTATTACATTTAGGTAAAATATTTGTAAAAGAAGGAATTTCCATAACTACATGTCTATAGCAGGTAAGAGAGCTGGATAGACGTTGCAAGGAATCGCGATGCGTGGCTTTCTCTGGAGGAGGCCTGTACTCTTTATTAAATTTTACGTTAATAATAGTAACAATTAGTAGAATAATACAGCTTTTTTATTTTATTTTATTTCAATTTATTTATATATATACATAATACAAGTGATTGTAGTTTAAAGGCACTGGAAATATTAAGCCGAATAACACTGTGAAATCGATAAATAATAGATATTACCATCCTAGAAGTGATCTGCTTGCTAGCCCAAAATTCCTTTTCCTCAAGAAAAGCACGGATTTAATCACCACGTCAGCCCGCGAAGTATTGACATTTTAAATATCGGGAACGTTATTACGTTTTTTTTTTTTCACATACCAAGAACATACAAAAACTTTTCTCAGGTACAGGCTTCCTTGCGATGTTTGTTTTCACCGCCATTCGATAGTGTTGTCAATGAAGGTAGTAGACTTCCAAAATAATATTTTACTGTATCTAGAGGTTCGAACCTGCGGACCTAGAATCGGTTATGTATGTTAATACATACTTAATTTTAGTACGCTACACAGATTTTACTACTTCATAATTCATATTTTTTTCAGCAATATTTGTAATTTCAAGCCACGATGTTATGAGTCATAGACTTGAATGGTATAAAAATCTAGGATTAGACTCACATCATCACGAGTCAATTAGTAGTGAAAGTTCATCTAGCAGCGATAGTTCACCTAGCAACGAAAGTTCATCTAGCAGCGATAGTTCACCTAGCAACGAAAGTTCATCTAGCAGCGATAGTTCACATAGTAGTAAAAGTTCCTCTAGCCTGGAACATTCACGTAACAAAAAAGTTCGTCTAGCAACAAAAGTTTACCTAGCAGCGAACGTTCACCAAGTTACGAAAGTTCATCTAGCAGTGAAAGTTCATCTAGCAGCGATAGTTCACCTAGCAACGAAAGTTCATCTAGCAGCGATAGTTCACCAAGTAACGAAAGTTCATCTAGCAGTGAAAGTTCCTCTAGCGAAGAAAACTCACATGGCTCAAATATCCCAGTTCAACCGTATGTATTATTATTATTCTACAGGCTGATTATTTTACAACTCTATTATATTTAACTTTATCAAGGAAGACCTTGCGGGTGCGATATTGTATTTCCCACTTATTAATTATCATAGCTTTTTAGTTGTATAGTAACGATGACGTTGGTTCACTTAAATGGCTCCACCAAAGACAGACAACTTAGAAATTTTATTTTCCCATTACTTTTGAACTGAAGCCAATTATCAATCTCAGCAATTTTTTTTCTTAGATTAGTGTAAATTATTATTTTTCTACCTATCACAAATACACCATTTTGCCAATAAATTGTGACCTGGCAATATGGATCGAATATCTCAGTAGAACAAGTAGAATCTTTTTTTTTTAATTTATTTTTTTTTGGCATAAATATATTCAGAATTAAAAATATATTCCAAGACGGAGGTGGCTACAATTTGATTGACGTGTTCCACGAACACGTTATTATAAGGTCACCAAAGTTAGTCATGGTATGATTTAGATGCAGGTAAGACAGCCACAGTAATTTCAAAGTCTGTTAAATGCGTTGGAATTAATGATTATATGTTTTACAAGACCATCGAATGGTTAATGGCAGATTCATTCTACAATCAAGTCCAAAAGATCGAATGGACATACATATACGAAGATTTTTAGATAAATGGCCCGATCTCTTGAAATTCAAGTCGTGATCATTCTTGATGTAGATGTTCAAAATTCTGCACAGAGGCATTATATTGAACAAGTACTGTCGGATACCTAAGATACCTGTAAAAGAAAGCTATTCCATTATAGGAATATACAGTTAGGAGAGGATAAAACTTTAGCTTGGGTCTCTGATACCAACCATTTTTTCACGGCAAAAGCATGTTATAAAATAATATGATGACTATCGATTTCGAGTGCAATTGTATCAGACCGTATTTTAGATATATTATTTAAAGTACGTTTAGTAACTTTGTAGTTTTAACAGCCTAGAGGTTTTAAATTGGCCAGAGTGGTTTTTGTTGGAAAGTCTTGCAATGATAATACAAAATAAAATATTGTAATATATCATGTCGCTTTCTTATTTATTATGACGAGTCTCTCATAAGATATATTGTA
Organism: Antheraea assamensis; assembly: GCA_035772565.1. Taxonomy (NCBI): domain Eukaryota; kingdom Metazoa; phylum Arthropoda; class Insecta; order Lepidoptera; family Saturniidae; genus Antheraea; species Antheraea assamensis. The sequence continues at coordinate 849,847 of JAQQSE010000112.1, read as the reverse complement.
TTTGCAAGTAACTAGATTACATCGTTAGTTATATTTTTATCCTTTATATGTTGGTTTTAACCCCACATCAAGTTATGTGACATGTGGCTAAAAAGAGTATTATGCTTAGCCCTAGTAAAGCGATTGACCATCAAGTACATTTTATAAAAGCAAATTAATATTTTAAGATTTCAGTTACTCAATAAGCAAGTTGTAATTCCAGGAAAAATTGTCATTAATTTCTGCTATAATATTCAACAAAGCCTATATTCTAGTACAATTACGGCTTAAAATTTACCTGTTGTTATATTTCAGACAAGGATTGGGCCCATTGCAGAAAGTGCCATTATTGTGCATTATTCTTACTACTGTTCTAAGTATATAAAGATTAATAACAAAGTTCTGATAATGTTATATTTTTTAGCGTTAAAAATCATCACTACCAAGGACAACAAATACGTACTACAACAACAAGATCAACTAAGAAAATGACAACACAACCGACAACTATACGATTAGGAACAGAAACTGAAACCGACAAAAGTCGAAGAGACTATTTTAGTTGTGTCAAATCATGTACAGTAACGCCAGAATATAATCCTGTTTGCGGAACAGACTTTGTTACTTACACAAATATAGAAAGTTTTCTTTGTGCGAAGAGCTGCGGATTGGGTATGAAAAATTTAATATAAATTATTTCACGTTTTAAGTTAAATTATGTATATATTGTACAACATATACATAACATACGTTGGGTAACATTAATTCGGCTATGTGTTTTATAACGCAATTTAGACGATCCTTTTCTATTCTACCTTCCCATTTGGGATTGATTAAATTATTCAATTTTATTAAATGATGCCCTTTTGGTTCTAACAAATTGCACCCATCTTAGAATAAACACGGAAGTAATAAATATGTATTTTTTTATTCTCCCGATAATAATTTTGAAGATATATGAGATTCAAAAACAATAATATATTGTAATAAAATAAACGAAAAAATAAAAATTTACCAAAGTAAACTTATTCTAATATTAAACGTTGACTGAGAGAAAATAAATTTATGGTTGTCCTTTTTTTTATAGATGTGCAAATTAAACACGAATCATCTTGTGAAAATAACATTCAAAATAATAACAATCTTCAACCGGCTTCGACAACCATTGAACCTGTTCAAGACAATATACCTTTAACTCCTCAAGTGACTTCGTGTATAAAAGCCTGCCATATAATGTCAGAAAATAAACCAGTATGTGGTACAGATGGCGTTACCTATAAGAATCCCAGTCAGATAAACTGTGCTCAAATTTGTGGAATTAGTAAGTATGCCAAGTATAATAATAATAAATCTCACAATGTCCTCAATATTATTACTTAATATTTTTAAAAATTACAAGGATGTCCAAAAGCGACACATGAAGAAATGCAACATAGAGCCCTCTCACTGGGAACTTTTGGCAGCACAGCGGTCTGAATGGCGCAGGATGGTGAACAGCCAAGTACGCGAGTGCGAGATTCAGCGTAAAGCTGATCTTGATACCAAACGCAACGAGTTAAAGGCTCGCCCCCCTGCTGCCATAACATATCACTATGACAACGGCGTACTCACGTGCCCTCAGTGTGCACGGAGTTTTGCCGCGAAGATAGGCTACATAAGCCATATTCGCGTGCACCAGCGTCATTTCTTAGACTAGGGGTCAAAGTGGTCGCCATGGCCGAAATCGGTCGGAATCATCATCATCATCATCATGTATTGTATATATTTCTTATGTGTAAATTATAAATATATTGTATTGTATATTTAAGCTTTAAATGTTTTAAACACATTTTCAAAATGTTTATTTGACATTTGATGCTCAAACTTTTACTCACACAATATATTTTTAAACTACTAAGCGTGTGTTGCTATTACAATTACATATTTTGTTTCCTTTATCATAATTATTGCCTTCTAATTTCATTTATTTTCTTGTTTGTCACGCCAAGAAAATCGGTGATGACAGTACTTACTAAATATTTAAAAATATGACTTCTCTGTTGTTTTTGCTGCAATACTCATTAATGTGCTTTATATTTGAGCATAAAGTACACGTAATAAGGCTCATTCCCATGCAGAAGAACATCCATTCGATTGTCCTCCCTTAGTTACAAGCATATTTTAGGAAAATATGAGGTTCTATACTCTAGCAATAATCAATTATACTGTGTCTACCGCACGATAACTTTTGAAAGACTGGGAATTTATAAGGCTCATTCCCATACAGAAGAACATTCTTTCGATTGGCCATGATTTTTTTTCCATTGCCCACCCTTAGTTACAGAGATATTTTATACAGAATATGATCTATAACTCTAGCAATAATCGAATATGTTTTGCCTACCGCACGTAACACAACAGGTTTAAGCTAACATATTGACAGTGGAAATACTTGTTGACTGATGTGTATTTGATAATCTTTACATGTTAGTCAATTATTGTTTCCACTGACGATATGTGTATAGCTAATTGTGTTAAAGTAGTTATAGGTATTATTTTGGTTACTAAACAAGACCTAAAACAAAGGAATCGTTTTACATATACAATAATACAGAATATATTCGAAAATCTTGTAAAATTCGAATAACTCGAACAGTATGGATAGTGGTATTCATAAAACTCGAAGAGTAAAATCGAACGAACAATTAATAATAAACGCAATTTTGGAAATGTACGAAATTCTCGAGGGATAATGAAAATATTAAATCAGTTAAGTAATTGAATAATTAATTTAAGATTGTATTATAATATGAATGTATCTAATTGAATTCGTAGATGTTTCTGTAAAGCATAAATATCCATGCCCTGAAGAATACCAAACAGACAGAGGTATTAAGGCCAACGTTCCCAGTAAGATGCAAACAATAACTAAGCTAGGAAAATCGAACCAAAGAATTTGTATCGAAACATGTTTTACAAACTCAGACTATAGACCTGTATGTGGATCAAACAATGTGACGTATAAGAATTTGGAACATTTTAGATGCGCAGTATCCTGTCAAATCGGTAAGTATTTATCAGCCAACGTTCCATTAGACTCCTGTAAGAGTACCTACTGTAAAATTTCTTTGATAATTCTATTGCAAGTTTAAGGTTATGTTTAAGTGTGTATGTTCACACGTTTATATACTTTTTTGTTATTTTGCTCGATCTTCAAGATGTTCATGGTTGTACACCACTATTGTGTTCGATTAGCGATGGTTGTCGACATTTTTGGATTTTACTATATTTGCCATCATATATAATATCGTCTATAATCCGTGTTTACATAAAAAAATTATGTATCAACTGTCCCGGAAGAGTTCTTTGTCTGAACATTTTTCTTAGTACTAATATACACTTTAAATGAAGTATATATTTTAAAATGACTTCTTTATTTCTTTATTGCAGATGTAAAGTTAAAAGCATTATTTGCGTGCAGCGAATTAGAGCTAGAGTTTACCAGTAATGATAACCCTGGGACATTAACACCCACAAGAACAACAGAAGAACCTGAAGTTATTTACAACCCTATATATGTTAAGATAGATGCAAAGTTCATAAGATAGCTATTTAACATTCCAACTACGACGGAATCTCACAAATGCGTCGGTATGATTGACCTGAGAATGTACGAGTATGTTATCGATAAGTTATATTTAGTTCATTTACATTATATCCTTAGCATACGTACATAATTACATCAAATGTAATATTACATATAGTCAATTTTAAAACTAAGATACATTATAATCTTACAACGACAAACGACAGTATATGTATATTTGTTAAAACTATACTTTTAGGCCATCTGTACTTGTCTTCCATACATGTATTTTATTTTAAAATAAAATAAAAATAAAATAAAATTGTTTAATTCCCTACAAGTATATTATATTTTCAATGTCACTGGACGTTAATTCATTCGAGCGCATTACAATTAGAAATAAAAAAAAAACCGTGTAATTTAAAATTAAAAAAAAATTATATATGTATATATATACAACGAATAATTAAATGACTGCATGACCAAAAAATGGCAGATTTTCATATAAATTGTCATCCTTCATCACCACCTTAGGGCTTGAAGTTAAAAAAATGGTTAGTACACACCTATAAAAATAAAAATTGATGCGTAAAATTGTTTCTTTTTTTTCGAATTGTCTACACAGTTGACCTGGCAAGGCCTCTACAGTTTCATCAGACTACTAAGGGGAGTCACTCACCCGATTTTATATAGGCAACCAGCACAAGCGCTCACGGCGCGCCTTGGCTTGGACTGTCACCGAATATCCTGAGTCATGGCCACAACCACGCTCGGCAGCGAAAGATCTCCTCCTACCGCCACAGCCAGAGTGCGGCGCTGCACCTCCCACATAGCACACTCGGACAGAGTGTGCTGCGCGGTATCCTCCTCAGCGCTGCACTCGTGACATGCGGCGGTAGGCTCCCTGCGAGCGATCTGGTGCAAGTACCAACCAAAACAACCATGGCCGGTTAGTATCTGCACCAGTCGGAACGTCAGGGAGCCCCACTTCCTCTCAAGCCACTGCGGCAGGACCGGGCGGACGGCGTCCACCGTATAGAAGTTAAGCTAAACTAAGTTAACTATTATTTCATACAAATATGAATCCGTAAAACATACACGTGTACCAAATATGCATATTTTACGAACTTATACATATATCTTGAATCTGACTACTTTTTTTTATTATCGTGGGGAAATCCATTATAGATAGCTACCCTTTCAGGGGAGAGTGTGGGTTATGTCCGACTCGCACGGGTTAAAACCCCACCGTGTACTGACAGACCATACTTGTCGGGGGCGGCAAGGGATTATTCAGAACTAATCACCTTATGTAACTACCTCAACGGTTCGCCCGGCGGTAGGTAACCGTTGGGCTCATACCTAATAGAGAGACATACTGGGTACACTTTAACTGCCTCCTCTTGTCAGCCGGACCTGTGCAAGATGACGTCCTTGCTGAAGGAGGCCATCGCTTCGAGCATGGCCTAAACCACACTCGGCAGCGACAAGTCCGGCCCTACCGCCGTAGCCAGAATGCGACGCTGTTCCTCCCACGCAGCACACTCAGACATTCATTCATGCATTCATGTCATGCGGCGGTTGGCTCCCAACGAGCGATCTGGTGCAGGTACCACCCGAAACAACCATGTCCGGTGAGCACCTGCACCACTCGAAACAACAGGGAGACCCAACTTCTCCCTATTCATTACGGCAAAACCTGACGGAGGGCGTCAATAGGGTAACGCCCGAACCACGCGTCTGCCATATCCTGCCTCCATCGCCTTAACGCGTCCTCCCGGCCCTCCCTTCTCTTGGCCTCAATCTCCCTGGGCGACCGCAAACGCACTAACACCTGGTAGGCAGCATTTAGAAGAATTGAAACGGAAAAAGGATAAAGTCGGAGTGCATTTACCATGCTCTTGGGCAGGTGGAGAGGGACTTGTTCTTTCCCTACCCCCACCAAATAACTCGTGATTCCAAGAGCGTGTTCGTCTATTACGATTCAGGCCGAGGTTCTTAGCTTCACTGCCTAAGCTACGAAAAAGAAATCTACTATATAACATGATGTTACATTGGCTCACGAGTGAGCCTAGGATAAACAACTTTATTAAAAATTGAGAGTAATAAAAACTCTTCTAAGCATCGAGATATATCATTTTACCGTAACCGCATTATTGCATTATCAGAGTAATTCGTGTATTGTGTTCGATTCGCAAATTTTTCCACACACATTCGTAGGTACTGCACTACTTTTGCACCTACATTCATCATAAATTAAGATCAAATCTACGTTTAGCATTAGCAATGAAAACCGGTGGCGTTTTAATTAGCAATATTCATTTGTTTATCCACTATGATACATAATATTGATTTAACAATTTAAAAAAATATATATACTCATTTGATAACACGGTCATGGAGTTCAAGTTAAGATAATTTAGATTTATATTACGCTTATTCAAAATGAACGAGTGATTTCACACGGTGATGCATATAATGTAATGCGACTATATAACAAATGATTGTTATAACACATAGCATGTATTATTATTATAGATATGTAGAATAACCAAAGACACAGGTCTTTGTATATATACAGATATATACTGATGTTTGTATATAAATATATACTGAATATTATAGATATATATATATATACATGTATATATCAAATGAAATGTGAATCTCATTAAAAATCACAATAGAAATATGACTTTTTTCACAACAATTCATAGATATGGCGCCAAATTTATCGTTCAATTTTTTTAATTGCCTAAGACATTACAAGTAAGACCATAGATAATGATAAAGTTATTTGTAGGTTTGTTAGATTTATTTCTATAGTCTGTAGTGTTGTGTCTGTAGTATCTCAGTTACGTTTTCTATTAATGTTGATTTAATGAATGAATACTTTGGCGCACTTTTTAGTTCGTGTGCTGGGAAGTCCAAGCTAAAAGGCGTTCATTTTCTTCCAATTTACTAGCGGTAATGTGAAAAACAAAAATTATTGTAGGTAATGCAAATAAAAAAGTGTATTAAATGCAACATTAATCTGATGATAGTAAAAATGAATGTAGCACTCAAGCACAAATTTTCATTCGTATAAACTTTAATCATTATTTTTACAGTTATTAAATTACTGATACAATTTCATTGATAATACATAGATGGCGCTAAACCCGCTGCTTTAGTAAATTGAAATAATTCGAAGCATTAAAAGATGAACATAGAATATATTAAGACTATATGCGCAATGTTATTTTTATGTTTCTTTGCCTTTTTTTTTCAATTTAACACTTTCACAAATATGGCCACGGTATGTTTTTTGTTAATGTCACTTGTAAAGTAAATTAAGGCAATAGGATTATTTATCAGGCGTTTTTATGGTTAATGAATTATTATAACAAATATGTCTAACATTTAGCATCAAATTATTATAATCAATAAATATGCTGTCCTCAATGAGTTTTTACGGATTGGATGATATTCGCCAATGAACAACTTGGTTTTTCTTCTTAGAGTTTCTGAAAAATATTGGTAAATGATTTCACATTGTTATATTACGATTCATTGCGTTACTAACAGGTTTTTCTTAAATTTTGCTTTTATAATTTGCTGCTTGTTTGAGGGTAAATGTCTGCCAGTAAATGAATTAGTATGTCTAACATGAGATTAGGTCATCCTAAGCCTAAGGCGAGACTCTCTACCTAATGTGGTCGTTAAAAAAATTTACTTGCCTTTAAAATTCGGTAGCAAACGACTTATTTATTAGGTTAAATTAATCGTTTCGACGAACTACACATCGATTAAATGAAAATAAGGACGTGTCTAATGCACGACAAGCTGTTGTTTTGAATACCAGAGTCAGAATATTACAGTCACAGTGTGAGCAAGGACTGAATGCTGTTGTACCACATTGTATGTTAGGGGAACAGATTCTTCACAAAGAACGAGGTCCGGTAAAATAGTAGATGTTTTATTAATCACTTTAGTTATACTTGATATTCCACTCGGACGTCGTCGCGGGCACAGGTAGTATGAAATAGGTTTTACAGTAAATCACTACATAGTATAAAACAAAGTCTCGTTCTCTGTCCCTATATATGGATATATATGCTTAAATCTTTAAAACTACGAAATGGATTTTGGTGCGTTTTTTTTAATAGATAGAGTGATTGAAGAGTAAGGTTTATATGTATAATAACAATTAAATAGTGGAGAAATATTCTTATTTTTGAGGTAACTCCAAATTTAACGCGTGCGGGCTACGGGCAGTAATAAATAAATCAAAACTACTGGATCGATTTTAATCCTTTTTTCAGTGAATGACATAGGCTATATATTTTATACCCGTGCAAAGCCGGAGCGGGCCGCTAGTTTATAGATAATATTATTATAATTATTTCGTTTGATTGACAACAAGAGTCCACAAAATAAAAACAAATTATATATAAATGTATTCATAGGTACTAAGTTTTAAAATGGAATAAAAAATTAATATACGGCGTAATGGAGATTTATTTAAAGATGAAATACCACATGACAACACAGCATCATACAAACGCCTATATACAGTGCTTCATGAAAAATCTTTCGTACCTATGAATGTATAATTGTTTCCATTATCCTGTTGGAAATATCGTGAAATCTACTCAGGATGAATGTCATTTTCTTTATGTATAAAATAGCATAAAAATCGTGAACCCCGGCCTATTCCAAAAATCTTAAATCTAGACATCTTCACAAACAGTCTCAACAAATATAAAGAAAGATATATTTGTAAGTAAGCTAAGATAAAAAAAGAAAAATAGATTCATACACGGTGTTGAGTTAGTTTTTGCTTTTAACCTTTGAATTTTACTTATTAGCTCTACCATATAATAAGTAGTAAACACCTATAATTAAGGTAGCACTTTATTTACAATTTCTAAATGTATTTGCTAATCTGTCTTAGTGTAGATCTTGTTGGTGTTTTGAATAAGTAAAATATGCAAACAACTCAGAAGCGCTAAAGAATTGCGGGAATCCCAAGGATAAAATAAAGACATACCGGGGGGATTACTACCGACATGCGTCCGTATTATTAAAATGCCTATTTGCTACTACATAACGTTATATATAAAAATAAAATAACAGAAGTGTTTACAAATAACTGAAGGTTATTTATGTCACAGCTATTATGGTAAAACATTTTTTAGAATCTTCTTAAAATAAAACTCAGAAACAATTGAAGTGTTTATTATTTTATGTCAAACAAAGGCAATTTTAATCATTCCACACTTGTTTTTAAATTTAAATGCGAATTAAAGTGACACGAACATTTATTGTGTAATGAATTAGAATTAACAACTATTTAAGTTATAGGATTTAACATTATAAACGTGTTAAATATTAAAATAGCGTTCTCTGTTAATCATTTTTTACAAGAATATTTTAAAATTATATGTATTATATATTTGTAGTAGTTATAAATGCAAAATTGGAATATTATAATTAAACGCATTTCTGAAAGGTCTTCTTTCGATCATGTTATTTCATCTATAACAGACATTTAAAAAACATGGAATGATACTATTTTACTCAACAACTCTCACAACTGTTGATTTGGTGTAATAAAATGAATAACCTATGTAATTCCCTAATCAATTGTGTTTGAATTGTATATTATAACATTTTAACTGAAACTTCTGAAAACAATCATGTGATAAGTAAGTATGGTAAATAGAAAAATGTCAATTCAATATAATCTAAATGAAATGCGACAACTGAATAATTACAATTAAATACGTTGTCGCTACACTAATGAATTTCAACATTAGAGTTATATCGACAGAAAACATATCAAATATACAAAAACGCATTTGCCACACTTCGATTAATTCCATGAATGATTTAGCTTGAATTCTCATAGTCTTCGGCAAATTGTAATCCATGATTATTTTATTTACCAGAATCTTAGTACTATTGCGTACTAAAAGAAGTCCTTCACATGCGAAAGACATTATTACAACGGTCAGTATTAAAGTAAGACACCAAATTATGATTGTCATTAAGTCACCGAAATTGTATGCCGAAGTCCTATAATAATATATCGTTGACCAAATGGTTATGACGATGTACGTAAACGTGGATAAAAGTGTCATAAATATTTGAATGTTGAAGAGTTTGTTCATAGAGGCGCATATCGTCCCAATCGTATCATACGTTGTTGCCAGGTCTTTTATCTTCATATTATTCATAGAAGCTCGCCCGATCCAATTGTATTTCTCTTCAGGATTTGTCAAGTCCTTATTTACAGCGACAATGTAAAGTTTGTACGCATCATTGTCTTCTATAAAGTTCGATAGGTAGTTGTTAATAATTTGAAGCCTCCACGTTACCATTGCGATCAGCTTACAGAATACCAATATTTCCAGTTTTTGGGAAAATAGAATCGGTATTAAAACTAATTTGTTCCATATTATCTCATCGTCTGTTACGAAATCTAAGATGCAACTTGTAGCGTACAAAGTTGTAACGAAAACCAAATACTTATTCGTTTCATATCGACAGGCTTCATAACGTTTCGTTCTAATCATCAGCATTGTATCCAATTCGGCAAAGCTTTTGAGCATTTCAATGGTAGCCGTGCTTAATAGAAAGGCAGATGTGAGAGAGCAGAACGCGTACTGAATTAGAATCACCGCTGACGGCACTTCATTTATCAGATCAACGTAATATCCGGTATCAGACTGAGGTATTTCGATGAACACGATAAAGAGAATTATATACGTTAACACCATGGAAATACTAAAAAATTTCTGCTTCTTATTTGGCGGTACTAGCTTACCGTTTTCTATGGTAAGCCTGAACACACCGAATAAATATTCAAGAATAAGTATAGGTCTTATTACAAATATAATTTCATCGATTTTACCATTAGTTATTTCTTTTTTATCGTTTTCTAATAATACCTTATCTTTTTCTTTATTTTCTGTACATACTTTTTATTGTATCGTCAAGACGTTTAAAACGCTCCGGAATCGAAACACTATGACAATATTTCAAAAATATTGTCAACGACAAACTCAATTCCATTACACTAATTAATTACAAATTTTCAATATTATTTCATTACAGTTAATGCAAAGTCTATTACATTTATTGACAATAATCAATCACTCGAATCTATTATTTATAGCGTCTTCAAGGCTCATCGCTATTGGAATAGGTTGCTTAAAAACACAATATCGAATGATTAAGCATTTTTCTATTATTTCAAGTATAGTAAAATGTACTAAGCTGCAAGTAGTGGTAACTTACAAACAAGGAGGTAGCCTGGATTATGTTCAAGGCTAGGGCTGACAACTTACAAACAGGATTTACAACAGAGACTAGGAGAAGTAAATAAAAAGTAGTTACCTATTTTGCTTAAGAATCTTAAACGTTCGGTTTTCCATTACACCATACAGAGTGTACATTACATTACACTTGCATACAAGAATATTCACAGAGCTAAATATATATTTTTGGCAGACACCATCGCTTGACTTTGATGTTTCTTTCTATCCATAGCAATTTGTCGTTCTCTCAAGTTTAAGTAGATTGTTTTTTGTTATGATAAATATTTAACATAATTATGCATCTTAAAAGAATCGTAAATGTTTAGTAAGCACACGATCAGAAGCCTTCAGTGAAATTAAATATTCTGATGAAAACATATAACTAAGTTCGCTTAGCCTAGCTATCACCTTCTAGTTGGAAATCTGTTGCCAAGTAACTATAGATGACTTTCGACAGCAATACTTGAAAACCAGTCCCTCATCTAGGCTTAGCGTATTTACTACCTTAGACTATATCGTCATTTGAGATTAGGTTGTGGTCAAATCATAAAATCAGCAATACTTTATTCAGTTTAGGCCCTGAGAAGGCGCCTATGAACGTCGAAGTTACCGCCAGTTCGGAAAACAAACCAGTCATCGAGAAGAACCGGCAAGAAACTCGATCTGGTTTATCTTTATTTCAAAACATAATATAACTCATATTTTTAAGACAAAGTTATAAACATAGATAATTACATTCCGTTTTGGTGGATGCACAGAGAGGGACGTCATTTCCAGACGTCACCATCGTTCACATATTGATCCACCCTGCCTTTAGACATTAAAACCTGCTTGACACGGTGCTTAAACTTACTATCCGGCAAATCGGTAATGTGCTTTGGAATTTTATTATAAAACCTAACACTATTACCTAAAAAACTGTTACCGTTCCTAGTGAGCCTAAAACATGGAATTACCAATTTGTTATTATTTCTTGTATTTAGTAGTATGTTTGTATTGTAAGTGGTAGAGCTACGCTGAAGCTATTACTGGTTTCAGCATGAATGGGTCGGCTCGCCCGGGGTACTAGTACCACCCTCTCACAGAAAATCGACGTGAAGTAACAGTGGTCGCACTGCTGCGTTTCGTTTGGTCAGTGAGAGCGCCGGAGGCCCACATATTTAAAAGGCCGGCAACGCACTTGCGACTCCCCTAGTGTTGCTAGTGTCTATGGACAGTGGTGATCACTTACCATCAGGTGGCCCACCTGTTCGTTTGCCCCCTATAATATAAAAAAAAAAATTAGATTATGTCGGTCCTTTACGAAATCTATTTTATCTAAGTTTTTGCGGAAGGAAAATTTATAGATGAAAAAAATATATGTCGAGGCAGTCATAAAGACTGCCGACAGAAGTGAAAACTCAAAACAATGGAATAACTGTGTTCTTTTTTGAATCGTTAAATCAATTATAGTTTAAATTATTACATTTCATAATTTGTAAATTGAAATTATTAACATTAGTTACTTGTTTCCACATCTATTGGTACTCTGATCAATAAATTAAATATATTTTATGTAGCTTAATTGATTAATCAAACATAAGCTACACAAGCTCAATACAAAATATCAATATTACATGTACAAAGGCCGCTATACGACGCGTCGTAATCTGGTACAAGCGCTGTACGTATCGTGCATGTCGAGGTCATCGGTGACGCGAAGCCATAAATTTTACCTCTACCAAAAATCGTTCAACGCGGCTAAAGAACTTTTCACTTCAAAAATCTTATTTTGACATCGCGAACACAAGCTTATATATCATCACATTTAATATGATGTGTGTGATATCATATTAACGCAATCTGCTTACTGAGTACGAGTAATTTGATTTACAATGTAATGTAAGATGTTAATATTTTTATTTAATTACTAGTACCATTTAAAATACATATTAGGTAAACCTGTACCTCAAACTCAACTTAAGAGTTTATCAATAAATAAACAAAGGAAGAACGTCCGCGACCAAAATGTGTATGTACTTTTTTATAATCAACGTCCAATGAAGAAAACCTCATAAATTCTAAACTTAATAAGATTGGGCAGCTCCTCGACCTCTAATAATGTATATTTCCGCAAGAATAGTATTCTATTCATAGTAGATTTACCTACTCTTAAATCAGAACCAAACAAAGTATTAAATAATTCGTTCGCAATTTTGACATTAGAATTAGAATTGCATTTACATTAACTTTCAAATTGGAACGCTCTTATCTTCTTTCTTATAAGCGTTCCAAACAATAGAGAGGTAAACGTAATAATAAAACTGCGGTGTAAATAATATGAATTTGCAACTAATTTCAATATTTTATATAAAGTAGAACTGTTTTGCGTCGATTACGGAAATTCTTGAAATCGATAGAAAATTATTTTAATGTTTTACAAGTATCATCTAGTGTCGAAATGTTGAACCATAATAATCGTATACATAGAATTTTAAATATATGTACAATATTGTACACTAGATGGCGAACAATATACATTGAATTTAGAGTGAAGGATTTAAACATTCTTATCTATGATCCATGTAGGTCTTATTTTAATAATATTTATAAACCTTGTAGTATTCTTAGCAAACGTTGTAAATTATTAATGTTGCCATGGAATTTCAAAAACAAATAAATAATTACGTTCAAGATAAATACTGGCCTTTTCGATATACAAGCCTTAATTTTTAAAATGTTTCCAAAAAATTATTTGCTATCCAATATATAGAATCCATTTTGTCGTCCACGTGCTGATTAGATAAGAAGCATCCATTTCTTATAACCTATGATAGGTTTTAAATAATATTATAAACAATAATCTAATTTTAAAAATATTTGCCATACCACACATTGTATCATATTAGCTGGTTAGTGGCAAATTTTAATTTGCTATCAAACACTAGATGACGCTTTACTGGCTATTTAATTAATATTATTTGTTATCTAATTTGGAAAGTTTCATTGAACCCTATTTCAAATATAACTAGCAACCGTACGTGACTACTCCCGTATTAAATAATAATTGAAAATGTAACAATAATTCAAAATAGTCAAGTACAACCTAGTGGCGAGTTATAGTAAACTGATAATAAAAACTTTCATGAGAAGATACAATAGATGTGCTAACGTAGTCCGATGAAGCTATGACACTTGAGACCAATAGCGTTAATTTGAAAAAAGGTATGCTAACAACTTTTATGGTGATCGGCCAAACGATTTTAAAGTTCATCAATTAATTTTTAATTAGTCTGAGGAAGATTTAATGCTAATTACGTATTTAGTCTCCTCTTTTTTAATGTTCTATGGGTTTTAGCGTTTCACCACAATATCGTCTGATGTTAATTTACAACATGGCTTAAAATAATATAATACTAACACACTAAAATACACGAGTACAATTAAATACAGTTGCCGGAACTAATATTTTAGTCAAAATTTAATTTTTTCCACTTACGCTAACCTATCATAGATAGCGCTAATTTCTAGTTTTATATATTATATTTGTTTATTTTTAAATATCTGATAATCACTACCTATCTATATTTGCCATTACTATTTACGTTTATTTCTCTCTAAAAATAAATTCGATTTAAACACACAGTAGTGCCGTGTCAAGAAATGCCAAGTAAAGTCAACGCTTGCCTAACTTATAGCGACAATAATTAAATTATTTGCCTTGTAAATAAGAGCATAATATAAAAAAGACATAATAAATTTGTGAATGTTTATAAAACTTTTCATTTTTTTATACTTTATAAGTTAGCGTTTGATCACAAACTCATCTGATGTTAAATGATGATGTGGTAAGATTTTTATTGTACTTTATAAAAAAAATATTGTACTTTGTATATATTAATCTTTTATTTTTATTATGTACATACTATTTTAAATAATATTAATAGGTTTTAGATTATGCAAACCGCGAAATAAAATAAAAAAAAAATACAAATTAATAATTTCGATATTCTCTAAACTTCCCTGTATCATTGAAATATATTAAAAAATAGATTATATTAAAATTTTGCAACTACGCAGAGGTCCCAGCTGAGCGGTACAGACCTGCGCCTCCTGTATCGACCGCGAACGCTTTAGGTTCGCCTTTCTTGACTTATCGATAATCGATTGGCCAGATATTACTAATCGATTAACTGTGATTAAAACCGATTACATGGAACGGTGTCATTAAATCTACTTTGTACACTTAATATCCTTTTGTAAATATAATCATTGTCGAGTTTTTCCTCGTAGCAATAATATATTAAACAGAAAGAAAATATTAGTTAGAATTAGTTCAACGAGTTCGTAGAAATGTGTGTTTTGTTATTTGGTCGTTGCTTAATGATAGGTACGCTTAGATACAATTAGATACACTTATTTGCCGGACATATTTGTTTCCCATGTGAATAAAACCTAAAGTGTTTGTTCCTGCGTCTCCGAGTGTAATTGAATGTATTTTTATTATTTTTTAAAATATTACACAATATTTATCACTTAATCAGTGGGATAACTCTCGAGTTACGACATAAAATCATAAAACTATTTAATTTGATCAAGACTAATGTTTTATATGTTGCATTTAACATTTTCGGTTCACTTTTACGCATAAAATCGGTCACTATGATTGAAATATAAAAGCTAGGGTAGGACGTTTCAACTGGTGCAGGTACTTACCGGCCATGGTTGCTTTGGCTGGTACCTGCACCAGATCACTCCCAGGTGGCCCACCGCCGCATGTCACGAGTGCGGCGCTGACGAAGATATGGAGCAGCACACTCTACCTGACTGTGCTGCGTGGGAGGAGCTGTTCCTTCCACATTCTGACTGTGGCGATAGGTGGTGATTTGTCGCTGCCGAGCGTGGTTGCGGTCATGCTCGGCAACGAAGAGGCATGCATGAGTATGCCCTCCTACTGCGAGGAAGTCATCTTTCCGGGAAGGAGGCGGCGGAGAGGGTCCGAGAGCTAGTCTCTCTTAGCAGCTCTTTCCACCAAAGGATAAAGCGCCACCTCCGTAGCCAGACCTGAACTGTAGGGTGGTCCGGGGGGCCCAACCCCTCATTGCATAGGTTTGCCTGACGAGGGCTGGGGGGCCGCCGGGCTGACCGCTGGAGTGGTATAGTGATAACCACATACGGTCCCATGTCGCCCCAACCAAAAGCGGCGGCCGGTACACCGTGCGGTTTTAGTCCGTGCGAGTCGGACATAACCCACTCTGTCCCCCGAAAGGTGGGTATCCATAAGGGATTTCAAGGAAGGAAGGCATTATGTTGTTTAATATTAATGATTTATGTAAAATATCACAACATAATGTACTACTACTCATGTTTTTTTACTTACGTTATTTTTATTTGTTTCTAATCTTACATCTCGTTGCTTTTCATCTTCTTCTTAGTGCTTTCCCGGATTGATGCCAGGGTCTGCTTTCCGACTTAGCTATTTCCACTTTGCCCTGGTGTTCGGTATTTTTTTGTGCGAGATTGTTCTCCTCCATATTCGCTTTCACAACGCCCAGCCAGCGTTTTTTGGGCCTGCTGCGAGATCTTAGCCCTAAAGTAATAAAATATATACTAAAACCTGACAAGAGTATACATCTAAGATTTTAAAAATCATTATGTAAAGTCTTTCAGTAGTTTTCGAATTACATGCAAAGTAATAGAAGGACAAAGAGACGATACGTTTTATATTATTACGGTTATTATAAATAACACTACATTTTTAATACAGTACGTGTTCTAAAAACACTCAGGCCTCACGAAGGTAATGTATTTATCGATGTCATTGCAATTGGCGCAACCCTATACAAGGGGACCGATTGTTGAGATTTTTAAGCGAGCGTCGTCGTGCGGCAGTGCTCGGGCGACGAACGCGCAGGCGGTGGCTCGACGCGGCCAACCGCCGCTTTCGGCCGCATAGGCCGTTAATCCATCGGCTTTTAAGTCTCGAGCATTACGTCTAACATCATGGGCCAAATATCTGGAGCCGAGTGCAAGATCAAAGATGATGGAGAACCGCATATTCGTGTTAACCCAACCGAACGTTCGCTGGTGAGTTATCTAACAAAGAAACGGGTGCATTATTTATGAATGAAAACATTCCCTATTATGATGATATCTTTAGACCAGACCAAAACGTGTTAAATGAAAAATAATGCCAAAAGAAACAGTACGCTGTAAAGAGATTAGGGAAACACCGTCACATTACACAAAATAAACATTATTTTAATTGTATTTAGAGTGTAAAGCTAGTGTACATTATCGTAACGATAGAATATTTACATATACATGATGCATCTTCTAAATCTCCTGTATAAATAAAATGATAGAGATTTACCCTTGTAAGCGCATTACACAAAAATTCATGGATAGATTTCATTCTTATTTGTTAAGTTTTACTTCATATGGACTTATCCTTATGTAAAAGAATATATATAAGGGTAGCTTCATTTAATATAACGTTATTGTAGTCTTCAGAAATTACGATTTTTATAAGCACCACTCGTTCATTGATGTGTTTTCTTGTCGTGAAGAAGTGAGACAAACGGTAATGATGCTTATCTTTTTTCCTCATATATAAAACATATTATTTTATGTTCTTCCACATTGCCTTGGCTAAAAATTCTACGTGTAGACTTAGGTGTAGTCAATATAATCACTTTCTTCGTAAGGTTCTCGTAATATGTATAATCCAACCTTATATCCATAATAATATTGTAAATGCAAATATAAGTGTGTTGTAGTCCGGAGAATAGGTAGAGGGATCCTGGTCAACAATGTAGTCAGTTCGAAAAAAAAAAAGTATGTTTGTTAGACATTTACGCATTAAATACTCAACCGACCATCATGATATTTTGTATAAACATTGTCAGGGCTACAGAAAAGGATCTAGCCAGATTCAGCCAGAAAAATGTACAGTTCCCGTGAGATGGATCAAGTGTACATTAACTCGAGCAAAGTCACGGGCAATAGCTACTTCTAATAAATCAATATTTTATCTTACCTTCATTCCTTTTTTTCTATCTTCATTGTGTCTATTCCTTGCTTTACATCAGATGAGTATAAAAACCATGTGTTTAATGGAAATATCATGATATTCGATAGGCATTTGTGAAATTGCATATCTTGTTTTTTAATTATATGACCATTCCTCTCATAAAAAAGAATGTATCTAAGAGAGTAGACTAAAGTGCCTTATTAGGTTATTGGAATTATATAAGAACCTGTATCTTGAATATCAATATTATTTTTAGAGACAGGACGTTAATATGTATACAAATTATTATTTTTTTGGTTGGTAACAATAAAATTATTATAGTGATATTCAAAATGTTAGAAGTAATTCTTCAATAATAATCGTAACTTCCATAAGTCATCAATACAATTGTTTCCTAAGTACGTCTAGTGTGGGACATACGAAAATTGTAGTTTTCTTATTAATTCATATAAGTAAAAAAACATTGGTTTAGTTGTAGAGCGTATTACCTATCTACTCTCATCGATTTTCGTTAGCATTCGATACTAAGCCAAATAGTCTTAATCCAAGATGCAATAATTGTGTAAATAAATTTGTAATAATTAGCTGTCTTTATTTCTAAAGCTCGCCTTTTGTATCTACTATTCTCAAATGACAATATTGTATCGGACAAATTGCTATTTTATTATATTTAATAACATTTCTAAACTTATTGAGTTTCGGCGATCACATTATAGTTACAAACAAAATTATTGTCAATTACAAAACAAATTATAGTTTTAAAAAACGTGTATATATACAAATATATACGTGTACATATTATTTTCAAGCGCATTTAAATAAATAAATATCTATTATTGTTGATTGCTCCTTTGCGAAACGATATTCTTTAGACGAAATTTCGTACATATATATATGCTCCTATTTAATACTTATACTGCGCTCTGTAGTATACACACGTATGAAAATAGATCACAACAAAGAAGAACGGTAGTAGCATGCCTAATAAGATTTTTTACGTTTGCATTCAACGGTTGCACGCATTAGACATTACGTTTCTTTTATTTATTCGTATGCCGAGTAGTAGTGTATGGCGTGTTGACTGTAATTGCTTGTTTTTGTTCGGAATTCACAATTTTGACAGTTCTCGCTGTGACGGCACGAAGAACGGTTCTTGTGTTTGCGTTCGCGTACGATCCGTAAAACGAAACGTCAGTGAATCTCAGTCGATCATATCTAACCTGTCAAATGAAATCTTTAAATGTTTGTTATTCTGAGTAAACAGTAGTATTGTTCCCATACAACTGTTTTATTTATAAGTAACTAATTGATAACTCACACCATAAGATAATATTTTCGTCGAAACATAGCTGTTCAAGATGGGCTCATGAAAGTGATGATAGTTGTGCTGTCAAAATTTGAACTATTGTTTTTCTAATTAAATCGGGACTATACTCAAACGTTCGATTTGTTTTTCCTGAAGACTGTTATCAGAAATCATCTAATATCGGCTGGCGAGTGTTGAATGTTTTATTTTTTATTGTTTTCGTTTTACGACGATAATAAAATTCGAAGATGTCCAAGGTTTCGCTGAATAATGTGCCTTCCAACCCTCGTATTAGTCGTCTGAGGACGTATTCCAGAGTAAGTATATTGTAATATTATAAACAATATACAATATTGCAAATAAAAACAATAAAGTCATTAAGTTTCATAAAAATTTAAATTATTTTTGAGGTTATCTTGATTATAAATTTATATTATGTAAATAATATATTTTATAATTTTAATGGGAGAGTTTATATACCTAACTAACAATAAATAGGTTTTATTATATAAACACTATATGTTAGTTATTGTCAAATATGTACATCAAATATTGATATGTTTTCTGTATAGTTAAGATAACATTCTTATTTTTTACTGTTTTTAAATTATGTTATAAATATTTTAAAATTATAATGGAAACAATAAATTCAAAATATTTCTATTTATTTCAATGAAATCTACAGCTATAAATTCTCATATATTTATAAAAACTAACAAATTTTAGATTCATCAACAATTATGTCGGTACATATATGTTAATAAAAAGGTATAAAAAATGTTTGAGTTTTTTTGTTATTCATAATTAGATTATTGGAAAGAGTTACTATTGTAATTTTATTATTAAAAATTAATAAAAACAATTGAAAATAAACAAACTTTTGAATAAGGTGATTTACTGTCTAACATTATAGTTTATGGGTGCATAATAATTGGTATATTGATGGGCATCACAATTCAACCTTGACATGATATACTGCTTAGTTCTTAACAACAGTTTAATGACTATGCATCATTTGACACAAATGAGGATGTGACTCAGTTCAATCATGTTCGAAACAGTATATCAGTTTATATATAGTACAGTGACAAAACAGTACTTGCTTTCGTTAGGTTTATTTTAACTAGACCATGACTGTGGCTTCAAGCACTTGAATATGATTTGATGTTCCACAGGAGGATGTATTGTGTTCGGATAAAATTTAGGCTGTTTTATGCCTTTTCAAATAGCAAATTTATCATTGTTGTTTACTCTATGAAAAAGTTTTTTTTTTTTTGGAATATAGATTCATGTTCATATTTAGTCTGTAAACTAGGATGAAATATTTGATGGATGAAAGTGTTACATTGCAAAACCCCATATTATACATTAGGGTGGACTTTACTTCACACTTCCGCTTGGAATGAATGTCTTGAAAGTAAGGTAAGTAACGTCCACCCTAATATTTAAGTCTTTTTGAAGCTTAACACATTTGAACATCATTTTCAACAAAGAGAATTAATTAATTTTGATGTATATTATTATTTACGAAATTGTTCAAATTGCTTATTTTGCAGAGTTCATGAATTAAAAATTGCATTTATCCAAAGTAAAATGTATGAATTAAACAAAACTATGCCTGTAATTCACTAATTAAAAAAAAAAATCTTTGACAGGTTTTATTTAAGAATTTATCAAAATGTATCCAGTAGTTTCGAGTGACTGTGTGCACAATGGGACACCTCAATCATTTTACTTATATACATATATATTAAAAAGATAATGCCATAAGTTCTTATCAAGTTCTATAATCTGAGACAGATAAACATGTTTTTTGTTGCTATATATTCATTGTACAGTTTATTTAAATATGATGTTTTTATCAATGCAATGAATACATTATTATTTTTAAACCCTGATAATGCTCTTATTTCTACCGGTCTCACAGTAATCATAGAATTCTATCACTTTATAGCATACTAGCAGCTGAGCATAGTTTTGTTAGGGTTAATCTATACTACCAATTTAAACTAGTGAACTCTGTAAGTTATAACATTTGGAACAAGTGATCCACTACTGAAAAGTCTTAAACTGATTGAAAGCTATGTTTTTATTATTAACTTGTATAAAATATGAAAACAAACCAGCCATGGAGAAGAACAGGTCTGACACTTTTACAAACATCACCAATCACCTAATGACTCATCATATAAAATAATCTTTTTACATCAAAACCTACTTGACATGATGCTCGAACTTACTATCTGGCAAGTCAGTAATGTGCTTTGAGACCTTTTTGGCCAATTGAATACCAGTTTCTAAAAGAAAAGTATGTATCTAATAGGTCTAATATCTAATAGAGCCTGTAGGTCCTAGTATTATGATAAAGTACTAAAGTTAGTATGACTGTAGGCAATTGTCTCTAGAACTTCTTATTAGATTCTTGATCATTTATTCATGATAGAAAGGTATATTCTTTCTTAGTAAGCTATTTTTTTAATGTTATTTTTTATTTTGCTTAACAGTCTTGAAGGCACCGCCGTTGAACAACCGCCTGTGACTCCATTTGCATTAATTGCGATATAAAACTTAATAAGATTAAAATATAGACCATATTTCAAGAATAATATAGCTCTTGCAAACAAATCTGACCTGCAATATTATTATTAACATATAATAATATGCACATGATAGGTTTGTTACCTTTATATGTATTGTCTTGCCTTTGTTAAAATTACTTTGTTCGTGAAAATAAGAACATTATTTATGTTGCAATTTTATACCATTTTCGAATATATTGTTATCATAATTAAGATTACATGGGTTAATAACTTAATATTATCATTTATAAATCATGCTTCAACTGTTTGTTGCGGTATTGGCATAGATAGATGTGATTTCTTCGTGTCTATTTTTATAAATTTATCCAATGCAATAATACCTTTATAATTCTATTTGGAAATAACCTGTAGGTATTACCCATTACCCATTTTAAACATAATGCCATTTCGCTTTTGTACATAAACAATCAGTTTTATATTGTTACAGTGTTATATTTAGGTATTATGGCTAGTCTTGCTCATGTTAAGAGAAATTTTGAAAATGAAGTACAGCCCATTTTACTCGTTGATAATGTAGCTTTCGATAGGTGAAATAATTGTAGACTTTGTTAAGTATTTTGGATATAAGAATTATAAACAAAAATCAAATATTTTCTTTCTATAATATTAGTTTATAGTTGATTTATCCATAACACACCTAATTAATGTACTACAGTGTAAATTTTGATGTAAAATGGGGTAAAGACAATTCGCTTGTAGAATGTTCCAGGCCAGGGATGGGGATCCAATAGCACGCATACCATTTTAATTGCACGCGAAACAATACTTTGGGCACGTCACTGTTCACAAAGTTCATTATGCACTACGAAAAAATTGTTGTCCGGTCTAGTGCAATATGAATTCAAAAATTTATTGAAACAAGGAATAAGTTTGAATTAATTGAAACAGAAAAATTGATAAGTAATATAAATGAAAATGCCAATGTCAAAATTTTGGAAACACGGAATGTGTTACCAGACACATTTAATTGTTTGAAGAAGCTGCTCATGCTGTAAAATGTTCCTATTTTTTTTTTTGTAGTAAATAGTTTTGAGTTGATACTATTTGTTATTATTATTTTTCCAATTATCACGAACACAAAATTATTTGATGGCACGTTAATACGTAAAGGATTGCCATCCCCGTTCTAGGCTGATAAAAGAATATTACAATATGTCTAATTCCACATGACATCTGTGAAGGTAATCGTCTTTGCCAATGACCTTCACTTGCAAGGGTGAACAGAGCCCTTCGAGTAGGCCCCATATTTAGGAAATTTATCGACCACTATATCGCTGAGACAAAACAAAATATTCCTTAAATTAATTTAAATAAAGTACACATCGCGTATCAAACGATAAAAACGCACAAAGGTTTCTTGTACGTCACATGTAGGTATAACACAGTAACTGTAGTTACGATAGAACTCAGTTAAAATGTTAATCAATGTATATGTGTGTTCTTGACAGTCTTTGTTATAGGAAATATGACAAAGGTTGTTTTAAAGTTACATAAATTGTATATATATTTAAGCTATTCATTATTTACTGAATGTCTTTTTAATTTTTTTTAGTATTTAATTACTTATTTATATTGTGACTTTTAAAGCAGTAACAATGTTTATTCCGCGTTAAGATAATTCGAAAACCAATATGGAAAATTACTACCTGTGGTTATCAGTTGAAACTCTAATTCTGTTTAATTTATGGTATGTGTAATTTCGGTTTGACTAATTAATTATCCTCAGACGCACTGAGTTTTACTTGATGTTGAAGGCATTAATTGCGTGTATTAAGCAGAAACTAAATAATATTAACTTGAAAACAACAATGTTTTAATAATTCCATTAACTATGTATATTTAATAATTCCATTAACTATGTATTTATCAAAAATAGGAAACATACCATGATCTAGAGATTTTTGGCGCCTTAAAGATATATCTTTTGTTTCGAATCGAGGTACGCTATTGCAATGATGGGTCTTCACAGCTTCTCCGGAGTAACAAGGCGAACGCTTATGGCGCTCAACCGCTTGGCAACAAGCTCAAGGGTGCCAAAGTGGCCGAAACTCGGTTTGGGTTGTTGCCTTCGATGCAACAACGCTAAACTTACTAAGCTAAAGTAATCATACATATAAGAATTAGAGAGTCACACATGTGTACCAGCATATGTGCCTCACGAACTCAAACATATCTGTCAACTCGGCAAAACGTAACTAACCCAAGTTTGAAAATTGAGGGAGAAAAAACTAAAACCCTTCTACCATATGTGTACATACTTGCGTGTGTGTGCATATATGTGGGGGTGATCTGTGTTGTATGTGTTAAGCTGGTGAGAGAAAATTTTCAGTGTCACTGTATCGAGCTGGCAGCGTGCTCGAGGGTTCCACTCCGGTGGATCGAACCCAGACTTGAACCAAAACCAAGGGAGATCACGGCGAGCCTTAAAAACGTCCGTACCTAACAATTTATGTGACAAAGAGACCTAAATCTGTGCCGATATACGAGCCGCGAGCTCGCAATATCTTTTGGTGAATAGCCAGATTACCAGGAGAATACACATGGTGAATTATGTGTTTCGTGAAATTAATATCTTTAGTTCTAACCAGACGAAACTCAAAGATTTATCGAATATGTTAATAACCACTATTAACCTATAATATAGAAATGAATCGCTGAATGTGTTGCTAAGCGCAAATCTCGATAACAGCTGAACCGATTTCGCTAAATCTTTTTTTAGAATATTCCTTGAAGTACTAGGATGGATCTTACGGAGAGAAAAATTAAAAAATATTGCCTGAAAAAGTCTAAAAACAACACTTTTCTATACTCCCTACAAATGATTCGTAATAATACTTAAAACTCAATTTTAACTTTAATACTATAGCATAAAGTTTAAGTTTAGTGGAGAGGTTCCGGGAAGGCAAAACAATTGAGTGACGTTAGTATCGTATAAATATTAATGTCAATATTTATACGATGGTCCTGAGTAGCAGAATAAGTATTAAAAATTTTTTTAAAGAATCGAGCTAGTTTTGAGTTGTAAGTTGTAGTTGTAAATGAGTAAATAGATGTCTATACATACAATGATATGTTTATATACAATACATACAATATGTTGAGAAACAAATAACTAAATTTACTATATGATTTACAAAATGTATTTTTGGTAAATTTAAAACATTTGGATTTCTATATATTTTTTAATATTCTGTCAATAAATTGAAAAATGGAAAAAAATAAAAGACTGAATTGTAAATTCCCTTAAGATAACGTGACTGGCCTCGTGACGCAGTAGTAATAAGCCTTATTAAACATGGCTTTTGTATGTTAGTTCCTTGTGTGGTTGTTTGTGCGTTGTTACTTTCTGTCTTTCTTCAAGTGATACTCGAATCAAAGACTCTGTTTTGTTCAAAAATGGAATGTCGACGTGTTAATTTGGTGTTCTGTGATTTAAGGTTTTAAATTTATTGCATCTATATTTAATATTTAATCGTTTGACTCGATAGATCTTCGCACTGACAACAGAGTTGTCCTTTATAAATATTTTGCGAAAGCTCCGTGATCTGTTAGAATTTGTATTAACATTGGTGACAACCCTATTCATCGTATATTTTGAAATGCTTGCCATGCATCGGGTAGGAATATATTTGTATTTCTTTCTGTATTATTATATCGTGTATCAATGCAGTCGTGTTATATCTTATTGAATTTGTTAGGAATGAAATTGGATATTGATATTTATCTGCTCTGGAATTGGAATACATAGCTATCTTCTTAACTTGTTCATCTTCTATTTCGTCTTCAGCGTCGTCTACGTATGCTCTAATCCATGACAGTTCAACTCACCTTCATATTTTCACATTATGCGGCATACGCCAGCGGATGCTCAGTGTTACGGTTACTCAGCGTCTCGAGTGCAGACCCGGAATCGTTGTCGCTAGATTTTTCGCTATTTATATTGCCTTGTGTAACGCAAATATTTCATCCTGATCACAGAACGGTAGGCTCCAATTTCAGCTTTTTAAAATCTACCTCTTTCTATATTCCAATTTCGATAGAACGATTCTCGATTTCTCTGCTATTTCACAACCATCAGTGTAAATATCTATTTCAAATTTGCTTTGGTGACATTTTACCTTTACTTAATTTTCCTTTTCATATCTGATTTTTATTTCAATTTCTTCTGTTAGCTGTGAGGTGAGCACTATATTACGTACTTTTTTGTCTATTCCCATTGATAGGTGGCCTAGACATTTGCTCCATTTCGCCATACATATTATTACTGCTTTCATCATGGGGGTGCAAATTAGTGCCGAGTTCAATGATTTAGTTTTATATGTTTTACAATTTTCTAGAGCAAAGCCCCTCTGCACTCCTTAAGATGGTTTCTCGATATTTTCTTTATTGCTGTCATTTGCCATATAATAGCCATGTAAAAGATTATTGGTTCTATTACTGCCTAATAAATTATTCTATCTCGGGGTTTAATCTCCATGTAATTTTTTACCAATTCTCCGCTTTGAAGTTTTTTACTTGTAAATATTTATAGCATAACGACAAAGATTGTCTAAATATGCGTATGAAAGACGAAACCTAAAAGTCAAGTAATCATCATATACGCTCTATACTGAAACTGAATTTAATTAAAGTTTTTATGTACATATATGAATTATAGTTAGTCGGACGTTTTTCACAGATATTGTTGATACCATTTTATCGTCGCGTAAAGTTTCGACATCGCTGTTCTAAGCGTCACTTTCAATCCGGCATGATCGATATTGCTTACGGTTCTTGTATATCATAAAATAGATACATTTATTACCAAAACATGCACCATGGCATGAAAAACTCAAACGAGACTCGTGCATCGTTACTGATCTAATCTGTCTAAGCTCATTTTATCTAATAAATAACCTTTAAATGAACTGACAGATATAGTTATCAATAAATAATTATATTCCTTATCAATATAACATCGTAAAAGTTTTTGTAAACCGTGATTAAAGCAAAGAGAATTAATAATTTCTTGCATAATTCTACATTACATTACTCCTCTAAAATATATCTATACATAAAGTGATATTTATAGAAATACAACTGAAATATCTGTATAAAAGATGACGGAGGAAAAATTTTATTTTTTTGACGAATGATGAAAATATAAAAAGTCGTTCGAAGGGATATTTTAATATACTGATGAAGAAAATAATTGGATTGGAGAGCTAGACACTGGACCTAAAATATAGGTAAATATAGGTAGGCGGGAGCTAAGGGAAGATGGAATAAGGAAACTGTAAATGACATGAACAACCCAAAACCCATAGGGCCTGATCATATATTTCTTGAAATTTCAAAAAGAGATGGATGGATTTGGCTAACTTTATACTTCAATGGATTGTGGCAGAAAGTATCATATGAAATAGGCATCATAATAATATCATAATAACTCTGGAGAAATAAAGTTCATGTCACATACACGAAAGCATGGAAAAGAGTGATGGTAAGCTGTATGAAAGAGGAGACTGTAAACTGAAAATGACTCGAAATCAATCTGGTTTATGCTTTGACTATGCTACAGCAAATGTCATATTTGTACTACGCTAAAGGCCTTAAATGACGAGGCTATTCCAAAATTTCTCTAGCTCGATTCGTTGATCTAAAACGGTGGTAGCGTTTGAGGAATACATTTTTAGTTATACGAAGACTACATGTGGTAAAAATGCGAGTGTTTACATGTGATATAACCAGAATGGATAAGAAATGAGCATATCAGAGGTAATTTAAAACAGCACCAGTGGCAGAGAAGTTAACACGGTATCGGCATGTCACGATGTGAGATGAAAGTCATGTAACCAAAAAAGTGTTAAGCATGCAGGTGAACGGATTTGAGGAGTAGTGTGAAGTAGTTTTCTCTACTGCACTGAGGCAGCCACTACTCCTTTAGTAACTTTTTTATGCTATGTCGTTGTTTAAAGCAGGTATTATTGTCATCAAACGGTAAAGACTAGTATAATACAAAATCCATAACATGTCATAACTATGTACATAATGGCAACTTATTGATAGGTATAAGATGACAATGACTACGAGTAGTTATATTTTATGTATTTATCAAGTTATAGGTCATAGGTACTACCTGTTTTATGAAATACAATAACATGGTTACTGTTTTGTGTATAGCAGCGTATTTTATTAGTCCAGAGTGTGTCTTCGTCAATGATATTTGGAATTCTGCCAAGTTATTAAAATATCTCTTCACTATATAATTCGCAAACGGTTTTGTGTAAACCATTCACGCGAAGTTAGCTCCGAAGGGTTTGGATTTTATAATTCGTTCACGTTTTGTGTGAAATGTTCGCGTAAAGTTAGCTTCAAATTGATTGAAATAAAATTGAAGATAGAATTGGAAGGTTTTTCTATAATGAAGCTAATAATAAGATTAAGAGCGTAATCGAAAACCTTTGCTCATTTAAATTAAGTTTATGTTCCTACGGCTCACTTTGCGATTGCAAGTAACTTCAGTAATAAAGACCTCTGGCGAGTAGGTATTGTATTATGTTTAGTTCCAATGATTAATTGTAAGTAACAGGTTGATCTTTTGTAGTTATAAATATAACGATTTAACTTAAATATAAAAGAAATCAAGTAAACTTTTATTTTATAGGTGAGATTTATTCAATTAGCTATGTTGCGCGCGGCTTCGTTCCCGTTAATGTTGAATTTATCTCTCCCTCTTTTTTTTTGTATGAAGAGTAGCCCATATACATGTCTTTAAGCCCGACGACGATTGAGTAGTTAAAGACTTGAAAAGCGTAAAATACAAACACACAAACTCACATTCAGATTTAAATAAATTGTTTAGGATTTTATTTAATGTGTTCATTTATTGATATAAATGGTAAATACTGTGTTTGGTGCTTCATAATTTTTTTATTTTCTTTTCGAACTGACCTACATTGTTGGCTTGGCAAGGCCTCTACAGTTCCATCGGTCTATATATTTTTTATAATTCAACCTTACTTATAATCATCATTGCACAGCTTTGTAAAAATGCAAATATTTTGAACAAGATATTTGTATTTGAGGAAATTTTAATTAATATTGTTTGTATTTTTTATAAACAAGCTTATTACATTTATGCAAGTGAGAAAAGTATTTGTATAACATAAATGTAATGAAAAAAAATTTTTTTTCCTCTTTAGAAACTCACAGTACGAGTAATTCTATTTTGAACATCGCTGTATGATGATATTTGTGTATTGTTCGTTGTTAAAATAACCTTACAACACAAACAAAGTGTCGTAAATACAAATCAGTGATATAAATAAGATAGATAAAATCATGGCATACAACAGATATACGATTTATTACAAAATTCAAGATGGCGATGCATCGGTCAGAAATACAATTGGATAATAACAATACATAGTAAATATAAATAATGCATAGTAATTTGATCATTATTTCTGCGTACAGTCTTCGTTTTGCATAGGTTTATATAATTTATTCGGCGACGTAATTTTCATTTCATATTAAAAAAAAACTGTTTCCGAGGTATAAGGTCATATCTACATTGACACCAGTGAAGCCGTGGGTAAAACCTAGTAAATAAATAAAGCTATTTTAACAATGATTTAGATGACGTATTCGGTTTTAGTCATTGTTAAAAAAAATGAATTTTAAATAGCGTATGTGTCATTATTCTATATAAATAAAAACTAACTCTTATATAAATTAAAAAATAAAAAACAAAAAGGACAAACAAAATATTTTCCGGCAATAATAATTTCTATAATCTTATATTTCAAAACATCAATATCTCTGCATAAAAAAAATGATATTGCTATTTTAGAATAAATCGATAGCAACAGAATTGTCAACTATAATTAAATATAAATAGTTAAATGGTATAATTAAATTTAATATCGTTTTCTAGACTATATTTTTCTAGTTAACCCGTAAGTGACTAAACCAGTCTTTGTTTATACGCCATTGGTCGAATGGGTCTGAAGTTCAGTGCATTTGTGGCGGCGTAATTGTAATCCTATTTAAATACTTTGCATTTAATAACTACGTAATTAATTGATGTCGTAAAATATCTGAGCTATAATTTTTAACTTAATTATTGGAGTTTAGGTTAAAATCCCAAATAGTTTTTAAGGATAATTGTTTGTCTTTTTTCGATCTTTATGGTTTTGTTAATTATTAAAACTATATAAATAAAATGATAGAGGTATGTCGTTATGTGTGCATTAGGGAAAACCTATTGCATAAATTCCGATTACTTTTTTTTTGGTTTTACTTCTTAGATATTTCATTCATATCTTAAAAAAAGTCACGATATTTACCTTCAATACAAACTTATTAAGGTTTTAAGAAATTACGATTTATGATATTAGTACTACGTGTTCGGCTATGTTTATTCTGTTGTTGTTGTGGAGTGGCGCGAACAGTGTGGTGCATACGCGCAAGGCAACGCAGACACTGCTTCGGTGAGCGTGTTCTACCGTGTACGAGTATATCATGACGAGTGTTCCTCTTCTTCCCATAACCGAACCACGCGCGCTATGCTTCGGAGCCACAGTTTTACGGTAAATTCTATCTGTGTATGAACTAAAAAGTTCGCAACGTCTTACCTTTGCCGTACCGTAAAGCTGTGGAACAATCTCCCGGCCAATGTGTATTCTCTTCCTTCGTATAACAGGATGGTCCTTCAAGCGTAACGTGAAGAGACACTAAGCCGGCATGACTACGGCTACCGGCGATTGTTCTGGATAGTTCGACTCTCGGTGGTCACTGTTGTTTTCAAAATTGTATTCAAAATCAAAATCAAAAATACTTTATTCAGTTTAGGCCCTGAGAAGGCGCTTATGAACGTCAAAGTTACCACCGGTTCGGAAAACAACCCAGTCATCGAGAAAAACCGGCAAGAAACTCGATCTGGTTTATCTTTTCATTAACATATTATAACTCACATTTTTAAAACATAGTTATAAATAATTACATTCGGTTTTGGTGGATGCACAGAGAGGGCGTCATTTCCAGACGTCACCGTCGTTCACATTTATACTTATCATCAGGCATAGTGCAGTCACTTTGCCGTGCTACAATAAAAAAAAAAAGAAGTCGCGGGTTATATTGTTGTATCTTTGGTGATTTAGCGACTACATAAAAGAGATGACTGAGTAATAACAGAATTCTAGAAAAATAAACCGATCATGGTACAATTGCATATAAGATTAATTCGGTGTTTCTTAAAGCGGGAATTTACATTCCTTATCGTACTTTGTTTCATAGCTAAATTCAGAATATCTACTACCAATAAAATGAAATGTAGATTAGTAGACATCATTATCAAATGAATGTTTGCACATACAGGGCCCGAGCTACGGTTATCAATAATATTGTCATTGTTATTTAGTTTAGTGACTAAAGTGGGTGTAATGCAAAGTTCACTCTAGTGTACTACTGCATTATTGTCGTTTATTGTGTTATATATTGTAGTGAGATATGGTGGTGAGTTAGAATAATTATTCAAATTTACTACAATTTTATTATAATATTTTTGTTACGTTATAGAATATTTGTGAAATTTATAATTTTAATAAACATTTGTCATCATCATAGGCCTTTGCATCTTTAATAGATGATTTAAGTTTATATACGGTTCGGAAAATCGAGGCTATTTCAACAATATAATTAATATTTTTTATTTTGTTTTGTGATTATGGGTCGGACATTATTTTATATAAAAGAAAACGTAAAAAGTAATGTCCTCGTAAATCTTTTTGGCCGTTCTGAATACAGCTGTAAGTTCGAGCTTGCGCGTAATATAGACAAGAGTTTGATACAAAACGAAAGTTAAATTATTATTATAGGAATTTAAAATTGGAATTTATTTATCTTTAAATGGTCTGGATGTTATGCGCATGCGTATTTATTAGCTAAATTTGTGTTCTGCGCAACTATCTTCAGAGCGGTCAAAAAGTTTGGTGAGGAGTCGGTATGTACTAAACTAGATAAATATCTTTTTGTAATATACCAATTTTTATTATATTAACAATATATTAGAGACAAATACACACGACACACTTCATTGAACAAGTAGTGGTTATAACTATTATAGTGCGTTGTTTCTTCAATAACTTTATATTAAACTAGCAGGCTCGGCGGACGTTATCCTGCCCTGATAATAAAAAATATATGTACTTATATGCGTGAAACGCTTAAGGCGGCTTGGCTTTTTCCGATTCTTTTAACATTTATCATTATATTTCAACCAATTTACAAAAAAAAATCCTTAACAAATTATATACCTAAACGTTCCCCGTGAATTACTCTATCTATTGGTGAAGACTGCATTACAATCCGTTCGGTAGTTTTTGAGTTTATTGCGAACAGATAGACAGACAGACAGACAGACACGGCGGACGACTTTGTTTTTTAATATGTAGTGACGAAATCTATCGCGATATTTTTTTTAATAAGGACCAAGAGTCTTAGAAATAAAACTAACAAGATTTGATCGAACTTTATCCAGTAATTTTTGAGTGATGTACGCACTGCACGCACTATTGCAGAACTCGTATAAATATTATAATTATGCATATTATGCATTATTTATTATTCTATTGTTTATTTACTGTTTCAAAATACGAACGCTTTTAAAGCGTCCCGTCATTGCAATAAACGAATCAAAATTTGTAGCGTACCATATACGTCTATTCGGTATCGGTACATTTCTCCGTCTCAAGGTATCACATATAACGTTTGCAGGAAGTGTCCGCGAATATCGTGCGTGCTCTACTAATCAATTAATGACAATCGAGTCATCGGGATCACGTGTGCGGGGAGTCTCATCACACGATGAGATCGTGCCGCCCCGTGTGTCCTATTAAATGTGATAAATTAACTTAAAATTGTTCTAGACGCTCCATAACTATTATAAATGCGAAGTGTGATGATTCTTATAACCTTCCTCATTCAATTATAGGTTACTAGTTGTGTCTGCGTCTTTGCATGCGTTATTATTACTCGTTGTAATAAATGGTATAGAAAAATGAATAGTGCGACAATATTCTGTGTATTCAAATATCTACGCATACTATGATTTTTATGAAGATATTTAAACGGTACAGAAGTTGATGTGCTGCAACGTTACCTAGTGGCAAATATAACGAATGATACAAAAAATACTATAAAAAAATTAGGTATAGGTACCAACCCTCGTTATGACCTACCAAACGGTATTATCGATTCTATCAATTTTTCTATTAAACTAACTTTTACTCGCGTTTTGGCTCGGGTTAATGTAGATTTTGAAAATAATAAACAGTCAGGATATATATTACTAGCTGATAATGTAGTTTTCTTTGGATGTTTTTTTTAAATCGATTAAGTATTTTTTGAGCTTATCCGTCACAAACAAAAATAAAATCTTTGTAAGTATGTGTAGATATAAATATATAGATTCATTAATAGTTAAGGATGGGTATGACAAAGAATGAAAAGTGTAATTTTTTAAGGAACTTGCATTGAATTTTTGATATCAATAAGTGCTAATTGATAACTATGGATTTCATGTAACTTGAAAATACATTTTTTTTTAAATGCCTTGTAAGGTTATAGGGCTTGACCATAATCTCACGTGGTGTTAAATGACAATGTTGTACAATATAGTAACCACGTTAACCTTAGAGAGCGGGGCTTGCTCTCAAGTGGAGCTCCGAGAACACACACCTATAGGTGCTTAGCGAGAGATTTTCAACTTAAGGGCTAAGTAGCTATCCAGGCGAGCTTAGAAATAGCCGTATCACTACGCTATGGTTTCGTCACGATGTCATCCTTCGCCGAAAGCTCCGACTCATTCACAAGGATTACGTCGAACAACGCGATATCCGAATGAACCTGCATCTAATTCTAATTTCGTTTTTTTTGTGTAAAGTATATTAAAAAAAGTGAAAAATGAGTATTTGTTAAACATAAAGTCTGCCGAGAATTTCGGTTTCTGGCAATACGTATGAATGGAAATTCACGTTTACATGACTTTTCATAAATTTCTTTTTATATTCTGATCTACAGTGCAGTTCGTTCCTCTCGTCTTTGTCTGTTTTTCGCCCTTGGTTTTTTGCACTTTCGTCTTGCATTCGGGTTCGGAAACGATATTAATCTGAGAAAAGTTCTTTATAACATTTAAAAATGTATGTCTATATATAGAGTTTTAAACTAGACCATTTAAAGTAGAATCTTTGGCAGTTGTATAATTGAATCTAATTGGGATCCAGGAATTCTCTGTCATTGAGAATATTCTTCAATGACGTTGTAAACAATCAAATACTTAAAGGTCGTTCGAGCTTCCTCATTTTGATACTCATTTTCCGTCGTTATTTATTGTCATCTTTTCTTAACAGCGAGGCCTAATTCTTAATGCAAAGGCTTTGATTATTCGTTGCGCTTATTTAAAATGCAGCTTGTAATTAGCTTGTACAAAGATGATTATGCATCTTTTAAACTTATCTATTGGTATGTCGTTATTATTGTACAAAGTTTGCTCGGTACTTTCTGTACTCCTTATCATATAGAAATTTCTTTAGATTATATAAGTTTTTATTATTTTTATGAAGTTTATATAAAGCGATGATGGTTCCGTTGGTAGTGTGTTCAGGACACGGCGTCGAAGGACGTATGTTCGAATGCTAGCAATTGAGTTGGTGCTTTCGGTGAAGGAAAATATCGTGATGGATTCATAGCATGGTGGTAGGGCTTTTTCTAAGTCCGCCTGGCTAGCTACCATCCCCAAGTTGAAAATCTGTCGCCAAGCAGCTGTTGGTATGTTCCAGGCAGCTGCACTTGAGAGCCAGTCTCCCTCTATCTAGGTTTAGCGTGACTACCATCTTAGACCAGATCATCTGACAGATGAGATTGTGGTCAAACGCTAAACTATGAAGTACATAAAAAAAAATGATTGAAAGACTTTTTTAAATACTTTATGGCCTGTTTCAGTCAATCAGTTTTAGGCCTGTCACAGCATTACTGTAAATGCTAGCGGTGTCTACGTATATTTGAAATACACGCGGCCGCGCAAGCACCTGCCCTGCATAAAAAAAAGCTATGGGCTTTTAACGCCTTTGACCACAATCTCATCTGATGTTAAATGACGATGCGGACTAAGATGGTCATCACGCTAAACCCAGAATGGGGACTGGCTCTCAACTGTGACTGCTAGAGCACACCCACAGGTGCTCGGCGACAAATTTTCAACTTGAAGGTGGTAGCTAGCCGGGCAGCAAAAATCATACCTGGTTTCATCACGATTACTAAAAGACTCCGAATCAGTTACTAGAATTGGAACTTATCTCAATCGACGTGATGTCCGACCACGCTATAAAGTAAACTATCATCGCTTTTAATTAAACATATAAATAAATTTTTAACTGCATGTTGTTCGGGTTGATTCCGAAACAACAAAATCGATTTTGATGCGGTGTTACTGGCAATTTAAAAATTGTTCTAATATTATTTAGGCTTTATTATTATGATATTCTCTAGGGTTTAAGAAAGAAATATCAAAGATAAATTAAAATCTATGAAATGTTAGCATGGGTATGTAGTAATAAAAATACAGTTAAAACAATAAACGACTGTCCAATATTAATCCAGATAAACACGTAGTTCCCATGAAATAATATATTTTCATGAGACCGAAATCACAGGCAATTCGGCATGCACTGGCTATTAATCCACTATTAAACGCTTTATATATCTACTTATAAATTGCCTGATAGTGTCAGAGATTTAAAGGAAGTAACAGAATTAATCTGCTAGGAATGCTAACAAAATAAATCATAATGTCTGAAAGCGTTTGCAGTGTCTACACAACCGAAGGTCGGACTACAGATCTTTAGCTTATCCGTAAATCATCTGGTCAATACCTACTAACTTGTTACATTGTCAATATTTAGCTAGATCCCTTTCAATATACTAAATTAAAAAATATATTATAAGATGTCTTTGTCTATATGTTCAATAGACTGGTCGTTAAAAATTGCATTGTTTTTGACGTCTCCTAAAATTGTTGTTGGTCAGAAATAAAATGCGAGATAAAAAAAAACTATTATATCAAAACAAGACTTGCTGCAAGACGATCGAAGTTTGTTTTCTAATTAATCATGTTATTTTTTCTTAATTTGTAATGGCGAATATTGTTTCCTCTGAAATTTAAAAAATTTAGTAAAATTATTACAATTTCGAAAATTATAATAATTGAATATTTAAGAACAAATTCTTGCAAAAATATGATTATACCAAAACATGAAATCGAATCGAATCTCGTCGAAGCGACACGTGTTTTTTTAATAGAAAAAAGGAGATACTGTGGGGATGGACGTCGGAAAAAAAACTTTAAATATCAGTAGTCTAACGTTCAACGTTGGGAGTTAGTACTCTGATTTACAAATATTAAAGACTTTAATTCTAATTAAGCAATTTCTTTATTTTCTCAGAGCTCCGAAACAGACACTCTGGCCAAATATTACTTACACAGTTTTTTTTCTTCGAACTGAGTGACGCTATTGGCCTGATAGACCTTCACAGCTTCAGACCAAAAACCACTATAAAGTATCTGTCGATAGTCGTGGACATGCTTTTAGCTCAAACATAATATCGCGAACACGTCTCTTTTGTAATTGTTTTTTTTTTTTTACAAATGTAAAGGATTCTTAGTATTCGTATTATAGCAATCTTATACATTTTTGCAAGTTTTCTTGAATGTTAAACACTTAACAAGTCACCGATACAATTCTTTATTATTCACTTCTACCTTAGGGTAAATACAGACTTACAGGGTTGCGGTACGATAGAGTGAATTTGCTAAAAAAGGAAAAGAAAATAACACTTTTTTTATGCATACGTCATTATTATTATACTGATCTAATGATCATGGATCGATGGTTTATTTTATCGTTTTCTTTATCTCCACCTTGACCCAATTCTTGCCGACTGTACCTTGGATATTGTCTTTTTATGGATTGTAGAAATACTGCATGAACATGATATTTTACCTGTGCATTTAAACATTTTGAATGTATTATAATGGGTTTGTTTTTTTTACTTTATTGAGTACATTAAGTTGGTTAGAGAAGTAACTCTTCGTCTTAGTATTGTTCTATATATTGAATTTACAACGTCATCATCAACTATCGTCACTTTTATAGTTCAACATAGCCACTGGAAATTCACGATTTTACAGAAATCGATAAAAACTCTTTTCGAATTTTAGCATGTGCATAGGAAAAAGAGACATCTCTAAAAAAAGTTTGCCATCGTTCTGAACATTTGAAGTTCTGTTTTACACATGATTAAAGTACTCAAGAGTGTTGTCCACTTGCAATTTCAATTTCGAGAAAAATCTTGTTACGAGGTTTAACCACAAAGGGAACGATATGTACCTTTTACGATTACTAAAGCCAAGTTCATTCTTCGTTTAAGCATCTCTGATGTTATCCTCACTAATATTGTAAATATAATTGTGAGGTTGTTTGTTTGTAACGCTTTCACATCTTAATTGCTGAACCGATTGTAATGAAACGTTTCTAAACGTATAGAAGAGGACGTAGGGTATCTTTTATCCAGAAAAAAAAGTACTTTTCTCGAGGGATGGGTCAAATTTAAATTACCGCGAGTGAAGCCCCGAGCAAAACTAGATACATATATATCTTGCATTTCATATTTTTAGCATATATTTTAACTTTTCAACCATAATTTTAATACATTTTATTACATGAATCATTGTGTTTGCGATATATTATTTAAAATGTCATAAAGTATTGTAATCTTAAACCAGAAGTGTTGTGTGTGTACCTACATAATTTATAGCAAAATTTTCCTCTAGGATGTATTCATTCAGTCATGGCATGTAAACACATATCATACATTGTAATTAATTCAAATCGATTCTACTGCAATTATAAATGGTATAGAAATAAAATTTAATATATTATAGAATTTTATCCATATAACAACAACACAGCGATATACAATTTAATTGCATACTATCATATCGTGTAATGCTTATATTTACAACATATTTAGCTATGCAACACGTGTAAAAAACAACAAGAAAAATACTATATCGCATATTTAAATTTTAAAATTTTTACATACTCTCTTTAGATTAAAAATAATTACCAGCTGCTTGTTTTCCGGTTCTGGGTATAAATTTTTCTCCATGCAATATATATTAGGTCATAGGTGGTAGAGCTGCGCTGAAACTATTACTGGTTTCAGAATGAATGGGTCGGCTCGCCCGGGGTAGAACCACCCTCTCACAGAAAACCGACGTGAAGTAACAGTGCTTGCACTGTTGCGTTTCGTTCGGTCAGCGAGAGCGCCGGACGCCCACATATATTAAAAGGTCGGCAACGCATTTGCGACTCCCCTGGTGTTGCTAGTGTCTATGGACGGCGGTGATCACTTACCATCAGGTGACCCACCTGTTCGTTTGCCCCATATAACATAAAAAAAATATATATAAATAATATTTTCTGGGACTCAATGAACGATATTAAATAAGGGTTTAAATTTTTCAATGATCCGATCCAAGATGATAATCTGTCGCTAAACACATAAAGTGTATTCTGACAAATGTATTACAGATCCAATCCTACTCTAGGTTCACCATACTGCGATCTTATGTGTCATTGTCATAGAATATCTAATGAGATTGTAGTGAAATGCAAAAACTATAAAGTATCAAGAAGTGGAAGTTCTTCAGCTAACCACTTCTTACGAACAAATTTCGCTTTCATTCGCTCGAAATAATTCTTGCGTTAGATTCAGTAGCAATGTAACTACAACGACAATGATATCATAATGGATACAAAGCAATAGTTGTGCATCTCTGTTAACGGTAGATTATATATATATAAAGAGTAACTGACTGACATATCAAAGTAAAGCCCAAACTAATGGGGCTAGAGTTGTCAAAATTTGCATTGCGGATTCGCTTTACAATGTTCGTGAGCACTAAGGATTTTTGGAAATTCAATCCCTAAGGTGTTGAAAAAGAGGATGAAAGTTTGTATGAAAATTCATCATTACTCCTTTGGTCAGTTATAGGCAGTACTCGACAAAAATTACTACATAGAAAACGCGTGCGAGGCCGCGGGAAATAGCTAATATAATATAAAAAATATGAAATTAGAACATGGTAGGTACTTATAGTACAACTCGTTTGAACGGTAATAGTTTCCGTCATTGACATAAGATTTCATCAAAAGTGTCCAAGCTAATAGGGAAATTAACTACCTGTTTGATATTTCGCCAAGTCCAACTGTGACTATAGAATGTGAATCGGATGGCGGCGAGGGTTGTCAACAGTGGCAAATTCCTTAAGCATCTCTGAATGTTAATGATGAAAATTTTATTAAGGACATTTGCTAGATTTTACGATTACGATGAAAATAAAGCTAAGTTAAATACGCACTGTATTAAGGAAATAGACGTATGTAATGTAACACATTAAAACTAACTGCCGTACATAACGATGGTATTAAAATACGGCAATCGTATTTCGCTTTGGATATTTCTCGTCTATGATTACATACTGGCTGATAATTTGGGAATTTGTACTTGACCTTAATAAGTGTTTCTGGTCGAAGCGATAATATGCTTAATACGAAGCCGTTGAAATTCAGTATTTTGATTGAATATAGGAAGAACGCGGTATCGTTGAATCAATCTGCTTGATTGATGTTGTTTGCCCAATCTTGATGTGTTTGTTTTGATGAAATTTGTGTAAACGAAGGACGAATTACGCAACAATTGTTTGCAATTTTTTATCTGCAGAAAAAAAATTAAGATTTTACTATGAAATGAAATGTTAGGTCTGTGTTAAAACTATAAAATAGTCATTTCAAGAAGTGTTTGTGTATACTTGAAATACGGAATAAAACGTGTGGTTTTATGAAACCACGGTGCAAGTGAAACTTATTTTCGGATCGTAGACATTTAACTGAAAATTTTCGGAAAATGATTCGATTTAGGGTATTAAAATCGCATTTTTCTGTCTGCGCATTAGAGTACGGAATACATAATATATATAATCATTCAGACGTTTTAAAAACTAAGCACAATATTTATTGAAATCATTTTGAATTGAGCCATATGCGCCGCCATATTAGCTTTAGTTGCTCGACCGAGCACCTTTCACTTAACCCCTACTCCGCTGTGATGCGACATGCGATAGATGTACGAAATTTTTTGACACGATGTAAAAAGCTTCACTTTAATAAATTCGATTATTATTTTGTGAGATATGTAATCGTAATTATTATACTATGTTACTGTAAGAATAATCATGTCTGATATGGGATGGTCTTTATTTATCGTCATTGCTCCACCCAAAATTCCGAAAACATTTTGAACACATTGAATTGAATGCATTATCTGATACAACATTTATATACAAATAAAAGAAACAATTTAATTATAAAATTATCTTCTAAGACTGATATGAGAACTTTTATGCACACTACACTTTGTTTATGTCTAAACTCGCCTTTGTTTTTTATTGTTATTGAAAAGTTGGACATTTTTATTTGCCAGCTTTTACAGGCACAGTTTTGTTACAGACAGTTTTATATATTTGTCTTGATTTAGCTCCATTTATCGATAATAAATAATTTATAGGAGAAATTGCGTGGTGTCTTGTGGCTTCAGAAAATTATTTTTGAAAGTTTTACTTAAGGTTTCATTTGGTGTTTGTACTCCGGTTACAACCATTATGTAGCTACGAAAGAAAATCCCATTTATTAAAAAGTTTCGAAATATATTTATACTGGATAATTCTCGCCTATGTCGTTGGATTTAAAAAAAAAAACCAACGGGTCAATCGAATACAAAAAAAGCAGCTTAGAACCACCTACGAAAAAGTCCGCGTCGAATGGGCATATTCCTATGCCAGCGGTGGCCAATGCTTTTCAAAACAGGTGTGCAATTAAAAAAAATTACAGAGCCGCGCCGTGGGCGCATGTTTTTTTTTAGATGTGGTTATTTTTCTTTGTAGATTTACAATATATTTAAATCACTAAAATAGATGAAAATAAAATTATTTTCATATGGTTAAGATAAATAAAAAAAACAATGGTGTTTTTAAGTTAGAATAGTATTTTGGAAATCTTGCAGCGGGCACATTACAGATCCACCGTGGGCGCACTTGCGCCCGCGAGCGCGTGTTTGGCCACCACTGTACGTACGCCAATACGTTCAGTAGTTTTGACGTAATGACAGGTTCAAAGGAACTGTATGTACATTATATATTTATATACATATATGAATTATATTGTTACAGACGGAAAGCGAAACCTCCTGTGAAGAAGCAGCGAGATTGACGGCGGAAGGCGCAGCGGCAGATACCGACGATGACGACGCTTACGACTATGGAGCTCTTCCACCACCTCCCGACGGAGGCTATGGCTGGGTCATGGTCTTCGCATCCTTCATGTGCAACATGATCGTCGACGGCATAACTTACACATTCGGATTGTTCATACCGGAGTTGGAGGTATACTTCGGTGAGGGCAAAGGAACGGTCGCATGGGTCGGCAGTTTACTGTCTGGCTTTTATCTCGCAGCGGGTGAGTTTATACATACTCATTGTTTTCTTTAACACTATCTAAATATACCGTGTAAATATTTTGTAACGAGCGTGATGGGGTCATAACATTGAACATTTTATTGTCCTCATGTAATCTTACAACAGCTTCGTATTGAGTTTCAACGATATTTCCATGGTTTTCTTTTGCTTTTAGCCCAATCATTTTGATATTATTATGTTATTTTGTGCATAAATAAGTAATTCTACTGTAGTAATGTGATGATTACTATTAATGTATTGCTTATATTTTAAAAAATCTTACTAGCCCTTATCGTTTACTGATATTATAAACTTAAATGTGAGTTTGTTTAATATGCTGTCACGCCTAAACAACTGAATTATAATAGCGATACGCTATGAGGGCCGGTTTGACACACTACAATAATGACGTGTGAGCCGATTTATTTTCGAAAAAAGATATAATGAAATGCTACTTTGTTTTGCATTAAGCGTTGACGCGAGTTTGCCGGAGGTGAAAACCGTGCTGGCCAGGGATTCTATATATATAATCAAATTTAGAAGATTAATACATCATTTCGAATTTTGAAAAGTGTAAATACCGAGTTGTGTTGTAAATAAATACACTAATAATTATAATCCGTTAATGATTCTGTCAAACGGTGCTGTTTTTTTTTTTGTTAGTAAAAACGTTAAAAGATTTGTTCGTGGGACCATATTATAGAATTAGATATAGTAAGTAAGTAGTTAGTTAAATAGTTATACAAGTATATTATTTAGAAGTCATTTTACTAATTGTGTATAAAAAAATTAACATTCGATAAATTTTAGGACTAACCGCACAACAGTATTGCAAATAAAGAATAGCAATTTGCACTTTCAAACGTAGTTATTAATTTATACGAAACTTCTACTACACTGATAAATAAAACTTCATTCACGCGTGCGAAGTTGGGATGCAGAAAGTAATAATAAATCATTCGGATTCCAACCAAAAGAAACTTTAATGAATTATTGCCTAATTATATACGTATAATAAAAGTAAAGTGATAACAGAAATGGCGATATATTATGAGCTTCAGAATAGCAAAGTCACATTTGTACCGGTCATAATTAAACCGCAACAAAGTCAACTGCCTCTGTGTGAGTATCTAAGTCCTCATCAATCTTG
Organism: Antheraea assamensis; assembly: GCA_035772565.1. Taxonomy (NCBI): domain Eukaryota; kingdom Metazoa; phylum Arthropoda; class Insecta; order Lepidoptera; family Saturniidae; genus Antheraea; species Antheraea assamensis. The sequence continues at coordinate 807,316 of JAQQSE010000112.1, read as the reverse complement.
GGCGCTCTGAGTTTAACCGTAAGTTCAAACTTAATACAAATATTTAGTATATATAAATATATAGAATAGTATATGTTTATATAGTCAAAGTTTAAAATTATTCTTAAGTTGTCTCCATATTGTATGTTCCGCGCATCTATATTCAGGGCGGTCAATAAATGTGGCGAGAAACGTAATAGAATCTTCCTACGAATAAAGGTATACAAGAAGAGAGCGCGCACATTTTACATTACAATATCACTCGTGCGTTATCTGAAGTTACCATTTGAAGACGTCAGTTAGCTATATCTGATATCGTTTTGCTCTTACGAAATACGTAATTAGGAGGCCGATTGATTAGACATACCAAAACTATAATTCTTATCAATAATGTAATATGATAATTATAAAAACCACATGCCCTTAACATACGTGGTCGTAATTAAATTCGCATAGGATTTAGATTTATTATACATGTTTTTCTATGTAGAGTTTTATTCTTGTGTGTTATAATACTGTATTAAACTGCTTAAACTAGTAACGATACTAGTTGTTTTAATACTTTATAGGTTTGAGCCTTTAATCACAATTTCACCTTATGTTAAATGACAAAGTGCTCCAAGATGGTTTAAAACACACTAAACCTAGACGAATTGACGCTCAAGTGCAGCTACCAGAATACACCAACAGGTGCTTGGCGATAGATTTTTACTCAGCGTAGTAGCTAGCCAAACGGGCTTCGAAAAAGTCCACTCTCGTGTCCCGCGGCATATATTTGTATAGCATAGTATATATTTTTCTACCTTACTACAAATCTGGAATTTGGGTTGGCACCGACTTCAAATAGATATTAGGTAGCGCATATACCATTTTTTTATATAAATTAATGTAATAATTTAGTTATTTTTCATTTTGTAGTATCTTTGTGTTACTTTCGTATTGTTTGGTACTGTAGTCGGTTTATTACTTTTTTAAATTTTCACTTCTATCATGTGATCATAGGCACACATAATTTTTTACCATAATATTTAAATATAAACAAAAATATTTCTCGTAGTGGAATACTAGCCCAACCCCTCTATAAACATAGTATCGTAATACAAAGTACATGTTGCGGGACGAGTATTCCAGGCTAAGTTTCTTATATTTTCGACGTTGTGTTAATCAGTGTGAGCCTACCCGTCTCGTATCGATTCAGGTCACGTTGTCAAATGCATGTGCCTCCATTATTTATGTGTCGACTGCACGTTCCTGTGAGATAAGCGACCGTATGTTTACGGCTATTGTTTGTAAGTTGGTACGTGTTAAATTGCACCTACTGGTCACTGTTCTTTGTTAGGTATGTTTTAAAAACTCATGTAAATTCTGATAATTATAAAATGCAATTTTATATATGAGCATTTAATTTTTGATTATTTATTTACTTAATTCCATTTTTATTTTATATAAAATAAATAAGGCGAAAAAATACATATATAATACATATAATATAATTATTTTTTATTTAAGTCATACAACATTTGGAACCACGCAGATAAATTATGTTATCATTGTGAGCTTTTGAAGTTATACTTCTTTTGACGCGTTAGGGAAAAATGATGAGAGTAAATTTTTACTATGCGCGCGTGTACCGTCACGAAAAACCGACACCCCGAAGTTAGCTATAGTCAACATTTTATTCAAAAAAAGTATCTATGTATTAAATACCTTTTTTCTATTGTTAGTGTCGTTTTTTATACAAATGTAGAATAGTAGACGAAAGACAAAATTTTTGAAAAGATTTTTATCTTGTTACACCAAAGAAGTATAACTTCTAAAGCGTGTACACACAAACTTTTTTTTTGTTTTAAATTGTAATTTGTCATTACTGCTTAAACACCATAGACAAGCGTATTAGCTCAACTAATACTCTTTAAAAGTCTCGTCAAAATCGGTTCAACCATTGTGGAGTCTAGCGCAGACGGACAACCAACCCCTCAATTTATTTATATGTATAAATTATATTTTAGGTCGTAGGCCACAGAACTCCGTTCGGTGTTTATCTAAAAAAATCCTAACCATGAGATCTTAGTGAATAGTGTGGAATAAAACATTATTAGAAAACAAATCATTAGAGCCATGCCCCAGAAGTAATTATTTATATAAGAATTTCTTGCTTATTAGTAACAAATAGGATGCTATAATTAATTCTCCTTTAATTGATTACTAGAATCAAAAATAGAAAATGTTAAAATAAGATATAGAGGGTGTAGAGGAAGACCGACAATGTTGTGGCTGGATTGTGTGAAAAATGATATTTGTATAAAAGGTGCGAATAGTGAGATGACATCTGACAGGTGGGAGTGGAAAAGGAAAACATGTTGTTGTGCCGACCCTACTTAAGTGGTGGATATGAGTAAGATAATGATGAAAGAGAAAATGTAAAAATTAATTCGAACGAAGCGATAATATCTCGTTACTTCACAACTTTGAGCGTATCTGTACGTAATATATGTATGAAAAACATTTAAGAATAATGGGTAATAATTTAAATAATATACGATGATTTCTGTGGCAGGTTATTAAAAAGAATACACAGTAAGGAATTTATTTGTCATAATTAAAAATAAAACGACTCGAAGTATTATTGCTTATAACGTAATGTTCAATGTTATCACTTTTTAAATCCCCTTTTCTGTTGTAAGGCGCGTAATCACTTGGTAACTATGTTTATCCGTTGCTGATTTACTATCGAGTGTATTATCTATTTAAGTACGTTTCATGTGCGTTATTGACCTGATTAAAAATACTCAGTAGCAATCGCAAATATTGTTGCCACACGTCGTACAAGTACATCCTAGCACTTAGAAATAAATAATCTCAATAATATAGTTAATATTGTCAGTAACTCTATAAATAAGCATAAGCTAAGTACTGGTTTAAGGCTTAAAGGAGATTTGAGTTGTTTAAGTATTGTTCTAGTTGGATACGAAGTTGCATAATGCGGCTGGCGTTTGGTTAGAGTTGATTGGTAGAAAACGTCACGTAAGGAAAAAACGTTATGCTGCTCCGTCCCCATGCGACTTCTCGCACTCTCTCTCTCTCTCTCTCTTTTCTATCCATTGTGTGCGATAGTATGTGCAGACGAGCAACGAACAAACAAACTCACGTTTGGATTTATAATATTAGTAACGATAAAACAATACATTGTCACCGTGTAACTGGAACTGTTCATACAACATACCTTTCGAATTTGACACTTGTCACTTATAGTTATACTTTTTGTCAACAATATCTAATATGTATGTCAGTTTATAGCCTATGTGTTATTTTGATCTATAAGATTAAAGATCTAATTAAAATAACCTATTACTTCGTTGCTATTTTTTTAAGATTTTAACATTACAATATTATTGCTATATAAAATTAGGTTCTGTGTTACCATATAATGTTTTCATAATTTCAGTTTTCATATAATGTTTCTTTGTTAATCTTATATATAGGTAGCTACATGCTGTTTGCCTTATAATGCATACACAGGCAGCCTTCAAAGGACAATGCACTTACAGGTGTGGCCGTTTATTACATTAATAATAATCAGTGTAGTAGTATCGAAAAATATATAGATAAGTCGATTTGTTAATATATCATATTTTAAATATTTCGATGTAAAAAGCCGCTATAATAATATACGTATACATGTATACTTTACCATATAGGCTATTTATGATAAAATTCGAACCTTTCGGTCGCCGTAGGTACTTTTTTAGTGATGAAATCATAGCATGGTGGTAAGGCTTTTTCCAAGCCTGCCGGGCTAATCTACCACCCTTAAGTTGAGCATTTCTATCGCCAACTATCTATAGGGAGTTTATGATAGCTGCACTTGAGAACTTATTCACGTCTATATTTAACGTATTTACCATGGTAGAAGATCACATCGTTATTTTCAAATTTTGACAAAAAAAAATATTGTAAAAGTGTGGGTAATTGTAATAAATAAAGTTCTAATTTCTCCATATAACATATATTCGTAGTATAGCGCGATTTTTTTTTTTCGAAAAGTAATGGAAAACGTATGCTTACATAACACTTCCTCAGTCTTGTTCGGAATTCTCACACACTCTTTTTTAAATTTTTAATTATATAGTTGGAAATAGTCTTGGTGTGAATAGTTGCAATTTGTATGAAAGTTATCACTCTGGGTCCTGACATAGTAACCCGTCTGCACGCGTTACTTATTAATTGGTATCTAAACAATTTACTTAATATGCGTGTCAGTCACCCTTCGTCACTGATAATTACTCTAAATTAGAAGGTACAATCAGAATTATATACCCTACATATCGTTACGGTGTTCTACTGAGATCAAGCAGCAATGCTTTTTTTTGCGAGAACAAACTCGCGGATCCCCGTTGGAACTAATTTAGTTGCGTTTCAAGTTATAGTATAGGTGTGCATTTTTGTATCTAATTACTTACCCTTTTTATTGTTAAAATTTTACAATGTTGTGTTGTTTTAAATTTCAAACGTAATTTTTGTTGTTTATAATTTAAAGTAAAACTGTTCATTTTGACAATAGAATAATTCGAGTTTTAATAAAGAAATAGTCGTTGGCCGCTATTTCGCATGTTCATAGGAAACTATGTCTATTATCTGAATTAATCTAGAGCTAGCTTTTCTTAAATTTTGTTATTATTACGGAATCTTTCGTTCAGAAAACCCTTGATGATATTCATATACTTGTAATCTATCAGTCATTAAATGTGTATTGAAAATCGGTTCAGCCGTTTCGGAGATTAGCAAGAAACAAATAACCGATAATTCAATTATATTTATATCTATACACATAAATGAATAAAATTGAAGTGTTTGTTGGTAACATCATAATAACAAACTTTTTACTAAACGGATATATCCGCTACTGTTGTGGAACGGTACGGTACAACAAAAACCAATTTTTAAAATTATTGTATTTATGTCTGTTTGTTCGTTCCGGCTAACCTCCGAAAGGGTTGGACCGATTTTGACGGGACTTTCATTGATAGATAGCTGATATTATTAGGAGTAACTTACATTTGTTAAAATAAAGGTTTTGGAAAATTAAGGTTCTGTGGAAATGTACTAAACTAGAAAAAAGTGCAGCGCGCGCCACGCTCACAATTTCACGGAACAAAGTATGAATTCTAAATTCCAAGCAGACGAAGTCGCGGGTAGTAGCTAGTGTGTATATGTGCATTGGTCGTCACAAAATTTCCTGCTCTGTGAAAACTTTCATAATGTCGTAAACTTAAAATAAGGTAAAACATCTTTGTATTCAAGTTACGCTTGGTATATATTTTATTAAGCAATATATATGTATATATTTTTTCTTACACTCGGTATTATTGCATTTTGCAACTTTAAATATTTCGAGAGAAAATTCAAGAGATATCGCTTTTAGGTATGTTTTAAGTATTACGCATGCATCCATAATAACAAATAAAGTATTTTATGTTTATACCTTGAACTGAATCGCAAAACATGTAAACGATACATCGAGTTGTGCAGATCAAGTTTTGCTATGTAGGTTTTAGTACCAAGGCGGTCTCTTCCATTATATTATTATTAATTATAGTTACTCGTTTAACTAATTGTAAATAGGTATTAATTTGATATTCAATTATCGTAAATAAGTAATTTAGTCATCTAACCATACGCTATGTTGTTTACCTAATTTGTAAATCACTTAATTATAATATAACTAGTTTTTGTTCGCGGCATCGCTCGCGTTAACGTAGAATTGACTTGGGTCCCCATCTCATTAGGACACCACGGTGGCACGACCCGGTGGCGATTGGTTGGTGGATTTTTGTTAATAACAATTTTTTTTTTGCCTTTCTGTCTGTTTCTTTGTTCCGGTTAATCTCCGACTACTTTTTGTTGAAAATGTCGGTTTTGTAACTGATAATCTTGGTGTTTGTTTGGTGTTTCTCGCTTGGTAGCACAAGACACCACGGTGGCGCCGCCATGGCGTTCTAATGAGAAAGTGCCCTGGTTCCTTGAGAACAGGACTTGTTTTTGGATGAAAACAACCCTATGTCCATTTCTGTACCTTTGACAACTTGTCCGCATGATGGTCGATTGAGTAGTTAAGGTTTGTAGGCGTAACAAATAAACAAAACATTGTCATTAATAATATTAGTTAGAATATCCGTATATATAAGAAAAGAAAAGAAATCGTTTATTTATAAGGCATTACACAATTCACGAACATAATATAACTTACTTGTATTCTTCTTTACAATTTTCATTCGAGTTTCTTAAAATATTTTTATCGCAATGATTTGTCATATTAAAGGTCTCAGTATATCATTGTGTAGAAAAGTTTTGCACCAACTGAATTCATATTTTTAATATATCGGTACTCATATTGCATAGTCACCTCTATCTGACGATGATTCGTTCATATTTATCAAAAAAAGAACAGGATTAGGATAAAGGCTAAAAAAATATAAAGCTGAAAAGTTTTTTTTCTTTGTTTCAACGCCGTAATTTCTAGAATCACCGGTTAGATATGACAAAAATATTTTTGCATGTTGTATTCTTATTTATTGAGAGAGATTATAGGTTATAGGATTGGTTTGTATGGGATTATATCACAGAAAGTGTTGATCAAAGAGGATGCTATGTGAGAACGTACGGTCCGAGGAGGTCGGCGCGGGGTGTTGGGAGTCGAGGACGGAAAACTCAAACATTAACAAAACACTTAAATACTGTATTTTGAAATTAACAAGGATTTATGCGTAAATTAACTAAAACTGGTGGTTTTAATTTATCTTTTATCGGTCTGTGAAATAACAGTGATAAAGTATTCAATTTCGTTGTAAGTAAACTCAAAACTTAGTGCCACTAACTTATTAAAACGATTACTGCTACAATTATCAGTACATTTTTAGTCTACGTATTAATTTTTATGGCGCCCACTCGAAAGATTGTTGTAACATCAATGGTTGACTGTATGTGTGATAATGGATATGAATGAAAGTCATTTGGTTTTTACGATGTAGTTATTATTTTGTTCTAGAATCTTTATCGCCATCATAGTAATAACTTTTTAATGAATGTACTGACTTCTTTTCGGATTATTGTCTGCCTTCGCGGATATAAGCATTGTACGTTACTATGACGAATCATTTACTGATTTATCTATTACCTAACTGAACATTATACGCAATCTTGTGTGTGCAACGTGTTAAAAATACGAGACCAAATCTTCCCTTTATACTACGACAAATTGTAAGTTTTTGAAGATGTCCCTACTATTTTTGAAGTTATACTTCTTTTGGCGCGTTAAGGAAAAATGATGAGAATAAATTTTTACGATGCGCGCGCACACCGTCATGAAAAACCGACACCCTGAAGTTAGCTATAGTCAACATTTTATTCAAAAAAGTATGTATATATTAAATACCTTTTGTCTATTGTTCGTGTCGTTTTTTCTGCAAACGTAGAATAAGGCGAAAGATAAAAATTTAGAAAAGATTTTTATCTTGTTACGCTAAAGAAGTATAACTTCTAACGTGTGTACATAAGTACACACTACTTTTTTTTCTTACTCACTCACTTTTCCATATGGAGATATGTTAACACAAATGTTTCACTTTTCTCTTCAATTTATCAAACATTTTCTTTCATACAAAGCTTGTCCTGACAATTTACAAACATAATAAAAAAGTATTAGCCAAATAGATGCGGCCGTTCTGAAGTGATGCACTTACATTGAGGTTTATTTATATAGATGAAGATGATAAATTATATATTATTTAGAGGATTATGTATATCATATTCGACGTACAGTTAGTTGCCAATTGGCATATTTTGGAATAATTTTTATAATTGTATTAAGATGAAAGCCTTTTTCGCTTTAAACATTAGAGTGTAAATCTCAATTAACTAAATCATGCTTGTTTTTTTTTATTATATGGTTTCAAGAGTATAATCGAGCGAAATATTAAAGCCTCATTAATAATATTCTATAAACTTTAATCTATTTGTTGTCGCCTTTCCACAGTCTTCAACGATTCTCTCAAGGATTTAAATGTTTGTAATTAACTACAGGTTGTAATTTTTTAATGTCATAAATAAGACTTTTATATTGGTTAAGAGTTAATTGCACAAATGATCACAATGCATTTGTAATCTGTTTTGATTTAGACGTGTATATAATTTGATTGATTGAAGGCGAAGTAGCGTCCTCCCTAATCTTTAGTGTATACAGTTATTGACGTGATAACGTCTTATAAATCGATTAACGCTGGCTGCACGCACGAAAAAGCATGACTCCTTGTCACGTTCCGCCTGAGCCGAGCGTTCGGCTTGTACGGCGTATTTTTCATCAATGTTTTCTCATGACGTTATCACGTAAACTTATCGTCCGTAAACCGATTTTACAGACAACCAATTGTTTTGCAAACATATTACATAATAGTTTCTATATATATTAACACTAATATTAGAACGGAAAGGGAGTTTGTTTGTTTGTTACGCTTTCACGCTTTAATTACTCAACTGATCATTATGAAAATTTGCATACACGTTCTCAGCGCTACAGAAAGGATCATGCATCCGGAAAAAATGTGCTGTTCTCGAGTGATCGAAGAAATCTACAACAGTGTTAGGAAGGAAGGTAATCCGAATATATTCGTCATTCCTCGCTTAACTGGATCGTACATAACATTTAGCATATATACTAATTCAGTAGATACCTATTTTTTTATCTATATCTTCAGACATGCATCGTCCGTAACACAGTTTATTCGATAAGCGGTAGAAAAATAAATGTAATTAAGCGGTGTATATGTGATAAATAAATGTAATCTAAAGAATTCGGATTCGGTAAAATGTATATGATATAAATGCTTAGAATTTAATTAACATGTCTCTATACAAAGTTATGTTTTTTTTTTTTACTTAAATAAAAAAACGTACTTTGTGTATTACACATAGTAAAACTTATATTAAACGATGCGAACATTTACACAAAGCCAATGAATCTGAACAAAACGATATCTATATTTCTAAAAGTACCAAATTAGTTTGATCTGATTTATATAAAACGTGGTATATGGATAAGCGATAATTCGTAAGAAATAGAAGTCTGATAAAGCAAGCTTATTACTTAGTGAAGACTTAGATATATTCTATAATTCAGCATTAACATAATAAATATTATTCGGTTATATCACTACATAGTATAAAACGAAGTCGCTTTCTCTTTCCCTATATCCCTATGTATGCTTAAATCTTTAAAATTACGCAACGGGTTTTGATGCGGTTTTTTTTTTAATAGAAAGAGTGATTGAAGAGGTAGGTTTATATGTATAATAACATAAATCAAATAGTGGAGAAATACTGTTATTTTTGAGGTTACTCCAAATTTAACGCGTGCGGGCCACGGGCAGTAATGAATAAATCAAAACTACTGGATCGATTTTAATATTTTTTTCAGTGAATGACATAGGCTATATATTTTATACCTGTGCGAAGCCGGAGTGGGCCGCTAGTTATATTATAAATATGAAAATAACTCTGTTAGTTTGGTTTAGTTAGAAGCGATGATGGCTTAGTTGATAGCGTGTTCGGACACAGCGTCGAAGGACGTAGGTTCGAATCTTAGCAACTGAGTCGGAGTTTTAGTTGAAGGAAAACAACGGATGAAACCATAGCATGGTGATAGGGCTCTTTCTAAGTCCGCCTGGCTAGCTACCATCCACAAGTTGAAGACCCATCGCCAAGCAGCTGTTAGTGTGTTTTCAGGAGATGCACTTGAGAGCCAATATCCTTTAAGTTTAGCGTGACTTCCATATTAGACTACATCATCATTTAACATCAGATGAGATTGTGGTCAAACACTAACTTATAAAGTATAAAAAAATGTTGCTATTTCATGTGTTTGTTGTTATATTATTACTAAAGCAAGTAATGTAAAGTAACACTATCGGCTGACGGTGAAGGGAAACATCATGAGGAAACCTAGACTTGAGAAATGTTCTTGAAGTACCACCGTTTGTGGGAAAATATAGAACTATGGATATCTCAGAGTTCGAAATCATCAATCAATTTTTGTTCGTTTGCCCCTATAATATAAAAAAAAAAATACGTCGTGGGCTGGCGTGGTGGTTATGCCCATACCTTACTTCGGATAGAAGCCTATGATGCTGCAGTTGGTCTCTTACAGGCTGATGACGATGAAATGTATGCGAGTTGTGAAAAATTCGTTGGTACTTGCCGGAATTCGGGATTTATATTCCACGGTCAAACCGCTCGACCACCACGACTTATAAATTTATAGTAAAATAAGGAATAAAAAATGCCCTTGTTAATATTTCTATGTATAAATAGATGACGGACAAAAGAATTCAGTACTATTTTCATCTATGTTTGTCAACCGATATACTTTTTGTTTAGTACGCAAAAATACCTATAGTAATAGTAGTAACATATAGGATTTTTTATGAATAAAATATTTTTGTGGAAAAAGTTAATTATTCCAGGTTATTAAGGTAGATAGATACCTTTGACGAGTCGAAGCCTTTATTTATAATTTTCTATTCGTCATACTCCGCGCTCCTTACACTCCTCTATATTTCCATGTGGAGAAAAAGTTTGTACCCCTTATTATCGTCGTATTTTGACCATCGAACTGTTATACCCGAACCATGAACCCAAATATGCCGACCATTCTCTAATACCACAAAACCATACCCTTTCCTACCTAGCACCTTTCCTAGTATTTAGCGGCAGCACTTTTGTCAATCCTCTCAGGATCCTCGATACCACCCATCAGTTCTTTCTCAGAATCGGTCCGTGACATTCGTAATCCTCATATTAATCAGTGTTAATTAATATACTGTAATTAATTATATGTGAACTTGTGTGAAATAATAAATATATATCACGTGTAATAAATCTTTTCTTTTTTTTTTAAAGGGATTTTTAACTACTCGTATAACAGAACGCTTATTAGCCTCTTTAAATCTATAAGTTTAAGGTTAATTCAGAAATCATAATAGTATATGTTTCTTTTATTACAGGTCCCTTAGTATCAGCTCTTTGCAACAAGTATGGTTGCCGAGCAGTATGCATCGCTGGCTCCATAGTTGCCTCATCGGCCTTCGTCTTGTCGACATTCAGCAAAAACGTCACTATGATGATGATAACTTATGGATTGCTTGGAGGTATTTTATGTTTTATCTTTTTTATTCATCCGTTAGATGTGAATGGTTACCGCAACATACTAGAACTAGAACCGACTTTAGATTCTTCTAGAATGTCGTATACTTGGTATAAGTTCTCTATCTAATTACTTTGTTGTTTATTTATATTTATGATTTCTAGTTGTAATTAGATGTAGGATATGATAGACACTGACACATGTACAATGCTAGAAGTCCTTAAATAAAATAAAGAGAAAACAGACGCACACTTTTTCAAGATATTTAATCCGTTTTATAATAATGACTCGGCAAAATAAATTCATTTTATGGTAATACTGCAGTCGCAAAAAGTCAACGACCGTTCATATTGAAGATATCTTATGATACCGCTATAAATAACCCAGCGAAAGCTCTGTGTGACCTCTGAGCCTTCCACACTAAAGTCACTTATTGTAGTTAATGTGGTTTGCCGCCATATAATTTATATTTGTTTACCTAATTCATTGTATTGCTCTCCATTGTATTTGGAAAACATCACTGTGATAAAATAGGTCGAAATTACTGCTACAACATTATTCTCCTTCTTTTGCACTAGGTATGCTCAAGTCGATTACATGGATCTCTTAAAGATTTACTATATAAATTTATCCGCATCATATTTCAACTTTCTAAGTATGTTCATATGACTGGAGAGAGAGCCAGGTTAAAAAGATTCTTACGTTGTTTAATAAGTAGCGTTTTTAACCTCACTCCCTCTCCAGTTGTTAGATAACAACCCTTTGTATCCTGTTCTCCATATTTAGTAATTCTAAATCTCATAAATAATCAAAAAAACTATTGCAATATCTCGCAGATCAACAAAATAGATAGTTAAGGGCTTTTAAGTCTTTAATTCTTGTTACACCGAGGCAGTATACTAATTTCTGCGACCTATATTTCGACGTAACAGCAACGCAACTCTAAAGTCCATTTCCAGTCAACGTACAATTAACCAATTCTCGACGTTCTTCCAATCATTTCCTACGGAGGTTATACTTGGATTACTAAACTATATGCTAGACTTATTTATTAAATCATGCACAATCTGCAAACACCTTTCTTGCTGGTGTTAAACTCTTATATAATGTTTTTAGTATTAAATCCTCCAGCCATTTATTGATGTTCAATGGAGAATTAAATAATAAGCATTTTAGATTCCTTTTGAAACCAAGAGATCGTTAACCAAAAGTACTACCATATTTCTTAAGCACAGTATAACCTCAGTAATGTTGTTTACTCTGATTATAAAGGACTTGCTTTAAATATCGCGTATTTTTCATGGAACATGGATATTCAATAACTGAAACCAGCGGGAGGTTATTTGGTACTGACAGATAGAAACAAGTTTGTGTAAGGTAAATTATCGATATAAAAATGTTACAAATGTTATAGGAAGTACTATTAGATTCTTTTTTCCGAGTATCCTTTGGCTTTTATGGTAAAAACATCGTTCTAACTCCTTTATTTTCCACATTGAATAATAAGGCAAATACTCGGCAATCTTGGCATGTATTGTATAGTACACGCTATTTTAGGAATTATGCTGCAGTAATAAAAGCGATCTTGAAGCTAGTTGGAACTCTAGTGTTAAAATAATCGCGTCGGTCGGCCTTGGCACAATGGCACAGATATACCATGGCGTCGCAATGTCGCGATCGGTACGTCCTTCGAACAGGTCTACAAACCGAATAAGCTTCGTAAAAGGATACGATGCTACGCTGTTCTGTTTGTCCCAAGTTTTGTCAATATCTTATTTAGCTATGAAACCGTTTTCTATCAATTACCAGGCTTATGTTTTCATTGACGCGTTCTGTAATTTTTTTATATCAATAATCATCTATGATGGCACAGAGAGATTTTTAATCGATTGGTGAGAGAGAGATATTTCGCAATGTAGTTACAGTATATTAAAAAAGTGGCAGTAGGTCGTGTATTGTAATTGTTTAATTTTTTCAGTCTTGTATTTCTAAAATAACTTCAATGTGAAAACTGAAATAACCATCGATTATATTTAAACTATGTGATTTCATACTTACGGCATCGCGTGGCGTCATGAATGGAAAAACGTTCGGTAGAACGGAACTGCTAAAGTATCTTGACCTATTAAATAAACTAAAATTATCTACGGAATGTTTCATTTAAATGTAATAACTGTTTACACCATAGCAGTTTATTAATAACTTTATGTGATCTGTCAAAATTGATATATAAATATTTATTTATACAATGTTGAAAGAAAATACGACGTGTGCTGCTTTTCTGAAATAGATGTATAAGAAGTTACCAAATACGAGTTTTTTTTTAAGCATAAATCAACTAGCTTTGAATCGCACCATGATTGTGCTGATATTTCGGATACCGCTGTCCTTTGTTTTATTTAAAGAACTTTTACGTTGTATGTGTCATTAAGGTGTATTTAGTGCAGGGCCACTCTTGTACCGATTTGATTCCGATAACACAACCGAGAACGAATAAAATAACTTGGATTTAAAATTCTCTTACTCTGAATATATGCACGTTTCCTATTTTTGTACTATGGTATCATTATAGAACCAAAAAGATAAACAGATTTTCACTTGGCATTTTTATGTCTACTTCAATAATTCAATACATAATTGGGTTATAATAATCCTGTACCTACTTCTTTGTGTAAATTTTATATAGACAGTTATATATCAAGTTTAATCAAATAAATCTAATAATATATATCTTACTTGATAAGTGCCGTGCTACTGACCCTTTGAGAATGCACAACGGTGCAATGTACGTTGCTCTAATAAAAGGGCAATTATCTATAATTACTTTAGTTAATGATAGTATATACCAAAAATACCCAGAAATGTAAATAAACTTTGTGATTTAGTACAATGTGATTTCTATTATCATAGCGATAGTAATTCCCCGTCGCATTTATTGTTCAAACTCGCTCTTCGGACAAGCAACCGAATTCGTGCCTTAACTACGCTTGTTTTATAAAGGTATATAACTCGAAGTTTGTCAAGCTATTGTTTCGTTATACTTTATAGTTCTTAACGTTTGACCACAATGATCTGTTGTCAAATGACAATGTGGTCTAAGATGGTGAGCATGCTAAATGGTGAGGGGAGCTGGATATTAAGAGCAGCTGGAGGAGTGGAGCACACTAACAGGTGGATTTAAAAAAACTCCACCGTTATGCTATGGTTTCAACACGATGTATTCCTTCACCGAACGTTGATCAAGGCTATAAACTAAAAGCTATAATCGCCCTACGATGTTATTAAATACCTATTAATTATGAACATGTCTCCGTAGTAGTAGAGTAAGTCTCGGTACATGCACCTTTTCGGCAACGTTACCCGAGTTTTATCAAGTATTATGAAACACATCGACATCATTATGTCTGTTTTTTCCGCATTCGTAATAACCATAGTATAATTATAGGAATTTTCCATAGAACGTTGACGAAGTGGGATGCTTCAAACATTAAAACCGTTTCAACACGTTCTTTGTTCACTCGAACCCTTGGAAACGGCCACATATGAAATTGGAAATTTGCCAATACCCGACAGAGCTATCGTACTCGTATATACCTAACGGCTTAATTGATGCACCCGTTCTTGCAGTTAGGTCCTTTTAACAGCGGTAACTAGCTGGCATACGGCTTTTTAACAAAGCTGTATAATCGATAGTAGAAGCATTTTAACCTACAATTAACATTTGTCACTAACTATCACAAAATTTCTACTTTTTGAAAATAGACATTCATAACCGATCCATTTAAAAGTTTTTATTGATTTCACAGTTATAAAGGAGAGTGGAAGAATATTCTAAATACAGAATTATGCTTTATTCTAAAGACGTAGGTCATCTTGTAGTTCACAAGGACTAGTCCTCTTTGTCCTATTTACTTGTTCGAAGGTCACAAAGATGGTGCGCTTGGCACGATGCCAATTGTTGCAGACATTACGGCGCCGTAGACAAGTCAATAGCATCGTTTCATTGTCTTATAATAAGGACTTTCTCTAATTAAAGAATGAATATAAAGTATTTTAAAATGAAAAATAGTTATTCAGATTAACTAACTGTATTAATTATTGTAGTGAAAAACCAGACGGATTTAGGGTAGCTGTCCCATGCAGCAAATTAAGAGGACACTGAATTCCTATGTTAAAAAAAACATGTCTCACTAAATACCCTATATAAAAGGCATGTCGGATTGGCTGTCATTTTTCATTTGACTTTGGAACGCATTCTGAGGTGATTTTTTAACACGCGCCTAATGTGCGTTTGCGTAGTCTCTGCCAGAAGTATTTCTGGAGAATTTTGAAATTCTCAAACGGAAGGCAAGTTTGAAGGTGCTCGTGGTAAATTTTTATTCCACTTCGGAAAAAATCGTAATAACTATCTATGGTTAATCTTTGAGTGTAAATTTCATTTACATTGATTCAGTGAATTCTCGTTTGTTGTCATAAAATCGTGATTATAAAATAAAAGCATTATATTTGCAGAATGGTTGACGGTTTCCCGACATAGGTAAAGTTTGTAAAATTTATTAGCAGTTATATTTAGCACCATATGTTTAGCTATCCCAGTTGACGAGTTGGCATTCGACCGCTTAGATCATCGTATCTCAATGTCAAGACTACTCGGAAACGTTACACAGTCCTCAAACTATGGATGATTTAATTGTGCATGTTTTTCGTGTCAATTTCGTGTTTGTTTTTTTTTTCTACCTTCAGTGTGCATTCGTGCTCGAGTTATTTTATGATTTTTATGTACTTTGTCTACACTTACAACTTATTAGTGATATGTTTCAGTTACGCATACGGTTCTATTTGAGGTTATTTATGAAGTCTGATGACGACTTACCTATTCGTTATATAAATTTCATAACAAAAGTCAATGGATGATGTAGTATGAAATTAACGAATCAACGTAACTTCTAAAAATAAACCTACTCCAGTAATTGCAGACATACTCTCGCAAAAAGCGCGCGGTTTTATTATGAACGAGGCTTTACTCTTCGTATGTTATTATTATGTCAATAGCAAAGGCCTAGTAATAGCAGAGAATATCAATATTAAAGGACATATCAACGAAGCTTACAAAACGTGTACGTGATTTAAGATAATATTGTTCTTAGACATTGTAAACATCAGGTGGCAATGGTGACTGACATATTTTAATCTTTCTTCCTCCACACTGCATACACGCTTTTCGAATAATGATGTTATTATGTTCAAAGTCAGGATAGACGTGTAATAGTATTGGAAACGCGTCTAGGAACAATATGTGTGGGTAGTAAGCGAGCGGACACGTATTGTTCATGATGTGTAAGCTTACACGCATTGTATACATGATCGTGTAAAAATTTTGTTCATTCAGTTTTATCTGGCTTTAAAAAGGAGAAGGTTCTCGATTGGGTATTGTATTTTTTTTAATGATTTCTTCTTAGAACTTGTTTTTATCGTTAATCATTCGTTTCGATTTATAGTTGTAATCGTTAAAAATAAAATTTATTTTTTGGAAAGAGTATGTTTTCAAAGGGATCCCATTATGATTTTATTAGCATTAGACTTTAAATTTTGAAGATATACCAAATTACTCCTCGTAATTGAATAGGATATATATAGTGATCGAGATATTGGTAAGTTTATGACAATCTAAGACTTGGTAGGGTCAAGGTCAACGTCAAGGTCAATGATCAAATATGTTCTGGTTACTTTTTGTTGGAGTAAATTTCTTTGATGTCGATTTTATTTATGACATAATAAATAGTTATTGCTATTCGTTTATTACGATAAATTATTATTTAATGTCATCGTTGTTTATCTGTAATTATCTGTTGTTAATCCATACATATAAATCAAGTCGAAGTGCCTGTTATTTATCGCGGCCGTAACAGATAAAGCAATTTTGACGACCAGACTATAGAAGTCGTTTAAAATTGGTAATAGGCTTTACAGAGGTTAAGTGAAAAGATAAGTCAAAATTTATACAGATTAAATAATTCTCAATTATTTCCACCAATTTACGGACACCAGCCATTAAAAAATATAGTCCTAAGCCTATTTAGTATCTATTACTGTATAGTGATGTTAGTAAATTTAAAAATTAAATACTTGTTCAAAGAGGAATTACGTTCCATTCTTCCTGACCTAGAATACTAATGACTGAGTTCCAATGTGCTAATTCTTGATTAATTATTTAACGAGAAGTCCGGAGTGACATACCGGAAAATGACGTATACCATTATTGAACGAGTGCCGTCGACCTCTTTGCAGGCAACAAGCGCATATGTTCCTTTGTGCGGTTTCGAATACTGATTTGTGGACCGACAACAAACACTGAGTCACTCTTTATCGTATTTTAAACTATTGTATATAGTAAATAATACACGGGTATAATGTTTACATTCGTGTTGTTATATGTTGAAGCGACGATGGCTCAGTTGGTAGTGTGTTCGGGCACAGCGTCTAAGGACGTAGGTTCGAATCCTAGCAACTGAGTCGAAGCTTTCGATGATGGAGAAACATCGTGATGAAATCATGGCATGGCGGTAGGGCTTTTTCTAAGTCCACCTAGGTAGCTAACACCCACAAGTTGAAAATCTGTCGCCAAGCACCTGTTGGTGTGTTCCGGCAGCTGCACTTGTGAGCCAGTCTCCCTCTAGGTTTAGCATGACTACCATCTTAGACCATAACATCATTTAACAATAGATGAGATTGTGATCAAACGCTAACCTTTAAAGAATAAAAAAAATACCCAATATACGCTTATGATTACTGTTTTCAAGTGAAATGTATGTTATACCAGTTCTGTTTGCAGCTTGTACAGCTTTATTACGCAATGCTTATTTTCGTTCATATTTTATGATTGTAATGTGAAAGTGTTATCGGTACTTATGACAAGCGATTGGGAACGAAATTACATAAATTCGATTTTGAATAAATAAAAATGTAATACACTCATGGACGGACATATTTACAGAAACGCAAATCCGAGGTAGAATAACTAAAACATATTTTCATATTTCGTACTGGTCATATTTACCAGTTTTTTTTTAAAAGAAGATTTTTGAGTTAATATTCTGTCTTGAGCCAGGTGATGAAAGGGTCAAAGTATAGAGACGACGCTAAGAAACATACGCTGAGTGTAATATTGTTAGAAGGACTTATGGTAGAGAATCAGTAAACGAGTATATATGCTGTTACACATCATAGGAAACAGGTTCTTGACTACAGAAAAATACGTAACAGACATTTTAGAGTAGATTGTGATGCCTTTTGCCTCATTAATGGAGTATAATTTTCTTTTGATGCCCGATAACGCTCGTCCTCACACATCATCGGTAGTATTAGGGTACATTACTGACGTCGGAATCCAAGTTTTGATGTGCTCAGCACACTCACTACACCTAAATCCACTAGAACATGTTTATGGTAAACTGGGGAAACCAATTAATCAAAGAAATCCAGCACCACCGAACCTAAGGATCTCAAAACTGCATTGGTTGAAGAATGGAACCTAATGCCACTAAGTTTCATTGAAAATGTAATATAAAGTGTACCCGGATGGGATGCAGACAGATTTGACAGCTTTAGTTCTTTAGAAGAATATTAATTTTTATTATGTTACGTCAAAATTCCTTACAGTTAAAATACTGAGCTTACTAACTTCTAATTTGTTTTTTTTTTTTTCGTTTAGTTTATTTTTTGTGTTCAAACATGTTCATTAATTTATTTCATTCAACTGCAGCAGAGGGGAAGTTAACAGATAAAATTGTTTACAAAGATAATTTGTAAGCAATATATATTTTTGCTTTCAATTTTTTTATATCCTTCCTTTGTGTATAGAGTATATTGTTAATATATATAACAGCGCAACAACACAGACGAAGTCGCGGGTATCAGCTGGTATAACTTTGTTGCACGGAACAAAAACGCGTATTACTGACTGTTAAGTATGGAAGGTCATGGTTATAGAAAACGAAACTTGTTCTTTGTTATTTAAAACATATACATCGTGAGAACATTTCAACGAGTTGATTGTCCCGCACTTGGATTGGCGACCCTTTGCTATTTATTGCTAATAATATTGATAACAGATTATTAACACTATCTGACATGTAATATTCATAATTACATACACTCTTTAATGAATAATAGTTATTGTATATTATAATATTGTGATATTGGATAGTGATGTGAAATAACATAAAAATATTTTTATTTCAGTTTCTGTTTCTACGGAGTATATGCTATTTTTCATGTCGTCGGTGTGTCTGTTATAAGCGATATATAAAAATGAATAATATTTTTGTAATAATAAAAAAGGTATATATACATATCAAAATATTTAAATACAAATAATGTATTATACCAAGTTTATTATATTGATCACGGAAGATGTCTTTGCCTTACTTTGTTTCCTTTGATAATAGTTTTTAGGTTATGTATCAAATCATGCATTCCTTAAGTCCTAGAATTGTAGCAACGATTTTGGACGAGAAATTGGCGTGTCTAATAATTTTAAAGCGTATTTAATCGACCTATCTTCTTGTGTTTCTTTGAGGTCCATTCACGTCAAAACTAGTTAACATATCGGCATAAGACTGTGACCATTTGCTGAGCAATTTTTCGTAGAATTTTCTGGGCTTTATTTTTATTAGGCTTAATATTTTGGATTCAAATTACCCTCTTGGTCATTTTCATGATTGGTAAAGAATTGATAGGAAGTGAGCTTGTCACTGTATCATCATTAGCCTGTACGCAACCCACTGCAGGACCATAGGCCTCTTCCTGAAGGAAGGTATGAGCATAATCACCACGGCATCCCACGAGGTGTTGGCGATTTCAAACTCGGAGAAATTCACAGTTCTATATTTTTCCCACGTACGTTGGTACTATAAGAACATTTCCTAGGTTCAGGTTTCCTCACGATATTTTCCATCAGCGTCAGCCGATAGTGATATCAATTTAAATTAGTAAATGTACGCGAATCCCGAAAAATTCCGGTCACACCACTAGACCACCACTACTTTACTGTATAAATGCATGTGTATATACGAATATGGGTTACGTAGTATTTTATATGATGAGTCGCAAAACAATGGAGGTATAATTGAACTTCCTAATTTATGTGAAAATTAAAACAAGAGTTCCTGTTGTTTTGTTACTATTCGAGCTATTATAAATGTTAAAATGTGTACATATATGTATGATTTACGCCATACCCTACTAATATAATTGACCCCTCAGGGTCACTAGTTGCGTGTTCGGATACTGCACCGATCAACGTAAATTTGAATTGTCTAATCAGCCTCATCTTTTGGCGAAGAAAGTTATACGAAGTAGCATTTTATCTTACGCTTGCCTTTCTCAGATTCGAATTGAAAATAACAGCCAAGATACATAAATTTAATCCGGCCGTTGCACTTAGGGTTGCCACCTTTTTTTGCAGATAAAGTATATTGGTTATTATAGCTAGGAAAAAAAGTACATAGAATTAAAATAAGATACAATTTATTTTCATAAATCTATAAAACTTTAAATCTCATTGTTATTGCATTTGCACAACTCACACGTAACAAACAAGAAATTGTGACAATTAATGACAGTGACATTTGAGGTTAAGTTGCGTTTAGAAATATTTGTTAAGAAACGAGTGCTTAGGTGATCTGGCGTTAGCGAGTGGCAACATCGATTGAGTAATGGATGTATTTCTTTTAACGAAAAAATACATACATATGAATAAACTTTTCAAAATCCCAAAGAAACCAAATCATGCCAAATAAAGTATTTTCGTGTACTCTATTGTTCACATAAAGTATAGAGTACAATTATCTGAAATAAAGTACAACACCTTATTACAAAATACGGGTGGCAACCCTAGTTGCACTAGAGATCTAGCTCCTATCTAAGCTCCCGTGTTACAGTCACAGGATATATATCGTCAATTAACGTCGTGTCAAGTGAAATTACGCTGAAACATTAAAACTTATAAATTAAAATAAAGTACTTTTACGTGGGTTTTCTTATTCAATAGATTTGGTATAGAAAATCACAATAACATGGCTTTTTGGTAGAGGTGCAAATTGCGCCGTTTTTAATACAGACTCCGATTGCAGCTCACGGGATATCAGTCCTACTTTAACAGTTCGAGGTTAAATATAATGATGAAATCGTTGGTAGATCGTCGGCATCAAAAGTGTGTTGAATAGAAAACAAATGAGGTCGTCCTATTTACATTATGTATAAACTATGTTTAAAACAAAAGGTCTGTGTTAATATATCTACTTGAATTTTAATGTCTTTTGTAAAAAATAATCGTATATATTTTTGTATAACATAACAACGTTTGTAACATAACAAATAAAAAATTGACACATTCAGTGACACCGAATAACTAATAAAGTGTGTTTGTAAAAGGTTAATCCTAGAGTTGAATAGTGCGTACGTACTACAGGATTTAAGTAAGAAGAATATTTCTTCACATGTTCAGGATGAATTTTTTACGCACACACAATATACAGGTTCTTTGAACCGCTTTGTATCAACTCTATAACAGAGTGACCATATCATATATTCCATTTAGGGACTGTTTAGCAAAATATTAAATAGCAATATAAAAGTGTTATATGAGCTACGTTGTTTCATATCGAATTTCGTAGAGGAGAAATGATTCATTTTCGAAGTATTCAAAAGAGCAATGTACAAATTAGTAACGTTTGCAAACGTTGTTATTATTAAATCGGGAAGATTATTTTTAGCCAAATTAAGAACTCTTTATATAAACCTTGGATTTTTTTACCAATACAATTTTATTCTTTCATTTCCAGGCTTAGGTTTCGGTATGATTTACTTACCGGCGGTGGTCGCCGTCGGGTATTACTTCGAGACGCGCCGGTCTCTCGCGACCGGCATAGCGGTATGTGGCTCCGGCGTCGGTACCTTCAGTTTCGCGCCATTAGCCGCCATACTGCTCAAAGAGTTCGGGTCATGGCAAAGCGCGAACTTATTGCTCGCCGGATTGATACTCAACTGCGCTATCTTCGGAGCGCTGATGAGACCTCTTGTTTATCCCAAGGTAAATCAATCTTTAAGTATAGGTCGACGATGTATTTTAAAGATTTCCTGACCGATGATTTAAAAAAACGAAGACTAGGAACGACAGAAAACGAGAAACAGTAAAATGGTCCACGCACACATTTTACTTTACTGAAGGAGCGGACCCAGCTTACAGACACCACTTCAATAATAATTGTCCATCTGAAAGGCTCAAAAACATGATTTGTTGCCCCCAGCCACGATCCCCATGGTCACAGGCTTAATATGCTCCTGTTTACTATATGTAAAATCTTCAGCCTGTCTGGTACTTAGTGCAAATAACTATTCAATATATAATGTTAGGATATATTTTTGTAATGAAAATAATTGATATAAGTTTATTAACAAATACTAATAAGTTTATTAAAAAAAAACAGTCAGTAACGCTCATTGGAATTAGCAATAATTTGGAACACTTTATGAAGCCAAATTTTTTTTTTAGAAAAAGTTATATTGGTCAGAGATAACCCATATATTTTGTAGGGATGTTAGAAGAAACTGTTCATTATAATTAAAATGAGGAAGTTAATATATAATATGATTTGGCTTGTTATGTATATAGGGAAAAAATAAATACATCTGCTAAGATTCCTACGTCTAACTGACAAAGCACAATTGAAACCGAGCTGTCTATATTTACGAAGTTTTATTTAGGAAATAAGAAAAGGTTATTCATGTGTAGGGGCTACACTTGATTAAATAGGAATTCCCATCGGGCACACGGCTGGCTTGTAGTGTATAAATCTGCAAAGTAAAAACGTAAAAATTCACATAAAATTGTAAGTATATAATGAATTCAACGTCGACTCTTGTTACATTTATAATTAATTTTCCGCATTGATTGTAAAATTAATTAATGATTCCAACATTAAAAGCTTTTATCGACCTTTATTTATCCTTTAACGCATTCTTTCCAAGATAATTATAATTGCTATCAGGTTTAATTGACTCCGTTTTATTGTTCCGCTACACATAGAATTTGTCGTCTTGTCATTTTTCAAATTTATGATATAGAGAACATATCCATACTACGTGAACCGTTCAGGGGGGAGGGAAATCTTAAAAGTATCACGCTTGATCACAGGGAGAAGGAGGAAAACCATGTTTATAAATTGCCACATGAAAAGTAGAAGAGGGTCTTCCCATATATCACGGATGGTCACCAAGGGCAGGAGGAGAGGGCTATAAATGGTGAAACATGGGTCACGCAGTATGGATGCGTTAACATATTAGCATTTGCTCCCGGTTTTGCTTACGTTAATGTAGATTTCACCTATCCCTCAGGAACTGTACTTTTTCCTGGATGAAGGGTACTCAGTGTCCTTTTGTGTACTCCTGATAAAGTGTATGAAATATTTGATTATGGTCTGTTCAGTACTTAAAGCGTGAAAGCGTAATAAACAAACTCTCATTCAGATTTATTATATTAGTACGGATAAAATGTGTAATAATGTTGTTTTTTATAGTCGTCTGGCGAGAAACCTCTTCTACAACGTATGGCTGAAGAGAAAAGATTGCAAATGGAAAGAGGGTCCATTGGGGGGTCGTATTTTGTCGTTCACCTACCGGATGGCACTATGGAGAAACGATTGAAGGTAAGCTTGATTTAAATAAACCGATATCCAAAGTTGTAACTAAGTATTTTATTGACTTAAAAAAGTATGTAAAGGAATTAATTGATTTCAGGGATTTTACCGTCACCCGTATTAATGAATTTCGCAAGAAATGAAAAAAATATATATATATATATATATATATATATATATATATATATATATATATATATATATATATATATATATAGCAGAAATGCAAATAATCTATCGGCATAAAAACGACAGATTCAAATTATATATGACAAATAATGTAAACTATTTTAGTTTACACTCTTTGCTATAAATTTACTTGTAAAATTTTGGTATAACGTATATAGATGTAGCATTATAGTGATTTTGCTAAGGTCGGGTTATGGACGTTGCATAATATTTACTCATTTCTTCTGCTATAATTTCGGTCGGTCTTGCGAAATATGTAATTACGAGGTGTACTTTTGTAAGCGAGAATTTCTGTTTTGTGTCAAAAAAATAAAAAGAAGAAAAAACTGATTTGGTTTCTTATTTATGATTATTTAAAAGTTCCTATGTAAATTCCAAAAAAATAAAACATAAAATTACAGTATATTTGGTAACTGCCTGTATAATAATAAAAATCGACTACAGATTTACGAAGAAAAGAGTTTCAAAACGCAAAATCAAAAATAATTCATTCAGTTTAGGCCCTAAGATAGCTCTTATGAACGTCAAAAACTATCACCAATTCGGATAGCAACCCAGTCGTTGAGAAGAACCGGTTAGAAACCAAGGGATCACTGAAAACGGTTATACGTAGTAATTGTAATGTATTTTACGTATGTCAAAGAGATAAACCCGATTGAGCTTCTTGCCGCTTCATCTCGACGACTTGGTTGTTTTCCGAACAGATGATAGCCTTGACGTTCATAAGCGCCTTCTTAAGGCCTAAATTGAATAAAGATTGTTTTTTTTTTAATTCTATCACGTTTACAATCGTTTTTAGTGGACTTACAGACAGAGGTGTCAATTGTAAACATCACCATCGTTCACATATTGATCCACCCTATAATAATAGCCTTTTGACAACAAAACGCGCTTAACATGGCGCTTAAATTTACAATCCGCCAAATCAGTAGTATGCTTTGGGACTCTGTTGTTAAATTGAACACTATTATCAAAAAAACTGTTACTGGTTTGAACTGAGTCTGAAACATAGGATGACCATATGTTGTACCCGTGAGTTTGTAAATGGAAACAAATGTTTAAATTTGCACATAATAAAACTATAATGATTTGTAAAAATATGCCATATACT
This sequence comes from Antheraea assamensis, assembly GCA_035772565.1. Lineage (NCBI taxonomy): Eukaryota > Metazoa > Arthropoda > Insecta > Lepidoptera > Saturniidae > Antheraea > Antheraea assamensis. The sequence goes on along the minus strand of JAQQSE010000112.1, from coordinate 782,145 downwards.
GTCTTCATTATTTATAGCGCTGTACTCAGGTCAAAGGAATCGTTACTGAAAATCTAAGTAAAGACAGTTACTATGTTCCAGGCCCCGTTGAATATAGATCCCGGCGTGCACTCGTCTTTGAACCTGGAAGCGCTGGCTCGTGTTCCCACTATTCCCAATATGCACGGCGTGCCCACGGTGCCCACTTTACCCACCATCACCGAAGCTAGGGTCATCGAGGATAACGGGGAGAAGAAAAAGGTTAATAATAATTATTTTTTTCTTGAAATATGCATTTTAAGTTTTTTTTCTTTATACTGATTAAGAAATTATTGGAGCGAAGTTCCTTATAGCGCGTTACACGTTCTGAGTGGATGCTAGCGAGACCGAAAAAAGTTTAATAAGACTTTTTTCGGACACTTCTTACTGTGATTATGTGACTGTATAACAAACGTCTACCGAAAAGCGAAAGGAACTCCGTTCGGGCTCCATAGACCCCTCACGCATTTTGTTTTTTAATTTAATGTTTACTTGATTCATCATCATCATCTTACCCTTATACCACCTAAGTAGGGTCGGCACAATGTATTTTCCTTTTCTACTGTCCCCTGTCAGATGACATCTCAGTATTCACATCCTTTATACACATATAAGTTTTCACACAACCCATCCACACCTTTTTCGGTCTTCCTCCACTCCTATACCAGCCCATTTTCATACTCAAAACTTTTTTTGTTACATGACTTTCATCTCTTCTCATAATATGCCCGTACCATGCTAACCTATTACTCCTCAACTTCTCTGTCCCTGGTGCTTTTTTCAAACTTCCTCTAATATACTCCATTCTTAATCTTATCCATTCTGGTTACACCACACATCCATCTTAATATTACTATCTCTGCTACATGTAATTATCGTTTACTTGGTTATCTAATCTAATATTATAAATGCGAATGTGAATTTGTTTGTTTGTTACACATTCACAGTATTACTACTCAACCGATCATCACGAAATTTTGCATTCACGTTGTCAGCTTTGTAAAGAAACGGACATAAAGTATTTTGCACCCAAAAAATTTACTGATCACACGGGATAGCTTACATTTACATTGACGCCATTGAAATCCCGAAGAAAGCTAGTTTTATATAAATGAAAGAATCTTGGTTTATCATTATTTATGTTTAAAAAAAATCATCTCACTAATATATTTCAAAATAAAAACTACGTTTTCAGTATTGCTGTTTGTGGAGTAAATAATATTTTTTTTCTGTGTGTATTAAGGTACCATTTTCGTTTGTTATTTTATTTTATTATATTCGAAGGTCGAACGAAGGTCAATCGATATACAATCGGCAATTGATTTTGAAGTGAAATTTCTTATGGGAGGGCTTTGAAATTCTGACCTGCAACGTTTTTTGTTACGAAAAGTGGTAGGGGAGAGCACTGTGTCGGGTTTTGATACTGTGTCGTTTGATCACCGAAGTTAAGCAATGTCGGGTGCGGTCTGTACTTAGATGGGAGTACCGCACATTGGGCTTTTTGTTGGTACTTTTTATTAAAAAAAATTGACTTCTTTCCTGTGGTCATAGTACATTTTTTTTATTTATATAGAAGATTTTCGATTCCAGAGCGAGAATGGTAACGTGATCGTGAACCCAGTCCAAGCGCAACAAATGGCTCGGAACGTGTCTTCACCCGCGTTCAGTTCACAGGCGCCGGGTTTGCCCAAGAACGGTTCCGTGCCGTTCTTCGACCGGCAACGCAAGCAGAGCACCGGCGACAGGTCAGCCGATAGATATCACACTTCAGCCACTGTTACACCTATGACAATAATATCCGTTTAATAACAAAAAGTGGTTCTTTTTCTAGATATACTTTCAACCATAATTGTACAGGAATGCTATTATGATTACTGGTCTTTATCAATATTTTTCCAATTCTCAGAATTACATAATATTATCTATTAGCTGATACCGGAGACTTTGTCTGCATCGTTTATTATCTTAACAACATATTTTATGCACAGAGGAAAAAAGCAAGTACCACACCGCTTCTCGACGACATGAAAACTGAACTAAACGCGCAGTGCTTATAAAAATCGTAGTTACCTACTAAAAATTATAATTACTGCATTAAATGAAGATATCCCGATATTTTTTTCTTATGTAAAGACCGAGTGTCATTAGAGTAAAATTAAAAAAAAATCTATCATTTTATTTATGTACACACACACACACAAGATAAAGAAAAAACCCTTTCAGCTCAATAAGTGCATTGCTTCCGGATAAACAGTACTTTATACCCCGAAATTGGTGGTACTCCTTTTGTATAGGTATTACTAGAATATCATAATATCCTAACCAATAATATAAATGTAGATGTGTGTTTGTTTGTGACGCTCTCACGTCTTAACTGCTCAACAGACCATAATGAAGTTTTGCACTTTTTCAAGCTTGTGCAGAAAGGGGCTTAGGACATTTCATCCAGAAAAACAATACTGTTCCCTAGAAATAGGTTAACGAGAGCGAAACCGCGAGCAAAAGCTAGTTATAAAATATATTTCTAAGTCAACATGTACATTACAATTCGTTCTTATATTATAATATCTTCTTCCGTGACAGTATCGTCTACCTTTGATACACACGCACGTTCGTCTGCAAGCACGCACCCAAGTTTGCATGCATGCACGCACGGACGTACGCACGAATACACGCAATTACAACAGGAAGATAAAATACAATATGTTCGTGCGTGCCTGCAGACAAATATTCGTGTGTGTCAAAGATACACTATACACAAGGGGCTGTCACAAATTTTATCATTTCTCTAGAATATTCTATAATATATAGTTATAGGTAAAACCAGCACGAGTTGCAAATGTCCTTATAGCTAAGCAGTTTTTACAGTTGATCTAGTTTCGATAGTCCGGCTTAGAACTAATTGGATAGGTCGATGGTGGTATCATTAACATGATGATCTAGAGATAATAAATCTAAACCAATATACATGTATATTGTGAAGTTATGTGAAGAATGAATTTTCGTCCCAATGGGATGAAAATTGAAATGACTCAAGAAAAGGAACTATTTCTCTCACCACATATTCTTACTTAGCCTCAATATTTGTTTAGGGAACCTCTACTTCATGGTCGTAGTTACACAAATAAATGTATACATTATTTATTTTGTAGTTAAATTAAATGAATGAAATTTGTTACAGATTTAAACCGTCATTAGCAGCGATCAAGGCGACGTCCAAAACTTCAGTTCAAAGTCAACGTAACGGTCCTGATGTAAGATTTTTATATATTTAAGTGGCGTTATTTATGGCGCAGTAACACAGTTACCAGATTATGAGGGTTTCTTCTAAATATATGGGGTTTATGAGTACATTTAGGGGAATTTATGGGAGAATTTAATGAACCAGGGGATTCAGGATGCTTTTGAATAGAAAACACCCAGATTAATATATTTAGGATAGGATTGTTTATGTTTTGGAAGAAAGAGATGACCGGCGGGATCCTCACGCGTAATGTTTATTTTTGTATTCTCAATTATTAAAATTGTTCCCCTTTGGATGTTGATATTTTGTTTTTGATAATTTATTTCTAAAACTCGAATTTCAGAGAGATTTTTCTTTAGAATGAGAGGAAAGACAGAGCAGCCTTCTGGCAACATGTATTCTTTTATGAGGGCCCTTAGCTAAGTACTTTTGTTTCGTCATCTAGCCAAAGGGTCCAAATGAAAAGAAGATATTTAAATACTATTGGTATTGCTATACAGTATTTGAAATTTAGTCTATTTTCTTTGGCCAATCTCGATTATTACCTACGGCAAAAGTATGTGTATTAAAAAATTATGTGTTGAGTTTCGCAAATTTCACGTTATTTTTACATTAAACGTTTGAAGTTGAATCATATTAAAAATAAATAAATGATAGAAAAGACGATTGTTAACAGAAATTATCACTAAGCGATCTCAACTAAATTGGCTATTCAAACAAATATCAGAAAAAAGAGTCATGTACAAATAACAAAAATTCCATTACGACATCGTCTAAAACAGAAAAACAAATAATTAAAATAACTCTCCTGTAAAAATAAATTGTCATTTACATAATGACTTACGATAGTTCTGAAATTGGAGGTGGTCCAAACGAATTAACCCACTTTTTAAACGTGTGTGGAAATGGGTTTGCTAGATGTCCCTCGTTACAGGAGTGCCTAATACCCACGGATGATAAACAAAAATAGGACCTTGAACTTTGTCAGAATCCTTGCCAAATCGGCCAACTGTTTGGCAAACTTCCAAGGCATATTAGTTTATTCTTTCCAATGGTATATTGGTACTTAGGGGTTTTCGCGACCACGACTAATTTCAGTGTCATGTTAATGACAAGGCATTTACTTTGCTCCATAATTTAAGGATTCGTATAGGGATTTGTAGAGAATAGATATGCTCTTAGGAATTTAGGGGTTTAGGCGACCACGTCCCATTCCCATGTCAAATTGAAACAATTCATTCATTTTTTACCATAACTTGGTGGTTTTTCTTAATTTTAAAGTGCTTATTTACAGGGGGATACGGAAAGTAACATGTACAATTCGAAGCTTTCGGTTACCGGTGGGAAGGAGCCGTCACGAATGGTCCGGCCGATGTCCCGGAAAGATATTTTCTACTCGGGTTCAGTACTCAATTTGCCGCAGTACCAGAGCCAGAAGTCGTTGCAGGGCTATCGTAACTCCGTCCTGAGCTTGCCTCAAAGCAGGCAAACCGGAGACCTTGAGAGACAAGAACGTTAGTATTAGTCATATTTCTTTTTTTATGCATTTTTTTTTAATTCTTCATAGGTTTTAACGTCTGACAAAATCTGATTGGCTCTCAAATGCAGCTGCTGGAATGCACCCATATGTGCTCAACGACATATTTTCAACTTGAGGGTGGTAGCTAGCCAGGCGGGCTTAGAAAAATACTAATAATTACTTTACTTTAGAAAACTATTTAGTCCAGTTAATTAAAAAAAAAAACATTCCTTACTGTTATCAAAGCAAAGTGTCTGCATTATATTATCTGTTGATACTCACACTCTGACCTGGAGTATATACGTATTTTGTTTTCTAATTCTATTTATCTAATATTATTTGTATTCTATCAGTATTAAAGACATTTACTTCAAGTCAATATACGCCACCATCAATTGCAAGTCAAACTGTAATGATATTTTAGTTTTCCATGTTACAGGCATTGGCTACTTTGGGACTCTAGCTATGGCTAATTGGATCTTGTAACAGATTTTTAGAAATAAATATGTATGTACTTATTTATTATTGCAATTGTTATTTCAGAATATGACCTGTGCCCTTGCCTGCATCTCCCGAATTCATTTAAATCTACGCTGTCATCCATGCTGGACGTGAGTCTCCTGCGGGACCCTGCCTTCATGCTTATCGCGGTTTCCAACATGTTCGGAATGGCTGGACTTTACGTACCCTTCAACTACATCGCCGCGGCTGCGACCCTTAATGTGAGTTATTTTTTAACATCTATATATAGCCGCGGCAATGTTATTTGATTTATTTAACCAACTTCTATATAATTTGATTACAACGCCATCTATTGTCAAGTCTAAATAACGCAGCGGCGTTATCTATTGACGAAGTTTAACGCATAATATAACTTAGTATAAGTTTAATGCTACTCCCATATATGTGCGACGAAACTTCGACTACTTGTCGCTTTAAAATTAACGTAAAAAATCATTCCGATAAAAGCACAGAATTCCCGTTCTAACACCTCTGTCTTACCAATAACTTAAAATTAGCGTCCGAGAAATTCCTTTGATGTGCGCAAAAACCGCCGGCCCAGTTATCGTGCTGCGTGTATCGTCATGCAATCTGATAATTCGTAACGCATAACGATAATATCTTCGCACATCTGCATTTAGTCAGACCATAGACAAAACTTCGTGCCGATACACCCAGCTATGGGAGTAGCATTACGCACACCATTCGTCTATTATCAAGTTTAAATCTTGCGGCAACGCCATCTATTGTCAATTTTGAATAATGAAACAATATCATTTATTGTCAAGATTGAATAATTAGGCCACGTCATCCATTCAAATTGTGACACAATTTCAAAATTTGACGTTTTGTCGATTATGTTTATGTAACATTGGTGTCGATTTATATAATTTCATAAATTAAATTGTAACGTTTAACATAGTATCTAACGATAAAATCACTGTAGTGGCGAAAAAATTTTAACAAATCACAAGGCGAGGCGTTTGGTCATCTTCTTGTAACATGTTAGAAGGATGATAATGAGAGTCGAAATACAAGCTACGTGTACTAAATCCATTTTGATACTGCTCATTTTGAATGCACGTCTCAGCAGTTTTTATTTATTTTGTCGCACGTCAAAATGTCGTCGGTATTTTTTTCGCCACGCTACGATATGTTCGTAGTGCGCGCTTTACTATTATGTGTCCTGTATTCATGAAACATCAAATAAAATACACTGAATTGCGTGCATTACTCTATACTAATAACTCATTCATGTCATACTAATATATATATCATCATCATCTTACCCTTATCCCACCTAAGTAGGGTCGGCACAACATGTTTTCCTTTTCCATTCTCCTCTGTCAGATGTCATCTCAGTATTCACACACTTTTTATACACTTATCATTTTTCACACAATCCATCCACACCTTTTTCGGTTTTCCTCTACTCCTATATCCGTCCACTTTCAAACTCAAAACTTTTCTTGTTACTTGACTTTCATCTCTTCTCATAATACGCCCGTACCATGCTAACCTATTACTCCTCAACTTCTCTGTCACTGGTGCTATTTTCAAACTTCCCCTGATATACTCATTCTTAATCTTATCCATCCTTGTTACACCACACATCCATCTTAAGATTCGCATTTCTGCCACATGTAATCTTTTCTCATCCGTCTCTTTCGTAGCCCAGCACTCGGACCCATATAACACGGCTGGTTTTATTATAGTTTTATACACTTTCCCCTTGAGTTTCAACGGCATTCGTGGGTCACAAACCACCCCAGACACGTTTCGCCAATTCATCCACCCTGCATTTATCCTATTCCTCACGTCCTTGTCTATTCCACCATCATTTTGGATTATTATATATTACATTTTTATATTATCAAGTATGTTAAATGTGAAAAATAATATTAATCACTCTTTGTGTTTGTTCCAGGATGTAGAACCTTCAAAGGCGTCTTTCCTTCTAGCTATAATTGGTATAACGAACACGTTCGGTCGTATCGTTTGCGGTTGGGTCGCCGATTTCCCCTGGATGGATTCGCTGCTGCTCAATAACATGTGTCTCATCGTCGCGACGGTATGTTTAATGTTACCTATAAGGTCAAGAACTTACAAATTGGGTATCAAAATTTACGCGTTGCTAATATAAATAATCATTATCATTTTCGATACGCACTAAGAAAAAAAATGTTTTAAGCCGAAATATAAATAGAAGTATTAGGAAACACTTTGAGATTTTTTTTTTTTATTTAAGTGTTAAATATGTTGCTTATACAGATATCAGTCGGTGTTACACCTTTCTGTAGCTCCTACCTCAGTTATGTTGCTGTGGCGGTGGGCTTTGGACTGGCTATTTGTAAGTATTCTATAGTTTAATGTAACTATAATTATCTTATTGGCTGTTCCTTGCGAAATTTTTAATTATTGTTCGAATCAAATAAATTCTCTTTTTAATTTTAGTCGCTTTTCTAATTTTACTCTTTTGGCCTACTCACAATCCTGACTACATATTTATTGTGCATTTATCCTGTTTGCTCGCTGATTATCCAGTCTGCTCATTTACTAACCTGTTTGCTCGCTGATTAGCCAGTCTGCTCATTTACTAACCTTTTTGCTCGCTGATTATCCAGTCTGCTCATTTACTAACCTGTTTGCTCGCTGATTATCCAGTCTGCTCATTTACTAACCTTTTTGCTCGCTGATTATCCAGTCTGCTCATTTACTAACCTGTTTGCTCGCTGATTATCCAGTCTGCTCATTTACTAACCTTTTTGCTCGCTGATTATCCAGTCTGCTCATTTACTAACCTGTTTGCTCGCTGATTATCCAGTCTGCTCATTTACTAACCTTTTTGCTCGCTGATTATCCAGTCTTCTCATTTACTACGCTGTTTGCTCCTTGATTGTCTTGTCGGCTCATTAATAATCGTGTTTGCCCGCTGATTGTCCTGTCTGCTCGTTTATTAACCTTTTTCCTCGCTGATTGTTCTGTCTGTTAATTTGTTACTTTTTGTATTCGTTGATTTTTCTGCATCCTTATTTATTAATTTCTTGACTCATTTATTGCCATGTTAACTTAGCTTTTATTGATTGATTACCTTCCAGCCGGGTATATATCGCTGACGTCGATCATCCTGGTGGACCTGTTGGGGCTGGAGCGGCTGACGAACGCGTTCGGTCTGCTGATCCTGTTCCGTGGCGCGGCGGCGATGGTGGGCTCCCCGCTGGCGGGCGCGGTGTACGACGCGACGCAAAGCTACGACGCCTCCTTCTACATGGCGGCTTCGTTCTTCTTAGCCTCCACTCTCACTTCGTTCGCGGCTCCACTCTTCCGCAGGTATTCTCTTTTATATTTCAGTATACATATATATACTACTTTGTATCGAATCGATACGATTAAACTATACATAAGTGGATGTGCTACAGTGCCACCTTGTAGCGAGTTATACTCGTGTACGAGTTTACCAAATTTGCTATAAAATAAAAACAATTAAATATACATTAGTAAATGTATAGAGTGCGAAAAGAGGTGTTTTTTATTTTTTCGTCCGATGGCATACTCATTTGAAAAAATTGTATAAGTACTCATTTGGAGAAATATGTTGGAAAACATTGTGCCAAAATTGTTTCATCGTTAAAAATAGACTTTAATAGATAGTATAGTTTTTAGTTCTAGTTTTAGTATAGTTTTTTTCAATGATCTTCTAAAGCTATACGAGTATACCTCTTAATTTCTCGAAGCTATTATTACCACTAAAATATATAAAAAATTCAGGTCTATCGGTTAGGTCAATCTTACGATTTCTTTTTCTGTTGTTTACATATTTTAGTTTTTCTCCAACCTCCAATATCTTTCTGGAGCCGATTCACTGTATTACACCCCTTAGGACTATTTATAAATATAAATGCTTGCCAGCAGATTTTCAATCTCGAGCGTGGTAATTAGATAGACGAATGTTAGAAAAAGCCGTACCATTGTCTATGGTTTAGTTATGGCGTTACTCTTCATCGAAAACGATTCGAGCCAAAATCGACTGAAACATTGAATGCTAGTGCCATACCTGCGTAACAAAGCTTCGGCTACTTATCACGCTACAAATTAACCTAAAGAGTAATTCCGATATAGACGCAAAAAACCTTTGTCATTCCAATAACTTGCAATTAGTGTTTCCAAACTTTTTTGATGTGTGTAAAAACCGCGGACTCAGTTATTGTTCTGCGTTTATCCTCAAGCAACTAAAGCAAAAATAGCATTTCACAATAATCGTTCAAATCTACGAATCGACTTTTAAAATCGAGTTTTAACCAATGAAATATATCTCAATATAGTTATTTTTCATTTATATGAAATTGACACATCGACCAATCAAAGTACCTCATTTGTTTAAAATCGATATTCTTAGTATGTCGTTTTTAATACGTAACAATAATAGCAGATTTATCGTTTATAAAATTATAGCGAATAAAATTATTTCTGTAATTTACGTTATAATAACTATAGAATATATTTACTACCACTATATAGGAGTTGTATAAGAATATGCTATCACTGAACTGGGAATGATGTGTTTGTAGGAAACAAGAGGAGGTCCAGCAACCGTTGGACGTGTTGACGCCCATCGATGAGGACCTGGAGGAGGGTGAAGAGGAGGATCCGGACGATACTCCGATCACGATGGGCGCGCACATCGGTAGCCGGCCGCCCGCCATCACGCGCACCGCCGCCTCCCCCTCGGACCCGCCCTCGCCCCCCTCGCCCACCGGCGATCTCTCGCAGCCGCCACCCACCGCGCACCCCTCGCAACGTGAAAGCGTACTCTAAACATGTACAATCTTACCCTTATACTCTATAGTATCAAATATACCGTAGTAAGAGACTGCTCTTTGTCATTATCGATATAAAAATGCCTCGAGATATCACTACAGGCTATATTGTATTTTACATTTTTTTAATGGAAACATAGGTAGCGCGAATTTTTTTTGGTATTGAAGAAATTATGGTATTCGATTATATTGATATGAGTTTTAGGGTTCTTATTTAACTGAACTAAAATAGAATATAGTGTTGTAGTATTTGATTCGCGTGTCCGTCCTTTTGAGTCGAAAAATATCGAATTCTTTAACGGCAGTTGACAAGTTAAAACGTGTTAAAAGTCGATAAAAATATTTTTTATCGATTCTACAAACCAGTCTCTTACGATTACCAGAATGTATCGATTAGGACGTGTCGAGCAGAACCGATCGTGTTATCTCCAATTTTTCTTATAAAATTCGATCTCATCAAATTGGAGGTTTCTACGCAAAGTTTTATAGTTAATTGTCTCGTTATAGGAAATTTAATATTAAAATTATTGCCTAAGTTTTAAGAGGAATTATTTTCTGAAGTGCACAGTGCTATAATAATGTATTTGGTAATAATTCTTCACGATAGTTACCATAACATAAATGACTATAATAATAATGGAATTGACTGCAACTTATAATATTCAAATTATGCATAAACATACACATAGCATTTTATTATCTAAAGTAACTATAAGTTACTTAGAAAGTGCCATATACTATAATAGCAAATTTTCAGGTTTTTGGAATGGACTCATTTGTTTTTATTTGTACTTATAATTGATTTTCAATTCTCTTCGAATGATTGTTAAAGTTGAATTAATTAATTTGTAACTATTAAGGTATATATAAAAATAATTATTATTAAACTGTAATTTGCTGAGTATTTAATAAGTAACAGTGTCCCATAGGGTAGTACAAAGTAATAAATAAACCTTAGTATTTGCTTTAAATAAACGGATTTCGTAAAAGCAGCTCCGTAGGTAGAAATATATTTAGAAGAATTTTTTTCATTTAAAGAGAATTAAATCGACATTTTTTACATTAAACTATTGACGTTAATTGATCCCACACAAAGATAGTATATGTCGCTTTTATATAATGACTAGTTAATATTTTATGTACAACGGAAAAAATATTAAAAAAAAATCGACAGCAAAATTATACTATACTTGGATAATTTCTTTATAAACAATGGTAACCGTTTATTTCCCATCTCCTGCGCGCGCACACCCTACCGCTTGCCATATTTCACACATGGTTGAATACATGGCGTATCGTAAATTAAGGTATCATGATATATTTTTTAGATAAGGAGTGACTTTGTAACCTGTAAAGTAAAATAAAATAAAAAATGATTGAAATCTAACCATTACTTTTTGATACGTGCGCAATGACAGACCGCTTTCATTTCATATTTATATATAAGAGACATATAAAATCTATGTGTGATGTAAATTAACGTCCCTCGTAAAATGAAATAAACCATAAACAATACTCAATGAAGAAATTATTAGCAATTTTGAAAAGGAGAAATATTAATTACCTGATTTTTTTACAGTATAGCAATAATAGTTGTACTTATGAGATATTTTTTTTGCAATATTGGATTGATTTTAAACGATATGAAAGCCTTGGAATATTGGATGATAGACAAATAAAAAAAAAAAAAATGTACTATCGGAGACTTGGTATACGGTTCCAAAAAAATAAATAAACATTGTATTATGTTATACACATATACAATATACAAATGTTATGTAATACACATAATATGTTGTTTATTGGATTCTGTCGAAGATTTTTTAGGATCAAATGAAAGGATTACATAATTATAATTTAGATATCAATCCAAATTACATAACTTTTATCACTGTAAATAGTTGCACATGTGTAAATATTGAAAAAAAAAATAGATAGGGTATTACAAATTGAATTAACACTGCTAACAAAGATGACGTTGAGTAGCAAAATCGTTTCTATAAGATTATTAGCACTGTAATAAAAATGAAAAAAAAAATTAGAATTGTCCTTAGCATTTTAGCTTACTTTTTATGCTATTTCGTGGAAATGAAAAAGCATCCCAAAGAATAATGCCCGGTTTCTGAAGCCGTCAGTTAAACTATCAATAGCTATTGATTCAATAACGTTATCCATAAGACAAGCGGCGTTAAACTGTCAATGTTTCTGAATACAGAATGAGACGTAGACTGACATTTCTCGTGTCATTTTGTATTCAGAAACCCAATTTGACAAGTCATCGAACCGATAGCGCTATTAAACAGATAAACTACAGTTAAAAATGCTTCAGAAACCGGGCATTAGAGTTCTTTTTAGATTTTTTTTTTCTACGTGTCTAATTATCTATGCCTTTACTCGGGTAGACAGAAAGGATGGAAGCGTGAAAAACGTGTCAAGAGCTATTAAATTTTAATATTCATTTACACAAAATGACTTCAATTTTTATATGTAGTTCGACATTAATATATACGTTTTGTATATACTTACGAGTTATGCATTTTCAACTCGCTTATTTGTGCTAATATTATCGCTTCGCTTTTCCTGATTCTTGGTTAATTAACTGACTGACTGATTCTTGATTGGAACTTTGGATAAAGGACTCTTTATTACGTTTTTCGCGAAAGCGAAAGAGATAGCAGAAATAGTTAAATATCAGGTCAGATTATCTAGGTAGACATATATAAATTAAAACTTTCTCTTCACTCTGTAATTTTATTTCTGAATTGTTGCTCTTTTTGTAGTCTCTTTTCTGCTATAGCTTTTATTTCGTGAAATACGTAATTGGTCGTGTTTCTACCACGAATGATATTTCTTGAGGGATTTGTATCAGAATGTATAATTATAAGCTTCAATTAGCGATTGTGCCATCGAAATGAACAAGTTTATAAAAAAAAAGTCTAAATGATAAGTGGATTAACGTAACGCAGTCAATTTTATGTACATCATGGAATACCAAATGTATTTAGGTGACGTCATACGTAGGTCATTTACTTGCCACGTTAGTCTGAAAATTGTATTATATATGTGTATAGTTTATTAATGCAGGCAAATTAGGTTCTTGATGGGTTATAAAATATTGTAGAATTGAGGAAAAAAACATTAAAGTAATTCTTCGGTTAAAAGTAATTCGTATACGATAATTCTTTGCGAATAATTCCCAAATAAGGACAAGTGTTAGCTTAGGAAATATACTTACATAAGGAAGATATACGAAAGTTTATTTACTTTGTAACCGAATAATTATTTGTATTAGTAATATAATTATTATACAAGTGCGGATATATTATAGATATATATATATATAATTGTCAGTTCGTTTTTTTTTGTCTGTAATAACAGCATAATATATAGCTTTAAGCGTTAGTGTATCTTATGTAGACGATAAATAGATGTAGGTAAAGAAAGGTATTATGTGATAAATAATAGTAGACGATGTAATAAAAAATATTTGTTTTTAAAAACAATGTATATTTCATTATTCGTATAAGCCTAAAAAGTGACAATTTAATTTATAAAATTATAAAACCCAAAAAGGTAAACATTTATAATGTATACAATTGTGAACGTGTATAATGCATACAATTGTAAACGTCTATAATGTGTACAATTGTAAACGTATATGATATTTACCATTATAAACGTGTATAATGTGTACAATTGTAATCGTATATAAGGTATAAAATTGTAAACGTGTATAATGTGTACTATTGTAAAGGTGTATAATGGAGTAATCAGAAAGTTATAAATTTAATGTTACTGTTATTAATAGCTTTATATAAAAAACCAAAAGTGTTATAATATTTTATAGTTATTAATGGAAATTATTACAATGGGATGATGAATCACATTCGTTACTAATATGATGTTATGAGGATAAATATTTATAATTATTCGGATTTTCGCATGTTATTCTTCTGAGTTCCATGAAAAATAAAAATTTTCGCCGCGTGTTAAATGTCGGTTTATGTATATATTATTGCAAAACCTCGATAAAATTAAAAAATAAATGTTTTTTTTTCAATGCTGCGATGTATTGATTTAATTTATTAGTATTTTCGTGTTATATATTAGGATTTTACTAAAGATACCTTAATATTCTCTTACATATTCTGTTGTAAAGGATTTCAAGTGGAACAGATTGAGAAGTAAATGTCTTCATATCAACAAATATAGTTATTATTATTCAGTATTGGCTCAAAGTATTGTAAATTTTTCTTTGAAAAATATATTCTTTACTTATTAAACATGTTTAGTTTTTGTTATTTTATTTCATTGTGTATTATTTGCAGCATAGACAAAGCGTTTACAGAGAAAATTAAATATATCTCTGTAAACTATAATCACACTTTGTAAAAGTTATTAAATTCGCACGCATTACGATAACAGCGTTTCTTTTAAATAGACGGATATATTAGCCGAAGAACATAAAATGTTGGACGCTTAATTATTGTGGCTAAACTGCATTCTGTATACACGTGGTACACGTAGGGTTGCTGAGTGTATTATGGTAATATATAATAATACCTGATACCTACCTTCATTTGCGCATTCCATTCACACCAAACCACTAGACCCACTTCTCCACGGCAAGAAAATAATCATCGCAGACCGCGTAGTGCTTATAAAAATTGTAGTTTCCTAAAATTTTAATATCATTATGTTAAATGAAGGTTTTTTTTTAATAATGACCAAATATCTAAGAAGTCTATCTATTAAATATCATCGAAATATATCTGGTAGTTTTTGCATGATGCATGCATACCGACAGATAATTATCGTTTTATTGATGTAGAACTTAGATTATAGTGTGTTTCGCTCGGGTTTGAGTACTATGATACAATATTGACGATATATATGACACGCAAAAATAGTATACGTATTTTCATCTAATTGAATCTTATATAACATCTTTATTGTAAATATAAAAAAATCGCCTTTATTTGTCTCTTTCAATATAGCATGGTATGTTTATTACACAGTATTTTCTAGAAATTTGCTTATTCTAAAAATAACATAAACAATAGAAAATTACAATAATGTTGGCAACCCTAAATTAAGGTGTGTTTTTGCACGAGAACTCGTGTATACTCTGCATTTCAGGATTGAAAAACGCAATGCACGAAACGAGACACGTTCCATGGAATTGCGCGAAACGAAACGTAACTACAAAGTTCAACATCAAGAAAATGTAATGTAAATTATTAAAATGAGTGTTTAATTAAACGAACAACTCTTAATATGTCGTTGATACCAGTTGTTAATGTTTGCGATTTTTATCTTGTAAAAAATATAGGCACGTGCGCACGCATCGCCTGCGCGACAGTTAGCAGAAATTTATAGTTGATAATGTCCACCGAAAGTTTGTAAATAACAAATTAATTAAAATAATAATGTGATGACTGAAATTTATAGTTTTATTTTATTACATTACTAGATGACCGTCCCGCCTTCAGTAACTGAAGAAAATTAGTTCTAATCTTCCCTCCACAGGGCAACCATAATATAATGAATTAAAATTGTAACCGAACGTCAATATTTTTAGAGATCTCTATACTGTCTTCTATCTCACTCACACATTTTTATATACCCAAATTTGTCATTGTTCCGCATGATTTTTCAAATATTTTCCTTTCATATGAACCTTGTCCTGACAATTAGAAACAACAAAAAAAGAACCAGAGCCATTCTAAAGTATTGCATAAATTCGGAAAATGATTTTTATTTATATAGCTATAAACGCTTAATATATTATTCGGTAGATTTTCAAAAAACTGTGGTTCAACTCGCTCCCTAATTACATATTACTTTTGAATAAAACGACCACGACACTGGAATTGGAAAATTCATATTTTATATCGTTCATACCTCCTGCCTTAACAAAACAAAGACTCTGCCGCCGCACTGCACCTTATTTCAAATACCGCCTACGAGTAAATGAATAGACAACGAGGGCTTTAGTTTACGTTAGGATTAGTAAATAATCTGAATTTCCTATATTAAATTCAATAGTTAAATCATTTCTGCTAGCACTTTGCTCTTGGGAAATATCTACTTAAGTAGAGGGCGGTTTATTGTAAATGAAATTAATTTTACTAACGCAGCTATTAAATTCATACCTACGAGTATATTAATCCCGAGCAAAATAACCAAAACGTGTATTGTTGACACATTGTCTCTTTTTTACAATAGCTTTGGTGTCACAATTTCAACATCTATAGAATTTCAAAGTACACGTAATTTGATATTTTGTTACTAAATAATTTATTAAAACTATTCTGGGCTCAAAATTACAATTATCAATATTTCTAAGAAATTACACTCAGATGTGCTAATTTTCGGTCAAATGTTGTTGGAATTATCGGTCTCAAATATGTCGAAAAACATCGATGCAATCAGTACGAGGTTCGAATAAGACAAAAAGTTAATATAATTAGTACTCCGAAAATAAATAGAAACTTTATATTCAATTAAAGGAAAGTGTAGAAATTACAAAAAACTATGGTACACCTTTACAATTAATTCACACAAGACAATTTTATTACAGCATCTCGGCGACTAAATGCAGGCAGCAATCGTTTTATTGGAATTATCCTGATAATTTTTATATTTACATGTTCTTAATAAAAAAATATATTTATTATGTTTGTCATCTCATAAAAAATCTTATTGTATTGATTGATCTTTACGAATATCACCATTGGAGCGGTGGATTTATCAATCCCTTCGCCACGTGTACCTACATATGTATAGTTTTATTTTAGAAAAAAAAAATGTATCCATTGAGTAAGCGTCCATGTAATTCTAAAAATAACCTATAAATATTATAAACTAGATTCTTTCTTATTATATATTAAACAAGAATGTTCAATTGACCCTCACGAATTGGTTCATGTACGCATGTTATTCTGATGGGTTAATTCATTACATCAGACCACCATAGCTCAGTTCAACACATTCAATTGTTTCCATTATAATAGTGTTGTGCTCGTACTCTATATATTATCGACGTAGGTAGTTAAAATTATATATTAAAATATGCTTATTCATTTTACTTTACTGTGAATACTTATAGACAATTGTAAAATAAATGGTTTGCATTTAAAATGTCTTATGTGTCCTCTATTTTGAATATTTTAATATCGTGTTCTGATATTTAACGAATACTTGTTAACAAAATAACTATAACTATGGAATCTAAATACATAATAATATGTATGAAGTGCATTAACACATTTGACGTCTTGAATTTATAACCACGTAAACTTTTGTGATAACACTCATGTTCTATCATGTAATCCTTATTAGCGTAATTACCATTCATAACATAAATTTGTATATTTTAACTTGATAATATGAAACTTCAATATAGTTTATGAATTATGATCGATACAAAAAAAAACATAACTATTTTTCCTCGCGTGACGATTTGTACCCACCAACTCCTTTTTTTTATCGTGGAGATATCCCTACATGGACATCCACCCTCCTTGGGGAGAGAATGGGTAGTGTGGGAGTCCTATCGATAAAAACGCTATATGTGTGTTTTGTAGGTGGTAGAGCTACGCTGAAGCTATTACTGGTTTCAGCATGAATGGATCGGCTCGCCTGGGGTAATACCACCCTCTCACAGAAAACCGACGTGAAGTAACAGTGGTTGCACTGTTGCGTTTCGTTCGGCCAGTGAGAGCGCCGGAGGCCCACATATATTAAAAGGCCGGCAACGCACTTGCGACTCCCCTGGTGTTGGTAGTGTCTATGGACGGCAGGTGATCACTTACCATCAGGTGACTCACCTGTTCGTTTGCCCCCTATAATATAAAAAAAAATGTATACCAAGTACCGTTTTAATGGATAACGGTTATAATCCCTATATTTATAATTTGAAAATCAATTATACATTAATTTAACTCGAAGGTAAATTCAAACGTCTAGTTAATAAGGCATCGAACATATCCTATATTTTAAGCCCAATAACTGAGCTTTGTGCGTAAACTGTACCCGTGACCTCTATTTCAACGAAACTACTCGACGATCCTTGGGTTTTTCTCGTTATAGTTTAAGAAAAATAATTGATACAATCATTCACGTCTATATGACGGGATAAATAATACACGATTAAAAAAGAATATGTTCATTTTATTAAAAGTTTCCTTGTTCCTACATTAATATCCGGAATAAATCGTGATATCTGCGCTCGAATATATAACATCAGATAAAAAGTATAACTTCCGAAACGATGTAAACGTGATCAACTAACTCCTTATGGCAAAACCAGTATTCTACTGAAGCACACTATTATTATCTTTCGTAATAGAGACTTTTACTTATATATAGGCAAAAAATGGCTTAACTATAATATTACCCATTAATAAAATAAACTTTTTGTTTTCGTGACTACAATATTTTAATCCAATAGAGTTATATTCGATTTCGTCAAACAAGCCGAAGGAGAAAATTGTTATTAATATTTTACCTTTATAAAAGATAACTTACAGAAATAATTGTTATCTTACATGTATTATTAAAAAGTAATTCGGTGTTTGCAACACTATTTTAATCGATATAGTATTAGTACTTATCTGATTAAATATTTTTGTTACGCTGGGTATTTAAGGTAGATCAAAAATGCCTTTAACAGCAGATAATTAAATTTTTTTTTATAAATTATAAAGATAATTATGAAGCTTCTTTGACTTAAATGAACTGTAAATATCAGGTATAAAGTATGGGTTTCAATCGTTTAGACAGTTATCATGCTGTATACAACTGACTGTTAGCTACAAAAGAAACGGATCAGAAAAAACACCATGTGGCAGAGCTTATGAGGGATGTGTGGTATAACTAGAATGGATAAGATTAAGAATGAATATATCAGAGGAAGTTTGAAAATACAACCAGTAATAGAAAAGTTGAGAAGTAATAAGTGACCATGATATGGACATGTCATGAGGAGAGATGAAAGCAATCTAACTAGAAAAAAATTAAGTATGAAGGTGGACGGGTATAAAAGTAAAGGAAGAACAAAAAAGGTATGGATAGGTTGTGTAAAAAATGATGTGTATAAAAGGTGTGATTAATGAGATGACATCTGACAGGGGAGAGTGGAAAAAGAAAACATGTTGTGCCGACCCTACTTAGACGGAATAAGGGTAAGAAGATGATGATGACGGTTATCATGCACACATTAGTACATGATACCTATGCGGAGTCGGAGCAGGTTGCTAGTTGACAATAAAGAGTTAAGTATTAGAGAGTAAGTATAGTATTATATGACATATGAGGGATATTATACTGCAAATCATAAGGAAAGGAGCAGAATAGCAAAAATTTCATATTTTACATTAATTTTTTTTAGATTATACTAATATTTTCATATATGCGTTTGTATTTATAAATAGTTATTTAAACTTTAGACATCTAAATAATATTACTGCTACGTAAAATAAATATATAAGGTTATCCTTGCAAATGAAGGTGAACACCAGATAGTTCTTGCTTGAAACAAATGAACGTGTAAACTACGCGCTTGCGATTAAAGTCTACATATATATTGGAGTTTTTGGCGGGATCTTAGTCTGTCATGTAGTGGTTTTTATATTTTGTTCATAATCTTGTGTTATTAGACTCTATATTTTGTAATATTGGTGGTGTTTTACGTAATATAGTTCAGTTATTATGCACAAGTGAAGTGGATGGGAAATAATACCACGGAGCTTGCATTGTGAGATGCCACCAAAACTCCATGGAAAGTTCTAACAAGGAAACCACCATCTTGTTAGAACATTATAATTATCACAAGACACTTACTTGAAACAAAACATTGACACTGGCAAGTGCTTCTGCGGTGCCAAAACAAGAAGAAGAAGTCTACATAATAATCTACATCTACATATTAAAAAAATACCTACATAAAATAGTTCAGATAAGCTGAAGTCTATGTTAAGTTTTCATTCAAACGCAATATGACATTGTTTTATTATAGACTGTAGTAGGTACATACCAATCATTTATGTTCATTTGAAAAAAGTGTATCTTAAGGAGTCGCCTAAGAGTTTTGATAATTATCAAATACTGTTAACTGTTTGATCTTCTTTTATACATGTACCTTCTAGAAGCGTCCTTAGTGAAAACAAGAACGTATTAAAATTCGCAATAAACAATATTTTATGTTATTATGAAATAGCCAACAAATATTAGAGCTTGCAAAATGATATGCTAACAAAACACGCTCGTTTCCTTTCAACGTAAATAGCTGTTGAAGATTGTATATAAAATTGACGTATGTATATTAATATAATCTGTAAAGTAAAGTACTTCTAATATATTTTCGCATAATCTATGCGTCACGTGGGCGTACAGATGTTCAAACAGTTCGAATTAAAATATCGAATTCCAAGTGACTAATTCCGACTTTATCTTTGCCGAATATATACTGTGCAAATAGTTTTACTGCGCGTAATTTTTTTTATTTTTGGCTTTGTAAATTACTTATACATATATTACTTTCGTAGTTCAAAGTCAAGGAGAACGTATTATTACTTTGACAAATATATTCTTTGAGGCATTAATAATTACACAAAAACAGATGTATATGGAAAATCATAATAAAAATTAATGAGTGAACAATAATTGTTTTTGTGTTACTATAATTTACACCACATTGAGACATTAAACTAATGTGAATACGCCCTTATTTTAAGGCGTATCCCGTAGTGATGTGCACCATAATTTCTATTTGTCGATATTGTGTGCACACAAGGTCATTGACCGACGCGTCTGTTGTAACAACGGCGCGTGTTACATCAGCCGGCCTTGTCCGACACGGAACAATGACAGACCGCGAAACTAATGCCCGTGGTCGTTTCAGGTGGCGCTTTTGCCCGCGTTTTTGGCGCAACTGTCACGTCATTTAAAGTCATGTTTAACATTGACCTTAATAATCACTGCTTCTTAAATATGTAGACCCAAAAGATACCTATATATGATATACAATATGCTAGAGGATAAAGAAAAATACGGTAATGAAAGCATGTGGATAAAAAGTTTATGTCACGCGTGTAGCAGCTACATGGTATCACAGCTCTCTACTAATCGAATCAATATATTAATAACAAAATTAGTTCGAAATATACAATGGAACACTAATAGAAAAACATATTTGAAAACGTTATTCAGTTTTTGCTCGGTGAAATATATGCACTGCACTAGGTATTAAGTCGTGTACAAATGTAGAAACACCAACCGCTAACGGATGAGGGTTTGGCAGTCGCTTACATCTGCTGCATGTGGTTATAAAATATATATATTCTAAAATAAAGTTCGATGAAGTCTTTTGTAACTTCACAATGGCAACCTTACGTAATGTGAAGTATTATTAAATTGTATCCAACTACATCCACGTACTTGATCGTTATTATGTACTAAAAATGTCCTACATCGATTTATGGTTACCCAAATGTTATTTTTTAATATTTTGTAAGGTTAGCGTTTGACCACAAACTCATCTGATGTTAAATGATGATGTGGTCTAAGATGGTAGTCACGTTAAGCCTAGAGGGAGACTGGCTCTCAAGTGCAGCTGCCGGAACACAGCAACAGGTGCTTGGCGACAGATTTTCAATTTAAGGGTGGTAGCTAACCAGGCGGACTTAGAAAGAGCCCTACCGCCATGCTATGGTTTTATCACGAGGATTTCCTTCACCGAAAGCTCCGACTCAGTTGCTAGAATTCGAACCTATGCCTATTGCACGGGCTATGAGTCGAGTAAAAATAAAATATGTAACTTCTCAAATCCTATTTTATTATTGTCCGCAAATTATTGCGTTATTATAAAAATATACTTATGTCTCTCATTTACGTCACTGAGATCGTTCTGGTAATCTGTAAAAATCCAGTTAGAATTGCTTTGGAAATACCAGAATAATTATTTACTTTTAAGATTTCCAAGTTTTTAGTCTTCGGAGAATCATTATGCTTATTTAAATCAAGTCGATAGTATTTGTATTTTAAAGGAAAATATAACAAAACGCCGAAGTAAATTCTTATTCAATTGAAATGAAACCCTGAAAAGAACCCTACGATTTGTTTCAAACTTAGGAGCTGCTTATTTAGAATAGAAAAAAATAAATTTGAATTATATTATTGCCTGTATTATTGTACATTTTATTATTTTTAATTATAAAAAATTTGTACCTTTTTTATAAATATTATTTTATTGATAAAATTATCACAATTATTGCTTACGTCAAGCGTTTTAATTTATTTTCCACTTAATTAGTGTTCATTATTAATATTTTGTTGGAAAAAACTAAAAATCCTACAAAAAGTTACAATAAAAACAAATGTCTTTCAGAATAACGTAATTTCGGATAAGAATTGGCGGAAATGGTAAACCTTGTCTATCTATGCGTTTATGTATTTCATTTATTTCATATCGACTATAACTTTTTCGCACTAGATGGCGTTAGAGTGAATATAATTTTTGATTATGATTGGGCATAATAACTACACCAGCCTACGACATATTGACTCTATATTTTCCCACATACGGTGGTATTACAAGAACATTTCTGAGGTTAAAGGTTTCCTCACGATATTTTTCTTCACCTTCTTCAGCTGATAGTATTTATGATTAATTTATATTAATTCGAACCTGGAGATATTGAATTGACATTCCGCTAGTCAAATCGCTGGATCAATTTGAGTGCTCAATGACCATCATGTATTTAATATAATATGAAAGTATTTCTGGAGTGCCCAACGATATTTTTCCTTTACTATAAGTAAATCAACCGATTTCTGAAAACAACTGAATTATTTAAACACATTCGGGTAGTAAATGTTTGTCGAATTCTATAAATCCCGTTCAAGGTCAAAGCAATCGTATCGAATAGTATTAAAATTTTGCTGTAAACTTAGCGGATATGGTACCAAGCAATTCTTAAAAACGCAACTGTAAATGTAAACCACGCATGCCAAACAATTTTTTTTTACCATGTACAACTATTAACAGCAAAACGACATCAATACAAAACTTATCTTTCACTGAAGAATTTAACCTTAATTTGCATACGTTATCTGGTAATTACGCGGCAATGTACTACGTGTGAAAATATGTTAACTCCGCTCCGTGACGCTCGTGTATGATGTAATAATATAAAGACTTGCACCAGACGAATACCGATAAAAGAAACGTTAAAACGTTTATTCGAAAAAATGTAATCAATCTGCTTTGACGGCCGTGAGCGGGACTGTGACGCAATTTTAATAAATGTAGCAAATGTAAACGATAAAATATAAAATTATTCACCTCCGTAAAGGGAAGTAATTAAACATTTATTCATGTAAGGATACACCTAAATATTATATTGTTATTCAAAATATATTTTAAACAGTTTAAATTCATTTAAAAGTATCGAATTACTTTATTTGGTTAAATAATTATTGTTTATTAATTATAAATTGTATACTAATTTATAAATCGTCGTTTAGCAAAAACACTGCTTAAATGGAAAATTGGTGGTCTTTACTTTTAAATGTCATTGGATAAATATTCTCATGACGCGTCAAGCTACATATCACATTTTTAACGTCTCAACTAAGAAAGACCCTATAATTCAATTCCAATTACTATTTCCTGCATGTCAATTCTAATATTTAATAAAAAAAAAAACATTTTTGTAACTATTCTTTAGTGCTTAGAGATAGCCACCTTTTCGACATGTTCCCCAAATGAGATGGTTGTCGTTACCTCTACGATCCGTAATATAAACAAAACTAATTTCTCGAACGGATAGCCCAAATTTACATTAAGGCGAACGGGAAAAAACCAACAAGCAATCCTTTCGAATCCCTAATAGAATGTTTACACTTAACATTACATTACTACATCAATTTAATCTATTATATCATGAATTTATTTAATATTTTATAATAATCTTCAGTTCAATTTTTTACGACTAGCTCTTAGTCGCAGCTTCGTTCGTGCTATTCTAAATTATCTAACATTAAGGACAATACATTTTTCTTATATTTTATTTTTCTCACAATTCTTCATTTCCTACCTCTGATAACGCGTGATGATCGGTGCAATAGTTTAGGCCTGAAAGCGTTCCAAGCAAAGAAATAAAAAACTTCCCTATTTATAACATTAGTTTAGGATTAGAACATTCATTTTGTATGATATAAATATAGCCTTAAGTCTTAAATACGTGTACCATTCACTTGCGTTTACTGTAAATATATTTGTTATTTGATAGTCACAAAGCGATAAACCTATTCATTAATAGGAAACGGCTTCATTAAAATTAACATTACTGGATGGGATTCAACGGTGCGAATAAAGCGGCCAAGGCGTTAGCGATAAGGTCAGATAAATGTTAAATTATCGAATAATTATTTGTTTATATACATTATACAATGCTGAATCTAATTAAAACATTATTATAATACGTTTGTACATCACTACATATTATAAAACAAAGTCTTCCGCCGCGTCTGTCTGTCTGTATGTTCGCGATAAACTCGAAAACTACTGAACGGACTGTAATGCGGTATTCACTAATAGAGTAATATAAAAGGAAGGTTTAGGTATATAATTTGTCAAGGTTTTGTGTAAATTGGTTGAAATATAAAGATTATTATTGTAAGTGTTGGAAAAAGCTTAGCCGCTTGGTAGCTTCATTGAAAACGCTGCCTAATTCTTTTGAGTTATAACAAAACAATGCATAGTGAGATATTCCTCTTTTATAGATCTACACAAAAGTCTGCGATGGCATATACCTATCTTTTAAGAATAGCTTACTATACCCATGTATCTTCTAAAAACATGGTCACATACAATGAGGCAATTGGAAAGCTATTTAGACGGATACCATATTAATCCTCATCAAATTGAATACATTAGTTACCTTAAGCATTTCAAGCACATAAGTATATATTTTTTATTATCAGGCCAGGACAACGTCCGCCGGGCCTGCTAGGAGTTTATATTTATATGTATGTAAAGGTAAAGTTATTTTGAGTTTCCACATAGATATACATTGCCCAAGTGGTAGACAGAGTTATAGGGATACAAAATATTAGTTAATGTGTAAGTATTAACAGGTACGCGTGATTCCGTCTGCGTATCTGTGTTTATAAATAACTAGCTTTATGATCTATCCCTTGGAAACAGTACATTTTTTTCTGGATGATGGACAAAAAAACCAAAAAACACTTTCGCATTTACAATATTAGTTAGAATAAGTCTTTGTATAAACTATATTATTATAAAGTTTCACCAAAATCCGTTAAGCAATTGTAGCATGAAAGAGTAAAAAACATATCTATCCTCTCAAACTTACTTATCTTCTTTTCTTTCTTTTTATATTATAGGGGGCAAACGAGCAGGTGGGTCACCTGATGGTAAGCTGATCACCGCCGTCCATAGACACTAGCAACACCAGGGGAGTCGCAAGTGCGTTGCCGGCCTTTTAAATATGTGGGCCTCCGGCGCTCTCACTGACCGAACGAAACGCAACAGTGCAATCGCTGTTACTTCACGTCGGTTTACTGTGAGAGGGTGGTACTACCCCGGGCGAGTCGACCCATTCATGCTGAAACCAGTAATAGCTTCAGCGTAGCTCTACCACCTACGATCACCTACAATCTATAATATTAATAGGATATAACAATTCGGAGGCGGTGGTAGGATGTTTTCCAATAACTCTCTAGCTAGCTACCACCGCCGAGTTGAAAATCTGTCACTAAGCACTTGTAAGCTGCATATTGTGGTCTAACGCTAAAACCTATAAATTATAAAAAAAAGAAAAGCGACAACTAATTACTGAGCTAGAGTGTCGATCTGTTAAATACATGCCGAAGGACATGTATCATATGTATTATAAAATATGATGAAATTAAAATCGAACATTATAATTCGATAAAGACTACGATAATTTTAATTTCAGTTTTCATTCAATTCAATTTTGTAATGAATACTTATCGTAATCAGCCTGTAAGAGATGCCGCCTCTCTGTGTGCATACACTAAAACCGAATGTTATCATTTGTATCTATGTTTATAACTATGTTTTACAAATATGAGTTATAATATGTTTGATGAAAAGATAAACAGATCGAGTTTCTTGCCGGTTCTTCTCTATGACTGGGTTGTTTTCCGAACCGGTGGTAACTTTGACGTTCATAAGCGCCTTCTCAGGGCCTAAACTGAATAAAGTATTTTTGATTTTGATTTTGAGACTCACTGCAAAGTAATAGGCCACTTCCCGAAAGGAAGTATGGCGTAATCATCACTGGTATGCTAGCCCATGAGGTATTAGCGATTTCGAAATTCCAAGAAATCCAGAGTTCTATATTTTCCCACATACGGTGGTACTATAAAAACATTTCTCAGGTCTAGTTTCGTCACGATGATTTCCTTCACCGTCAGCCGATTTTAGGAAACTCACCAGGCTTCGCACCTGCGGACATCGAATTCACATTCCACCTGTCAAACCGTTGGACCATAACGACTCTAATTAATACTGCAGTCTAAAAAAAAACTGAATAGAACTCTAGAGATCCTCAAATTAAGCAATTAGTTGAAGTGAACTCTTAAAACACGGCTTTCAACAAACATGTTTTAAACAGTGACAAGTTATTTGTAAAGGTGTCGAAGACTTGAAATATTCGTTATAATTTCATCAGAATTTACAATAGGATATGAATTTAATTGGGAAATCCAAATGCTGCCGGTATACTATGATATATAATTTATTAAAAATAACAAAGTAAACGTGACAATATTGAATAGATAGATGTAATGCGGAAATTTATGGCTTTCCGTCAATACATACGTACCGGAACTTTGCCGCAAGTTCTGTGAAACCTTAGACCCCAGATCTATCTACTGAGGAAATAGATAACTTACCAGTAAGTAGATAATGTTGTTGCACATTTTCAAGGGTATAATGTTAGGTGCATATTATAATTCTGAAATACGTTCATATTTGTATTGTTTATTTAAACGCCATCCGTCTTATTACAAAAGCAAAAATGAACACGCGTTTAACTCAATAGTGTTTACTAAACAGTGTTTAAGTTTTAAACCTTGTTCAACAGATGTCTAAAATATACTAAAATATATTATAACATTAAAAATACTTGAATATTGGTTAGGTGTACATCTAAGCACCGTGGGAATCTCCTCTCTTGCTCTACTGGTTCTCTTTGCTCTTTTTTGCTTAGGTAACCTTTAAAGAGCTTTAGTATCATTAATAACAAAATTGGACAAAAACTTGGTCGAATTTCGACAACTAGACGATCACAAGTTAAATTAAACTCCATATTTCAAATCTCGTTATATAACATAACTACGACCATTTTGACATACTGCGTAAAAGGATATAACTTGGCAGAGTTTTATATTAGGGGTTGTCTAATAGTTGGACTCGACTATTATTGATGCTTATTTTTAACCGAAGATTGTACTAATATCATAGATTACTAGAAATAATCGTAAAATAGTACGAATAGAGACGTATAAATAAAAACATCGACTTCTCGTTAGTAGGGAAAGAATTGCTTTAAATGTTTTTATCGATAACGCTAAAGGTCGTTATCTGTAACGACTAAATACAAAATAGGTAATTTTCTAGGTGTTAGAGCTACGCTAAAGCTATTCTGGTTTCAGCATGAATGGGTCGGCTCGCCCGGGGTAGTACCACCCTCTCACAGAAAACCGACGTGAAGTAACAGTGGTTGCACTATTGCGTTTCCTTCGGCCAGTGAGAGCGCCGGAGGCCCACATATATTAAAAGGCCGGCAACGCACTTGCAACTCCCCTGGTGTTGCTAGTGTCTATGGACGGCGGTGATCACTTACCATCAGGTGACCCACCTCTCCCCTATAATATAAAAAAAATAACGAAAATCTGTTGACAAAGAGAGGAGAAAAAGGTATCGATCGAACTGTTCTATCTCAATCTATTTATACACAAATGAGGTGTATTTAAAATTCGGTGACATAAATAATGGGTAATCATTTAAATAGGACTTCTGGCAAAAAGTCGTAATATCGTATTTCAATTATTCTCATTGTTAATAACTCAACTTGTTCACGATAATCGCATAGAATTTCTAATATCGATGTAGTAACACTATCGACTTATAGCGAAGAAAAACATTGCAAGAAAATAGTAAGTAGAGTGTACACTGTACTGTCAAATACTAGTGAATTTGGTTAGCTTGTATCATAAAATGAATAAACTCTAACCACTAGCTATGTTTCTGCGCAGTTGAGGATCTTTAATAGGTACTGTTATTATAGGTAATTGTTTATTTGAATATTTACGTACATACCATGTTTCATTAATTGTACAATTTCATGTCGTAAGTATGTATAATATTTTATAATTAACCTATGTGGCTTCAAGTAATTCTGAATATGTTTAACATTAACATTGGGGAATACCTAACAATTAAATAAGGAAAATCATATTATTTTTAAAACGATACCCACGTCATAATATAATAGCTGTTTATTAAATGGACGGTATAATTGAATGCAAATATGTTTCCTTCTCAATGAAATATTCTAGATAAGATGGAAATATAAATAACGTTTTTTATATTATTTAGAACGATTACTATTAAAAATATATATTTTTTCTGTAACTTTTTATCTAAATAATAATTATTTCGTAAAATATTCCATAATCAGTAACTTCGATTGGGGATTTTTTTGTGTCAAATTAAAGGGAATTGGCATCAGTGGGAGCTCTGTAGTATGTAGAATGTAGATGTCATAGCGTAAAGTACTGGTTCATAATTTTTACAACTACAGAATTCTTAACAAACCTCTTTTATTCTATAAAACCCTTCATTAAATAATAACAAAGAAAGGACACTTTAATTTGGAATTATATTTAAAAGTAAACACTGTAACAATATAATTAGTTAACAGCAAAAATGATTCAAAGGTATAATAATAAACGGACTGATTCGCAGAACTCTGGTGAGTTTTCTACGGATAGTAGTTTGAGAATCGTTGGGGTTAGGGTATTTACATGATTCTACTTAAGAGTAATAAATAGAATTAAGATTTTTGTTATTTGGAACTTTAGTTATATTAAAGATATGAAATAGACTGTTCAAATGATAAGTATCAAATGTATTTCTTTTGTATATCGATAATGGCATGAGATTTAATTAGATAAGTAATTCTTGGTTGAATCATTGATTTCGGTATAATGTAGATAAATTTTGTTGTCGTGTATGAATGTGTGACTTCACTTTGACTATAGAACTACGCGTCTAGTAGAATTTAGATCGGTATTTGCGGTTAACTACGCATTTTATTGTTGACATTTCGAGTTCATAGGCATTCACAATTCGACGAAACAATGCTCGGTTCTCTTAAAGTGACGAATCCGGCTTCAGCTAGAGAGCTAGCGCGTTCTGACGAACAATTTCTTAGCTTTATAACATAATAATAGCGGCACGTTATGATAGTCGTTTTGACAGTTAGTTCGCTCATGAAGTTTCGTATAAATTAAAAAGTTCGTTTGAAGGAGCTGATTCTTGTTCTTTATTGTCAATAGTGACGTGCAGTTAATTCTAAAATTTATTTATTTTTGTCGAAAATAAATCGACATTTCATATCACTATTGTAATGTATAAATACGGCCAATATAACGTGCCGCTATTATAGTATAAATATAAAAAAAAAACATTATTTGTAGTATTTTTTATACATATTAAATATTTTCATGTACCTAAATAATATTCTATATAAGAATGTGAGTTTGGTCGTTTGTTACACTCTCACGCCTAAACTGCTAAACCGATCTTTATGAATTTTCATAAAAGGTATTAAGGGCGACAGAAAAAGACACTGTTACCGACGGATAAGGTGGAATCAATATCAATGCGAGTGAAGCCGCCGGATAAAAGTCAGCTTTCTATAAATTTCAACTATTATTATCCACTACAAAATATAACCCTCTATAAGGTTTAAGTAACAATTATTTTATATTTCCATTAGGGCTTGTACCGCACTAACTTATATTCTACATTTTCTTGTTCGTAATTGAGTAAGGTACTCGCAAAAACTGGTAATAATACTAATTAAGCTTAGACGCCTCACGGCACTTAAATATAATTACAGGCGCTGTGGCTACACGTTGTAAATTTATTTCTATAAATAACGACTGGATATGCGACGACTTCATAGTCCGGTTTTAAAGCCGTCAAGCTCTACTAATTTCATTTAATGTTGTTTGACCATACAAGAGTTACTTCGTCTGGTTATACTATAATAATCATGGGTTAACTTCTATTCGCTATAATTAAGCGCAGAACTGTCGTATATATATATATATCGTTACTTCAACAGACAAAGACGTAATCATCTGCCACCGGTATCTTTTTTGGTTATAAAAAGTGCAACCCTCTTTTTTTTTATCAAAATATACAACAATAGAAAAAAAAATCGTCATTAATACGTCTCTTTACTCGAAAATTATTTAGAAAATAGTTCACACTACTTAGCATTAAATGTTTGGAACAAACTAAGGATATATAGAAAAAACCTTATTTGTTAATTTAAATTATCCATAACATATTTGTTCAAACTCGTCCAGTATTTACCTTCTTCGTTGCGAAAGCGTAACCTTCACAGGATGTTCAGAAAAAAGTGTCAGATTTTTAGATAAAAACAGACAAAATGTTTCATATCATAGCAAAAATACAATTAGATCATTTTATAAAGTTTTTAAACAAATTAATTTACAAATCGGAGGTCAGTGAAACTGGTACTTAACAGACAGTACTGTTAACTATTTTCTCGTGGATATGTAAGAGTTATTCGCTGTATGTTTCCTAGAACTAATAACATTTGATGTATTTCCGCAGTTAGTTGCACCTATGTACCGAATTATGTCGTATATACTCGGTCTGAATTTCAAACACGTTTAAAAGTTATCTGAATAATCAAGTATTGTACAATTTATTAGTAAAAGTGTAAATTTAAGAAATAAAAATTAATAATGCTTCGGAGAAAATACAATACTCAATTATTGTAAACCTATACATATTGTGGAATATGTATAATATTATAATATATATGTTATCTGCTAGTATAATATAAAATTAATTAATTAATTTGTAAAATGCAAATCATTCCCATAAATAAATAAATTTATATTTAACTAATTTATTTATATAATATTTAATTCGCTATACACTAAAATAAATAGTAAACATATACATTAATTAAATTCGGTTTAAACCCAAAATATAGTTCTCGTCATTATGAATATAACCGTAAGTTCGGGCTTACGCGTTATATCGTCAAGTGGTTAATACAAAACTAAGTAATAATATTAAATATTAAAGGAATCTAAAAATGGTTTTTATTTATCATTAAATTGTCTCGATGTTACACATATAATATAATAAGTATTTTTACCAATATTTGTGTTTTTCGAACTGACTACACTGTTGAACTGGCAAGACCTCTACAGTTTCACTGTACTACAACCAACATTTCTGTTATGCGCAGCTATACACATTATTAAAGCTATCAAAAAGTATGACGCGGACTGTTCTATAGAAAGCAGAATAATAGATTAATTTTAAAATTTTGCCCAATTTCTATTTTTCTAAAACCGCATTTTGAATAGAATATTTAATGTGAAACGTGAGCGCTTTTCTATGCACCCTTACGTAAGATGTGTAGACGAGACAAATAAGCCTACAAGATTAATATGAGAAAATTTAATTGTAATTCCATTCCCTATCATATTATTTTCTGACGCTTAAATATAAGATATACATAATTTAATAATAAATTAAAATAATTGTGTCACAGATAATTATAATGAGCGTATACATTATCGGCTGCGGAGGGAGTAACCTTCACCGTTTTACCTCGGCCGTAAACAAGTTGGCTTGATAAAACCCTTGAAGCGGAAAATTTTATATTTACATATGAATTGCATCGATAACATTATGTTTAAAAACGTAACTTATGCTTTAAATGTTCAAAACGTCGTGGCATGGTTAATTATAGAGAACAATGAATGATTTTTATGCTTTTTAAAGGAATAAACCGTAAACCCGCTTCCTAATTACAAATCTCGCAACAACAAAACGATAGCATTTTATAAAGTGTAGTAATACTCAAAATCTCATACTCATTCAAAATAATATACAAAAATAACGATTTCATATGTAGTATTAAAAGTTCGCAAAAAATATAGCAAAACTCCACAACGTCAATAACGGTAAATCCCTGGTATAGTCGTGCTGAGGACAACTATACGGCCTCGAGTCAGATTCGTACATGTTTCATTATTTTAAATTAAAAACAGATGACATTCTAATTAAAAAATATCTGTAACTTCGTGTGCATTGCTTATTATATTAGTAATATATTGTATATACAAAGGGAAAAACATACAGAAATGGAAACAAAAATATACTTTACTTATAAAATTTCATGGTAAACAATGTCATCCGTTTGCTTCCTCTCTCCTGCGCATGTGAACGACACCGCTTGTTCCCTGTCACATACCGTTAAATGGATATAATAATCACTGTTTCTTGAAACTTTAAAATAAATACCTGCATAGCTCATGACAGCCTGTATGTGTACTACTGATGGGCAAAACTTTCTGCCTGGAGAAATCAACTAACATAATCATCTCCTTAGCCCACGTCATTATAGTAAAGGAAGAGAATTCAACAGTTACATATTTTTCCCATATATAGAGGGTACTATAAAAAATCTCCAGGAGGGTTGATGTAAGGCGAGCGCGACCGATCTTAAAAATTAAGCCAAAACATACATCGCAACATGACAAACATGTTGTGCCGATCTTACTTAGGTGAGATAAGGGTAGATCATAATTTGTAAAGTTTAAATTGCTAATAAGATTAAAGCGTCACTGTACTGTCAACGCTGAAAGTGCGTTTAATATACTTTAAACTTATCGGTTAGAACATATCATTACATAGTATAAAACAAAGTCGCTTTCTCTGTCCCTATGTATGCTTAAATCTTTAAAACTACGCAACGGATTTTGATGCGGTTTTGTTTTAATAGAGTTATTGAAGAGGAAGGTTTATATGTATAATAAAATAAATTAAATAGTGGAGAAATACTGATATTTTTGAGGTTACTCCAAATTGAACGCGTGCGGGCCACGGGCAGTAATGAATAAATTCAAAACTACTGGATCGATTTTAATCATTTTTTCAGTGAATGACATTGGCTATATATTTTATACCCGTGCGAAGCCGGAGTGGGCCGCCTAGTTTAATCCTAAATGTAAAATACATTGTAATAAATTTTTTCAATGTAAAATTCTAATTCAATATTACGAAAAGATAGATACGATAAATTACATGATACTTTTGTATAAACAATTTTCAGACTATGCTGCAAACGATGTTAACCAAATATCGTCGTGATCGTAAAATGCAGTGGGTGTGAAAATATTTTTGAAATTCACACACCAGCAGAAGATACATAGTAACACGGTGTGATGTCATCGAGCGATACGCACTCGCATTCCATAAATATATTATAAAAGAAAGCTAAACATTAAAGCAATGATGATGCAATGTCAGCAGTTACTGTCGATCAACGTATATCAAGTATGTTTGTATATCTGATCTCGGAGCTTTCAGTGAAGGTACACATCACGATAGAACCATTGCATGTATTATTTTGGAATGACCTTGGATAATGCAAGAGTAGGGTTATCGATAATGTTCACATAGATGCTACCATCCTCAAGATGAAAATCTGTCGGTAAACATCTGCACTTCCTAAGATAGAAGCGAGCAGTCATGGTAAGCCATATTTGCCTTTAATATCAGGTGAGGATTGTAATCAAACTTTAAATCCGGTACTAAACTAGCTTTTACTCGCGGCTCTGTTCGTGTTAATGTAGATTTTGAAAATAAAATACAGGCCATTTTACTCGCTGATACTGTAGTTTTCTACAGTTGCATATTTTTTTTATCTCTTATTTTTTTTTACGTAGATGTTAAATTCATCAGCCATCTTACGTTTTACTGAAGATATTTCCCTATTTTTAGAAGACACTGAAGAGATAGAATCAATGGTATCTTCACTTCATATAACAAATACAAATGAGGGTTTGCAAATTAATTCAAATTAAACTAAGATTATAACAAATTCTGTGAGACATCAAATAATTCTTGACGATGAACTATTAGAGTATATTAATACATATATTTATCTAGGAAAATAGATTTTTTTCACTAAGGAAACCAATTAATTAGAAGTGGAGAATAGATTTGCAGGCATATGGCGAAAATTTTGGAGTTTAAAAGAAATACTGAAAAAGTCTATGTCCATAAAAATTAAGAAAAAAGTTTCTTGCTTACTCCCATCGATTGCTTACGATGCCGGACGTGGAAATGCATACATTGCGTGAAAAACAAAATAAGAACCCGTCAGCGGATTCTGGAGAAGGGTATTATAAACGTTAAAAAATTCAAATAATACTATAATAAGGAAACATAAAAATTAATTACCGCCCTTAAATATGCCTTAAAACTGATGTGATAATAGGCAGGACATGTTACCAGAATGTGACGGTCGATGGACATAACAAGTAACAACAAGAGCAAGTCCACGAGTCAATTGCAAACAAAAAATCAAATCCTTTCTTGTATTTTATTTTGTATTTTAATATAGATAGGTTTAGATGGTTGTTGATACATCTGAAAACTAAAAACTCCAACGTCGCTTGATTGATCATCACGACAATAGCCATACCTAAGGGTTTATTTCATGAAAAAAAATATTTTTCTATCCATTTTACTATAACTTGCCACTAAATGGCTTTAGTTTGTATTACATTGCTATTAACTTTTACACAGTAATTTAACGCGAAGTAGTAGTAATAGCAAGTGTATATATTTTTCAAAGAGGTAGTTAGTATTACCGTGGTAAATAACATTTTTGTATACGCAACAAAAACTTATAATAATTTGTAAGGCATTGAAATTCAACACTGTAAAATGCAAAATGATGTATTTCTCACGGTCGTGGGTTTCAAGTGAAATTCCGTCTAAGAAATCCAACACTTAATTGTATTACCTAGGATTTAATTGTGCGCAATATATTCTTCCACGAGTATAATATAAAACTATACATAGGAGCACCATAACTCATAAGAGTTGCTCAATTTCATTGTACTTAATTTGGTGATTATTTTTTGTTATCCGAGCATGATAAAATACTCCATGGTTAGTGGTGGCATGCAAAATGCCTGGTGCACTTATGCCCGTCCGCAAGTCTCTCAGCAACTGGATGTACACTGGCTGATCCCGAAACGCGACAAACAAAAAAAGAATCACAGTGACTGGTTTATCGCTATGTAAACGATTGTATCGATCCAATCGTATACGTTTCTGCCATATTGCTCGAATACTACACATATTTTACACTTAAAGTGTTGTGTTCACGATCCGGTCGGACTCTATTATAGTGTTATTTATTTACTGATGCCTAAATGTATTCAAGGTATTAAACAGTGAATGAAAGTGAACCGTCGCGCTTGAATCGGTGATGCACTGAATTGTCTATTCTCGGTTATAGTCAACGACGTGTTTTCACTTATATCGTATGGTAATAAGTATATATATTTTTTGTTATTAGTAATTGTGTAATACTTAATTCTCAACAATTCTTATTTTTTTTTTTTTCGTATTTCATTTTTATGTAAGCACTAAAATGGCCGCGACCGGGCACAGGTTTATTACGCGTAATTATTTTCGTCTTTAATTTTAATATTTAGT
Organism: Antheraea assamensis; assembly: GCA_035772565.1. Taxonomy (NCBI): domain Eukaryota; kingdom Metazoa; phylum Arthropoda; class Insecta; order Lepidoptera; family Saturniidae; genus Antheraea; species Antheraea assamensis. The sequence goes on along the minus strand of JAQQSE010000112.1, from coordinate 746,188 downwards.
GATGTTCTATTATTCTCAAAGTATTATTAATAATTATTATAAGCTGTATACTATTTAGCAAAGACATTCAAACATAACTATTGATTTATATAAAGGTTTAGAATCTATTGCAACAGAAAAAAAATCGTAATGCTTAAGAATGTATTGCTTACAACGAAACGTATAGTGAAGTGTGATTTTGTGAATACTAATTATATAGTTCCTTGACATTGTTTTTGTGGCAAACATTCAACACTTCCGCAAACAATTTAAGGAAATTTTGTTAGTACCTATAACGTCCTTAAAGAAATCGACGTTTGGCATTCTGCATGTGCACACCAATCGATTTTCAATCGGTCGTGCCATTGTATTTATTCGTTACCGTTGTAATCAAAAGCAAGTTTAATAACATACGTCAATTAATTCTAGATTAAACCATGTTAGATATATATGTATATATAATGATAATCAACGGAATGTGAAGAAAAAAAAATTAATTTGTTTTACAACAGTTCGCAAATCTCTTCTGTCTCCGCAATCTTTTTTTCACAACCTTTCAAAACAAAAGTAATTCCCTTTTTATTTCTTAATAAAGCTACTAGACATAAGTCATTTGAGCCATCCTTCACTGTATGAATCAAATGTAAAAACAAGTATGTATTTTTTTTATATGTATATGTTTATGATAAGTACGTTTATATATATATGGATATACCTAAATAACGCTTGTTACATGATTAAGAAAATTCACAAGTCTATTTTCTATAAGTACATACATATTATATAACAAATTGAACTTTCACGTCTGTCTATGTATTGTTTTAGTTTTTTAAACTACTCCGAGGATTTTGGTAGAGTTTTCACAAGAATTTAAATATTTTTTACTGGAAAGTTTAAGTATATGTATGTAACATATGTATTATACTTAACGTAGAAAAAACTCGATGTATTACAATGAAGTGATTAATAATTTTCAGGCGCTTACACTTATAATACTGGTGAAACCTGGTGAGATATAGTATAGACAATGAAAAAAAAATAGGGTTGACGTTACTTCACACTTCTGCTTGGAATTATTTGGCCGCTATGTCTTACTGAAACAGAAAACGGTGGTGAAACAACTAAAAGTAATTAAAAGGCGTCGTTGGTCGGCGGTTGAACTCGACATTGGCGGATGGTTGAATCTGTCGTCGATTAACACTTATACTTTTTTTTTCAACAATAAACAGACAATTAATTAATGTGTAATACACATTATTATTTTATTAAATCGGATATGAAATTGACTACAGGAAGGAAATTCGCATAAATCTATATTTATAAATATTTTTTGCTCATGGAAATAACACCGTGACACCAGTTAAGGTAAAAAAAAACAATTCTATTAATTACAAAATGTGTGTTACCTAAATAGCGATTAAAATGGAAGACAGTGAGAAAAAGACTAAACCGATGTAATTAGGTTCGGTTGTTGTTAATTCTAGTATGCGCGGATAGATATATGATGTCGGAGGCATTTAATGCTCCAGAATGCGATTTCAATGTTCTGTAACAATGTTGCAGTTAGTATGATGTCATTTAGAACAGTGTTGAAATGTAACATGTAATTATAAATATGTTTACATAAATCGACAGTTACTTCTTATAATTAAATAGCTGTACCGGCGACTCGGAACGTATTTTTTAATATTTATAGTCAGAAAAAGTAGAGTTTTAGTGTAATAGATAGGGCAAAATTATATGTTTGTGGCGATAAATTAAAGATCATTGTAGTTTACTATTACATATATACTAAGATCTTTTTATGTATATATCGCAACTAATAATATAAGTAGGAACATTATCTTGTTTGTTGTTTGTTTGTTACACTTTTACTTTTCAATCGATTATAATGAAATTTTGCATACAGGATGTCGGGTATACGGAACACTTTTCCTTTAGAAAATAATTACTATTGAAATCTACTTACAACGCGAGAGAGACCGCAAGGAAAAGTTACTTCTAAATATTAAGGTTCTATTGTATAGTGATAAAATTGAAATAAGCCTTAGAATTCTAATATACATTTATGACTCCCTAAGCTCTACAATATATCAATTGTCATATTTTGATCCGTTTAGTTCTAATAAAACCATTGGTTCTCAACCGGTTCACGACTTTGCGTCTCAACCTTGCGCAGGAGCTTTGTTCAACTTCTCTGTACTGTTTCAATTTTAGTATATGTACCGACGATAGTAAATTAAGTAAAAAGCATGAAAATGTAAAATAAATTAACATTGCCAAGTAAAAAAAAATGTCATCTGTCCTTGGTCGATAAATGATTAGAAATAGATTTTGTTCAAGAAATAAAGCTTGTTATCTTTATGTATTAATTTGATTATTTTATTGTTTTTTGTTTTATATTACAGGTTCATGTGTGACCTCAACCACTACTGGTGTAAAGGAACGACTATACGCGTATCACAGGTTGAGAATCGCTGGGTTAGACAAATAAATAAAAATAAATATGACTCTTAAGACTGAATGGTAGATAACATTTAGTTAAAACCGATGTGCCTAGGTAGTGAGGATAGGTGCTACGAAAAGTTTCTAAAAGTTCACCCTTTAGGATAGTTAAAAGTAGGAGAGTTACTATTTTCTGAGACATTGTCGATGGGATTGCCAATCGAGCAAACGACTAGTATCTGTATATTTATTAATGTTATACTGTCACCACGTAACATTTAATAACAGCAAGATGACGATATTTATCCTTTCTATTACATAAGTCGGCTATCAACTCGGTCCGGATTCAACCGGATTTTTTCTCTGCAAAATTGCACTGTAATATCCCACGTAACTTCTAAATTTAGTTTGAAGGTTTTAAAGCTTACAGCGGTTAGTGTAAATATTTACAGAAGCAATTGATGTATTTAGTCGCGGGTTACGTAACACACCTATATATCTTTCGTCTATGGATTTATATTGTATAAATCGTCACGATCATTTAACGACGCTCGCTATGATGCGCGTTTTCAACGACGCGCAACGTTAAAAATGGAATGTATTTCTTTGTATTACTACTGCTATTTTTGTAGCTTCACTTAATTGCCTTTAACTTACATCATTGGTTGACATTTAGAATTATAGCCCCCGCTCCTTAGAGCCGTAGCGTGAATATACTTAGCCAAGGGTTTTCATCAATACATAGACTATGTAACGCAATTTATTTTTATTCGAACATACAAGCGCTCATGTTTATCAAAGGACTAAATATGCGCCGGAATTTTACATCATTCTCGTTTATTATAGTCGTGTTGGTCTAGCGGTTTGACAGGTGCAATATCAATCCCATGTTCAGAGGTTCGAACCTTGATATGTAGGTACCAACGAATTTTTCGGAATTCGCGAACATTTACTAATTTAAATTGGTAACACCACCGGCTGACGCTGAAGGAAAACATCGTGTGGAAATATGAACCTGAGAAATGTTGTTGTAGTACCACCGTATGTGAAAGTATATAGAACTGTGGATTTCTCAGAGTTTGAAATCGACAATACGTTGTGGGCTGGCGTACTGATTAAGCCCATACTATCCTTCGGGAAGAGGCTTATATCCCTGCATTGGATCTCTTACAGGATGATTATCATTCTCGTGTTAGCGTACTTTCAGACTTACATTTAGTACGACAATTTTGTCCGCTTCTAAGAGTCATAGCGTGATGTTACTTAGTCCATAGCCTTCCTCAATAAATAGACAATAAAATACTAAAAGATTTAATCTTGCTAGTAGTTTCACAGATTAGCAGGTTCAAACAAAGATAATAACATATAATATCTTGAGTTTTATAATATTTGCATAGATCGATAAGCGTATTATTTTTTATGAATGTAGTATTTTGAATTTTTTTTTTTAGGTCAGCGGATTTTAATAAAGCAATGCTTTTAAAAAAGTAGTGCTTCCCATATATTTGTTTGGGAACAATGCACGTTGATAATTAAATCTCTTAAAAACTATGAATTTATTTCATTATTATTTGTGAGAAGTTTATAATTATCTATTCATATTTTTCCCTCAGTTACGGGAAAAGGTTTTTTAAGCCTCATCATATTTAGTGGTTGACCACAAACTCGTTTGATGTTAAGTGACCACGTAGACAAGCATGGTAAGCACACTACACCTAAATAGAGATTGGCTCTCAAGTGCAGCTACCAGAACATACAGACAGGAGCTTGGCGACAGATTTAAAACTTGAGGGTGGTAGCTAGCCAGGTGGACTTAGAAGCAGCTATGCTATGCTATCTTCATATATACCTAAATATATAATATGTGTTCCTCTTTAAGCTGAACCTTTATATAAATCACGCAGAAATAAAAATTGCTAGAAAGTAATGAAGTTATAGAAGTCTGTAAAAATGGATACACAGATCAAAATGTGAAATCAATCTAGAATCTCTACTGGGCCAAAGCTCATTAGTCCTATGACTGTATGACCTATTTGGCAGCAATTATAACAACCGGTTTTAGAACATACTAGCAGGCCCGACGGACGTTGTCCTGCCCTGATAATAAAAAATATATACTTATGTGCATCAAATGCTTAAAGTAACTAATGTATTTAATTTTATAGGAATTAATACTGGTTTTCTTCTAAATAGCCTTCCAATCACCTCATTTCATGTGACCGTTTATTAGAAGATAAATATGGATATAGTAAGCTATCCTTAAAAGATAGGTATATGAGTTTTTGTAGATCTATAAAAGAGGAATACCTTACTGTACATTGTTTTGTTATATCTCAAGAGAATTAGGCAACGTTTTCGATGAAAGCTCTGAAGCGGCTTGACTTTTTCCAACACTTCCAACAAATATCGTCATATTTCGACCAATTTACACAAAACCTTGACAAATTATATACCTAAACCTTCCTTATATATTATTCTACCTATTGGTGAACACCGCATTACAATCCGTTAAGTAATTTTTGATTTTACCACGAACAGACAGACGCGACGGATGAATTTGTTTTATAATATGTAGTGATACGGGTTTGTATGGAATAAGTTTCCATGAACAAAATCCTTTGTCAATTTCTGTAATAATCGGTCAACCGGTGTTGAAGTTATATGTATTTGGTACGGGTAAAATAAAGCGATTTAGATTCATCTATTAGCGTTCTCATATTTACAGTTTATCAATGTCATAGTATTAGCTACGTAAGAATCATCACAGAAACAACGTTTTTTTTTACGGAGCATAATTCTCAATCAGTGTAATATGTTAAGGTATTAATTGAAATGAAATGCCGTAGGTACAGGACAGTTTTATTCTATATTAAAATTCCTATATGAATAATGTATTTGAACGTCACACCAATTATATTTTAATAATACATAAAAGATGGATTTTGTATAGGTATCTTTCAGGTGTACTATTCTGTGCTATATTATTTTATGTATCTCATAAGTGTTACCAACGTTAGCAATGCAAACGCCTGAGAAGTAAGAATTCTTTCTTACGACTTTATTTGAATACGTCTACTATATATAAATGTTATATACATGTATTGTACATCTATCTTCAGGAATCAATTTTCTAAATAACAGTGACAACCGTATCAAAATTATTTAAGTAATTTTGAATATCTAATAGAACATACAGACAGACACAAAAAGCGACTTTATCTTATAATATGTATGGACTATTTATGTACGTATATTTACATAATAAGTATATATAATATAACCAACACCAATTTATAGACATGAAATGCAAATCATAGTACGTTTGAAATATTTATATATGAATACAAACGAGCAGACAATAGCGCTTATAAATATAATATTTCTAAAGAAATATCGCTATGAACTGGGCAAATGTATTAGGATTCACTATGAGCAATAAGTATACAGTAGAACAATCGTTCGAACAACATCCCATGAGGTCGAAACACTATAAACTTTCGTGGAATACTGATAGCGGCGTGGTCACGAGCCGCGAGGCCTTTGCGCATGCGTGATGAAGACGTTCATGGTTAGGGGACATTCTGTATGATTAAGAATGTAGACTACTGTAACTGGTAGTTTTATTATAATACTAGCTGCATATCTCCTCGGTTTCGTGTAAAATTAGACCATATATTTCCTTTACTGTACCACCATGTAGTGAAATAAAACGGCAACGGAACAACTTAATATTTTTGCAGATCTCTCTGCTGTTTTCTGCCACTTTTATATGGAGATTTCTTAAAACTTAAATTTTTCTCATTTCCCGCTGGAATTTTCAAACATTTCGCTTCATACAAATCTTATCCTTATAAACACACAAAGAATTATTAACTAATAATAGGTGCAACTCCGTTCAGAAATGATACGTTTATTTTAATTCCGCAATTATGCTACACAGACTTAGGATACGTGTTTTTTTTAATACAAAAGATAGAAAAATATGTGAACAATGATGATGTATAGAAATGACTCCTCTTTGTGCATCCACTAAAATCAATTGTAACGTGTAATGTATTTTAAATATATAATCGTATGTTAAAAAATATAAACGGATCAAGTTTCTTACCGGTTCTTTTCGATGACCGAGTTGTTTTCCGAACCGGTGATAGTTTTGACGTTCATAAGCGCCTTCCTAAGGCCTTCCTAAGAAGGCCCTAAGGCCTAGTTTGAGTAAAGTATTTTTGATTTGATTTGAAATATAACGGCATGCAGTTACATATTATGACTCTTACAAAAAGTAACTCTTTAAATGAAAATAAAAAAAAAAACATCAGCAACTGATACTGTTTCAAAACCGAGTTATAATAACGTAAATGAAAAAAAAAAAGATTTTTGGACTAAAATGTGTTATTTATTAAAACAGACTCAATGACTCACAGACTTCGATGACAAGTGTTGGACTCCCATTGTTCTTGGGCAAGAAGCTGTTTTGTAAATTACATACACAATGCAAACTCTTTACTCTTTTTTTTAAGCGTAGACTTTATTTAACATATACATGCATATTATACACTAAGATTATATTTTATTATTACTAAATTTTTGAAGCGATGGTGGGCTCAGTTGGTAGTATGTTCGGATACAGCGTCGAAGGACGAAGGTTTGAATCCAAGCAACTGAGTCGGAGTTTTCGCTGAAGGAAAACATAGTGATGTAACCATAGCATGGTGGTAGGGCTTTTTCTAAGTCCGTCTTGCTAGCTACCGCACTCAAGTTGAAAATCTGTTGCCAAAGACCTGTTGGTGTGTTCCGGCAGCTGCACTTGAGAGTCAGTCTCCCTCTACGTTAAGCGTAACTTATCATGTTAGACCACAACATCATTTAACTATACATGAGATTGTGGTCAAGTGCTTACCTATAAAGTATGTAAAAAAAAATTAGTACGTATCGCTGTCCTTATTTTAGATATATGATTTTTAATGTACTTTTTCTACTACGAGTTATTTGCAAGACCATTAACTATTATTACAATTTTCTTATTTTTATTGAACTTACTTTAGGTTACTTTTGTACAGCTCTTATGATTTGAATAATTGGTGTTATGTTTGAAGGTTGCCAAATAGTAATAATTGGTACAAGGAGTTTAGTTACGACTGTATGCTGGCACTGCAGGATACGTTCTATGATTTTATGGTTAGTCTATTATCAGAAGTGGATTAATATGTACCGATTATAATATAGAAGAAATGACAAAAAATGACATTATCTCATAATGGTTTTTAATCACTACTGATGTCATATTGCGTGATAAGAAAGCCGATCTTATGTTATGGAAGTTTTACATAATATTTATTTCTTAATTCATATATAAAAATGTATAGATTTTATTACTAAACACAATGTTATGATTATATTAAACTAAAAAAAAAATAATAATGTTTGTTTGTGTCCGTATGTTTTTTTTTTCCTACTGACTACACTGTTGACCTGGCAAGGCCTCTACAGTTTCATCGGACAACAGTCCGTACGTGTTATTGTACTGTTGTTACTTAACTTCTGAATCTATTTTTATTTCATTGTCATTTCGTTAATCTTGGAAAAAAATCCGGTACCTACGCCTTTTTACTGATGTGTGAAATCTAAAAACAGAAAATGGTAACAAAAAGACGTATTTACTATGATCTCGATTATATAATAATTACCTATTTAAGAATCACACTATATGAGAGAGATAAAGTTTATTTTATAGGTAAAGATACAAGAAACAATTGTACGTAGTTAAAACATTGGGATAAACATAAATGCTTAACTAAAACAAGGAAAAAACCTGCATGCTTATATTACAGTACAAAAGATATCAACGTGCAATTACACAGTTCACGTTCCAAACTTATCTTCATTATGAAACTTTTCATTGTGTAATATATGTCCGTATACAAATGTAATTAATAATGAAACAGTGGAAAATTTTCCACGATTTCATTGTTTTTATATTAACAAACTATGGTAAAAGAATAAATATATAATAGTAGAGACAACTTACAATTTTTATAACTTTTAGCGATTGACCACAATCTCATCTGATGCCGAGTGGTGATGTGGAACAAGATGGTACCACTTTAAGCCTAGAGAGAACTAGCTCTCGAGCGAAACTATTGGAAAACTTCTGCATGTCATCATCATCATCTCAGCCTATAGAGGTCCACTGCTGGACATAGGCCTCACCACACGATCTCCACAGCGTACGGCTCTGTGCCGCCTATCACCAACGGCTCCCCGCAACCTTAATTATGTATTAATATTGCATGTACTTGGGAGCAAATTTTTAATTACAAAATGTTAGCTATATACGAAGCACTACCACCATACTATATGTTTTGTTGTAAAACCTAAGGCGTGTAAATAGCCCAGGCGCGGTTTGAACAATTAGTTTTTGAATATGTTGTTCGTAAGGGCTGAGGCGCATAAACACTTATTAAAGTAAATAAATTAGCGGAACTATAAAGTACTCACCGAAGGCCGAAGACAGCTATTCCTGTTGCGTCGGTGAGGGCGGGTTTGAGTAATTTCAGGAGCGGTGCGGTGATACTTTAATAAGTCTCTATGCACGTTGTATTCCAACCACGAACGACAACACACTGACTGTGACTATATTAGTCTTTTTCACCAATAATACGTGAAAAAACTGCAGCGACCTTTCGCTGCAGCAAGCGGCACTTAACATTCCGCATCCCTTACTAGCGTGGGAGCTCAATAGCTGAAACCTTCCCAGGTGCTACTAAGTCCCAGCTAACCACTTACTCTAATAATGTTTTTGCGCCGAACCATCCTGCCTGCCTTGAAAGTTCTTAGGACTTTCAACAGAAAGAGAGAGAGAGATCGGGCACAGGAGAAGTTCCAAATGCGGGTAATAAAATTACATAGAGCGAATGTCATTAATACACTTAACTAATAATAATATCTAATAAGTCTAGGTTTAAATACGAGCGGTTGATGACAAGCGGTTACTTAAACTTATTCTAGCGGTACGGGATATAATTTAACAACTGGTCGCTTAATAAGACCAGATTTCGTTTTTACTAGGGCGACACGTATTATTTTATCGGCACATGGATATACTTCTTGTATAATACCTAATGGCCAGCGGAGCGGGGGAATATCGTCTTGGTGAATGAGAACTACGGTACCAACTTTCACGGGATTATCCGCTGTACACCACTTTTGTCTCACTTGTAATGTATGTAAATATTCTAACCTCCATTTTTTCCAATAAGAATGTACTAAATCGTCTAACAACTTTTTGCGATTCGTTAAGCTTACTTGGTTGGTAGACAATTCAGATGCGGGTAAAAATTGCAATGGAGTTGACATCAAAAAATGTGCTGGTGTAAGAATTTCAGGATTCGGGTTTGAAGATAAAAGACACAGAGGTCTTGAGTTCATGAGACATTCGATTTGATTTAATACTGTTAGCATTTCTTCGTAAGTAAGAATTTGTGCACCTATAACTCTATTTAAATGCGTTTTAATGCTTTTAATATTAGACTCCCATAATCCTCCAAAGTGTGGAGCACGAGGTGGAATCATTTTCCATATAATTTTATATTTAACTAATTCGTCACTCCAAGCGGATGTGAAGTCCTTTGAAGCTAAAAACTGATATAATTCATTCAGTTTAGCCTTTGCTCCTACAAAATTAGTCCCGTTGTCTGAATATATATAAGAAACGGGACCGCGACGAGACATAAAGTGTTTTAAAGCGGCTAGAAAGGAATCTGAAGTTGGATCTAAAACTACGCATAATTTATTGGTAGCTTTGGCTGAGCGGATAACGGCATGATGCGGTATGTAGTAACTATCAACGGTTTCATTAGCGGTAGTGTTAATTTCTGTTAAATACCCTTTATTGATATAATCATCAATAACTTTGTTCTAGTCTTCGCGAAGTGAAGGTAGTCGATTGAACTTGCGTTCGAGCGCTAAATAGCGGCGCTGAGCAACGGCATGAGAACTACCGAGATTTGTGGGTGGTTTAGAAAAAAGTAACTCTACCATATAGTGACCATCATTATTGCGGATCGTCGAAGCAATATATTTATTTTTACATTCGACTTCCTCAGGACTAAGAAAGCGTTTGTTGGGTATTTCCTCTAGTTCCTAGAATTTATGTAGGCACGACTCAATGTCTTTATATGTCAGGGAAGAGAATGATTTATTTAATATGTAAGCGGGTTGAATATTTGTTCTATTATCAGCAAGCGGTTGTATATAACTTATACTAGATAGTCATAAAATCGCGTTATTATTGTTTAATTCGAATGAGTTGTAGTAACTACGGTTAATGTTCGTACTATTTTCACAGGGAAAATAATCATTTCTGGTAGGTGAAGTGCAGTCATAACGTACGTCACCTAATAAAATAACTCCTAAAGTACTTTCAACGGCAATAGGACCGTGTGAACCGATATCTATTCTGTTGCCTAAATATATATATGGAAATAATTGAACACCCAATACCAGGTCAATTTCGCCTGGTATGTTCCAGTTCAAATCAGCGAGAGGTAAATTACGTACATGATCAACATCACTTGAATTTATAAAATTAGTAGGTAATTTATCTGTTATAGAATCAACAACCAAAGCGTGAATGTGATATTTGTTATTTGAAACACGAGACTCTACATCTAAATAAACGTATCCATGCACTGGTCGCGACGTTAAACCAACTCCTTTAATATAGGAGTTGCATAATGGAATAACTGGAATGTTAAGTAATTTACAACAACTCGCGGTTATTAAATTATTTTGCGAACCATTATCAATCAAACATCGAACTACTTTACGTTCCCCATCCTTGTAATGTACATATACTTGAGCGGTTGGTAATAGAATATTGTTATTCAATTCCACTTCGGCATTATGCGATAACGTGGTACGGGAGTCATCTAGACGCGTGGTAGGGGGTACGGATATGCGATGCTCTGAGTCCGTTTGCGCTTGCACACGCGCGGTTTTATTACTACTAGTGGTTGCTTGAGCCTGCGGTGAAATTATACGCGGAGAGATAGGTACGTGCGCGGATATTTTCTTATTAGCAAAAGAAATATTTTTTATTTGTTGTACGAACTGTGTTTTGCTAAAACACAGTAATGTATGATGGCTTTTATTGCAATATTTACATTTAAAGCTCGAATTACATGCTGTAACAGAATGTGACAGGCTTAAACAGTTTACACAACCATTATGTGATTTAATATATTCGAATCTTGCTTGCGGGGAATTAATATTTTTAAACTGTTCACATTTATACAATTGCAAGTGGCTTTTTTGTTTACATAAAAAACATTTTAAACAGGGTGACGTATGGGACGTAGCGGGCGGAGTAGTTTTTTTGTTGTTATTATTAAGTGTCCGTCGGGTTGGTTCGTAACCGTAATGTGAAGTGTTTGAAACGAATGATTTATAATTATTAGAATGCGTTTGCTGCATATTTCGTGACCCTGGTGTAACGGGCAACTTATATGAATTATTATTTGATCTTTCTAAAATCTTTACCTGATCTTGGATGAATTTTATTAATTTTTGCGTAGACGAAATCTTTTCGTCTCTAACAGACATTTCAAAAGATTGTACAGTTTGACTGTCTAGTTTGCGGAGGGCACAATGTAACAGTATAAAATCCGTCAAATCCGTAATATTTAAAGATTTCAATGCAGCAACCGATGAAGCGTATTTTTCTATAAAGGAATCAAGGTTAGCGGCACTGTGGGTACAACTTTTCATATCAAGAATATTACTTAAATAATGTGTTCCCAAGGCGCGTGTATCTTGATATTTGTTAACAAGTGTATCCCATATTATTTTATAGGTATCACCATTTGGTATTATACCGGCGGTTAATTTAAGTGCATTATGTGTTAGTGTGCCCATAAGGTATTGCACCCTTTGTGAATCAGTAAGCGACTCATTGTTATGTATGTTGGTCTTGAAGGATTCATAAAAAACAGGCCATTTCTCCATGGTACCGTCGAAAGTTTGCAACGGTATTGGTGCAAGACTAACTTGGCGGGTATTAGCAATTTGAACCTGTCGCCCTAGCGATCCTACAGATTTGTCGATTTTATTTCTTACGCGTTTGACCTGGGAATATAAGTTGTCGAACGCGTCAAGACATTTATAATCTGGCTGGCTATCCGGGTTCTGAGTTAGTGTAATATCATTTATGTTATCTACTATTAATTCATATTCGCGGCGAATGTCATCAACCAACTCGGATTCCGACATAAAGGATTCATTATTTTTAGAATCCAAATTCGAGATATTTTTGGATTTTTCATTTAAAGCGTTAATCTTAGTAAATAATCTCTCTTTCTTAGTAATTAATTTTTTTAGAGTTTTGTCCATAATGGAGCACAATAAAAATATATGACCTTAAAATGTAACTAATGAAAGTTGAGAAGTAACTAAATACTATTAATTAATTAATTTAAATTAAGTATATGCGGGATAAGAAATGCAAGAATTTACTGGAAATCCTGCTCGAAAGGACCAAAATGTTTTGTTGTAAAACCTAAGGCGTGTAAATAGCCCAGGCGCGGTTTGAACAATTAGTTTTTGAATATGTTGTTCGTAAGGGCTGAGGCGCATAAACACTTATTAAAGTAAATAAATTAGCGGAACTATAAAGTACTCACCGAAGGCCGAAGACAGCTATTCCTGTTGCGTCGGTGAGGGCGGGTTTGAGTAATTTCAGGAGCGGTGCGGTGATACTTTAATAAGTCTCTATGCACGTTGTATTCCAACCACGAACGACAACACACTGACTGTGACTATATTAGTCTTTTTCACCAATAATACGTGAAAAAACTGCAGCGACCTTTCGCTGCAGCAAGCGGCACTTAACATTCCGCATCCCTTACTAGCGTGGGAGCTCAATAGCTGAAACCTTCCCAGGTGCTACTAAGTCCCAGCTAACCACTTACTCTAATAATGTTTTTGCGCCGAACCACTATAGTTTCATTGCAATAATTTTCTTAACCGAAAAATAAAGACGCTGTGTTCTACACGCTACCACTGAGCCAAGATTGCATCATGAATTATATTGACTGTCTTACACGATTATACCTTAATGGTAAGCCTATTGATTTGTCTTTGAACCCAAAACCAAGCTTGGTTTCTACCAATCAGTAAATAAACCCTTTTTGTAAAACTTTAATTAGTTGATAGAGAATCTCTTATTGCTTATCTGGGTAATTACTGCCTGCATTTAAAAGTCTGTCACTAAGCAATCAAAAATTTCAGTAGCTATCATAAGAAACCAATACTTTTTTTGGTTTATAATTTTTTCTTCTACTACATTGATTCAATTAAATAAATAATAATTCCCGATTGCGGTATCGGCATTAACATAAGGGCGTTATACATTTAATTAAAATATAAGTTACGGTATAAATTATTGATCTAATAACTATAACACAAACATTTAAATTATTCGCGAAAAAAGTATTCGGGTTAGACAAGTTATTGGATCGATTTATTATAATTGTCAAGTCACGCTTCGGAAAGCATCGTTCACGCTCCAAATGGCTATTAAATCGAATGTCAAGTGCGTATTAAGAATTTAAATTATACGACATTTTAAATCCTCACCAGCATAAACTTTCTTTTAAACTTTATACAAATCAACGGACACGTCTCGTTGATAACCATCAAAAGCGTTTGTCACTTTGTAGTAATGATATTTTTATTTTATGACATATAATAAACCGACTTAGTAGTGCTACTTTTTTTATATATATGTTTCTCGACAGCTGTTTTTAATTAGAACGTTCTAACTACAAGTTTCATTTACCTAAGTAGAAAATACAGAGCATAACGAAACCTAGAAAGAAAGAAAAATATTTTATAGGCGTACAGAGATGATGTTTAAAATTAAAAAAAAAAAAACCTTTAAAAATGAAAAGCAGATCAGTAACAAAACAAAATCGGACTCAGCGTACTACCACCTGTAATGTTAGTTGTAAAGCGGCGCTTGTTTTCAGCCAGGCGTAAGATTTTCTCGGCAAGCACGTAAGCATGCAAAAGTACAACCATGTTCAATTCGCACTCCAAAATCTTAAGCATGAGATAATAGTCATACGAAAGATAGCGGCCTCTTTACTGCGTAGTAGTGACAACAGCATTTTGAAAATGATTGCTGCCAGACCGAATTGCCCCTTCCAGAGACACACAGACAGTCATAAATCTCAAAAATAAATAATCGGTTTTTAACTAACGATACTAACTAACCTAGTCACGTAAGCACTATTGTTACTAAAACTAAAAAGTTAGTACTAACAAAACTATGGACTGTATGTAGTCTGAAAATAAGGTTTATTTTATTTTTTATTTATTGAATAGTTAAAACATATATGTGTATACGTAAATAAATACTTTAAAGAAACATTAATGAAAATGAAATAAAAATATTGAAAGACTTAGTTATGTCAACTTTAGGCGTCAAATCGATTAATGTGAATAATTTTTCTTACTTACGCCCTTAAAGATGAGATGAAAGGTGTCATCTACTTAGCAATAAAGTTATGTAAGATATTGTCGTGGTACTTGATCATATTTATAGAATATTTGTGTGTGATATATCTAAAATGTGTGAATACTGAGACGAAAGTTGATAGAAAAGCTGATGTTATTATTATACATTATGCTGACGCTTTTATCGTGAGATAAGTTCAAAGAAGAAAAGGGTTATATTCATAATATTTATTCTTGAGATGTAACGATAACTAAGCTGTACAATATAAATAAATAATGATTTTTAATAATAATTACATTAAATAGTTTTTATATTTACGACAGGATATGACAAAAGCTAAGCGTGTATATCGAATGGAGTTTTGGTGTAATTTGGCTTAATTTACCAAATGGGTTCCTTATCATGCAAGTATTAAACTAAATGTCACTACAGTGATTATACAAAAGGGGCCGTTAGTTGATGCAAACGAAATATTAAGCTTAAGGCATAATTATTTAAACGTAAATATTTTAGTTTTGTAAAAGGATTTACTGTAGAGTATTCCAATCGTTGTTTTTGTAAGTATTGAAAGTAATTATAAAAAAACAGGGGTAATTTCATAACTTAATTATTTTAAAGTTGAAATGATTTCAAATTATATTCATAATATATATTTACAAAATAATTAAGCATAATATTATAAATATTCGGAATGTAAAAAAAGAAATTAAAACGATATTCAAAAATACATTCCGGCAATTAATGTGGAATGCAGTTTATGCAGACTCTCCAATGAACCAAACGTGATTATCCACTATACGCGGTTAAGTTGGTTTTTACCTTGAAGATATCGACACTGCAAACGTATTTGAAACGATTCCCCGATATGGATTCGTCAATTGATAAACATTCTTTGAATTAAGATTAAGATCGTTAGCTATAATTTCATTACAATATAGTAATAGACTACTTTTAATTTAGGGTTTTGTATAAATTACAAACAGTGTTCAATATGGTATTATAATTTATTTAATGGTTGAGTTATAGTAAACTAGCTTTAGTCCGCGGCTTTTATAAATTTGACCTATCTCTCAGCACTGCTGCTGTATTTCTGTATTTATTGTTACCCTACGTACCCTTTTCTATACCCCTAATAACATGTCTATAAAATTTCAAGATAATTAGTTATTAATTAGTTGTCAAAACATAAAAATAGACAACAACACATTCACATTTCTAATATTAGTAAGGATTGGCTATTGTGTAAATAGTCTCCATAAATACATATATACAAAAACCATTGTTCATTTCCAGAAGATACCCGGTACAGATGGTGATGTGCTGGAGTGCCACTTTGTGGCAAATTGTAGGGAAATCTTTGTCCGTTAAAAACACTAAGGAAAAACTCCAGCGAAACTGTAAAGACCCGTCGGGTCAAAAGCGTTATAGTTAGTTCGAGAAAAAAAATCACTGAGGTCTGCGTACAGTCATGGTGTTCCAATCTTATGTTTTAAATCTATTATGTATAGTTTCATAAGAAAGTTGTTGACACAATTATTATTTTTTTGTGCAAACAAATAATAACAACTTTGCTTAATTCTAGAAAACGCGGTTCTGGAGATCTGTAGTTCAGGTCTTTGAACCTTTTTCAGACTCCAGATCTAACAATAATTTATACTTTACCTTTACTGTTCTATAAAACAATGTGAGGTGAAATAAATTAATTTATATATATATATATATATAGGAGTAGACATACTTAAAATCGTAGTAAATCATACTGCGAAAATTCTTACGAATTGAAGTCATGGTAGCGTAGACACGCAAAATTGCGCCAAAATGTAAAAAATAAGCGATAAATTCATGATACAAACTGCATTTTAAGCCCAAAGAGTTCCATCGTCAAATTTCGTAATTTGTTTTTAAATATTCTAAATGTAAGTGGCCAGTTCTGGAAATGATTAATGTACTTTATATCATTGTTAGGTATAAATAATTGAAGTAAAGCGAGCCATCAGTTCCCAGTTCCGTAGACTTCAGATTTAACAGGTACTTAAAATTTCATTGGCTAATTTCCAATTTTTACTAATTAATTATTTTTTCTATCAGGGTCATCGGTTCTAAGTTCTAAATTCTAATAAATTAAATATTTTAAATACCTGAGACAATACAATTAATTGTAAACGTAATGACCGATATAGATATCATTGACCTTTGTTAATTGTCAAAGTTTATTGTTAGCATGGCATAGCATACGATAGGAATATTCCATATGCATTAGAAACATAATATTATGATAACTTGTGCGCTGATTTCTGAGAACAAATTCGTATGGAATTAATTACACGTGCCTGATCGAATATCACAAGCCATATTTAGACAAAGAGATCATCGGATCGAGTTGCAACTATGTACTTTCATTTGATACTTGTGATTACAAACGCGGTTGATATCCCATTGTTATACACAATTCTATATCTCGAAGCATATAATATCTACTCAAGGTTTTGTATTTACAAACCAAACGGTCTATTGTGTGGTAAATATAACAATAGTGTAATATGGAATCATGAATATAAAAAATATTGAATGAAAAACATTGAGAGGTGCTAGAAGATATTATATGTTTTACTAGTTATTGCCCGCAGCTCCACATGCTTTTTTTATTATTGTAAATTACTTCTTATAAGATCAACTATCTGTTAGTGAAAGTTCCGTGAAAAATGCTTCAAACGTTTTAGAGATAGTACTACAGACGAAGCCACGGATAACAGCTAGTCTAAAATAAAGTAGCCTATGTCACCCGCTGTAATTTTAACTATCCGTCAGTGAAATTCCTATCAAAATCGGTCCAGCCGTTTCGAAGATTACCCGGAACAAACAGACAGACAGACAAAAATTTTAACAATTGTATTTTTGTTATCAGTATCGTGTATACGTTCATATCCAATCAGTAAAAAGTCGTTATTTTGATATTACATACAGACACTTCATTTTTATTATATGTATAGATAAATGGCAAGTTCAATATATAAATTAAATTAAAATTCTAGATACCGACAACAACGCTATCGAATCCGACCACAGCTAAGAATTATCCAGCTGACTCGTACTTATTTTTAGTAATAATGGGCGGCACAAGAAAAGAAGTCAACAAAAGCAGTAAACCTTTTTTGGAGAAGTATTGCGAACTCACACACAACAGTTCAATACGTTTTTCTCCTGTTTCCCAAACGGTTTTTTTTTTGTATTACTTGGTTAGTGCCTATTGACGAGCTTTAGATAAAATAAAATTGAAAAGTTTTTTTTCATATCATCGACAAATCTAAAACTATTCAAGAGTCTCTTTCGTTATACTTGACGCTCCTTACGTCTATTAATCTACCATAGTTAGACACTATATGGTATAAGAAACCGCAATAATATTGTAGCTTAAATAAATCATGAATTATAGCCAAGTTTCGATCACTGGACAGCCTCTAGTATCAATAAAACGATTATTTATTAGGTAACGGGCCTAAGAATTATTATAAAAAAAAAAACAAATACAGTACTATCATATAATTTATTTTTATGCAAAAGTATAGTGTATATTCATAAAAAGTAAAGAAATAGATACGTTATTATAAAGTACGGTTGGCAACTCTAACCACTATCCCGCTCAGCGTATAAATATTGCCATTAAATTGTTACAATGCAACTAGCCTGCTGGATACATTTCCTTGACAACAAACTGTATGTTATCCGCTACCTATAATCTAAAAACGTTTAAGATATAACACTATAAAATTCAAATTCAATCGTACATTTTATAATATGATAAATATAACATAAATTGCCGGAGAAATTGATCATATTTATGTACATAACACAATGCTATATTTGTTAGATAAGTTAATAGGAAGTAGAATTATGAAGATTTCGTTTTTGATTAATTTTTATCTGACAACATTTTATTACGAAGGGATTTATTTATAGTATATATAGATATATTTATAGTACAAGTAAAAGTGTATCTTTATTCCAAATGTAGTTCTTAATAATGTTAATTGTAAAATATAGATCTACGCCATCTTAACTGGTCTTTGAAAATTACTTGTCCGTTTCCATCACACTGTAAATACCTATAATCCATGTTACTAAGCCCCAAGTTTTCCCAGTGTCTCACACACGGAGGTCAGCGGCAAAACTCGAGTGCCTGTCAAAGGTTTAAAAAAATATTATGTCTGCAGTACATATCATATGTAATTATAAACTTGTTTTAAATAAACAGTACGAATTTCGACCTTGTAGTTTAGACTTGCCCTTTTATTAATATTTTTAATTATTAACTTCCGCCGTGATAAGACCAGAACTACGGAAAACGTTGTTTACTTGGTAACTGGTTTCTTGTTATTTATATTCAACGTGTATTATATTTACATAACTATAATATTAAGATTAAGGTAAGAATGACTGAATAAAATCTACGTTTACTTTAACATCATCTTAACTCAATAGTTGATTCATTATAAGTTTAGGAAATAAGTAATAAAATAATGATGTAAAATTGATGAATTACCATCTATAATTATTAATTTTAATACATCATTTCGTCGTGGTTTGAATTTTACTCTTACGGTTATATTAAGAAGTAATAATAATTAAATGTCAGCCTGTACAAGTATCGTCACTACTGAACCTCTTTCTGAAAGATGACACAGGCATAACCAGCACGCTAGTTCAGATCGTAATTTTAAACACCGAGAAATTCAGAGTTCCTCCTAATGTGCTTTTCCTTTATTATCAGCCTATAATATTACAAATTTAAATGTAAAATGTATGCAACTTCCGAAAAAATCTTTAGTATAAGTTCGTGAATCTATAGTTCACGAGTCAAACCACTCGAACACTACGATTTTTTATGTTTCATAAAATAATGATCATACATAAATTATATAATAACATTTCTTCATTTCGATAATGCCTTCGCGATATGTGTCTTCTTCTTCTTCTTCTTGTTTTGGCACTGTAGAAGCACTTGCCAGTGTCAATGTTTTGTTTCAAGTAAGTGTCTTGTGATAATTATAATGTTCTAACAAGATGGTGGTTTCCTTCTTAGAACTTTCCATGGAATTTTGGTGGCATCTCAGAATGCATGCTCCGTGGTATTATTTCCCATCCACTTCACTTGTGCATAATAACTGAACTATATTACGCAAAACACCACCAATATTACAAAATATAGAGTCTAATAACACAAGATTATGAATAAAATATAAAAAACACTACATGACAGACTAAGATCCCGCCAAAAACTCTCGATATGTGCCCAAAACGTAGCAAAATCGTGTATGTATAGGCCACGAGCCGCAAAAGTTACAAAAATTCTCATTGTCACCTGTCACCTAACTAACGTACAAAATTACAAACGCACAGAAAATATATTCGGAACATGATATTTTTTATCGAAGTAACTGTGTGCTTTAAACATGGCGGTCGGCCGCTGGCGCCATTCAGTACACCCGCAACCGGTGACGGAGGCACGCGTCAACGCTTTCGATTATATTTTGCCGATCAAAAAAAAAAAAAATTATATATATATACATATAAAATATCAGTGCGATAGTATTTTATTTCCAGTTCTTAAGGCCTGTCGTGTTTTATAAAAATAATAAATAGTGAGTGTAAACGCTGACACGTGGATATTAAATAAGCCGGCGCTACGGTCATTCCAAATTAATTCGAATTGGTCAAGGTCCGTACGAGAAATTGCCGTATCGGTGCTGAATTTTAGCGCTTTCGTCGAAGGAGGATCACGTGTACAACGGGTGAGTGACACCTAGTATAGGCTCTTGGTCTAGTCGCAGCTTTATTTTTACATACTGTACGCGCGGGATGCGCATCGGCGCGCAACTATTTTTGGTTCACAGAACGTTCAAACGCCTTCAAACTAAACCACATTCTCATGTTACAAAATATTAGAAAGTTGTAAAGAAGAAAATTCAGACGGACCGTCACGTTTTTGATGTAAAACTATTTTATAAGACGCGAGTCGTAAACTGTACGTACGATCGTTCACGAATTCGAATATGCATAAATTATGAATAAACGTGCACCGTTTCATATTACGTCATTGTGATACCGTCTGTCTATTGTATTCACTAAATATGATAATTATCCATTGTATGCGCGATATTACAAACATATTGAAATAGTAATGTAGCAAGAAGTCAAATACTTATCATTAATTTCCTTCCGCTGTGGGTTTGGTCGACGTTGCGTTAACTTTGATAAAACATGCCATATCTAATTTAACGGGGCATAGTATTGACAAACGGACTACATGCTCGGTCGTGAGACTCCCGCGTTTATATACATACATACACATCGCCTCTACAAACCGCCTCATATTTATTGAGAAATTTAAATACGCGTTTGGATTTTACTACTAACAATACTATTGAATATTGAGATAATGATTGCGTATAATTCTCAGTATTGCAATATCGAGGCCGAATACTAAGGATACCAAAGTATTTTCTGAAAAAAAACAACAATTATTATATATTTACAATAACAACTATATAAACCTTACATAAGTGCTAGAGTAGAATAGGTTAGAGTAGTCTGTATGCGACTGGATCGCGCTGACTGCCACTAGTCCAATCTCTTGATGGTAGCCGTTATTTTTGGATCGCACTGTTACTCACCATCAGGTGCAGTGCCGTTAATATTTCGTGCTAAAATAAAAATTGTCACAAATATCAAAACGATATATATAAAATAAGATTCACCCCCGGATACTATGAAACACGGGGGTAATTTTGTTCCCTTTCGAATATGCCCTCGGTTGAGACAGGCACAATACTCGTACATAAATCGTGTGTCAGTCAATCTGTCATTTACGATCGATAACAGTGAAAGGCATCGAATATGTTGTTTTCTAATGCAGTTAAGAATTTATGTTCTGTGTATAATTATTGACATATAAATAAAACGTAAACATAACATTCAGAATTAGATGGATTATTACAATAGTTGTAGCATTAGAAATTTAACCGACTTCGTAAAGAAATATGTCCTTTAAGAGTTAGGTCAAGTTATTAACAATGGAAACCATAACGAAAAACCAATTTCCACTGAGTTTTTGTCGGGAACAAAGTAATCGAAACCATTACATTCATTGATCAAAAACAACTCTTATTTTTCAATTAATTACCAATGGGTTTTAAATTCGTCATCTGATTTTGATTCAAGAGGAAAATGTTTAATAGATCTAAATAAGTTAAAAAAATCAATAATCAAATCAGAAAATTACATTAAAGATATGTTGTAATTTTTTTTTATATAAAATTACATAGATATAGGCAAGCAATTTTTTCTGATATTTTTTTTGATATTCAAAATTTTGTGATAAGTTCTTTAACAGATTAAAAGAAGGCCTTTATTATTATTATTTAACCAATACATTCTGCTGCTGTAAACACGCTACTGTACTGTAAACAAATGTAATTTACAGTTAAACGCCTTAGTATTGTATGTATATATGACAATTGATATCTAAAAGTGGTCCAAACACGTGTTACTATCATTCAAGCATTATAGTATCTTATATAAGCTTTCATATATCTCGATGGGTAGACATACATTTCACGATAATGTTTGTTTGAAAAAGACCTCACTTGTATATTTAATCCCCTGTGCAAACGAAGTATATATATATCAAAACATTAAAATACACTATATATACTACTAACTGATACCCGCGACTACGTCTGCAGTGTTTATTATTTTGGTAATATATTTTAAATGCAGAGGGAAAAAAAAACAAAATAAATGAAGAGCAAAAATATACTTTGGTCTGATAACTTGTTTATAAACAATATTATTTGTCTATTCCCCTATCCCACGCATGCGCAATGCACCACTTGCCCCACCTCGCACATCGTGAAACATAGTGCTTATAAAATCACAGTTTCTTAAAACACTATTAATTTTATATTAAATAAAATAATTAAGATATATTATTTGATAAGAGCCAAATGTTTAAGAAGTAAATATAAAATTTGTTGAAAATCCATCGAATAGTTTTTAGTGATACGCGTATAACGACAGACCTCTATTATTATATTTATTTAGGATTTGTCATATCCAAGTATATCTCCATGGACAAGTTTTGTATGTTATCTATTTTACTAAATTTGTCAACAGGTGGCGTTTTAACACATCAACTTATGTACCGTTCAACCAATAGTCATACAAATCAGTATGCCTAGTTATTTAGATATGGATAACCTTTACAGAAAATTCACTTTATTATAATTGAGATATTTATTATAAAATAACAAAACAAGCGTGTACGGAACCACAAGCACAATTACTTAATGATAAAGTTTATAGAAAACTGTTCTAGAAATTCATTAAATTGTATTTGAAACCTTTGTAATGGCGTTGATTAATATTAATGATTGATTGAATATATCAGTCCAAATCTAAACATGTTTTATACGCGACCAATGAAATTAATGATACTTAATTAGCAGAGCTATATGCAACAGTATATATATGATCCCTCATTGTGAACGTAGCTTTAATAAATATATAGCTATTTTATATTGTGGATGTTTCGCCATGAAGCAGGGTGCAGAAGAGATCCTTGATTTGGGTCATGACATCTTTAATGTTTCTTATTATTATCGTAATAATTACTAATTAAAATATTTTAAATTAGTTTAAAAACTCGTTTATTTAAATTACCATAATAAATTGCGTTTCAGCACTGTCGTCTAATTACGTTATCTATATTAACCGGTTTTGAATTCTGTTTTGTAAATACGTTTACAAATGTTAATAGTTCAATGATTTTTTTTTTATTGTTTAATGACTTTTAAGTCGCACGTGTTACATTCTAAACTAAATTTGGGGGCGGCATTTTAGCGGCCAAACCGTAATATGGGTATACAGTTAACAATTTCTAAGTGCAGATATTTTATGAATAAAGTGTACTGTTCCTTACTGCTTTATTTTCAACTAGTTGATACCCGTGTCTTTACCTCTGTTGTTCATTATCTTAATAATATATGTTACGTACAGAAGAAAAAACATGAAAAAACTGAAAGCAAAAATATATTTTTGCTTACATTATGTTTTGTCATTTGTAATGCTTATAAAAATCACAATTTCCTAAAATTATAATAATGTGTACAGTCACCGAAAATATTGCGATATTTTTTTTAATATAAGTACCAACTATCTAAGAATTAAAATTAAAATTTTGATCCAAGTCTATGCAGTAGTTTTGTTTGATGCGCACACAACGCCATAGTTCTATAATTTCTATTAAATCGATTACATATTATGTGACCGTTATGTGTGATTTTTATTGAAATTAAAAAATATTAGTTTTTATTTATTGGCAATTTGTCTTTTTGTCCCAGCCGGCGCGCGGCTCGACGGCTAACGTGGGCGCTGTTATAGAGAATATAAAGGGAATTAAATCCAGTTCTAAAATATTATTACTATGGTAATTTTCGCATGACTGAACGTCATCACCGTGAATTCTGCAGTGGAATCGAACCTGATTGTGTAACCTTAAAAACATCGGAATGCGTTTATTGTAAAAGTACATTGTTAAATACAAAAGTAGGGAAGCAGACGGCAATTGTTTAAATCTGTGAACGGTCAACGAACTCCGAATGAGATTATCGGTGAAAGTGTAAACTTCATTGTTATGGATGTCGGGTAGAACTCAACTTCGCTAGAGCGAAGCTTCAGCCGTAACTTTGTACATTGCAGCAACGGTATTTTGCAGTCTATCTAGTCTAGAATTTTCAGTTTAAGCGTCTATATGACTCCTGAATCACACTAATACTCAACATTACGCTAATAGTGACGCATACATTTATTCGTTTCTTAAAGAATACCTTAAATAAATGGATTATAAATATTAAAATATTAAATAAATAAATACACTTAGTAAATAAAACTAGACAAATAAAAAAAACTGGAGTATAGTTGATTGAACTTCTTTATTTTAACAAACAATAATTGAAAATACACTAACTAGTGGTGAAGATTTAAAATTAATTGTTACAAAAACAAGATTGTCTTTTGTTGCTCTATATCACATCTCAACACATTAAATTCCCACCGCTGGACAAATCTCTTGCATCTCTTCAATCATAGATAATAATAATGTTAAAATATGTCGTAAATTTTATTAGTTAACCTATCTAACAATGATTGCTGGCTTAGCTCTACTTACGGCATTGAGCTTTTACCATTCCCCTTCCAAGGAATAAATATCCTTTACGCGTGCATATGATAAACATAACAATATAACGTAATAATATATCTCCTTCTCGTCCTTATCTTTCCTCTTTCACACTCCTCTATCAACGGTTAGTTTGTTAGTATTCACACGTTTTATACCCATATCATTCTTCCCGGAATCCATTCATACCTTCTTAAGCCTTTCTCGATACCTATATTTGTCTAACTTCATACTAAAGACTTTTTAAATTATATGTTTTTCATCTTTCTTAATCACATATATATCTCCGTATTACCTTAACTTATTACTCCTTACAATGACGTCACCAATATCTTATAAGACTAGTATATGATGCAACTAGTAAAAGAAGAATTCGAATATAAATAAACGCAAAAAAAACACTACATTTTAAAATCAAAATGGAGGAAATAGAAAAAGTACTTAAGAAAACTTGTGTTAATATTGTTAATGGCAATTTGATAAAAAAATAACGAATAACGATACAGTGAGTTTATTATGTGCGCCGGAGGCCCACATATATTAAAAGCCCGGCAACGCACTTGCGACTCCCTTGGTGTTGCTAGTGTCTATGGACGGCGGTGATCACTTATCATCAGGTGACCCATCTGTTCGTTTGCCCACTATAATATAAAAAAAAAAAATTGAAGTCATGCTATAGTTTTTAAAGGGGCAGTACTCTTATATCATCTCATGTTTTTTTGTATACACGAGCTTCAAATGGATTAACTCGTGGGCGGCATTCAAGTTGTCGCGCCTCATTATTGACGATGGAAAATTACAACACTTAATACTCTGTATCAGATTGCATAAACGAATGAAACTAGACACGAAATGAATATGCACATAAGTTTATTTTCATTAATATTGAATTAACATAACGACAACAAAAAAGGTTTATATATGACAAATTATGTTTTTAAGTTTGAGTGTACTTAATGTTGTTAGTTACCTAATTGTATCTTTAATCAAGTTATAATTGGATCTATATGCAGGAATTGCCTTAAAAGTGCAAATAATACCATTAACTCTTCTTAAACACGGTAGTACCACCCTTTCACAGAAAACCGACGTGAAGTAACAGTGGTTGCACTGTTGCGTTTCTTTCGGCCAGTGAGAGCGCCGGAGGCCCACATATTTAAAAGGCCGGCAACGCACTTGCGACTCCCCTGGTGTTGCTAGTGTCTATGAGACGGCGGTGATCACTTACCATCAGGTGACTCACCTGTTCGTTTGCCCCTATAATATATATATATAAAAAAAAAAAACATGTAGTCTAATTACTTACGCTTCAAAAATACTTCCAAAAGTATTTGTTAACTGTATAATACATGTGAATTATAGGTTAACTATGCGCTTCTACTTAAGACCGTGGTAAGTAAGTTTACAGATAGGCCAACTTGTTTATTTATAAAAATCAATCATCATATTGTCATGTGGGTGCTTGCTACAAGTCGTATTCATAAGACGAGAGCAAGTAGACCTTGAGACGAAAAATAAAACTTGTTTCCAGTGAGCGTACTAAACACGTTGACTTGGATCGATTCTGCGCGATATATTTCTACATGTGAACATTATTCTTCTAGTGATAACAGTAGATATTTTAATATGGAATGTATTCTCATTAGCTGGTTCTCGTGCACGTGTTTTGATGGGAACGATGTGTTTAACGAAGTCTAGATTTATTGTAGACCGTATAAAATATTGTTTTAGCTATAGTTTAGTTATTACTGCTTAAACCCAATAAACAATTTTAGTGACTTTGAAAACCTCTATTCAGTTGTGCTATTATTACGAGGAACACTCTATTAACATATGACTTAAGTACATAACATTCTAAAAATCTCTATTGGTTTAAAGTATTTACATTCGGAACAGATGCTCAATTTATTTACGATTTTTTTTATATTATTTATAAAAAAAATAATTCCAAAATGTTCTAGAAAAACCTGTATTTATATAACATGTTTATTCAATACAATATACATTCTTGACTAACAAAAGGGTTTTCTGGGTTGTGTATCAGTCGAGTATCACGTGCTCTCCACGTGTTAGTGAACGAAACATTTGAAATATAACCTATAAAAAAAATATTGGCGTTATACACATGCGTGGCTTTTTTATGATTTTTTCCTGTTGTTAATCCCCTAAGACTTATACGTTGTTTTAAAATACACTTTTTGAAGGTTCTCCAATTATGATTACAGCTGATAAATGAATTGAAAGGCATACATAATATATAATGTTCGTCAATTTGTTTCAATTTCAATGTGGAATTTGTAATCGACGACGATATATTATGGTTTCAATTGTTTCGCTACACTATTATATAAGACTTACACTCTGCTATTAAATGACCTAGCTGAAGGTAAGGTTTTCGAATATTGGAATAAAATTATTCTTAGAAGTAAAAGAACGTCATACTTAAATTAATATTAGCGTGTATCAAATCATATTTATTTAGAAGGTTTACGTAAAGCACCCATAAACTTCTTGAAAAATTTACAACAAATTTGATTGTACATAAATAAAAACGATTCTAAATACATTAGCCAAAATATATTCATCTTAACGACAATGAGCTGAAGTGGAATTGGTAACACGATAACATACATGACACAGCTATTTTACCAAAAATATGAGCAAGTATTGGAGTTTTAGTGTATCAGTGAAGTTTAAAAGGATGTACAGATTTTTTTGGAACTCGTTATATAAGTAACATGTAACACGTCCATTATGGGATGCTTTCAAGTGGTAGGTACATAAGTTTTGTACAAAAACTTTTTTTTTTTTTTTTTAATGTAGCCTTAGCCATAATTGTCAAAACCCAAATATATGTACATGGTCATGTGGTACGTATGTGTGCCCCACCAACGTTTACATGTTGGATAGATCAACTCGTAAGGCTAGTTTAGTTCGTTAAATAGCCCAACTCGAAGTCCGGTCACTTTGGTACCCTCGCGCTGGTTCCCATTTCAGTTGACTGCCTTAAGAGCTCGCTCCAAAACCCGGTGAATCTGTTGAGGTCTAACAGGACAACAGCATGTAGTTAGTTCGAAAAAACTAGTCGAGGCAGTCATAAGGACTGCCGGCATAAATGGCAACTCATAACAATGGAATAACTGTGTTCTTTTTTGCATTTTTAAATTAATTATAGTCTGTACTATTTAAATTTCATAATTTGTTAATTGATATTATTAACATTATTCTGGTTATCACATGTACTGGCACTCCGAGTAATAATTATATAGATTTTTATAAAGTCTACTCTGTCTATTGATTTATCAAATATATGATGGGATGCACAAGTTCACGGGCCGATATACCACGCTTCGCTAGTTTGGCGCAAGCCCATTACGGCACGAATATGTCGAGGTCATCGGTGACGCGAACCCATAAGTTTTCCCCTACTATAAATCGCCAAACGTGGTTAAAGAGGTTTTCACTTCAAAAATACATTCAAGAAATAATTATTAAAGTTCAATTTACGCACAAGAAACGAACTGGTAAAATCCAGTACGGACTATACAAGTAAGAATTGATTTTCCTTAAACTTTGGTCTAACTATATTTCGTTTTCCGAATACAAAAACAAATATTATACTACATAAATAAACCGATATAACTTACATGAGGTAATGAGATTATTTTCCTCATAGTAAACGCTTTACGTATGTGTAGTGTAAACCCATAACTTTGAGCGCGTGAACTGCTCAGACAGTGACGTGACACAGAAAGATAAACTAAATTCTTCAAACGATGAACTGTCCGCAACAGTTCGAGTTATTTTACTAAATAGATAACAATCACATCGCAGATTGCAAGTCTTATAATTATTTGAACAACACTAAATATTAAGATTATTTACTTAATTTATTGAAGGCCTGAACAAACCTATTAACTTTTTCGTATTGCGTCGATTTTTTTAAATATATCTTTATCTGTAACCATTCGTAAGATTAATTATAGATATTATACCTGCCACAGAGTACATCGGATGTTATATTTATACATATGCACTTGAGCTTTTAATAAGAGTAGATAGATTAAGCGTTTTAAAAAATAAAAAAATGGCAGAGTCAATCGCATTCAAAACTAAGTAAACTAGAAGCAGCTAAGAAAAATTCTGCACCAAATGATCATAATCCTATAACTATAAAAGAACTGTTTTATTAAATTATATAATTTACTTAAAAAATCATTAATCATATCGATAGATGTATATTTTGTAAGCGGGATTTCAGATGTAGTAGCATTGTAATGTGATTTCTCAATAAATTCTACTCAATAGAAAAAAGGTTTAAATTAATTCGGTAAATTTTGCTTTTATAATAATACTTCTATGGCAATTCCGTCTTATATTGCATCAGTATCTTATCCACTGATATACCGGCTGCTTATATTTAGTGACTGGTGCGACGAAGGTCAATGTGAAGTAATCTTATTTCTAATTTCAGTGAGGCATTACTCATTATTCAATGCGGGGGTTAAAATTTTAGATAAGTGATCTCATTATTGTACTTACCAAATAAATCTGGCGTGAGTCTGTTCAATATATATCAACAATATATTAAAATCTCTTACAAGTGTTACGACTGGAGGACAGAGGAACATTGTTTTCAATTTTATAGCCTTCATTCACTGCTTCGGGCTTGTATTATTTGGCTTTAAATGATCTTCTAAACTAACAGTCAAGTAAAGGGGCGAAGTTATTACCATTTTATGGACTCATCGTAAGAGGACAAGATGCGTAGTACTATAAGATGAAGAGCCCGAGCCTTCTCACCTGTCTTGCCAAGTTTCTTAAGAAGAAGCTTCTCAAGGTCCCCTTTATTATATCCAAAAATATATAGTTGTGCTTAAGAGGTCAATACACTTCATATTAGTTTCTGTAACACACGTTTACGTTTTCATGATTGAAAATAAAGATTGTACGTCTAAAAACCTTTTACTATTCAAGGTTTTACTCATCGTTCAGTGAGTCGTGTAATTTGACTTAGTTAACATGCAATACGATATAAAACCGTCTCTTTGTAATTGTTTATTAACTTTATTCGATAGCGGTTATGGCGTTAGCTGTATAGACAGAGATATTTCTTTATAGCGGCTTATTATTTGGAGAAAAATATATTTTTTTTATCAGCAACACTTGAATATTATTTTAATTATTTTTCCTTAAACAAATTGATTGAATTACTACGTAACGATTTTTGAGATTACAATCATGAAGAAACAATATACGAAGTTGTATACCGTGTAGTATAAATTATTCTGTGTATAAATAAATACATCTACAATATATATGTATATCCGGATATGCGGTATAAACGTATATGTGAGTAACAAGGAAGTGAAACCGGAACCGAACTGCGCCAACATTTTTGGTAACAAATCAATATAGAATTTTGCTTATATCTACACATATACTAATATTGCTCAAAATATTGTTCGTTCGCTTGAAATCAGTGATTCACAAAGTAGTCCAGGAGGACCCCCAGGTTCCACGAGAGACTCGATGGGGGTGCACAATTAGTAAGCGGGGGTCTATGAAAATTGGTATTTTTTCGATAGTGTGAAGAACCAACAATGTTGGCTTGACTTTATATGGTAGTATTGAACATACAGGGGGTCCACTGGAACCAAAAAAAAATTGAAAGGGGTTTATGAGAAAAAAAGTTTGGGAACCTTTGGTTTAAATGATAATATACAATTAACAAAAAAATTACATTTTACAATTAACTATAAAAACAATACCAAATCCTCCCTTTCTAGTACAACCACGTAATAAAATAAAATGGCGACTGAACAAAGGTCTTGTCACTTACTCGCTCACTTTTTTGTCTGCAGGTTTTAATTAATTTTTTTACTTCTTCGTACAACTATTCAAACATTCTCTTTAATATAAAACTTGTAATGACAATTTCAAACACAACAAAAACGGAATTAGCCAAATAAGTGGAGCCGTTCTGAAGTGATGCGCTTATATACTGTCGGCAAATTGGTTTTTATTTACTTAGATTTATTTATTCAAGAAGGAAGGATCCTTACGAATGGAAGAACAAAATAAACGATGGGACGTTTTACGTGGCACCAAGAGGATGAATAGTCCATCAGATGAGATCCCAGCGTTACCGAAAAGAGCTGAACTGTGAATGCCTCTGTCAACGAGGTACCATGCCTCGTAGTTCTGTTTCGGGCGATCTAGACTCGCTCCCTATACGTACTTTATGTAAGCTTACCTAATTACGTTGGAAGTAATGCAAACATTTAAAAACTAAACGCTTGTTAAATAGCGTTGCACAACTAGTATAAATTTACGTTTCTAGGAAGTGGCTTGTAGACTTTTTTTTCCATAAAATTCACAACTCCGACATACCTCTCAGGTGGTAATTATAGTCTGCATTCCGAATAAAACTGTCTATACCTACATAGACGAGTGCAGCTGTACAATTTTAAATGTCAATAAAATGTTACAGTCAAATAATATATATTAACTTATTATCTTGACCCGCATTTTTCTTCAGCTGGTATATATGATTAGTACGTAATACATGTGTTACATAATGTATTCTGTATTTACATCATGTTGGTAAACAGAAATACGTCAATATTTTCAGTAACATTGAGAGTTATGTACAATTGTAAAGTGTACTATTTCCAATGAGTACAGTTCTCGCCCAATTTTTTTCACCGCTCTGTATATAGCCGTATGTTAGAACTTGTGCATAATATAGTAAAAAAATTCATACGAAAGAAAGTTAATATATAACAATAGGTATCTAAAATTGGCATTTGTTTACCTGTGAACTGTAATAAAATCTTCCTAGGAACAAGTATATATAAAAGACAGCATTTGATATTAGGTTTTATAGCAAAATTCCAAAGCACATTACCGATTTGCCGGATATTAATTTAAAGCACCATTTCAAGCAGGTTTTAATGTCTAAAGATTATTACAGGGTGGATTAATATGTGAACGATGGTGACGTCTGAAAGTGACGCCCTCTCTGTGCATCTACTAAAACCGAATGTAATTATTTGTACCTATGTTTATAACTATGTTTTAAATATATGAGTTATAATATGTTTCATGAAAAGATAAACCAGATCAAGTTTCTTGCCGGTTTTTGTCGATGACTGGGTTGTTTTCCGAACCATTGTTAACTTTGACGTTCATAAGCGCCTTCTCAGGGCCGAAACTGGATAAAAATATTATTTAATACTTTTGATTTTTTTTTTAATACTATTCGTGCATTATATGAATTTACCATTTGAATCAATTTGTTAGACATTTCTAATGTCGTCGACTGTGAGTACATATCTCATGCAGCCTACGAATTCTAAGAACGTCAGGTGTAAGTGGGGTGGGCAATTCAGAAAGGCATCTGTTGAAAAAAAAACGAATATATATATAATTATTATGGAATAATTTTTACACTATCAATTAGATTAAAATATCATACTACATTTCCTAGGTATTAAGCAGTAATGATAAAATTTTACGGAGCGATTTAAAATCCGTAAAATCGGTAGAAGTATAATGCTACTGATAAAACTGCAATTGAAAAATATAAGACAGTCTATAATTAATTCAGATAAAATAGTAATTCCCATGAAACCATTTTCATGAGAACGAATACACAGGCCCCACTTAATTATAAATAATTTGATAACATTTCATTATAAACAATTGCTATGTGGTACGATGATTTGTACCTACTATTCGTGTAGCTAGTGCATCGCCATTGATATTTTTATACTATAGTTGAAATTGAAAATATATTCCTTATACGATTTTAAAACGAAATTATAAATTTTCTAGTCCATGTTATTTGTAAAACATTCACACAGGTTTTCGTCGAACGTCGATTAATAATTATTCTAAACACATCGACCGTGACATTAGTCAACTCATTTCGATTGTTACTATTCTAACAACCAGAAACTAAGCCTGTTTTAAATAAAAAATATATTTTAGTTTTAAAGCCTATTATTTAAATATAGAAGCGAGTTTGCCAATAGTTGAAAATAATTAATGAAATCAGTTAAAATTAAATGTGAATAATTTTACTAGATCCTTGATGATTTATGGAATGTTTTATATTATAGAGGCCCAAATACTGGACGAAGGCTTGGTTTTATACAATTAATAATTGCAATAGTTGAAAATAATTAATGAAATCATTTAAAATTATAAATGGATAATTTTAATAGCTTGTTAATAATTCATAATTTTAGAGGCCCTAAATACTGGCCTAAGTCTTGGGCTTATAAAAGCTTACCATTGGGTATTTAAACATAATAAATACAATTTAAATTTTATATTCAATCAAAATTCCGTACATTACTGTTCCACGACCTTGAGGGACATCTATAAATGCGCATAAATTTATGTATTACCGCTACACATTTGTGTCTAGACTGCCAATGATACTAATAAGTTATTGACAATCAAACATCATTTTCTCTCGTGTAATATATTAGAATATAAACGCATGTTTAAAAAAGGCAATAAATGTTCTCACTCACACTAGTATGTTTTAATCGGCACATGAACAGGTTTTAACTTGTTTTTTCGTGTGTACCTAATTTATAGCGGAATCGAATTTTAAAATTTTTAATAAGTTATACACATTTTTATTTTACTTAAATTAAAATTAAATATATATTTGTAAAATGGTTTTAGTAAAAACGATGTAATTTATTTTGTGAATACATATTAAACTATCAAGTAATTATAAATATTCAAACATACATTTTCAAAACCGGCTATAGAATTCTGGACTGTTCTACACGAGGCATACTTTAATGATATTAATCACAACAAAAAAAAAAAAAAACGTAAAGCTACTAACGGACCCGCCGCGTCGACGTTAAACAGCAATACATTAGTTACAAACCGTCATGGAAAATTTTCGGATTTCATAAAAACTTATCAAGAAAAAAACAAGCGCCGCCCGTCTCCCATTCACAACTTTGAAATATCGAGGCAAAAAAAAAATGTCTAACATCTCGCCGCAAGGGTACTACTACTTGGAAGTGTGAATGTGATACAAAATACGTTCGGAGATGAAAGGTTTTTTTTGTGTCTAATTTATGAAACGTACTTTAAACTATATTATTATATAGATAGAAGGATGTTTTAAAGAAAGTCATCTTGTAAGTTCTTGATAAGTATAAGTGTTCATATCTTATATAGATTTTCATTCGTTCTTGTGTAGTAGTACAAGACGTATTTAATATTGCAATGAAATTCGTCTCAAATAGATTTGTAACTGTCGTAGTCCGGTACTCTATGTGACACTATTTCCTTGGTTATCCTTACGTTCTGTTATTAGACTTAAATAAATTAAGATTTATTTTACAAATAATCATGGTATATTAAATAAATTAAAAAAAAAAAACTAAATACTATATTAACGTTGTGTGAAAAGCAAATACTCGTAGACATCACGATAACAGTGATCATAACGTTTAAGTGTTCAAATTGTGACGATAATTAACGTTTACATAAGATATCAACAAAACAATTAACATACACGTATATGGTTGGTTAAAATTTAAGCAATATAATGTGTAAAATCTACTTATACTATACCTATTATAACAAACATTATTGGCTACTTTTGCAACAAATTTGTCTATTCACTCATTATATAGTATATCGTATGTGGTCAAAACAGGCGCACCAGATTATTAAGACACACACGATGTACATAAATATATTTTCGTTCAATAGACATTTTCGCTACTACTAATAGTGCTTATTGTGTATTTGACATTTCAATATTAACTATATTGATTGAATCCTATTTACCTTCTCATTAGCGGGCTTAATTTTATTTTTTTTGTAAATTTTAATCACGACTGTTAGATCGAGTAACAACATTTAATTGATATAATATTAATCACGCTGTATACGTATTACTTATTAGAGAAAAAAAAGGAAAAAATATTCTTCTTTTCAAAGTCAAGAGATATTAAACAAAAAATGTATCAGCTTTGAGTTTCGCGTACCTCGCGTTCATTTCCCATATCTATAATCTAGAGAATAATCCTACCTATTCATAGATAACTGGTCACTATCAAGAGAAGCTGGGCATAATCCGTATGGGATCATATCGGAGTTATACACTCTTGTATACTTGAAACTGTCGGAAGATTATTATCAAATTTGTGATAAGCCTAGATATAGTCATACTTTTATAAAACAAATTAAGATATCTCATGTAGACATACCTTCACGTTTTTTTTTAAATCAGCCGCTATCAAATAAAATATCTGTATTAAACAACCCTGAGTATTGTACTTAAAGAAATGAGATTTTTTATACTTGTATGGCGACAAAATTTCAATTCGAAATGGGTAGTCAACCTGGCCGACGTCAGATAATGGACAAACACCATACTATGGTTTTATCTCAACCTTTACTTGTTGTATGCCAAGTCAATCTACGGAGTGTCCGAACCCACCATCATTGCGCCATTGTTCCATCAAAAATACTACACAAATAAAAGAGCGTCGTGGAACACTCGGTTGGAACGAAGTTCTTTTCGTAGCTTATTATTATTGATAAACGTATTATACATATATTTATTGATTAACAAATACAAATAAATTAATGACTGGCGTATGAGAGCCTTTAAATAAAACGCAGAAATAACTAATTTAGTGAAGGAATGGTAGCAATTTACATAATTAATATATTTTTTCGAATTGTGAAATTAAACGTTTTATTGTACGTCATTCAATTCATCTAATTCACTATAAAAATCATCAGACAAACATAAGTATAAGTACACAATACGCTACGAAGCAGTTGACACGTATGCCGTGTACAAACCATACCTGCGCAGGCGGGACCCGGTGCGAACTTGTTGGTTGCTTTGAACCAATAAACGCGCAGAAAACGGTCACGACGGAAAATCTTACACTATTTTTGACTAATCCCCATTCGTATCGTGCGATAAGGAACTACCTTCCAATAAAAATTACATACATACAAGACATACCAACAAATATTCAATATTACACATAAACTATTACAAAAAAACGTAATACATAAATGGTGTATGGAGTTAAACATGTCCTTGTATCAGCAGTAAGGCTGAACGCGCAAGCATTGCAGATGTGATATTCTGACAGGATCTGTATCACGGTTGAATCGACACTATATATAATTTTTGTTTAAATCAAAATGGGCCTTAGTTTAATTATCTACAAATTAAAATGGAAACTAATAAACAGCAAATAATTAAACAATCTGATTCCCATGTATTGTTATGATTTTGATATTCCGGAGTACATATACAAAATGGTATAAATTTATATATCTTATTACAGTCGGAACAAGATCAATTTCTCTGGCTCCCCTCTCAAAGTGGAAGTGTAACCGAGTCCGGTCACGTGAGGGCAATACAATTTCAAATCGTTCTGACGATATTCACTATTCCGATTGGCTTGAATATTATAACAAGCAAATGGAATAAAATAACACAACGACTTATTTGTGTACACAGATCGTGCAGTGTATTATGACAACTATGGCGCGTCTTACAAACACTGACGTAAGAAAAACAATTTACGCTTTAAAAAAATTATTGACTTGATACCTGCTTTTTTTGAAACGCGATCGTTTGACTATTTTCATATTATACTTCTATTTAAACTTCGTCTAATTAGTCTCTAAGATGAAAAAATCAGCCAAATGCGAATCAGGCTCGTGTGTACCAAGGATTTTGTTTCATCACAAATTATATTCATGTTGTATATATTTTCTAAAAAATATATTATCCTGTTTTTAAATTTTGGATTTTTAATGTCTGTCTTATGTACAGTCATACTTGGTTCAGAATTTGTTGTTTTTGTTTAGGATTAGTTTGAAATTTATGAGGCATTATCGTTTTTATGATAGAGTGAAACAACAAAAGAAAAACGATGTACAATGCGTTTCGTATATCGTCACTATTTGCCCCATTTAATATTATACTTTTTGGTATTTAATGTCACCCGCCATAGTACCACATATTCTACGAAATATTCGACTGGTAAGGATATTAAGGTTCAAAAGATTTAAGAATAGCTCCAACAATAAAAGTAAGAATACGCTTCCTTTTCCTGGGAATAGCACCCTAAGAAACAAAATTTATTACAATATCCTGTCAAAAATAAGAAAAATTGCGTTTCGGTTTTTTTTTATTTTGTTAAACGAAATCGTGAGCTTTTTCTGTATTTATGACCGTATGAGTAACCAATATAATATATTGTTTATAAAAATATTATTTTTCACCAACTGACACCCGCGACATCTTGTTCTCTTAATTTAATGTATGTTTTATATACCTACTGAGGAAAAAACCATTTAAAGCAAAAACATACTATGCTAACAAAATGTCTTTATTATTTTGTAGTGCTTATAGAAATCGTAGTGTTTATAATATTTACAAGGAATATTACGCCTTACTATATCTGTTACACGTTTTAGACACACGTCAACCGATTTAATATAATCAATTATAAATATGGAATACACGCAAATGAGGTTATTTAAATATTTACAACATTATTATACTATGCAATATTTTACGAAGTAAAATCATAAGCCATTAAATAGGATACAGCATTCCACTATTAATGTTTATAATATTGTATCGTATTTCTGCATAATATAATCCACTTAATGACATATCAATAATAAATAATACACGTGTGACGGAAAAGCTGTAATATTAATTACAACTGTACAAATATTACATTTCGTTTTTAACTATATTAATAGGTATTTAGAAGAATGAAACGACCGCTTTCCGTATTTTAAACACTCGCGTCTCTTTCTATCAGCGTATATCCAGAAAAGGAGAAAAGATAATTGAACGAGTCGCGATGTCCATGTACATCGCCAGCGAAATGCTGTAAGTAGTTACAGAAAGTTGTTGCGACCATATTGATTGTAATTCTTTTATTTTTATAGAATGTTAATAATTACCTCGCCTCGACTGTGTGAAATGATTATTTGTAATACTTTATATCCATTTTCACTTTACCAAAGTCGTATTAGAGAGACATTATGAAATATTTACCACTTGCAAACATTTTTACGAAATAGTAAGCAAGCGTACAATCATATTGATTTCAAGAATCTATAGCAATTTGCAGTCTGTAATTTTCAATTACCGATCTTGAACAGGATTATGTTTCTGAGATTGATAATACTTTAGTAGTCCTGAAGATCATAAGTTTGTACTCCTCATCACCAATATTTGTAGATTAACCTTCTAACAGTTATATGCATATAGACTCGTATCATTTAAGTTACTTTAAAGATTTTGCCTATACGTATACAAAGACAGCACTGTTGTTTAGTTATTATTCGAACGTAATACTAATGTGTGTTGTTACGTACCAGATTTTTTTTTCAATAAATTTTATTTAATAGTGATGAATTAGAATTTAAAATTAACATAGTTCCATATGATTATGATCATATTTTTTTTTTTTTTTTTTTTTTTTTTTTTTCGAACTGACCTACACTGCCGGCTTATTCCGCCTTCACAGTTCCACCGGACTACTAAGGGGAGCGCTTAGGGCACTCACCCGGTTGTTTTTAGGCGAAACATCTCAAGGGCACTCGGTGCACCTCGGCTTGAGCTGTCGCCGGATTCCCGAACTAACTAAGCTAGCTAAGCTATCTATCCATACAATACTCATATATGAATTCGTGAAAAATGCATGTGTGACCATGCATGTTTCACGAATGTATATGTGTATTTGGTATCTGACTACTGTGTTACGTGACCTATTTCAGTCCGAAAAGGGCAAAAAAAACAGCCCACCACTGAGTGCCTAGATGTGCAAGAGTGTGGGGTGATCGTGTAAGTGTAGAACATGTGTAAATCACTGTATTCGCGCGAGTAACATACTCGAGGGCTCCACACCGAGGGACTACCTAGGCTCGAGCAGTTACAAGAAAATCGCGACGAGTGTGCGGGATCGAATCTTCACCCCCCGCTCACGGAGGCGTGAGCAGAGAGAGTCGCGGGCGTGGGCGCAAACACGCATCTTTGAGAGGGAATCGAGCTAAAAAATAAAGTACAACGGCACGGTGCCGATTTAACTAAATAATTACGTAACAAATCCTAATATATCGGTCTATTATGTATGAACACGCGGGTTCGATCTGATATTTTGATTTACGCGAATTTATTTATGCGCGGCGCGGGTTAATTGCTGTACCGTGGTCGCGACGGCCGGGAAAGCGGAGATAGCGTTTAAGAGCCCGAGCTCAGACGTACTATTAACTAACGCGTTAAATGCGATTATCTCTTGTACATCGTGTACCAAGAGTAAGCGAGCTATCCAGTCTATACCGGAGGTCGATGCTGAAACCGCGATAGGTGGCGCAGGAGTGGACAGAGCCTTTGGGGGCTGGGGCTTGGCTTTAGGAGCCGAGGGAGCTGGTGGGGAAGGCCTTACGCGCCAGGAGAGCGCGCTCGGCGGAGTGGCGGATGCTGCCGGCGCACTGGAGGTGCCCGGCAGTTCGGGGAAAGCCTTCTGGCTTTGTATGGGCGGAGGCGGAGGCCGATTCGTCCGAGTCGGCGGGCCGTGCGCCCTGGACCGGGTCGCACGACCGCCGCGACGGTGATAGGTCGAGCGAGGCGCACGGGGACACCCGCGATAGTTCGCGGTATGACCCGTTTGCTCGCAGAGGACGCAGCTCGGCGGCTCGACGGATTCGGGAGTGCGGGGGCACTCCTTAGTGGAATGATCCCCGAGACACTTGACACACCTGGGACGCAGGTGGCAGTGTCGGGCGGAATGACCGTACACCTGGCAGTTGTGACACTGCGAGGGTACCTGGGACTTGCGAGGAAGCTCGACGTAGACAGGGGACAGGCCGCAAACTGAGTTGAGGCTGAAAATAGCCTTGCCTTCCAAGGAGCGGTCCAGAGTGACCAACACCAAGTTGAAGGGGGCCTTCGTACGGGGGTGGCGCATGCGCTGCACGCTCCGGACTGGGAAGTCCTGACCGTTCAGGCAATCGCAGATGTCGTATTCGGTGAGCTCAGAGGGAACTCCCCGAATGACGACACGGAGGCGGCGCTCTTCCTCGAGCGCGTGGGTGAAGAAAGGGAGCTTACGCTCCCTGAAGTATTTGGTGAGCTCGCGATGCTCATCGGGGGTCGAGACACGAATAGAAATGCCGGCAACAGTGTTGACGGCAGACTTGTAGACGATTTCCTTCGACTTAAGGTCTTCAGAAATCTCTACCCATCGAGCTTTGTCACGGAAGGTGACGGGAGGCGGTAGGCGTGGCTTCTTGGCCGCGACCGCGGGTTCCGCAGCCGAGGCTCGAGCCGAATTCGCGGCAGAGGGCGTGGGAGAGGCTCGGGGCACCCGAGCGCCACCTATATTGGGCTGCTTTGGGGTCGGACGTCCCGCAGCAGAGTCGCTATCGGTCTGAATCGCGGCGCGTGGGCGTTTTCCGCGGCGCGTGACGGTTGTGAAACCGTCGTCATCGGCGGGCGTGGTCGCGGGCGCAGGCACGGTCGCGGGCGCAGGCGCAGGCACGGTCGCGGGCGCAGGCACGGTCGCGGGCGCAGGCACGGTCGCGGGCGCAGGCACGGTCGCGGGCGCGGTCGCGGGGACTGTATCGTAGTCCATGTCAGAGTCGTCATCGGAATCGAATTCCGAGTACCTCGTGAACGGGTCGTCCGGGAGATTCGCGAAAGGGTTCGCGGAGAAACAACGCGGTATCTTACCGGGAGGGTTGCGCGCGTAGACTTTCCGGAGTCTATTGTATTCCGTGACGAGATTCGGGTCTTCCTTTTCGACGAACATGTGGAAGCGCAACAGTTCTTCGAGGTGGACGGTATCATCAACGGCCGGAAGGGCCGGATGGGCACGCGGGGTCGCGGGGGTAGACATGACTAACCTCCCTGCCTGAGGGGCAGGGGGGTGCGCCTAATTCAAATCTAACGGACAATCCGTGTCCGGGCCAAAGGGAAAACGCGACGCGACGCGAACGCGAATCTTCTCTTCAAAAACTGCACACGGCGCGGCGCGAAGAACGACGCTCTGCACGGCACACGACGCGCTGCACGACTCTCGAAGCGCAGCACGAGGCACGACGCGTAGCACGGCGACTCGACGCACTGCAAACAGTGTGCACGGCTTCGCACCGAAAAGTGCG
This sequence comes from Antheraea assamensis, assembly GCA_035772565.1. Classification (NCBI taxonomy): domain Eukaryota; kingdom Metazoa; phylum Arthropoda; class Insecta; order Lepidoptera; family Saturniidae; genus Antheraea; species Antheraea assamensis. The sequence continues at coordinate 704,810 of JAQQSE010000112.1, read as the reverse complement.
GTTTAAATGGTGCACTAATGGAGGTGCACCGTCGCTCTGAAAAGAGCGTACGATCGACAGTAGCCGCTCGAACACACTAAACTTCCGGACACACACGAAAATATCCGACAACTGCGCGCGAGTTGCCGAAATAACGGACCGTCAGAGCTGCGAGCGGGCGCGTGCGCACTCGGCCGCTGCTCAAACGAGACTCCTTCTTTTTTTCCTTTCATTATGATCATATGCAACCCTTTAGCTTAATATAGAGTTTGTTTATAATGCACACGATTCATTTGAATGGTCAATTTCATCGTTTTATTTATAGTACCATTTGATTAAAATAATAAAGGTAAGTAAGTTAAGGTAAATAATTACACGCACGTTATTCTGAAACAATTTAGGTCAATGAGATTCACAAAAGTACCTTTCTATAGATATGAATTTGATTGTTTACCGTTAGACGACGCCCGGTAGTGTTGCTATTTAGGTAGGTACTTGTATAACATAATTACTTTAATCTAATTGCGACGTGTATTAACTTAATATTATTAACATTTGAGAAAGTTTAGTCCTAAAAATTAAAAGCAATGGACAACTCAAACAAGACTTAAAACCAAAAATAATAATTCATATTTATTACAACACTAGGCAACACTCGCGATTTCACTCTCCCGAAAATAGTTTTACCGTATCATCATAGTGATAGAAAGTGATTTTTTTTTTTAATTTAAATTGTATGTTTAGTCGTCACTAAAACAATCCTCTTTAAACCATTTACTGATTTTAAATTACCTCTGTCAACTGTTATCATAACTACTTATCCTATATGAAAACGCATAATTATATATAGCCTACATAATATACTGAAAAATTCTCTATTTGTCTATAAAAGTGTTATCGAAATTGATTCATCCGTTTCTTTGATTCGGCCGGACAAACATTAAATATCAAATCTTTGAAAATTCTTATCTCTTATCCTCTGTTTTACTGGGAAGGCTTCCCGGCCAGTGTCTTCCGACATCGGGTCCTTCAAACGAGGTGTGAAGAGGTACACTTGCAGGTCGGCATGATGGCGACGACTGCTGTTGGTATTTCATACCGACAGTTGCCGCTGTTCTTGGACTATATTGTACTTTCCATCAGGTGTAGTATAATCATTTTACCGAACTAGTATAAAAAAAATCACGACAATTATATTTCTACGTATAAAATGTGGAGCTGACGAAAATTACATCATAAATCTTTCGCTGTCAGTGCACAAAGTTTATGCCGGCTAAAAGTACAAGGGAATAGGGTGACACAAATAAATTTTAATTGTTGGTGCGCGCCAGATGCGTTAGTTATTCATAGTACAGTATGCACTTAATAATAGAAGCTTTGCAAAGTTAATGCCACTCCTCAATAACCATTGTAAGGGATTCGTATTTTTACTTAACTAGCACCATAACATTCAAAATGTTTGTGTATCTCACAATATTGTACATAAATATCGTTTCATACATATATAAAGAGGAAAGAGAGAAAACAGTTATGAAGATCTCCCTCCACTGTTTCTCAACTTATTGTCTTTATTTAGATTAGTGTTATCTAAAAAAAAACGACCGTTTTCCCCTTAATATTGAAACCTTAAAAATTATTTCACTATGGCTGAGTTTCGGCCACTAGACAGCCACTAGTTTTATAACAATGACAGTATATTTATATACATTATTATTAAGTATAGATATTAATTAATAACATTCGTTTTACAGTTTCCGCTATTTAAGTTATACGCCTGTCGTGACATAATGGCTAATGACCTCCTTCAGTAGGCTAAGAATACATAACATTATGCTAGTTAAAATTTTTCGTATTTAATATATCTATCTGAGTTAATGTAATGTGTGATATAAGTTATCAATGTAGACTATAGGGGTTTTAAAATAAAACTAACGATAAAATCGTACATTATATCGACATGAAATATCATTATTGTAAACCATTGCTAGTATGAAGGTTATACATTATTTTAAAGAAATATAAGTTGCATTTATTCCTATATTATTTTCTAGCCGTTCCCGACCGCTTCATTGGACATTAAAAAAAAATACAAAGGGTCAATATAAATCTGAAAAATAAGTAGCCGTGTACCATTTACGAAAAAATACTGAAAGGTACTAAATTTGAAAATGTACAGAATTATTAATTGTCACATGTTCAATATTGAAGTCGTATTCCAAGAATTTTATTTCACTCTAAATATTAGGGTCCGTCTTGTTTGCTTCGAACGGACATGCTCAGTGATATACGACGTCTGTGATAACAAAGACGCCAGAGATATTGTTTGTTCTTGGGTTCATGTGTTATCTAAAAACAATACTAATCGGTGTTTCATGTACGTACGTAAATCTTAAAACAACAATTCTTTTTCCAAGGATAAATACATTTCAAACCCACACATAAGCTAATAAGGCGAGTTCCATAGACAATTCGAATTTTAAATTACCCCGTCTGTCTTATATCGACGTTTATATGATTCATTTAATTAATTAATCGTGGTAATAATAAAAAGCATGTTCCTTATAACATATATATTTTTTTAGAGCAAAATATAGAGCTATTTTTCGATTTAACTTTAATGACATTACAGATACCATTGGTTTTAAGAACGGTCAGTATTACACACATAATATACTGCTTAACTCTGGTTACTGAAATCGTTTGTACTCGAACTGTGAAAGAAACTTTACTTCATCGGTAAATGCCCCAGACATGTATAGACACTGGTTAACTGTGACTGACAATGACATTTCTTATCTTCCATATAAACTTTAAATGCAACTGCAACATAAATATTATTTATTTGTCTAATAACATAAAGTACGAAGAAAGTGTATAATGAGCAGAAAAAATTATAACAGTGAAGGTTCATAATATAGAAGCAAAGTTAAGTTACCTTTTAAAAATTCACCATTATTTTGATATCGTTATTTATTTGCATATTAATAATAGGTATCTCTTTAAATCTTGTGAAAACCTACATAGAACTCGTGTCAAAAGTACACAGAGTAAATTACGCGGGATATTCCGGCATACGTCGATGTTCACTAGCCATAGAAATTATAGTTGCCTTAATATAATTTTATCAGAGTGATTTTTTTATTATCACTACTATTACACAGGATTTATCTATGTCCGCCTGGTAAAGGTCTTTCCGGTGTGCAACCTTTTATGTATGACCTCTAAAGCCTCGCGCTGTGAATAGAACGGTTCACAAATTAATGTAACACATGTGTGGGATTCCCACGCGGACGATTTTTTTTAACAAGCACGTGAACTCTGCAAATTGATTATAGTGATGTGAAATCATATCACGTTTAGTCGAGCTTTTGTAGTCATGATCCCATGTGACAAATAATTTTTAATTTCGTATGAAAATAACAGTTATCGTAGGAGTTTTAGTTATCATAACGTGAGTTATCAAAATCATAGTGATTTCGAAAGATAACTAAAAGTCAATCAATATAGTATACGCAAAAAGCTTTGTCCAAAAGCTGTTGTTATATCGCCCACGATAGATAACGAAATTTGATAAACAATATTAATACCAGATAACTGGATTGTTCGTAAATCAAGTGATTGCATATCTGCTACAGATGTAGTGTGGTCTATTACGTCGGTTTTTTTTTTTCATAAGCGTAGATCATTCGCTTTAATTATGACATCAGAACTACATCAGAACAGAGTTACTAAATTTTTAATACTTTAGGGTTTAGGTACAACCCTACGGTCACATAGGTTAGATAAAAATAAATATAATATTACGATTGCGCAAATATTACGTTAATTACTTTAATGTGAAACTAATATAAAATGTAATTAACCACGTAACTCATTTCTAAATTATTACATACTTTAGTTATGAATTGTTTATAATGCAATTATAATAAAGGTTTTTTACATAACAGCCCTGTCCATACGTTCTATTATATTATGTCCTCTATATAAAATAAGTAAAGTTACACAATCTACATACTGAATATATAATTAATTACACCTTTATATAATGAAACTTATTTAAATTAAACAAAAACATAATTATTTAAAAACATGTGTAGTATAAATAATATGGAATTCGAGTAAGTTTGTGTCATCAATGGTTTAGTTTCGTTACATAACAAAACATCTAATATATATATATATATATATATATTCTTATATATATATATATATATAATTGCTTCACAAGAAGTGGATATTAGATTACATTAGGGCATAAAATCACTACCATTATTGAAGTATAATGATGGCGTCTACTGTTAATGCTATTTACAGTGTGTCTGTTCTTGTCTGGATATCCTTTTGGTGTATACGGCTGCTAAGGATCTTTCGTTGCAGTGTTATCACATAAAATATTCAACGCCACACAACGGTCCGCCTAATATTACTTTTCCTAATTAGCATACTTTATGACCTAAATTTTTTGCTCCAAAGTCCAGTGAATCTGTAGAGGCTCCAGCGTCAATAGGGTATGTCAGTTCGAAAAAAAAGAAAACCCAATTTTTTATTGTAACTGCTCCGCTCCTAGAGGTTGTGGCGTAATATTAAATCAACTGCAACCGTTCTCAATAAATGGTATATAAACTGCAAAAAGTATACTTCAAACCTGACTAGTATTTCCAGAGATAAACACGTACTGTAGTCTCGGTGAAACTGTAGAGGCCTTGTCAGGTCAACAGTGTAGACAGCTCGAAAGAAAAAAACAGATAAACACGTTGAAATAAAAAAATACAATATTTCAAGTTCTATAATACATGTAAAGAATTATTATCTCTTCAAGTTCAGTCACTTTACCGAACCCGTAATGTCTGTTTTTGTATTAATCTTAGTTCATTATTTATATCTTTGAGTAAGGTTATATGACGTGGACAGCTTCGTAAAACAAAATAATACACATATGTGTTTGTTGTTTCAACATTTTGTATAACACATACACACATTTATATACACGTAAACGTCCTTAGTAAGAACATTGTTCTATAACAATTTTGTTTCTACATGAATACAATAGGTTTCTTCTAAATTGTAAAGTGAACTATTTAAAATTTATAGCATAAATTCAATAACTGCTTTACTGATTTTTTGTACAATGATTAAAGTGAGGGACGTATTTATCTAAATATCCATTACATAGATTTGACCTAAGGTTACAAAGTCATAAATTAAATAGCTTACAGTTCATAACCGTGATGAGGTCAATATTGACAAACAGTCAACTGTGTGTAGGAGTCACTTTTAACTTTAAGTATACGAAATTATTAATACATAAATATCGATACATTTCATTTGTACATGTATACTATAACATAAAATATTACGTACATACTATTAGGGAAGTCGTGGATACTCATCTCATCTCGTCTGATCTTGTGACGATGTGGGCCCAGGATGATAGCACGCTAAACTTACAGATGTTTGTCTCCCAATTGCAGCTGGCGGGGTTTTCATTGCTAGGGAATGATATACAGATCCCTATACTTTTTAAACATTTTATTTATTTTGTTAATCATTTAGCAAATTATTTTTTAAACGATATTTCGAACCATTTCTCTTTTATGTGTCAAATATACTATGATAGTAATTTACGCCTATTTTGGTTCGTTGATCCAAAACGACAGTGGCGTAGACAAGGTCGTAAGGAATAGAATAAATGCACGGTGGATGAAATGGCAAAAGTTGTCTGGAGTAGTTTGGAACTCAAGGAAAAAGTGTATAAAGCTATAGTAAGACCAGTCATGCTATATGGATCTGAGTGCTGGGTTACGAAAGACACGGATGGGAAAAGATTACATGTGGCAAAGATGCGAATATTAAGATGGATGTGTGGTATAACTAGATGGTATAAGATTAGGAATGAGTAAATCAGAAGAAGTTTGAAAATAGCACGAGTGATACAGAACTTTAGGAGTAATAGGTTAATATGGTATGGGCATGTCATGAGGAGAGATAAACTAGCCATGTAACTAGAAAAGTTTTGGAGTATGAAGGTGAACGGATATGGAAGATCGACAAAGGTATGGATAGATTGTTTGAAAAATGGTATGTGTGTGTATAAAAGGTGTGAATTCTAATATGATGTCTGATAGTGGATAGTGGAAGACGGAAACATGTTGTGTCGATACTATCATTATAATTTCTATCGATCTCACGAAACACTACTGGCCTGTGGAGCCAACTTCAGGCTTTATGATGAGCGCAAAAGATACTCCGCTGAAATGTCAACTACCACAAATGTACCAAAATGACTACAATGGAACTGAATCTACAATAGAATAATTGAAGAGGCATATACCTAATATTAACATAGATAATTCATAAGTGGTAAGATAAACAAACCTAATAGCGAAATATCTCTCCATATCTACAATAATTTTGATATATAATTTTATTGCTTTTCTAATGTTTCTGATTAGTGATTATCAAGAACATGCTAGATAGTATTTATGAATTCCTTGTAAATAAGGACATCAAATATAAGATATTAATAATATGTATGTACACATTACAGTATATTCACATAGCTTAAATAATTTCAGGAAACTAACAGACGTATCTTGAAAGAGGATTTAATAATTGTATGTTTTTTAACATTCAACGTTTGTGTTAGAATATAAATGAAGACGCAATGAGTGACAAAATCTTATCATTCACGACACGTTATTTGTTTATATTAATTCCAACTTTCAACCAGTATTTACTGCTTCTTCGAGATACGACGATAAAAACGTTTATAAAATACATAATTAACGGAGTCATTGTTAGTACGGATTTGATATTGAACCAGTTGTGTTTGAAAATGCTTAGTCATTTGTTGTATCGTTTCATGAACACGCAGTCATCACGAAGATATGCACAATATTAGATTGTTATGTTATCATTTATGTTTATTAATGATATACCGATAGCTTTTTATACGTTACTAATAGCCCGCGGCGTTGATTCGCGCGGATGTACTAGCGATGACATTGAGAAGAAATCTTTCATTTAAGTACAGTATATCCATTAATTAAATGAAATGGCAACTGATCGTCAGTCTGTAAATACTTCTGAAGAGCTCCTATGTCTCATAATTTTTTTTATATGGAGATTTTTTAACCCAGATGTTTCACATCTCCGTATGATTTTTTTAACATTCTCTGTCATACGAACCTTGTCCTGACAATGACAAACACAAATAAAAAAGAATTACTGTTTTTTTTTCTCTCTTTAATATGGGCTTTGTCGTATACCGACTATAACACCCCGTAACCACATCGCAGACATATTCAGTTCCACAATACGTTAACGAATTTTACTGTAATAGGTGCAGCCGTCCTGAAATGCTACGTTTACATATATTCAGCAAACGATTTTTATTTACCTAGGTAGGTAAATAAAAAGGTAGGTAGGTGTTTCACCGCGCTATAACCTGATATTAGATGTAGGTATGACTTATTATGGACACGATAAACCTGGAAGAGCAGTGGTTTTAAAACACAGCTACCGGAATCTTTAGATATACTTATTGGTATGCAACAAAATGGATAATATTTACTCTGGTCATACACAGTATTTTGATAATAACTGGGACTTTTATAAGTTTATATTATTACAAGCACCGAATATGTTAACTATTTCAAGAAGGTCGTAGTCTCGATTCCCGTCAAGGCAAACTCAATTAGATACTTTTTGTGTTTCGAATAATCAGTCCCTTATAATTATTATCATATGTTCTTTACAAACATCAATGATTCACATAATGTATAAGTAATAAGCCTGAGAAGTAATTAGGTTAGGTGTTCAGAAACGGAATATCATAAAAACAATAAAAAAAATAATAATTAGTAAATACATACATAGTAATAGTAGATACGTGTGGTAGGTAATTAACGAATTTTTTCTTAATTACTTGATCAAAACATCACAAAAAAAAAATCCAACCGACGCTAGATTAAGCGGTAATTACATCATTAGTCTGGCAATGGAGCTTTACAAGGACGAATGGATAATACATAATTAGGCATAATCATTTAGGGACGGTTTTAACTCGATATTTGACTTATATCGATTTAGAATCGATTCCAATTATTTTGTTACGTGGTAGGACCAAAATACACCAGGAGTTACCACTTATTGTTGTGACAGGGCTTGATGCATCGCGTTTCGGAATCAACTAGGGTTCTATACTTAGTCGAGTCATAGTGACTCACAAACCCGTCACGCTCATTTAGTATATTGCATTACGGTACGACACAAGGTCAGCATCTAAGAGGCTTACAAGCTGGCGTAACAGCCTCAACCGGCGTTGAATTGCTATGCAATATAACATAGTACAATAAAATAATGTTCGCCTTCAGGGAACGTCCGTCAGGTACGAAGTCCCTTATAATTTTTTTCAACTCCGAATATAAGTCTTTATGGAAATTAATCTTGTTTAAAATAAGGGAATAAAATAATCACATAGTATAACTCACATATGATTAGAAACCGATACAAATAACAAATAAATTTTAATGGAATTTCCACGAGTTCAATATTGAAGTTACACAACAGACAGTGCACACGTTGCTCGACGGTTCGAATTTCGATATTCACTCGCACACACCCAGACTCGTATAGAATAGAAAAAAAAACTGTCGTTTTAGAGAGACAGATAGTCGCAAGGAGGAAGTGAGTAAGAAGATGATAACGCTTTTCGCTTACGTGACAGTTTTTACCAGTCAATTCCTACAGTAAACCACCTTAAGAAATTCCTTTCCAATAAAATTTAGAAAGATAACTGTTACAAATATATCTGTTAATTGTATATTTCGTAAGTACTTTACCTATAACACCAACAGTTCCTGAGTCGGTATATTTTAAAAATACTTGTGATGTTACAAAAGGCATTGATCACTTCCTATTTCTGTTACTAGATTATTACTTTCCGTCTCCAGAGAATTCATACTTTACAAAAAAAAGAGAAAATGGAATATAACACTAATTAGCATTTTAAATATTGGTCTTAAGGTTAATATAGAAATTCTAAAGCAGACGGTCATATATATGCACAGGTGTGCGGTTGCCTAACTTGGATATAATTACACAACCGTAAAGCAACACGTGTAAACGAAAGTGAAGGGCTTAATGGCCAATTTCTCCTATAAATAGTAATTTATTTCGACAAAGAATAATATGAGTGACAATATTCATTTGCTTCTAGTGTAAATTGTACGAAGTCTAAAAATCTCATATTATTAATAAGTGAGCTTATTTTTTTAACTGGATGCATAACATAATACAGGTATAGGTTTACTTAATTACGGAGAAAACACTTTCCTTTTACACATTGATCAAGTGTAATGTGACAAATATATATATCAGTTGGATTAATATTGGTCATGACAAATTTAATCATGGACTTGAGAAAGCTGATAATCAATATTGGAATCAATTCAAATTATCATGCGTAAGCATTGCTCCATACTTTGATGTCATTAGCTTTTATTATATGACTGTTAACATGCTGAAACCACTTTTTTCGTGCACGATTTTAGTACATTTCGCGAGCATATGTGACATACAGGAGGAGTTCTGAAATTAGAAGTAACATTTACAAGATTCTCCTGACGTTCTGTGAGAGATTTTGCATTAAGTCCATTCAAACTCTAAAGTTTCATTTTCAATTATTCATTGTGAGATTATCATATATCAATTGAGATTGAGTAATATATATTAGTTGATAATAAACAGCTTAATTGTATATCATTATTAATGTGGTAAAGAAACCGTATTAGATGGGAAAGAAATATCATTTTACCCTTTCTGGTCATCATAGTTCTTACTATATCCTTATACAACCTATTAATGTATAGATAATAATCATTTTAACATTTTGTCCTAGGTACTAAACAAAAATGGTCGTGCGAGTGGCGACGGATGAGCGACCTTTCGAGTCGCCGTCTTCTGATGAGAGCGGACTGGGTAGGAGCGATTCCCCAAGCGAAGATACTGAACCCGAAGCAGCCTTAGTAAGTGAAAAAGTCTTGTCTAAGTTATTTAAAAGTCTATATTTCACAGACCGCTTAACCAGGATTGATATATGAATATAAAAGACAAAGGAGTATTTGGCTAATTATAAACACAAAAAAGTTTTTATTAACCTTATTTCAAAGACAGAAACTTTATAAACATACTAATAAAAAAAACTTAGACAAACATCAAAGTGACTTATGTGACAGTGAAGTTAGTAACCATGACTAATAGATTTAATTTCCATTGAATAAATGGGGTCGACCGAAATGTCCCCCTTTCTTTTAACCGTCCATGGTTATGTCATATAATACATATATTAATATAGTTATAGTATTTATCATCGGGTTGCACATATGTACAGTTTTATTCAGTTTTGAAAAAGTAGATTGGACGAGCGATAAAAGCAAATCTGTAGAAGTACAATCGGATAAGATAGATACAAAATCAGAATGTATTGAAACGTGTAGTTGTGATAACATTAAAGCTTAGCTTGTACTACATACTAATAATTATAAATTAACAGATGATATAAAAAATGAAACAGAGTGCATGCATCAAAGCAATGCAATAATTTAAATTATGACAGCCATAGAAAAGAAACTGAGAAGGAGGAGAATCTTACGAAAAGTTGCAGAGAAAGTTATAAACGCCTGTTTGCTAACAACTATTTCATTGGCATTCGTAGAAATAACAATGACAGTAATGATATTATTATTCTAACTTATAGAAAATGGCTTTGAATAGAATTTGGCAAAGGAAGAATTTAATTCTGCGACGAGCAGCTGAATTTTTTGTCGATGCTTTAGCATGGGCTACTCTTATATTTGGAATTTATGTTTTTACAACTTTATAAATGCATATCATATATATAATTCACATTGCAGAGACCAAAAAACGCTTAATACTTTTTTTAATTATCTAGTTCAATATTTGGTACGATGGCTGATAATAGAAAAATTGTGAATAAAGATTAACTACTGTTAGATATTGTTTTATTCATTATTTCAACCATTTAAGTCACCAATATAAGGCACTAATTGGATACAAATACAATTTAGTATATTGGTTTACATAGACATGAACGGTTCATGTTCCATGTAGGAGGTATATGACGTCCATAAAGATTAAACATATCAATTATAGATGTATTTACAATATGTACCTACACCGAAAATGTCATGGTAATGGATTAAGTTTATAGATTTACTGTACTTAAATAATTAGCTTTACTGACACACCTTTATTATAAAATAATTTATTTTACTATGGTTTATTAAAAAGTGTATAACAAATAGATACTATATTAGCGTATTCATAAAAAAAAACATTTGTTATATTATCAGCCTACACTATCCTTAATTAAAAAGTATTTTCTTTGTTCAAAAATTAAAAATATTTCACGTCAAACAATAAACTGTCGCAATAAATAGATATATATGTAAATAATATTTGTTACTTTTTATAGTAACTTTTATTTAATGATTTATTTGATGGAATACAAAAGCCAAGGAGATGAAAAAGTATCAATTGTAGTGAGTAAATAACATGTACATAACGCTACTAACAGACTGTAAGATTAAATATTGTATTGTATTATTAATTACATTTATATATTGAAGCTTTAAAGTGTGAAGCTTAACACGGACATAAACACGTAGTATATGCCGTTTGTCCCGAGATTAATTTTGTTACGAATGACTTGTCGCGCCAAAAACTAGACATCGAGCTACAATCCAACGAACACCAGGCACCCTCTTTGAAATCATGAAAATTTCAAATTCCCTGGTTGTTGTATGATGTATCAAAAAATTAATTACCAAATATAACATACGCCATAGCGGATACACGTAAATGGATCCCGTTCTGAGATCAGCCTGTGTAGATTAAGTAATCAAACGAGGTAATAGATTGTACCCGAATAAGTCACGACCATCGTATGTAAAGTCCATGCCAAACTTTTAACCGCTATGAAGACAGCTGCACAGGACACGAATTTAGATATAAATACTTATTATATGTACATCGAGACAACTTTAGTATAATTAAATGGCAATTTTAAATTCCTATAGTAATATTTTAACATTGTATTAAACTTTTGACGATATTATGCGTAAGCCCGGACTTACAGCTGTATATAGAGCGGTCAAAAAGATTGGCAAGGACTGTATATAGATTATAGATTTCTCGGTAGATGCCGATGTTTTCAGATTACACTGTACTTACCCACATGTCTGTACCGTTACTTTGTCACACTACAATAAACAATAATAATGACAAATCATGGCATACACCCTCTATAGTGATATGTAGGGAGTAAACGTTATATCTGCTATCAATTTACAAAATTAATCATTTATAGGTGGTCCCGCCCGACGGTGGTTGGGGCTGGGTTATTGTTGCCGCTTCGTTCATGTGTAACGTACTCGTGGACGGCATCATCTTTTCCGGAGGAATGCTTTCGCATTCAATAAGAGATGACTTTCAGGTGAGTCTGAATTCAGCTTATATAAAAGATTCGTTATTGTCAATTTAATCACCATTTTTTTTGAGAGGACTGTTGACTCGTGTTTATCTCATCTCTGTAAATGTACAAGAAAAATAATGTTATGAAATAAGCATTCATTTTAGTTCATTTAGTCTCACTAAACTATATATATGCTAGTTTCACAACGAGTAAATTACATTTTCAAATAAACAAGCTTACTTCGTCTGTTTTCTTAGACATTAATCGTGTGTTATAACCAGTTTTATAAATAAAAAAAAATAAGATTTTAAACTGACAAAATAGTTTAGTATATTTAAAAAAGTACATCAATTAAAAATTGTGGTATATTGTATAAAAGAACAATAGACAATGTGAGAAATTTTACATTTTCTTTAAGATTTTAAGATTGATTTCTTAAGATTGATTCTTTTTGTATTTGTGAAACATCATACTTTTCAAATAGAAATTTAACTGCTGTAAAGAGTATATTCTCAATTTCATAATTACATTTAATAATATTGCATATGATTTAGTTTTTTTTTTTATATAAGTCTTCAGTCAGTTCAAAACTACTTTAAAATGATTTAAAAGAGTAAACGTGTACATTAAAACACATATATATTGGAAACGGCCAGACGAGCGTCTCGCGTCTTGGCTTGTGGGCTATTTTTAGTCGAGCACGTGAACCACACCCTCGGTATGCGATGCTTCAGACTTGCGTCAGAGCCGTGCCTCCGCTTTAAAACTATAAAACTCTGTTCATATTATGTATTACGACGTACAATTTTTTTGTAGTAAGAGTTTTTTCTAAGCTATTTTTCAGTCATCTAACATTTGCAAAATAGTTTTATTGTTGAAATTTTCGTAATTGTATCTCTTATTCTCATCTGTTCTAGTAATGTTACTGCCTATGAAATGTATGGTATTTTTCTTGCGATATCAGAAGGTTTTTAATACTAAATTCTCAGAAAATTCAAAAGACAATTTTGTTCCTTAAAATGGGATTACAGAACATTATCAATATATTAGCATTAAAAATAATTGTTAGCAAATTACCCATTACTTCGCTGAGTATTTATTGCTAAGTAGTATATTTATTCAAATTTTGTTAATGCAGGTCCTAGTGCCTCAAAAAGTTTAAATAGTTCAGTCTAAACTATGAAGCTTATTAACATTGTATTTTATATCTAAGGTACCTATCGATATTGGAACATAAATAATTGGCCTCGTTCATAATTTGTTTAATTGGCCATTTTTATAGACAATTCTAGATATACATTACAACTATTGGACGACTACTGTTACTTTGCTGTCGTTATTAAATTAATATAAACTTGTATAAATTGTTGGCTTAATTTTTGTTACTGTGGAAGTCGATAAATCGTATGTATGTTATTGGATTCTCGTATTAAAATTCATGGCGGCAAGAGAGACGACTAATTCTCTATCAACCCGAACACCAGCTCTCACGGCTTTGACAGATCTAGTTCACATTTGCCTTCATTTAGTTTCTAATAGATACGTGATGAAGACGTTTAATTCATCGCAACATGTATGAAGTGCTCATTGCCGTTCATGTATTGAATAGGGTTCTGTACTTTTGAAAATATTTATGCTAATATCGTGAATGGGTTTTCTAAAATAAATGAAATGTAAGCACTACTGAATCATTTGTATATTTCTAGTATTTGTATATGGTAATATTACAAAGCTTAAGGGAATGCGTTATTGTTTCTTTGAATGTGATAACGTTTAGAACGATTAGCCTATGTATTCAGGAATTTTATCTAGTAGGTTATCTAACACTGCGTTACAACCCTTAGTGACGGAGCAATTACCATATTAAATGAGCCTGTGGTGCAGCATGTGGTGTCGGGGGTTGAGTTCGATTTGATTACCAGCCGAGGATCGAGAATCTATTACTGACAAAAACTAAACTGTAAATGCCTATGTCAGTGACGAATCAAACCGAGTGGTTCAATCGCGTGGTGATCTCCTTTTATAACAGTAATCCTTTATATGGATTTCATTTAAACTAACCTAATTTCGTTAGTTGTAACCCATAATTTTAAAAACGAATCGATAGTGAAAAAATTGACCTCTTCTAGTTTAAGATAGAAAACCAAATACATGACCTCTTATTAGACATCAATACATATTATAAAACAAAGTCGTCCGCGGCGTCTGTCTGTCTGTGTGGATGTTCGCGATAAACTCAAAAACTACTGAACGCATTGTAATACGGTCATCACCAATAGATTGAGTAATTCACGGGGAAGGTTTAGGTATATAATTAGTCAGGTTTTTTTTTTGTAAATTGGTTGAAATATAATGACAAATGTTAAAATAATTGGAAAAAGTCAAACCGCCTTAAGCGTTTCATGGACATAAGTATATATTTTTTTATTATCAGGGCAGGACAACGTCTGCCGGGCCAGCTAGTATATTATAAATTAATATTGTATTCTTCTCTATTTACGTGAGTGACTTAACAGTGAGGTTAAAAAACTAATTGAATAGGATAAATAGCAAGCGGCGTGTCTCTTCTATTACAAGCGCATTTTTTAATAGACAGTGTTAAAGCACTCGCACAAATGTAACTCAACTAGAGAAAGATGGTATAGAATGAAAAGATTTTTATATCGTAGTTTATCTCGAACCAATGTCCAACGCTAACAAGTATCGAAGGATTTCAGGAAATTGGGTCACTGAGTAAACGCATACTTATTAACGGGTATGTGTAAAACGGTTTTTACTGTTTTATTACCATTCGTCAAACTAACGGGCTATATACGATATTTTACGCGATAGATCTTAACCATGTCAATACAAAATAAGTTAATAAAGCTATAAGTGACATGTCAATTGGCGTATATCACGCAAATTTCACGATATTGTTTCTCTCTGTTGAAATGTGTAGGTGGTAGAGCTACGCTGAAGCTATTACTGGTTTCAGCATGAATGGGTCGGCTCGCCCGAGGTAGTACCACCCTCTCACAGAAAACCGACGTGAAGTAACAGTGCTTGCACTGTTGCGTTTCGTTCGGTCAGTGAGAACGCCGGAGGCCCACATATTTAAAAGGCTGGCAACGCACTTGCGACTCCCCTGGTGTTGCCAGTGTCTATGGACGGCGGTGATCACTTACCATCAGGTGACCCACCTGTTCGTTTGCCACCTATAATATATTAAAAAAAAAGTGTATTAAAGGGTACCTAAAAAAAGGATGGAATACATTTATTTGCAATTTGTAAAAAAGTACCTCAAGTCCAATATAAAATCTGAACGCCTATTTCGATTTCCTTTCATACGATCCTAGAATAATATAGTTTCGAACCATTTCATAATTATACTATAATTAATTTTGTCATTTTGATACATATCTTTATTAGTAACTAACTGTCCGCTCTGGTATCGTACAAGTGTATTAATGAAGAAAATACGATACAATGAAATAAAATGGCAACTGAATGTTAATCTGTTAATTTTGTCAATCATTTTGAAGGTCTTCCTGCTGGCTGGCTTACTCACTCGCTTGTTTTGTTTTAGCTCACAATTTTTACTTTTTTTTTAATATTAATCTTCATTCAAACCTAATCCTGACAATTATAAACACATTTACATAATTCAGCGATTGACTTTTGTTTATACAGAACAATATAAGGAGTACTGGTTTGGTTTTTTTATAAAGACCGACCTCTTAGGACTGCAGTTTTATGACTTATATTACTTACGTCGAATATGTTTTGAAAAATATTTACTACACTACTGTATACAGCACCTCCTTAAGTATTGCGAAATATCGAGTAATCAACACGCAGATACTGTGACGCAGGTATCAACCGTAGTATGACCTAGTTTTGGACTCTAATTACCTGGTTATTTGTTTTTTCAGATCGCTTGACTTAAAAAACTAGTTGACATGTTGGGTAGAACTACTGTCAGTTTTAAAGTAAACAAATTCTTTAGCAATTGTATCTAATTTAGATTTCAGATAAAATGACTTAATAATTAGTCAATTACTTTCATAAACGAACAAATTCACTCAATAAAACAATTACATATCGAGCAATTATTATACAAAAAGCGACCAACTTCAAACAAATAATATTCTAATACACAATATTATTCCTTCTGTATTTTTTAGTTTGCAGACGCAATACTTATAGGTCACCCTATATACGAAAATCCATCCAGTCTTTTGAGATATACAGAGTGTCAAACAAATTATACACGAGAAAAACATTACTCTTCTTTTAGGTTAACCGGGCAAAAAATCTTAACCGTTTCTCGTAGTATACTAATATAATATTAACAGTTTATTAAGCCTTAAAACATTATTAGATACAATAAAATTAAAAAATCTATCGCCGACTGTATATCCGTTCATATCACTTCAGAACAGCTGGCACCTCTTTGGCTAATTAATTCTCTTTTGTTGTGTGTATAGATGCAATTATAAATTTGTATTAAAGAAAGTATTTAAAAGAGAACGATATAATGATAGGGATATATAAAAAAATATATATAGAATTAAAAGATTGATATTCAGTTTTTCACTTGCCATTTTATATTTACATGGTCGTACTGTAAAAGAAAGATTTGGTTGCATTTTCTTTGTGCTGAAGCCGGAGCAAGCATCTAGTATTAAATGGGCCAAAAGACAACAATCGTTTACAGGGGTCTGTGATATTTTCACATTTACAGCAAGCGATAAATCATCAATCACGTAATCAAGAACACAAATACAACAGTTGAAGGTTTCGTCAAGTGTTCACTCAATAAATTACATCACGATGGCGTACAGTAGGTGTACGTTGGCGCCACACGACTTGAATATTTGATACGATGCCAATTGATAAACTCTTTTTAACAGTCTCAGCCACATAACGTGCTGATTTTATCTATTCATTAATCACAAATTAATTTTAAACATTTCGGAATTATCATTTATTTAAATAGTATCAAATTTTGTAACAAAACAGTTTCAAGAGAAATATTTTTAGTTTTAAATGTTAACTGAAAGTTGAGTTCAACTTGAAAAATTATCACACGCCAATGTAAAAAAGTAATAAATCGTTAATTTAAAAAAATATTCCTGTCCTGTTCAACGGGATATGAATTTATTAAAAGATAAGTTACGGAAAATTACAATAGAGCGGTGACAAAAAAAAAACTCGTTTTTTGAGTTTAACTTTGCAAAGTATATATATATCAGCGAATATTAACATAGTGTTAAGGCCAAGGTTTCAAATTCCACTGAATCATTCATTGTAGATTTTTGAGGTTAGTATTTAAAAGGTATTCGTTGAATAAATATTGTTATCATTTCTATCAATTCCTTTTTATTTTAGTAACAATTGGAATATTACACGTATTTTATATACCGTGACCTTTTCAAGTACATAGGTAACCAGTGTTCAGATTGGCTATTAGGGTATAGGGATTTTCTTTTAAATAATATTGCTAAACTTCAAATAGATTCGCGATACACCTTATCTCTTTTTATAGTTTTTAAACTTTACAAAAATAAAAGTAATTGTTTACACGTAGTTTAGATAAGATTCTATATTTATTTGTACGTAAACAGGATTCTAGGACTCTCATAAACTTTTTAGACCAGTGACTCCCAAAGTTGACTGGCCTCGTCCTAAGAAAAACTTGTAAAGTCGGTTTTACTTCTTGGTTTTCATAAATAAAAAAGGTGCATAGCTATATGAATGAAGGCCCCTTCAAACAAAGAAAGGCCCGTTACTCGATACATTCGTATCGTCCTAATTTTTGGAAGCCCACCCGTGGGTAGTAACTCATACGTTGTGAAATGCTGTCTTGACAGTTTTATACACTAGACGAATATTAAAACTGAGTACAAAAATGTACGGTCCTTTACGTACCGCTTTAATGATATAATATTGCTTGCAATATGAATAATAGTAACCATTTTTAAATTTAATATTAGCAATAATTCCTTTTCTAGAAAATATATTTTAATTTTCGTAAATGCTTAAATGCTAGATATATTTGAAAGTTCCCGAGCACGAATTTTTAACCTGCGTTTTATTATTTGTAACCTTTGATGACACAGAAGCCCGCTCGACGCACTCTAAATGTAATTAATAGTATAATTTACAACACTTCGATGTCCAATCAGTAAAGTCAGTGGAATTTGCCGTGACCATTCGCCAATAGGGTTGTCGAAAGATATCTACAAGGATTACTGTTTTTCTGTATAAGAAAAATACTCTGTGTTCTTTCACTTTTGAGAAATATTATCATTTCAAATGTTGCCAATTAAATATTTAATAGGAATGTGCTCAGGTCCAGTTTTGATTCAACCTACTACTATATACACCTAATTGAGAACTACTATTTGACAATCTAGTTATTAAGAGATTAAATTACCTATCATTCAATTACCACTATAATCTCTTTGAATTTAAACATGCACTTTAGTTACGACGACAGTATGTTCACAGATAAAAATATATCAATCGCTCTACAATTGTATATAGATTTAAAATGTATTTAAGATAAAAATGTTTTGATAACTGAATACATGGCGTAAAATTATGCTTAACAAGAGGTCGATTCATTAAAATGATCGGCGCATGAACGAGATAAAGCCGGTCGGAACGTAACGCTAAGCGTTGCTCGCGACCGAGCTTAATTGCATAGTAAGTTATACTGGAACTTTCCACTGTGTGTTAAGTACAGTAACCCTGGTTATTTCAAAGTAAATAATACTCTTAGTATATAAACGTGCGAGGGCAACGCACGATCGGAGCTTCGAGACGCGATTTAAATATGTTCCGGTTGCATTTTTGATACATTTCGATGTGTAAAGTCAGAAATCGAAAGCATTTCAATAATTAATATTGGGTGGTAATAAATTGAAGTTTAATTTTAATCGAACGGCTGTTTACCCTCTTGTAGTCTTGTGATTGTATCGGGTCACAGGGTCGCGCGATTGTTGCTCGACCTTAAGCGGGTGATTCAATCGTTACTAGAGTACGATCGGTTACGAGCGGCGTTCTACATAACTGTTTACTGAAATTAAATACTTTTTAATGTACCAAGACTTATATGGATTTAGTTGAAAATGTGCAATTATGTAAATCCCATTAAAGTTATTTACAAGAGTAACCAATAATATTTTAATGTAACTCAATATATTATGTGAAAAAATACTAAAAAATGAACTAAATAAAAGTTATTAGGTATACTCGTATACTATAATAGCTGTTGGCAAAGTATGTGAAAAAAAAAACAAACAATAAACGAGAATGGATTTCACATTGTATCGACCTTTCTTCGCAGACATAATAAATATTATAAAACTAAACATAGTTTTGTAGTAGGCACATTGTATAGTCTACGTAACGTCGTATATTATACTAGTTACCACGAGATCGTTTTTAACACGGTTTAAAATACTTCGGACGTTACTATTACGTAATTCTAGAGTTTTATAAATTCACTAGCAGTGTTTTGCGTTGTTTTTTTTATGTGTTTTTAATGATTCTTTTTCTAATTATTTATCACAGTGCCTTCTAGTACACATATTTTATTTTGTCAGTATTAAAGCAATATATATGCCTAAAAGGATATGTATTTTTTTCTTTTCTTAAAGATATTTTCTACAATCCAAAGATCTGGTTCATTCACAAGGATAGGTTATTGGACCATTTTAAATATTACAACGGAATATATTGATAGATATTCTCTATCTATTTCAACCCCTTAACTTGTTTCATATAATGTTCAATATAATATGAGTGTGACGAAAATATAGGCAGTAAGCACGTCTATGATTTAATAAAAGAATCTTGTGAATTGGTTCAGTGGTTTTTGAATAATGAGTTCACTAATTGGCGGAAAGATCGAAAAAACCGTTACTTTTTAAATATCGTAAACTTAATATTTCAGACATCTGTAATGGAGGCAGTTCTTAATGTTTTAATTAAGCCGTATTTAGTTATTTTCTAATTAACTTCGGTGTAGAGGTAAATGATATTTACACATTATTTATTTGAACAAAATAAATGTTTAATATACACTATAAATTAACTTGCCTAACATCTTTTAGGTATTAGAACGGCAAATATATACACTTAATTTATCTTTTATGTTTTCTGTCTTAACGCTTTGACATTTTTCATCGTAATGAACAAGTATATAAGCCTAAAATATTAATATTTATATTATAGTCAAATATTGCTTCGTGGAGTCTGGTAAGGTTTTTGCTTTGACACCTTGATAAATCGTTTATCCTGTTCACTGACGCTACAAAGCTCATCAAAGGTAATTTATTATATTATAGTAACAGTAGAAAATAAGACAAATACACCTACTAATTTAATTTACTTAAACAAAACCTATATTATGTATTTTTTTTGTACTATGTCCGCAAAAATATAAATTAAATAGAATTTCCGATATCCACTCCGAAGATCAGTTTAGTAGGACAAGTAAAGAAATAAAAAAAAATGTTTATCATTTATGGATACTATATCTCAATAGAGATCAAAAAAACCACCGACAGTGAAGACCTGTATAAGTTGTATTTGAAGTCCAAAACGATCCCACGTGGATCGTTTAAATTACCTACGCTTTTTAAACAGCTCCTTGTATTGTACCTAATCTAAATACAGTCTGGACGATTGCTTCCTGATTACCACGTAGGCCAGACTAATTAAACTGTATACTATACAAACGTGTTCCTGGTATTATTTAATATGCAACTGATTAGTAAACGTAAAATTAATAACATTGTAACTAATAATATTTGGTTAAAACCGGATGATATCACAACACCTAAATATATGTATGTTAAAAACAGTGTATAGGGAAATACGTTAACGTTATTATTCGATTAAAACATATCCCGTGTTATTACAAAAAAGTTAAATACGCGTCAAACACTTGTTTCGAAAAAGTTTGATCACAAAAGAGTGTCTTATCTTTGTTTGGAAATAGACACTATTTAAATCTAGGCATTGTATAACACTTGTCTATAGATAAATTAGACAATTTTGAAGATTCACAAGTAAATGACAACTACTACAATATGACATTTCACAATGTATTCCTTCTTCTTCTTTATTTTTTTTGGCTCCGTCACGGTTTGTGCACTAGCCAGCGTCAAGTAACAAGATTTTGCCAAGTAAGTGTCTTGCGATAATTATAATGTTCTAACAAGATGGTGGTTTCCTTGTTAGAACTTTTCATGGAGTTTTGGTGGCATCTCAGAATGCATGCTCCGTGGTATTATTTCCCATCCACTTCACTTGTGCATAATAACCGAACTATATTACGTAAACACCACCAATATTACAAAATATAGAGTCTAATAACACAAGATTATGAATAAAATATAAAAAACACTACATGACAGACTAAGATCCCGCCAAAAACTCCCAACACAATGTATTTATTCTGAGATTTTTGTTGTTCCACTTTACCCAATTTGGGGTACTATTTTAAACGTATATATTGCTTATTTTAATGATGACATCATTTTCCTTAAACCAAATGTCACAATAATTATAACCAATTTCACTTAAAATAAGTAAATATTTTTAGTGAAGATCGAAACAAAAATATTATTCGTAAATTGGAACGTTTTTGAATGATGAGATTGAATTGAATGAATGCTATTCAGAGTTGCTTGCATAAAAAACAAAAACCAGATATTTAGCTAGAGATCGCTTAAACACTCTTTTATAATAAAGTATTTTAAACATGGGTTTAAAATTTTAGTAAAAGTCGTGTTAAACGCGTGTTCATTTTTGTTTTTGTAATAAGACCGATCATGTTTCTTGAACGTAAAAAGTTTTACACTACGTTTAATCACTCCAACTAAAATATATTTAGACAATAGCGTTTTAATTCTTACCACGCAAATTATTAGAATCAGTTTACATTACCGTCAAATGTAACAACAGGTTGTAAAATCGCATTAATTTATGGAAATAACATTACAACGATACCGAGTCGTTACATTTAACAGAACTTATATGACATTGAATGAAATTTATCAACGTAACAAATTGTATTGCGTTTTATTCTCATTGCATTTACTATAATAAAGCATTTATTTCGTATATATATATTTTTACACAAAATCTCATAAATAATCTACGTTGAATGTACGTTCTAAAAATGTCTTTCATTGTCTTGCCTATCTTGAACCTTTGTTGTAGGGCTCATCGGAATTCAAAGTCTACGATCGGAACCGTTATTTAAACAAATCGAATTGCACAGAGGTATTGCCTATTCATCGCAGTTAAGCAAACAGGACCACACATAAACTCCATGTACGTACTGAGATATGCACTCAGAAGGTTTGAATTGTGCCGAATATAATCGTGATATTCATTATTTGACATTTTTTATTTTAGGTGGTAGAGCTACGCTGAAGCTATTACTGGTTTCAGCATGAATGGGTCGGCTCGCCCGGGGTAGTACCACCCTCTCACAGAAAGCCGACGTGAAGTAACAGTGTTTGCACTGTTGCGTTTCGTTCGGTCAGTGAGAGCGCCGGAGGCCCACATATATTAAAAGGCCGGCAACGCACTTGCGACTCCCCAGGTGTTGCTAGTGTCTATGGACGGCGGTGATCACTTACCATCAGGTGACCCACCTGTTCGTTTGCCCCCTATAATATAAAAAAAAAAACATTATAGGTTAGTGTTTAACCGCAGTCTCATCTGATGTTAAATTACGGTGTGGTCTAAGACGGTAATTACGCTAAACCTAGAGAGAGACTGACTCTCAAGTGCAGCTGCCGGAACACATCAACAGGTGCTTGGCGACAGATTTTCAACTTGAGAGTGGTAGCTAGCCAGGCGGAGTTAAAAAGCCCTATCACCATGGTATGGTTTCTTCGTTACGATGGTTTTCCTTCCCGGAAGCTTCAACTCAGTTGCAAGAATTAGAACCTACGTCTTTCGATGCTGTGTCCGAACACGCAATCAACTAAGCCATCGTAGCTTCGTTTATATGTGTGGATTGGTATGGTGCCTTATAATACCCGAAAATGATCTCAGGACCATTTATGACAAGATTAATGACGTTTTGTAGGTGTATACCCTTTTATTCCACTAATTCAAGTGATCATAAATTCTAAGAAGTTTTGTAACTTAGCATTACCAGAGAATTTTTGCTGATAAAAAGAATTCTCGAGTGATTGATTATATTCGCTATGTTTGTATTCGACATTAGATTGGACGATTATATAGCACTAAGGAAATTGTAATAGAAGTACGTGTATGAATTTTAAGTAAGTAATAGGGTGTAATAATATACATTTCAACAAATTCCGTTAATTACCATTTTGAATATAACCATACATCAAATATATTATTTTAGTTTTCTAATAATAGGCGTCCGTTGCCATAAAAATCGATAAAGCTAACAAAACTCATTCAAGAATAAATCGAATGTTAAAATTAGTTGAGTACCTATTCTTAATTCTTTTTGCAAACTGTGGCACTTATTTTTAAGATGCTTATATTCACTATAAATAAATAAATAAATCATATTCAGAAACATTAATAATAATAAGCAATTGTATTATTATGTAACAAGAATAATTCATTATTCATAATGAATATATATTTTTTTCTTATTACATATAGTGGGTGTTGCAATTTCTTTTAACCCATGATTTTCAATTTAATAATTGTTGTTTACTTAAGTAAGATGGGAAATAAATTGCTTTTGTATATAACAGAATCGAATAGGAATAACGATACTAAAGAGATTAGATTAGACACTACATCGGTCAGTGTAGGTTCAAATCCTACACTCAGCTTAATATCTTTCATTTAATACGATGGTGGCAAAACAAGCGTCCGCTCCGTTTGATTGTATGTGGTCACCGTAATGTATGGACGGTTGCAAAGCAAGAAATATCAATTGCACGTTTTAAAACTATAAACTATAATAAGACCAGCCGTGTTATATGGATCCGAGTGCTGGGCTACGAAAGAGACGGATGAGAAAAAATTACATGTGGCAGAAATGCGAATGTTAAGATGGACGTGTAGTGTAACAAGGATGGATAAGATTAAGAATGAGTATATCAGAGGAAGTTTAAAAATAGCGCCAGTGACAGAGAAGTTGAGGAGTAATAGGTTAGCATGGTACGGGCATATTATGAGAAGAGATGAAAGTCATGTAACAAGAAAAGTTTTGAGTTTGAAAGTGGACGGATATAGGAGTAGAGGAAGACCAAAAAATTTGTGTGGATGGATTGTGTGAAAAATGATGTGTGTATAAAAAGTGTGAATACTGAGATGACATCTGACAGAGGAGACTGGAAAAGGAAAACATGTTGTGCCGACCCTACTTAGGTGGGATAAGGGTAAGATGATGATGATCAATTCCACGTTTTCACCAACCTTTTTTACGAAAACCATTGCTTGACGGTACTGTAAAGTATTACAGAACAAACAATTGCATTTACAAGATAATCCACTTTATTGTTTAGGCGTGTTTAGTCAGTAGGTACATATACTTCGAGAGGCCGTGTTAGTGTAATTTAACATCAAGTAATTTAAAATAGTAACTGATCGTTATCAGATAGCCACGTTTGTTTCATCCTAAACTATTAAGTAATATTATAAATGCGAATGTGAGCTTGTTTGTTTATTGCTTTGTTTTGTTTATTGTTTGTTAATTACTCGACCGACTATCATGAAAGTTTGCATGCACGTTCTTTCTGTGTTTAACTATGTGTAACTAACTGTGTACTGTTCTCGCGGAATAAGGCCAAATTTACATTGTCGCAACCGAAACTACGCGCAAATACTTATAATCAATAAGGGTAGTATCAGCAGTGCTAATTCATGAATTATACATTATATATTACTAAATATAATATAAAACTAAATCACATATATGCAAAACTATTACAAGCGTTCACTACATTGAAACCAATATAACATAATTATAATATGTCGGGAATAAGTATAAATAAAATTGGGAATATGTTGTCTGTCTTGTTCAATCTTTGGAACAACTGAACGAATTTTGACGAGACTTTTTACGAATAGACGAAAGACTTTTGGGAGTATAGACTATACAGACTACATATAATTTCGCTTTTCCATAGCGATTAAGCAGTAATGTTAAAATTGAACAGAGGTATAACAAAATCGTTAGTTATGATTAAATTACAATTAAAAAAAAAGATATTACACAATTAATCCAAATAAAAGCCGTATCTAGTTCCCGCGCAAAAAATGAACCATGTTTTTTTTTTAAATCACGATATCACACAAACTAAATTTTGACAGAACATAAGATGAATCGTTTTCTCGTATTGAAAAACTCATAATAACCAAGAAGTTGAGATCCTGGTCAAACATTAAATTGTAGATGGATACCTAGGTTTTCTTTTTAATTTCCACAGTGACCTGACTACGTGCCTGGTGCTAGGTTAGGTAGCGCGTTCAAACGTCGCATTAACTGGTTTGCGGTACTTATGTTTTACTATGCAGTTAAACGAATAACAAGTTGCTTTCTGTTTGCCAGCCAGACAGTTATATCCTCCAAATACGGTCTGATCTTTTTTTTCTCAATTTATTATCTAAATCGCTTGTAAAGTTTCTAGCTTTATGAATACAAGTGATTTTATTGATTGAATTATGCAGTTTGTAATTTATAATGCTTCATATCAACTTGTAAAGGACTATCTGCAGGGCTATAGACCTCTTTCCGAAGGAAGATATGGGCATAATCACCGCGCCAGCACATGACGTATGGGCGATCTCAAATCACGAGAAATCCATAGTTCTATAATTTCCACATACGGTGGTACTACATGAACATATCTCAGGTTAAGTTTTCAGATCAAAGATGGTTTCAAGTTATACACGCTCTACAAAATTCCCTACCAAAACTTGCACGACATTAATAATTGCGTTTTATAGTCGACAATATGCTAAATAGTACAGATTTCTTCATCTAGCAATGACTTAAAGTTGAATATTCGAGGTCACAGTACTAGTACAAGTCATAAAATCAAATTATAGATTGGACAGAAGAAATGAATAGATTGATTGCTAAAGTTAAAAATCCTTAATAAGTAGGTATCGTAAGATAAATGCAACTGAGACGTTATCAGAAACATAATCATACGCCTTAGTAAAAAAATAAGGTTGCGCGTCTGTGTGAACTCTAAAATGGCCTTCTTAACGTAATTTCTATTGTGTACTTGTTAATTAACTCAGAATTCACGGTTTATTTTCCTATATAAATAAAATTATAGAATTCTGCCGTTGTGTGTGTATCAGTCTAAAATGACTGGATATATTTTTAGTTTTACTTAGACATTTGGTCCTTATCTAAAAATAACAATTGCTGCGACATCTTTGATTAATATATAGTTTTAACAAATTATGATCTTATAAGTACTGCGCAATCAGCTATGTGTGAAATGGAGCAAGCGCTTTGGTGCGCATGCGTAGGAGAGGCGAAATTGGTTTTACGTTTTTATTATTCTGTTCATAAAATATATTGATAAGAAAATAAACAACACACACGAAGTCACGCGCTAAACTAAATTTAAAATAGAACTAGGGTTACAATTTTGTTATTAATTAGTTTTGTAACAACATTTCAACTATACTTTTATTATAATCGATTTTCTCGGTGTTTCGACTATTTAACTTACCTGGAAGTCTTGACGATTTCCTTTCCACTATTGAAGCATCTAAAAATTATCACTCTATCATCTACATCTGTATATATAAAAATGGATGGTGGTGGTATATTATATTTGGTGGTTTTTAGTCTCAGGTCCAACACTATTTGACAGCTAATCATACAAAGCTTGTACACCTGAGTATTTTTCATGGAGAAGGTTATTCTATCTTTTTTACTATAACCCTCCACTACCCCAAATATATTTTGTTGTTACTTTTATTGAAATTAAGTATACTTAATATAAGCGCACAAAGTCGCGAGCGGTTGATATCATAGGATATTTTAGCGGCCAAGCTCACTCTCCGCAATTGGATTCCAATCTAAAGGTGTTTTATGGTAACCAAACAGTTGATATAAATGCTTATAACATTCTTCGTTATACTTGAAATAATGTTTAGTATTTAATAGGTACATCGCCAATGCTACGGCAATGAGTGGTGTACGTTCCAATCCCACAGGGGACAATTCTTTGTGTGATTCAGAAATGATTGTTCCGAGTTTGAGTGTATCTTGTGTTTGTAAAGACTTTAAATATATTTATATATACATTTTACACAATTATATAATTCCAATTGATATTACACGTCATGCGAATGTCATCATTAAATTTTTCCTACACATTGTCAGAGATACAGAAATTCTTTTTCTGATAAGGATAAGTGAAATCTACGTTTACGTGAGCGAAGCTGCGGACAAAAGCTAGTAGCTAGCTAGCTAGACGTATAATTTATGAATTCCAATAGTTACTAATTTTGTTATCTATTTGTTTCTTTTTATTTTATACCGCTTGCTTCAATCATAAAATAAATAAAATTTTCGATTTTTTGCTTTCCACTGTCGAGTCTTCGTCGACATCAGCATGTCAAATATTTTAAGGCGTTTATTTTATATCAATGTTAATTAATTTTAGTATTTTCCTTTTGATTTTAAAAACCTGTACGGTGTACATATCGTATAATGATTTCTATAACTTGTTTTAGTAGACAGCTATTTCGAATTCTTCTGGCATGTCTCTAAATTGTTAATAATGAAGTTAGAAATGGATAAAGCGTTGAGGAATATGTGGTTGCATGTATAGTGGCCCCGTCAATCGATGCAATTTTAAGCCAACAAAAAGCCTGATATTTGTCCTAAGGAAAATTTCGTGACGGAACCATAAAACGGCTATAAAGTTTTTTTTAAGTCCGCTTGGCTAGCTACCTCTTCATGTTCAAAATCTGCCGCCTAAGTTTGTTCCTTCTAGGCTGAGTCAATTGTCACAATAGGCCGCATTGTTACTTAACCTCAGGTGAAAATTTGGTCAAAAATAAAAAATACATATAAAAAAACTGACTTACGTTTTGTTGCAGTCTTCACATTTATCAGTTGTCTTTAATATTTCATTTACCTTTCTGCTTCTGATTCGCGATAACTAAACGAGAATTATAACCTGCCTGCTATGCAATCATCGTACCGTTAGCTTTGACAGTTTTCTCTAGCTCGTGTCCATCTGTCAATCGCACGTCCATCTATCTAATTAGTAACATGTTAATATTCACAAGCTTCGATGAATCACAGTTTAATTATGCCTCACAAATAATCTTCCTATGTATCAAAACTTTCTTCTTGGAATTATAATATTTTCCGAGTTCAAATACCGACAATGTAGATGTAGATACTACACATACCAAGGTCCATTGCAATCGGTTGAACGGTACAGGAGTTACTGTATTGCAACATCACCTAGTGACGTATTGTAGAAAAATAAAATAAACGAAAATGTACTGGATTTATAAAGCAGTGACTTTCTAGACTTATTTTGTCAACAACCCTTAACTACAGTACCCGACTTTTGATTTGGCACGTCGGGGAAAAGACGGCAACAGCTAAGTTCCGTTTCGTATATCATTATCTTTGTCTATCGCAGTCATTGCGTTGTGCGATAAAGAACACTTTACTAAGCCGAAACAAGTCAATTTTAGTCAGACGTCTTACTCTTCTACCTTCCATGTCAAATCAAAAGCCCGGTACTATAGATAATTTGACGATGAGAATATCGTTTTGTTATACCACCCTTGGAAGCTTTTTCTAGACTCAACTATTATTATTTTAGAGTGTAACGCACTACCACCCAGTACCATTAAAAGGTCAATTCATTCAAATAAGTCATTAACAAAATCAACTGGAACATAAAATTGTCGATAGAGAAGCCACAAATAAACATAATTTTTTTATGTCTACTCAGATTACGCATTTTAATTGACACATTCATGTTTGTAATTTATAATACTCACCTTAATTAAATTGCTGAGTATAAATGTAGAGTCAGTGTTACATGCGTCTCAATGACCAACAAGGCCAGTGGGTCACACGTGATCGGCGCAACGGAAATTCGGTACTGGGATGTCGCAAATTATTTCCTCGGACTCAACGGTGTTGACAATCAATTTTGATTTAAGATTTAGGTATATTACTGTAATTCTTTTTTTGTTTCCTGGGTATGCTATAAAAATTTCTAATCGTATTATAAATTATACTCGTCTGAGAGTGTTTTTGTTTTTTGTTTTGACTGAACGCAGTACATATGGTTCAGCAAACATCATAAAAAGGCCCGCTTTAGTGTTGACTTGGAATTTGAAATACGAAATAGAATTAAGTCTCTCGCACTGAAAAATCAACTACGAGAATTTTGTTTCAATTTAAAATAGATTGTTGTAAAGAAACATTTTTTATTTCAATGCTTCGTTATTCGATCAGAAAGTAATTTTTTTTTCTGATCTTCATTTATTTCCTGTTCATATTTTCACTCATTTTGTTTATATGTATATTTTTATTGTTATAAATATATTATAAGATTAGCTGTAGGTATGATAAGAATTCACGAAATACTTTTATCTCAGAAATAATCATTGCGAGCATCGATTTTCATTGTGCCAAGAGTTACACAATTAAGAGCTACGTTCAAATTGGTTCAAGGGTGTTTCAAATGAACTCTATAACAGTATGAAAACGTTTATTCACATAGATTTTATATATTTTAAAACTTGCCCGTGATTTAAAGTTACATAATTTTTTTTAACGATACATCGTAGATAACTCTACTTGTCAACTATTGTTTACGTTTATCGTTCTTTTGTTTCAGATAAGCGAGGTCCGAGTGGGTCCTGTGAACTCATTGCTGTCTGGTTTCTATTTACTAGCGGGACCCTTTGTGTCTGCTTTGGCCAATAAGTAAGATTTCTGATTTATCACTTGGCACCACTTCAATATTAAAAAGAATTTATCTCAGTTTTCTTGGTTACAAATTGTATCTGTTATTTCTACGATTTTCTTCTTTGTTTCTCTTTTTTATTGTTTAAAACAAGGTGAAGAATATTGCTGTATTAGCCTATACGTTGTCTAATATCTGTACAAGAACCTGATCTCTAGGAATACATTGGATTTAGTCACTATATCAGTCCATGACGTTGAAAGTGTTAGTAGGAGGTTATGCCCAGCACTGGTCTAATACCAATTTTCACATAAATAATTCTTTATTGCTTAATTACAGGTACGGATTCCGCGTAGTTACGATTATCGGCAGTTTGTTATCATCTTTCGCCTTTGCAATTTCTTATTATGCTCCTAACGTTGAATACCTATATTTCATTTATGGTATTATTGGAGGTGAGTTTATGCTTATTTGGATGTTTTTATTATAATATAAGATAATATTAGTATCATTGGCAAAGTATTATTCTCTAAAAAAACATGTATATTTAAAATTATATATCTTTGCTGTGGGGCAAAATAAAGCAAAATGTGTGTTACAATTTTATTTTGCATAATTAGATTTGCGTCTCAGACAGCGCAACCTTTCATTGGCATATTCGTACTTTCAAAAACGAATGTCGAAGGCCTAACACATTCAATTTATATTTTCTTAATTGACAAAACTTTATAAAAACGAATATACACGAAAATGACAATTGGTACCTGTTCTAAATGTAAAAATGTTGGAAGCCGTAATTGTTATGAATTTTATTTGTTTAATATAAGAAGTATCTAAGAATTCTGATAACTGTATTACTTGGAATCGTAGGACAATATAAGCAATGTCTAATAAAGTTCAATAAGTAAGCTACGAGTATAATTATTAAGCCGATCTTGAGATACTAGTATTAGGAGGAGTAGTAACTCAAAAGTTACATATATATATGTAAACATGTTTATTTTATTTGGATTTAGATGACTAAAATTTCACATTTACAGACCTATAATATATACTTAATACTATTCATCTGGATGTTATAATCACGTGGTAAAACATAATATTCATATAAATTCATATTTTAATATAATCAATTAAATTAAATTAATCAAGACTACTCTAGTTTAAATTAGAAAATATTTATTAAAAATGTATTAAGCTGTGATTTCAAAGATCATGCAATCGAGTGAATATGAAGCGAGCGTTTCATATTCATTTTTATCTCATAAAATCAAAATTATAAATTCTTTACAACCCATAACACATACACAATAAACGGTGTTTGATTGACTCCTTTAAATAGCGACAGCAGTGTAAGTCCGCCTTAAACTTGACTTATATTATTATTTAAGTCTGCTGTGTGACTGGATCTATTTCCCAATATTTATATACCTTTTTTATTATAGTCTGCGTCATATAATAGTTAAACTATGTAGTCACCGCCAATACACCAATATTTGCCCCAAAACAGAATAATATGGTATGCTGATTGTCCTTCCGAAGTTTGCAGTTGGTAACACGAAGCGGCATATTAGGCATTCTAGATTTGATTCTAGATCCGTTACAAGAAGTACGATAAGAACTTAGATGAGGATAAAGGTTATTTAAGTGATTATAGTTAGCTACAACATCTACAGCAACAGCTAACAGCACCCTGCAGTTACACTTAAGATCCGTTATACCGCACACCCTTTTGCTATTACCTTCCTTTAACAAACCGTTAATAATTACTATATTTATGTCATACATTTCCTATGAAGTCTCTGATACTATTGTAGACAGAAAGAGTAAAATTATAATAGCTTCCTGTAAATGGACCGCTAAGAGCAGAAGTCCTAAAGAAGGTCACATGCTTGGCCGTATGGTTTCAGACATCGGGTAACCGACATTGCTAAATTTTTCCTTTATACCTTGGTACTTATTCGACTTACTTCATGGGACTAGTAAAACACTTGTAATTAGCGTTCTATTTTATTACAATGTCTCGCTTCACACTTGAGCAATAGGTAATTAGGATAATTTAAAGTAAAGAAACCGGCTACATACCCCATAATAGTTCACTCCTACTCCCTTCTTCTCTTGCCCCAACCGAGCAGGACCAGTATAACATGTCTTTTTACTTTTTCTCGTGAATATCCAACCTAATATTTTATATTCAGCTTCTCTGACGTCAATCCTCTTTGTTTACCCAACGATAATTAAATAGCTCACCGTCTTTAAAGCTTACCACTAATGCCTTACAAGTATAAGAATATACAAACATTACAGTCAATATAGTCATACAGTCATAATAAATTAAATCAGCATAAGAGTAAATTATTATATTTTTTTTCTCAGGTATTGGTTTATGCATGATTTATATGCCTGCTGTATTGATTGTCGGATTCTACTTCGAGAAATGGAGAGCTCTTGCAACTGGTCTTGCGTTATGCGGTTCTGGTGTGGGTACTTTCGTAATGGCGCCACTAACCAGTAAACTTAATCAGAGTCTCGGCTGGAGGCTTACTGTGCTTGTACATGCAGGTATATTTCAATTTATTGAATGCTAGATTTTATTACCGTTATCGAAACATTAGTATTCATAATTATATATTTGTTCTAGGATTGCTACTTTTATGCATTATCTTCGGTTCTCTGTTTAGACCGATAAAACCAGTCCGAGTAACTCTTGCTGATCAACCAGAGGAAGAAGACACGGCAAGACGTCATGAAGAAGCCGTGGAGAAACTGAACTCTATGTTAAAATTACATAGCAAATTAGATTCCGGTATCTCCATGCCGTTAGAGATGAGGTTCACTAACAAAGTGAGCCCTCATACTTGGATGGGAGTTCCTAATAACACCCGTTATCCAACGGCTGAGGAAGTATTCCGTGGTAGCAACTCGCATCTCAGTAACGGTCATGTTGGTAGACGATCATCTGCTAACGCTGGTATGATAAAAAATAATCTATCCAATAAACCTATGTTCATTGATGTGACCGTTGCGGAAAAGGACGAACAAGAGGATTCTAATAGCAACATCGATAACACTGAGCCTCTTATCAGTGCAACAGTTAAAGTAGCACCGGCTCAGCATCATTACCGACGCTCACATGCTGATTTGGTAGCTAGGCCACTTTACCGTGATGACATATTTTTCGGAGCAAGTTTGACCAGACTTCCTCAATACACTTCAAGGACATCACTAGGATATCATTTAGCTGTCACTCACGTACCAACTAAAGAAGATGCCCAAGAGGAAACATCTGGGAAATGTCGATTCTGCCCTGAAGCTGTAAAGAGAGCATTGGCTACCTTGTTAGACTGTCAGCCTCTTTAAATCACCAACGTTTGTAATCCTTACTTTGAGTGGTTTCTTCACAATGTTAGGATTTTTTGTACCGTACATGTACGTTACTCAAAGGGGTACTGCTAACAACATGAGTGGCTCGGCGACCGAATTTTTAGTTCCTGCAATCGGAGTATCTAATATTATTGGTCGTATTTTGTGCGGGCTTGTGTCATCGGTACCCAAGATATCTCCTTTATGGTTGAACAACATTGCCCTATCTGCCGGTGGTATTGCAACGATGATAAGCGGACTTTACTTTACCAACTTCTTTCAATATAGTTATTGCGCTATCTTCGGCCTTGCTGTTGGTGAGTTTCCTTATTTTTTTTTATCTCCTCAAAGTGTACATATCATAGTTATTTTTTATAAAAATGTAAACAGATCTAACATCATATCTTCTATGTCTACGGTAAAATCGTAATTCAACTGTATTTGAATACATATCAATTGAATTGAGCACATAAGAATTAAATATTGGGTTATTAAAAAGTAATATACTTTTTTTATAAAAATAAAAGACTATTCTTAAATATTTTATTGGGTTATATATTATCTATTTTGAGTCAATACTTTTAGCGATATTTCTGGCAGTAGCACGACTCTACGCTCATATTTTTGGTGGCAAAAATTTAATCCAAGTGATTTTCACCTCTTTTCTAAAAGTAA
This sequence comes from Antheraea assamensis, assembly GCA_035772565.1. NCBI lineage: Eukaryota > Metazoa > Arthropoda > Insecta > Lepidoptera > Saturniidae > Antheraea > Antheraea assamensis. Next base: position 670,376 of record JAQQSE010000112.1, on the reverse strand, counting down.
TAGTTTTAGCCTCCTACATTTTATATAGAAATCGGAGCAAATAGTAACCAGAAGGTGCCAGAACTGGACAGTATTATAGGTTAAGCAGCATACTCCTTCTAAGCTACAAATGCTTTTATCGAGTAAACGTACTTGCATGAGGTCTTATATTATATTGACACTAAACCTTTTCTATTGAGCCTTTTATATTTAATTTTCATAGCTAAAATATAATTAGTATTGCGTTTGGAAATAATCAAAAGTATAATCAATAGTAGATTTACTTAAATAGGACATAATATTAAAAAAAAATTGCGAAAATTTAAGACTACATATTTTTTCAGCTTCCTTCGCCTCACTTCGCTCAATTCTGGTTGTGGAATACCTCGGTTTGGAACAACTCACTAATAGTTTCGGGCTATTCCTTTTATTCCAAGGTCTCGGCACACTGTTTGGAGTACCTATTGCAGGTAATTTTCTAACCTTTAAACCGCTTTAACTTCGATCAAATTTATTGTGTTCATTTTAAGACTGGGTAGAACATCAAACACCCGTTACTTAAGTTTTTTAATTATAACTAATATTATAAATGCTAATTTGAGTTTGTTTGTAACGCTTTCACGCCTCGACACGTTGACAGGTGGATAACACATTGTCACGGGTACAAAGAATAGGGCATAGGGCAACTTTTATCGTGAATAATGTACTATTTCCTAGATTAAGTCGATACTAAATTTACGCGAGCAAAACCGTGGGCAAAAGCTAAGTAGGACAATAAACTTACATAACCACTAACATAAGTTCACCATGTTGTCACTAAGAAGAACTAATTGAAAGACATTTTTATTCATATAATTTTTTCGCCCCAATACGTACAAGGAGCATGAATATCTCTTGTCTTACTTTTGTTTATTTGCGCTAGAGTTCGTTGTTAGATTCTCCTTACAACGTAGTGTAATGATTTTTAGTGTATCAATTTAAAAATAGCTAAAATATTTATAAACGAAGCCAAGTAAATTGAGTACTGATGATAAACAAATTGTGTATTTAAATACTATAGTGCAATGCCTACCCGTTGACATTAATCTATTTATGAGCCTAGCGTCTAGATAAGCGATGCAGTGCCAAATTCCTACCTTCAAATACTCCCGCATGACGATTGAATAATGACCTAGCCCAACACATTAAGTAGAAGACTTCATACTAATTTGCATAAAAATAAAATGTAATTTTTCCGTTACCAATCACATGACAACGGTGAATTAATTTTATTGCAGCTCATATAAAATTGAACCTGAGAAAGGACCTAGTTATATGCTTTTTTATAGGGCATAAGCAATAATGACATAACTACGTTACTAATACTAAGGATTTCCTAAAGAAACTAGACCAGAAAAAAATCATATGACTGCAGTAGCAGGCATCAGCCGGTTCAAAATAAATATATTTAATTACAAGATGAATTTTAAAATTACATGCTTCAGATAGTGATGTAGTTTTAGGCGTTAAATATTGTCAGTAGCGTAACTATACCGTTGGAGACCCGTGACAAATTCATCTTATGCGGTCTTCTAAATGTAAAGAAGCGTTGCTACAATGCAATGTCTACAAGTGTTTTTTCTATGGCGTTTTTAAGCCAGCGTCACCTTCAGGCCGAGGGTTCCTGACGTTTTGCACGTCTCACCACCCTATTCTTTCACCAGTGTATGCTTTAATAGTTCTAGTTTAATATATGCTTACAAAATTGTTTTACACTTATGTGTCCTTACTTCCAAAGGATTTTCATATCTAACTGTAAATGCCATTACATTGGAATTAAATAAATATCATAATTATACAACTAGCTGACCCGGTGAACTCTGTACTGCCCAACAGTCGATTCTTTAATTATTATTTTTTTTTAACTTATTCTACTATTCGGGACGCTATATAATGTTAAATGTTCCCATCGTATAAATATTGACATTAATATTTATACGATACTATCGTCACTCAATTGTTTTGCCTTCCCGGAACCTCTCCACTAACACTTAAACTTTATCCTATGGTATTAAAGTTCAAATTGACTTTTAAGTATTATTACAAATCGTTTGTATGGGAGTATAGAAAAGTGTTGTTATTAGACTTATTCAGGCAATTTTTTTAATTTTCTCTCCGTAATAACCATCCTCGTACTTCAAGGAATATTCTAAAAAAAGAATTAGCGAAATCGGTTCAGCTGCTCTCGAGATTTGCGCTTAGCAACACATTCAGCGATTCATTTTTATATATCTACAATGAAAATAGATATAGATAAAATTCAAAATTATTAACTAATCATAAAATATTTGTTTCAGCTATGCTTTACGATCGGACCCATAGCTACGAAATTTCTTTCTTCGTGTCCGGTGGATTCCTTCTTTTATCCGCTGTCATGTGCTACCCTGTCGACATGATCAGTAAATGGGAGAAATCGCGCAACAAATTAAACACCTCACCAAAAGTTTGAACACTTTGAAGTGAGTTAAGTAATAATTGGAAAGGGGTATTGGTGCCAAACGTCATGTGCCTAAACAGTAATTACATGCTGGTATGTCTGTACTAGTAGTAAGATTAGGTTCAAGACTGTATGATATATGATACTACAAAACAAAATATAAATGCCGTATCTGTCCTTTAATCTGTACGATATTTCGTATGTCCTTGAGATCGATGCAAAGTTTTATGTATGAAAAGTTTTATAAACTTTTAATTTTTAACACTACGGCTTGGACTCAAAAATTCATTTACGTATTCATGAACGACTACTTATTATGTAAGCGCCCGAACTGGATATTTTAGTTCGTATTTATATTTCCTTCATGAATACGTGAATACTAGGTTATAAGAAAAATCATGAGACTCTTTTCAATTTCAATTAATAATGTACAATTAAACCGTTAACATTTGGATCATGTAACTGAAATTTGTAATTTGTTTGCTTACAAACCTATACACAACAGGCACTAAACGAATAAAGCTTCACTTGTTCGTGTGTTCCTTCCTATAATACCTCGAATATAAATTACGTTAGAGAAACATTCCCAATATTTAATTTCTTTGACAAAACTGCGAGGAATGTTGCTTTGGCAATGGCTCAGTTAAGTCGGTTCAATGCATTTAAATATAGGTTTAGAAGTATAGAAAAAAAAAGTACAAAGACTCGAATAATAGAAGTTAATTAGAGCGGTTTTGTCGAAATTATTGTAGTACCCGAAATGATCTGAAGCCAAAATGTAATTTAATTATTAAATTAGACTGTAAGAGTGCCTAACTGTATACTTAATTAAAATTGGTGCATGAATAAGACTATAGTAGTTACTATTATCGTAATATTTTTATTATAATTAATATATATATTGCATATCAGTGTGCAAATGGAGTGTTTTTATAATCCGATTATTGGAAACTTTTATAACTAAATATAATGTATGTGCCTTAATTTACGAAGTGATACTTATTTACTTAGAATGATAAAAATTGTAGTGTCATGGTATTTTGTTATGATTTTAACATATTTACAATAAGTACTACTAATCGGTTATAATTACCTGTTGTATTGTATTTACGAACAATGGTTGAAATCGAATAAATTATCATAATAGGTTTGTTTAGATTAAGTTAATTATTATTATTATTATTATTTGTAATAATATGACTGTGGCTGTGGTCAAACAGATAATCTTTACATTTATAGATCAGAAATCATAGTCATTACTTTTTACAAAAGTATCATGTTTCTTTTTTTAATACATTTTCATCTACAGCGTACTATCTATATCAACATACAGAATGCATACAAACAATTGAAGATAAAAACTGCTAAAGTTCTCAATATTAAATAGATTTCTCTATTTTTAAATTGTATGATGAATATTATCTTGTGTTCAAATATCTATTAATTGAATGTTTTTTTTTCATCTATTATTACGATTATTATTCTTTAAATAAATGAACACTGAATGTATTGCGGTGAAATAAAATGCAGATTACGAGCAACCTATACAAAAAGTATTTGCTAAATGAAATCATTGAGTAAATAAAAATAAAAACAAAAAAAACACCTGCGCCTCATTATGAAGAACTTCAACCTAGTAAAATATATTGTATTCTGCTACATAAAGTGAATACGTGTGTAATAAACAGAGTTATATGTAATTTAAAATTAAAATAATATCTGTGATTATTTCAACGAAAATGAAAAATTTTGAAGTAATAAAGATTTGAAAAATTCGACTAGTCTTCAGTTGTCTGTCTTATTTTCCTGAACATTTATTCTCAACTTGTTACGCGAACACCGTAACCCTTGTAAGACTGTTGATAACTGTCATTTTGTACTACGTATCGTATTCAATTTAATTCAGTGTTAATGATTTATTTAGATTTGTTGCTATAGATTTAGAAATCGCTAGTAATAACTTCAAGTCGACATATAAAATAGTCTTTTTTCATGTTTTACGAGTAAGTAAGAAACTGTACAATATATACTGGACAGACTGTGCCGGTAGGTAGTAAACGATTTACTCTACAAGTTTATTTGTCAAGTCTCTTTCCGAAATTAATTTAGCGTATGTTAATTCACTCAAAATAAATATTTTAATATGATACCCATATTATACGTGTATTTACATAAATACTAACAATTTAACGTGTCTTCGCACGTGTTTTCCATGCAATAATTATTATGGACTCTTTATTTTATGTCTATATAAAAGAATAACTCACTGAAAGAAAGATATCGGATTTTCATACAAACTTAATCACACAACCTTAGGGGTTGAATTTCCAAAAATCTTACCTTAGTTATCACCTACATGCAAATTTTCACAACCGTAGCTCCAGTAGTTTGAGCTTTGTATTAATATGTCATTCGGTCAGTCAGTTAACTATTTTTTTTATATATAGCCGCATGATCTGTGCGTGTCGTGCCTTTATGATAGACTCGACCACAGTGCAACCTATTTGACTCAGTTTTTTTTTTTAAACCGAACTTGTCTTGAACTAAACTGTCGTCTTAAATCAAGTCATTATAAATTTTTGTGGTCGTCGTCTATAAATACAAAATTGATTAATAAGGTATACAGTGTCATCTTTCACATCCCATCAGTAACAAGAGAGCGTCTCGACAAATTAAATTTAGTGCGTGAATATGAACCGAATTTTTTTTTCAAACTGACGGACCTTCATCCCTTCGCCGTACTACATATGACCGAAATCGGTCAAGTTAAAAATGTATACGATCACCAATAGACGCATTTTATTTCACAAATAACGCACCAATGATTTGATTACCGTTTATATATCCGAAGATTTTGAAGGTTATTATCGATTGACATATACCATAACGGTCCTTAACACCTTAACACTTATTTTTGGTAAAAAGAAACGGTACTTACAGTACGCGCGCATAGATCTGGGAAAATTGCAAAGCCCTGAGTGGTATTTGTAATAGGAATTTCTACTTATCATTTCGAATTTATTTTAAGTTACAACGTAGTACTCTATATGTCGACTTGAGAGTTATATAAATCCTTTTTACACGTAAAATAAAATTGCAGAACATTTCATCTATTATATGACATGGTTATTTTGAAACTATTTTTCTTGAATTTTGACAGCATTTCCAAACTTGACTATGATTTTTTATATGTATAGGTACTTAAGTGTTAATGCCACAGTGTCACGATAGGAATGTTTTACAGTTGTGTTCTTGCCTTTAACATTTACTTTTCTGAAGTATGCAAGCTTGTTCACACAGGTGTATAAGATTTAATTTATTGGTAATTACAGATAACTCGTTATTTATACGATTTAGGCCCGTATGCATGAGAAAATATATAATGCGCGATAAAAAAATGTTCTCATAACTCTGCGTTTATTAGAAGCGTGCAAATTGGTAGGTATAGTGTCACAATGCACATGAAGATAAACGCTTCATTGTGACTCTTTTATGGTTTGTCGCGTTTGAAGAATGGTCTGTATACATACAGCTGCTGTGAGGCCTGTAGCCTACAACAAAACAAAGTAGATTCGACTGTAGACCCACAGACCAATATAAAACGCAGTAATAAAATATGATTGCGCTCGTTTCCTTCGCAGTTCGTAATTACTCAAATTGATTCTGTGCAATATGGTGGCGACGACATTTATAAAAATAAAATAATTTGTAACGCGTGAGTTTATTTCATTCTTGCGCGCTCTATAATGACACTCGTGCGAATAGGGCCTTAACCTTCTTATACCCGCGCGTTGATCTGTGACACCGACGAGCCTGTAGTCCGGTGAAACTGTAGAGGCCTTGCCAAGTCAACAGTGCAGACAGTTTGAAAAACACCGACGAGATGAGTTTGACGTCCCTTTTTTTATACAGAACAGTGGCAGTTTGGGCTTCTCACTAGCTGCATTTTTTTTTCGAACTGACTACACTGTTGGCCTGGCAAGGCCTTTACAGTTTCACCGGATTATATGTACCCGTACACGACGCAAATCGGCTCTTCAGTCCGACATGCGGTTATAGGAAGGTTAATTGTATCAAAAAATAAAGGAATATATTACGACGTTAATTACTTTTGAAAGAATGCCATTCGGCTTTATAATTACCTATTTTCAAGAATACCTTTCTAGATGCTAATTTTCAGTTGTACTTAGACATAAAATTATTCTTTTATACTGTACAAGAATAGGAATATTATAATACTATTTGTGAGTAAAAACATTAATCTATTTTAAATGATAGTAAATTGTTCCTTATAGCAGCAAATTTTGTATTAAATATATGAATAAAAACTTTTGTTAAATACATGCTTTGTTTAAATCATTTTATATACGTGCAACCTTAATTTTAATAAACATGTCCTAATTACGATTTCGCTAGATTTCAGATTATTTTCTTTTCAAGTATATTCCAGGCTAGGGTTTACCCTAACACGTGTTTAATATTTATGAGCGAATAATATGTATAGGTGATTTGTATAATTTTTAAGCTCTACGCAGTAGATTGTGTAATTTATTGTCGTCTGATAAAGAATTATTATACCTATTCAATAATAACATTTAAATAACAATACTTTTCATTTTTAACTGCAAGATTTTCATTTACATTTTTCGGATAAGACGAAACTGTAATAATGTAGATTTTCTATATGTGCTTAATAGATATTAACATTTGACCATAATTACACGTGATAAATCATGTGGTCTAAGATGGCAAACCCGTTAAACCTAGAGGGTAATTTGCTCTCAAGTACAGCTGCCCTAACACACTTAACGGAACATACCCATACTACGTGGTCCGTTCAAGGTGGAGGGAGCGGAGGTCTTCAAAGTACTACGCTTGGTCACAGGGAGATGGAAACTCGTATTTATAAATTACTACATGAAAAGTAGAGTGGGTCTTCACTTATACTACGGATGATCATCAAGGGGAGGGAGGGAGGGGGACTAAAAATTGTCAAATATGGGTCACGTAATCGAGTACGTTCCCTAAGCATACTTGGCGACAGATCCCTAAACTTGAGGGCGGTAGCTAGCCAGGCAGGTTGACAAAAAGCCCTACCGTCATGCTATAGAGTCATCACGACGTGCATTCACAAGGAATCGGACCTCTGACGATCAGCGCGATGTCTGACCCACGGAGCACTAGACTGTTCCGAAATACGATTATTACATTTATATATCTATATAAATAAAAAAGCAATTACCTAATATAATATACGGACGTCACTTCAGAACGGCTGTACCTATTTTTTTTTTGTTGTGTTCGTAATTATCAAGACAAGGTATGTACAAAGAAATAAATATTTATTATTCTTAAATTACCGTCATATGTGGAAAAATATAGAACTGTGGATTTCTCAGAGTATGAAATCGCCAATACGTCATGGGCTGGCGTGGTAATTATATGCCCATACCTTCTTGCGGGAAGACGCCTATAGCTCTGCGAGGGGTCTATTACAGGCTGATGATGATGAAGTGTTTGATAAATCATACATAAATGAGAAAGTTTTGGATTAAAAAAATCTCCATATAAAAAAGTGCGAAAGACAGAAGACCTTCAAAAATATTGACAGAATTTGCATTCAGTTTCTTACATTGTCTAGGCATAGTTCATCTAGCAAAAAAAGTTTACATTATTAGCTTTATCTCCCGAGGGAAAGACGAAAAATATTGTACATTATAGTCTCACTATAAATTATTTCACTTAATTACAACGTCGTTCTATGAAGAATGGGTCTAATTTTTAGTAAATCCATGCGAAGCCGGGGCGTACAGCTAGTTACATATGTTTTACTTTAGTTGGGAACTCGTAAGGTAGTGCATATTCTGCCTTAAAAATAGCCTAGTTAATCTTGACTCATTGTAACACCAATTAATAATAATCCAATGGTATTGAAATAAAACCAAATATGGAGCAAAGTAGTTGTTATATTTGCATTATATTATTTACAAAATTAGATTTACGAATTAGAGTTGGGTCCGCGACGGCGGCCGAATGTCTGGACCACGTTCACGAATCTGAAATAATTGGAAAATTGTATATAAATATTATAAAACACAAGTCCCTTTACGTTTTAAAAATAGTTATATAATATTATACACATGTTACTTATTCAACTTCTTATCTAAAAATAACCTAGACGTCAAAATTCACCTCTAAATATATGTATACAAAGAACTCCTACTTGGAAGTTTAAAAAGCACATAGAAAATTGTACGTCTTAATGATATGATAAACGATGGTAATGTCTAGAATTGACTCCTCTCTCTCTCTCTGCATCTACTAAAAACGATTGTAACATTCAATTTATTTTCTAAATATATGTATGTATTTTACAAAGATAAACCCGATCGAGTTTCATGCCCGTTCATCTCGATGTCCGGGTTGTTTCCGAACGCGGGTGGTAATTTTTGATTGTCATAAGTGTCTTTTTAGGGCTTAAATCGAATAAAGTATTTTTGATATTGATATATTAGCTGTTACCCGCGACTTCGATTGGGTGGAATTTAGAAAAACAAATGTTCAATGTAAAAGTGCACACGGTACTGGTTACTGTTAGTTTCGTTTATTGTACTTAACTCGTAACTTATTTTTATAAAACGAAAGTAACCTAAATTACTCCTTATAACATTAACTATATATGCCATCAAAATCGCTCCTACCGTTTCGGAGATTATTAGTCCGAACAAGCAGACAGATATATTTTTTTTAAATTGTTTTTTGTTTTAAGTACTGAGTATATATTATCATATACGCTTAGTAAAAAGTTGTTATTCTGACATTACAAAAATACACTTCAATTTTATTTACTTGTATAGAAAAGATATATAGAAAAAAGAAGGCAATGGTGGTCACCAAAAGACAGAGACACCTTTAGAATGAAATAACTTAAAGCACAGAAACAATTAAATATTCACCTTCTGTTGTATTGGATCCTGCGCTTAGCGCGGCCGGTCTTCTTCTTTTTCTTTTGTTGTTTCTCTACTTTGGGTGTCTGGCCTTTGACTTTACCTGAAATATTTCATTGAAAATCTTAATATTAGTAAATAATATTATATTTTCTAATGTTTACACACGTATAAACTTATAGTAATAATGGAAATAATATTTTACATTTATACACCCCCCCCTAACTAAATGCACCTTCATTCATTTCATTCGACTCTTATTTAATAAGGTGGTATGCATATTTTATGTTGCTTCAATAACCCCTAATACTTAAAATATATACTTATTGTTTCATTCATATCAAATCCCTCTTATTACAGCAAGTTAAATACGCATCGAACACTTGTTTACAAGAAGTTTGATCACCAAAGAGTGTCTTACCCTTGTTTAGAGGTAGACACTATTTAAACTGAAACATTGTCTTAATTGACCAGTTTTTATTTTGTCATATTTCTATTTGCCAACAAACTGACGTTTCATAGTAGTTTATTGATTTCGTGAGTATAATTAAATTACAAAATTTAGATTAATTAAACAATAATTTCGAAATTCACAAGTAAATCTTAACTACTGCTATATGACATTATTGACATTTAACACTGTATTCAATCTGAGATTTTATTGTGATCCCACTTTACGCACTTTGACATAACTATATTATGTACATTAAACTTATATATTATTTTAACAATAACATTGTTTTCTTTTAACCAAAATGTCACTATGGTAATACTAATACCAATTTTATAGAAAATTCGTAACGAAGATCTGAACAAAAATATTATTAAAAATTAATAATAATAATTAGTTAAAATATTGAAAATAATATATCTGTATGTAACGAAACGTTTTTGAATGATGAAACTGAAATTAATGAATGCTATTCAAAATTACTTGCATAAAAAACAGAAACCAGACGTTTAGCTAGAGACCGCTTAGACAGGTTTTTGTAATAAATTATTTTAAACCTGTATATAACAAGTTTTCAAACTTTTTAGACACTGTTTAGTAAAACTCGTGTTGAACGCGGGTTCATTTTGGTTTTTGTAATAACATGAAATATGTTGATAATATTTCTACACTTATAAAATATGCAAAGTTGGACTGCACTCTTACTGATATGAAATAATAGTCTGTCTTAGGTTGGTAACATGCTAATTCTAGATTGGACTGACTCTCAAGTGTAATTCTCAAAAGACAACTTGATTTGCTTAATGACAGATTTTCTAAAACTCCTATCATGTATTTATCTCAATATTTATCTACACCTAACCTTTGAAATAAATTCATTCCATTATTCGAAAAATAATTGCATCTCAAAACATATAACTTGAACTTAAAACGATTCCATATAATATTTACACATTTATAAGACTAATTATCAGGGCATAGAAGTAGCTCTTCTTACTTATAGAGATTTAAAAAATACAGAAAGTATGTAGTGTAAAATATGAATGTATTGTTTACATATTATTAATTAGAATTTCACATAGATGCTTACAAGACATCCTAAGCTAATTATTTTCTTAAAGAAATCTGTTTAATTTCCCTCACGTCTTTGTTTTTATATTTTACAATGTTTTTCCAGTTTTTAAATCTTATCAAATATTGTTTGAGAAAAGAAAGAACCAAGGACACAAAAAGAATGTAAGTAGTCAGTTTCACAATATTTAAGACTGAGTCATAAATAGCACAAGTTAAATATACTCAATATTAGCTTATAGAGTTACAGACAAATAGCAGTCTCAGTTATAGAGATCCACAAAGAGAACACCACTTTTCCCTTATAGAGGTTTCTGATTATCACTTACAGCAGTTTTAGAGGGTAAAATGACAGGATGTAACAATTACTCTCACTTACATAGTTCTCTTGCTTATTCAGTTCGTTTCATAAGCAAACTTTGTGTATAGAATTAAGGTGAATTCATGCTTTTAAGTCTCATACATACCAGCACGAGCCAGGGATCCGTGCACTTTACCACCAAGAAGTGGTACTGTGAGGTCAAGCTCAGTTGATGAAAGCTCTGACACAAGGCATGTATCCTCAAGAGGTGCACCACACAGGGATAGGGTCAACTCTTCACTCTCAACATCAGCAAGAGCCCGGAGGCGGCTCTAGAAGAAATTTTTATTCAAATTACATGTAAGTATTATTTTCCTTTTATGACAGGCTCCCATATTAGGGTCAAACTCTGTATTGAAAGGAATATTATAAGAATATAAAGTAAATCCTGACTTAGAACAGTAATTTGTGTGGTCTAATTTAATAGTAACTGCTGAAAACAACTCTGATAAAATATTTAATGAAGTGTCACATTGGGATAAAGTTTAAAATCATTTTAGCAAGCAGGAAGGACAAAAGGGTCGGGAAAGGCAAATCGCTTAGCCAGCTATCTTCTCATGTAAAGATACATTCACTACTCAGAGTGTAGGGGGCAAATTGACAAAATTAGGAAAGTCAAAATTTAGTACCACTTTTGCATGCAGTTTCATAAATTAATCTTGAGTCAACTTATTTTCCAATAATACTATACCCTATTCCTATAACACGACGAAATATAGTCAATTATTGCTTAAATTTGTTTGTTTACTCTTTTGCTAAGCTTTTCTAAAGTAGTATGCGATTTTAGGCATTTGCTTTAAATTTGTGTTTTGCTTTAACTAAGATGACAGAGTCAAAGGAAAATTTGGAATATTCTCTGGAAAAAACGGGGTTTTGATAACCAACATTCTTTAGGTTATGAGGTTAGAATTACCTTTTTTTAATTTTCTCAAAAACCAAGTATTACCTATAAATTAGAGTTGTAGCATCGTAGTCAGGAAAATACTCTATATAATTTCAAATCCCAATTTGTGCCATATGATTCGGGTTTGCCCAGCCTGTGGTACGATTAGTAAATATTACACGAAAATGTTTAATTTATAGTTCACCTTGATATCACCGATGGATTCTTGTCCATTCACGTCAAGGACGTGCGTCGACTGACCTCTAATGTGAAGCTGCATTTTGTACCTTCTGAAAAGAAAAACACAAGTTGAACGGCGTGGTCGCCAAACACGATTTCACGATATGAACAAAACTTTCGATTCTAGGTCTAAAATTATACTATAAATAAGCGTAAACCCACAAGAAATATCGTTTTAAGACTAGTTTATCACCTAATTTATAACCGAATCTGATATAACACAATATTATTAAATTATTATAGAAATACTAACCTTACTTAGCAAGTCTGACAACCAAAAGAAACAAAGATGGTGGACGGAAACGGATAAAGGTAGTGTTGTAGGACTGAGAAGAGGCAGTATATATTTTAAATTATACGTCATGAAATAATTTCTAAATACATTGTACGCTGTATTGAACATCATAATATACTACTACATTTTCATGCCATCTTACCACGGAATAAAGAAATTCTTCCGTGTATCTTACTCATCATATGACGTCAAATCTCTAGTACATGTGAGACTGAGCGTGGTAAGCATTTTGATTTGAGGTAAATTTATTAATTGGTGGATTTATTAAAGAATAAAGTTCGCTTTTTAAATCCATATTAAATAGTTAATCTCTCCAATGTATCGATTTATTAGCGATAATTGGATACTAAAAAATAAATTATGACAAGCATTCTACAATTAGGTGGTTATTAGTAACAAGAGTTGAGAGACATATAATGTTAATAGAATGAGGAATACAAGGAGGTAGAATATCATTGAGAGAGAAACGTTTCTAGAACAATTAAAAAATATGTGATCAAGTGATCCATCCCCTAAGCCACATTAAAAAATAGCCAAATGTACTGGTGTGCAGGCGTGACCAAGGCGGAGGCGGCAAATGATAGAGGTAACATTTTTGCTAACATTTCTAAATTTAAAAAACCATGGCTGTTGTGGGATATCAATGTGCAAAGACCCATAATGCTTGCCCTTTATTTTCCGTGGTTTAGGCAATAAGCATAAGTCCTTCACGTAAATCCTGTTATGGTCCAAGGACCCAGACTGTATAGCACATTTTGCCCAGGAGTCCACAGACTCATTGCTCGAGATACCACAGTGCCCCGGGATGCAGGCAAGAACCATACTAAAACCTAAATTGTGATACTCATACAATGCTTCCCTAATTGTAAGTATTACTGGGTGCTTATCCTAAGAACGGAAAGGGTTATACAAAATAGCTTCAAGACAGCTTTTGCTATCGGTAAAAATAATAGACCTTTTTGTGCATTTATAAATAGAACAGTTTAAGGATGGCGATAGCTTCCCCAGTAAACACTCTAATACCAGGAGGACATCTATAACTTAATATCATTCTGTGCTTCAGCACCTAAACCGCAGCACCAACATGTCTCGAGATAACTAGCCTAGAGGCATCAGTAAAAGTTGTAACTCAACCTTCCCACTTTTTAGCTAGTTTTTCTTGAAATTTATTGTTGGCTTCGACAATATCCTTATGAATATCAAATTCCAACATAATGGTTGGTTGAAACGTTAGTGCAAAATAATTAGTATTATATAAGGAATTTATGTCGGATTTAAGAATTGGAAATGGTAACTTGTTAATTTTAGTAGATGATTGGAGTATACAAGGAAGATCTTGCAGGGATTGGGGGCCAAGGGATTCAAATTCTTACAAAAGGATTTGCAGTTTGAGGATTAAAGAGCGACTTGTGTTTTGAAACAACTTGTAACGGAACCTATCTGATAGGTATTGACACTGAAGATACAGTGGCTGTTTTTCACATTCCACTTGTAGCGCATTGATTGGGGAGGATTTCTTAACTCCCAAGATTATTCTCAGGCACACGGATTGAATGCCATTTAGGTTTATTAAGGCATCTTTTTTGCAAGGGTCAAGTAAAAACGCCTCATAATCCAGATGGTTTCGGACTATAGTGTTATACAAAAGCTTCTGTATCTTTGTTTCAGTTCAATACATGTGTTTTTCTTGTTTTGTGAGGTGAAACCTTTTTTTTCTCTCTTTAAAACTTTATAATTTGACACTTGATAAAACGATAGTGAATGATAACATGAAAACACGACATTAAAATCATTTTTTTAAGGGTTCACTTCCACTGCGTGTGATTTGCACACCGTAAATATTTTATGAGGAGACATCCTACATTGGTTATCCTCTTACTTATGTTGGAGAATAGTTGATAGATTTAAGCCAGATTCTTATCGGCTAAAACCCCTCTGTCGTTTAGCGCGTATGAGAATCAAAGTCTCGTGATCGCGACGAGCATACTCAGCTGCCACGTATTTTGGTCTCATAAGGGTGATGGAGACAGGGGATAGATTCTTCTGTCGTGGTTCCTTTCAGAAGTAGATGTCCCCGGTAAAACATAATTTTGTGTACAAAATATCCTATTCTATTCTAATAGTCGAGGGCACTCCCCACACTGATATATTTGTCAAACTAGGCTGTATAAATAAGATACTTTGGCTGCTTATCGCTTAATAAAAAAAAAAGGCACATTAAAAGTATGTTGGTATGAAAAACGTCATCCATGTCAATATAACTTTGACAACAGGATAGCGATTGGTAGTTCTCTAATGAGTGGTAGAAACAACATTACTTGTACGTAATTCTATGTGAATATAAATTTGATTTCTAGCGTTGGTACAAGAGATTTCCACTCTATAGCTTGTGATTGGTTGTATCTAAAAAGCGGCTGACTCGCCCGGCCCGTGTGATCTGTCTTATGGGGCTGTATTACTTTTTAATATCGTAGTATATAATTGAAAATGGTTAAATAAAATATAATATAATTGTTCCATCAGACTTGCTACTATAGCGAAACAAACATGCTGTCTCGATTGCTTCGGCAATTTTTGTTTACTCTAGTACATTTATTTGTGAATATAATTGTTTCGTTTCGTAATGTTTATTACAAATTTTTATATAAAAATCGCACAAACGATGATGTGGTGAACAAGAATGATTTAATGAAGATATTGGAACATATGCCAAGAATAAGCAAGTTACCAAAACATCTTGTTGTTTTTTACGATTCTGAATATCAAGGATTAAACGACTTAGCCCATGTGGTTATATGGAGCCTAGTTGCCGGTGTACCGTACGTGAGCTTCTATGACTCTACAGGTAAAATCATATCCTAACTGATACGATAATTTAGTATATTTAAGTTATTTGTTACTATTATGTTTAGAAAGTTGTTTTATGCATTCACAATTATATGGAGTTTGGTGAGAAATAAGAAAAATTGACTGATGTACTACCTATGATTATTATTGTAGTTTATATAAGTACTTTTTGCATCATTATCCCCTATAATAAAGTAAGTTTATACTATTTTCAGTTAATAAGAGCTGGTTGCCTAACTTAGTTGCAGAACAAGTTTTAGTTTTTTTTCAAAATGACTATACACTGTTGGCTTGATGGGCCTTCACATCTTCACCAGACTAATGCAAATTATAGGAACTTTTGTAATGAGTGGCTCAAATTAGTACATTTTCTCTTGTTTAGCTTATCATGTGTGATCTTTGCGAGCATCTAAGGAAGCGTAAACTGTCTTAGAAAACTAAATCTTTAATTATGAATTTAAAAAGTAAACAAATAATTTTCTGATTTACAATAATTAGCTTTAACAGTAAATGTGAAATGTTTATACATTAAACATAATTGTATATTAAGAAAATGGTAAAGGAATTTACAATCTATTTAACTGCAATATAAATGTAATAAAATTTCAAATAAGTGTTTTAGTAGTAATATGACTGAGGACAGTTAATAGTAACGGGACAATAATTATCAACATGTGAATTTAATATAAAGAGTTTTAAAATAATCGTTAATTAGCCTTAGGTAATTGAATCTTTATTATTAAGTTAATTTAATTTATAGAAATTCTTGATAATACCCAGCATGATGGACACTAATATTGTATTATATATTCTTGATGTTAAAATTGTAGTCGTTCCATGGATCAATTTTATACAGATGTTGGTGTATCATTCTCACCAATAGCAATCATTCAAGTTGGTCACTGGTATGATTTTACAATGAACTTTACATGTTTTGATGGTAGAAAAGCTAATTTTATAGTCTAAATTAACCAATTTGTATTAGCAAATTAATCTGTCCATTGGCAATTTAATAATTCAAGTCTATAAATGTCATAATAAAATCTCTTGTATGGGTTTAATATTTATAATCAAGTTTTATAGGGAGTTAAAACTAGTGAGTTTGTTGATTCTACACCTAAAAATATCCTTAAGGTAATTTTCTTTATCATTGGTTGTAGTACAGGGTTATTACCCAGTATTGATGGAATTAGAATATTACTTATTAGAATGGTTATCTATCATTCTCTTCAGAAAATGTTAGGTCTTAGATCAGTCAATAATTTTTATTGTTATATGAAATGAATGTGCAATTTGAAAATTTAATAACTCTATATAAATTGTGATATATTTTTTTAAAGCAATCTATCCAGTAGTCGAGAGTGCTGTGCGCACAATGGCAGACCTCTGTCATTTATGGAAAAGATAAATAGTTCTTGTACTATTTGTAGAATATCTCATACCTAGCGGTAATGGTAATTTTAAAGTTCATAAGCATCTTTGGAGAGCCTAAATTCAATAAAATATTTTTTGTTTTTGATAATGTTTGCTTTATGAGACATTTTTATGGCTTAATTTTTTTATAAGCTTACCGTGCAAAAAACTCTTTGCTAACATTTCAATAACTGATTAAAACAACCATTATTTGAAATAACGAAATTTTATATAACTCATGGTCTGTTCGATATTTCTTTTTGTATTATTAATACATATAATTTTACTAATTTAAAATTAAAAATTTTATGTATAACATAGTTTGTCAACTTCAATTGTCATTGTCACAGTGATCACATGTATATACATCAGAAATTCGATTGAGATTATGAACACTGATAAAATATTTACATTATTATGTCACTAGGTAAACTACAATAAATTTAATAGACTTCTTGAATTCTGGAAGTCTTGTGTTGGTTTTATTGTCATAATCTGAAAAATCTAAATTAAATAAAAAACTGGAATACTACCTATAAAGTGGTTCTCCCATGACTAACTTGATACTGGCATAATTCGTATTTACGAGACGCCATTATTAAAAAGTTGAAGACTTGTACGAAAAAATTAAATATATCTTGAGGTTTTTCTCATGATTATATTCGGCCATTTAATTTGAGTGTAATAAGCGATGATCGATTAGTATGTTTGGATAGAGCGTCGAAAGAGGTAGATTACGATGTTACTATGTTTGAACAATTGTTTTGTAGGTTAATCTTTCATTGATAACACATTTTCCTATTGTCGTTTAACTATTTACCATCTTTATTGTCAACTAGGCTATTTATTTTAAAGTACCTATTGATTTATTCTGTTAATTACACTTGAGAAATCAATCTCTTTGCTATCTTAGAATGTTACCAAATTCGCGGATTAACTCTTAATATCGGGAGAAACTATGGTCAAATTTAACATATACCGAAACCATGAACAACATTTTGGAACGTGACACAGACTTTGGATACCTGTCGGAAATGACGTGAATAATAATGATAAAATACATTATCCGTTGATATGACTACGATTTTTTCTATTTCAACGAATTCATGTAAATGACATAAGTTCCTAATAAAACATTTGTTATAATCTCCTTTTTACAAGAACGTAGAGATTTATATATGTACTAGCGGCCCGTCCCGGCTTTTCATGGATACAATTTAGTAATGTGTCGTAATAATGTTTAAACGATTTAGATCCATGTTTTGTTGCTTCGATATTTCCAGTTCATCCAATTCATAGAAGTTATATAACAATCCTCATACAAATAAAGTTTTATATTGTGCGCGTAATTTTATTTCAATGATATCTTGTAAGTTATTAATTAAAATGATAAAAGGGAGTTTAGATCTACATTAAATACCCAAAGTAATTAAAGTTGGATAAGGATTAATTCTATAATTGTCAAAATAGCGTCACAAATAACCAGATATTTTTTTAATATATGTAAAAGATAAAAATTATTACTGTTATTATTAGGTATTAGGTGACTATTCTTAGGTGGGTAATATCTACGATAGTGGAATTATTCTGAATATATAGTTTAATTGTTGTACATTATTTTTATGATGTTTTATCCAGCGTCGATGACGCCCGAAATCTCCTTACGACTTCTTTAGAATATGACTTTTCTAATATAGATGTGCTATACATATAAACCTTCCCGTAGAAATGTTAAAGAAGATAGCGAAAATAGTATCAAAATCCAGTTTTATAGGTACTAAAGGAACATACAGGCAGACTTGAAAAGTGATTGTTTTGTATAATATATAGATAACTCATTTTTAAATATTTAGTGTATACATTTTGATTTTTTTTGTATATTATGTGTAGTTTTCATTTTATTCGCAAAGATGAGGTAATACATATTACATTAACATCACCATTTAATTGTATAGGTGGATGTATTGTGCGGTACAGTAATACAAATATCTTAACCGTTGTGGCCGAGGGAAAACGCTCTTAGACGTCTGTCTTGGATTTATTAAACTATGCACGTCAAAGCGCAGTTACGGACAGTCTCTTTTTGTAGCTAACAGTTAAGGTTACTGGCAAATTGTCTACTCCTACTGCCAAATAAAAAAAAACATCTATCTATATACTTTAGAACAACCTTTATAAAGCCACGTACCGAAATTTAGGATTTTTGTCGAAGTCGCGAGCCGTACAGAATATGTAAGGGTTTATAATTGAGGAAAAGAGACGTTAAATGTATTAAAATTGGGGGATGCATATATTAATTTACATTTATATAGTATGGGAATAATATCATTAATGATAATTTTGAGAAAGAGGGTAATTAATCAATGCTAGTATCGATTCTAAAAATACAAAGACATAAATATTTTGCTTTGATACTTTAATGTTTTCAAGTGTTGACATTTATATGTGCTTCCAAATTAGCAATATACTATTTTCGCTCAGGATTTTAAAAAGTTTTGAAGGCTCTATTAAAGACCGGGGTATAGTGTTGCCTAAATACGTAAACGGACATTACTCAATATGCCTACAATACAATAATTCAAAGCTACCTTCTAAAATTTCATATACACGTACTAAACTAGTTTTTTTTATCTATAAATTTGACAGCGAGAATTTGCGATCCTACACTATTAACAGTACAGGAAATCATGTCATAATTATTTTAAATAAAATAATAACATTACAATTTAGATATTATTACCCTATTAGATAATCATTTATGTATGTATTATAATTCCCTTAACGATTCTTAATTAATACTGAGAACCGATTGATTAAACTTATCGCAATAGTCCACTGATGTAAGTTTTTTTTTGTTTCAGGGGAATTAAAAAAGGACGAAGAGAAACTATTTCACGAAATAGAGAAGAATAAAAAAGGTATTCCTGGATGCATTAAATGGTCAAGGAAACCGGATTTGAACGGTTACTCCAATGGTAACCAAGCTCATACCGTGAATATAAATATTTTTTCATGTTATGACGGTCGACCAACTATAGCGCAATGTATACAACTAATAGCTAAAGAAAAATTATCTTTTAGAAGAGAATCTAATGAATTAACAGCAGATGAGTTTGACGAAGTACTGTCTGTAATGTACCCAGCGATTCCCGATCCCGATATGGCGTTGTATTCGGGCCCGTTGTGTTCGACACGTGGCCTACTACCGTGGCAGATAAGGTTAACAGAGTTCATACAGTTATCGTTAGACTATAGTATAAGCGTTGAAGATTTTATAGGTGCTATGTATAAATATAATAAATGTGATCAAAGGTTTGGGAAATGATTTTTAGTTAATTGAAATAATGTATAACAAGATTAGGCCTAAGTGTAAAGTTAGTATTTATTAAGTTATACGTCTGATAATTATATAAAATAAATAGTAATAAAGAAAATTTGGTGCGTTATTGAAAACACAATTTGTATTCAATTTTTATTCATGATATAATAATGATTTTTAATACTTATTATATGTACAAATGTGAATACGGCGATTTAACGTATATTTTATCAGGTCAAGATTTTCAATCGGCTACAGACAATTATTTTCCCAGCAACTCTAATAGACTGTACGAAAAAAATATCGTAAAAATCTGAACGTTTCAATATAATATTTTATTGGATTTATATAAATAAAAACGCTTTAAATTCACTATGTTGTATTATTTACTTACACGACCTTTCTCGTTGTATTTTGAATACTATCAATGTACATGTACATGTATAAGAGAGTTACGAAAAAAAAAATAACACATTGTCAAATAATATGACATTACTGTAAAGGTATGATTGGTATATCATAATTAAATCTGTTGAGTAGAAAAGGTCAGTAAAGCAAGGTGTATTGAAGGAATCATTTTATTTTATATGTAAAGAGGATGCTAGTTGCAGATACATTATTATTATATATAGGCAGAGAATAAATATTTACACGAGAAGCGAGTTCAACTGCTCCCACCTGTAAGAGAAAAAAAACTTCAAATAATATTTATTTCACATGTAAAAAACGATTTACCTAAGGTACCAGAAATGTATATTCGTTCTATAAAAATGTTTTCGTTCAAAAATCTGAATCAAATCGATCTGACGATATTCTTTGAACGCAGTAACCTATTGAACGACTAGTCAGATATGTTTTTTTTTTTGCAATCTATATACCTATATATTTTATAGAATGTAGTATACTATATAAATTCACACTACAATGGAATGGAGCAATTATAATATAATGTTGCGGGGTATCGGTGCCGGAGTGTCGTAGAAAAACGCAAGTAAAGTCGAAGGTAACTGCTAGTTATTTATATTGAATATACGTTAAATCTACACTTTAACCAAACTGGAATAATAATTAATTTAACAAATATTATCTGTAATGTTTACTTATAACCAATTAAATCAATAATTACTTAAAGTGTTATAACTGGAGTCTTACATATTCTGATCAAATTACTGTTATTACGATATTATTGCGCAGTTTATACGATTATTTATGAGTTAAGTAAGTAATAATGTACATACTTTTTATTTTTGAAAGGTTTACTCGATGTAAACTTAGAGGAGTTGCTCTTAAGTGCAGCCACCGGAAAATATTTATAGGTGTTTGGAAGGAATTTTCAACTTGTTAGGTGATAAACCCTACCATTATGCTGTGATTACATCACTATGTTTTCCTTCACCGAAATCTCCGGCTCATTCCAGGAACTTCACGCGATGTACGGACATGCTACCATTAAGTCATCATAGCTTGGTTCGTAACGTGTAATCAAAAATATAATTGCAACCGACTTAACTGTAAAGCTGTTATTAATTTTCACCCTACAATGTTAATAAATGTGACCTTTGTGATCAAGTTTTAACATTATCTTAGTTATAAGTTGTATGAATGTACAGATGAATGAAATGAATTGAGAGGTTTCAATATAGAGTTACTTTTATGTTCCTACACTATTACTATTACATTATGTTCCTAAGAAATCAGAATTTTGAGGTTAGGTGTTAACATAATTATATTCATTTCATTGTTTTTTTATTATTTTTGAAGTATGGAAGTTCTTGCAACACCATAGTACTGGTAACATTGTTCCTCTGCTCTATTTTTTAATTTTTAGGGTTCTTATTTTTTTTTTTATTGTTAAATATTGATCAATCATAGGGTATTTTAAATGAACTCGACAAAAAGTTTATTACGTTGTATTTTATAGATAAGCCTTTAAATCATATTGAAAAAATCACTTATATAAAATATGTGAAAGTTTGCAGGTTTGTCCTTCAGTCATGCTCGAACGGCGCCGAGGCCGGAAACATTGTAATAAAATTTCGCGAAAACGTGATTATGCTGTCCATAAAGAGATACATTGAATAATTATTACCAAAGTTTATTAACGGAAAATGAGTCTGTAACTATTATAATAATCAAGAATGTCGATTTGTTTGTTTATATATTATAGTTGTATTGTCAAACAAATGTTGCAAGACACTGTATACGTACTTTATTTCCGCCTGCTTCCTTTGTGACATCATTTTTTAGTTTCTTTAGAATAAGTTCCTAGTCGTTATGCATTAGAGCTAAGCTAAGCTAGAGCTAGAGAGCTAAGAAGACGGTTATGTTTTTAAAATAATCTGCAAGCCAAATTTCATAACGGTCTTTTTTTTGTTTTTAAGGCATATTAGTGGAAAAATATCTGAAATAAATAGCGCTTTTTCGTCTCGCAATTTTAAATTTGGACGATATTCATTTTGATGTAACTCATCTTTGTATTAGAAGAAATAATTATAACAAATGCCTGTGGAGTCGCGGGCAAATCTAGTGTTTAATATAATCAGCTTATATTCCAAAGTTAAAATAATAATTAATATCATCCGATCAATCAACCTTGACCTCCATCGAGAGCCGTTTATCAATTTTAACTGCATGCTGAACCTTGATGCGCTAATATCGACAGTTTTACTAATGTTTCACTTATTGGTAATTGTAATTACTACGAATAATAAAATACGTAAATATATTGCAACAGTTCATGCTATTTTTTGGTTTGGTATAAGTTTAGTAAGTATAGATAATATACTGTGCTTTTTGCACAGGGACATATTTATTACATTCGTTCGGGGTAACTTTATGTTTCTGCACAACATTTGCCCATCTTACAGATTGCCAGTTTATATATTTTACTTCTTTAAGGCATTTTTGTTATTCCCATGCATACCTAAAATAATGTAAGTTATTGTCATAAACAGAGAATATATTAAAAAAGGGTATTTATTACAAAACGGTTACGTACATTTTATAAATTTTTATTCACGTGTCGTCCTATTATTATCTGTGAATCAGCACAAATGTATCGAATATTTTTTATACTATACTTGCACCCAAGAATTATTACCAAACAAGCAAACTTTATCTAACACGAAGGGCTACGGAATCATCTGTAAAATATAAGGGTTTGCTCTTCACCCCAACAACAACAAAGATGTATTTTGTATTTTACGTGTATATTTTGAACATTAGAGATGGTTGTTTGGCATTCGTAGAACAAATATTTTTCAGCCAAAAAAAGTTGAGTTTGATTTTGGAGTTTAAACTGGTAATGAAGATTCTGGAGATTTTTTTTAACAACATTTATTGTTATTTATGCAAATGAACATTATTTTCTTATGATTTGAAACAAATACTTTATTATTCGCACTATCAATTGCTCGCGATTTGGTTCTTGTTGAAAATGGTTTTGTAATTTCACGAGAACAACGAGTTTTATTTTAATGTATTACGAGTTAGTTTTTTTTTTGTAATAATTTTATCATTGTTATTTAACACCTCAGGGATTTAAATTACCTTTATTTTATTTTATATATTTTAGTTTAGTCCCTATGGAAATAGCATTCTGACATACTATCTACAAGTAGATGTATCATCAAAAAAAAATTAATTCGGGTTCAGCCATTTTGGTGTTTAACTCGGAAAAACAACTGTCATATGAATTTTATTTTTTACTTACAGATTTATTTGAATTATTTTATTTATCACTGCGTAATGTCAACTTTGGACGGAGATTATTAAACTGGATTATGATGTCATTGGGGTCATTTTCATTTGTATTGTCCTCCCTGTGATATCTATATTTAACTAACAGCTAATAGTGGGTATGAAAAGCTTTACTGCTAAAATGTCAACAAATACATTAGTAATTGGACAAATCTTATTTAAAAAATTATTCTGTTTGACTATTTATTGAAGTAGATATTGTTAAATGTCACTAACGTTGTCATCGTCTTTTTTTATAAAACTTGCAATTTATCCTCTATTTAAAACACAATTTATAAAGATTTTTCTGATAAATTAACCTCGGCTGTTTTTCTACCAATCAGGTTTTTACAGCAACAATGAAATAAATTTTAACATTCCCGTCGTATGACTACTAAGAATTATAATTTTTAATTGGAAACGAAGCTAATATGAATAATTAAAAATTTCAAGGTCTTTTAACACATACCAATAGCGATAATCATGATATTTATGCAGCTATACAAATATTAAGAATGTACTTTTAATTTTAAGTCACCGATTGTTTTGTATTACCTACCTACTTGGATATCAGTAAAATATTTTAGAGGGTTTAATTAATTTTCTGTTCTCATTTTTTTTCCACTACAACTTAATTCATAATTATTTTTTTTTAATGGACTGTGAAAATAATTATGTATATTTCTTTTTTACAATGATCGAAATTTTATATAAAACTGTGCTTAAAAAAACGGCATGGATTAGATTGAAACATTCTTTGTAATCCCAAATCGGATGATTTTTATAACGTCAACGTACTTTCAATTAATAATTGCAATAGACTACCAGAATATTAACAAGAATTTATAGTATATTTTTTTTAATATTTGCAAATTGATAAGAATGTGTATTAAATTTACATTCATTTAGTGCAAAGGTTACCAAACTTTTTTCTTATAGACCTCTTTCAAAATTATACTGGACCCCCCCCGCAGGTTTAATACTACCATATGAAGTCAAGCCAACACTGTTAGTTCGTCACACTATCGAAAATAGACCAATTTGCTTAGATCCCGGCTTATTAATTGTGCACCCCCTTTTCTTTGTCACGCCAACGTTCACTCCCATCGGGTCTCTCGTGGACCGCTGGAGGTCCACCTGGACCACTTTGGCAATTACTAATTTAGTGCATTAATATTTTTTAAATTTTGAAATCTACGCTTTATACTTGCCTATTTCACAGTTACATATTCAACTAAAAAAATATATAGTTGTATATATTTATATTGCATGGTTTCTTATTGTCGAACCCATTTTCGAAATATTAATTTTGTATGGATTTCATTTGCCGTTAAATTTAGTTGAAATCTTTCATAATTTTTTATGATGGAAAGTATAAAAA
This sequence comes from Antheraea assamensis, assembly GCA_035772565.1. Lineage (NCBI taxonomy): Eukaryota > Metazoa > Arthropoda > Insecta > Lepidoptera > Saturniidae > Antheraea > Antheraea assamensis. Next base: position 644,975 of record JAQQSE010000112.1, on the reverse strand, counting down.
CGACCCTTAAGTTTACCGAATATTTTCTAAATTGATGTACAATATTTTTTTATAGATTTTTAAAAGTTGTTAGTGACAAGTCTTCTCAACTAAAATAGCATATTATTGTTTACTATTTCCTTGAGTCAAAAGTTAGTTTGAGGGAATAACAGCGGTTTTAAATTTTTTTCTTTATTAAATCTTTGTCGTCAGAAATCCGTTAACACAAACAATTTGATTGCTCATCTTCTTGCTGTGATCATTTATATTTTTGCGTGGAAAAAAATTGTCTTTAAAAATAGAAAAATAAAAAAAATTGTGTTTTTATGAAACCACGATGCAAGTGTAACTTTTTTTGGGTCGTAGGCATATAACTGAAAATTTTCGGAAAACTTATTCGATTAAGGGTATTAAAATCGCTTTTTAATCTATTTAAAAACTAAGTACAACATTTATTTAAATCATTGAATCATTTTGAACCATGGGCGCCGAGCGCCTTTCATTTTACCCCTACGCCGTGGCTATTTATAATGCGACATACGATAGATGGACGAAAAAATTTGAGACGATGTAAAAAAAAAGTTTCTCTTTAAAAATACATAATCTGTAATCTATAATGTGTTAATAATTACTGAAGATAGAAAGATGAATATCAGGAACAGATTCAGAGCACCTACATTCACTGATTACGCTTCGATCTCTTCTATACTCGTTTAACTGTTATAATGCTTTTATTACACGATTTTTAAATTCAATTCATTTAAAGAATTTAATTTTTAAATTATGATAATAATAATAAAATACATTTCTGGTATCCTCCTATGTTTCATTGTTTCTTAAGTTACTCCCACACCTGTGTGCCGAAGCTTCGTCTACTTGTCGCGCTGAAAACTAACCTCGAGAGTAATGCCAATAAAGGCGCAGAATAATTCGAAATTAGCGTTTAAACGTTCCCATACCACAATTTATTGAGTCTATGGTTAAAATTTCATGGCGATATATGTTGGTACGGGAGTAGCATTAGATTGTATTACGCTTAACGTAATATTTATACTCGATATGTCCGTATTCTTTTAAAGCTGTATGTATATGAGGTACTGTGTAATAAATATCAGAAACATTAATCACGGATTACTTCGGACGATACAACATAAAAGATAAATAAAATATACAACCTGTAGTTGGAGTAACCTGGTGTCGACGGTTCACCGCCGGTGTCGGGAGTGGCTGGCGCTGCGCGACGAACGTCGTCGGTCGTGGTCCCTACACCGGTCATACCTATCGTACTTGTCGTTGTCTCTTTCCCTCCTGCTGTCCCTCCGCCGGCTGCGCTCCTCGGAACGTTCCCTCGAAGCCCTCCTCCGACCAGAACGCGACTCGTAACTGAGCGAGCGGGACCGACGCGCGCGTTTCCTCGCTCTATCCTCCTCGCACTCCTCCCTGTGTTTACGTTTATCATAGTCCCTACTACTCCTCGACGACTTATACTTATCGTCATCCCTTTTCCTCGATTTACTCTTATCCAATCTATCATGATCGTCATGGTTCTTCGATTTATGCGTTTTCTCTCTTCTAGATTTATCTCTTTTAGATCTCTTTTGCGACTCGCTAGAACTAGAGTTTCGACGTTTACGCTTTTTAACATGTTTCGTTTCAATTTTCACTTCGGACCCACTCTCCGATGGCGAGTCGCTAGATGATGACGAGGAATCGTTTTCTGAATCACTGGTCGATGATGAATTCTCTTTGTTGTTGTTGGCTTTGCTTGTGTTTCTTGGTTGAGGACTCGGTGTCTTATCCCATTTGCTCGATTTCTTAACTCTCTCTTCATTGTTAACTTCAGATTTCTTAATTCCATCGACTCTATCTGTGGACTTGTGTGAACTTCTTCTATCTTTTAATAAACGATGATCGATTAATTTTTGTGGTGTTTCTCCGTCTACTGGCGGTGGAGTCGCCGAGGAACCTATGAATTAATACGGAATATTATTATAGTGTGACAGGATAAATAAAGTCATAGGTGTTAGTGATCGTATGTCATATTTATGTACTGACGTAATCTTCTTGGTCTTTCTGGAGTAGTGCTAACCGGTGTGGTTGGTTCTTCCGTCTCCTTGGCCTCCGCTCGTCTCACCTCAGCTTCTATATCTCGCGCCGTACGTTCGAACTCCTGTCGCTTACGCCTTATAATGTCCTGCGTGGTCACAATATACATTAATCGAATTTCATTATTGCACCAGAGTCTACTTTATTTAATAATTAAAAGGTATTACATGGTTATAGCCAGCCGTAATTTTAACTATGAATTAAGTTGTGTTGAAACTAAAGGTTTTTTGTCAGGTATCTAGGAAGCCTAATTTACCAAGTACTAAATAAATCAATGGAAGAAAAGAAGGTAATCAGTTGGTATTAAAACGTACACCTATGTCAGAAAGAACCTGGCATAAGAATGCTGTAGTTAGTTTTAAAATTATATCTGTACGTACGCCTTTGTTAATATTTGTTGTAACAAACGGTTGAGCTACCAATTATCATGGGGATTGGTTGAACAGCCATCTAGTGATAACTTATAGTAAAGTGGATAGTATAAGAAATTTCTTTACAGAAAAACATTAGGTGCATTAATTTTCACGGTAGTCGGTCAAAAGATTTTGCAGTTTATCAACCTTAGCAACATCAAATTTAAATCGAATCAAATCTTAGTCAATATTAAATCTCCAGAACTACCAACACAATTCTGAAATTTAACTTACTAAGCTCAAGCAACATTATTGCCACCTGCTACAGGCGATTATTTATTCATTGTTAAATGACTTATAACACAAATATACTAACTATATAAATATACTAATAACTAGTAACATATCGGAACTGGTAAATCGATTTGTGAATCATTAATATTTATACATCAAATACAAGAATTAATGGTATGAATTAATGATAATATCTATGTACAAAACAATATAATATTTTTGAAAGTTATCTCATATTAATTATTATATTATCGGATAAAGAAAAATCTTAAGATAATGAATCTAGGGTCTGATTAAAGTAAATTGTTTTCTTCAAATGTAATCTTTTTGAATATTTTTTGATACAGTACGGTAGAGGGTAACTCCATTTACAATAAATAAATCGGAATACAGTACAAAATATTGATGTTACCAATTTTAGTACTATTTGATTATACTATACCTATATATATATATCCTCGATTCAGATACAAAATATTTTTTAAATACTATATCTGGTTAACGAACTAGAGTTTTAAAAATTTGAGTAACGGGCACGTACGTGGTATTCCGAATGCTATTTACCAATATTAAAAAGGTTAAAAAAATATGTGTTTGGATATTTACAAAAATATAATATTGGAAAAAGTATATTTAAATATGTGGTGATACATTATCCCCAAATAGGAACTGTCTTTCTAATGCCGCTGTCTGAACACACCTACAGTTACTTAAAGATAGATTTTCCACTTTCAAAAAATTACCATAGCAGGAGTTTTTTTTTTCGAACTCTGACCTACTCTGTTAACACTGGGGCCTCTACGGATTCACCGGACTATAGGCCCATAGCAGGAGTGGGTCATGCTAGGCTGACTTTTTTATTCTTCGTTTTAATCGACGTTTCAGTCGCATTTACAAGTGTCAGTCTTTTATTTTAATTACATAAATTACGTTAACAAGAGTTCAATTTGATCTCAACTCGTGGTTTCGCGTCTTTTATACAATTCCGAAGTGTATTCAACATACTTATATTATTGTTGATGGGTAGCTGCTACCTTAATAAAATTCACACACCGTGCTGTTATTTCTACACCATAACCAAACAAAAATTACGGGAAATGTTATAAAATGTATATACTATAGGGTAAAGTTTACAGTAAAAGAATCATAGAATAGACCGTTTAATTTCTGAAAAAAAAAGGCACATACAAAAAAACTACGAAAATAGAGAACCTACCTTTTTGTCAAATCTATTTTTTTTTAAATACACTACTATATTCTGTATACATTCTCTGAAAAGAGTTAAAGTGGCATTCGCTTACTTCCATAGCTTTACGGCATTTTATTGTGAGGACAGACAGCTCAGGAAGATATATACCATATTATACTGCAAAAACGGACAGTTTGAGTAATTTACAAAGTGAGACCTTGCAAATTATCAAAAACGAAATTTCAGGAATGCAGTGTCGTTAAGTCTACAACAATACATTCAAGATAATTTAATATTTGCCCATTGAAAGTTAGATTTAGTAAAAGACTAGATTGAATTCAATACAATACAACAATAGTGATAGTTTTGAAGTATTACATTAGGTCCCAAAGCACATTACCGACTTGTCATGGCGGTTTCAATGTCAAAAGCGACTATAGGGTGTTTATACTAGCGGCCCGCTCCGGCTTCGCACGGGTATAGCCTATGTCATTCACTGAAAAATGATTAAAATCGATCCAGTAGTTTTGATTTATTCATTATTGCCCGTGACCCGCACGCGTTAAATTTGGAGTAACTTCAAAAATAACAATATTTCTCCACTATTTAATTTATGTTATTATACATATAAACCCTCCTATTCAATCGCTCTATCTATTAAAAAAAAACGCATCAAAATCCGTTGCGTAGTTTTAAAGATTTAAGCATACATAGGGACAGAGAAAGCGACTTTGTTTTATACTATGTAGTGATGTATAAAGATTAATTTCAATATTAGTTATTAAAAATGATATATATATATATATACTTGAATATTTTATTAATTATATATTCTATTACAAAAAAGCTACGCTGTATATTACACAGTTTAATAAAAACCTACCTGTACGAAAGATACGACATTTAAATTTTATATTTATTAATTTCAAATTCTCATATTATAATTTCTACTATTTTTTCTTATTACTTTATTTTGGTTTCAGTTTTTTTTGGCAACTAATTCTCTAGATTATTATTGGCATTGTCGACAATATTACAAGTGTGTTGTGATAATTTTAATGTACTAATATGATGGTGTTGCTTCCTTGTTAGAACTTTCCATGGAATTTTTGTGGCGTCTCAGAATTCATGCTCCGTGGTATTATTTTCCATCCACTTCACTTGTGCACAATATGTGAACTATATTACGTAAAATATCACCAATATTACAACTTATACAGTCAAATAACACAAAATTATGAATAAAATATAAAATCCACTATATGACAAACTACGATCCCGCCATAAACTCTTTGGTTTCAGTTTTTTTCATTCTAACGAAAATGCAAAGGTATTTAGACCATGCAGCCATGTTAGACGCCATTCTATAATTTGTATTAATTTTAAAGGTAAGCCATGTCTTTAGTATTACTGATAAAGACCGAAGCCATGTCTGCAATTATTCCATGTCCGTGATATTCTTAAGTTAATAAGAGCTTCCTTATCTGTAGTTTTCTCTTTTTATAAATGAAACTCATATCCGTTTTTGCTAATTCTGGAATGTTTTGTGATAATTTCAATGTTTTAACAAGGTGGTGACTTCTGTGTTAGAACTTTCCATTGAGTTTTTGTGGCATCTTATAGTTCATGTTCCATTGTATTATTTCTCATCCCACTCACTTGTGCCCAATACGGTTATTATTATATTACGTAAAACACCATCAATATTACAAAATATAGAGTCAAATAACAAAAGATTATGAATAAAATATAAAATCCACTACATGATAGACTAAGATCCCGCCAACAAAACCTATTTTTTCTTAATGCACTTTACGATGACATATATAACAATGATTCTTTTAATCGTAGATCATGTACTATGTGGTTTGTAACCTTCACTGGTAAACCTTAGCGAACCTATGACGCGGATTGTGACGAAACTCCAGCTATTAATAAAAAAAAAGTAATTTCAAAAGTTTACCTGCAATTGCTGATCTGTGACGTCATTACGTTGATCTTCGTCACTACTCTCGCCACTGCTGCTCTCGTACGCGCCCAGTCCTGCACACACACGCTTAAACTAACAAACAAACTTTACAAGTTATAATATTATAACTTTACAGAGGAACACTTCCATAAACTATGTACATATTGGTTAATAAAAAATATATATATATATATTATTTTAATGTGTAATTACACCAATTTTCTCACTATCATAAATCGATAAATACATATCGTCTTGCATACATATTTAATAATTATAATATTCATATAAAATTCTGTACATATCTTACCAATGATATCCACTAAAACAGTGCATATTAATACTGCACATTTGTATTGCTAATTAGGTCAATACTAAAGCAATAATTTTGTTGCAGCACTGCTGAAATAAACTTTTTCCTTTGACACGTACGACGGTTTTAATAAAAATTGCATTATCATTTAAATACAACTCTATTTATATACCGTCGTACATGTTTATACGGAAACATCTGACAAACAGCGTAAAAACTAATTCCTTACTATATATATATATCATAATGTACATTTCAGAATCATGATTATTCTGAAATTATAATTTTGATTCTACGTTGATAATTTATTCTGTATATTATATCATTGATAAAAAAATAATGGCTTCGTGGTATTCGGATTTTGTGACGATGTTCGTTTATTAAGAATACAAATTAATCTATTACATATATAATGTAAAGTAATAATTTCTAGTATCCTTAATGTCACTTTTTCTACTATGAACTAAAGTAGGAAATGTTCTATTATTATTATTAGGTGCGATCTCAAAGATATAATAGAAGTACAACTTCATTATATTCATTTAACATTTTGAGTAGACATTGTAGAGGTCAAATTTAGATTTGGTATTATAATGTTATGTTATATGTGAAATCTTTTAATATATATAATCTTGTAAAATGTTATGACTTTACTTTTTTTTTATAAGCGCACGACAAAATGCAGCACTATGCCTGTTCGTAAGCGCTGTGCAATTCTAAAATAACGGCGACCGTCGAGAGATCTACAATACATTATCAGTCTTGCCTGTCATATCAGCTTGCACGCGTCCCTGCTGACTGCTGGATATACACTTACCGATCCCAAAATGAGACAAACAAAAACGAGTCACTACGACTGGTTTACCACCATGTGTAAGATGGTTCCCAACCCAGTCAGACACAGATCCCTACAATCCCACGACCGCAAAATAATGATCACTTGACCATATTCTAAGTATTTACATATCAGAAACATGATTATTATATAATGTAATTTCAGAATCATAATTATTATAAAATGTAATCCATGATTTTAAGTATGAAATTTGAAATAATATGTTTGTAAGATATTTCCGTGATGAGATATATGGAGAGGCGACTCACCGAGGCCACTGGCGATAGCGGCGAGTGCCTTCGACTTGCTCGCCTTCATGGCGTTGATGCGCGATGCTTTTACCATATAAATAAAACCAACATTAATAACACACCATATGTATTCTATTGTCAACGGGCAATATCTGAAATAAGACTTTATTAGCGTTTATAAATAAATGCACGACACATTTCTTCGAGTTCACATAACATTATATAATAGTTAATTGTATCACAGTTTGTTTTTTTATTTATTTTTATTTTACAGTCAGTACACGGTCGATTCTCGTAGTGAATAAATCCTTGATAGGGACCGGCGGGCCTTATAGCTTAGATGAGAGCAAATACCTTGTGCGGCGGTATACCGGGCCAATTCTTCCTGGCTCACCGTTTGAATCTCCTGGTCGGTCACTTCCAACAGGATTTCCGTTAGCGACCGCCGTACTGCGAGCATCTATAAATATTATAAAACTAGTTGATACCCTCAACTTCGTCTACATCATTTATCTTAACATTGTATATTAATAACTTTTACCTCGCGGTTTCGCTCGCGTCAATGTGGATTTAACCTACCCTTGGAAACAATACTGTTTTACTGGATAACAAATTTGTGCACTCCTAATCAACTGTATGCAAATTTCATAAGTACTAAAGGTGTGAAAGCGTAACAATCAAACAAAAATGTATAATATTAATAAATAAGTAAGGATGGTTAACAGTTTAGTATGAAATCTGCAAATTAGCTATAAATATTTACATTTAACTCAAAGTCGTTATGGTCTAGCAGTTTGATCGTTATAATGTCAATTCGTTGTAAGCACATTCGAACGAATTATTCCGAATTCACATACATTTACTAATTTAAAGTGGTAACACTTATCGAGTGACGGTGACACAAAATGATTTCACTTCACTAGTCCACCATAAATCATGTTCACAAGACAGAAATTAATTGTAAAGCAAAGTTTATACAACCGAGAATGGATAGAAGTTTCTAGATTTAAAAATTACGCTTACCACTTCGTGCATGATCTCCTCTTTGCTCTTTTTGACAATCAGAGAATTTTCCTCTCGTGACTCTGTTATAATTTCATGGGGTTGTTCGGTCTTCACTGGAACTGATGCGGGTGTTTCTTCTTTCATGATCGTCTGATCCATATCTTCAGTTTCTGAGTCCGATTCCTGTAAATATCATTATCATATCTCTCAATAGGGTCATTCTTACTTTCATATATTAATTTTTAGTTTTATCAGATACGGCCATATTGTAATTTAACAATAGTTAGAATTGTCATTAATAACTGTTTATGAATGGCTAAAAAATAATCATATAATACAACAGAAAGTTATTGACTTATTTGATATTAGCTGTACCCGCGAATACGACCGCGTGAATTTAGTTTTTTTTTATTTTGTCAATTTTAAATGTGAGGCACGCGGCAAGTTCTGGACTGAAGTTAGACCTTAAATACGTTTATGAAAGACGATATGTATTGATATAGTACCGTTTTAATGGGATATATCGCAAATCACTGACCTAGGGCTTGCATCGTATTTAATACAATATGTATGTATATATATATAACTTAATCCATCTCCTTAACTATAGCAGCAATATTGTAAAACTTGTAATTCATTATAAATGTACTTTTACACTGTATACATAATTCGTTACAAGAAAAAAAAACATGATTCATCAATCGTGAGAATTAAAAAAAAGGAGTTCTACAAATAACCAGTCTTGAATATTGCCGAAACGTGTAGCCCAGTGAAGTAGTGAAGACCCGTTGGATCGATAAAAAAATTTGTCGAAGCATTAGAATAATGACGTCAGTTTTCTGGATGTTTCCATCCTCCTTTATGAACAGATGCATATTATGGTGTTAAAATAGAGTCCTATTTGTCTCTATGAGTACAAAAGAAAATCCTTCTGACACAAAATACCCAGGTTACCCAGGGGTGTGACATTAAACTATATTTTGAAATTCAAATATATTTGTTGTAATTACTAAAATATTGTTTAGAATTGCACATTAAAACAATTTTACTTTTAAAGGGAACATAATGGTTTCTACGTATATCGCTATGTTTAATATTTTATTGTAAATTTGTTTACTATTATTTGTAGTACTACCGAAAAATCTGAACCACAATTACGTATATTTTTTAGAAGCTCATAACTTGACTTTAATTGTTTTTTTCAACTTATCAACATTATTTATTGAATAAACATCACTACATCAATGTCATGAAGATCTGAATTTTAAAAGAACAGATAATTATAATATTTTTTGTCATTTGTACTTCTGTAAGAGTAATTTTAAGCACATATTTTACATGTAAGATGATGAAACTAGAGAGTACTTACAAACTTGCTCTTGGGCGGGAGTATTGGTTGTCCACCAGCCTCTGCCTTCAATCTTTCCAATTCTTCCTCTTCTAAACGCTTCTTCTCTTTTTCAGCTTCCTCTCGTGCTTTCTTCTCATGTTCCTTTTCCACTGCTCGTTGCTTTTCTCTTTCCATTTTTTCTAAACCTGATAAACATACACGAAGTTTGTTTAACACTATCTGAAAATCAATCTAATCTAACAAAATGAGTAAAAATTACTTTTATTTTTAGACAATGAATTATTAAAAAAAGAAGTTAAATAATAATAGACATTCAAATAACATAATGTCTATTATATATAGTTTTAATATTGTTGTGTGATGCTTGCTTGCCACATAATTTTTATTAAGAGGTTAACTCATCTTCTTGTTAATTTTTACAAAATCAAGGATAAAAAAATGTATTATATAAAAATAGACATTCAAATAACACAATGTCTATTGTACATGATTTTAGTGTTGCTGTATGACGCTTGACATTTAATTCTCATTATCAGATTAGCCTACCATCTTATACTTATTTCACGCTAAGTAGGTTTAGCTTAACATGATTTCTCTTCCATTCTTTCCTATTAATTGTAATATCTTTTATACATATATCATTCATTTAAGACACATCAGATAAATGTTAAATAAGTTTTTATGAAATTTGTGTTGCAATGAAGAGTGTACCTTCTCTTATCCATGCGGGAAGTTGTCTTCGTTTAGCTGCATCGATTGTAGGCGTTGACATGACAACTGGAGAAACTATTGGTTCAATTACTGGAGGCATAATCGACGGTTTTTCTCTGAAAAAGTTTTTAAAATAATATATGTAAATGGTCAGAATAACTCTTTTAATTGTAGGATTTGTCCGACTTGTAAGGGACCAACAAACTCTTGTAGTTTATACAATCCAGTGACGATTGGTTGGGGTTCACAAAACTTTAATTTCCAAGTATAGATACTATTTAATTTACAGACATAATAAATTGCAATAGACATTCATTGTTTTTTTTTTTCGAACTGTCTATACCTTATTCGTATGATGTCCTTTACAGCTTCACTGGACGAATTTGGGTAAGTGCTTAAGGTATTCAGCCTTATGGCAACATGTGGCCGAACCTCGACTTGAGCTATTGCCTTGATTGAAATATTGTGAATCTGACTAAGTTAAGCTTGCTAAACTAGACACACATTTATATTAGTTAGTAAGACACATATTTGTACATGTATTTGTACCTCACGAACTGAAATATGTATTTCGAATCTAACTTGGCTAAATTAACTAAAACTAAAAAAGTAGGGGGAAAAAAGTAAAAATCTTCGACTTTATCTGTACCTACTGTGTCTGTGTGCAGATATGTAGGGGAACCTATGTTGTGTGCGTTGAGCTAGTGAATAGAAATTTTCAGCGTCACTGTATCGCGGTAGCAGTGTACTCAAAGGCTTTTCTCCGGGAAATCGAGACCTAGACCCCTGTCATGGCCATGAACCATAATTAGGCACAATCTATACATATAGGTACTTATATTAACACTTAAAACTAGTAGTACGAATATATGATTTGTACTAAACAAACTCATCTAGTCTGTTTAAAGCGTAAGAAAGATTTGTGCCCTGAAATTTAATATTGGTTAATATTCAATCTGTTCATGATTGAAATGAAAAATAAACTATAGTTAAAGAATATTCTATTACATACATATTATAATTTATGAATTATATGTTTTAGTTAATCTAACACTAAAAGTAAAGTGTAATATTATACCTTTGCGATCGTGACACTCTGGAAGACTTATATTCTCGATTTTTACTCTTTGATCGTCTTTCACGACCATGACTACTGCCCCTGCTCGAGGTCTGTTCAGCTTGAGGGGCTGTCCAGTATCCATGTTGGAAAGTTGGGGCTGGTGCAGCCGCTGTTGTATATCTGGAAATATATCAAAGAAATCTAGTATCGTAACCAGTTGCCATACAGTGAGCACAGAGTTTGAGTTAAAGATCATAGTCTAAAAACAACACGAGACCTGACTACAATTTTAATCAAAGCTTTTCATAATTCTTAAAGATTAATTTATAATATTTTATGTTAATTACATTTCACCCATGAATTGTAACGTGAAAGGTAATACTTAGAAAATAATTAAGAACATGCTTAATTTCTTTAATTAATACTTTCAAAACTATGTCGAATTCGAAGTGTTATATTTAACACTTACTGTAGATAATTATATTACATTTATATAGTTCATTCTAATTATTCTTACTCTCCTAAATTTAATTACTATTATTTTGAAATTTGACAAAGTTAAATCTTTATTTTCCTTGGATTACTTTTAATCTATTTTTAATGGGGTCATGTCTTAAATAACAGTCGTATTTTGCAAACCGATTTTCATTGTACTAGAGTAAAATGATGGTTTTTATTATACATTTGATCACAATCTCATATGATGTTAAATGGTGATGTGGTCGAAGATGGTAAACGCACTAACCCTGACATTTAAATGAAGCTGTCGGAACTCACCTATAGGTGCTTGGCGACAGATTCTCAACTCTGGTTAAGTGGGCTTAGAAAAAATCCTAACACCATCCTGTGGGTTTATCATGATTTTTCCTTCCACGCAAAGTTCTGGCTCATTTGCAAGGATTGGAACCTATGATAATAGAGTCGATGTCCGAATACTCTCACCAATGAGTTATCATCACCTCAATGTTGTAATTAAACAAGTCATTGAATAGAATTTAAAAGTTTTTTTTACTTTTTATTACAGTAATACAGTTTACTAAGTCAAAAATTAGCTCTATACTTATTATAAAATTGTAATTACTTACCCAGGCATAGGTGGGGCAGTATTTTCTGTTGGTATAGGATAACTATCAACCATAGGTGGCATAGTAATGTTGGTATTTGGTCCTATTTTTGGATCTACAGGACCACTTCCTGGCCAACCCCAACCTATATAAAAAATGTTGTATCCAAAATATGTTCATTCGGAGCATTTATTCTTTTGAAATTAAGACTGTTAAAGAAGGATCGTATCGACACGATTTATTCGCCGATATTATGGTTAGAAATCACCAATTATTATCAACCAATATCTAACAATCTGAAAAACATGTTGAAAAGTGATAGCAATGCAGCATTTTGTCGAACACTGTATTTTTTATGCTATTTCAGCTCATGGTACCACATGGCAGCTGCTCATTTTTTCTTTGATGTAAATGCTTTTTTTCTTCTTTGATGCTAAATGCAAACTATATCCTGTTTATAATATTGCCCTTGTCAGTTTCGATAGTCTAAACATTACTATTTTCCAGTCATGTACCCATAAGTATGTATAGATACTAATTTTATTAAATAAACTAAACAATTTTTTTTAGTAGCATGACATCATGGAACTACGTCTGATGGTAAGCTCACTGCAATGCAAACAACAACAACCAAAAGGGTCTGTAATTTAACCCTTAGTAGCCTGATTTACGAAGGTGATTTATTTTTAATATTACTGTGTTTGCTTGAGGGTCTAGATGAAGGTTTAATAAAAAAAAAAAAATAGTAATGTGAACATTCGGTTTAAAAGATTGGTATCAAAATTGAAACTCTAGGTTATTAAGGGTTAAAAAAAGATCTCTGGTATTGAATGTCATATTAGTTTAGAAGCCTCACTGTTGGTGGATATACAGTGAATGCCCTTGAAATGCAAGAAATAGAAAAAGAGTAATTACGAAGGATTTATCACCATGTGTGTGATCCAGTCAGGTAAATTATTACCACCCCATTTTGTTACTAGATAGACATTGGCTGATCCCAGAATGTGACACCCTTTAGAGTACCACTAGTCAGTTAAATGGTGCATGGTGGTTAGAATCCAATTGAGACACAATTGTTTTGTTTTATCATTAAGTAAATTATTGAGCTTTTAATACAAGCATAGTAATGAGTATCACTGATTACACAATACAATAATCAGTACCAGCATTGTATCCACAAAGTATATATTGTAACATCTCTCCTATTAAATAAAAACTAAAGCTGATATAGAGTAAGTATTAGAATTGTTGAGTTTGCTTCAACAAACTCACAGAAACATTAACTCATGTCTGTGAAGTATACCTTATTGTAAATCCTTATTCTATTGTGTAAATTATTCTATTATGTAAATTATGATTTCTAACAATTTACAAAAACATATAGGAACCAGATGAGGTACTCTATTGGTTGAATAATAATTGTGTAAAAGTATTTTAGCAAAATATTAACATAGTAAGCAATAAAAAATATCAGCAGCATCATATTTGGCTGTGTTACTTAATTATCATCACTATAACATGTTATTTGAATCTGTTATAAGCTTTATAACTCTTGATTTTTCTTTACAAACTAAGAAATATTGTTATAAAAGATGATTTATGACATTGTATAGGTACTTTGAACAATATAGTAAAATAAATCCTTTATACTTATCAATACAATTTAATTCTCTATTCACTGTTTGCTCAAGTGACAATACTTATAACTTTAATTCACTATTGTATAGAAATAAATTTGAAAGTTAATATAGGCAACACCTGGCCCGCCTCCGATTTTGATCAGGCCCCATAAATATTTTAAAGTTGAGTGAAAAAGGGATTTGTGGATTTAGTAACACATATAACTGTGAATAGTTCTCTCAATGAAAACGAAATAATCAAAGTACCAAACTATAAAATCTTATATATTGGTAACATTAGTTATTTTGTTTATAAACCTCAAGCTGAAACTTTATATTAATTACATTATTCAAATCCATGTAATTAAATTACACTTGGTAAATGTATCAAACAAAATATTGTCCTCTGAACCATTTATTATATATAGCCAGCAACTTTGTTAACAATGTTCACATTCTAAATTTTAGAAGCCTGCTTTAAAGTCTACTGCTGGACTTCCAAGGTTTGCAAGTTAATCTGATCTCGAATTTTTCATGTCCAATTAATTCCAGCAATGTAGTAGTTGTAGTCACTGATACATCGAATTTTTACTAAGATTTGGTCTCCATTCAAGAAATCTTTTATTTCAAAAGCTGTATGCAAAATGCGAAAGACCCACTGCCAGTTTAGATTGCTTACCTTTTAAGCTATCTCAACTGGTTTGGCTTAATTGAATATTGAACATGATTTTAATTTTGTGGAATAGATTTCGGACAACATATTTAAAATAAATAATTATAACCTTTATAGACATTAGCAGTCTAGGGATTCGATCACTATCTGATATTTATCTGGAGGTGATAATTTTATGAGATATAAATTAATTTGAATTGTACTATTTAATTAAAGATGTTTGTAAGTCTATTACACACTATAAATCGAAAATCTTTACGTTTTGTTAAATTATAAATAGTGTATTACCCCATTGATTCCAATTGCCACTCCATGAATTAGTAGTAGAATTCCACTCGGCATCCGGAGGCACTCCATCAGTACTATTCTCAGTGTTTTCGACCTCCATTGGCGCTTCGCCTTCCTCTGTATCCGGCTTCATTGACGGCGGCGGAGGCACGGCTACTATAGCCGCAGCCTCCTTCATCGCGATCCATTGCTGGGCTAAAGCAGCCCAATCTACTTGACTAGTGTCCACATTTTGGTATGCCGTTGGATTTAAGGCCCACTGTGTGGGATACGGTGTATTAGCCGCATCCTTACTTGAATACATTATGCTTACAATACGAATATTTATACAGTAACATACAAGCGTTTTTATAAAGCGCAATACTATAAATTTAAATATAACATATGCACGCGTTTTTAGCTTTAGATGACCGTAATATTATGAATATATTGGAAAATTTCAATATCAGTAGCGTTCGATCCACCTGCAACATCGCCACAGATTAAAAATATCCCCAATTAGCCTCAGAATATGGCAAATAGACATAGAGTATACATTACATATTACTTTCTTGGATTTTGGCCTTTAGATATTATAATTTATATACAAAAGCTTGTGGTCATGTTTTGTAGTTTTAATTATATATTATTGTTATAAACTTTATGTTTTTATTAATGTTTAAATCTATGCTAAATATTAACATATTACATTAACTTAATCATGACGTGCTACTAATGCCATCTTGTAGATTTGTATCTAGATCACTTTTATAAATGCGATAATAGATGGCGCTATAATTTTATCTGTTTTATTCCTATTTGACAATAGGTGTCACTAGCTCAATATAATGTGAACAATAAACGAGTTTTTGTCAAGATCTTAGTCTGTCATGTAGAGAAGTCTAATATTTTGGAACACACGGCGACACAAATTAAGAAGAAGAAGAAGAAGTCTAATATTTTTAATAACAACTATGGGTTATAATTTGATTGATCCTGTATTGTGTAATATTTGAGATCAATGAAGTTTTTATAATACACGTTATAAAAGGTACCCACAAATAAGATTTTCAATTAACAAGTTTGGTTATCAACGTTGGAAGAAGCAGATCAATAATAAAAATAAGATGAAAGTTATTGAATCTCAATTTCATTAACTTACTACATTAGTAGGTCCTTACTATTTACTATAAATACTGTATGTAGTATTGGTAGACTTCAAAAGAAGAAGTTATTATGTTGGGTTGTATTTTTGTGAACGAGTATGTTAATCGATATCTTCGTAAATTGTTAACTGATTTTAATTATTCTTTTTTATTTGAATTGATTATGCTCAGGGACTATACTTAAATTAGTTATTTTTTTTAGTTCCTTACTGTTTCTTTAGTGTGTTTTGATATTGAAGTCGGTTTACTAAAAATATGTATATTGTAAGTTTTATTGTAAAGAATACAAAACCGAGTACACGTAATTGTTTACCAAAATAGCGTTGATCAGTAAATACTTTTTATTTGTTTTTCATATTAATTGATAATAATCTATAAATGCATTAAAAAACCATAGTTTAATTTAATGACATATCTCTTGAGGAAAACTTAATCGTGCATTTGTGGTTTCGTTTAATTATCATTCTGATTATTTTGATGTTGCAAATAACTTATTTTTAAATACAACGGTGTGTTTTGATTACGAACGTGCTCGTTAATAGATAGCATAATGAATAAAAAAACGGTATAATAAGTCTTAAAAATTTAATTTATTATTCACTTTCAGAATCAAGCGTCATCATTGGCATTCATTTCTCAGGATAAGTACATCACATTTACACTACATAAACAACAACTTAACTAAATAAATTTAAATTTAGAACACGATCTCCTTTTGCGACATTTCCATTGACGTCGCACGCAATATGTCACTTTTCGTCACGTGTACAATCACTTACGAAACGCAAGTCTTTATTTACATAAACTTTAACTTAACGCTAATAGAGGTTCTTCCGGTTCGTGCTTTTGGGTGTATTTCAAATTCTTCTTCCACTGGTCCTTTTTATTCTGAACCTTTTGTTTCGTGGCTGCCAGCTTCGTTTTAGATTTCGATAGTTTAGGAACGCTTGTCGTTTGGTCTAGCCTCTCTAGTGTCTCAATAATGTTCTTCGGTTGAGATAACACATTTCTTGATTCTTCGCTTATTTCGTCCGCTGTTGAATTCTTGTTGGCATATACCACTACGTAATGTGAATAGGCAGAGTTTGAAGGTGTGTTGATGTCAGCGAAATCTCTGAAGTTGGCGAATTGATCCTGGTTGTAGTTTGGCCTCGGGTTTGCTATATAATTGACATCGAAGGACGGTCGACCATGCCCGTTGTTATATAATAATTGAACCCGCCACCGAAGTCATCTTCGTCGTTTTGTGCGAAGAACGTTCCACCTCTGATTATGCCAAAATTACCGGAACCCAGCAGGCTCGACGTCGTATCGATGAGTGACGCAGCTGGCGTGTTTAACGTGGAACTTTGCTTACCGAAATTATCATTTTTATAACCTCCAAAGAGGGGATAATTTAAGAGCGATCTGTATGAGTTTGGTCGTTGACTGTACGCGCCTTCTTGGTTATTGTAACCGTCTCTATAGTTTTGCTGTCGTGACTCGAAGAGATTTGCAAATGTAGGGAAAAAAGTCTGTGAACTTCCGATGAGTTCTATGGAGTGATCCGTGTGATCGTCAGTTGCTGCTGCGGCTGGTTCTGTATATTTACGTAATCCAGGTGGCGGCGCCACTATCTCTTGTGTAATTTCTGATGATTCTGCGGTGAGGTCCCTCGTGTCATCTGAAACAGAGCAAAAGTTAACATGAGTGCATTTGTATTAAAAATTAAGGATAATGGGGTTTCCTTTACACAGATAAGTAGGTGGTAGAGCTACGTTGAAACTATTACTGGTTTCAGAATGAATGATGGGTCGGCTCGCCCGGGGTAGTACCACCCTCTCACAGAAAGCCGACATGAAGTAACAGTGCTTGCACTGTTGCGTTTCGTTCGGCCAGTGAGCAGCGCCGGAGGCCCACATATTTAAAAGGCCGGCAACGCACTTGCGACTCCCCTGGTGTTACTAGTGTCTATGGATGGCGATGATCACTTACCATCAGGTGAACCCACCTGTTCGTTTGCCCCCTATGATATAAAAAAAAAAACATTTTGAAGTAAAATGCAGCCATGGAGTGCATCGGATGTTCAAAGGTCACTGCAGCATATAACTAAGCATGATCAACCTCAATAGGACTACAGTCCTGAGACCATTAAAAATAGGTTGTTACATCTCAGGAATAAATTGGAACGGCTTAAAAGCCCACGTATGTTGATTTATGCCAACTGCACCCTTCGAACAGGAACTCAGCAACATTAGCAATAGTGTTTTGCAGAAGAAATAATGTGCTGTTTTTTTTTTAATTATTTTAGATATTATTTTAGGTTTTAGAGTTTGACCAAACAATACGTCAAACCTAGAGGGAGATTGGCTCCCAAGTGCAGCTGCCGGAACACACCTATAGGTGCTTGGCGGTAAATTCTCCGCTTAAAGGTGGTTGTAAGCCAGATGGGCTTAGGAACCACTATGTTACGACTTCATAACAACGTCATCGAAACTTCGTTGAACCTTTCCAGCAAAACACAGGTTTTCCCAATCTCGACAATTATGATATCATAATAAAAGCACTTAAATCAAATTTATTTTATTGTAGAACTATAATTTTATTGATAACGGAAAATAAGTTCAAGACTCTTAATTTCAGTGGACGGTTTAAAGACAAAGGACGTTCCAATAAAAAATAAGTATATTACAACAAGTTACGACTATTTTGTAATAGAACAATGCCGTAACGTACAAGTCAATTTATTTTATTATCACTGTATATTGAGACGTAACCATCAAAGTTGACACATAGGTCAGCAGAGTTGTAAAGCTTTCAGCTGAATGTGATATGTGATAGTCAGTAATTGTTTTTTTTTTTTTTTTTTGTTAATTTGCGTAAGTCCAGTTGCTTTGATGGATTATTTAAATGCCACTATTTCGAAGTATCAATAACGTTCGGCTGTTTTATTTAATGACCAGGTTGTGTTACATAGTTCGACCTTGAATAATTTCTCTTTGAAAATATAGAAGAATTACGAACAAAACATTTTATTGGAAAACATAAAATTAATGTATATTTTTAATAGTTAGATATTGGTATAAATAATATATACTATTTTTTTTATTATTCTAGTATGATGTACTATATTTATTGTTCGGGACCATTATATATTTTAAGCAACGGAACCTACGGAGATGTTTGAAATTTGGCATAGTTAAAGTTCATACGGCGAAACAGTGCAAAAAGAGTAAAATTATATATAATATGTGTTGCAAATACATTAAATTACATAGAATAAAACATTTACGCTGAATGACAAATATACAAAAGTCAATTACATATTAGCCTGTGATGAAACGGTTGCTCTAAGTAAAGATTATTACTAAAAAGTTGTACAATGTATATGTATTTCGACAAATCGAATATTAAAGCATAATGAGATATTTGTACACGCTAGCAGTTGAGGTTATAGCACGAAATTAAAAAAAAATGTTTTTTTTTTTTTGTATTATAGGGGGCAAACGAACAGGTGTGTGGTCACCTGATGGTAAGTGATCACCGCCGTCCATAGACACTAGCAACACAAGGCGAGTCGCGAGTGCGTTGCCAGCCTTTTAAATATGCGGGCCTCCGGCGCTCTCACTGACCGAACGAAACGCAACAGCGCAACCACTGTTACTTCACGTCGGTTTTCTGTGAGAGGGTGGTACTACCCCGGGCGAGCCGACCCATTCATGCTGAAACCAGTAATAGCTTCAGCGTAGCCTACCACCTACATGTATGTCATAATTATAGTGCATTTTCAGAAAAGAAGCTACATAACGTTCCAGCTTTAAAAAAATTATACATTTCTGTCCCATTTCGACCATCAGAAGACCACTAGTACCGATAAAATAATTATTGATCTAACCGTAATAACTACATATTCCACCTCGTATTACGATATTATACTTATTAATTTTCTGCATTTTGAATATGAATGAGTTTGAATAAGAATTTTAAACAACGAGATACAATACAATATCAGGTCTAAAATATTTTATAGCAATCAAATACAACAAATTTATTTAGGGTATTTACATAATCTTTGTGCTTAGAACTTGATGATTATTTTTTAATACATTATAGGTTTTGGCGCTTGTTACCATAATCTCACCTGACGAATGATGATGTGTTCTAATATGGTAAACACGCTAAATCTGCAGGGGGCTGGGTATCAAGCGCAGCTGCTGGAACACATACCTATGTTTGTGCTTGGCGATAGATTTTCGACTCGAGAGTGATAGTTAGCCAGGCGGGTTTAGAAAAAGTCCTATCACCATGCATAAATTGTATAATAATAAACCTATCGATAATTTATTGCG
The DNA here is from genome assembly GCA_035772565.1 of Antheraea assamensis. Lineage (NCBI taxonomy): Eukaryota > Metazoa > Arthropoda > Insecta > Lepidoptera > Saturniidae > Antheraea > Antheraea assamensis. The sequence continues at coordinate 624,442 of JAQQSE010000112.1, read as the reverse complement.
TCAGTTTTTTCGATCTTGTATTTATGCAAGCGATTTGAGTTATTGTTATTGCTTCACTCTATTAAAGCACACTATTCGTATTAGTTTAACCATTATACGTCGCTTCCTATTAAAAAAAAAACACCTGTTTAAATTATAGGTTTTTGTAGGTGGTAGAGCTACGCTGAAGATATTACTGGTTTCAGCATGAATGGGTCGGCTCGCCCGGGGTAGTACCACCCTCTCACAGAAAACCGACGTGAAGTAACAGTGCTTGCACTGTTGCGTTTCGTTCGGTCAGTGAGAGCGCCGGAGGCCCACATATTTAAAAGGCCGGCAACGCACTTGCGACTCCCCTGGTGTTGCTAGTGTCTATGGACGGCGGTGATCACTTACCATCAGGTGACCCACCCGTTCGTTTGCCCCCTATAATATATAAACAAAAAAAATCTATAAGTTGATATTCTTATAAAAAATAAAAATGTATACGTGTAAGAAATAAAAAAGTAAAAACTTCTTTATAAAAAGTGCAACAAAAAGCCAACAACCACGTTGCTTACTCTTGGTGATCGGATGAGAACCGATATTTTTAACACTCTAACCGACACAGTGTTTACCGCCACCACTTTTCGTCACACAAAAATTGCGGATCCGAATTTCAAAGCCGCTCGCATAAGAAGTTTTTATTAAATTAAAGTTATTATTATTCGACATTACATAATATTATGTACTCGAATTTTATATAATTAAGTCGTGTTCACGGTAATAACGTATTAGGAAATAATATGTGACACGATGTTTACGGCAGCTTGTCACCCGTATATGGCGACGACAACGTTAGGATATAGAGAAACTGTTTTACTCGTATTATTATATCATACATACTGGGCCGGCGGCTTTGTGGCTTGCGGTCGTTCGTACTTCCTTTTAAAAAGTTGAATTATATATAGAACGGTGTTATACAAGGAGTAGGTTTTGTATAAAGAACTTCTAATTTAAAATCAAATTAAAAATTATACTGTTAAAGCGGGGATAATTAGAAAAATTAAGATAGAAGTCACACCATTATACTTCAGTAACGCGACAATAATTTTCGCTGTACTCGTATCTAAAAAATCTTATGGCTTACTGTTATATGAACGTAGCGCTCAAACGGCTAGGGCCGTGAAAATTTCCATGCGGGTTCTTTTTACTAGGTAAGTGAGTACTAATTTTTAGAAAATAAACCTCTAAAATGCTGGAAAATGGGATGAAAGATTGTATGAAAACGAAAATGTCATTTTTCTGTCAGTCAGATATTTTTTTATGTATATAAATATAAACTATAGAGTCGAAAATAATTCCTGCACAAAAAACGCGTGCTAAGCTAAGTATTGTTGGTGGTAGAGCTACGCTGAAGCTATTACTGGTTTCAGCATGAATGGGTCGGCTCGCCCGGGGTAGTACCCTCTCACAGAAAACCGACGTGAAGTAACAGCGCCGGAGGCCCACATATTTAAAAGGCCGGCAACGCACTTGCAACTCGCCTGGAAAGGAGAGTCCGATTCGAGCCGCGGTCGGGGACGCACGTGCGCTCTCTCGCAGCTCTGACGGTCCGTTCGGTTCGCCGCGCTCGGCTTTCTTCGGTCATTTCCGGCTCGCCGCGCTCGCCTACCTGCGCTACCTGCGCACCAGGTGTTGGCATTTCTACGAATTCGTCGCTGCCCGACCCGCATTGTTGCCGAGTGAATCATCGTCCGGTACTATTGTGTTCGAGCCTGAGAAATTCGAAGAGAGAAAACATCTGCTGCGAAGCCGCACTTTTAGTGCAAATATAAAACCGCACTTTTCGGTGCGACATCCCGCGCTGTCAATCGAAGACCACGCTTAGTGGCTACTCACGGGAATACGTGTCACGGTGCCAACGAGTGAGTAGAGCGCCCTGTCCGCTCGCCGGTTGCCCCGAGGCAAACGGTAAAGGCAGTTGGGCCTGGGTTGTCTGGCCTTGGCGAGTGCGCCTAGTCAGGTCCAGGTATCGCCCTCCCACCCTCCTATTCCCTCATTCCATCCCCGGGTGTCTGTTTGGGCGTAGCCCGGTTTACCGGTCTGCGTTCTCTGCCCTGGGCTTGATAGGGCCTCCCCCTAGGCTGTGTAGGTTCTTCTCTGTGCGGCATTGCACTTCGCCCACAGCTCTGTTGGTCCGGACTCGGGATAGTCCCGTAGTTTTCGATTTGGCGCGCCCCCCTGCCCTTCAGGCAGGGAGGTTTTTTTTCGCGGCCCCCCCCACCCCTCGCGTATCCAGCCACTATGGCTTCGTTCGACATGAATGATAGCAAGTTTAGGGCCTATCTAGGGTCTCGCGTCACCAATCTTTGCGATATTATCGAAGATTTTCACAAGATAAGTCACACGTGTGACTCCGCGACGTCCTCTCCCTCGCACTCGGAGTGCGAGGACGGTTCAGAAAACGACTCGGGTCGTTCGCGTTCCCCGGTCACAAAAAACAAAAAAGCAAGCCCAGGTCGCGTAAGGAGAGAGCTCCGGTCGCCCCCGCCCTCACCTCTGAGTTAGATTCCCCCCTCTCACCGGACCCGATTCCCGAAAATGTAGGGAGCCTCACCCAGCCCCCTCTCGACTCCGAAATGGACGTCGACACGTCGATCCCCGCGGCCACCCTCGACGACGACGGCTTCCAAGTCGTGTCGCGCCGCCGGCCGGCCGGCCCCCCCCGCTCCCCTGTAGGTGCAACCCCCCCTGCCTCCGTCCGTACGGAGTCAAGGCAGGGAGACAGCTGCGTCTCTTGGCGCAAACCCACCCCCTCCGTCCCGCACGCCCCCGCTCCCTCCGGCCGTAGCGCTCCCGCTCCTATTCAAGCCGAAGCTGCGAGTTCCGCAGCTGAGGCGAGGAAGCCCCGCCCCCCGCCCCCCGTCACCATCCAAGACAAGTCGTCTTGGGTGGCTATTTCCTCCGCCCTTAAGGCGAGGAATATCTATTATACGTCCGCCCTCAACATCCCGGCGGGCATCCAAGTCAAGGTGCCTACCACAGGCGATCACCGTGCGCTGACTTCCTTTCTCAGGGAAGCCAAGCTTCAATATTTCACCCACGCCCTAGAGGAGGAGCGTCTCCTCCGTGCAGTCCTCCGTCGCGTCCCGGTCGAGGTGTCGATCGAGGACGTCGAAGACTCCCTTAAGGAGTTGAACTTCCCTGTCAGGGAGGTACACCGTATGTACCACCCGCGCACAAAGGCCAAGTTCAACTTGGTGTTGGTCATTCTTGACCGCACAAAGGAGGGCAAGGCCATCTTCGACCTTAAGTCGGTCTGCGGTCTCACGGGCGTCACCGTCGAGCCACCACGCAAGTCCAATGCGCCCTCGCAGTGTCACAACTGCCAGGGCTACGGTCACTCGGCACGGAACTGCCACCTGCGTCCCAGGTGCGTGAAGTGCTTGGGTGATCACTCCACTCGGGAATGCTCACGCACTCCAGCCTCCCTCGATCCTCCCAGCTGCGTGCTTTGCGGTAACGCGGGCCATCCCGCGAACTATCGCGGCTGTCCCCGCGCCCCGCGAACACAACGCCCTCGTCAGGCGAGGCAAGCGCCCAGGGCGTCTGCCGCCGCCGCCCGCCCTCCGCCTCCACCTCTCATGTCCGTGGAGACTTTCCCGCGCCTGCCGGGCGCTTCTCGCCCGGTAGTAGCCGTTCCCAAACCGCGTGAGGCACCTTCTGTGCCGCGCGCTCCCCTGCCTGGACGGGTCCCCGTGGCCCCCTGGGCACCCAGACCTCAGCCTCAGGCCGCCAGGCCTCAGGCGCAGCCCCCGAAGAGCGCTCCCGCTCCGGCGCAAGCCAGTCCCGCCTTCTCTTTTAATTTGCCCGGACTCTCCTGGCTCACAGAGATCCTCATCTACCATGATCTGCAGGAGATCATCGCCTTTAACGCCGTAGTGAACTCCAACCAGGATTTGGGCTTGCTGAACGCGATCACTCAATTTCCTAACGTGGCTGCTACTGTACAGCGCCTAGCCCGTGCTTCTCACGGAAAATAGATATAGCATTCGCGGCTATGAATAGAATAAAACCGCGCGGTCTATCCCTCTCGTTCTTTAATGCTAGGAATCTCTTACCTCAACGCGACTTAGTAGCTTCTTTCTTACGCGAACGGCAGATAGACGTTCTCCTCGTACAGGAAACGTTATTAAAACCTAAAGCGCGCAGTCCCGCGATCGCGAATTACTGTATAGTCAGGAACGACAGGGTCACTCGCGGGGGTGGCACCCTGATTTATTATAAAAGATCGCTTTATTGCATGCCGGTCGACCCGCCCGCTCTGTCCAACATGGAAGTGTCAGTGTGTAGACTAGGGATGACCGGTCATCCGTCAATTATTTTAGTTTCCGCGTATCTTCCGCCGTCCAAAGAGCTTCTGGGGTCCGACCTCCAAGCTTTGTTCAATTTAGGAGAATCGGTCATAGTAGCCGGGGACCTCAACAGCGGGAACGTTATCTGGAATAGTCCGAGTACTTCTCGAAACGGGATGAGACTCGATAGGCTAGGTGACGTTCTCGATTTTGACGTCATAGCCCCGCCGGAACCCACTCACTTTCAGGACAACTGTCGTCCGACAGTGCTAGATGTAGCTCTACTTAAGAATGTCAGGCTTCAGGTACGACTCATACAAGTCGTACACGAACTTGACTCAGATCACCGCCCGGTGGTGTTGCAATTAGGTTCGCCTTCCGATACCAGTCCTCTGTCGGTTAGAGTGGCTGATTATCCTTTGCTTCGCGTCCATCTTAGTGAGAATCTCTCATCGGCTAGCTTAGATAGGATTCCGGACGTGTTGGTGTCTAAAGCCGACGCGGATCTGGCTATCGATTCCCTGGTCGACTACCTTCAGACCGCCGTAAGGGAGACCTCGAAAGAGGTACAAGCGGCGAACGATCGCCGTTTTATACTCCCGGACGACGTGAGGGCGTTGATCACGGAAAAGAACGCCGCGACTCGTGCTCACGACGCCTACCCGACCGAGGCAAACCGCGTTCGTTTACGTTCGTTACGAAGACTCGTAAGATCTCGTATACAGGAGATCCGGGGCGACAGGTGGGACAGGCTTTTGGAGGATATCTCCCCGTCCCACGTGGCGTACTGGAATATAGCACGAAAATTAAAATCAGACATTAGCATTCCTATGCCCCCCCTTGATAGAGGTCCTGGGTTGCCTCCCGCGTTCGATAGTGTAGATAAAGCCGAATGTCTCGCGAATAGTTTAGAGAAACAGTGTTCACCTAACACTGATAACACTGACCCTATCCATATTGGATCGATCGAATCCTCGGTGGAACATGCACTCGCGTCCCCGCCCGCGGATACCCTAACCCCGGTCACTTTTGATGAAGTGTCGGCCGCCATCAAGCGTCTTAAAAATAGGAAGTCCCCAGGTCCTGATGGGATCAGGAACGAGGTACTGAAGCTCCTTCCTGACCACATCATAGCTCTTCTGGTCTGCATCTTCAATGCGGCCATGTCCCAGGGCTACTTTCCAGCCGTCTGGAAAAAGGCCGTAGTAATAGGCATTCACAAACCCGGCAAGATAGCTACGCTTCCCGATAGCTATCGGCCGATCAGCCTCCTCGATACGTTAGGCAAGCTATATGAGCGGCTCCTTCTGAACCGTCTCCAAGCCTCCATATCCCAATTAAATCTGTTACCACCTGAGCAGTTTGGTTTTCGTGCCAAACACTCTTGCACACATCAAGTACACCGCCTCACGGAGTACATCTTCGGCAATTGGAACGAAGATCCTAATCCGGATGTAAATCCGAAGAAGCCTAAACCGAAACGCACAATAGCAATCTTCTTCGACGTCGCCAAGGCCTTCGACAAGGTCTGGCACGCCGGGCTCGTTCATAAACTCATTCAGTCTCGCGTTCCCGATATTTTAGCTCATATAATTCGCGATTTTCTATCAGATAGGACTTTCCGCTTTAGAGTGGAAGGTGAACTGTCCCCACCCCACCCGATACGCTCAGGTGTACCCCAGGGGTCCATACTTGCGCCCTCACTCTTCAACCTGTTCATCAGTGACCTACCTCGGTCCCCGGGGATCGAGCTAGGTTGTTATGCTGACGACACAGTGATCTACGCTTCCGGCTGGCGGCCGACTGTACTTAGAAATCGCATGAAACGGGCCGTTCGCGTTCTCGGCGAATGGTACCGTCAATGGCGAATAGAAGTCAATCCCGATAAGAGTGCCGCTGTCTTTTTCGATCCCATCCAGCGGCCGTGTAAACTCAAGCCCCTTAAACTTTATAAGGTAGCGATTCCCTGGGCCTCCGAGGTCAAGTATCTCGGAGTTTCCCTTGATAGGCGTCTCACTTTTAGATCCCACGTTAAGAGAGTGCGAAACAAGGCCGCCATGGTCCTGGGCCGCTTACATCCCTTAGTTTGTTCCAAGAGCAAGATGTCCCTCAGACACAAGCTCACGCTGTACAAAATGTGTATCCGACCCATTCTGACATATAGCTGTCCTGTTTTCGCACACATGTCAGAAAATCTCTTCAAGAGATTGCAAATACTGCAGAACCGATTTCTTCGTAGGGCGGTCGGTGCCCCTTGGTACGTCCGGGGAGTCGACCTCCACAAGGACCTGGAAATGCCGTCTGTCTGGGCGTACGTTAAGACCCTCACTAGTAATTATTTTGAGAACGCAAAGAATCATCCCAGTCCGTTAGTGGTATCCGCGGTAACTTACGATGCCGTACCGAACGCGCCGCGTTATAAAAGACGTCCGCGACATATTTTTTCCGATCCTCCCGATAAAATAACGGTAGCTAACGCAGATTACCCTTCCGTTCCTCGAAATAAAGCGTGTGCGCGCCCACGCCCGCGTAATCACAGATCACGCCGCCGCGGTTTGGCTGTGAATTTTGCTCCAGCACACATACTTAGGCCCCCCTCGGCAGCTGCTCAAGCCGAGGTACGATCCTCCGGAAAGGAGCCCTCGAGCATGCTGCTCGCGCGGACACAGTGACACTGTTAATCAAACACTCGACTTTACAACACAACACCGGTCACCCCACACACGTGCACACACACACACTCGTAGGTACACATAGTGGTGGGCTGTTTTTGTTTGTTTTTTTGCCCTTTTGAACTGAAATAGTTTAGAACACAGATAGTCAGATACAAAATACATGTACGGGATCGTGAAACATACATGCTTGGTAACCATGTATATTTCACGAACTCATACAGGTATGATACGGATAGGTTTAGCTTAGTTTAGCTTAGCTAGTCAGATTCGGGTATTCGACGGCAGCCCAAGCCGAGGTGTGCCGTGCGCCCTTGTGCTAGTCGTCCATACAAATCGGGTGAGTGCCTTAAGCGCTCCCCTTAGTAGTCCGGTAAAACTGTAGCGGCCTCCGGGTCAACAGCGTAGTCAGTTCGAAAAAAAAAAAAAAAAAAAATGCAATTCGCCTGGTGTTGCTAGTGTCTATGGACGGCGGTGATCACTTACCATCAGGCGAATCACCTGTTCGTTTGCCCCCTATAATAAAAAAAAAAGCCGCGGTAAATTTTGCAAGTAGACTATAATCGATTCTAGTCAATCCCTACTTACGCTTTTCTTCTGTCGCTTTACGCTCGAGGCAGCGCCACGTCCAACAGCCCAACAGAAATGAATAGAAATACTTTCGTCACGATGTTTAATTTAGGTTAGATCCTGAGAAATTAACTGTAAATTATTTTGATAATTTTATATTTCGGTATTGTTGCATCAATTTGAATATATATGAATACGTAAGCAAAACCTCGTGTATTTGGTTTGTTTACATAACTATGTTATCGCTATTACTAAAACTATTATGTATTTTTAAATCGACTTGCATATGACCCACCGACCTCCGACCCACTGTCAAAACTATTTTAAAATTTGCGGTTTTCGTCCAAAACTCTATTTGCCTTGCGAAATTATGGCAAAGGTCAAGCGAGAGAACCCATTTTAACAAGCATTTGTAATACATGTTGACTATTAATAATTGCAGAACATGTTAATGTTGCAATCTTACGTGTATCACAATTATATTACAAATATTACGTTGCTTAAAAGTTACAATATGCTATAAATATTAACAATATATTTTTGTCTTAATAGTGTGTACTAATTGGAAATAAACCGTTGTAAATCTTGCTTTAATGTATCGGTCTTTAAAGAGATAATGGGCTAATATCAGGGAGACACCAACATAAAAACGAAGTAGAAAGTAATCAAGGCCCGTGTTGTAGATTTTCTCTGAAAACGCGGGGATAAATGATAACAAGCGTTCACCATCGTTATTAATTTCCTTACGTATCCGTATTTCCCGTACATGCTCGTCACTGAACTTTTTAAGCATCATTATCATCAACCTGCTAGATATCTACTGTTAGGCCATAAAAATCTTTCGATGGTATGGGCATAAACGCCACGCTAGCCCACGACATATTGGCAGTTTCAAACTCCGAGTAATCCTCCGTTCTATATTTTCCCCACATAAGGTGTAACTACAAGAACATTTTTAAGGTTTCTTCGATATTTTCCTTCACCGTCAGCTAATAGTGTTACCAATTTAAATAAGTAAATGTACTTGAATTCCAAAAAAATCGTTGGTACATGCACCGGGTATGCCTGTGGATATCGTATTGATGTTCCACCGGTGAAGAGAGACCACTGCGACTTTTTGGTTTCTTAAGTGGCATTTGATACGAGCTTTCCTTTTATTTTTGTTTTCGATAATGCCACGCATATTTAAGACTTATATGTTTTTTTGGCAATATTCAATTTAAGACCGATAGGATAAATACAGGGTAGATGAATTGGCGAAAGGTGTCTGGGGTAGTTTGTAACCTACAAATGTGGTTGAAACTTACGGGGGAGATATATAACTCTATAATAAGACCAGCCGTGTTATATGGATCCGAGTGCTGGGCTACGAAAGAGACGGATGAGAAAAGATTACATGTGGCAGAAATGCGAATGTTAAGATGGATGTATGGTGTAACAAGAATGGATAAGATTAAGAATGAGTGTATCAGAGGAAGTTTGAAAATAGCACCGGTGACAAAGAAGTTGAGGAGTAATAGGTTAGCATGGTACGGGCATATTATGAGAAGAGATGAAAGTCATGTAACAAGAAAAGTTTTGAGTTTGAAAGTGGACGGATATAGAGGTAGACCGAGGAAGACCGAAAAAGGTGTGGATGGATAGTGTGGAAATTAATATGTGTATAAAAGGTGTGAATACTGTGATGACTTTTGACAGGGGAGAGTGGAAAAGGAAAACATGTTGTGCCGACCCTGCTAAGATGGGATAAGGGCAAGATGATGATGATGATGATTCAATTTAAGACCGATTTTTACATATATTTCTGTAAAATATATGTTGATTCATAATATTCATTCCTATTCATCAATAACAGTAGTGCTTCTCGAATTCTTTACAATGACACCTGAATCAACGTCCTATCTGAATGAATTCCCATAATACATTAATTTATGAATTTCAAAAACGTTAATGCATAACAATCAGGCCCAGGCGCACACAGTAGTCCTATAACATCACGAGCGAAACAAACGCTGCCTGATAAATACGTACGTACGTATTTGTCAGCTAGACGTGTGCTATCCATTGTTATCTCGATCGTTTGTATCGCATGAATAGATGTCAATGTATATTTTTATATTAAGACAAGTGAAGCCGCGGGCAATTTATTATAATTACTTATTAATTTCGTTATTTACAACGTCTATTCATCCATCAATATTATCCATCTACTTTACTAAAGATCTAAAAATGACAAAAATATATACCAAAAACCAAAAAACAGGCTTATATTCTATCTGACGTTAAGCATGTCGCTTGTGAATAACTATAACACAGACTTCCATTCCTTCTCTGGCTTTTCAATTAATATACATTGAAAAAGGTCCGACAGCAATGTCACAAAATTAATTTGCTGATGGCAACTGTAACAATCGAAAAGGGCTTCGACCAATCAATTTCACGTGGAGCTCAAGCCTTTAGTTTATCGAAGTTATACCAATAACCTCCCTGCACACATAGGCAATATGATATAAAATATATACGAGACTATAATTACAAAGTCACTAAGCACTTAAAAATAAAACCAATTTTCGGCTTCATCGTAATTGCCCCCAGTGTTTATGATAAAGTACAAACCAATCATTATTCTTTCCTATTAAGTATTGAGCATGTCATAAAGTTGAAATGTTACGCAACGGTGGAATAAAGATAAAACTAATCTTTAATCTTTATAACAGTAACCGAGCTCGGGTTATCGTCTAACGTGGTCATATAATCGACTTTGGTCGAACGTAGGCTTTCACAAATCGTTTTTGAAATGTTGAAATGTATTATTATCATCTCTGATTATTTAAAAAGTAAAATTATTAATTAAGATATCAACAAAGTCATACGTTAAAATATAAACGTTTAGGTTACGACAGTGTACCACAAAAATAGATATACATACTTTCATACTAACGTTCGAAAAATACAAAAAAATAAAAATTAGGTTATTATGCGTTTTATAAGTTTTTGTAGGATTCACGTGTTTATGAATGGTAAGACAAATAAATGTTCCTATCATGGCAAGACAGGGCCACGACAAAAATTGTGGACGCAGCGTTGCGATTATACTAACTTACATCAAGGAAGGATCCCATCCGATAAACTTGCCACGGATCTCCAACATTATAGTGACGTCACTGGCGTTCAATTTCCTTCAGAATTTTTAGAACGAAGTTTTTTTAACGGGGCTTCTTTCTGTAGGAGTTGAACGGCAGAAATTGTCATGTAAGGAAAAATAGTTATGCTCTTGTGTCGATCCTTCCATGCAACTTTCTGCGCCTAGGTCGACAAAATTTGCTAACACACAAATATGAAGAAAATATACAAATACAATCTTAATTTCTGTATCAAATTGCAGTCGAAATTTAAAAATGAGCTTAGAAACTTCGTTTCGTTCTAACAGGGTTTCCTGCTGACGGCAAGGTTTTTTCCTTCACAGTTGGTGTATGGCTTGCACTAAAGCTTAAACCTTGAGACAACTAATAGACTTAACATTGGTAAGAACAAATTTGCCACCACAATTTAACATTACAAGTAGCATTTGCGTTACCACATAATGACAGCCTATCAACGAATACAGAATAGGACATAATGTTTACATATTTATATCTTCATTTGTGTGAACAATTGCAGTTATTTCGTAATATGGACTGAATTGCTACCAAATCATCGTCTTTCGCCGTTACTTACGCACCGCCAATCATTTTTGGTGGCTTATATATTATTTTAATAGCATTTTCGTAAAGATTACATTTGACGAAATTCATGGTGCGGTTTCTAGCTGCTGTGTGACAAATATGTATACATTATTATTTACCAAATTATTATTACAATAACAGAAAAGTACATAGCAAATTTTAGGTAATGGTTGCCGTCCATTTTTCTGCCCGAGAGGGACGGTTCCAGAAGACTGTCCGTATAGCCACGTTTTATGGCAACGTTGATCGAAGTAACTTCATATTTTTATTTTTGAATTTATTGTACACTAGCAGCCATCCGCGATTTTGTCTGCGTTTGTATCTTTATGCAGGATTATATTTGCGCGGAACCCTATTTTTTTTTTTCTAAAATAAAAGTTGCCTAAGTTACTCCATATAACATCAGCCATCTGCTAGTGTAATGCCTGTCGTAATCTCTCCAACCCTTTCGGAGATTAGCTGGAACAGATAGACAAACAAGAGCCTTATTAGGGCTTAAATTAAATAAACTATTTTTATTATTTTGACTTATTATATCTCATTAAATATATTGTTCATTGTTCTTGTCGGAGAAAATGCTGCCGAGGCTAGGGAAATGGCAAGAAAAACTGGAGAATCTTGGTTTGAAGATTAGTAGAACTAAAACTGAACATTTGTTTTGCGAGTTCCGTAGTCCATCAGGTTTTTCTCACATAGCCTTAAATGTTGTATCCTTACCAGCCTGCTCCAATTTCCGGTATCTCGGTTCATTGATCCAAAACGACGGTGGCATAGAAAAGGATGTCAGGAATAGGATAAATGCGGGGTGGATGAAGTGGCGAAAGGTGTCTGGGGTAGCTTGTGACCCATAAATCCTCTTTAAACTTAAGGGGAAGGTGTATAAAACTATTATAAGATCAATCATGCTTTATGCATCTGAGTGCTGGGCTACAAAAGAGATGGTTGAGAAAAAACTACACGTGGCAGAGATGCGAATGTTACGATGGATGTGTGGTATAAGTAGACTCGATAAGATTAAGAATGAGTATATCAGAGGAAGTTTGAAAAGAGCACCAGTGACGGAGGAGTAATAGGTTAGCATGGTATGGGCATGTCATGAGTAGAGATGAAAGCCTTGTAACTAGAAAAGTTTTAAGTATGAAGGTGGATGAATAAGAGTAGAGGAAGGATTCGGTCTTCTGAAGAAATTATAGATAAATTGTGTGAAAAATGATATGTGTATAAAAGGTGTAAATACTGAGATGACCCATGACAGAGGAACGTGGAAAAGGAAAACATGTTGTGCCGATCCTACTAAATTGGGATAAGGGTAAGAAGATGATGGTGATGTATCATTAAATACTTTTTAAAATAATACATTGTCTTTGTCTTCATATTCTTGATTTATATACGTACGTATAACTTCCTTCTTAAATAATAGATTCACGATCTCTTCAAGGTCTAAAGGTGATAACGATGCTATATTATTGCGATGTAAATCCCCCTACTTACATAAAGCCTCAGAAGTGAATAATTTTCTAATAAACATTATAGTGTTATTATTATTTACACTTAAATTAGATGTAAGTACTCGTTTATAGTATTAAAGTCTTGCTTCCTTTGTCATTTCTTACGTGTAATATGAAAAATTAAATCATGAGAAACCAGTAGTGACGTCGGAATTGTTAATAATACCACACTATGTCCGTAATAAAATATTCATATAAATAACAATAAATAAACATAAAAAAGAGATTAGATAAAAGATGGTGAATCTCTTACTTATATAATTATAAATGGGAATGTACCACGCAACCGATCATTGAGTAGTTACACGTTGTTAAGGTTATAGTAAAGGATATAGAGGAAAGGGACCTATCACTAGTATATACTAAAATAATGTTTTTATTTATTTTTTCTGTTTATCAAGTAGTGCTCAATGTATATAGACGTAGTTTAACTGTTGATGTATATTTTTGGAGGTGCCGGACTCGATACTTGCTAGACCCCGAATAAATTATTATTAATTTCGGTCTATATGGTATCGGCAACAACCAATTCATCTTAGCAAAACCTCTTAAGAAGCTGCACCTCTCTAGTATCATGAAATGTTTGACGTTCGGGGTTACTAGGTGTCAGTTTGTTACCAAACTGTTAGGTAATTCATCCCTTTCTTTGATACTATAGAAATAGAACGTGTGGGTTGAGATTTCTTATACAATGCAATTACATTTCTTTTTATCGTTTTAGCGAAGGTTCTATCTCGTACGAATATTTAAGCGACAGATAGATACGGCTTTATTTACAAGCAAACCTTGACTTTAATATTTGTATCGGCGAATGTATATATATATTAATTGTAGGCAATATGCGCGATGGTAATGTAAAGCGAGCGAGTTTGCAAGTGTTACCCAATGCGTTTATCTCATCCGCAAAGTGGACGAATGTGGAGCGTGACATCGATTCTGCTCGCACGTACTATCGTCACCGTGCTATAATTTTCTGTCAATATTATACAGCAATACCTTGGTAAGTCGAATCTTGATAAGTCGAAAACCCTAAAAAAATTGTGGTATATATTTCGTGAGTGAAGTCAAAAAAAAAATAATTTTGTGGTTTTATGAAACCACGATGCAAGTGAAATTTCTTTTCGGATCGTAGCGTTTTAAAAACTGAATACCATATTTATTTAAATTATTGAATCATTTTGAATTGAGTCATTGGCGCTGCCATATTGGCCTTGGTTGCTCTGCCGAGCCCCTTTCACTTTACCTCTACTACGTGGCCGGCTGTAATGTGACATACGATAGATGGACGAAAAAATTTGAGGCGATGTAAAAAAAAATTAATCAAAATTACGTTTGTATCTCCACTATATCAATATTTGATTTGATTATCTGTACAGTTCTACGATTTTGAATTATGTTACAACATGTTAGGTACCGACTTAAAGAATATTGCTGATATGATATGTACCATGTATTTATTGCTGATATGTACCATTTATCTACACGAAGCGCTTTGCATCTTCATTTATCATGCGAACCGCAAAGGAATGGAACGCGCTATCTGAATTTGATTTTTCTAAACTATGCAATATAACGGTCTACAAAAGAAGAGTGAATAAGTTTTTACTGAGCAAACGCGTTATATTCTAGGGCTCGTCCTCTCTCACTATTAGGAGTGGCTGAGAATAATCTTCGCCCAGTGTAGTGTAAATATATTTAGATATTTTTTCCAGAAAAAATCTCCGCTTTGAAGATTACCTCTGTAACAAGGTCTTTTATTTGTTTTACCTATGGAACTCAAAATTTTGTGAGGTAGAGTCAATGATGCGTTTTAACTATTTATTTACAATAACTTTATAAGTGTTACGTTTCTAAATCGAAACCTCTATAATACGAAGTTTTTCACGTCTCCCGTGAATGTCGACTTACCGGGGTTTTGTGTTATTGTACTGCTCTAAGCATAATTAGGTATATTGTACATAACATGTTAGATAACAAAACGAAATAGTGTACTAAACGTATACATGAGAAATAATATTTTTTTATGTTTTTTTTTTGTAAGAAGTGAAAGACGCTGTCGGCCGTAACCGATGAATTTCATAAGCGATTGTTCGGTTTTGAAGTCCTTGATTTTTGACAACACTGTATTTTAATTATATATTTACGAAAAAGATTGGAAACTAATCTAAATACAAATGAAAAATTAGTATGCTTTCAAAAAAATATTTTTAAAACGCAAAAAAATATTTTTATTGTGCATAATTCATGCACATTATGGATGTAAAAAATAACGTCAAATTAGATATTATGTAACAGAATCATTAATACACCATATATGTGTCTATATACTAATAGACAGAAACAAAACAGATAAGTACGTCTTCCTCCTCTATTTCTCAATCGATTTCCTTTATTATTATTTTTTGGTAGATATTAACCAGCTTTAGGACGGTTTCAGAGTGCAGGCGGGTGAGGGTGCTTGCGCGGGTGCATGTAAACCAAAGTACATTTTTATAGTTATAGATATAGATAATTACATTCTTTTTTGGTGGATACATAGAGAAGGGCGTCATTTCCAGACGTCACCATCGTTTACAAAAAACGAACTTTTGCCAAAAGATTGTATTGATAACACTATGGCCTGTATCAGAGTGCAAGCGGGTGCAGATGCTTGCGCGGGTGCATGTAAACCAAAGAACATTTTTATAGTTATAGACATAGATAATTACATTTGTTTTTGGTGGTTGCATAGAGAGGGACGAAATTTCCAGACGTCTCCATCTTTTACAAAAAACGAACTTTTGCCAAAAGATTTTATTCATAACACTATGGCCTGTGTCAGAGTGCAAGCGGGTGTGGTTGCTTGCGCGGGTTCATGTAGACCAAACGTACGTAGACGTCGCTATTATTACTATGAATGCTAGCGGCGTTTACGTACATTTGGACTACACACGCCCGTGCAAGTACCCGCATAAAATGTAAAAGTAAAAGTATATGTTTGATGAAATAATAAACCAGATAGAGTTTCTTACTGTTTCTTCTCAATGACTGGACTGGTGGTAACTTTGACCTTCATAAGCACCTTATCAGGACCTAAACTGAATAAATTATTTTTGATTTTATTTGAATTGCTTGTTACGCTTTCATGACTTAACTATTCAACCGATGATCATCAAATTTCGCGTACACGTTGTAAGGGCTTCGGTTTCCACCTTTTATTCAGAAAACATGTAGTATTCCCGAAATATATAACAAATACCCATTAACACGAGCAAAGCCTCGAGCAAAAGCTTGTATTAATATAAAGTCGAATGTTACAAATTCAAGAATAATAGCTGTCTTATTTCATATTTTTTTATGTAAATCATCAGAAATATGAACTAATTTCTTTAATACGACCATTTGTTGTTATTCGTAGTAACTTCTAAATCCTAGGAAGCTGGGTAATGAAGGACAACAGCTAAGTAAATGTGAAACTTGACCCGCCTTATTCATAGAGGTGTGGGCAACGAATATCCATCGTGACGGCATATCAATGTCGCACATTCAAACGACAAAAAACCCGGAAAGTATGTAAGGAACCCACATACTGATTGCGTACAATCACATATCCTTAAGACGTATACTATTATAAGTTATTGTTTTGTTCAAGCTAAATAGTCGAGTCTCATTTAAGAAAGATAAACAATATTCCTATGAATTCATAATCTAATAGACAAAGAGTTAAGTACTTCTTCCTTGTGTGCTTCTCAACCGATTTTCTTGATTATTGACGTAACAACGTCGTATAAACCGATGAACGCCGGCTACACGACGAAAAAGTATGACTCATTGTCACGTTCCGCCTGAGCTGAGGCTTGTGAGTGGTGAGGCATAATTTAGGGAAAAAATTGTAATTTTCAATTAACCCCTTTGTATTATACAAAATAATGATAATTCAGTGATACAAATTCAATTCATACATACTAGTATGCAAATTTTCATCAATATTTTCTTATGACGTACGTTATCACGTAAAATTATCGCTTGTAAACCGACTTTACAAACAACCTTTTTGTTTGTTTATTAAATATTGACGAGCTTAGTGTCATCAATACACATCTTTTTTTTATGGTTGGTTTTTTTTTGTTTAATATTGAAACTTAAAAAAAAAATGAAATATGGTGGAAAGTTCTACCGATATGTATAAATATATACATAACTATACTATCGAGCCCGGTGGACTTTGTCCTGTCCTTATAATAAAATAAATATCGTAGAATCAAATCGCAGCACCACATAAATATCTTTACCGGCGGTGTTAAAAATAAATACATATTTTGTATGTAGTGATATGTAATTCCACTATTGAAATCATACCAGCTAACCTTGACCCACCGCACTTCGAATTTTTGGACAGATACTAAAAAAATAGAAGGTTAATTATTCTGACAATTTTTATTGCTTATCAAATATACAGTTTATGTCCAATAAAAAAGAGCTTTATTTTTCTCAACCGTTTTTTATTATGCATAGTATCTCCATGGACTATTTATATACTTATAAAAATAAATAATACTTCGAAATACATTAAAGCGATGATGGCTCACTTGATAGCATGTTGAGACACAGCGTCGAAGGGCGTAAGTTCGAATCCTTGCAACTGAGTAGTAGCTTTCGGTGAAGTAAAAAATCATGATGAAACCATAGCAATGTGGTATGGCTTTTTTAAGTACGCCTGGCTAGCTACCACCCTCAGGATTAAAATCTATCACCAAGCTCCTATTGGTATGCTTCGTCAGCTGCACTTGAGGGCCACTCCCCTCAAGGTTTAAAGTGACTACCATCTTAAACCACATCATCATTTAACATTTGATGAGATTGTGTTCAAACGCTAACCTATAAAATATGAAAACTACACTAATGTAGCAAATCTACTTATAGCTAGGTAGATATAAATAGGCCGAGAGGAAACATTCAAGAATCCTCCTAAGAAGAATCTTTCTCCTCTGTTTCACAATCGATTTTCTTGATTCCTTTTGTGCTTAGTAGGCATTAACGGGTTTTAGTGCTATCAATAAAAAAATTGGAAAATTGTTTTTTTTTCTGTTTATATTGAAACTTGAAAAAATAATCAATTATGTTCAAATTTCTATTATTTCGATGGTCAAGATCACTAGTCTTCTTCTATATTAGAGGTATATTAATAGTACATTTTCCTACATTGTTTCTAAATCGATTTTCTTTCTTCCTTTATTATTTAGTAGATATTGACGAACTTTTAGTATTATTCAGTTTTTAAATTTGGTATTGTTTTTCTTAATATTCAATGGTGAAAAGTAATTAATTATGGTCGAATTTCGAACGCTGGACGAAGACTCGTAATATTTGAACGGCCATTGCGTCTTCTTGTTATCACTCATAAAATATATCTTTCTTTCGGAAGATTACGAAATATTAAAAAAACAATGACGTCTGTAAATAGCATTATAAAGATATTACACAGTAATAATGTTTATATTTAAGCACATCATTGTACGGTCATTAAAACATTCAGTCGTAAATTATTGCTACATCCAGTTAGTATATTTTTATATTGAATGCATGTTAAGCTGTCATTCATTGTATGGATTCATTAATGTGATTCTCAAGGAAGGATATTAAGTACCTATTTTTCTTTTTTATTAAAAGGTTTGTTCACAAAGCGACCATGACACTCTTATTAGAAAGCATATACTACACACATATAATCAATTGTTATCTCCTATTAATAGTGAAGTTGACTAGCCTGTACAGCATTCTGGCTTAATCCGACAAAAGTGAAGTCAAAATGCCATTACAGTCACGCGTAATGTCGCGCTTCACGGCTGATCCGCACTATTACTTTCTTCACTTTTATCGTACCTTTTTACATAAACTTTGCATGGTAATCTCTTCACTCATTATGAACATAACGTGATATTGGATAATTCATAACTTTATCCAATAAATAGACTAAAAAAATTGTCAGTTCTAGAGACGAGCGCTATGAAATCATCAAACAAGCTCTTGAATTTTATGATAGTAATATATATATTAGACATTAATTAAATAGAAGTATATGTTTAAAAAAGTATATAAGTAACTTAAACTTGCATTATTAATAAAATAATTTCTCAGTTTTGTATATCAATTTCTTGACGGATCTAATCGAGGTTTTTCGTAAAATATACTCGATCTACAAATGTTTCGAATGTTTGTCTCATTTATCAGGAATTCGTTTATTGTCTTAGAAATTAATATCACCAAAAAAAAAAATAACTTTACCAAACAAAGAAGTCCATAAAAATTGAACACCACCGGTTTCTTTCCACATCGTTATCCGAATATGAGCATTTACATAAGTTTTGAGGTAAGTCGGTCGCATAGGAGTTATGAGATGCAACCGATCGATGGGTCATACCGTTTATCCTAAATGGGAATTATATTACCGATGGCATAACAAACTTATGGTGTATGTATTTACTATGTTTTAAGTACATAGGGCATGTTTTGTAAACGATAGAAGCAATTCCCTTTTTGTATTGCTTAGTTTATTATTTTCCATTGAATAAATAAGAATTTGAAACTCAAGTACAGTACTTCACCTAAGTTGTTGTTGTTATTTTTTTACAACCAATTATTTATTTTTAAGCAAATATGTAAACTGTTTTGAATAAATAAGAAGATTTGTCTGACTATATTTTAATATAAAAATAATAATGTAATGTTTGTTCCGAGTATCTATAATATAAAAATGAATCGCTGAATGTGTTGCTAAGCGCAAATCTCGAGAGCAGCTTAACCGATTTCTCTAATTCTTTTTTTAGAATATTCCTTGAAGTACGAAGATGGATCTTACGGAGAGAAACATTAAAAAAATTACCTGAAAAACTCTAAAATCAACACTTTTCTATACTCTCATACAGATGATTCGTAATAATACTTAAAAGTCAATTTGAACTTTAATACCGTACCATAAAGTTGAAGTATTAGTGTAGATGGTTCCGGGAAGGCAAAACAATTGAGTGACGTTAGTATCGTATAAATATTAATGTCAATATTTGTACGATGGTAATATTTATATAGCGTCCCGAATAGCAGAATAAGTATTAAAAAAATAATAATTAAAGAATCGACTATTAGGCGGTACGAAGTTCGCCGGAGTCAGCTAGTTTATAATAAAAAACAGCTTAAAGCGATGATTGTTCATCATCGTAAATTCGTATCCCTGCAATGAGCTCAAGTATTTCGGTGAAGAAGATCATGGTGAGGAAACTATAACATGGTGATAGGGCTTCTTATAAGTTCACCTTATAATTCTAAGTTGACAGTCTATCGCTTGAAAAGC
This sequence comes from Antheraea assamensis, assembly GCA_035772565.1. NCBI lineage: Eukaryota > Metazoa > Arthropoda > Insecta > Lepidoptera > Saturniidae > Antheraea > Antheraea assamensis. The sequence continues at coordinate 604,324 of JAQQSE010000112.1, read as the reverse complement.
CAGTATTCTTCTAGGTTTAATGTATTTACGATCTCAGACCACATGGTCATTTAGGTAACACTAGATAACATTGTGGTCAAGAGTTTAACTGAGAAACTGAGAGGAAAATCTAATTTCAAATATCGGGAAAATGTACAGATATTAAATTCTCGTGTTAATGGCGTTAGTGTGAAACGATCGCTTGAGCGTCCAGGTTTATGTTATCAGAAACCAATGGTATGATTGATTTGTGAATCTTGTATGGATTCTGTTAAATTCGATTAGTCATAGTTGTATTGGAGATAAAAACACTTTACAGTTGCTATATTCAAATATTTATTACTAACTGAGATACGCGTTATTTTATTCTTAACGGAAGACAAAAGAAGTGAATCTACATAAAGACCAGATAGAACCCGTGACTTGGGTTTCTTAAAAAATATTTCGTTGGTTTATGAGAATTACATGTTTTGATCTGATTTAACTATATCCTACATAATATTCTTTAGTTTGTAAACGTTCTAATAAATTCTTTCAATACTTTTATAATACTTTAAGTTAAGATCACTGTTAAATTTTATAATTACTGTTTACCATACGTGTAATGATATTATATATTGGTAATAAACTGAAAAGTTCTTTATTTATTACTTCGGTAAAGCCGTTTCGAGGATAAGCAAGGACAAACAACAAACACTTAAGTTTTATGTATCAACACATTTATAATGCATTGTTATTGTGTTAAGAACGGCTTGTTTATTTTTTATTATATTAAAGTTAAAAGGAGAATAAATGGCTATGACACTGAATTCAATCCAAAGCAAGCAATTACGATAGGTATCGTAAATATAAGTTTTATTTAAAAATCGTATGTTTTTAATTATGCCGAAATCAAAAGACGCCGGTAGTATATCACAAATACACAACCATCGTTCATTACTGTGTCACAAAATAGATTATTCAAATCTTCAGAAAGGACGGTATTGATGAGTACCCATTGGTAAAGTCACGAAGTGGTTAAAGAGTATTTCGAAAGCATATGGAGATGATACAATACTCCACTTAAGGAACAAGTAGGTAGAAAGTATCCCATCATTGAACCTCTTTGACACTTCACCATTATGTAAGCTGTAATAAATGTACCCGTTTCTTGAGACATTAAAGATCGCTTTTCATTGTGTATGAATAAGCATTGCTCAGTGATCAGTTAACTAACATTTTTAAAGAAAATACTGAAGATTTGTCCTAACTGAATAAGTTATTTTTATAACTATACAGTTATTACTTATTAACATATTATGTATTAGTTACTCGCCCCAGCTTGCCACGGAAGTACTAAAGACGAAAATGAGACCGAATCTTCCCTTAATGCTACTCCCACACCTTTTTTTTTTAACATGGGGAAAATCCGTAACGGATACCCTCCCCGTCGTTTATGTTCGATTCCCACGGACAAAAGCCACATGGTGCCTTCTCACACCTATTTGGCCGGGGAGCAGGAACTGCCAATGGCACGACTTCTGCATCCCCGGCAGGTGTCGGCCCCTCATCAGGGGCCCCATCTGCAGACTGAGGGGTCGAGATGGTAGACCCCCCAGGAGGGGCGGGTGTTAGACCCCCCCTCGACGAATTATGGGAGTCGCACGGCACAATGCGCCTCCACCACGCGGGCCTGTGCAGATAAACACTGCTCAGGGTGACGGACGTGCCCTCCTATCCCGTCGCCCACAGGCTCCTTTTACGGTGGCATTAGGTCGTCGCCTACCCGTCGCCGCCGTGTTCGTCGACTGCGGGAGGGGAGCTGGCTGGTCTGCTCCCTCTCCCTCTCTGCCGCCTCTTTCGCGAGCATAACTGCCTCGCAGTAAGAGGCGACGGAGGTCCACCCGGTCTCGCTCTCGACCATCTTGACGATGACGGTCGGGAGCGAAAGATCCGGGCCGATGGCCGCGACGAGCTCGCGGCGTGGCTCGTCCCAGGCGGAACACTCAGCGAGTGTGTGCTCCCGGCGTATCCGACACAGGTAACTCCCGAAGCAGCCATGCCCCGAGAGCACCTGTGTCAGCCGGAAGGTAAGGGTGCCATGCCGCCTGGTGAGCCATTCGACCATGACCAGCCGAACCGCTGCTACTCCCACATCTGCGTGTATCGTGGCGAAATTTTGTATATAGTCACATTAAATGTAGATATGGGAAGACACTATCGTCATGCGTCATAGTTCACTATCGGGCTGCTGATATATACACTACGATGGACTGACAGTTTTCATGGACATCAAAAACAGTTTACGGGTGCTAATTTCGAGTTATTGGGAACAAGTAGAACGGGGAACATTGGGAACAAGTGGGAACGTATAATCTGCGTTTTTATCGGAATGGTTTTTGACGTTTATTTTAAAGTGACTACTTTCGTTTCGTTCTGCTACTTAGTAGAAGCTTTGGCACGCTGATATGGGAGTAGCATTACAGTACGAACATGTAATTAAATGGCATGGCAACTGAACGTCTGAACGCCGATCTACCATTACAGCCAATATTTGTGAAGATCTTCCTACTGTCTTCTGTCTCACTCTCTTTTTTACTAACTTTTTACTTTTGAGTTGACAATCTTCAACATAAAAAAGGGAATTAGCCCAATAAGTGCATTTACCTGAAGTAATGAGCTTACATACATTCCAGAATTGATTGTTATTTATATAGTTTATAAAACGCACTTTTAGAAGTAAGGAGTTACGAAAAGCTTTAGTGTCTTCGAGTAGTTACTATAGATTGTACATTCGTTTTAATAAAGTTGTGTAAAAAGTTTCATAAATTCATTAATTTATTTAGATGTTATTTGTAAGAGCTCATAATGTTAAAGCAATAAATTTCAAGCTAAAGCGGATGAGACCGTTCACTAGCATAGGTTAGGTCTTTCGTAACTATAAAATAACGCATAATGAAGAAAATCATGATGCATTCTGTTGCCTTACCATGTAGGTATTGAACGCATACAAACTAGTGATCATCGGCCGCCTATATTCAAACATCGACAGGCTAGGTCGGTTTAAGACTGTTCGCGATTAGGATCCTCTGAGCGGCCCTCTCCGCAAACGGAGGACCGGTGGAAGGAGGCACCGCTTCGCATGCCTCCATAGCCGATCCTGGGAAGGTGGGTCGGGATATACTTCTTCCCATTGCACAGGTTCGGCGGACGCGCGTGTATGTGTAGTTCAAATGTACCAACTACATGTATGTATACATGTGTGCATGTATACATGTGTGCATATATATCAACTATACACGTGCAAGTACTCGCACCCATCTGCACTCTGAAACAGGCCTATGGCGCATAGTACAGTACTTTTCGTTTGGCGATGGTACAAATATTTAGCTGTACAACAAAAAAATAATACGTAGAAATAACAATAATATATTTGCGAATTACTTATTAATTTTATTTTCCTTGGATATTGAAAATTTTCTATTTTGATAATATTTTTATTTCTTAAAACCATCTTTCACTACACGTCCCTATATTTTACATACATTTCACAGTTTTGTAAAGATAAACACTTTTACCAGCTTAAAAGAATGTAAAACAGACATAAGTATCACTACATAGTATAAAACAAAGTCGCTTTCTCTGTCCCTATATCTCTATGTATGCCTAAATCTTTAAAACTACGCTACGGATTATGATACGGTTTTTTAATAATAAATTTTAATAGATTTTTTAATGTGTAATAACATAAATTAAATAGTGGAAAAATACTGTTATTTTTAAGGTTACTCCAAATTATACGCGTGCGGGCCACGGGCAGTAAATCAATACTACTGGATCGATTTTAACCATTTTTTCAGTGAATGACATAGGCTATATATTTTATACCCGTTCGAAGCTGGAGCGGGTTGCTAGTTAGTAATATATTATTGAAAATGCTTGGTAAAAAATATGTGTCAAAATCTATACACAATAACATTATTTTTATTTTATTTTTGACAACCAATCTTCTAGTAGATTATTACTGTCATTGTAGAGTAGGTAATGATATTACAAGTTTCTTGCGATCATTTCAATGAACTAACAAAATGATTGCCGTCTTGTTAAACTTTCCAGGGAGTTTTTGTGGCAAGTCAGAATCCATGCTCCGTAGCATTATTTCCCATCCACTTCACTTGTGCACAATAACCAAAGCTATATCACATAAAAAGTCACCAATATTACAAAATATAGAGCTAAATAACACAAGATTATGAATAAAATATAAAGTTCACTACTTGATATTCCAAGATCCTAACAAAAACCCTCAATAATATTATAAATCTCAATCGTTACCAATTCATTGGGTTAAAAGCAAACAAAAATACATAATTGCATATTATAAAAATAAACCCCGTCAGTACACTCAAGTGATTTGGAATAAAAAATCTATACGTTGAAATGAAAACGACAAGTCATTGATCAATTGTTAAATCATGTGACTGGCTTTATTCAAAATGACAAATTAATTTGATTTCACTTTCACTCTGTGTGATATGTCTTATTTTAAAACGAATTATCAATACATATTATAAAACAAAGTCATCCGCCGCGTCTGTCTGTCTGTCTTGATGTTCGCGATAAACTCAAAAATTACTGAACGGATTGTAATACGATCTTCACCAATAGATAGAGTAATTCACGGGGAAGGTTTAGGTATATAATTTGTCAAGGTTTTTTTGTAAATTGGTTGAAATATAATGATAATTGTTGAAAGAGTAGGAAAAAGTCAAGCCGCCTTAAGCGTTTCAATGCATATAAGTATATATCTTTTTATTATCAGCGCAGGGACAACGTCCGCCAGGACTGCTAGTATTATAGAATTAACAATTCATAATGATTACGAGTTTTATAGTTTTCAAATGTAATAAGTATAGTATTTCATTTTCTTTCTGGCAACACTTTTAGTAGCAATGTGAAAGTAAATTAATAAGAATAAACAGAAATTTAAAATTTGTTAACTATTAAAACTTGAATTTATTGTTTAATAATTAGAATAACCGGAATTTAATTTTTGTATTGCTTATTTATTTATCATTTTATCGTCATTACAAGAATACTGTTATATACAATGCGAATGCACTGTCTATTGAACTTTATAGGTCATAAGTCTATTGTTACTTAATGAGATAAAAGCACTGTATAACAATTTTGTAGTTCATGCGAGTCGAGCCGTAGGTAGAGCTAAGATATATATGTACAATACAACATATGTGAAACATACGTACGTTTGACAGCTAATTTACGTATATCATTCTATTTTAATATGACCTATAATTACTGGATACATTATGATTCTTGAAACATTATAGGTAGGCTTACCATAATATTATCTGATGTTAAATGATCCATGTAGTCTAGGATGATAAACACGCTAAAGCTACAGAGGGAGTGGTTCTCAAGTGCAGCCGTCGGAGCACACCAACAGGTGCTTGGCAACTGATTTTCAGTTAACGATGGTAACTAGTCAGGCGTATTTAGAAAAAAGCGATACCATCATACCATGGTTATGTCAAGATGTTTTCCTGCACCGAAAGAAGCGGCTCAGTCTCAAGGATCCGAGCCTAGGTCGATCGTCGCGGTGTCCGAAGATGTTATCAACTAAGCCAACATCGCTTCATGTGTCTCTCGCCTTCTTCTACGTGTTTCTACTTAGGCAATCAGTTCTCTTTATAGAAGATTAATATTGCCATTATACACTTGTTATGTAATAGTTATAGAGTGTTCTTGTGATTACTTCGGTACTTCAACAAAATGGCGGACCACGTGATAGATTTTCCCAAGGAGATTTTGTGACATCTCAGAATTAATGTTCGGTGGTTATATTTCCTGTCCATTTCACTCGTGCATATTAATCAAGCTATATTACGCAAGGTCCTAATAATATTATACAATATAGGGGCAAAAACGAAAAATTGCTAAGCGACAGATTAAGATTCTACCAAAAATTCTACTTCTTTATTTTTTGGCTCCGTCACGGTTTGTGCACTAGCCAGCGTCAAGTAACAAGATTTTGCCAAGTAAGTGTCTTGTGATAATTATAATGTTCTAAGAAGATGGTGGTTTCCTTGTTAGAACTTTTTGGTGGTATCTCAGAATGCATGCTCCGTGGTATTATTTCCCATCCACTTCACTTGTGCATAATAACCGAACTATATTACGTAAAACACCACCAATATTACAAAACATAGAGTCTAATAACACAGGATTATGAATAAAATATAAAAACCACTACATGACAGACTAAGATCCCGCCAAAACTTTACCAAAAATTATCTATGTAAGGTTTCTATTGTTCACGATTCGTGGCTTGTCTAATTTCAAATAATATGACAAAGAAAAGAGTATTTGATTTTTTTGTTTATAATGGATGAAATCAGAAAATACTTTACTGATTTTATAAATCTTTCATCTATACTATATCAGTAAGTAACATGGGCTGTATTTTATTTTAAAAATTTATATTAACGCGAACGAAGCCGCGACAAAAGGCTAATGATATACAAATTAATTAATTTGCTTACTATTTCGCATTACAATATTGCTATATCTATTGAGACATAAATAGAGAAATAACAAGCGTGTGAACTGTGACAGAATAATCCTCGGAAATTATTATAGCTGTGTTGCAAGTTAAAATTATTGTACACTTTTACCACGGTAGACATTTCTAAAACGTTGCCAGTGTAGAAATAAAGAAATAACGCAATCGGTTCCTTCCGCGGTTTGTCGATAGAAATGTGACACAAAAAATTGTATAATATTTTTTTAATCGATAGGCACGTGTGGCTTTTAAATTTATACATATTGTCATTCATAATCTTGGGATGAGGAAATATTTTCATAAAGCGCGGAATATACACTGACAACTTTGTGTCAGGTAACTGAAGTATATTTTGTTTAAATACACACTTACTGGTAAATGGAGAATTTATTACTGTCTTCTTCCATTGGGGCAAAGCGCTAATTATAAAATTTAGAAGAGAACTTTAAATCGTTAAAAGGTTTATAGGAGTTCAGTACTCATAATAAAATCATAATGAAAATTCAAGATAGGTCCAAGAAATCCATATAAAGAAAAAATCAAACAACAAAACTATTTATTCCCTTTGAGAATAAATGCACAGACAGCTAGATTTATATAAACTCTTTCGAATTTTACAATAACTAGCTTATGTTCGCTTCTTCGCTCGTTATAGTTCTATCGTTATATGTCGTTATAGAGCATGTAGGTCTGATTTACCTTCGGAAACAGTAAGTTTCTGCTCAATAAAAGGTAGTCTAGGTGTTTTTTGTACCGCTGAAAACGCGTTTGCAAAATTCCCTGATAATCGGTTGTGTAAGTATTCCATGTTTTAGGCTGACTAGAACCGGTAACAGTTTTTTAGGTAAGTTTTATAACAAAATTGCAAAGCACATTATCGATTTGCCGGATACTAAGTTCGAGCACCATGTCGAGCAGGTTTGAATCTCTAAAGGCTATTACAGGGTGGATAAATATGCGAACGACTGGTGACGTCTGAAAATGACGTCCTCTCTGTGCAGCCACCAAAACCGAATGTAATTATATGTATCAATGTTTATAACTATGTTTTAAACATGATGAGTTATAATATGTTTAATGAAAAGATAAACCAGATCGAGTTTCTTGCCGCGTCTTTTCTAATGATTGGGTTGTTTTCCGAACCGGTGGTAGCTTTGACGTTCATAAGCGCCTTCTTAGGGCCTAAACTGAATAGAGTATTTTTGATTTTTTTGATGTGAAAGCGCAATAAACAAAACACAAGCTCGCTTTAATATTTATAAAGTAAGTTGGAAAGTTGCTAAACGATTTGCGTGAAGATTTCTTTGAGGAGTAGCTCTATAAGGTTTTCGTTTTGAATAATTTTAATATAAAGTGGAACGATATCGTGACTTTCAGAATTATTGTTTTGCCTAATTGATTTAGCCTGCATTTAACTGACCGTGGTCACATAAATCGTTACATTATTAAGTAGAACGTTCAATAAATCTTACGGTTGAACAGATTGTCACTTTATTTAAAATATAATGATTCGATATCGTACAGTATCGTATATAATAAATCAAAAGATTAATTACAGTAAACAAAAACGATTAAAGATAATAACTAAGCGTTTTTAATTAGCGTATCAGTAAATAAATCTAATATCATGAGGATAAAACATGATTAATTAATATGTAATTTTGAACTTGACCGAAAGGCCTCATTGATAAAATTTGATCGACATCGGATATAAATATTAAGATGCACAAATATATATTTGAATATTTTTTAATATTTTATCAGTTTATCGTCACGGTGGAATAGTTTATGTTTTCTCGTGTCACAGCGTGTACTCGTATTCGTGTGATGTTGTCACGTGATTTAGAATAATTAATCATGTTAAAAATAACGTTCGAAATGATATGACATAAATTAAATTCTTCTAGAACCAAGCTTACATTAATAACAATTCGTATTACAATATCTTTGGATTGTGACTTTTGTATTCTGATATCATGATGTTTTTGGCATTGGCTAATTAACGCTAAACGTTAAAGTTTTTTGCTGAAATCTCAGGAACATATTCTTTATTATAAGGTAAAAAAAATCAGCCAAGTTTTGAATTTTCTGAACAGTTACTTTGTTCAGAATAAACTATTGATTTATTTGGTTTATTAATTTTTCTACCTTATTAGGAACTCCTGAGAGTATCAAAATTAAAATTTTGACAAAATAAGAACCAACCTAGTATATAGCCTATAAGATTAAAAAAATGTGAACGGAATTAGTATGTTTGTTTTTCATTTATAGGTACATATAAATAACATTCAAGTATCTGTTATTTTTCTGAGACAATCTCCGAAATGGCATAACCGATTTTGACGAAACTTTTGTTGGTAATTACGAGACTTTTCAGAATATTATTTAGATTATATCAGTACACTTTTTAAAAGTATATATGTAGTAATAATATAATTTATGAAAAGTAAGTAATCGGGAAAATTAGAATATAAATAAATAAATACAGTCAAAAATGAATCCAAATACAACATGAAGCTCCTATGAAACAACAAAACAATTTCCTTGAAAACGAAATCGCGGGCAATAGATAATAATAATTATAGTACAATATTTGATTTGATTTCGATAATAATCCTGTTTACAAGCAGTTGCGCTACACGAAATCAGGCTTTTAGGCATTCTAAATGTTAAGCAGTTACTAGGTACTTAAAGATATATTGTAGCATTGCCTCAAATTAAGCATTACTATGCCGAATAATCTGGCTCGATCAGTATTATTTATGATCTAGTTCTGAACTAACATTCACTGGCGTTGTTCGAGTGTCAAGAACGAAGAGTCCTGGAAAGTAAGGCCATTGTAATTGGAGTAAGGATACGAAGTTTTTAATTATGCAACGTATAAATTTCTCAGATAATAAATCATTTTTAATGTGCTTGTTTATAAGTTATTGGTTTAGTATTTGATATTTCCCCATCTGATGGTATGTGACCATGTGATGTTAATTTGTAACGTTCGATGTTTTAATACATTAAGATATGTTTCAGAGTGCAGGTGCTTGCGCGGGCGTGTGTAGTTCAGATGTACGTAGACGGTACTAGCGTCACTGTGAACGCTAGCGACGTCTAAGTATATTTGAAATAAATGCACCCACGTAAGCACCGGCCACCCGTCTGCACTCTGAGACAGGCCTAAGGGTAATAGTTAGCCATAAGAAATGGACGCGAACCAGTCGAGTATAGACCGTATCTCACATGATCTATACTTTTATGTTTTAAAATAGTATTTTGATATCAATATTCACTTAATCTAGAGCAGCTGAATCGATTTCGCTAATTCTTTTTTTCAGAATATTCCTTGAAGTACGAGGATGGTTTCTACCGAGAGAAAATATTAAAAAATTTACCTGAAAATGTTAAAAAACAACACTTTTTTATACTCCCATATAAACGATTCGTAATAATACTTAAAAAGTAAATTTGAACTTTAATACCATACCATAAAGTTGAAGTGTTAGTGGAGAGGTTCCGGGAAGGCAAAACAATTGAGTGACGTTAGTATCGTATAAATATTAATGTCAATATTTATACGATGGTAACATTTAACATTATACAGCGTCCCGAATAGCAGAATAAGTATTATAGAAAAAAAAAAAGAATCAACTGTTATGCGGTACGAAGTTCGCCGGGTCAGCTAGTTCTATAATAAAAGTATAATAATTCTAATTTATTATGATCATTGTTTTAATGATAGTGATTAAATAAACCGCGTCAGTGTAATTTATTACGGAAATTAAGAACATCAGATTACTTGTACAACGCCTTTTCATTTTCTCTTCGAGCTAAGTCTCACGGAAGTTCGCAGAGGAAATGATTTCATCCCACGTTTTTGTTAAGTGTAATAATAATTCAGCTAAGGAGAAATACATTGTTCCAGAATTGCGCTATGTATTTTATTAATGTTCTCTTTTATAATTATTTTCTTTATACTTCATGCGATTACCATGGGTTTACCTGGTTTTAAATGAGGATATAGTCGGGATGGTAAACACAATAAATCTGGATTGGATTCGTTCTCAAATGCAGCTACCGGAATACACCTATAGGTGCTTAGCGACAGACTTTCAAATTGAAGGTGGTATATGACCAGGCGAGCTTAGGAAAACCCCTACCACATATACTCGCTCATTGAATATTTATTCAGACATTTTCGATATCGGTGCTACTATTCAAAATAAATTTATCGTATCTTTCCGAATAGGATATCAGACAAATATAAAAAAACAGTGGCGTCCAAGTTTCGTGATATTGCGAGATTATGTTAATGCATCCGATGATATAACATTTATTGATCGTGATTGTATTTGGGTTAATGAGGTCGGTGACCTGGTATATTGACCGTCATCTTGTGAGAGGTCAGAGGTGATTCCTTTTGAGATAAGATTTAAGGTTATTTTTGTTTTGTGTCTGCAAATCTGAATATTATTTGCACAATTGTACGTTGCTGGTGTAAATTAATGCATAGTATGCAATATCCGCGATCAAATTGATGTGTGTTTGAAATCACTAATATCTTATGAGCTAGTATAGTAATTAATCTCTACGCGTGGGACATTTCATGTATCACTGATTTTATTCACCGGACATAAAAAAATAATTTGTCATATGATAATTGCAATATAATATTGTCAATTCAAGGTGCTTTTTAATTATAATTCACATAATTCATACGCCTGTTACATGCGAAGTGTATTTGCTTAGAGCATAATAAGTCAAGGAGCTAAAAAAACTTGCATGAAAGTTCCTCAGAACAGTTCTTTTTTTATTTGTACGAAACATAGACCGACGAACTAAGTAAAAGTCGTTCTCTGAAACTCTTGTTACTTGTAGTAAGTCGGAAATTATTGCAATCATGGATTGTGATAATATTTTACAGTGTAGTATATTATTTATTATCCTGTGAAATAGCAGTGATGAATAATTTCACTGCTATATAATTGTATTAAAGTAATAAGCTCGTGTATTCTTTAAGCGAATCGTGCTCAATGTAAGATATAGATATCGTTATTTATTATTAGACTATGGTTGTTATTTTTTGGCAAGAATATCTGTACTTGCTAAATAATTTGTAATTGTAATTTGTAATTGATAAGTGATTTTAAAAAATATTGCGGTTTCTATGTTTAAATTGATATAGTGTGTGCACAAGTACACTGACAAACTTAGTGGCGCCAGGGTGTTAAGTCCTATATACTGTTGAGTTAAAAATATGTGGGTATGATTTCCGGATATACGAACTTTTGTGTGATAACGGTGATTGTTCCTCCTGTGTTTGGATGTTTGTGTTTAGGGTGATACTTGCTTTTAAATAATTAGCCTCCTCATTTGTCTCTCTCCTACACATAATGTTACTGTGCGTTATAACACACGCAGAGGAAATGACCAGATAATATTTTAAAAAGCTTTACTGACAACACAATTGCGCTGCGAAGAACATTACTTAGTATTATATCACCCGTTACACAATATAAAAACTTTCACCTCAATGACTTACACGCGCCGTTTATAAAGCTTACTGTAATGTATGTAAAGCGGATTATCGAACACTACCGTTCCATAATAAAAAAAATGAAAAATAAAAAAATGCTGTTATCATATATTATATATATAATAATATATTCGTTATTGTTTCAGTATTCAGAATAAACTATAATAATTTAAATTGCCTGCATAGAGAGGGTTGGAATGCAACTTAAAAAGTATGGTAGAGAGAAATTACTAAAATCAATAGTTTCCATTAAAAGTATATAAAAAAAGTAGTGTGTACTTATGTACACGCGTTTGAAGTTATACTTCTTTGGTGTAACAAGATAAAAATCTTATCTTTCGCCTTATTCAACGCTTGTAAAAAAACGATACTAACAATAGAAAAAAGGTATTTAATATATACATACATTTTTTGAATAAAATGTTGACTTCAGGGTTTCGGTTTTTCGTGACGGTGTGCGCATGCATCGTAAAAATTTACTCTCATCATTTTTCCCTAAACGTGCCAAAAGAAGTATAACTTAAAAAAATGTGTTTCTGAGAGCTAATATGTAAATACGCTTAATGTAATAGAATTCGTAGGTTTTATTAAATAATATACAAGAGAACAATATGACCTCGTTGAATTAATCATGGGTGTAATTTTATTAATGGCAAGTCGCAAAATATGCCTTTAATTGCATGCAATGCGTGTAATTGGTCTATTTAGTAACACACGGATTTACTATTAAGTAAACAAGTGGTACAAGAACGATTGTATAACTATATATATTTTTTTATTTATACCAAGACATTTCTTTTACAAAATGATGTGTATCCAAAATATTAAAAAAAAACATCAATTATTTTTAAAGAAACTGGTGCGTTAAATGCCAAAATCGGGATTACAATTGTTATCAGATTCCTTTATTAAGATTTAAAATTAGAAGGAATTAATAATTTCCTGAACGGATGTGTTCTATAATTATAATATTTATAGGTGGCCGCGATTTCTATGTTGCAAAAATGTTTTTTTTTTTAATTTCCGAAGCTATTTTGGCCAATATAGTGTTATTGCGTATACAATTAAATATTTCAGTAACATTGGGCATTTAATCTAGATCGAAAATGGTCTTTACAACATATCATTTCAATGAATTTAAATGTATCCTCCGTGATAGAAGATAAAACTTTTTTATTTTATGTGCAACAAAAAATGGCTGCTTTAACCTCGATGACACTTATGACGCTACATTAGTACGTTACACACCTGCGAAACCGGGACGAGTTGCTAGTTTCTTTTATATTAATCATTCTTGAATATTATTCGACTTTGGTCATGGTCATGCTCTAGACTAGCTTTCGTGTATTCTTTATTGTCATTAAAAATTGGTTTATTTTAAAAGATTTATTAGTTACTAACACATTTTTTTTTCTTATTACCAATGTAGTTCTTATTAATATTAATAAAATTGCCTGATAGTTAACCTGAAATATTTTATGCGATAGGTAGAATAAATCATCATCATCTTCTTATCTTTATCACACCTGAGTAGGGTCGGCACAACATGTTCCACTCTCCCCTGTCAAATGTCATCTCAGTATTCACACCTTTTTTATACACAAATTATTTTTACACAATCTATCCATATCTTTTTCGATCTTCCTCTACTCCTATATCCGTACACCTTCATGCCTAATTTTTTTCTAGTTGCATTATACTATCTCTCCTCGCGATCATACCCCTACTATGCTAACCTATTACTCCGCATCTTCTCTGTCACTGATGCTATTTGCAGACTATATAAATATAAATATCAATATAAATAGAATTAAATCGTAAATCAATTAATTAATTAGTATCTTCATCATAATAATATAATTTACAGTAGTACTTTAAAAACCAGTTCAAACGAATTAATAAAGATGTCAATAGTACACGATCATTAATCAAACAAGATGAGAGATAATCAGGTCGTATTTTATTAAAGATATTTAAATCCAATAAATGATTTCTAGGAAATTAGGCAACATTATATATGTATATGTATCAGAGAAATTGATTGCATAAAGAGCGATAATTTTTATTTGATGTATAGATTAACTTAATTAAACATGATTTTCCTAAAAACCTGACTAAAGAATTGGAACATTCTTTATTTGACATATGTTATACATTATATAAATAAATTTGTTCAGTGACACTTTTATGCAACTACTACTAATCTTGGATCTTAGATAAGTTTGTTTGTAGATGTGTTTTAAGATTAACATATTAATGATATATATAGTAATGAAGTAGTAAGGTTTTTTTTGTACGTGGGGAAATCCTGCAGGACGCGTCACCCTCCTGGGCGTGAAAGTGAGTTATCAGACTCTTTCCCATTAAAACCCCGTGGTGTTAATCTGTCGTTTTGATGGGTCGGCACGGTGGATAATACCGCAGTCACCGCGGCGCCCCAAAGATTCAGCCCGGTATTTGATACAGCTAGGCACGGACCTAGTCAAGCGACGTCCGGGTATACACCGGCCGTCTCCCCGTCACGTCCACCTAACCTGTGCAATGGAAAACATGGTTCCTCCGACCCAACTTGCCAAGTTCGGTTATGACGGCGGAAACCGTCGCCAAGGAAGTAGTAATTTGACCAAAGATTTGCACGTCTTTGTGTCATGTTGAAACTTTGGGAAGACAAGTTTAACAATATGTGGTGTGTTTTTGTAATAATATATGTGGATATAGTTATAATTGTAGTATCATAAATACTTTCAACTAATTATCTCACTGTTTCATTTATTGGTGATTTTCTTTCTCATATTATGTTACTGTTACTGTTATATACAGTTTAGGTTTCTCAGTTCTCCTTTAAATATTACGTGTGTTTGTAACGTCAAAATAACAGCTTTTTACTAAATATTTATGTAAATAAATACGGTACTACTAACAAAAATACATGTTATTTATCTGTCTGTCTCTTTGCTTCGACTAATCTCCAAAACAGTTGACGGGATTTTCACGGGACTACATTAAGCTGTATTTTAGAAAAAAAAATATATATTTACTTCCCCACAAATGTAATAAGCCAAAGGACAAATTACCAGAACCGTCCGCGAACCAACGCGCTCGTTTACTACTGAACAAAACTTTTTTTTACTAATTCCATGCGATGGCAGTCGCGGGCAACAGCTAGGATATATTAAAAATATACTGCATTTTAGTTATGTTCTAGATTGAGTTGTTAAGTTAGCATAATATAAGCTACTGTGAATCGAATCAAACACATTAGCAATATTAATGTAATGGCAAAATTAATCGTGTGGATATCTCATTACAAACATATTACGTCAACACATTTCGTATAGATTGTATCGTATATTGATAACGTTTAAATACTTGTGTTGCATCATCATGCATATTTCCACTAATACTATAAATTCGATTGTATTTTTGTCTATTTGTTACGACAAAGACCTGTACTCTATCAAGAATTTTGAAAAGAACACAAAGGTTAAATTTCAAACATAAATATACCGAAAAATACGCAGACGAAATAGGTAGTAAAAGTTAGTACCGTTATGTGAATAACAGCGACTATGTTATATTTATTTAGTTCCAGATTACTAAGAAAATACTGAACATATTACGTTCAGTTATAACTATAGTATTCTTTTAAAATTCTTCATCAAACAATTTTACAATTTTTTTTCTCTAATTTTTTAATGTAATTTTTTACATTACGATAGAAAGCGATTCGTTTCATTTTTGTAAATATATATAAATATTTTATATTTACATTTATACGTGTACGGGGTCCTATCATTTTTGACCAATATTGAGAGAGATCGCAGAAAATGGGACAGCGTGACGAAGGGAAGAATTGGTTTAAAAGGTTAAATTTTGAGTGACGTATTTTATGAACGGCCCCAAAGCATAATTACTAATTATATACAATCAATAATTCTTAACGAACTCGTATTATAACATCTTTATATTTTGTAAATGAGAGAGATGATAAGCATGAAATGATTTAAACAGTTTATTAAAAACAATTAATAAGCGTTCCGTTTTTACTGAAAGTAATTTTATACGAATCACTTACCAATAATAACTCCTTTCAACTCAGGGCACGACATTATAAGAGCTACTATATTACCGTAGGTAATTCCACCATCAAAGCCATATTGGCGAAATCCTAGCTAATATAATAAGTGCGAATTTGAGTTTGTTTGTCTATTTGTTAAGCTTTTACGTCTAAACTAAGCAACTGATTACCGTGAGATTTTGTACTCACTTGTCAAGGGTACAGAAAAGGATGTAGAGTACGTTTAATTAAAAAATAAGTACTTTTCCCTAGTGATAGGTCAAATCATAAGTTGTGGTGGTCTAGCCTGGTGAAAAATCGATTCGATGTCCCCAGGTTCTAACCCCAGCATGTACCAACGAATTTTTCGGTATTCGCATACATTTACTAATTTAAATTGCCAACACTATCGGCTGACGGTGAAGGAAAACGTCGTGAGGAAACCTGAACCTGAGAAATGTTCTTGTGGTACCACTCTGTGTATGTGAAAAATATAGCATTGTAGATTTATTTTGCCAATATGTCGTAGTTTGCCGTGGTGATTAAGCCCATATCTTGCTTCGGTAAGAGGATTATGGGCCTACAGTAGGTCTCTTACAGGCTGATAATGATGAGAACATTAATGCAGGCGAAGCCGGCGGCAAATCTAGTGATTACATAAATACGTAACGAATTGAACTAAACGAAGTGCGAAACCTGTTTTACTTATATTCGAAAATGACACGAATTCCACTTCCGAAGTCAAATTAAACATTAGAGTATTAAAAATTGGTCATGTTTACTTTTATCATATTATTGTTGACTTTGCGTTCTAATTTTTGAACTACAGTTATTTATTTATTTGTAAAAGCGTGTTTTAGAGTTCTGTTTTACATGTCAATCATTGTTTTATTATTGTGAGGATTATAAACTGAAATAGTTAAAAACGCCTAAAATAATGAATAGAATCATGTAATTTATACAGGGATGAATTAAAAAGAGTACTCAAATTGAATAATTGTAATCGATTCTAACGTTCAATATCACCGAACACTTTAAACTATTCAAAATACGAATTTATTCGTTGACAAAAATTTTGATTATCACCCGGATTATATGATACATAATAGTTTTAATCATTCGAAATTTTGAAGCGTGTTTTGATTCGATAATCGATTCGATTTTGAATATTCGTTCACTTCTCAAATTATAATATTATATTTGTTTTTTACTTTAAAAATTGTTTACTTATATAATCGTATTTATAAACACAATTATAAAAATATAATCATCACCTTCTGTAAGTAAATATAAGTAGTAATCATTTGTTTCTTAAGAGCATGGGAACAGAGATATCACGAATCTGCAAAAGTTCACTCATTATATTATTACATTGTGAACGATTGTTGTTTTTAATCTTAATTTCTGTACATTTAATAACAATGGATTACCTTCTGGGAATAAAGTTTACAGTCCGTCAAGGTTTACGAGCGGAATCTTATATTTGCTGTTGCTATTACTGTCACTTCGTGTCTCTTCTAGAAATTACCGAGATTTTTTATTTTATTTCATGAACTGTTTATACTGAAACAACGTTGTAATATACCTAATGAGCTACTATATGAGTGGTATAAATCGGAAACTGATAAAGGAGGTCTAACCTATAAAAATGTAAACCCTACATAACCTACAAAACTTATAAAATGACAAAAATGACATGAAAAAAGCTGATAATTTATCTTTTATTCGTATGTACATAAAATGTATATTTTACCGGACATATTTTGAGTATTTTTCATGTATCTGAAAGCTTTGAATGATGAGAAAATTGACATAGAATAACTGTGTTGCCATATACTTATCTCATTTTTAACACCTTCTTAAATTTATCGATTTTAACTTTAAATTATTCATATATTCTTAGGCTATAAATATTGTTGGTATAAAGAGATAAAATCGATATCTCGTACATTTTACAAACTTCAAAGAGTTCAATATAAATCAAACTATTTCAGTCCGAACTAATAATATAAATATGAAATTGTTGTTGTGCTTTCACACCTTACATGAATGATCATCATGATTAAGCATATACAAAAAAGTGCTCGTGGTTATATAGAAATAGAAAAAAGAGTTCTGTTCTCGAGGGATACGTAAAATCTGCATTGTTGATAAATTGAAATATCAAGAACATAAAATGTACGAGAATCTCTGACTTGGTCAACTTACTCCATATAATATTATTGGCATATAGAAACGATACTTCAATACCTTACTTTAATCGGATAAAAAGAAAATCATAAAATGAAAATATGGAATAGTTATCGATTTCAGAACAATGATGAAACGTATATAATAATACGTACCCATATTCATGTATAGGTATACAATAAATAATTCTCAAATAAAGATGAATTGTGAAAGGTTAAGAGCGCCATGATATCGAATTTTACAGTCGCCTATTAATTATATGATAATAATATATAGACATTTAATAAATAGTCAAATCAATAGTGTGTAGAAGCGGTACATTCAAATGTAGTAGTGAAATAAAAAAAAAACGTATGCATCATGTATTAATATGTTCACATGCAAGGAGTTTGGGTTTTATACAGATTTTTATATATTTTATTCATTGCTTAGTATAAAACTTGTTAAAAATGTTGTTTTTAAATATATTTTGTACATTTTACAGTAATCACTTTCCCTATCACATTTCGCTATTTATTATAAACACGAGTGTGTATTGTTTGAACGTCACTATGAACTAATGTCACTTATGTCACTATGCTGTCGGATTCATAGTGTCGCTGTTCGAAAAGTTTTTGGCACTGCTTGAGACCTGCGCGACCCAATTGTAATTTGGCGATATTACTAACCGATGCGCATTATTGCTCAATGTTCTCCCTCGTAGTATTCTCCTAGTAGTTTTTGCCTCCCTCCGTACTTCTCTACCTTACCAAATTAGTTAAGAAACTATCCGGGTCATACTCTTTCTAATAATATGCCTATGGTTGCTGTTGTGAGGACAATATCTTTTGGTAGATTATATAAATAGGGATTCTGCTAGTATACCCTTCGCGCCAATTTCAACAACACATACAACTTATGCCTTATCTTGTACAATATTATACTGTAATTTCAAGGTAATTAAAAACGGCAGTCTATGCTCTCTCCTATACTTATATGTATAAAAGTTACATCGATGAATTTACAAATTATACACACTAATTTCATACGTTCGCCTAACTAAATACTACAATATTATTGATTATTTTCGTCACTGTTTATATAGAGTTTAACATTAACTGGAAATTAGAGTCTCTTGTGTGCAGTAATCTAGAGACATCTAGATTCCTGTTACAATGTGATATACGTTACATACTTGAAAATGTAATGGACATTCGCAAAAACTTAGATAAGCTAGATTTCATAAAGGACCGACATAATCTAAATACAAGAAATAATAACAAATTTGTCATTCCATGTTTTAGGCTCACTAGGACCGGTAACAGTTTTTTAGGTAATAGTGTTAGGTTTTATAACGAAATTCCAAAACATGTTACCGATTTGCCGGATACTAAGTTCAAGCACTATGTCAAGCAGGTTTTAAAGTCTAAAGGCTATTACAGCGTGGATCAATATGTGAACGATGGTGACGTCTGAAAATGACGCCCTCTCTGTGCATCCACTAAAACCGAATGTAATTATTTGTATCTATGTTTATAACTATGTTTAAAAATATGAATTATAATATGTTTGATGAAAAGATAAAACAGATCGAGTTTCTTGCCGATTCTTCGCGGTGACTGGGTTGTTTTCCGAACCGGTGGTAACTTTGACGTTCATAAGCACCTTCTTAGGGCCTAAACTGAATAAAGTATTTTTGATTTTGATGGTTTCTTGGCCCAAAGATTTTTAAGGAGCTATAAAAACCGATTGTTATGGGTAATTGTACATATCCTCTGCCTCCGGCTGGTACGGTACAGCGACCATGAGCCGCTTGTGCGTCCGTTTTATAACTCATAATGATATATATTCATACCATATTCGGTACCTTTATAGAATTGTTAAATCTTTTATAAAATTATTTGAAGTGCTATGTATGAATTATTTGCGTGTAGTCGATGCGCATCAAGAGAGTGAGTATTTCAGCTTATACAAATATAGTGGTCAGGGTTTGAAATATTTATTATTCTGCTACATTTTCTCTTGTACACAACTGTACTTATTACCTAAATAATAAATAATACTATAATTTTAATTCGCTTTTCAGCTTTTCTATCGACCTTTTCTATTAATCTATATCATATAATTAACCTGCGCATACAAAGAGGTCTGTTGGGCATCCCATGTTTCGCTTTAAAATATTGCGACAAGCGTGACATAGCTGCATATAACATCACAAACAGCCAATGGGAGGAGCTGGCCGAGGACTGTGCTAAATAATACCGTCTAATTCACAAAGGTCAGTCAAAGCACGACGTTGCCTGGTTTGGATTATTTTAATGAAAAACGCATTAGACGTCACGAACGGGTCTCCAACTCCCGTCTACATAGGGGCATCTACACTTGTCAGGAGTGTGATCGAGGAGTCCTTTCCCGAGTCGGTCTCCTTAGTCACGAACGTAAGTGTCGCCAGGGTGCTGTTTAAATCTTCTATTAAAGATGCCACGGGCTATGATGGCCTATCGATTCCAATAATATTATGAATGAAACAGTTCGTGAGAATGGATAGATACACGCAAAAATTACTGAATTGGCTTTGATAAAACTTTACACCAGAATTTGTAAAAAAATATAATAAAAATTAAGGTTTCAATGGAACTATTTTTAGCTTTTACTATTACATTTTAAACCCGATTAACATATATTTTAGATGTATATATTTACATATTATGTATATCAGTACATCAGTATATTTTTATCAGAATTTCCAAAAGAAATAATGATTTCAACAGTTCTGTTAATGTAATGAATTTTCATTAATGTATCAGACTGTTGTTATATTATACAAACAAAGTTGCATATATATGCACTACATTTAAAAAAATTATCATTGAATTAAATGTTACCTGTAAACAACGCATAAAGATCTTATGAAAACAAATATCTTGGATGTAAATAATTACGTGTCTAAGCAAAAGAAGCAGCGTGTAACATCAAGTTCAAATGAATTATTTACAAATTCTCGTAATTACTAACGGTCAATTGTAATTATTGCACGTAGAGGTGATTTATTGCGGTAACTACGAGGATATCCAGTATTTAACTAGCGGAAAGCACTTTAACAGGTTAGTAATTTTTATTTGATTTATTTTCTAATTGAATTTAATGAGTCTTACATGTTAATAGGAGTACGGATTAGGTGAATTGATGTATGTATTTAAATATAAATAACATTGAACTGTTTGTTTTTGTTTGGGTTAATTTAAGAAATGAGCGAACCAATTTTGACAAGACTTTTATTAGCCGATAGAGAACTTATGAAAGTATTATTATATTATTATTATTCGTACAGACTAAGCAATAATGACAACATTTATTAAATATAATTTAAAGTCGGTAGAAATAACTCTATCTAATATTGTAAATAGTAATGTGAGTCTGTTTGTTACGCTTTCAGTGCTTAACTACTTTATCGTTCATCGTGATATTTTGCACACAAGTTGTCAGGAGTATAGAAAGGGTTATAGAGTACCATTTATCCAGAAAAAAAGTACTGTTCCCGAAAAAAACCACAAGCAATAGACAGTCATAAAAAATTGCTTTTACAAAGTCGCGGGCACTACCTAGTGAAATGGCCGAAATTATATTGATATTCTTAAATTAATTAAGAGTACAAATGATTCCTTTTTGACTGTGTACTGGTTTGCTTCATACATAAAAAAATGGTAATCTGTAAAATCGGTTTACGGGTGATAATTTTACTTGATAACATCATAAGAAAACATTGATGAAAAATTGCAAACTTTTTATGAAGTGAATTCAATTTTGATCACTGACTTACCGATGGAGTGGAAGAGAGATAGATGCGTCACAAGCCGAATGCATAAACCGATCGCGCCTTTATATTTGTTTCTTCCGCGCTCTTGCTTGCACGCTCGGCTCAGACGAAACGTGACAATGAGTCATACTTTTTCATGCGTGCAGCTGGCGTTTATCGATTTATAACACGGTATCACAGTAAAAACTTTTACTTTAGTCTTTTTATAGGATTAACTAGCTTTTGCTTACTATTTTGATCGCGTTAAAGCAAACTAGATTTATTCCTCGTAAACAGTTCCTTTTATTCTGAACTAGATGTTGCCCGCAGCCCCGCATGCGTTTTTTTATAATTGTAAATTACTTCTTATAAGATCAGCTACCTGTTAGTGAAAGTTCCGTGAAAATAGGTACAATCGTTTTGGAGATAGTACTACAGACAAAGCCACGGATGACAACTAGTGTAAAATAAAGTAGCCTATGTCACCCGCTGTAATTTTAAATATCCATCAGTGAAATTTTTGTCAAAATTGGTCCAGTCGTTTCGAAGATTACCCGCAACAAACAGACAGGCAGACACAAATGTCAAAAATTGTGTTTTTGTTATCAGTATCGTGTATATGTTGTTATCCAACCAGTAAAAAGTCGTTATTTTGATATTAAATACAGACACTTCCTTTTTATTATATGTATAGATGAAAAATCATGTTTGTTTTCGTAACCCTGAGCACGTCTACACAACATTTCATAATGATCACTTGAGAACTGAAGTTGTAAAAGAGTAACAACCAAGCAAACTCAAATTAGCATTGATAATATTAGTTAGAATGTAGGTTTTGTTTCAGTTCAAGCGTTAATATTTCAAGCTATTCATTTCTTTGTGATAATATATTTACTAATATACGTTTTAACTAATTCTTAAGACATCCATTAAATGTGTTTATAACGTAAATATTGTACCGATTAAATGCAGCAATAGATTGTACTTATAAATGTCGCGGTTGCGAATGGCATGCGCCAGTTTGGTCACGCTATTTTTTCTACAACTTTTTACGCTATCTATTAACCTTGAACTAATTGTTTTAAGACTTTCTAATTACTCGAAATCGGTTCGTTTTGTTAACGGCGCGGTCGTTGACTTTGCGTGTTGTGCGCTTGTTAACAATTGTATTCACCGATAATACTACGGATGGACTCTGGATAATAGAAATAAAACATGTATAGATTAGTTTTCCTGATAAGTGACAATGTTGTTGGAAAGTAATGTATTTTGTTGTACTGTAAACTGCTTGTTGCTTATTGCGGCAGTTGTATTTAAGTTTCACAAAAAAATTGCAAAGTATAACAGTACGGATTAAATCGAAGGCCGATTGAAAATTGTTCTTTAATTATAATATAACGGCAGCGAATGATTCGTACCCCTTAGACTGTTTAAACAGAGCGTGTCCGTACCCACGGCCACGTCCGCGAAACCTTTAATCACGTCGCCATGGTCGGGCGGTCAACTTCACTTCCTCACACTCGCTGCGGCTACCCTTGGCAGTTGTTCCAGGCTAGGTTTGGTCTACTGGACTAGAGCCATTGAGCATACTGCTAGCACGATACAGGGTACAGTGCCACGGCATTCAATAGTTCATTACACAGACCACATTACACCCACGCACGTGCACACATATTCGTCAGCTACATAGGTTCTGTAATGGGCCATTTTATCTTTGTGGTTAGTTAGCCTTAGTCAAAATTGACAGATAACATACAGTTATACAACTAAGGAGAACCAACTTATGTAAAAAGGATGATAAAGAAATTCGTATCATTGAAATTTATAAACGTAGTTTTATAAATTATTCGTATTTTAAAGGGAATAATTCATTCAATATTTATGTTTAATAGGAGTTTTCACATACTGTTTCTTAGACGTATCCCAAATGCAACAGCTTAATATATGTTACGTTATTATCAATCAGCTAAAATAAAAGAAGATAAAAATAATCTGCTTAGAATTAATTCATTAGAGACGACTGACAAAGCACCGCACATCGCAGTGTCCTTGACCTCATCGAAAACAATGGATTGCGTGGTAAGAGATGCAAAAGTCTCATAGCACACTGTGGGAACTTGGTCTTGGTTAATGGTTTTTTTAACGGACATAGCAAATATGCTTTTTTTATCGTGACAAGTCATTATTTGTGCGTTTTGGCGTGTATTAATTATCTTGTATAATAATTAGTTTTGACGGTAACTGTTTGAACAACGTGAAACTATAGTGACATACTTAAGTATATGAAATTTATTTCTACATCAGTTTATGTTCGTGAGGAGTCTGAGATACAGATTATATGTTTACAAGGATTATTTATATCTCATTCCATACACACACGTCTGTGTGTATTTTATTTGAAATATTTAAGTAAATAAGACTGTGTCCAGTCATAAACAACTAAGAGTCGTCGAGTGGTTGAAATTTGTCAGTAATTAATATCTTGAGTTCTAACGTTATTTAAGGTCTTCCGCTAAAGAGTATAGAGTCCTCGCAAAACTTTTTGACCTCTCTGAATATAGTTACGCAGAACACATATTATGTATAAATATATATTATATTATATATATAACATCGAGATAACTGAAGGATAAATAAACGCCAATTTTTAACTCCTATTATAATATCTTAATTCTAGACTATATTACGCGCTAGACCGAACTTATTATTACTTATTATAAACTGGATATGGCTTTATTCAGAGCAGCCAAAAAGATTAGTGATGACTGTAACTCTAAAATATTATTGCATACTCTTCATTTGTTTATTTTGTTCTATATCATCCGCTGCGAGCGTGTACGTACAAACATGTCAATATTGCGTTATTTTTTTAATTTATTTAAGTATCTATAAGTTAATATATAATTTAAATGATAATCTTCGAGCGACTTTTTGACCACAGACTATATATATTTTTGACACTGATGAGTCTGATATTAGTAACTTTTTTAATTTGTAGTTCTGCATTCCACCATATGGACTTTAACTACGCCAAATCACATCCGTGCGCGCAATGCGCTTATAAGAAAGGATATAGTTTTTTCTTCACGTATAAATATATGGAAAATATACAAAAACTAACAGCTAAAAATAATTATTAAGACTAAATTATATGTACTAAATAAATAAGGAGGTGACGCTGTTCGTTTTACAAGGATTTATTGGAGATTAATTATAATTATCGTTGTATTCTCTGACGTCTATTATAACTGTGTCAGATAGAAGTACTAGTAGTCGTGTCTATTCAATTGATGAACAAACACCGATGACAAATGACTCCAACATCGTTCATTTTCCAATATAATGTCAATAACAGTATCTCGGCATACCGTTTAGTATAATTTGTTGACGTGTTTACCGTATGTACTAGTATTAATTCGTGTTTTATTAGGAAAGCTATTATTGATTTAAGTATAAAACGGCAAGCGATTTTGAATTTTATTAAATAACGATACACTTTTTTATATTTCATTTTATTCTATTATTACTGAGTCAATTATTAATCAAGAGGGCTGAATTGTGATATGGTTTTTTATAACTTTACTATTACCCATGTTAGTTGAAGAAATTTCCTAAGTCGTATTTAGAACATGCTTATATGGATAGCTTTTGTTTGCGGCTTTGCTCGCATTAATGTAGACTTGAGCTATCCCTCGGATACAGTTGTTTTAAATAAAATGTACCCTATATCCTTTTATATACCATTAACAACAAAAAAAATAATATGGAAATTGGTTGAGTAGTTAGAGCGTTTAAGCATAACGAACAAGATTACTCTTAAGAATTCTTTCAATACTTTTTTTTCAAAATTTCGTGATAGACCATAGATAGACCATTTTAAACCAAATTACACAGATCACGAATATGACTTTAAAAATATTTGTCTATATATGTGTCTGTTCGTATCGCTTGTATTTTTACTCAAAAACGGTTTAACAAATTTTTATCAAATTTTGTTCATGAAAAGTAGGTGGTAATCAGGATTTCCAATATTATTTTAGAAACTATTACGATATGAATATTCATTTATTATTAACCGATTATAATAAAAACCTGTACATAGATAATATAGTTAATTGCAGAATTAACATATTTTAATAATTATCATTAATAATTTTCGAAATTATAAAATATGACCGAAATCGCGGTTTTGGAAAATGGTGTTGTTCATTACGATAAAAGAGATGTTATAGATTTCTTTTATATGTACCTATCTATAAATAGAAAAAATTAAACCTTGCCTTGTTTATTACGCGATAGGGAATTTTTCGGTTGAGTGGTTAGCGTGTTCGGATATCGCGTCGATCAAAGAAGGTTCGAATTCTTGCGAATGAGCTGCTGTCGGCAGACGAAAACGTCGTGATAAAACCATAATATGGCGGTAGGAGCTTTTTCTAAGACCGCCTGGCTAGCTATAATCTTTTTTACTAGAGTTGAATATCTGTAATCAAGCATCGACCTATGGATGTGTTCTCTGCACCTGAGAGCTATTGCATCTAGGTTTAGCGTCTTCACCATATGTACGACTTCGTCATTTAATATCAGATGAGATTGTGGTCGAACACTAAAAGAAACTGTAAGTATAAAAAGAACAGGCGCCCTTCACGCTTTGCCGGTTTCCTTGTAATGCTTTGCTTTAGTGACATCTAGTAGCTGTTACGTGAATTTCTAAAAATCCGTTACTATATTGCAGGTGTTAATTAGTCTATTAAATAAGTATTTTATGGGTAACAACAATTCGATCAACACAGACACACACACGAACACCCGTTCGTCAATTGTTTAGGCTTTCAATAACCCAATGTGTTTATTATTAGACCACACACAGTTTGTAAGAGTGTGAGGTTTAGCGGTTTGTCAAACAGTTATATTGGTATTAGATTGTAAAGATATTTATGCAATATTTCTTAGTCAAACAATGACTCATACACCACGACACACTAGTACAGGAGATCATTGACTTGTATCAAGTTTATTGCACTTGATATACACGTGGTTTATTATATATCTAATACTGACATCGTTTTATGGGAAATTTTACTGTTAGAGATTTTATTGATTTATGAAAATATGTAGAAGTATCGAAATTTATTGGTATTATTCTAAAATATTGTTATAAAAATATGTCGAAAATATATTACGCCTCCTCGTTTTGTTATGAGAAGGTTAATAATATGCTAAAAACATAAAAAAATGCCATTTCGCAGTCAAAATAATAATACCTATTCTATTTGTTTACATATGTAGAGGTTTTTATTTCTATATGAACCTCATAGATCTCATATTTTACAGAAATTGATAAAGTAATAAAAATATATATACGACCACACGATAGAAATGAAAACACATTGT
This sequence comes from Antheraea assamensis, assembly GCA_035772565.1. Taxonomy (NCBI): domain Eukaryota; kingdom Metazoa; phylum Arthropoda; class Insecta; order Lepidoptera; family Saturniidae; genus Antheraea; species Antheraea assamensis. The sequence goes on along the minus strand of JAQQSE010000112.1, from coordinate 576,843 downwards.
TGATGACGACTGGAGCCGATCGATCACAGATCCGAGCGCGCATGTCATCGAATAGAGCCGAGTAAACCCGATTTAGTTTCACGATCCCTAGTATGTACCGTTTACTTCCGTTTACTGTTCAATGCGACTAATACTTCAATAACCTTGTAAAAAAAAATTACTTAAGCACCAGCAGAAAATGTAAATAAAAACATATATAATAATATAATTAAAAATGTATAAATATATACATATAGAAGAATCAATACAAGTTTCATTTGTTTCATGTAAAACAAGCGAAACGTATTTTAAGAAAGTATTTCATAAACGAACTACCTTCAAAAACTTAAATCTAATTATCTTGTCGGCGTGTTGACGAGAACACCTCTCCTCTATTAAACTGCAATAGCGGTTTCCTGATGGAGAGTTCTATAATGTAAATTTATGTATTATTTTTCATTTGTCATAAATAAATAATAAAAAAAAAATATTTAAATGTATGATATTGTGTTGTAGACAATATGATTACTTTTATGCAGAAAGGTCGTGTCGTTATATTAATGTATTTTTCTGTTGCCTATGTTTTACATAAATAAATGAATAGAATTGATGTTAGGACTAGTTTTTAATCCTGTATGTTACATCGCTTCCTCAATGAGTCAAGACTTGTTACCTTATTAGATGTATAGTTAGTTATATATGCGTATTTATGTATATTGTAGGTACATTTACATAACTTCTGTTAGAAAAAGATATTACATAGTTACTTAGCTACTGTTAGCTAAATGACAATATAAAAATATTAAAGTAATTATGTATTTCTTCAAATACCTTAGTTTTATAATATGTGTTTGATGATTTGGATTTTTTTATTTACAAATTAATTAATAGTGGGTTACAACTTAACATTATTTTCATTATATTTAAGTATACTTAGTTTCTCAAGTAAATACTTGTTTAATGTATTATTAAGGCGTCCCGTACTAATTTTAAATAATAGATTAGATATAATTTAAAAACATCGCGACAAGATTCATATACTCAATACAAAAATAGTAAATTTAAAATGCAATTTATAAAGTTTGAAATAGAAATCTGCAACTTTCAATTATTCTCTTCTCTGAATTCTTCTCATGTTTTCACAGAATATAAGATCAGATTTAGAAATGATATTACGAAAGCTGCACATAAGTTCAATCACTTCTAGATTTACGTTATACTATCATTTAAGTTAACTTAGTTAAAAAGCCTTCATGTTTATAATCGAAAAGCGTTGTAAATACGTTTCTTACGAGTTTTGCATCCATGTCATCGCAGGTACCATTACAGCGATCACTAAATCAAACACTAGTTGGGTATATAACATAAAATTGCGTAGATGATTCCTATAATATTTGTTACAAAACCGTCTATAATTTTTTTGATTACTCTATAGCAGTACCCATCTGAATGATGCTATACGCTATTCGAAATCATTTGAACGTGTGATTTGAATTTTGTTCTGGTTAACTTAGGCTGTGGAACCATTTTCATACCTGAAACAAAAGAAGAGTGCAATTAAAATCTGTATGAAATCATTTTACACTTACAGACAGCACTTTAATAAATAACAACAACGTTAAAAGCTCTAGAATTTGTACAACCTCTAGAAGGTTTTACTACGGGAGCATCTCTGTTACAACTGTTTATCAGGCGAACCGGTAGTGCTCGAACTGCTTTGTGCCGCTTCGAATTGTGCATTTGGTAAGGTTACATACTTCCGACACACGATGTGTTTCTCACCTCAGTCTTCAGGGCAGCTACATATTATTATAACAGGCCCCAGGACTGCGTGGTTTGATAATTATTAATATGTATTTATATTTAAAACAAAAGTCAAATAAACCTACGAGGAATTCAATATTTTGTGAAGGAAGTGTATGATTCCGAAATAAGTTAGTTTTTTTATTGTCAGACTTAGGTAATAAATAATAAAAGTTTCAATAAAAAAAATCGATTTATTGTTTTCAAAACATGTGCTAATAGAACATATTATATAAAATGTAACAAGCACTAGTCGATTTGTTATTTTTTTTATTTATGTAGGATGAATACAATTTCCTTCTAGTGAATATATTTGGTTAAAATTAACTTAATTATAAATTTCAAAAGTAGGGAATATCTTCCCACCTATAAATATCTAAACTAACCCCATATGCTCCTTATTTTAATTTCTTTGGCATCGTTGTTCACTCTATAATTCTCTTATATATCGTAAATGTGACTGATTTTTATTAATGTGAAAGTCTTTTTGAATGAAATGGCACACGATAATTATGCATTATAAACATGCGAATAAAAGATTCAAGCGTAATAGGAATATGTTCATGCAAAAAAAAAAGTATATTTTGATGCGTATTCACTGAAACAGATTATATCTGAATTAGCGAATACCTGATAGTTGTTTCTCACGAGTTTTATGTAACAAGATGTAAGGAACCAGCGATGTGTACCGGTTTACTTGTTTCCGACAATTCTTGTTATTTCCGACTTGCTAATTGCTAATTCTTGACACAGATTGTGTAGTTTGAGACCACTGATTATTTAAACCTCTGTTCTATTATGTATCCATTCACTAATTCTCCTTTCTCAGTTACTCGTGGAATCGGTTTTTTTTTTACAAAATGTACATATATGTAGGTATAATATATGTAACAAAGTATTTTACGATTTTTTTGTTAATATTCGCTTACTCCCGATGGTGTTATCAAATTAGAAGTTATTACGTTATATGTATATTAAGAAAAGGCGCGCATTAGTAACTTTTCACTGCGCGACGTACAAATACATTAGCATAATGTCGCACACCAGTGATGTAACAAAGGGCTTTGTATTAAATTGCGCGCAACTAGCGACGAAATCACTGCGGCGGCGAAAAGTTTGTAACAAGTTACAACTTGTTGGACCGTCCCTATGTAACATAACAGGAAAGATGACAATTATAAGTGTGGAAATACAGGCTACTTTTACTAAATCCGCTTTGAATTTGGTCACTTTTATCCTTAATTATTTTCGTTTTTTTTTTATCGCACGTTAAAATGTCACATGTAGTTTCACCGCGCGGCGAAAAGTTATTTGTGCGTTCCAGCCCGACGCTAACTCGTAAATTTCTATCACTCGAAAGAAACCTTTGTTCATGTATTGTAGCACTGGCTAGTAGCTAGTTATAGACAATGTATAGATTAAAACCTTTTGTATATAAAAAAAAAACACTTATATTATGCTAATCGGTAAATTAGAAAAATTGTTATGAGCAGTTATTTGAACACCATATTTACGGGTTGTCCATTTTGTTATAACTCAGATATTTATTACATTCAACATTAATTATAACAAGTAATAATTGTAATAATCAATAACAAACACATTCGAAGCCGTCGCGCACAGCTAGTTTATTTTTAAATCTACAATATTTCTCTACAGCTTTTCCTGGATAATTCTGTATGCTTCTCAGCAAGTTGTTACGTACATATGTAACGTAACATATGACTTAGAATTCTACTTTCTGTTGTAGGCGAGGATGCAGCGAAACTCACTACGAGATTTGCATTTTAAGGCTTCGTTTACGATGGTTGCTTACTAATGTTATACAATTGAGTAAGCATTACTATGATATGGGGTAGATAACAAATTATTATTATTATTTTAATATAGTGAGATAGGATTAATCGATGAAAGCGGTACCAGGACAAAGTAAAATGTAACGGGTTATCTAGTAACATGGGATTCAGTAGATATATTTTCCAAAGAAACCACGATGAAGAAGTTAAAGGTGTTCTTTGCTTTTCTGCTTATGTGAATTCGCTAATTATTGGAATTACCAGATTTAAAAACATTATAACTTGTTATAGGCTATCCAATATCAAGCTAAAGTAAACTAGTTTAGATCAGAAAGTACGCTAAGTGAGAACGAGGTAATGGAGTCTTATGGCGCGGCCTAAGGTTTCAGCGACCGTGGGTGGGTTGGCCGCTCGTCGAAAACTGAGCATTACCGAGAAGGCCCGAACTGTGAATGCCTATGTTAGATGGCAGTCATGTAATTGGAGCAGCCTAATCGTTTGATACGAAATTTTTTTAAGCTTACGTAACTGCGTTGATATACTTACTTAAAACTCCTCTAGTTACATGACTTTCATCTCTTATCATGACATGCCATACCATGTTAATTTATTACTCCTCAAGTTCTCTGTCACTGGTGCTATCTTCAATCTTCCTCTGATGTAATCATTCTTAATCTTTGTCACATGTAATCTCATTCGTCTCTTTCGTAGCCCAGTACTCAGATCTATACAACATGACTGGTCATTTTTTAGATATAACATTAAATTTGAGTCTATTGTGATTGTTTTCAATGAGCGATATTTCTAATTAAGTTTATTCGAAAATTAATTATTTGCATTATAAAGGTTTCGATTTGATATTACGCAGATAAAAAATTATAATAAAAGATTTTATACAAAGCGTAAAATTGTAATTTAGAATCTGTAAAGCATAATAATTTCATTGCGACATCTTGAGGCTTTAATTAGGTGATTGTATTTTCGTAAGAATTGTCACGACGCTGCGAGCGCGGTGTAACCACAAATTATGATCCTCAGTAAAAGGCAATTGGAAAATATTTTAATTTCTTATGACAAGCATAATACATATTTTTCACATATTTATTAATGGTTTGGATAATAAAACAGTATTATGAGGTTTTTATGTTGTGAGTCTATTCTCAACGTGCTTTAGGCCTATTTCAGAGTGCAAGCGGGTGCGGGTGCTTGCGCGGGTGCGTGTAGCTCAAATGTACGTAGATGCCGCGCCACGCCGCTAGCATTTACAAATGCTGTATTGCTATAGCGTCTATATACATTTAAGCTATACTCGCCCTGTGCAAGCACCCGCACCCGCTTGCACTCTGACACAGGCCTTAATGTTACTAGCATATTTTTTTTTTTATGTTATAGGGGGCAACCGAACAGGTGGGTCACCTGATGGTAAGTGATCACCGCCGTCCATTGACACTAGCAACACCAGGGGAGTCGCAAGGGCGTTGCCGGCCTTTTAATATATGTGGGCCTTCGGCGCTCTCACTGACCGAACGAAACGTAACAGTGCAAGCACTGTTACTTCACGTCGGCTTTCTGTGAGAGGGTGGTACTACCCCGGACGAGCCGACCCATTCATGCTGAAACCAGTAATAGCTTCAGCGTAGCTCTACCACCTACAAGCAATTAGGAAGCAGTTAGGTTTTTTGCCCTTACCATCTACGAGTCAAAGACTAATAAGTCTCTATTCCTTGTATACTTTACGATCTCTACGTCTAATAATCTACAATATTTATTCAGTAAAAATAAATAATAATAATGAAACTATTAAAGTAATGAGTTATGGTCAAATTTCGACCACTAGGTGAATAGAAAGCAATCAATAATGCTAGCTTCACTGCATGTTACTCATACAAAATGCGTTAACCTATACGATGTATAATAGCTGTTATAAAATTAATCGCGCATAGCAATCGGTAAAATTGCCACAGATCTTTGGAAAGCCGGTAGACTTGAGAATTTACCGCGAAGATGTTCCGTTTCGAAACGTTTAAAGAAAATTTTGTCTAACAAATCGATTATAAAGGTTAGGATGAAATAAATCAAGTCTTGGTAACACTGTGCATAATAACTATGGTAAATTTTCGTGCTGATTTCTATGGTTTTAAAATTGAAACGGTTGGTTACTTCACGTGTTAATGTCATAGTAAAAATACAGTGAGCTTTTTTTAAATTTATTTTTAAAGATTTATTGGAACGTTTTCTTTGATTTTTGTATTCATACTCATTCATAAGGAATTACAAATATTATATTATCTTTTAAGATTAAGTACAAAAAAAAAAATGACAAAAACCGATTAATGCATAAGGACGACATTTCCATAAGGATGAATCGAAGTAGTATGAAGGAAATTATCAAGCTACTCGAATTCGAATTACAGAACTTTACTTTGAAACTGGTAGAAGAAATTAAGAATATTAAGAAATAATTTTTTTTTTTTTTTTTTCGAACTGACCTACACTGCCAGCCATTGTGGCCTTCACAGTTTCACCGGATTACAGTGAAATAATATACTAAACTACTAAAAGGAATGTTATAATGAGATTAGATTACATTTAATTCTCTTGTTATGTATAATATCCATATTTATACATATATTTATTTATCAAATAAAAATGTTAATTATAGAAGTTTTTGATTCATAGCAGTATTATGCCATTTTCATATTAATAATAACGGTATTAAACATATGACGCCGATTTAATAATTAGTTGCATGCTTAAATTAAATAGTCTCTCATTTTGCACCTAGTTTTTACTGCAATCAAGTATAATTATAAAGATACTTGTTGATCTTGAAAGGATAGGAAATTGATTTGTTAAATCGCTGTTCTTAGAATAATGACAGGTGTAATTTATTTTATAATATATAAAGAACGAAGCAAACATGTTTATTCGGTATATAGTTTTAAAAAATTAACCCTGCACTTAGAATGTGAATAGCTTACATCATTTTACAATATATAATTATAAAAATTTTAATAAAATTTATAACAGTGAATTTTTTAAAGTAGCTTTCGCATGTGAATCGAATCCAATGTCGCGGGGGACTTTACAAACATATAATTCACGGACACAAAGTATACTCAGATCCAACATAATAATTATCCTGTGTGTGACCAAAATTCACAAAACGCAACGGCGTTGCGATCGCTTAAATCATTGCGTTGTGAAAAATTTTGTTGTCACTGTTATTTCACTGAAGATAAACGAAAACGTTCCATATTTAAAAGAAAAAACAATTAATTCACGGTGGCTCCTATCCGAATATAGCTTATCAATCTACTATATAACATATATCATACTTACTATACGAGAAATAGTAACGGTACAAATTCTTTAATACCAAATAAAAAAGTAGCAGTGATGCAAATTCAATCACACTTTATAAAAGTAGCAGTGATACAAATTTATTAACACTATGCAAAAATAACAGTGATACAAATGTACAATTATCATAATATATAAGAAATTATTTTCCATTTCATATGACAAATAAGATTGATGTATAAAATATACCATTCCTAATATCAACTTGTAGTTTAGATAATATCTATTTAATAAGTTTTTCCGTTATAAACTTACAGAGTATAAAGAAAATAGTTTAGACAGATTATTCAGCACAAAGATAAAAGTAATGGCTTTCTTTTTAGCAGATGTTCAATATTAGAATATTATTCAGTTAATTTGACTAATTTGCAACCACACCTAATCAACAATTTTTACCACTTTTCCACGTAGACCCAGTATTTCACTATCGTTATTGTTGTTAATTTAGCGGAAGTGTGATAAAGACGCAAACGTAACAAAGAAGTAGGAAGAAAGATCGATCTTTAGTTACCAAGATTATGTGAAAAGCAATTATATTTATTATGTAAGCCAATGGAAGCGATAGTTGCGCGCCTTGAATTAAGATATGATCGGCATGCTCGCTGACGTCGTACACAAAGATCTAGTCGATCTAGTTAAAAAAAACATTATTGAAATCTAGATGTTTTAAGCGATGAATATACTGTTAAGTCTTTTTAATATTTACCTAGAATATTTTATAGATATGATCCTATAATTCTATAAGTCATGTAACAAGAAAAGTTTTGTGTTTGGATAGATTTAGAAGTAGAGGAAGACCGAAAAAACTATGGATGGATTATGTGAAAAAATGATATGTGTATGAAATGTGTGAATACTGAGATGACATCTGACAGGAGAGATTGCAAAAGAAAAACATGTTGTGCCGACCCAACTTATATGGAATAAGGGTAAGATGATGACCTTATAGTTGAGATGATCAAATAGGCAACTAATTACAATGGTAGTTTAAATATTCTATTAATTCTCACTAATATTACACATGTGAATTGGGGTTTCTTTGTTTGTTACGCTTTCAGGCATTAACTACTTAATCGATTATCATGAAATTTTAAATACACGTTGTCAGGGGTACAGAAAAGGACATAGAGTACCTTTTGTACCCAAAAATGTAATAATAGATCAAATCTATATTACAGCGAACGAAGCCAGGAACAAAAGGCTAGTTCTAAATAATTTTTGAACAAATGATCACAACGGCGCAAGCTTCTCGTACGAAATATGAGAAAAAAAAACCATCTAGTCACAAAACGAACGTGCTTCCGCAAATTTTGCAATTGTATATTTTTAATATACGGAAGACACGGACACTAACGACTACATAACATGTATATTTGCGTATAGTAAACTTAATTGGACTTTTTTTAATTAATTGCGAGTATAAATAGTACACGTAAATCATAACCATTCTTTTTTTTTCTGTCATAAAATATATATATTTTTGTTAAATCAAGTAATATTATTAAAAAAAAATTACTGGTAATTTATTTATACAAAAAAAAACATACATTCAAGTTAGAATACGTACCTATTGTTATTTATTTTTATGCTAGTATTTAAAGAAAATATTCTGAGAATACGTTTGCTGGAAGTAGTACATGAAACTAATGATCTGGTTACACCAACTACTTTAGTTATAGAAAGGTACAGTATACATTTCAGTAATATTTTAGTTGACTATAAGACACTTTTAATTTCTATTAAATTCTATATCGTAATTACATAAACAATGGCGTAGCTTATTGCAATAAGTATAATAAAATAAAGTTTTAAACAATTTTTGCGACTGTTTCAGGGTTCCGTTTTCAGAAATGGATCCTTATTGTTTGTGTTATTAACGGGGCTCTATAAAACATATGTCAATTTTATGTTTTGCGCTGGTGTAATAATGGTAGTACATAGAGATCTCACACTTTGTGTTACGGTAATGCAAATCGTAACATATTACAATAGATAATAAAACCAGCAAAATGTATGTCGGCCTTATGCTTGTTTTTCTTTCGTATCATTTAGCTTATATCCTATCTATTCACATTGAGACTATTATTTATATGGCGCGGCCAGCAGATCAATGAGAATACACTTGGCTGGCATGGTTTCACTGGATGGCTAGATACTCTCCTCGTACGTACAACTAGGAATACTAAGAAATGAATTAATAAGTGTGATATGATCTTGATAAAGCAACAATTATACAGGTAACATTTGTTGTCTACGTAATTCCACATCCTTATGTTAATTTTACAGCAATAGACTACGCACGCTTACGACATCATTGCCTTATGATTAGGAACCTGAAATGAAAGATCAAAACAAAGATGTTCTGTGTAAACATAAACACACAAATATACGCGTGATGGAACGGAACCCGCGATGCACTATTCTGATTCGCACTTGATCGATTTTTTACCTGTGAAATCGTTCTATTTTTAAAACGTGCGTTCACTTCCTAATTTTTTATCTGTTTAACTAAATCACGTGTTACTTTTAGCGTTCAATTATGATCGTTAGAACTTATCTACACTTGCAATGACTCGCGAATGATTTATAAGCTTGTAATAATGTCAATGCCATTCATTATAATTCGTCAAATAATATTTTATATATTTATATATACATATTATGAATATAATAAATAGAATTGCACGATTTATTACAAAAGCATCTCTTAATAGAACGTTAATGATTGGATAGGTAATTGGATGAATGGTCAGCGAATTAACTGATGAGCTATGTAATTTCGTACTCGATTTCCCGGAATGGTGAATTCAAAGCGAGACTCGTATCTTGAATATGACGTAACACGCGATGTTGTCGCGTTGTAAATTTCACTTTTATTACATTGTTATGGTAGGTATACATTTTGTATTAAGTTTAGCGTACAAGCATCAAATCGTGTGCGCACCGTTATACGCTCGTGTTCCGTTAAGGAACGAGGAAATTGGTGTTATATTGGTTTCAGGTTTTATATTGTATGAAAATTATTCGATTATGTATATAAATGAAATCATACGATGACAGTTGGTATGCGTAGATATTACAATACTAAAGATACAACAAACAATAAGAAACGCGGGTAAAGTCGCGCGTATAACTAATTTAGATACTCTAACGCTAATGAATTAGTATGAACTCGAAAGTGAGTTCGCTTGTTTGTTACGCTTTCACGCCTTCAATACTTATCCAATCATCAGGAAATTTTGCCTACACGTTGTCAGGGGTACTGAAAAGTATATAAAGTACCTGTCATCCTTAATCAATACTATTCCCGAATGATAGGTTAAATCTACGACCGAAGTTGCGGGCTTCCCCCTTGCATAAAATAAAAATGTAATGCACACGACCTCGATAACTACAGCCCGGTGAAGCTGTAAAGGCCCGTCAGTCAGTTTGAAAAAAATGAACAACGGCGATAATTTTTAGATTTAAACCGCAAACAAATGATTACTGTGTGAAGTCTAGAGGTTATTTTTTCTATTACACAAACGTAGCGTATTTTTCGGTGTATGAATAAATATTAGTTTATCTGACATGGATAAACTTCAGAACCGTTCGGTCGGTCGGAACACCATACAATTCGGCACGTCTAAGTTATCGTGGACAAGGTTTTTATATAGTTAATTTCGTTTAACTCTCAATAGATGGCGTTGCAGCGAATCAACTGTTTTGATGATTCAACCGATCGTCACGAAAAATAGCATACGTAGAGTCGAATACGCATAATAATTTATACAATATCTATTTTTTCTATAAATGAGCTATTTTTAAAAACAAATAGTCATTGCAACAAATAACAAACATCTGTGGAGAAGGACAACGGCTCATTGATGTATAAATTCTATATATCAATGTCTACGTTATTTTTTTTAAAGCAAATTATAAATTGCAAACTACATAAAAACTTTCTGAACAATAACAATAATTTCAATGAACATTTAATTTAAAGAAAAAGTACTAACTCCTATAATTCTTCAACGTTATTACATACTATTTTCAGTACAACCTCTTCATTGATAATTCATTCATAACTTCTGTGCAGTTCAATTGATCGCTATAAAAATTGTGATAAGTAAATAGTTGAATTCAAGGAATATTTAAAAAACTCCCATTTTATTGTAATTCGACAATTTATTAGAACAGATAATAAAACATGTGAGAAGCCGCGAGCAAAACTTTATGTTAATGTAGGAGTTATGAACAGTTTTCTATGTGAAATTTTAATAATGTTAGAAGTAAAGTCTGTTTAAAGGTTATCAACAACAACTACTAAGTTCTCCGTGAAATGGCTTTTTAATTATCGCGTAAAACGTTAATAATTCTGGCTGGTTTATGAAACTACGATTGCGTTAATAACGGACGAGTGCCGGTGTTAAGTCAAACGTCAATTTTTTTTGTGTACTGTTCGTATACAAATTGTTACAGTTTTACGAAATGTATGCAATTATTTATGCAAACGATCAAGGTGAACGAGTAACTCGGTACGTTTCTATTCAATAAATTAGTAACGATATTCGTATTAGGTTTGTAGTATGAAATTTTAAAAACATATAGAATGAGCATTAAGCGATAGTTGTTGCCAAAATATTAAGAGGAGAGTACTACATAACGTTAAAAGCGGAAATGTTCAGGACATATATTGTTACAATGACAAATTAGTCGGTTATATCGATTAAAAAGAAAACGCTAGAAGTCGATTTTACATATTTATTCGGCTTGTATCCTTTATGTAAAAATTCATATATAAAAATAGTATGTACTAACTTTGAGAAACTGTGGAAGTTAGTATTTTATTAAATTTCCATTCAATTTGTTTATCGATAAAGTTTTTCTGTAATTGTCTATTTGTAATTTGCTTTGAAAAATAAAATATTCACTTGTATCGTATATAGAGTTTATACAATTAATAGCAAGCGTTTATTATTAACTAGCTTTTGTACGTGGCTTAGCTCGAGTTAATAAAGATTTGACCAGAACATGTTTTCTGGATGACTGCCAGCGTGTATAAAAATTTCAGACAGATCATTTAAATAGTTAACGCGTGAAAGCATATCAAACAGACTTACAATCTTGGTTTCGCTTTTATAATATTACTTAGGATTAGGGTTGTAATTACTATTAGTTGTAGTCAATAGTTGAGTTATATTAAAGTGAATATTGTGTAAAAGTTATGCTCTGTTTAACAACTCCGCGCATGCTATTCTTTATGACGGTCGATTGAATCGTGAAAAAGTTGATTCGCTACAGCGCCATATAGCTAGAATTTGTAATATAACAGAGAGCGAAAAATATTTATAAAGAATGCACTTCGGTATAGGTAACTGTAATGGTGATTGCCAATCTCAGATATATACCAACATCCAAATAGGCATATACTGTTATCATATATTGTTACGGCGATTTAAAAATCTTTGGAAACAATATCGGACGCTTGACCAACTAGAATTATAGTAACAAATTGAAAGAAATATATATACTCGTATATACTAGCTGACCCCGGCGAACTTCGTAACGCCTAACAGTCGATTTTTTAATACTTATTCTGCTATTCGGGACCATTGTATAAATATTGACATTCATATTTTTACGATACTAACGTCACTCAATTGTTTTGCCTTCCCGGAACCTCTCCACTAACACTTCAACTTTATAGTATGGTATTAAAGCTCAAATTGACTTTTAAGTATTATTACGAATCATTTGTATGGTAGTACAGAAAAGTGTCGTTTTAAGACTTTTCCAGGTAATTTTTTTAATTTTTCTCTCAGTAAGATCCATCCTCGTACTTCAAGGAATATTAAAAAAAAAGAATTAGCGAAATCGGTTCAGCTGTTCTCGAGATTTGCGCTTAGCAATACATTCAGCGATTCATTTTTATATTATAGATATATTTAGCGATAATTATGTAAAAAAATGGCTTCTAAAAATATACAATTAAATGGTTTTTGGTATTCGTTGATCTTGACCTAGATTGGTCAACAAATGCCAAATGTTTGATTCACTATGCAAACCAGTTGGGGTGTTGGTGAAAGCATTTGCGAACGAGCGGGTGATTGACACCGGGTGAAGTTAAATGCCATTCCGCCAAGGTTGGGTTCTATTGTTCTCATGCCAGCGTTGTATGTAGGGCTATTTCCAAACAAAATACTCCACTCTTAGTAATGAGAATCATGAACGAAAAAGATGTATATCATAAAATATGTACATACGAAAAAATCGTTAATCGAAACAAATATAAAATTTATATGTCATTTGATAACTCTTGTAGTGCAGTAGTAGTAGCCCTACTACAGAGCAGCGAGGTCATGGGATCGATCTCCGCAAATGACTGATTTTTCTGTTATGATCATAATTGTCAATTACGTGTATCTTTAAAATCAAAGGTGCAATGCTAATTAAATGAAAAGAGGAATTGATTTCTAAATATCTCCTTTGCAATAATTCAGGAATGTCTACAATCGATTTATAAATTGGTTCTGTTAATAAACACACATAAAGAAAAATACAACCGAATTGAAAGTCTTCTTTTTTTGAAGTCGGTAAAAAAATATAACGAACGTTTAACTCGACTTTTAAACCGGACGTTCGGTCATATCTATCGTATTTAGGTCAAGATATCGAATTTGTTTAGTAATATTAAATAAATACTAAGAGCACTGCGATTTTTGTATTAAGTTTGATGATTTTTTGTTTGTATTTATATTAGCTATTACCCGCGGTTTCACTCACGTTAAAATATTTTTGACTTATCTCACAGGAACAGTATTTTTTTTAGATTAATAGTACCCTATGTCCTTTTCTGTACGGTCGAGTAGAACAAAATGTAACAAGCAAACACATATTTACTTTTAGTAATATTAATTAGGGTTAGGAAGAATGGGCCGTGGGGTCCATCTCTCCATTGCAAATGTTTGGCTGACGAGGAGGGGGCGGCTGGTGTGTACCCAGCTTGCCCCCCATTATTATAACGACGCCAGGCGGACACCTGCCGCTGGGCTGGCCGCCGGGGCGACATGGTGATAGCACTGCACGATCCCATGTCACCTCAACCAGAGCGGCGGTCGGTACACCGTGGGGTTTTAGTGAGTAAGACTCTCACACTACCCACTCTCTCCCCCGAGAGGGTGGCGTGTCGATGAAGGATTTCCCCACGTGCATAAAAAAAGGGTTAGGAAGAATGAACGTGAATTGACGTTTGACATGCGACGTAACAACGATAGGGTACTGGATTTTTATGTGGTCGCTGCAATTTTTTTATTGTACTGTATTTGTCATCAGATGTTATCCCTTTACTGTTAAATAATAAAAAAAAGAACTACAAATACGTAACTTATTTTCGTGTTCATGGTTGAAAATATGTAAGAGTGTGGATAGGCAATTACTTTACATTACTACGTTACATTTACATATCTTAAAAAATAAAGCAAGACATATTTCAAACGTGAGAAAACAATTATTAATTCCCCTGTAACTTATCTCTTCGAGTTATTTATATGTAATTTCGCGTGAACATAAATTTGAATTGAGCCTGGAAGATAAAGGTTTCGCGATGTCACTAATTAATCTTAAATTGCGATCTTGCGATTTTCATAAAATTTTATTTTTATTAAGTCATAGATTATATTGAAATAATGCTTTTTATTATTCTACTTCAAAATAATAATTCTTGTAAAAAGAGCGGCTCCGTAATACTGTTGAGGCCACAAATTAATATTAGGCAACAATAAATAGTTCGTTTATGAAGCAATGCTGACTCAGTGGTAGTGTGTTTAGACACTGTGTCTATTGACGTAAGTTTATATCTTACTTGAGCCTGAGTTTTCGGTAAAGGAAAATATCGTGATCAAATTATAGTGTGGTGGTGGTGTATTTTAGATAATTTTAGGCATGGTTAGACCTATCAACAAGTTGAATTTTTGTCATAAAGCACTTCGTAGATGTGTCCTACCAACATTTCAGAACAAATACTCTAGGTTTAATTTATTATCTTCATTTACATCAAGTGAAAATTTGATACAACGATAAACCTATAAAATATATTTTAAAAGATAATAAAAATAATTGATAGTCATGCCACAGTCGGCAGACGTAAAACATTTAGGTTAATATTAGAATTTATAATTTAAAACGTATCAAGTATATGGTATATATATAGTCGGATAGATAGTCAGTAGGCATTCTTACACAGGAAAGCAACGAAGTATACATATGAAATACGTAAGAAAGTCGAGAGTTGTGGCGTAGAGTTAGCATGATGCCATAAGAGGCGTCATGCCGTTTGCTGTGATGGCATGCGGTCGATCCGCAATTTACTGCGAAGGGGCCTCAATAGATGTATCACATTAAAAACAGCAGGCTATGAAAATTGCATTATAGAAATGCAAGGTATAAAACTAAATATGCATAATCATTTAGTTTTAGGTCTTATTGTTTCTTTCACAATTTTGAACGGCTTGATATAATGCCGTTCATTCTTAACACGTATTCGTAATAAAGACTTTATATAACAAATGTATAACGACTTTTTACTGATTGAATATGAACGTATACACGATACTGATAACAAAAATACAATTTTTAAAATGTTTGTCTGTCTGTCTGTCTGTTTGCCTGTATGTTCCGGGTAATCTCCGAAATGGCTGGACCGATATTAACAGAAATTTCACTGACGGAAAGTTAAAACTACAGCGGGTGACATAGGCTACTTTATTGTAGACTAGCTGTCACCCATGGCTTTGTTTGCAGTACTATCTCCAAAACGTTTGAACCATTTTTCACCGAACTTTCACTAACAGATAGCTGATCTTAAAAGAAGTAATTCACAATTATAAAAAAAAACGCATGCGGAGCTGCGGGCAACATCTAGTTTGTAATATATCTCTTTCTATATGTAGTATTATTACAACCCTATGTATAAGTATCGTGTATGAGAACAAACAAAACCTTCCAAAATGTTCGTATAAGATGACGAATGTGTTTTCTTGAGTGTTAATAATTTGAACAGAAATAAATAAAGTCGATCAGCGAATAATCACCTCAACCAAGCGGTATTTATGAGAAAAAAAAAAATTAAATTGATGTTATAAACCAAATGGTTCATTGTTTATTTGTTTATTGCACTCATAAAAACTAATATTTATTAATTAATGATTTCTTATAAAAACATTATCTATACTGACAATAAGATTAAACGAAAACGTAGCCTAAACAAAGGAGCATCAGTGTTATTGACATGGAATATACGTAAATCGTTTTTCATTTGCCACTTTATAATTTTGCGCCGGCTGACGACCTTTGCGGTTTTTTTTTTTATTTTTTATTTGCATTCCTCACATCGTTGGATTTGTATGAATATTTTATTTAGTCGTGTGTCAAATTGGAAAAGCTGTAAAGTTGACACTCGATGCGTAAGAAGGTTGTAAAGGATGACACTTGGGTCAAATACCCCCCTGTATATTTTATACTCTTTATATATAAAATTCCGGAGTGTCACGTTCGGAATTCTCCTCGACCCAAAAGAGTTTCATCGGTTGGGATGTATTGTTTTTGTGAATTTATGGTTCCTAACTATAGTTGAGTCGATGATTTTTGATTAATTATTTTTTTTATATATTTCTCTTCATTTTCTCACATAGAAGAAAGAGTATGTGTACTTATAATGGAGGCCAGAAAGATAGTACTTTTTGGTGAATTAAAAAGAAATATTTTACTCATTACAAGTTTCGCATCGAATCGACAAGCCAAATTTTTGTAGAATAAAATAAAAGATCGAATGTTCAAATTACACAAAATATTATTTGTCAAATAATATAAAATAATAGTTGCATTTAAAAGGAATTATTCATATTATAATTCAATGAAACTATTCAAAATTTCCTTTAGATTCATCTAACATAATGGTGTATTATAACGGCGCGTGTAAATTCGGCTTCAAGGTAAAAACTCATTGTCACTAATCACTCCAATAGGAGTGTATCTTGAAAAACATATAAATCGAAAGTATTAGGCTCACAGCATCTCTCCGTTTTTAATTTAATATATTTTTTAATATTCATGACTTCTTAAAGTACTGTGGCAGCCGGCAGGACAACATTCGCCTACCGAGTCCGCTATGATTCTTGTGAGTGTCACGTCTTTAAGTTACAGCTATTTATATTGCGATGACAGGAAGATAAATATTTTGTACGAAGAAAATTAATCATTTTTATAAAAAGAAATAACACCGTTTAAAGGTAAACCGTTCTTTGCAATTTTATTTTATTCCTGAGCAAAGTGAAAAATTAAAAAAAAAAAACAATTGATATTTTTGTTGATATTGTTTTATTGTACAAGTTACCTAAGTACTGTCAATAAAATAAAATTATCGTTGCAATATGTATTGAATGAGTTATAATTTATCTCTAAATAACGCTATCGTGACACGCATCAAAACAACCATTAAACTGAGAAGATTGTTAAGTATAAAATTTCTGTATCACTTATTAATCTGATGTATGCCTACGCAATGTAAATTTGAATATTTTATAGACCGTGGGCGATAGTTATGGTTTTAGAATTTACGAAGATAATTAGTATGTAAATTGTTACTATAGTTTTGGCAGAAGTTACACAAATAACTTCAAGTTTTTAATTAACATCACGAATGTCCGATCTACGAAATATTCTTAATTTTCTAAAAAAACACATTATATCAATAGACTACTACCAAATCTTTAATCCTTACCAATAATTTAAATACTAATCTGGATTTGTTTGTTACGCTTTCATGTCTTAACTACTCAACCCATCATCACAAAATTTAACCCATACGTTTTTTGGTATACCGAAAAATACTTAAGGTACCTCTCATCATAAAAAAAACCATTCCCGAACCGATCACCCCACACACGTGCAACTACACACATGTAGGTACACGTAATCATTGGGTGAAACATACATGCCTGGTACACGTGTATGTTTCACGAATTCATATATGTATGAAATAATAGTTAGCTTAGTTGGACTCCTGGATATTCGAGGACAGTCCAAACCAAGGCGCGCCGTGCGCCCTTTTGCTGGTTACCTATACAAAATCGGATGAGTGCCTTAAGCGCTCCCCGGTCTTGGTCTTGCCACATCAACAGTGTAGCCAGTTTGTAAAAAAAAACTATTCCCAATGGGGTAGGTTAAATCTACGGGCGAAGTTGCAGGCAAAAGCAAGCGGTGAATAAAGAAATATTAATTTATCTGACATGGATAAGTGCTAAGCGGTCCTGAGAAAAATTGACAGAAGTAACTTTAAATTGGCAATTATTAGAGCTAGTGGTCTTCTTGTGAGCGAAACTCGACCATAATGTATAATTATTTGAAGTTTTAACTGTTTCTATATTTTTCCTTGATAACACTAAAGCTCATTAATAAAATAAATAATGAAACTCGTTTCAGAAACAAGAGAGAAAGACATATTTAACTGTTTTGTATCTGCTATGTATATATTACTGCGCTAGTGGAAAATAATATCCATAAAAATTATTAAATACCCCGAAGCATTCAACGATTTAATGTCAGATTCGCGGAACCCTGGTGACTTTTACACGGAACCCACTTAAAGTGAGCTGCTGTACGTTATCGAAAGTAAATTAGTAATTAATACAGTGACATACTTTAAATTGCGCGTACACGTCACATTAATGTAAGAGGAATATGAATCAGGGGCACGGCATAAATAGATTTTTATTAAAATAAGCATAAACTAATCAGTTATCGTTTCGCAATTACTATTCTAAACTGGTGCACATTGGACATGTGTTGCTGATTTGCCTGCAGGTAACAAAGAAATTCTCCGCGAATTAGTCTACGTATTTATCAAGGCCGGGGAGCGAATGGTGCTTGAAAATGAATAACGCTATAGATTTGACATTTCGATTATTATCGTCGTATGCCGTGCAAATTGTGATCGTTATTTTAGCCTGTTTACCGGAATATAATTGAAACGGTATATTATCAAAAATTTATAATTTTATAAAACATAATATAAAATATAGTATATACCGATGCTGTCCTGCCATACATCTTAATGAATCATGAATTTAAAAAAGACATGCTGGGAAGTAAAAAATATTGTATTATATGTTTTTTATTTCAGAAATCTCAAATGAACAAAGGGTCGGTAAATAGAAAACAAAACAATATCGGCAACAGCGCCATCTATCGGTTCCAACTATAACTAAGAACCATCTAGGTAACATCATAAGAACATAAAGAAAACATGAACATCAATCAAACCGTGTAGGAGAAGTAGAATTATGAACACACACACATACACAGAGATTTTTTATATTATTATTAATTTTTTTATACCTTATAGGTTAGCGTTTGGCCACAATCTCATCTGATGCTAAATGATGATGTCGCCTAAGAGGTTAGTCACGCTAAACCTAGAGAGAGACTAGGTTTCAAGTGCAGCTGCCGGAACACACCAACAGGTGCTTGGCGATAGATTTTCAACTTGAGGGTGGTAGCTAGCCAGACGGACTATACAAAAAGCCCTACCACCATGCTGTGATTTCATCACGATGTTTTCCTTCACCGAAGGCTCCGACTCAGCCGCTAGGATTCGAACCTACGTCCTTCGACGCTGTGTCCGAACACACTACCATCTGAGCCATCATCGCTTTAAGCTAGCTGCCCACCATGGCTTCGCAAGGGTGAACTAACGATGAAAATGATATCCAAATCTTTGCTCTACAGTGCAATCATGCAAGTGAAATAAAATAGGCTACCGAACAAGTGCACGTCAATTATGTCGATATTTTTGAAGATGTCGTCTATCTTCCGTCTCACTCACTTTTTATAGGCAGATTGTTTTTAACCCAGATGTTAATATTGACACAAAATCTATTTTGTTATAACTCGACTACTTATCGCAACAAATAATTGCTTGTGTTGAACTGACAACAATTCTTTGTGCTGAATGAGATTTAAATTAAGGCGATGTCATAATAATCGCGTACAACATCACAGGTTATGAATTAATATCTTTATCTACTTTTTTTTCTTTTTATGAATAATAACGGGATCATAAATAATTTCGATTTTGATTTATTTATAGCGTAGGAAATTTATAATAATATGTTGTCTTATCTGAATCACAAAATCCATTATTTGCGTGTTAATGTTTGACACAAAATTTGAACGTATATATATATATATGAATGAGACGGAATTCCGTTATTTTGACAAAGTACTGTTTGCAGTATTTTAGTAAAAAAAAAAAAGTGAAGTGAATGGAATCACATTAGCAAAGCTGGTATAAAAACCCAGTGCATTAGCAAATCCGCCTCGTTTCAAACGTTTTAAAAATAAATACATACGTGAATAAATTGCAATATATATTTTACGTTAACAACTTAATTCTTTTGTTATTTTAACATTTTACCTGGAATATTGAACACTTGAATAAGATTGGATTCCACAAACTATAAGAGAGTAATCATCTTTAGAACAGTTTAACAAAAATAAAAAGTAGTGTGTACTTATGTACACGCGTTATAAGTTATACTTCTTTGGCGTAATAAGATAAAAATCTTTTCAAAAATGTTGTCTTTCGCCCTATTCTATGTTTGTAGAAAAAACGACACTAACAACAGAAAAAAGGTATTTAATACATACATAGTTTTTCTTTAGATATAAAAATACTAGTTGGTCGAATAGTAAAATTTGACTCAAAATACAAGAAACGTCTTATTTCCTTAAGTATAAATAATTTTTAATTGCATACAATAAATTAATCTCTTAGTGTATATATAAGAAATATATTATCTATAATTATTTACAGTTATTTACAGTACATGAACGGATTAAGATAATCTATAATTCAAAATGCTATCCACGAGTTATCTTTTAACTATTGTACATAAGTACAGGGTGTCGGTTTTCCGTGACGGTGTGCGTGTGCATCGTAAAAATTTACTCTCATAATTTTTCCGTAATGAGCCAAAAGAAGTATAACATCAAAAAACGAAGCGCTCAATGGAAGCGTGTTTGGAGGTTCAGACAACGCTTCGTTCGGTGATGATTATAATTCTACAATGAGATTTCGGTGAAGGAAAATACCGAGATATAACCATAGCGTTGTGCGTTATTTTCTAATTACTGGCCAGCTACCACTCTCAAATTGTAAGTTTACTAAGTGTATATTCTGACAGCTCAACGTAACAGCTAGTCTTACTTAAGGCTTAGCCTGTTTATTATTTTAGGTTACTTAAGGCTGAGACTTTGGTCAGACGCTAATACCATAAAGTACTGAAAAACCTTTTGTATATTTAATGATGGTCACTAATATCTAACGAAAAGATTGAACATCAAGATCTTGCCTACAGAATTTGGTAAATGTATAAAGAACGGTCACTTTCATCACTTCCACTATCTTCATAGTGGAAAGCATAGACCACGGTCAAAAACATTGAATGAGGTAACTGTACTTCCAATAACTGCTACTTTAGCCAAACTCACTAGGTCGAGTATATCCACATAGCTCCCACTATTTACTCGAAAACATTTGCCTTATCATGCTAGATACTTCTATTCCAGACAGTTCAGTGATCCAATTTAAGTTTATTGACTAGGGAATGATAGAAGAAGATATGGATGGATTGTGTGAAGAATGGTATGTCATCAAAGGTTATGAATACTGTGATCACAAACGATATGAATATGGGGAAGAGGAAGAGATATGTTGTGCAAACCATTAGATGGGATAAAGTTAAGGAGAAATTACATGATTTCTTTACCAGAGATGAAATTTTAACTAAATGATTTCAAAACCTTAAGCGAATAATAAAGATTCCTACAATAATAATGACACTGAACATGAAGGTTAGGCGACCACTACACGAATTGTTTTCACCAATTACGATTTTGTACAATTGAATGGTACCGACATAATTGACCATTTTCGATTACGTCTCAACTATTCGTATAATAAGGATTTAAGCAAATCGCAGTCATTGTTTTGTTATGGCGTTGCGATGTTGCGGCCTGTACCTACTACAGTCACGATTTTTCGACGCGACGCGACGATCCGACCGCCTGCAAGGTGAATGATGAAATTACATTACGAATATAATAAAGATTGGTAATTGCTATTGAACGGTCGTAGCAATATTATATATTTAACATTTAATAAACATATAAGAGGAATATTATAACATTCTTCGTCAAGTAAATATGAACAGTAATTGACGGTCCATTATTCATCAAATGTAAGGTCTCTAGGAGCATTAAAGTCAACTAAATTTAAATTTATAAGAAGTTTTATATAAATAAGAATAAAACAGAAATCGATCCGGTTTAAAAGCTTTATTAGGTTGCACCAATCAAAGCCAAAAGTTAATGTTCTGTTTGCTTGATGCATCAAAGGTGAATTAAAATTGTTTTCCAATATTTGTTGGAGGTTGTTTGTTATGGGAATTTTAACTTATTGCTTAGTAATTACTAATAGTTTTAGGTTTCACAAAAAAACCATACTGATTAGTACATTACCACTAATTCATAGTACATTATTGATTAGCCGGATTGTATTTTACAGGAGCTGCAGCGATGGTGATATCTGGAATAAGCACCCTTCTCTATGCATCCGTTAAAAACGAATGTAAATTCAATTGTTTTTTTATATAAAAATGTATATATTAAAAAGATAAATCCCATCAAGTTTCTTGTTGGTTCTTCTCGATAACTGGGTTGTTTTACGTATCGATGGTTTTACATTCATAAGCGCCTGGTTCGGGGCCTAAATTTAATAAAGATTTTTTTCTATTATAAATTCAGTTTAAGCTTATTGATTATGCTTACCCGGCCCGGTTTCGCTTGGGTGCAATGTACTAATGTGGCGTCATGAGTGTCTAAACAATTCAAAATTTATTCATTAGCGGTTTGTTGTTTACAGTACACCAAAATCATAGAAGCTGCGTAAGAATCTGCACATATTTTTGTTTTTGTTTAATTCTGTGATATCTTCTAAGGTATTTATTGAAATGGTAAAGCACAATATTGGTATACATCAAACGCCTTACATATTGAAAATAGTTCATTAAATAAGGATTACATACAATATTTGTCAAAATAGCGTTGCATATAATCAATTAACTCCTTCTAACGACTTCATTAGGAAATGTCGACTTTTCTCTACTGTATACAGATATATTATACATATGTTATAGATATAAACCTTTCGGAAGAAATTTTCTAAACGATAATGAGAACCGTATCAAATCTATTGCGTAGTTCAGGAGAACTAAGAGAACATACAGATAGACAAGAAAAGCGACTTTGTTATATAATTTTTATTATTATACTTAGATAAATATTATAGGTAACTAGAATCTATAATGTCATGATAAATTATATGATTTGTAAAGAATTTAAATAGAATAAGGTTTCTTAAAATGCGCTATATCACGCCCACCGAAGTATTTTAATGACCGAAAACAGCCACATATGGTTATAACTTACGAAACGCTGTGACATTTAAGAAAATATTAAGCCAAATTCCATTTTGCTAAACGGAATGTTGTTATTATAGAAGATAATACTGTGTTCATGAATTGATAGAAATTATTGTTTAACCTAATTTTTTTTCATAATTGTAACATTTGCATAATATCGAATTATAGTGGAAAAACATTTTTACAATTGTTTTTAACAAATTTCAAAATATGCCTTATAAATTACCAACGAAATGTCAGATCAATCTTAAGTCGTCCTGTAGTCTTCAAGTCCTGTAGTCCGGTGAAACTGTAGCGGCTTTAACAAGCCAACAGTGTAGTCGGTTGGAAAAAAAAACTTAATTTTTCTTTTTAGCGACAGATAACAATAATTAGTTGATTTAAAACGTTCTTCCTGTTCGGGTAGTAATTAAGCAAAACAGACGACAACATTATCGACAAAAAATCGCTTCTAAATTGCTACTTACTGCTTCTTTCATCACAACCGGCCGAATGTACATTTTCGTAATCGAAAACGATTTTGTTTGTTCTCAGGTGTTTGTACATACACTTCTATCATTAATTACAATTTCCGTTCGCGAGTTACATTTAACACCGCTAATTATGTATTTGTAATTCAATCTGTATCCTCTATTACCTAAAGTACATCAAAGCTATGATGTATCAAAGAACATCAATTATTACTTAATTGCGACACCGAAAATATTTTCCTCACTAGACGGAAGGTAAAGAGATGTATCTTTATAACCTGAAATAGATTTTTATCAAAACATATAAGTTTATTTCTATGACCCGATATTAAGAGACACATTATGAAAATAAATTCCTCATTGGCTCAAATAAGCCCTTTTAACACCTACAAAGTTTCATTTAACAGTATTAAAGCTCACACCTTTCATATTCACCTTTTTTACATAGTATCTATTGAGGAGTTTAATATTTTCGCCCTTTAGCATAAATAATTTGATAGTAACTCGATCGTCACAAAAATACCTTGTTGCCATTTTAACGTCTAACTACTGATTAATTCGTTAACTAGCTGATACTCACCCATTTCACTGTACATTAAACAAACTTTTAATTAGAAAAAGGGGCAAGAGGACAATGCCATCCATATGTAAGTAGTTTAGAAGCATCTACAAAAAAATCCAAATCGAATGGTCATAGTCCTAAATCGGTACAATCAGTAGTTGTTACGTAATTGAACGTCAAAAGAGGCGGTGAATTTCGCTACCACACACTTAGCACGACCCCCCTCGGTAATGAGTCAAGCCTAGCTTGAATCTTCCGGAGCGGGACTCTCGAGCACGTTGTTAGTGCGATACAGTGACACTGAAGATGTTCACTCATTAGCTTAACAGACAAAACACAGGTTACCCAAACACACACCCACACACAGGTACACATATTAGGGAAGGATTTTATCTTTTCCTTTATGTTTGGAACTTGATTAGTTTAGCTTAGCTGAATTGACAGATACAAAACACATGTTTGAATTCGTGAGGCACACATGTGTACCATATTAGTTCTTATGTGTATGATTAGTTTAGTAAGATTCGTGTTGTTGCATCCAAGCCGAGGTTCTGCCACTTTGGCACCCTTGAGCTTGTTGCCAAGTGGTTGAGTGCCTTAATCGCTCGCTCCATTAGTTCGGTGAAGCTGTGAAGGCTCGTTAGGCTGTGTTAGACTGTATTTCCAGTAAATATCTATTATTTATTTCTTATATATATATATATATATATATATATATATACATAGATGATAATAAAAATATTTAAAGCTCAGGATTAATTAACTGTCCTTTGGAAATTTATACAGTATTCCAAATAGTATCTGATATAAAGTGTTCATATTTATATAAACATTTTTATTTATGCTTATTTTTGATGATATTGTCAACATTTTTATTAAAAACAATTACGTATTATTAAAGCATGAAATATTTTTAAACTGTCTTTTGTTCTGATCGAGAACATTTCTATTCACTTAGATTTAAGTTTATTTTTATTATATAAATGATTAACACATTTCTCATTGCCTGTATCCAAGACTGATACCTTCGTTGATGATTCAATACATGTTAAGTTATTATCACCATTTAAGTTTAATATGTTTAAAACGTCAGTGTGGATAAAGGTATTATTTTGTTCAAAATTCCAAGGACGAACACTGCGACCTTTATTAAATAAACCTTAGATTTTATGGTCCGTTAATAACACAAAATGGTTGCAGTGATCATGCCAATCAAATAACATAATTTTAATTGTTTGTTGCCTTTAAAAATGTAGGGGGAAACATATATTTAAATAAATTATAAGCTACGGTAATTAGCGTCGAGCGTAAAAATTTATATGCCTGTATAATTTTGCAATTCGCATCTAAACATACGAATAAATTGATGAATTATTTAATCATTAATACAGATACTTGAAAATTAATTACTTCAGAAATAAATTTAAAATACAGCTGAAGGTAGAATAAATTAGCTTATGAAATGATTCCTATTAACAATGAGGTTTCAAGGATTGATCATTACTCAATATATGCTTTATTAATATACAATAGAATATATGGCGCTCTCTGCTATGTGTTGACATGTAGTTGAAAGCAACCAAAATGATTTTGGTTTGGTTGCTTTCAGCTCCATGTCAAAAGTATTACCTATGTAGACGATGTATGTATGTATGTATGTAGACGAATTGTCTACATTGTAGAGGTACTACCTTTCATGAGAGTGATAATTTGTCAAATATGATATATCAATTTTATAACAAACAATATAAAAAGTAAAATTTACATAAACCAAAAAACTGGTCAGTATCCAAATCAAATGTAGAGACGTAATTATTTGCTGGTCTTTTAGTTCTGTTATTATTTATTTGATAAATAAGAAATTATTTGTCACATAATAAAATTACCAAAGAAATGTAGAAGTTTTACTACAGTGTGTATAACAAAAGAATACGAAGCAGTACTTTCAATTAATTTTACTTTCCCTTTACCTTGAGGCACGTGGAGTCGTTGACCTGTAAGTACATCGACGTAGGGAAAAGTTCCGAAGCTTACACTCGCTTTTATTTGCATAAGGGTTACTTCAACTTGAATGGTAAATAAAAGATAATGCAAAAATGAATAAACGTGTGTGGAATATGGTATTAATATTTTGATTTTATTAGATTGAATTTACACTGCACGATATTGGTAGTCAGCTTTTCGATGGTACATTTTCTGCAATGAAATTAATTAAAGATGTCATATTGATTCAATCATAAATTAACCATGTGCTATAGACTATTTAAAAGTTCTTTCAAAATTAAAACTGTACAACGGCTCGATGGGTAGGTTTAAAGGCGAATGTGTAGCACCTATTAGTGAAGGGAAATATAGTGATGAAACTATACCATGGTTATGGGGTTTTTTCAAGATAGCCGCCTGGCTACTCATTGGCAAGTCCACCTGGCTAGCTACCGCCTTCAAGTTGAAATTCTTTCGTCGAGCCCTTGTAGGTGTATTCCTGTAATTGCATTTGAGAGCTAACGCTCCTCAAGGTCTAGCATATTTACCCTCTTTCACAACGCCTCCATTTAACATCAGGTAAGATTGTGTTCATAATCTATAAAGTATAAAAATAAGGATTTGAATGTATTTATCGTTCTTCTACTTGGACACGTCTAACTTGAGCTTAAAGGGTTATGCGTGATTTTGAATTCCTAATCTATCTTTAGACTCAATTAGAGTAAGCTGATCGATGTAGTCGACCTCTTTGAATGTTTTTATGCATGGCAATTGTTTGACCGGTGGAATGTCAATTCGATATCCGCAAAGCTCGGGATGTTCCAATGACTTTTTCGGAATTTCCAAATTTATTAATTCTAAATTGGCAATGTTATCAGCTGACGGTGAAGGAAGACATCGTAAGGAAATCTGAACCTGAGAAATGTTTTTGTAGTACCAACGTACGTGGGAAAAATATAGAACTGTGGATTTCTTTGAGTTTTAAAATCGCCAATACGTCATGGTCTGTCGTGGAGATTATTAAATTTTGATACCTAATGATGTATTACATTCATTAAGCACCTCTATTGTATAAAAGATTCCATAAATGACGTTACTAGTCTTTAGTAATATCTTGAATGGATTTCGCACCTTGTAATTAAATAATTGATTACTTATAACCTGTTACGTCATTATTATTATAACATGATTAAATATAACATTATGTAATACCGTTATCGATATTTAATCACTAAATGAATTTGTCATAATTGATTGCATTAGAATACTACGAACGGTATATGCAATTTGTAAACAGACGCGTAACAAGTAAAATATTGCACAGTCGGTCATTGACTAACGAGTTGCAGATAAGTCACGTCTCCCTTTTTATCGTATCTCAGTTGTATCGATATTATTTCATAATGTAAACAAAACACCTGTTTTAAAAATGCACTAGTACTAACTATAGTTTTATTGTACGTGACATTTCGCTTCTGTTAGTGCCTGTGCGCATTGCAGTTTTTCTCCGCACGAATGTTTCTCGCACAATCTGTGACATATTCGTTGCGGCGCAGAAAAAAAAACCGCAGGTATTATTGCAGTAACGAAGAAGGAAGTATGGCCTGTTTCAGAGTGCAAGCACCCTGCCTGAAAACTCTTACGTAACTTCTATGACTCTGGTGAGTTGCAAAATGTACAAGTGTTAAAGAATTGATCCAAATCGTTTAGGTACTTGTGACGGATACATTAGTACATGGGAAGATGGGGTGAGTTGTTAGTTAATCATAATATTAAGTCTATTATATATCGGTCTAGTCTATATATCGGTGTTGCAGTTGTTCATAGGCGACGGTAACCATTTCACATCAGATGGGCCGTCTGCCTGTTTGCTGCCCTTTGGCATAAAAAAAAAAAAAAATTATGAATACAAAAGTGGTATAACGAAAGATTGAAATGTAATTTAGTTTTGTAAATATCATACAACAAAGATTAATGGCAAGAGTAATAAGTCTGTTTCAGAATGCAGGCGGTGCACTGACGTCATTGAGAATACCAGCGGCGACTACATACATTTGAACTGAATGCACCCGCCTGCACTCTGAAACGGGCCTATTTCTCTTAGGATTAATCTTTGTTCTATGACATTTACAAGATTAAATTACATTGCAATCTACCGTTACACCACTTCTGTATTCATAATAAACTCAATATTATGATTAACTAGCGACTCGCCCCATCTTCACATGTACTAATGTGGACGTCCAAGTACCTAAACGATTTGCATACATTTTTTAACACTTGTACATTTTACAAGTCACCAGAGTCATAGAAGTTACGTAAGAATTTTCACGCTAACAACTTTTTTTCTAGTTGCGCATATTTTAAAAAAACCTTTGATATTTTTCAAGGTATTCATATAAATGATAAATTGAAAATGCAAATTTGAACCTATATTAAATGCGCGACGTGACTGAAGTATTTCATTGGAAATAGGGAATATACATAGACAGACACGAACAGTGAGTTTGTTGTATAATATTTATTACAGATAAAATAAACATATTTATCCGATAAAATATCTGTTACAATCACGCGTGATACAGTAAAACCAAAAATGATACCTTAATGTAATGGTCTATTTCTTTGTTAATGTATGAAATGTTACTATTTTTTGAGTCCTGATATGGACTGTGCATAATTGACTACTGTTTTGTAAGATTAAGCATTTGTGACCCGTCCCGGATTCTCACGGATGTAACGTACTTACTGACTTAAGTGACCAGGCGATTTAGACACCTGTACTATCCAATTCATTTTACATTGACATTTACAGTTCATTAAAATCAAAAAAAAAAACTTCGTGAGTTTCATCACACAAACGACTTTATTGTGGTTTCGTAATTTTGAATCTGTCATTTCTTTTAAGATATTCCATTGTAACAATATGCTGTATCATGATAATAATTATAATGTGTATATATTTATAATTTATAATTGTAATTGTATTATGATATGTATATTAGAAGCCCTATGTAACTATTTAGATGGACAAGGATTGATTCTTATTTGTCAAAAACTACTTTGGAAATAGACTGTCTATTTCTTAATATGTAATAAATTGTTACTATGAGTTACCGTTAATATACATATTTATAACGCCACGGAATTCTCTATAGATCTCTTTAAAATATATATTATCAGTACTAAATTATTTTTATGTATGTTATAAAAATTATATTTAGCTAAGCTTATGCAATGTAAGCACTTAAACTCCATCTTACGACTTCATTATAATATGTCGACTTCTCTCTAATCTATATAGATATTATACACATGTATACATATAAACCTTTCAGAAAAAGTTAGCTAAATATTAGGGAAAATCGTATCAAAATCCGTTATGTAGTTTAGAAGAATTAAGAACTAATACAGACAGGCGTTGATTGTGACATTATTTTATACTATTGTTCACATGTCGTTGTTAATTATCTTTAGAAGGTTTATAAAAATGTCTTTGATTGCAATTTGACAATTAATCAAATGATCTAATTGTATAGGGATGAATATTTTGGATCTTTGAACTATACATATCTGTTTATAATTACATAAAAGCGTTCCTAATATGCGCCAAGGCAAAATTTAACCGCGATAATCATCAAATAACTGCATGTTATTCAGAATAATAATCGAGACGAGATTCCACAAGTAGGTACATTGCTAAAAGATATTTAGCAATACAAATAACTCTTCTAAAATCACCAAGAACCTGTAAAGTATTTTACCGGTGTCCTCATTAAAAAGCCAAAATCCTTGTACACACGCAACGACCTTCATTAACTTATACAACTCACTCAAAATGATTGAGACTCCATCTTACAAACATAATAATACGTTTATATCGAACAATAATTTAATCCAAATATAATATGTAATAAAATCAATAAATGTACGAAAATTACGAACGAGAAATCTGTTTTGGAATTCGGAAGGTTATTTTAGTTGAGGTCAATATAACCCTGGCGCCGTCAATATTTTTCCTCTGAACATAGCAGAGCGTTTGCTGGAGACAAGTTAGCTTAAGGCTATAAACATTGACCAACGGGTATGTTTTCAATATCGGTATGTCAGAATCCGACAAGCTTCGGGTAATGAACCCAGGTGTTCTGCATACCGATGTTCAGGTAAGCGATTAGTCGCTAAGCTGAATATTAAATTGACTTAAGGAAACAATATAATTATAGTAGAGACGATTAATACCTATATTTAAGGACAAGGAAAAGTTATTTCTTAATACTTTATAAAACTTAGCGTTTGACCATAAGCTCACTTCACCCTAAATGATGCGTGTAAGATGGTAGCACTTGGATGGTAATCCCAAAGGAGACCGGCTTTCCGCTGCAGTTACTGACCTTGGTTTGACGACAGACTTTCAGTATGAAGGTGGTAGATATCTCAGCAAGCATTAAAAAAGCCTGACCACAATGCTACTGTTTGATTAGGATGTTTTCTTTCGTCGAGAGTTTCCGTTCATTGCATGATTTGAGCCTACGTTTATCGATGCGATGTCCAAAGATGCCATCCATTGAGTCACCATCGCTTACAAAATAGTATATGTCAAATAAAAAAAAAAGTATGTGTGTACTTATGTACACGTGTTAGAAGTTATATTTCTTGGGCGTAACAAAATAAAAATCTTTTCAAAATTTTTATCTTTTACCTTATTCTACGTTTATAGAAAAAACAACACTAACAATAGAAAAAAGATATTTAATACATACATACTTATTTTGAATAACATGTCGGTTTTTCGTGACGGTGTGCGCGCGCATCGTAAACTTAACTCTCATCATTTTCCCCTAACGCGCCAAAAGAAGTATAATTTCAAAAAAAAAAAAAAAAACAAGGAATTTACATACAATTTTAGACATCATAAATCTCAGAACTTTAAACCAATGTTTGTAATAATAATGTACGACAATTGTATGATTGAATGATGCGTATGAAAATAAACTGGACTCATAAACAATATTATATTCATTTAATTTTCGCTGACGCTGAATGTATGTGGACAGTGCAATGCATGTCAACGTTCGTAGTCTACTTCACCGTTACGAAATCCTAACCAAGGTAATGAGTGAAGACATTTACAGAAGGCCAAACAAAGCCGTGTTGACCTGCGAAGTGTCTCACGTTACACAATAAATTTCCTCGGAAGTGAACGGTTCCGTTACAAATTTAGACAATCGAATTAAACCAGTGCCGCGTAAACGCCCAGCGTCGAGCCTTGTGTACTTTTAATTATTTCATGTTCTTCTAGTGGATAGAGATTAAGACAATTATCAATAATTGTTAAATAAATAAAATGACAGAGTCAGACACTTTGTCCTTATTTTGAAAATATCATGGTATCTTCATGTAATATAAAGTAAACAAAATATAATTTTGTATTGCGCGTTAAACGATGTGTGAAGTGGGACAAGCGGTGTGGTGCGCAGACGCAAGAGGGGAGAATTAAACGAATAACATTGTTTACTAATACTATTTTGAAAGCAATGTATATATTTGAATTTTTCTTTTGGACTTAAAATATACTGCTAATATTATAAATGGTGTAGACGCAGTAGCGGGTATTATCTAGATGAATATATTAAAGTAGTATATGACTTCAAGTAACAATTATTTGATAGCCAGGTTAGCCAGGTTTTGATATTTGATTTGTTACATTGGGTAATATAGAGAAAATGGTATGAGATTAAAAATAAATTAAGTCGAAACAACATAAAAATAATCTGTACAATAGTACATCTAAACCTTAAATATTCACCAATAAAATTCAGTGGAAAAAGTTATTATAAAAATATATTTAGAAAAAATTGACATTTGCATAAATCAAAGTTAAGCTTAACTAGGTAAAGTAGACTAAAAATTTTAAACGCAACATATGGAACATTAATCTAAATCAAATTTCATAACTGTATCATCATATACATATTAGTCTTTATGGCATCCATTTTGGTCCCGTTGTATACTTAACAAAAATTCGGTACAAATACTTCTTGTTATATAACATTTTGGTATAAATAAGTACGTGAGAAGTTATTCTTCTTTGACGTGAATACAAAAAGGAAACTTTTTCACAGTTTAATAATTTTGAACAGAGCCAATTGTTCGATTGACGAAATTAAATATTATGAATAAAAGTTTGAATAAGTAATAACCACGAAATATATACAATAGTATTTATATTTTAAAACGAACTGTTCATAAACTAACTTCATGGTGTGTTACGTCGGCGTTCTCGACCTCACTTCTATATCAAGTTAAAACGTCACTTTTAACGGTTATTCATAAAACTCTAAAAGAAGTATAACTGGAATAAGTTTTGTTAACAACTAAAACCCTAACTTAATAATTTTCCAGTTTATACGAGCGGAGTCATGGGCACAACTAGTGCTGCATAGATTTAGAATTGGCTCTAAATTTCGATTGACACACTAAGCCCAAAGCGATTAGTTGTCAAGTGCGGTTGGTGAGACACGCCTATAAATGTTAATGATATCTAGTCAAGTGGGTTTTAGGATCTATTTTAGTATGTTTTCTTACACCATATATAGTACACTAAGGTACAAAGAACGAACTACACAGTAATATAATTGAAACCACGTTTATCTGTGTATCAATATTTTGAGAGTAGGATGTTCTGTCTGAGGAAACAATAAGCTAAAAATGCGGTTTTTAAAACTTCTACAAAAATCAGTAAAATATAACAAAAACAATCAATAAAAGTATAAAACATATAGAAATATTTTCAGAGGCTGGAGCTCGGACGCGGGTGAAATATATTCTATTTAAGGGAACAATGAGCTAAAGAAGCAGTTTTTAAAACTGTTACAAAAATCAGTAAAATATAATAAAAACAATCAATAAAAGAATAAAACATATAGAAATATTTTCAGAGGCTGGAGCTCGGACGCGGGTGAAAGATATTCTATTTAAGGGAACAATGAGCTAAAGAAGCAGTTTTTAAAACTGTCACAAAAATCAGTGAAATATAACAAAAACAATCAATAAAAGAATAAAACATATAGAAATATTTTCAGAGGCTGGAGCTCGGACGCGGGTGAAAGATATTATATTTAAGGGAACAATGAACTAAAGAAGCAGTTTTTAAAACTGTCACAAAAATCAGTGAAATATAACAAAAACAATCAATAAAAGAATAAAACATATAGAAATATTTTCAGAGGCTGGAGCTCGGACGCGGGTGAAAGATATTATATTTAAGGGAACAATGAGCTAAAGAAGCAGTTTTTAAAACTGTCACAAAAATCTGTGAAAATACCAAAAACAAACACTAAAAGGATAAAATAAATAGGCCAGGCCTATTTTCAGAGGATAGAGCTCGGACGCGAGTGAAAGATATTCTGTCTAAGGAAAGAATAAACTATAGAAGCAGTTTTTAAAAGTTTCACAAAATTTTGTATAATATTATAACAAAAGGAAACAATAAAAGAATAAAACAAATAGAAAATTCAAACGAAGCAAACGGTTTATTTAATCCGCGTTAAAATTTTAAGCACGATTTTCTTTTAAGTACTTCGATACCGTCGTAACTTTTAAATTATTATTATAGTTATATAATTCGTAATCGATTCATAAACGGATAAGTCTGATGATAAATCTTTATGGGAAATATCTATTGTGGCAGTAAATTAGTTGAAATCTAAGCGAGCCTAGTACTCCGCCTTGAAATATATTGACACAATACAACAAACGCATTACAAAAACTAAGTGTCCACACACAACGCAATCATATCTATTCTCTTTGACGAATTGGTGTATTATCTTGAGAACAAATGACTTCAGTTCTAGTTATTTAATGAATAATAGCAGAAATGTTGGGAGTATTTTCAAAGCTCAGAGCTTAAAGGAACGTTTGTGAATTTTCATAAAAAATTATAATCGGTTTCGAACAAAGATTCTAATCTATAGATCCTAGAATTATGCACATTGGGAGCCTAAATATGCTTCTTCCGTGTATCTATGTTTCCGGTATAAAAACATATAATTTACAAAATTAACATTTTGGAAAGAAAACTCAAACGGTTCTTTTACATTTTTACATTACGTTAATTATGAACAGTTGTAATATGAATTAGCTAGTACACGCCACTTCGTTTTCCTGTAAATAGGTTTATTTTTCGATCCTTGAATTATAAACATTCGGAGACTAAAGATGCTTTATCTATGCATTCATGTTTCGGGCATAAAAACATATCATTTAAAAAAATTACATTTTGGAAGGAAAACTCATACGGTTCTTTAACATTTTTACAATATAACAGTGAACTTTTGTAATATGCCACTTCCTTTTCCTGGAAATGGTTTTGCTTTTATATGGATTAACTATGGAATATGTTTAATTTTTTATACTAATTTTTCATTATTATTTAACCCCTATAAGTCTTTAAGTTACCTTTGTAAAATCTTATCAGCTCTGTTTATTCCCTTTCGACGAGCGTGTATAGGCAAAGATAAAACAGTTCAGTACCTCTTTCTCATCTGTTTCTTATCTATAAGAAAAAAAATTTTTTTTTCTCATATAATTTACGAGTTTTTCTAGCCTTTATTTATAAGTATCATAGTCATTCTTCACGTTGCTTAATTTTACATTCTATAATATTTGCACAATACTCAACACAGTTTTTATCATTTTTAGAGAAAAACCATAAAGAAATCTATGTATTAGCATGTAAAAAAAAAATTTATAGTCCAATTATTACCACTAAAAAAAGTGTTAAATTTGTCACTATACTAGTAATTCTTGTACAATATCTATTCAGTTATTTCGTGCTTTATTTCGGACAAACAAAAGATATTTCAATTTTATTGATACGCATAAATTACTTTATGTACATAGATTAAAGTGGCTTAAGTTTTCCTTAATCTACTTCTGCTTACACTAAAATATATATAGCGTGATGATATACCATTACTATTACAAAAAAAAAAATTATAATATTAATTTACATGGTGTTAAGACATTTTAAAACGATTTATGCTATTGCGAGTTGGTTTAAATAGCATAGATAGTGTCGATAATTGAAAGTATTATGTTTATGAAGAAAATGTAGAGTGACTTTATTTCTACATTTATTATTGTAAATATATTATTATTGTACTTTAAAATGTTGATTTTAAATGAAACAGATAAATAAAATGACTTTAAGTCAAGAACAACACAAGCATTTGGTGTAACATACACACACATACACACAATCGAGTAAACAAACGCAGGCACCATTCACAGACTCATTCAATTCTTGATAGGTACAGCACATACCTACTAATACTAATATACTGATAATAATATTTTATGAACGTGTAACAGAGGGCGCTGGCGCCTGTGAGACAACCTTACGACTATAGTAGATCTAATATTTTCTTTTGTGATAGCATAACATGAAATATTGCTTTGTTTAATAATTCATTATTATTTATTCATCTCGAGAATGATTCCTAAAAGTAAAAATTATAATCAACACAGAGCTTATATAGTGTACAAACGCTTGTGACAATATTTTCAAAGATATTAAGATGACAGGTGTCACATTTTCAATTTTAGAAACCACAGACTAAAAAGAGATGCCTCTAACAGGGATTCGATATCTGTATTGTGAATGGTACAGACGATACCAAGTTCATCGAGCCGTTTCATTTGCGCATTGATATTGCTTCACTGAACATATTCAATTGTTTCTATCATGAACTAAAAAGCTGTTCAATTTAATTTCCACGTCTCCGTTCCAGTGTCGAACCATAATCACTGAGTTTTGGAGACACGGTTTTATGTTAATCCTGATCTGTTAACAAATTAAAAAGTTCGTGATTCATATCTATGCTATACGGTGAACCCATGGAACAGTATTCAAACTAATGTGTTCTCTCCTTTTTGACTCCTCCTTACGACGGGTTGTCTATCTTGCAGTGATCGACATTGTTTGTACATTATATTGTGTTTATAATCAGATACAGTGTCGTAACTTCATCATGCTACCAACATCAACACATTATATTTAAATGTATTTGGTAATCAATTTATATATTTCTGTGTACTAGCTGTTACCCGACCGCTTCATTTTGCATATTTACTGTATTTTCTTAACTGTACATATTTTCATTATACATGTATAGAAGAAGATAGATAGATGTATTTCAGACAAAGTACGAAATGTATTAATCAATATCGTAAAGTCATTTACATCTGTCCGATCTCATTTGTTTTCACGTCAGTTGAAGCCATGACGTCTAATTGCTCTCAATAGGTCATTGTCACTCGAAGCGTGCAGACAATTTTATTCAGTGTGAAATTACCCGTAAAAGTTCTTTATTATATATTTTGCAACTAGTTTCCGAACGGTTTCTTGTGGCGGCGCGGTGGCGTAATTTTTTTCCTTTTGCAATGACATTGCCTAGACTCTGCTCTTTATTTTAGCAACGAGGTTACTTATAAAGTGACTTTAATCAATATATCTATATAAAAAAAAACAATTTGCGAATGTAGGTATGTAATAAGGGCATCATTTCAGAACGGCTAATGTTTGGTTTAAAATTTGGCTAATTCTTTTTTTGTCGTGTTTAGGCATTGTGTTGTGGTAGGACAAGGTTTGTATGAAAGAAAATCTTTGAAAAGTCGTACGCAGAAGTGAAAAATGTAGGTTAAAAATCTTCAAATAAAAATGTCAGTCACTACTGAGTAAGACACAAATTAATAGAGAAATCTTCAAAAATATATACAACATTGACAGATCACTGTTGAATTGGCATTTTATTATATTCCATGGTCGCATTGTAGAAAGAAGCTGCATCGGGTAGCGAGCTGATTACAATTGTCTCGCTATAAAGCTAAAGAGGCTGATAATAAAAAAAAAGTAATGAACACATGAATGCCGTCTGTAAGAGTATTAACCTTTTATAAGTTCACATAGCGTGGGTTTTCAAATAATAATTTCCTTAGTAACATTATATCAGTGGTAGTATGTCGTCAAGAAATAATAGTTATTTGAAGATTAATTTAATCCTAAAACTTAATAACTTAAATATTGACAGTTGCTTTTTTCTTTGTAATTTTTTTGATAACTTTTATTAATTTAACTTTAAACTTTGTAGGTTATATTTTGCTTACACTCTTTGCTACTCGTAAATTTCTATATCTAGAAGGGTTAACGATGTTTTACGTGATCCATTATACACTGGGAGTTATTTAATTGTAGGAGATATCATCTCCAAATAATTAAATTTCATTTATTATTTTTGAGTCTAGAGGAAATCAAACCAAGTAGCTTAGAATAAAAAATATAAAACTTACATTGGCGTTATAATTAACATTATCAGATGCGAATTACCTATGAACGTTCTCAGATAGTTAGCACTCATGCAATTTACTGAGCGTAAAGAATTTTCTCACGGTGCCATATTGCAAATTCAGGTCTAATATTTAATGTTTTGTAAATATGAAATTAACCCTCTAGCCAATGCCAGAACGGATCGATTTATGTGAATGGAAACATTTGCGAGGTCTTCCAAATATAGTTATATGCACGTTTTGATTTGATAATGGATTTTTTTTTAATTGTAAGATTCGAAACGAATTTATTCCTTTATGTATTTCTTTTCAGTCAGCATTTTACTGTTAAACATTAATTTTTATATATAAAAATATGTCTTTTCCTTGTCATTGTTTAAAGTGGAAAGAGAAAATGTTACTATAATAGCAGAATCATTTAAAATCTACAAAAAGCCTTGTAAGGGTCTTTTATCCTGAATAACCTAGATACAAAATAAAAATATCAAACCGGCGAAAGTCATGGAACATTTGTAATTTAAAATAATGTTAGTGGTAAAATTAAATTATATTTTAATTCTGCATGTCTGTCCTTTGAGTTATTATTAACAAGGCAATGTCAATATACATGTTTTTTAATATTTCATTACTAATTAATTTTAAATTATATTTTAATTTTAGAAATTTATTAAGTTTTTCTTAGAATAAATAAATGTAAACTTTAACCATACAACAAGTTATGACCTAGTTTAGTATAATGTAAAATGTTAAAAGTGTTTTTTTTTTAATAATAGTATCTGGTAAACATACCATCATTGATAACTTTTCTAGAGTCTCCAGCGGGAACTGCCGCTACGACAGAAATCAGGAGAAACGTAGCGAACATCCTTGCACATACACCCATGTTATGTTCTTTTTGTGACACGAATTAAAAAAAAAAAAGTAATCTTTTGTTTATTGTTAATCACGAACGACGGACGCAACTATATCCACCGGTGGAAATTTACGTCGCGTCTAACTGTCGTCGTTGACGGTGTTCGACTGAACCTGTGGACTGAACATCTGTGCGTTACTTTCTATCGACATGCGTCTGCGCAACGTCTGGAGTGCGCCTGTATATTATCGTCATACATTCTTGATGCGTTTCATTGGGTTGGGTTGCGATTTATTACTATACTACCTTTTTCACGCGGCTTCGTTGGCGTTAATTTAACAGATCTTTTTTCTGGATGAAAGTAGCTGCCACCCAATTTTATAAATTATTTTTTTTTTTAAAGTATGATGATTTATTAAGTAATTATGGAAAGCGTGACAAACCAATTCGCATTTATAATATCAGTTAGGATTTCGATTTGATTTCATTTGTAAATAAGCTACTTATTATTTAAAACAATGTTTTTTAATACATATTTTTAAAGTTTGTACTTGAGTATAATCGAAATTATTTCTTCACATTCAGTTCTTATATGCTTTATGACGTATTTTTTGCACTTTCTGATTTTTAAAATCAATATGGCTTCTTTTATTTACGAATTATTACTAAATGCCTTGTTCCTATCGAAGTAGGTATATGTAATGGATCACTTATATTATTTCGTTATATTAATTACTCCTTTGAACGTCCATGTTGATTTCGAGTGTCTTCTAATTTTTCTATAATGAGTTACTATTTAGAGTTTTGAGTTACATAGTTTTAATTTCGACCATGTTTTTTATATTTAGTTGTTATTAAAAAAAATCTATCACGATATCTTCATATACTATAAGGGTTTAAGAAATTAAAATTTTTATAAGCAGTACGTCTTTAACGACCTCTGTTTTCTTGTCGTGAAGAAGAGCGGTAAGTTAGGTGGTTGTATTTTTGTATCTATATATACGATATATTGTTTAGAAGTTGTGGTTATCAACTGGTAATCAATAATTAATATATAACGAATAACTTTTGAGAAAAAAAAAAAAATTATTACATGACGTAGTTAGTTCACGATTTTTTTTATACCACGGTGGTGGCAAACAAGCGAGCGAACCACTTGATAGTAAGCGGTCATCACAGTCTATGGACGCTTGCAATACCGGAAGTATCACATGCGCGTTGACGACCTTTTAATATTCTGTTCCCTTCCCTCTTGAAGAACCTCGTACTGTAATCCCCTAGAAAGAGCTCAGCAGGAATTTAGTTCCACAACCGAAACGTTCGTGGGAGGAGACTCTTCTGGAACCAAGTTTGTTTCCGAGTGCGATTGTGGAAGGTGGCCACAGGCATAATGTCAAACAATTCCTCTGAACACAACTCGTTATTCCAACGGTAGAATACACATAAAGAGTCGACATCTCTCCTTAGACTTAATGGTACGATACCGATTGTGACTTTGGAATCGTCAATAATTCTCACGGCTCGTCTTTGAGCCGAGTCAAATGGGCCAAGTTGGTATCCAGGCGCTTCCGCCCAGAGATGGCGACAGTACTCCATATGTGGTCGGACTTGACGTGTCTTGTGTAACAGCAGTCTTTGCCTACGTATTTCTTCTTTATACATTTGGTACTTTGCACGAAGCATATTTGATTTCACTACTACCGCAAATTGCACATAATTATAACATTATTAAAGAGATCTAATTTAAAATAACATCGCTGTTGAGTAATTTAATTATTGCTATTTCATCGACTATAATTGAATGGTGTTGTTGTTTCTTCAAACCTTACAAATATAGGTAATAGCAAATATTAATAGGTAGGTAATCGTAGCGTTCGTGACAATAAACAGAGCGTGTACAAGAATTTTGTGAATAAAAAAAAACGCCATTAACCTGGTTTTCATGGGTAAGTGGACGATAAACAATGAAATGAAGAAACAAACATAAGTAAAGTACGTATTATTCTATGTAGGCTGTCGTTTATGTACTCAATTTGTAGTAGGTACCTACACGATTTATTTGTACTGTAGGCTGTTTTTTTTGTATTACCTTTTAGTTGATATAATAAACAGAAAAATATTGATGCAATGTAATCTAGTTTGTTCTTTGGTATGTAACAAGATAACAACCAGCGATTTTTGAATTGCGTCCGTTTAATATATTCTTGTAATAGCACCATCTAGTGGGAAAATGCAGAACTATTGATTTATTAATGTTTACATATTTTCCTAATTACTTGAGACTGGGTGATCATCAAGCCTGTAGCTTTCCTTCGGTAGAGGTTTTTTCCAGTGTAAGTCATTGACAGATTAGTACTGTAATTGTCTTTAATATACATAACTGTTTTCCATATTGTAATTGGTAATAAATTTCTTTTATTTATTAAACATGGCAATATTTCCTTCAGTTGTTATAACCGTATAAATTACAGCTTGCAACAATCATTCGTCTATACTTTGTAAGCTGTGTACTGAACCATGACTAAGAAGGTTTAGAGCCTTACTAGATACTTATTTTTGTTTGATTTTATTGATCAAACTTAAATTATATAAACTTACAACAGGTTAAAATAATTATGGGACAGGTGTAGCTTCTTAACGTGAACATCTATGACCAGTACGATAAATACTTAACCATCTTCGTGATTAAAAAAAAAATCTATGCAAATCGACATATGTTGATGATTGTGATGCCGCATAGATTATACTATACTAAATGGTAAGCCGTAAGCCTAGCTATTTTCGTGTACACGAAGATATTAGAAACGACTTATAAAGACCTTGAAATAGTAAGAAAAATAAAGAAAATAGATTTATTGTAGCAAATACAAGGACAATAGAGAAAAAAATCGAGTTACAAATATATGTTTAGCCTACATTAATTTAAAAAAAAAATTACACTTTACAAGTTATAAACTTTACAAGTTATAAACTTTACAAGTTATTAACTTATGCCATAGTATTCCTACAATGGCGCATAATTCAGCATGAGCTGGCTTCCACCATAGTAGGTAAACTTAATGATTTTCAATTGTGGCCAAGTGGGTTTAAATCAATGTTCATTAAATGTGAAGTTGATAATAAATAAGTGCATATGTATATAAGAAGATATATAATAAATACTTAAAAAGATAAGTTATATTAATTTAGTATTAAAAAAGCTTAAGAAGATTAAGATTATATAGTCGAGACGTCCAAATTGTAGTTTTCAAAACACGCCTGGCAATCGAGTAAATACAATCTTAATTTATTTTTAAATGTAATTAAAATCACTAGATCTTATTGGCGGTGGTATATTGTTCCAGCACTTACTAGCGTTGTATGGAAAACTATCTCTAAAGGCTGCTGAGGTGTTTTATAGTCTAGCCAAATTATCTGTCAACCATTTACACAAACCGGAAGTTATTTAACTCATGTTAACCTTATTCAGTATATGAAAACCGATCTAACGTTCGATAAAGTGATTGAAAAATTAGTAGTTACTATCAAAATGTTACTAAATATTATTATACTATGGATTTATAATACATTTTACGGTATTTAAAATAATGTTTTTCTTTCATTATAGACATTACTTAAATGTAGTGCCATCTAGAATGACATATAAATAACTTTGTTTAATGAACGGTGTTAAAAGATGTCGTTGTAATGAACAAATATGTGCATGTTCTTATATATTATCATCTAGCGTTAAGTAGAGTAACTATTACAGATATACATAAGTATTAAGCCTACGTGCTATTTTAATAGCACCCTAGATGGCGCTAAACACAATTTAATTTTTTAGTTCTGAGTTTTGTGCCTGTTATAATATTTCAACATCAGACGAAGACCGTGAAACTAAGTGATCATAATTCGATTTCAGTTGATGGATCTATGTAAAAATAGGTAATAACGTAAACAATAGCGATAACATCCATACGGCGTTTGTTTACGTGGCATTGTGGAAAAGTGGATAAGTAATAATAGAGTTTTTAGCAATTTCGAGTGTTACACTTCAACCTGGTTGCTGATTTAACCTTTGCTGTTTTATACATCATTGATATTGAATTAACATTGCAACATATTGTCTTTGTACTCTCATGACTTACAAAGTGTTATTTTTTCATGATTAGATTAATAATTTTCAGAACAATTTAAAAACTAGCTGTTACTTGCGACATGTTGTTTCGACATTACAAATATACAATTCATTTGTCTG
This sequence comes from Antheraea assamensis, assembly GCA_035772565.1. Classification (NCBI taxonomy): domain Eukaryota; kingdom Metazoa; phylum Arthropoda; class Insecta; order Lepidoptera; family Saturniidae; genus Antheraea; species Antheraea assamensis. The sequence goes on along the minus strand of JAQQSE010000112.1, from coordinate 533,927 downwards.
TATATGTACGATAATCTATACGATTATCGTGGTGGGTATCTGTGTAGTGTGGTAGGGTGTCTTACAGCGTGGTAATAGAACGTGTGTTGGAATATGAATCGCTATTATTATCGAAACCCTTATAAACACATTGGCTCTCATTCTGTGTGTCCCGTTTCGAGGGACAGTCAGTATATATCTAACTACTGAGATGCTGGCAGTCCGATATGACAGCGGTCTAGTACATGGAAGTTATACTCGATTGAATACCGCCGAACATACACTAGATCTAACAATCTGATGTTAAATGAAGATTCGATCAAAGATGGTAAATACTGTAATCCTAGAGGGGAACTGGTTCTCAGGTACAGTTACCTGAATACAGCAATAGGTGCTTGGCAACAGATTCAAGTTCGGGGTCGTAGGTAACTAGACAGGCTTAGAAAAAGCTTTATCATGACTCATAAGCATTCAAACGTATGTCGATACACGTGGTAGCTGAACAAGCTATCAACTGAGACAGCATCGCTAATATTCGCATGAATTCAAGTTTAGGGATGAGCTTGTGTCCTTCACAGTGACATTTTTGGGTTGGTGTATTTCGAGGTCAGGCAAAAGATATGCAGGTGATAAAGTGTGTGTCTGATATCTACGACTGTCGATGAATTCTAGATTTATTTGTAATTATTGTATTATAGTTTTTGAGACTGCATTATGCTTAACCATTAATAAGAAAAAAATAGCAAACAATAAAACTGACTTCATAAAAAAACTATTCCCGAAAAAAAAAAACACCAGTACGTTTTTGATTATAGTCTAGGATGTTATAAATCATTATACTTTTCTCACTCGATTTTTGGGTTTTATTTTTAGGTTAGGATCTCTGGTGTATCTTTGAAATGTAAAGTCTAATTGCTAATGAAGTTAATTCATGGGGCATCTTTGAAAATAACCTCTTTACTGTAAATAAACAATTTTTCTAGTCGATTTATAAAGGACGAAGTTCTGAGGAAACAAATATATATAAAAAAATACAATCGAAATTAGAACTTCCCTTTTCAAGTCAGTTAAAAATAGTTGTAATCACTACACACTGTACCTAATGTTGTTTACGAAAATATTTGATACCTTAATGCATTACGTACTCATCATCATCATCATCATCTTACCCTTATCCCACCTAAGTAGGATCGGCACAACATGTTTTCCTTTTCCACTCTCCCCTGTCAAAAGTCATCTCAATATTCACACCTTTTATACACATATCATTTTCCACACTATCCATCCACACCTTTTTCGGTCTTCCTCTACCTCTATATCCGTCCACTTTCAAACTCAAAACTTTTCTTGTTATATGACTACTATTACTACGGACGAGAAATATTTACATATTTTATTGGGTTTTATCGACATAAAAAATACACAAATTGTACGCAATTCAATCAATTTATTTATCCGTTTTAAATACATTATTATCATTTACTTATATTTCAATTGTATCGAAAGAAATCTCATTATAATAATTATGCATTTTAATTAAAAAATGTACATAAGTAATATTCACATGGTATCAGTTCATTTATTAACAACTAACGGCACGTTTACACATTTATAAATGTATTTTTTATATATAAATAAGCAACTTAATATAAGCCTAAAAGTCTTTCTTTGCTAAAACGGCATGTGATCTTGCCATCTAATAATACTACTATATACTCGATATAATAATTAATAGGTAAAAGCCGATAATACAAAGTTAATGCTTTGCATATGAATACATCAGATTCTAGTAAATACTGTCAAGAAAGGAAATAATGATAAAATCTATTAAATAAATAAATAAAAAAAAATAACGATAGTCATAGGTCCACGATTAATAAATAAAGATTAACAAAAAAGCTACTATGTAGATTGAAATAGTCAAAAGAATAGTTAAGTACAAAGGAACTGAACAGAAACTCTTAAATACTAATATTTTTTTCAATAAATTAATGAATTAATAATAAAATCTACAGAATACTAAATATCACAGAGAAAGTACCCAATACTTATTCAACAACACATTGTTTCGTCAAGTACTTCAAACAACATTCCACGCGTAGAGAGCATTTTTAAACACTAACGATAATATAAGTACAAAAGGACAATTCTATTCGTTTTCAATAAATATGCTGCTATAAGTCGATCAACTCGTTGCGATTTTCCTTCCTTTCGGTGTCCTTGTGTCTTTCTTTTCTTTCAATTTCGCTTCATAAGCGGCGCACCGGCTGTTGTCGCTTATAACTCTTTTACCTTTTGGACATCTGAATTCGAAATACCAGTTATTTAAAAAGTTACCGTATGCCCTGAACGCTATGTAATCATTTTTGAGGCATTGCGGCGCGTCGACTCTCAAGTCCAAAGCGCTTATGTATTTGTTTGGACTCATCTGCGGTATTGGGACGTTACAGCGTATCATGTTCTCTCTTATTTCAGCTGTAGTGCTTTGTAGTCTATTGATCGTCTTCTCGAGTAGTTCTTGACGGGTTCTGTTGTATACGGTGAACGGGTCGTCGGCGAAGCTGACTTCAACTTTGATTAGGTGTTCGAATATTTCTTGAAATTCCATCAGCGATTTGTATAGCTTCGGTATCAGGTAAGTGAACTGTAACAAAAGGAAATAAACTATTAGATATAATTATTACATTCGTAATTATTTACTTTCGAGTCATCGGAGTTTCCAATATTAATTAAACAAGTCATTGAGGACTTATCTATCGCTTACGAGTATAATGTCCGGATCTATAATACAATAATATTGGTTACCTTAATTATTATTTTTATGAAAGATTATCGATTAATTCATTTGTGTTTGTATTTTTTTATACAATTCTAATTTTAGTGTACAATCGCTACATCACTACATAGTATAAAACAAAGTCGCTTTCTCTGTCCCTATATCCCTATGTATGCTTAAATCTTTAAAACTACGCAACGGATTTTGATGCGGTTTTTTTAGTAGATAGAGTGATTGCAGAGGAATGTTTATATGTATAATACCATAAATTAAATAGTGGAGAAATACTGTTATTTTTGAGGTTACTCCAAATATAACGCGTGCGGGCCACGGGCAGTAATGAATAAATCAAAACTAAATACTGGATTCGTTTTTAATCATTTTTTCAGTGAATGACATAGGCTATATATTTTATACCCGTGCGAAGTCGGAGCGGGCCGCTAGTGTACATAATATAAAGGTTTAGTAACTTATTCAGAACAGCGTAAAGTAACCCTTTGTGCTTACGTAAAGAGTAGTTAGTATATGAATCGTATGAAAGTTTTATAATCGGAATTCTTTGGTGATTTTGTTAAGTAACGATTAAAGATGGGGACCATCGAGATAAGTAACAAATGAAAATGACACGTCATATAATATAGTTAGCAGTTTACTGCGAAGCTAATTCGTGTCGAGGCTGTATCATGAGCGTTTGCGATCGGTGTGACTTATTCCATCGATGATAATGTTCACACTAATGCCACAAACGTGCATTTCAAGTCATTGTTTACTTATAGAGCTTCTGTATGTTGTTTTTGTTAGGTTATAATATATTTACTATTGTTTTATTTGTGTTAACAATATTATAAATGTTCAAATGAATTAACTCGTTTTAGTTACTATTTTATGCTCATGATTTTTCCTTGTTACCATGTTTTTTAACTTCTTTATCCTGATAAGAGTTTAAAGCGAGTCTCTCGTGATCGACTGTGCTCTTTTCTATTGCGTTTGGAGATAACCTTTTAAAAAGAGAAACATTATATTACGAAAGAGATAGATCCTTAAATACGTCTGCATACGTGGATAGATAAATTAAAGTTGAATGAAGATAAGTAACTAGGTACATTTAACTAATAGCAGGGTGTAGTAAAATCTATAAAAATATATTCAAACTCGTTAGCACGCATACTCTAAATCGGTTGTCTTGTGTAATAAAATACAGTATTAAGTTGGTTGTACACTTATGTATTACTTATAACAATGATGTACTATGTGTTCCACGTAGGAGACCGGACGACCCTGCTCACCTCGATGTTTGTAACGGATACCTTATTATTGTCTTTTAAATATATATCTTTTGTGTATACAGTTTATATTTGCACGTTTATTTACTTCCTAAATGTGTATTTTTGGAATGACACATACAGTCATTTGCGATTATTTAAAATATATAAATTCTTACTCGTTTATAATTTGACATAGATTTTCTCATATATGTAATTAGTCTTTTGTATGAAAGTTGTTAATAAAAAAAAGGATAATCTACGCTTTTCGTTGTCTTCAATTTAACTCGAATACTAAAGTTGTTATATTTCATTAAAGCATATCTTTCACATTTCACCGTTACCCAAGGAGTAAATGTTACAAAATTCCTCGATGATTTTCAATTGTTTAGACATAAAACGACATACAATGTTTCTTATACAGCATCCTCGCACGTATTCATTTGTAAAAATGATTCATGTTTTTCCTTAATTAACAATATTGTTTGTGACTACTACACTGTTAATGGTTTAAATATTCATGTCATCCTTCGCATCATAAATGTGTTTAGTCTGAAAGTTACGTGTACACTTTCAGTGACTAATACATGAATTGTGACAGAAACCTTATGCCCATACGTGCCGTTAATGAATGAATTCATCTATTTAATGAACGGCAGTGTTCCCGGAATTATGCTTAACGCGGTCCCGCTCTGCTTATGTCGAATTATCTCTCGTAGACTTCCTGGATTTAATTGTAATAATACGTGTAATACGAGTCATGTTTCGTTTTACGGTAGATTTGATATTTGTGTTTACGAATTCTATCGAATGATTTTTATACTTCTTTGTAATAGTATTTAATTACTGGTACGGTTTTTTTTATATTTTGAGTTACGACGTGGTGTAAGAATGTGACACTCTGAACCTAGAAAAGGGCTATTTCTAAAGTGCGCGAGGAAGACACCTATAGGTGCTTGGCGGTTGTTTTGCAACTTGAGAATATTGGCTAGCCGTGTGACATTAGAAATTGTGTTTTCATGATGGATATAAAAAAATTCTGTAATATCAAATAAGAACATAAAATAATTGACTTCTTTCAATACAGAGATTTTATTTTAAACTAGCTGACCGAGCGAACTTCGTACCGTCGATTCTTTAATTTTTTTTTAATACTTATTCTGCTATTCGGGACGCTATATAATGTTAAATGTTACCATCGTATAAATATTGACAAATATTGACATTAATATTTGTACGATACTAACGTCACTCAATTGTTTTGCCTTCCCGGAACCTCTCCACTAATACTTAAACTTTATGGAATGGTATTAAAGTTCAAATTGACTTTTAAGTATTGTTACGAATCGTTCGTATGGGAGTATAGAATAGTGTTGCTTTTAGACTTTTTCAGGCAATTTTTACAATTTTTCTCTCCGTAAGAACCATCCTCGTACTTCAAAGAATATTCTAAAAAAAAGAATTAGCGAAATCGGTTCAGCTGCTCTCGAGATTTGCGCTTAGCAACGCATTCAGCGATTCTTTTTTATATTATAGATTGGTCGTTATTATTAGAAAATGATTATCTCTGTATATTAATAATTGACGTTTGGAGGTTGATTTGTTTTATATTAGTTTTTAACATGTGTTGTGGATATGAATTTTATAACAATAATTTTAATGAATAATTTGTATTTCCATTGAATATTCTTAAAGTGGCTTGTTACTTATATCATTAATATAGATATATCAGGATCCTAATGCTACCATTGTATAATAATGCGATAAAAATGATTATTGACCTGACGAGAAAGGAGTTTCATTCATAAATTAATTCTAATCATCTCACGACCGCTAATATAATATACGCGTCGCGTTTTCCCGACCATTGTCGCGTGAATAGACGAAACGACAATAAAACCGTGTTAGAGTATAAAAGCTGAAAACCCGACAATAAGTCGTACATTTCGCGTTAAAGAGGCGAGCTTAACCAGCGGGACGTGTCGGAGACAAACGGACCACTCCGGAATCGTATGTGTTCACATTCGTCTCACATGGACAAATAATGTGTTTTTAACATTTCGTATTGTTTTGTTAAATCGTAAATACTGTACAAACAGTAAAGCGCTCGCTCGGTGCGCGGGCGGCGCGCGACCGCAGCCGCTCTTGTCACCGTGAAAGCGCGCCGACGATGTTACGACTTGTGGAATTTGTGCCCTTTATTCAAATACTGAAAATCAATACTGCCAGTTGAATATAATGACTTGCATACAGACCTACTTATTAATTTTACGTCTATTTAGATAACATTTGTTTTACTTGATGATTTGAACTACAAAAATGTATTATTTTTATCATATAGCAATTGCTGGGCGGCACAAGGATTGTTTATTCTTGAAATATATGAGATTTATCATATTAATTTTATCGATGGGTATAATGTTTATTACCTTAAAATATATTCAAATATATATATAACTTCATGTTGTAAGCCCTTTGTTTTAACGATTCATTTCAAGCGGTATTGAAAGTTTAAATTGTTCGTATGTCAACTAAAGCCGGAGCGAAGAAGAGATCACTTGAATTCTAACGCTTTCTTTGCCCAATGTTTAAATATTTGAATTCGTTAAGTGGCCGTACATTGACGAACTGACAGCGCATGTGCCAGAAATATTCAATATTCATCGCCTCAGATACTGGATCACACAACACTAGCGTGTTAGAAAATTATTTTACCTGTGGTCAGCCGGACAGAAAGCTCTCTATATTTAGTATGAAGATATTGACGTTTCGAATGCTCTCACATACTTATTGTCTCGTGTCGCATTAACTTTTGTGTACTAATTAGTGGGCGGCTAGTATGAATACATTATAGAAAGTCATCATTACCAGATGTTTATTATGCATATATAAATTATAAACTGATATTGTACGTTGAATATAAAAAAATGAAACAATTACGTCCTGCGAGTAAAAAAATTGCACTACAATATTATTAAAATAATTATAACGTTAGATAACATATTTATATTATTCAAAGGTCCGTTTAGGATCGCGTGTACGCGGCAGAATCATGCGGTGTCAATCTATGCAAATTTCTTCGAAACGTTTAACTGGCTGCTTGGTCTGCTCCCACAAAGGCTAACCATAATACAGATTTATATAACGCCAGTGTAAAATGACCTCCGTTCGTTAAAACACTCCGTTATCAACAACGTTCGCGTTTTGTTAATAGCAGTTCTACTTATTTCGGTTGTTTATATCCTCAAACAAACACCTTGATTACAAAGATAATAATTTTATTTCATCTCAGCTTTTTGATGATTTTATACCAATAATCAGACTGGGAACGTGGTAAACTATTCGATTTGTTTTCATAGTTGTATCTATGGGATTTTTTTTATCGTTTTAAGCAAGTTCATTTAAGCTTTTTAAAACGGCAATTGCGTAATGAATGGAACAATACATATTAAATTGAGGTTATAATGCGCATAATATATGTAAAACTGCATCAATTTCGAAATGTAAGCGGCGACGAAAATTAGTGCCTGCTCGCCTACTTATAGCCCTTAAGTACAATGTGAAGTAAATAAATACAGTACAAAACCTGAGCGAGTGTAATTTGGCTCGAGGAACCTCATTTAACTTGCAATAGTGGGGTCCCGAGAACAGATAATATAAGCACTGATTCTTTGTCTTAAAATGAGGCAAAAATAAATTTAAAATGATGTAAAAACATTGAACGGGTGGAAAGAATGATGGGTTGGACCAGACACACCCAGAGACGTGGAGTAATCGACCGAAATAATTACACTGTCAGTTACTTTAAAATCCACTACAAATATTATATATGAGATTTTATAAGAAGTACTGAAGTACTGCTCTTATAACTGAATATTAGATCAGAGCAATTAAAAACACCAAATTATTTTTTGTACATGCACCTTTACTGTCTAATACTTTGTTTTCCATTTGTGAAGATTTATTTCGACGGTGGAGAAGCTAATTGATAAACGAGCCATAAAAATTATTGAATTTCAATTATGAGAAAAGAAATAAAAAATACTCACTTTTCTTTCTGTAACTGTCGCACCAACCCGACGCGAAGTCTTATAGTTATGGAAATGAATATCTACAAAGCTGATTGTCGGCAACCAAGACGGCATCCCGTCTCTATATTCCCTGGTCTCGGTCAACACTCTCTTTTCTTCATTGAAATATGTCCTGGTGTTTTTCAGTTTCTTCTTTATTTTTGTCATCGCGTTCTTGAAGAGGTCGGCGAGCTCGTTTCTTTGCTTGATTAACGCTGCCGTGTCTTTGGTCTGTGTCAAAAGCTGCTTTCTTATAGGTCTCCCTTTGTGATCTAGCCGAGGGTCTTTGGTTGGTTGTGTTAGACTGTCGTGTTTTCTTTCATGTCTGATCTTGTGCTCCAACGTTCGTGCCTCGGACGGCGTTAGACACATCATTACGATGATTACCACTGATGTAGCTACCAGAAGCTTTTTAGGAAAATCTGTAACAAACAGTACAAAATTATAAATCAACCGTTCTTGACTAGGAAGTATTTTTTTATACGTGTTATTATGAAGGCAATCAAAGCCGCTGTGATTATTACATGTTACTTATCTTTGTAAAAGGAGTCATTGAATGGACTGACTAATAAGGAGATAACAGGTAAAGTACAAAATTTTTACGTTATCTCGACGTATGCAATAGTACAAATATTGCAAAATATTATTTCTTTTATACATTCGTAGTTGTGAAATAGCTGAGACAGTTGTAATTAGGGAATTGATATCCGGCCTTCGCTAAGTAGAAGCGAATACAAGTTGTTGTTGTATCTTTGAAGTAACATATAAAAAATAATAAGGCCTGTGATTATAGTAGACGCTTCGGTACAGCGTCCCCGTGCCTAAGTATGCGTTCCACGATCTCATCTCGGACTGCTTTCTCAACCATTAGCCCACGTTGATGTGCGTGTGCGGCGCACGTGATTTTTTTTAAATCGACTTCATTCTATATAAACATTTGACAATGGTTTCATGTATCGTACGCATAATTATACATATATGCATGTTTTGAATTATTCATAATAATAAGTTATCATAGTAATAAAGTACATGTATTATAAAAAAAATTACAGTGTCTGTTGTTTGCCTGTGCTAATCTCCGAAACGGTTTAACCGATTGTTGTGAGTTTTTGATATCCTGATAGAGAACTTTTATAGTAAGTATAACCAACGCTAAATATAATGGCGTTCTCCAAGTGATAATGAATTTTTATAAAGGAAAGTTTTAAAAATGGTAAATATTTAAAATCTGGATAAAACAATAAAACCATTTTCACGAGAACAAATTCGGCGGAACGAACTAGTTTAGCAATAAAATAGTTTATAACCTTCATTATTTTAATTTAATTTACAACAGAGATGTTACACAATAATGTTATAAAAACGCGTAAGTCTATGTTGAGAGTTTTTGTATATTTTGTACAATTTATAAAGGCTTTCCCGTAATGTGCATATCGAGGAGAGTGTCACGGCTGTCGCAATAGGCATTGTGCAAAAAATTTCATATTATGTCCACTCTTACGATTTAACCTTTGACAGTTATTGAAGGTTTTGACGTGTAGCGTCGGAGCAGTAAAACATATTTTATGTCCATACGCAGCTTTACAATTCTGTTCAGAGATGTTTTAATACTTTTAAACGATACGCGTAGAGTTGTCAACCATACTTTATAATAAAATATCCTAATTTATTTAATATAAATATACTTTATACTTTCGCATAAAGATGAAGTTTACCAAAATACTTTAGGATCTTTAGAAAATATTTCTTATTTACTCTTCATGTCTGTGGACTCCGTTGTCATTGTTTAATTTTATACATATTTAATAAAAAATGAATTATTTATTTAAAATTATAAAAGTAATAATGAATTATCAAGATAATCAAATTGTTAAAAGCACAAAACATATTAATGGAAATCAATAATTCGATTGAAAAATACTTTATATTATTTCTAGTTCAAAATGATTAGATACGATTGTTTGGCACAAAATGTTGACAACCCTAGCTGACACCTCAAATTGAGAAGAAGCTAGTCTTTATTCGATTCATATGTTAATATTACAATACAACTATTAATATTTTTTTAGTCACAAATGAAAATGTCAGTAAAAACTGTATTTTTTTATGGCATTTAATTTACTATAATTATTATTTACATACTAAAGTTAAATACATGTAATCGAATATGTAATACGCTAGTTGAATAAATGAATTTACATTTCTGTATTACGTCAGACAAGGATAAGCCGAGGTTTATGGTCAGTGATTCATTAGGTCAATTCGTGTCGTTGACAATTTAATGTGTGTTAAGTAAATACGGACGATAGATAATAGTAATTCGTGAGAATTATTTATAGTCTGTGTTGTCAATTATATGAATTCGGTATCTGTTACGATCAGAGGCTTTATAATGCCATTCGTGAGGTAGATAATGCTCGCGAAAAACATACGGCATTCACATACGCTGTTCCATCATGGGGTTTTCCCAATAATTTACGGTTTTAGTAATTGTACGTTTCCAGTATTTTTTTTTGTTTTATATAAGTACTCTAAATGTAATGTATTTGCATTTCAGAAACTACAAATATAATATTTAGTTTGATGAAGTATAGACAAAAGCGGTACCAAATAACTGATTTAATTAATCGGTAAAGGTTACATTGACGGCGCTCGTGGCGTATTAGTAAGCCGTTCTACTGAGCTGAGAGGTCGCGAGTTTGATTCCCGCATATGATTGATTTGGAATTAAATGAACGTGTGTAAAATTGCGACCTAATATTCATTTATATATGGGGGGATATAATACAATTTATTGATGTCACACGTGGTAAGTTTTGTGTTGAATCAAATTCGGGCAAGCCGAAACTATATCGTATGACAGAACATCGACATGTTTCACAGAAAAACTCTTTGTACAAATGCCGGCGAACAAAATGTTTTTCATATTCACACGTATCACTCTGACTATATCATATACTCGCTTATGCTCGCGGCTTGGCTCTCTTAATGGACTTTTGACTGATACCTCGGGAACAGTACTTTTTTCTTCTGAATTGTGCCCTGCTTTAAAAAGTTCATGAACTATTATATTCTTTAGTTAAAAGTTATTATGATGGTCATTGTAAAGAATTAGTTTTTGTTGTGACAATTATAGTGATTTCTATTTCATTTTCTGTTTTACAAGGTCTCAGTTGAAACGTTTTTGAAATAAAATTGTCTGTAAATTTTATATTAAACTAAACGGTGTTCAGCAACTTTCATTCTCGTGTAGATGATGTAGTTCTTTGAACGATTTAATTGTAAATTTATCATTACTACTTACCCCGACCAACACTATTACCGATTTTAAATTGGCATTTGTTAAATTTTGTCATTGCTGCTTAGCCCCTGTAGCTTAGATTATACTACACTATTATATAAAATTCCTCTATCGGCCGGTAAATGTCTCGTAAAATTTGGTCGAACAGACATTTCTGTTTTAATTATATGTATAGATTATTTAGAGGCTTTATTACATAAGAGTGTAGTTTTATTAAAATTACATTATAATAATCAAATTACATTTAAGGTATCGTAAAAAAATGTTGAATATTTTTTATATCTACCCACTTCGAATTATCACTTGTTTACGTTACTGTTACGCTAGAAATTTATATAGAACTGTTACCTGATATATTTAATAAATTAAAACTTAGGCACACACCAGTTAAAAAGACATCCATGAACAATGCATTGATGTAGCTCCTTTGGGCAAGTCCATATTCATCCGAACAACAGAGTCCCGATTTTCTTATTGTTGGGATTTTTAATTTTTAATTGACGAACTATATTTAAAAACACTGGCCGTAAACACTCACGATAATTCGCACCGCAAATACCGAAAATTACTCGTTTTTTTTTCTCTCTTAGTTATAATATTAAAACCACGACTGTAGTCGATAATTCGCACTCGAATTATAATGCGGCGATTGGAGCGTGTGTCACCGGTGTGGTTTGAGAAGTGAGTGTGCGAGACGGGCGCGCGACCAGCCTGCGCCCGATGAATGGGTACCGAATTGCGGCACCGTACATGAAATAGCCGGTCAAACGCTATGCGAAAACCCTTACCCGTGCCTGACGGAAAACAAGCTTTTTACCCTTCCGGAGACTTCCTATTTTATTTTTTTATTTATTAATGAATTATATTGAATTTGTAAATGAAAACTTTTACTTTCGTTACAATTTTGTTCATTATGACTTATTACATCATTGTATATTTACTTGTGAAATTCATATATCTTATGTGAAATATTCTTATAAAATACTATTCGGTGTATACTATTAATGTTATGGGAAAATGTATTTTTTTTGTTACTTAATTTTGTCTCGTGTGAAGGACGTCTCCGCGGACGGCGTTTTTCATAATCTCGTGCAAGTGATTCGCTTAGACTTCGTATGGTGATTCATCGGTGAGTGTATCCTAAAATGTGTTTTATCGTACGTTACTCGTCGCGTCGATTTGTTACACAGACCACGTGTCTTCTTCGCATTTCTATATAGATTAATGATAATTAATTTGAATAATTACTGTTTGAAACGTTATCATATCGTCGCAGCGAACTATACCTATATAAATGATTGATTATTCGTCTGTCGTATTGTGTTTGGTTGTGGGAGGTATGTGTGATTGTAAGTTAAGATGGAGGCAGTTTAATGTGTACCATTTTTCTTTATCGCAAACGACATAGAAGTAATATAATACGTTCAAGAATTTATCAATTTCGAAGGTCGCGGGTTTGATCTTTTATCGTATGGTTAGCCGTGGACAACTTTAATTCTCGATGTGGTAATAGACGGTAACATGTAAAGCATGGAAAGAGACGTAACCTTGGAACTAACTCCTGGAAAAGGCAAAGGTGGTCGACAATATATATTTATATAACTTTAGGGAGGCAACTAACTGTGTCATCTATAAAAATGGTCTATCGAATTGTTTCACTCAAAGCGTTATTGTATGTTTGGAAACTGACCCACGATTACTCTGATAAGAATTATAAGTATATTCTAGTGGTAATCGAACTTATAACCTCAAAGACTTATGCAGAAACGCTGACTACTATACAACGTAGATAAGTTCAAATTATTTTTTATTCTGATTGTAAAGAGAAATAAGAACAGATTTATTGATCTATGTAAATGACGTCTAGATTCAAAGTTTGTACAATTTATAGGCAACTTTCATTTTCTTTTTTTACACTGTGATATGACATGGAATAGTGACGTCCGCGAACGACAAATAAAACGAACGATCAAGGACATTTATATACGCAAGTAAAGTAACGTGTATAATGATCGTAATTTGACCTTTTTTCAATAACTATTAAGTGTAATACTCAAGTAGAAGCCAGTTAATTAGCTGTTGAAGAATATAGAACGACTCTTATATGACTTTTACAGATCTTTAATACAATTGTTTTTTAATTATTGATGAGATAATAACTAATTTAGTCGATGATTTTAATTTAAATGAATTGAGATAATTCTTCCGAATAGCTTAAAGAGTACACTTGTCTGAGAAAGAAAACCTACAAAATCATCAATGTATTAAAAATGCAAAGTACCTTTTTTAATAATCTCAAGGATGTTAATGGAATACTGAATACAGTAAAAACTATATTAACGGCCTTCTATTGTTTCACCAGATTATGCCAGTTTGAAGTCTGATACTAATTAAGACATTATGAAGAACATTTTTTCATACACTGTAAACGTCGAAATGTTTTATATATGGGTTTCGTTTGGAGTGTGGTTTGTGGTCTGGCCATTCGAGCTAGGGTTACCCATTTTAGTTTATGATTTCGGATTTTTTAAATTATGGCACGTTCTTTTAATTGATATTACAGGTACGGCTAGAGAATAGGATAGTTTAAGAGGAGAGAAGATGGTTTTCCAGTCAATTTATGTGTGAATTTAGCTACTTAACAAGAGCATTGTCTTTTGACAAACAAATTGATAAAATTTTGATACATCTTTAGACAGACGAAATGTTAATTTCAATTTTGAAATTGTATTAAATAAATAGTACATCCTTGAATATTTAATGGGTTTTACATTTGCACAGATTATCGCGAACGACAATAGGTGTTCATTTCTACTTCGTTTGGTGTTCCGTAGATGTGTAGCGCGGGAAGAGTTTACAACGACGCGGTGCGTCACGATTCTCGTACGACGACGGCTGGCAACCCTAACTCAAACGGACAATTCGTGTTTACTTTGACACGTTTTTTGTCTTGCGGCTAACAAGGCGATGCCATTGTACGTGTTGTGTTTAGTGATAGTGTCAATATAGTATTATTATGTTATGATTAATAGGTACTAACATCCCGTGTGTTTCTTTATATGTTCCTTTTTTCCGCTGTAGATATACGTCACAGGTTATACAGTTTTGTTTATGAATGAATGTAACTATGTACATTTATAAAAATGTATATGATGAAAAGGTAAACCAGACCGAGTTTCTTGCCGGTTCTTCTCGATGACTCGGTTGTTTACTAAACGGGTAGTAACTTTGACGTTCTTAGGGCCTAAATTGAATAAAGTATATTTAATGTTGATTTTGAATAAGGTTCCAAACGTATTTTATAAAACTAGGAAGATATCATAATTGTCAATATTTTAATAGGTAAAATTGTAAATTAATAGTCCGTGACAGAATATACCATAAGGATAAGTTTTATTCAATTAATTGTGCTAACATCACAAGAATGTCAACGGACGTCATTGGGAATGAATCACAAGTTTCGAAACTTGCATAAATCGTGACGCGACTCTGCCCACTCTCTTTTTGAGTTAATAAGCGTGAACATAGAATGAAGTGTTTTACAATCTATAGTATTTTATTACAATGGAGATTCCTAACGATGTAACGACCCTAATGACTTGGTTTTCATTGATTAACATTTCCATTATAGTTTTTTTTTTAT
The DNA here is from genome assembly GCA_035772565.1 of Antheraea assamensis. Classification (NCBI taxonomy): domain Eukaryota; kingdom Metazoa; phylum Arthropoda; class Insecta; order Lepidoptera; family Saturniidae; genus Antheraea; species Antheraea assamensis. Next base: position 518,896 of record JAQQSE010000112.1, on the reverse strand, counting down.
AAAAAATAGTCTTTTAGCGTATATCAGCGGCCTTTCCGCGGCTGTCTCATTGTGTGAGTCACGGATTTTCCGAATTTTCGCGATGGGAAAATTATAGCAATGGAATCCTACATTGCTGGACAAAAATATTAGAACGGTTTCTTTGAAAATGATTGTGCAATTATTATTGCTAATATAAATTAATATTAATGTTACAAATTTATAATAGTAACATTTATGTGGGTTTGTTTGTGACGCTTTCATGCCTTGACTATTGAATTTATGTTCATTTAGCATACGAGTTATACTTGAGGGCACAGAAAAGACGTTGGGTACATTTTATCTAAAATAAAAGCACTATTCCTGAGAGATAGATAGGGATGGATAGTAGGGAAACAAATAAACCTACTTTCGCGTTTACGGGATTAGTAAGGATTTTACGCTGAACGAAGTCACAGGCGGTCGCTACCTTGCCATAAAATGCCGATTAAAATTACCATTGTGTTATGATAAAATTCGTTTTTGATATTCCAAAATAAATTTTATCCCTATTTATTTTTAATAGATCAATATTTTGGCCACAATTACACAACTGAAAACATATAAAAGTCGGTGTCAAATCACGGAATGAGTCCATTTCGTTATTACTCATACACCGCCGCCGTCTGTAGAAAGTATGCTCGTTAGATCCGCGTAGCTTTGCCCGATTCGTCATCCTTTAAATATTAAATAACATCGCGCTACGAAATTATTCCGAATATTAATTGTTGACACATCCGTTGGTAAAAATTAATAAATAAACTTAGAAAGCGTTATCATCTCAACATTCTTAAAAATCATTCTGATTTGAAATTCGATGTATAATAACAATATTCATAAGTTTGGCGACAAATACTAATTGGTGTGAACCGTAACAAAAAAAAAAAAAAAACTTTGTTATCTAAAATGTTTCTTTTATTATGTAATTTACTATGAATAAAATTTCTCTCGTTATTGTTTTTATGTAAAAGTCTGGTAAAAGTTTTACGAAGGTTTTTGTACCTAATCAATAATCATGACATTGTCAGAAGTACATAAAAAAGGACAAAAGGACTATTCCCGAGGGACAGGCTCAAATTTCAATTAGCACGAGAGAAGTCCGCGAGCAAAGGCTAGTTTCTCAATAAGTTTAAATGAATTAATAAGTGCTATGCAGTTCTTTAAAGTTGTTGTTTTAAATTATTTTCTTTTAAGTTTATATGTTATATGTTTCGTGGACGCAAGGAAAAGGTACGGAGGCGGGTAATATTGTAAATTCTTCCGTAAACACGGTTTCGTCAGCTAATTTAAGTTTACCGTAAACTCAAATAGCGCAGCTTCCTCGACTGTCTGACTGCGGCCGGCTTTACATTGGGCAATACGCGAAATGTCATTGTTCGCGAGCCACAATATAAATCATGCTTTACGTATAATACGAGAAAGCATTACTGTGTTAATGCCTTCCACCCTACTTACGCCACAGATTAAAATTAACTTCCCATGAAGATAGAAATGATTTTCAATGTCCAACGTTTTCTATTGTTCATTTTTAAGCTGTGGTTACAGGAGTGAGGTATTTTTCCTTTTCTACGCACATATAAGCTATTGCTTTATTTATGCTTATGCTTATGCTGGTTTGCTGTAATCTATGCGGTATGTGCAACGGAGAAAAACTTTAATATATGCGGTGAAAAGGTGATTTTGTTTATTCATAAAGGTGACGAGATTTATTGAATACTTCCCGTTTGTTACCTTATTCTTGGTACTTTTCTTTATCACTGCTTAGGTTAGGGGCCAACGTTTCAATATGTGACAAAAATATTGACTCTTTACAAGTTAAATTATTTTGTATAGTAACATGACTTACATAAAATCTTAGACTCACCTACTTCATACTAATATTGGGGCTTAGATCATTTCTATTAGCATTAAATTAAGTCATTGGTATAACGCATTCCTTGTGACTTGTAAGAGCTATCATATATATATTTTTTTATTTAAAACACTCTATTATTCAATTTCGATTATTACATCTTCATTTTACTTGACATTTTGTCGATCATCTTTACATTTATCACTAGCTTGTGTTCGCGACTTCGCTCTCATAGAAATGGTTTTGTCGTTTCACGGAAACTACATGTATTATTTGAATTAATTATTGTGGGCTGATTATTTCTTTATTGTCATTTTTCAAATTTTAATCTTGTTTAATGGCTATAGTTGCCTGTATTGATTTTATCATTACCGCTTAGCCTTTATCCCAAAATCGCAAAAAAAATATGTTTCTTAAGCTAATCATGTCAAAATCGATTCGGGCGTTTCGGAGTCTTGTCTGAACAAGCAAGAGACAATCCAATTCCATTTACATGTACAGCGATTGAGTACGTTTTCTACTAAAATATTGTAATCAGTCCGATGCTATTAATTTGTCAGGTGTCGCTGAATCGATTATCTCCAACTATTAAGTTACATTTTATATGCATAAATTAAAGTTAGGAATTGTAAAATATATTAATTGTATATTATCCTTAATATTATATATTGATATAAGCTTTCAAATGTGTTTTAAAGTGTTGTCATATTACCAATGAATAGTTATATATGCATAAATGTAAATTATATATATAAATACTCATTATATAAAAATAAGATTGTCCTTTTATATATACGAGTATAGTTACAGAAATTTGTTCTATGATTGTTTAAAAATAAATATTTTATTCGTAGTATATAAAAAAAAAATTAATAGGTATTGTTTTTTTTAATAATAATATTATAGAGTTTTTTAAATATTACATCAGCATTTATGTAACATTATATTGAACTATGAAAAAAAAAGTATTATTCACTTACTTAATCTGAGTGGTTCCGTTTTCTGTTTCATCGAGGAACATCCGTTACAGCAGCAGGAACAATTATCAATCATTTTTATCTCGTTTCTAACTATCACAGTTTAATAAAAAAAAAAAAAAATCTTTGGTCAAAAAATGTCACAGGTACTTTTTACTATTCACTCGCACGTCGCGTAATGAAAAATCCGTATAACCCGGAGGCACGTGCTTCGTTACAGTGCACGCAAATATTTGCGGTTACGTTTGACTCGACTTTAAGATGCAAGCGGACGGACGGTTACGTTCGGTTCGCCGCGTTACGTACAGTGTGTATCCTGAACGGATTTCCACGGCTTTTATGTGGCCGGCCGGCGCTCCTGTGATAAAGGGTGCAAAAAACCGATTGTTTGATTTAGAGGGCCCGGCGCGCCGTGCGGTATTACGTCACGGATGCGACGTCGCGCGCGATTAGGACGTAAACGGGCACATGCTCTTACGCAATCGGTTGTTAAAATAAATACATGTGTTTCAGAACCGGATCCTGGCCTATGTGAAAATACGTTCCCCGGGAGTCGTCAATCGTTTTTGTGTGTTTGCAATATATATATATATATGTTTTTTTTTTCCATTTTATTATTGTTAATTTCATCTTGAATGATATGGTGTTTAGTTAAATAATTAATGTTAACTATATTAAACTTTATAAAGATTAATTTAAAAAGTTATTAATATCATATTACTACTTGACATCCTCCCGCTTCTCTGTGTATATATATTTTTTTATTAACAAAAAATGAGAGTGTCTATGGAATACATAAAATAAGTAGCTTGGAACCATTTTGTAGGTGGTAGAGCTATGTTGAAACTATTACTGGTTTCAGAATGAATGGGTCGGCTCGCCCGGGGTAATACCACCCTCTCACAGAAAGCCGACGTGAAGTGACAGTGCTTGCACTGTTGCGTTTCGTTCGGCCAGTGAGAGCGCCGGAGGCCCACATACGAGTATATTAAAAGGCCGACAACGCACTTGCGACTCCCCTGGTGTTGCTAGTGTCTATGGACGGCAGTGATCACTTATCATCAGGTGACCCACCTGTTCGTTTGCCCCCTATAATATAAAAAAAAAAAAAATTAAAATGATCTATGTTACTATATTCAATAATTTTGAAGTAATTGACCCTATGAGGAACTGTATTTTCATTATTATTATATATACACATAGACATATATATATAAATTAATACAAAGATATTAACGCAAAACAATAAATATTTTATTGGAAATTAATTGCCCCCCGAGAATATAAAAGGGTGTTTAACGATAGTCGATTATACTTGTTTCGATTGAAATTGTGTTACTAATAAGCGGAGGTGATCAATTCATAAATATTCATCTTGATGATGTATCGAGATAAAATAGGAATTGATAAGTTGTTAGTGGGTGCTGTACGAACGATTAAATAACAATTATTTTGAAGGAAAACGAACGAGGCGCTTAGATTTATCAACATATAATAAAGTTATATTGGCAAGTCTGAAATCGATAAACCCCCACACCGTTTCTATTTCTTCAAGGAGAAGGTTTTTATAAAATTTATTTAAGTATAACTCATCACTAGGTGGCGCTACGACGTATCAAATACTGTATACCATCTACCTTCAAGTAGAGATCATAAAAAAAAATACGTTAACATATTAACAATGGAATACAAAATATAAGACACGCACGTAAAAATAAAAGAGAAATGTGTGCATAAATGGGTGAAGACAAATCAATTTGGTTCCTTTTTCTGGACAATTTCTTGACCGATTTTCTGTATTTTTTTCTTATCAATAGCCATAAACCAGTTATCGTGTTATTAATAAAAAAAATTGGTAATTATTTGCCTTTATTTGTCTATTTGTCATATTTAACATCCTTGCGTTTACGACCTATTATAATATTCGTACAATACCGATAGTATTTATGTATATTATAAAAAGAAGAAAAAAGTTTTGACCCTATTTTATGGGTGAATTTCTACTACTAGTTTATTGTAAACGGCTTTTTTTTTCGAACTGACTACACTGTTGCCCTGGCAAGGCCTTTCTCTGGCCTCTACAGTTTCAACGGACTACTAAGGGAAGCGCTTAAGGCACTCACCCGATTTTATATAGGGTTATAAACGGCTTTCGAAACGAATACATATATAACCATTTATAGACACAGCTACATTTTTCGCTATACAAATATAAAACCGAGGTTGGCCGAGGAATTATCTTATATATAGATAAAAGTCTGTCGTTATGCGCGCATTACGCAAAAACTACTTCGATCATTTTTTTTTAGTTTTACTCCTTAGACACTAGAACCTTATATTAAAAAATATTATGATATCTGTATTTAAAGTAATTAAAGTTCTAAGAAACTACGATTTTTTTAAGCACTGTAAAGATTAGTTTTTTTTTGTAAACAACGTATATTATTTGCTTTCAATTTTTGTACTTTTTTTTTCGATATACAATATATTATTAGGATAAAAACGACGCAGACGAAGTCACGGGTGTCAGCTAGTTTTGATATATATGTGTAAAAGTATATTCAAATAATAAACACGTTTGCTTATGTAACCTAATTCGAAATTACCTTAGAGATCGTTAATTTTAAATTTTACGTCCGCCATGTTTGTTCTCCGTTTAAATTTCAGAGACGGCATCCCCATCCCGCCTATTCGGAGTCCGCCCCTCGACCTCAATTCTCGAATAATCCTATACCATTGGTTGTTAAATTAATAACATGACCTTTTACATGCTCGGTACGTCCTAACTTTATTACACATGTGCCTACATTACGGTGGGAGTTATTTAATTTTAATAATGAAGCCATTAATATTACGATATACTGTGACGTACATTAAATATGATATAATTATTTATTTATAACAGTCGATCTGGCTAAATTTTTCCCGCAGTCATATTAATAATTAGGGAAAGTGGTTTTACGTAATTTGTACGTAATTTAAGGTAAAAATATGGAGCTTGTAGTTTTTCGATGTAGGGAATTATGAATAATACAAATATCTTTACGGATACGTAATATAAATATAATTTATGGAAAACCAAAATTAAGTGATTTTATTAATCACAACTAAACTATTGAACAACACTATTAATCATTCAAATAATACAATTTATTTTAAATTTTTCGTCGATGAATAAATAGACTTAATATTTACTACGTAAAAAAGTTATTTAAAAAAAAATCGAATTAATATACAATTAATATATAAAATTTGATTTCCTATTTAATTACATTAATTTAACATTCAAACTGACATACTTTAATTTATTCAATAATAATGATTAAATTCCTAAAGTACTTTATAATCCACTAATCACATCAGCCTCTAAGAGACCCGTTACAGGTGTATAGACCTCTTCCATAAAGAAGGTATGGGTATAATCACCTCGCCAGCCCACAATATGTATTTATTCAATAATAATGATTAAATTCCTAAAGTACTTTATAATCCACTAATCACATCAGCCTCTAAGAGACCCGTTACAGGTGTATAGACCTCTTCCATAAAGAAGGTATGGGTATAATCACCTCGCCAGCCCACAATATGTATTTATTCAATAATAATGATTAAATTCCTAAAGTACTTTATAATCCACTAATCACATCAGCCTCTAAGAGACCCGTTACAGGTGTATAGACCTCTTCCATAAAGAAGGTATGGGTATAATCACCTCGCCAGCCCACAATATGTATTTATTCAATAATAATGATTAAATTCCTAAAGTACTTTATAATCCACTAATCACATCAGCCTCTAAGAGACCCGTTACAGGTGTATAGACCTCTTCCATAAAGAGGGTATGGGTATAATCACCTCGCCAGCCTACAATATTGCCGATTTCAAACTGGGAGAAATTCACAGTTATATGTATTCCCAAACACGGTGTTACTACAAGAACATTTCTCGGATTCACGTTTCATTACAATGTTTTCCTTCACCGTCCGCCTATAATAACGTTACCAAATTAAATGAGTAAAAATGTACACGAACTCTGCAAAATTCGTTGGTACATGTTAGGGTTCGAACCTGCGGACATCGATTATTGGTATTCTAGTTTGGTTTGGTTTGGTTTGGTTTGGTATTGTGACGTAGGCATAGGGTATCTATGGTGAAATAAATTAAAGCAAAAGAAACGAAATCGAATTCATTATAATTTATTGTCCCTATTGCACCGTCCCGTGTCTGTTCTATGTAAGACCTCTTCGGTGACAGAAAAAATCGTGTTCTGATTCTACATTTTAATACTAATAGTTCAGAGTAAAAGTTTCCATTCCGTCCCCATCCCGTCAAAGAACGACTAGACGCGGTGAGGGTCTCCACCCTTATGCGGTTGATATTCCCGTGATTCGTACGATGTGATTTGCTTCCGCTATGGAGTGGAATTCACTCCCGGCCTTTTCTTCCCGTCATCCTATAACTTGGGAGTATTCAAGAGGAGAGTGAATAGGCATCTAGCAGGTAAGTGCGATCCATCATCGGCCTCATCTTCACTTACCATCAAGTGTGATCTAGGTCAAGCGCAGGCCTGTAAAAGTAAAAAAAAACAGTTCAAAACATGTCGCTGGCATACCAGTATAATATAGAGACGGCAAAATTTTCCTCTCTATTGAGAAGTACAATAAATTCTCATAATTCAGTTTTCTGTGTTTCCATTCCTTATTCATTCATAAAGGCACACCACGTAAGGTACAATTGATTTGTACACGCAAATAATTAAGGAAACAACAGTCGCTGACATTATGTAATAGTTATTTATATAGATTTGTTAAAGTTCTGTTATGTTAGTACGTTGTGTGAATTCCCTTTAATATATTTGTACAATGTATACGTGACTGGATACACCGTGCCCTTTAATGTTAGTCGTTTTCGCTCAACGACCCGAATTATTAGACTACCTTCACCTTCTAGTGGTCAATTAAGTTTTCAACCCCGCTGTGGTCCAAGAAATTTGGTTCTTAATTAAAATTATATAAAGAATAGCTTCGGTTCCCGGCTTCGCCGGTGTCTGCTAATGATATTATGTCTCCTAAGAGGATAATCATAAATGTTAAGAGTATTAAAAATCAGATAATTATTTATCCTAAGCTTTACAAGAAGTCAAGTACCTACTTAAAATTCTCAATAAAAGTATCAATCAAAAATGTCATACCCCATTTTACACACTTGGGGGATGAAATTTGGTAAATGTTGTATAATAGGTATTCATTTATTTCTGTTAGGAAGTTACTGTGCTAAGTGTTTAAGACAATTCAATAATTTGTTTTTTCCCATACAGTCTTTGCCACCTGTGTTAATTCCTTTAGGGGGTTTATTCTAATAATATGGTTCTTAAGGAGTCTCTACGCCATAAAAATAAACTACTGCTCATTTTTCATGTTTTAGTTTCGGTAGTTTTGGCTATGCGTTGATAAATCAGTCAACTGTTTCCTACATTTATATATATATAAATGGTATAATCTGTCAATTTTGTCCGTCTGTACAACAATTGCCATATATCAGGGTAACATTCGCCATATTGGTGCGCTTAAGTGCACCGGACTTCGTAAGCAACTAGTGCAAATGTAATAATTGATTGTGGAAGTGGGGATTTGTAATTGGCTGGGTTATGGTGACTATGTTGATGACAGGCACAATGACTCTTTTATGTTTGTCAGGTTCGAAATCAAATAGTGTCTATCCAGCAGTCTGCATGTCGTTATAACATAAAAGGCAGTCAATAGTTTGGAGATCTCTCGTTTATAACTCTATCTTCGTCTACATTATTTTGCCCATGCGCACCACACCGCTTATCCCACTTTACCGTGGCAAGAACGCGTAGTGCCTACAAAAATCGTATTTTTTAACTGCTGTAACTTTATTTCAAATGAGGATATTGTGATATTTTTAGGTAAGAGCCGAATTTCTACGAAGTAAACAAAAATTGATTCAAATCTATCCAATAAGTTTAGCGTTGTACAAACACTACAACGGCAGACGGGCACACCAATAACATTATATTAAAGAAGATTTATTGGGAAGGATATTATTTTGACAACTGAATATAACATATTAGTAAGTAGCGTTAGGTTATATTTTATTCTTGTCGAGTTTTATATTGCGAACGAAATCGCAGGCGGTCGCCAGTATAAAAAGAGGTTGGTCATGCTTAATAATTATCAAAGCACATTCTTAATTTTTATTATCATACATTATTATTAAATTAAATTAGTCGAACGTGATGTTCCTATTTATTCTGGTAATTATATTCTTTTCTTTTTTAATTTAGATGGCTAAATTAAGTATTTACAGTATTCTATTAAATCAGTTAACTATATGTATACATAAAATAATTAATCCTCCATTTGTTATCAACGTAGACAATGAAAGATTATTTGTTAAGCACTATTCTGGCATCATTTTCTTATCCTTTTCTCACCTAAGTAGGGTCGGAACAAAATGTTTGTCATGTTGTGATGTATGATTTGAATACATTTTTACGATCGGCCGCCCGCGCCTGATATCAACCCCCCTTGGGATTATATTGTAGTACCACGATTTTTATTCAACGTTGGCGACTGTTATAACATGTTTCGCTTGCGCGGCTCCACGGTTTGTTATCACGGAAGTCGGTGTATATTGATTTCAATTAATAAAGTTGGTATCTTTTGGAGTATTCATTGTCGAATGAATCAATGTGAGGATGCCGTGAAATATATAGTTTTCTATTTTCCCCTTGATGGAGTTGTTACAAAGACTTCTTGTCGTGTGTACCGATTTTCACCACAGTAAGTATTTATTATTATTATAATTATAAATATGTTATAACTTGTTTTACAAAATGCGAGATGAAAACTATACGTACATAAATGTTTAGACATCGTAATTTCCTCGTCTCGTGTCCGTCGCAATAATTACCGTGAAGGTATAAATATCCTTTGATACAAATATGAATGGAAGATTTAATTACTCACGTAGGATTATTTCATATCGATGTAGAATTCTTATGAAAATTAAATTTAGTAGTATTCGACTAATGTTAAGTTATGGTATAAAAATGATTAAGTAATATATATTAAGGGATGTTATTTGTTATTTTACAAGTATTTAAAAACTAAATAGTTATTTTATATTTTATGAAATATTGAATATTTAGACAGTGATATAACTTCTAAAACAATCATGATCACCATTTAATGTAAATTATCGAAAGTCTATCTATAAGAAATATACCGCAGAATGTATAAGAATATAGAAACTGTAAGGTGCACTACAGAAGCACCGATAGAATATCTAAATCTTCCTCAAAGTTACAGTGCTCACGATGCTGTTTAAGGGAAGGGTATTGCTAACACTGGAGCATGATGTATTTCAACTGTGTCCAAGGAATAGCAATTTATTATTGAGTGACCTCAGTCAAGAAGATGTTCAACATTAGTTATAAATAGCTATAAACTCCAGGAACTTCATAATATTAGTTGAATTACAAGAATGTTGCTATTTACATACATTTAAAAAAATTAACGAAACAATGTTCGTTACGGTGTAATATACGGCAATTTTTAATTAATTGCTGCTCACGCTTTCTTAGGGAATTCTACACTCTTGATGGTATTCAAATGTGTCGGGTTTTGAACATCCTGATACACACGATTACTCGGAATGTCATTAACAAGGAAACCCCATGCAATGTTCTCGACTCATTGTCCATTGCAAATCCGCCATGTTATGGTGTGCGGTCATACCCGATTGTTGTCTACACAGTTGGATTATTTGAATGAGTTTAGTATTTTCGTCGAGTCATCATATCCGTATAGGATACGACGATGTGACTGACTCCATTATTTCAGTTACGGTAAATGAAAAGAGGAAAATGAGACGCAACATTGTAAATTGCTTTGCGTTGTTAACTATTTGTTGGGTGAACTTTCTTGCTGGTTCTATTATTTGGTATATATTATTTTTATTGTATCACACATTCCTATAACTCCTGGTTACACTTTTCATTTATAAGTGATATACTCATTCCAGGAATAGATCAGTTGCCATAAGTTGGAGTGCATATAAAAAGATGCCTTTGAAACCCTTGCATCTATATTTAAAAGAAAGAACCATTTTAATTATTTAATATGTTTTAAAATGTATAATGACGATATTTAAATGTTAAAAATAAAAATATTGAAGCAATTTTAGCTCAGTAGTGACATGTTTGGATATCGCTTCCCTCGACTTGGTTTCGAACCTTGCCATGAGCTGGAGTTTTTGGTGGAGGAAAATATTCTGGTGAAATCGCATTTCATGCTGATACGGATTGTTCTAATTCCTACGTGGATAGCTACTATAGCTATATGTGTGTTCGGGTAACTGCACTTGAGTGTCAGTCTCTTTAAGTTTGGGATGTTATCTATCTTAGACCCAGTATCATTTATTATGAGGAGCGAATGGATCAATAAAATTATATTAAATTACTTTAATTATTATTTAAATTATTTTAATAGATATTAATAATTAATTTGATATGTCTCATACGATATATTCATCTTCAACGGTCTTTAACAAATACTATATGATATAAGGCTCAATCTTTTACAGTATTATTTTTTTAAATGAAGCGGTTGCTGAAGAATCTATCGAGTTCATTGTAGATTTATGAATGACCTATTAACTTTTTTTAAATTAGTTATATTAATAATTTATTTATGCATACGAATCTAATACTAATGCCAAGAAAAATATATTCATTTTCACATTTTCAGGATACCAAACATACCTCAGAGGTATATCAATGAGTCATAGAAAAACATTTCTAAATTATTAGGCCCAGACATACCCGCATTCCGATATGACGCGATTATGATTGCCAAAAAGCCTTCGATGACTAACTGCGTCAGAAGTTAGGCTTATTCTAAGAACATCTCAAGCAGGTAACTAAATGTTAGAGGAAATGCCATTTCGACTGTAACATCGAAAATTGTAATGTACGATAAAGTTTTTCTGAGTATTCGATTGATGACGTCTGAAAATAAATTTAATCTCTATCAAATAAAATTTGACGGAAATATTAATATATGCATATAAATAATAAAGTGTCTGTTAATTGTCCGGGTAAATTGTTCGAAACTGATAGAAACATTTTCAAAGTATTATGTTGGTTACCTGTTTAATACTTTTCAAGTAAGAAGTAATGATAAAATTGAACAGAGATATCTTAAAACCGAGAAAAGGTTATAGACTTTAAGTAGTGACGACAGAAGAACAATTAAACAAAAATTAAAATCATACCAAAATCAGTTTAGATAAAATGTGTAACTTCCCTAGAACAATAAAGGGTTTTTTTTCATGAACGAAGCCGCGAGCAGGCGGTAATTGAATGGAATGATAGTATTTTATTCGAATTTTATATTGGGTGTTATATATATAAAAAAAAACGAAAGATCGGAAAATTTGAATTTAATAAATATCATTCATTATATTAGTCGATGTCGAATTATTTATATTATTTGAAATTACTCCAATAGTCCAAATTATTCGAATATTCGAACCAAGCATCGAATTAAATTTTTGCATGAATTCGTAAATTAAAACAATCACACACTTCTAATAATAATCTCAACCCAAAACTATGTTCTGATCTAGAATACTATAAATCAATAAAATGCAGCATAACTAAATCATATTGACGTTGTTCATTAAATATAATATTCCATTGAAAAAATGGTCAGCTTTTGGTTTGTCTTTATGAAGGTCTTATCTATTTATTTTTCAAGGCACCGTGGGAGCAAAATGTAGTATTCAAATCATCTAGTAAGATATTTAAAAAAAATCTTTGTACAAAAGCTTTCCCGTTTTTTCGGTAGTGTGAGAACAAATGCAACTCATTGTGTCTTCAAAGAATAATTATAACATTACCCTGGGTATAAGTACTACACTAATACTTAAGTGAACGCTACTTTGCATCTTCGTCCAGAATTAATTGACCGCTGCCACATCTTACTGCACTTAAAAAAACGTTTGACTTTATTTACACTAAGTGCTCCTGAAGTAATTAAATCTAACTAGTAATAGAAAGAACGAAATATTAGTAAATGAAACAGCAAAGTGTAATGAAATATATCGTTACTTGATGATTGAACCCAGCGTTGGGGCGGATGGTTGAACTTTTCGTTGATTGAATATGTTGGTATATAGTTGTAAAATATAAAAAATAAAATTAATTGAAAGATGTTGTAGATTAACGGGTATAATAGGTTATATGTATTTCTATCCCTCACGCAACATCATCAGGATGTATTTTGACTCTTCCCAAGTGTGAAACTAAATGAAATAATAAAACCATCATTTAAATAAAACCAGCTGAAGAAAAGTACAAAACTATTAATTTATATTTAATATATCCAATATACTTCTTAATAATGTACGTAAGCTACCAACCTTTACACATTTTGAAGTCATCAAGTAGATATTGTTAAGTGAGGTAGTTATAGTCATAGAACTTGTGCAACATTCACCTGGGGAAGCTCTAAGGCCCTACCTATTTTTACAGCAAAGCAGCAGTGTTTACGTTATATTCCGCTTCCAACGATACGATTGGTAGGGTTTTTAAACTTTTTAGTAATTACCATGACGATTGACTTTCAAATGCCTTTTAGTTTAGTATAATATGATTTTATGTCGTGCCAAAATCGTTGCCTTTCACAAAAAAAAATATCTTATATAAATTGCATATTGAATGAGAAAAAAAAAACGTCCGGTCGCCTGCTATAACAGCTAATTATTTGAAATCCGGTATTTCCTATTAAACCCAGTAAAATTATAATTGTCTGACATAAATATCTTTGCTATTATCATTTACTATTGTAAACTGTTGATTAGTTCTCAGCTTTGTATTGATTGTTTGTATTAATGTTTTGTATCAGGGTTTTTATTTATAAGTGCGTTTTGTTAACTTATTCCTTTTAGCTATGATATGACATGTCAAATTATTTGCATTTATTTTCCTGTTACAGTTTTTATATTTTATACCTTGTAATGATTTATTGTATCTAAGTTTGATTTATACAACAAGGAATGGTCCGAAACATGACAACGATATGAATTCAACTCAATATACACCGATTTACGTGATACATAATCCTGAAGCCACACAAGCGAATTATGTTATAAAAGTCTTTCACATCATTTTGGCGGCGTTATTCATTTATAATCACATGAAATATCTTCAGAACACTATATAGAAATATTATATAAAGTCAGCCTGTATGTGCATCACTGTTGGGCAAAACTTTCTGTCTGGAGGAATCGACTGACGTAAAATCTTCGGCCCACGTCATTGTAGTAAATAAAGAGAAATCAACAGTTACATATTTTTCCCATATATAGTTTGGCCTATAAAATAATCCCTTGGAGGGTCCATGTCAGGTAGGCGGCTGATCGTAAAAATTAGGTCAATTCATACATCAAAACATGAAAAACATGTTCTATCGACCCTACTTAGATGGGATAAGGGTAACAAGAAAAAGATTCCTTTTCTCTAGACGTTAGTATTATTTTGTGTTTTAATTACGAAGGGCGTTTGATATCTAATTTATTAATTGACGCACGGCAAAGTGACGTCATTGTGTCTAATGGTAAACATAGTACAATCTAATAATAGATGCGACCACCGAAAGATCAAGATAAAGATTGGGATCAAGTAATCGTCAGACGAAGTTTCCATGCCAGCCTGTATAAAGGTCTCCTCACGTGACTGTCACACGAGAACACACATGCGCAGAGAGACAGTTCCACAACTCCACAGTACGGTAAATATAAAAATATTCAACATTTTAAACCGTGGATTTGAAACCCGGTGCTGATCGTTCTATTTTCGAAAGCAGATAAAGGAATTAGACTGAACAGTTGTTTAGAACTTTCGTCGTTATATAGACGGTATAATAGCTGAAGCGGCTCGATGTATACAGCAAAGTCTAGCGTTATCTATAAAACACAATGCATTTTTATTGCTAAGTTACAGCAAGAGTCAATAAAATTCATATTACCGATTTGCCAGACTATAGGTTTAAGTGCCATGTTAAGCGGGTTTTGGTGTCAAAGGACTATTATAGAGTGGATCAATATGTGGACGATGGTGATGTCTGGAATTGACTCCTCTCTGTGCATCCACTAAAATCCATTGTAATTTATAATGAATTTTAAATATATAAGTATATGTTAAAAAGATAAACCCGATCGAGTTTCTTGCCGGTTCTTCTCGATGACTGGTATGTATTCCGAACCGGTGGTAGTTTTGACGTTCATAAGTGCCTTCTTAGGGCCTAAATAGAATAAAGTATTTTTGATTTTGATTATATTTGAAACATTAGTAAAGATTAATTTTGGTTTTTTTTAAGCAACAAAATCTGATATATGTGATGATGATAGAACCACTTTCTTTACGTTTCTTTTTTACTGTGGTTTAAAATGTACTTAATAAGAATCACCAAGCTTAAACCGCATAGCTTAGATCAGGGGTTCTGGAAGTGTCATTTTATGCACAGGATTATGTATAACTTAGGTAAGTGCTAAAAAGCATTTTTTTAATTTAACTCGTAAGAGGGTTAATTATAGTAGACGGAAAAATACGGGAAAATATTTCTGTATATCTATATACAGAATCAAGTAGGAGATACCAAAAAGACATAGGTTAAGCTATTTATCAAACAATAATGCAATAAAGATAATTTATAACGTAAACAACGAAAAATAATAATTACCTACAGTTACATTAAATCTATAAGCCCACTTTAAAAAGTTTATAATATGAAAACTACTCTTAACGCAAATGTTACCGATAAATTATCATTCACAACCATATGTAATTTGAAATAACACACAAATACACATGTATACTTATGTATGAATATATTTTTTCCATATTTGAATAACTACCTTGAATATGGTTATCAGTTCTCATGAAAATTTGACAGATAATTACAAACAAACTTCATGGTGTCGCTTTTGGGTGTCGGCGAGCGCGCACATTGTAATAATTTACTGTCATTCTTTTTCCCAAACGCGCTAAAAGAAGTTTAACTTAAATATATATACATATTTATGGTACGGGCATGGTACGTATGGTATGGTACGGGTATGGTCGTATATTCCAAGCAGAAATTTATCAAAATTTTGAATTCAAAAGGCTGCCCGTGATTGTTTTCAATGAGATGTAATAATTTGATACAATTGTTCTTTTGAACGGTAACCGTTTCGTTGTTCTGTTATAGTGCACAGTGAGTCACGACTAATTCATGCATTAACATGATACAACAATATCATTTTAAACAAATTTGTCTTTATGATCATTGTCAGTCCACGTGGGTTCATTGCTTTCAGAGAGCATTTTGCGAGGTCTCTGATTTGCATTATTAATTCTACATACGTTTAAATTAACTGCAGAAGCACAACATTTTACAACGGCTGCACTTATTTGACTAATTATATTTTTGTTGTGTTTGTAATTATCATGACAATGTTTCTATAAAAAAAAGGTTTCAGAAATAGGTGCGGAAAAGTTGAACATTTTATGGTAAAAATGTACATATAAAAATGTGTGGTTCTATGAAACCACGATGCAAGTGAATTTTTTTTCAGTTCGTAGGCATTAAACTGAAAATTTTCAGAAAATTATTCGTTTTAAGGTATTAAAGTCGCGTGTTTTTAATCCGTTTAGAACTGAGCATAATATTTATTTAAATCATTTTGAATTGAGCCATGGGCGCCGCACTATCGGCTTTGGCTGCTCTGACGCGTAGTTTCTTGAGATTAATTATATTGGTAAAGGGTAAGTATTATAAATTTATTGGCTTCTTTTCCAATTACATCCAGTGGCATCGGAATATTTTATAAATATGCTTTAGCTTTTTTTGTAATCAGTTGAAATTTGTATTGATATAAACTATGACGCGTTGATGACTCAGTAGTTACCGTATTCCAACACCGCTTCGATAGGCGTAGGTTCACATTTTTACGAATAAACCGGAGCTCTCGGCGTAGGGAAACCTCGTGATGAAACCATAGCACCATGCTATGTAGGTAGGGGTTTTACTAAGCTCGCCTAGCTAACTACCATGCTCAAGTTGAAAATCTGTCACCAAACACCTACAGTCCACAGCTGCGACTTAAGAGAGCCAGTCCCTCTAGCTTTATTATATATTTTTTGTAATCGTTTACCGTCCTTAGCCTAATAAGCCTCTTAGACCATATCGTTATTTAGTGTCAGGAGAGATTGTAATCAAACGCTAAATCTTATGAATTAATAAAATATATATTCCGCATTATGAATCAAACGTTACAATTTTAAAAGTGTAAGTGAAACTGCAGTGTGTTGTACCGTGTAATTATTATAATATATTAATGATCTTAGTGACGCTATTTAGGGTTCTGTTACTCATAATGAAAATAAGGAATCCCTAAATAATTTAGTGGGTATCAGTTTGTCTGTCTCCCTGAGTCAAGGCTCTTTTTCGTGATATTGGATTAAGGTAGATAAGTTGAAATACCAAATAATAAGAAAGAATAATAAGAAATCATACTGTAGTCAAGCTTATACGTTAACTCATTTATTGACCGATTATTAAAAGTGAAGCTCTGTGACTAGAATATCATCTTCACGCAGCCTATAATATGATAATGCCAATCGAAGAAATGAGAAATCTTTTGTGCCCTATATAAAATCGGGTTAGTGCGTTAAGCGCTCCCTTTAGTGGTCCGGTGAGACTATGGGGGCCTTGCCGCATCGACAATGTGGAAAGTACGAAAAAAAAATCTTTTGTTACTATAAAGGTACAATTCAGTCTTATTTACACATTCCGAGTTGTATTATTATGATGTCCGAACCAGATAAGGCTCTTAAAACTCTCATAGAATACGTTCCGGGGACATAGTGTTCAAATTTAACGCGAGCTATGGAATACATGCGAAAATATTATAAATTGTATTTTCATTAAAATGCTTATTTCTGCTTCTTTTACGATCGCCTATTTTACTATTTATACAATAAAAAAAACATTTGTCTCAAAAACGACGCCCTCTCCATAGATAACTTCCCTTAAAAAGAGATTTTGTCAGTAAGATGACGAATTATGTAGTCTTACTCATATTTCATCATCTATGACGTTATGTGTGAAACATGGACAGTAATGTAATTGCCAATTATATATACTTATATAGTAATCCATCCAACCAAATTTTAACGTGTGGGTATATTTTCTTTGTCGAGACAATTACATACCCATTTTTCGTGAACACTGATTCGTACACTGATATTTCTCTAGGGAATTCACAAAGTTAAACATTTTTAATAAGCTGTTAATGCAAAGTAACGTGCATTCAGTTATATGTATATCTAGGAAATGTTTATAAATAAAAAATATGAACCTTTTATATCGTCACTTTGTAGTTATGATTCTGATGTAAAATCTATCTTCGAAAAATATAAACAAAATATATTTTATTTATTTTCATTATATAGTTTTTTATATTTATTTATTTTGTTTTAGGTGTTTGATCGCATGAGCGTCTTTTTTTATGTTATAGGGGGCAAACGAACAGGTGGGTCACCTGATGGTAAGTGATCACCGCCGTCCATAGACACTAGCAACATCAGGGGAGTCGCAAGTGCGTTGCCGGTCTATATCGTTTATGCCATAATATAATAAATAATAATTATCTAAAAACTTGTCATTTCACCAAAACGTGGTGCACATCGGAGAGATCAAAAAACGGCACCGTTTAACAGAATTCTTAATGGATTATAATTATCAGTGTACTTAATTCGAAATTATATATTTATATCAATATAGGATCGTTGGCCAGCATAATTATTAATCAACTATCAAAAGTCAATTCTTAATGCAAATCAAAGAAGGCGTTTGATTATATAATCTTGAAAATAAATCAATATTTCAAGTCACTATTGTAATGCGTCAAAACGGCCATCATAAGCAGCCGCTAGTATAGAGTTGATAAACACGTCGGCGTTTATGATGTAAATAAAACAATAAGGGTTATTATATTACCACTTATATAATTAATTTATGACATTTAATGTCCCAGTACTATTCGCGTTATAAAGTTACTTCCTTTATGTAATGTTAAACAAATTTCGTAACATTGTCTGTGTGCCATCATCTCTACATAGAAATATAATTAAAGTGTATTATTTTCTATGTCAGGTTTCATTTTTTTTATGTTTATAGGTTAACGTTTGACCACAATCTCATCTGATGTTAAATGATGATGTGGTCTAAGATGGTATTCACGCTAAACCTAGAGGAAGACTGGCTCTCAAGTGCGACTGTTGGAACGCATCAACAGATGCTTGGTGACAGATTTTCAACTTGAGAGTGGTAGGTAGCCAGGCGGACTTAGGAAACGCCCTACCACCATGCCTTAGAAACGGTTCAACCATGATCATAATTCTACTGACAGTTACAGAATTTTTAGAGTACTATTCAGGCTACGTATACGCTTTCATAGGGGTTAAACAATGATGAGGGAGTGACAATTAAAAAAGATAAAAGTCAGATATCAAATAATCTAGATAAAAGAGTAGTTCATATGAAAAGACTAAACAAATCACGGGAGCAATGTTGCAGCATCTAGTACGAGAAAACATTTAGATACATTTTTTATATATCCTAAATAATATTGTAAATGCTAATGTGTATGTTTGTTAGGCTTTCACGCCTTAACTACTGGACCGATCATTATGACATTTTGCATGCACGTTGTCAGTGATAAAGAAATAGATATAGGGTACCTTCGATCCAGAAAAAAAGTATAGTTCCGAAGTATAGGGGAAATCTACGTTAATGCGAGCGAAGTTGCAGGAAAAAGGTAGTATGGTTAAATAAATTGAAATCTGATTACAACAGAAAGCTTCCATTTTAATGATAAAATTGAAGTTAGATCAGAATTATGTTTGCATTTTGCTATGAATATATTTTTAAGTGACTTCCTTTTTTTGAGAGCGTTGTTTTATTACATTATTATTTTTTTTTTTTATTCTTGAAAGAAAACTTCTTAGATTTAAAATCACATGATACTATATGCCGTAATTATTTATTGATTTAAAACTATATATTAGCTGTAAAAAACGTTTTGAAGTAACTCCTTGGAAATCAGATCATCATCATCATCATCATCAGCCTGTAAGAGACCCACTGCAGGGTCATAGGCCTCTTCCCAAAGGAAGATATAGGGCACAATCATCACGCCAGCCCACAACGTATTTGCGATTTCGAAAGTCTGAGAAATCTACAGTCCTATATTTTTCCCATATACGATGGTACTACAAGAACATTTCTCAGGTTCCAGGTTTCCTCACTGATGTTTTCCTTTCACAGTCAGCGGATAGTGTTGCCAATGTAAATTAGTAAATGTACGCGAACTCCGAAAAAATCGTTGGTACATGTCGGGATTCGAGTCTGCCGGTCAAACCACTGGACCACCACGACTTTTCAGATCACGGAAATCAGATAGATAGTAGAAATTAATTAATTTAAGGGGGAATATATTTAGCAAGTATTTTATTTGAATAAATTTATTTTAGTACAGTATAGTAATAAAATAATTATTACATTGAGTATTAACTAACACTGGTGGTGTACTGTTTCTGTTCATATAAATTTAGATCTTGTTTAAGACAGATATTTTATTAAATATATTATATGATTGTGGGCATATAAATTATTCTTTTCTTTAAGAGTAACCTGTTACACATTGAAAACCTGCCATCAAGCTCTTATAAGTGTGCTCCACTTGACAGCTGTCCCCTTCATTCTAAAGTTAATATGTTGATATTTTGAATAAAACTAAGCATAACTTGTATTATGGTAAACAGCCACAATACATGCTTATATTTAACACTAAGATACTAAATAATAATAATAATAAAAAATATCAGTCATGTCAGAGGGTCGAGCCCGCGATCACTCGGCTCAATAGTACGGTTTACTAGCACTGCGCCGTGACGCGTTTACCAAGTAGTCTTCTTCTTCTTGTTCTTGTTTTGGCACCGCAGAAGCACTTGCCAGTGTCAATGTTTTGTTTCAAGTAAGTGTCTTGTGATAATTATAATGTTCTAACAAGATGGTGGTTTCCCTGTTAGAACCTTCCATGGAGTTTTTTTTGGTGGCATCTCAGAATGCATGCTCCGTGGTATTATTTCCCATCCACTTCACTTGTGCATAATAACCGAACTATATTACGTAAAACACCACCAATATTACAAAATATAGAGTCTAATAACACAAGATTATGAATAAAATATAAAAACCACTACATGACAGACTAAGATCCCGCCAAAAACTCTACCAAGTAGTCTCTTATTACCAGATGTGTTGTCTAACATTAATCTAGGATGTAACAAAACTATGGTTTTCTCTTTCTTGCAAAAAACGTACATTGTACGTAGCACGTACACAAGCAACTAGTTACGCAAAAACTATCGTTTGAATATTGTTGTGATATGAATAGACTACAGTTAATATGCTTGTAAATAAAGCCATAGGCATTGCATGTCATGAAACACACGTTGACAAGATATTTCATCTGCTTTATTGCAGTCTCATTCAAAAATGTAAGGTTACGTTTATACTGACAGCGTGCAGTAAATGCAATTTTTACTGGCGTATATTTAATATTAATTTATTTTAAATTATTGATTAAATACTTTTAACATATTTTGATATCAGAAATTCGGATTTATGTTGTACGATTAATTTATGCTTTTATAAAAAGAACACAAATTTTAATAAAAACAATTAATGGACCTTCTGTAAATTTTTATCTTTTGTCTAGAGTTTCTATTTATGGCTTCGCCGGTTTGGTCATCGACAGAGATTGGGAGAGGATCGAACTGTCAAAAGGACATACTTAGGATGATCAGTTGGTCGTCGCTCTATTGGTCCCTGGTTAGCCAATATCTCTATCGTTTAATCTTCGCGAGCTTAATGTCGTAATATAAAGTAAGAAACGATTTTGCAAGATCGGCTCCATTGATTAGGCACTTTGTAACCGAAAAATAGTAGATTCAAATTATGTGTCAGTCATGGTCAATCCTTGAAGATATGATAACACACAGGCCCACATATATTAAAAGGCCGGCAACGCACTTGCGACTCCGCTGGTGTTGCTAGTGTCTATGGACGGCGGTGATCACTTATCATCAGGTGACCCACCTGTTCGTTTGCCCCCTACAATATAAAAAAAAAAAAAACAGTGCTGCCTTTATATGTGCAAGTTTCAATATGCTAATATTTTTATAAATCAGCCTAAAGAGAGCGGCTTACATTTTAGCTTTAAAGTAATTTTTCAAAATTTTCGAATTTATCCCATTTACACTATCGCTACACTTTTTGTAAATACTTAATTAGGCAGCTCTTGTTTTGGTGTTCAAGATCTTTGTGTAGTATATAAAATGCACTATAAGCTGTTTCGAATCACTAAGCAGAAATAGTTCGGTAAATTTTTTAAATCCAATAAAAATACTAGACTGCTCGCAATAGTATTAGGCTTTATAACAAATCCCAAAGCATATTACAGATTTGCCAGACTATAAGTTTAAATGCCATGTTAAGCGGGTCTTGGTGTCAAAGGGCTATTGTAGAGTGTATCAATATGTGAACGACGGTGATGTCTGGAATTGACACCTCTCTGTGCATCCACTAAAATCGATTGTAACGTATAACGTATTTTAAATACATAAGTGTATGTTGAAAAGATAAACCCGATCGAGTTTCTTGCCGGTTCTTCTCGATGACTGGGATGTATTCCAAACCGGTGGTAGTTTTGACGTTCATAGGCACCTTTTTAGGGCCTAAATTGAATAAAGTATTTTTGATTTGATTTGAATTCATTCATACAAAATATCGATGTATAATTTCAAAGATCTGCTTTGTGATATATTTTGAGTTTAAATCTGTCATTCTATACAAAGAAAGTGTCTTCCTCCTCATAGTTATGTTTTCAAATTCTTACAAACATAAAACAATATTCATATTCCGACATCTCAAATTGTAAAACTCGTTTTTTATGTATAGTATAACAGCTCTTTAGTTTTTTTCCCCGTCTCAATTTTTAAAACAATAAAATCGCGATTGTCACAGTGATTATGCTAATTCTCTAACTCATCGGTGGGTTTGACATTTGTCACTTCACAGTAATATTTGTCGTCGACCCTTATTGTTGTGATTTTTAACTTCAAGATAATATCCGAATAATATCATGTGTCATAATTCAATTAATATAATTATAACCTTCATTATGAATCCAAAATTCAACTGACGTCTGTGTCAATACAATACAGATCTTATATTTAGTTGTAGAAGATTGAATCTTCGTCGATGATGAAATAAATAGACATTGTATAATATTTAAATATAGGTGCCGTATCTATTAACTCATTTATTATAATTCTATGAGATTTAAAATAAAATGAATTAATTACAAATATATTAATTAGTCGTCCAACAAATTTGTGACAAATCGTTATGTAAATTTGGACTACTAAGAAATATAAACTTAAAAAACAGAAAACTGCTCTTTATTAGAAATATATAAAAAAATGTGATGAGAATTCAAAGACTGTATTCATTTTCTTCTTTTTACAATTTTGGTTTTAAAATATTATACATTTTAGTGTTCTTTGAAAATAGGTCTCATAAGAGTGAAACACTAGAGGAATGGATTTTTTAAATAAGTAATTCGGCGTAAACAAAACTGATAGAAATAAGTTAGCTTAATAATAGTAAAAAAATATAAATAGCTACTACTTCGGTATCAAATAGTAGTGTACCTAGCAATTAATATTCCATATAAAAATGTTTTTAATTAATAACATTAGTTGGAAGTGGAAAAATGTATGATTTTTTAAAATTAATCTAAGAACAACATTACACTACAAGTGTTTTCTTAATACGAAGTAATTAGACTGTATTATTAAAAAAAAATGGTACACATTAAAAGATAATGTTACCCCTTAACTACTACAAAATCTACTTACCTTATTTCCACCACAGACTACGTAAGTTTTAAGGTGACGTGTCGGTAAACACCCACGTGTGATATGGAAATCAGTGGGTCACTGGGAGCCACTCAAGAGCTAGATACTAACAACACTAGACCAGTACCGAGTTTTGATTCATACGCGCCGTGGGCGGCCAAGGTCGACGTACTCCAGCGGTAACATTATTTGCATATCATCGGGTCAGACAAGCAAAAAAAATGCCATAGTTTATAGGTGCTGCAAATTGGTATCAAGGTCATAACTCTCTCTGATTTACTAGGTAAGTGTAACGCCTAAAATCAACGTCGTGATAAATTGTTCATTGTGCACGATAAGTGTATTTCGAGTGGCTTCCAGTGTCGGCGAAAGCTCGTGTAAGGATTTAGTACAATCGGTGACACATTGAGGACGACCGAACATATTGTGAGTAAATAGGAGTAAACAAAGTTTGTTTAATTGTTTGAATATTTATGTTCTATTTGCCTGTTGATGTGTATACTTTATTTTTCTATGTAATGCTTATTGTAGTAATCTTGGGTTTAGTATATATTTGAGTTATAGTACTTTGGCATTAGTGGTCCATTAAAGAAACCTTCATATTTTGTATAATTTAAAATCTCTGATATTTTATTGTGTAGTAATTAGATTCTGCTACGCTAGCGTTAGTATAGATTTTATCGATCCCTCAGGAATAGTATATTATTTTTTAATGAAATATGTAGGAATGACAAACAAACAAATTTACTTTCGCATTTATTTTAATGATTTCTAAAAGCATTTTTGTAGGTGGTAGATCTACGCTGAATCTATTACTGGTTTCAGCATGAATGGGTCGGCTCGCCCGGGGTAGTACCACCCTCTCACAGAAAACCGACGTGAAGTAACAGTGGTTGCACTGTTGCGTTTCGTTCGGTCAGTGAAAGTGCCGGAGGCCCACATATTTAAAAGGCCGGCAACGCACTTGCGACTCCCCTGGTGTTGCTAGTGTCTATGGACAGCGGTGATCACTTACCATCAGGTGACCCACCTGTTCGTTTGCCCCCTATAATATAAAAAATATATATATATACATAGATACCTTTTTCAGGTATATTCTAGTGCTAATTTTAATGCAATTTTGATATGACATACACTGTTCATGTGCGATTCTTCATTAAAATCGTTTGAGAACAAATGACATTAACGTACTACGAAAATAAATGTCAGGCTAATAAAGTAATACGGAGGTATTTTTACCTCCCTTTGATAAGCTGTTTGGCAGGATAATTTCAGATTTCACCATTCATAAAAAGTCACGGTGGCCGAGTGGTCGTCTGGTGAGTGATATCGAATCGATGTCCACAGGTTTGAATTATGATGTATATCAAATTTAAATTAGCAACGTTATTAGTGAAGAAAAACACCGCGCGGAAATATGAAACCGATAAATATTCTCGTAGTATCACTTCTATGTCGGAAAAATATAGAACTGCGGATTTCTCGGAATATGAAATCGTTAAGGCGTCGTCAGTATGACCATACTTTATTTACCTCAAGTAGCAGAAGTCAAACAATAATAATAATCTATCATCATCATCACCATCATCAGCCTGTTAGAGATCCACTTGCAGGGCCATAAGCCTCTTCCCGAAGGAAGGTATGGGCATAATCATCACGTCAGCCCACGACGTATTGGCGATTTCAAACTCTGAGAAATCCATAGTTTTTATATTTTCCCATATATGTGGTACTACAAGAAACATGTCTCAGGTTCAGGTTTCCTCGCGATGTTTTCCTTCACCTTCAGCCGTTAGTGTTACCAATTCAAATTAGTAAATGTACGCGAATTCCGAATTCGTTGATACATGCCGGGGTTCGATCCTGCAGACATCGGGTCGATATTCCACTGGTCAAACCTCTAGACCACCACGACTCGTTTATTTATTCGTTTATCGTTTATTATCATATATTATTATTAATAATTTAAGTAGTTTGGTTTCTTTATTTCTGAAAAAAACATATAAAGCAGTAGTACATTTACGAACAAAGGGCGAGGTCAGAATAAATTCACATGATCAACTAATAGCGAATAATTGAACTTGGGAAATTGAACTAACCGAGATACAGATTGCTTTTAATTGGTTTTACTGTGGAAATATAGTTTCTATATGTAATTAGACACCGGTTTGAGTTCTGTGGAAAACGATTAAATTCATTACTGGGTAAGCTGATTCGTTCCGAAACAAATGAGCTCGACCTGAGAATTTATCTTTAAGTAAACAATTTTTGCATACCGATGTGCAAGAACCATTATCATTATCAAGTTGCGTTTTCGTGGCACACCTTAAGAGTATCGCGTGACAGGCAATTTTCATTTTACTTATATTTCGTGTTAAGAAAATTACATAAGAATTTTTGGGACAATGACGTAATCGATATGTAATTTCGTTAAAGGATAAATTACTTAAAGTAATTTTCATTATAAGGGTTTTATATGAATGTGTATTTCTGTCACAAACAAATACGTTTATAGGATTTTTTTTTAACACTCGCGGGGGAAACATGGGACGACCAGTTTGTCACCGTTTCTAGTATTTAGATCATGCCGGTCTTTTATGAATCCAAACTTTTAAAAGTTTTTGTGAACATACATTCAATTATCAAGAATGTATTGAGAGAATAGAGTCAAAATACCGAATTCTTGAAACTTAGTTTTTGATGATTCGTGAGGTCCCATAATATTATATGTTGCTCGAACTGCCCGTTTTTGTAATAAAAATATGGTGTCTACCTCAGCTGTTGTCCCCAACAGCAAATTGTCATAAGACATTAAGCTTTTTTTTTATGTTATAGGGGGCAAACGAACAAGTGGGTCACCTGATGGTAAGTGATCACCGCCGTCCATAGATACTAGCAACACCAGGGGAGTCGCAAGTGCGTTGCCGGCCTTTTAAATATGTGGGCCTCCGGCGCTCTTACTGACCGAACGAAACGCAACAGTGCAACCACTGTTACTTCACGTCGATTTTCTGTGAGAGGGTGGTAGTACCCCGGGCGAGCCGACCCATTCATGCTGAAACCAGCAATAGCTTCAGCGTAGCTCTACCACCTTCAAAAAAAGCTATGGAAATAAGTGAAGCAAACGAACCTAGTAGTGGCAATATCTGTTAGCTGGGGAATTTTACGTACTACAAATGCAGAAGAACTTAATCTGCCAGCCAAATTTTTTATGTGAGGACCCCATTATGTTTTGGAATCAAGTGTGATGATACCCAAGAATACAGTATTGAAAGACTCAAACAGTCGATTGCTGTTTTGTTTTGGGATATTAGCTATAAATCCATGTTTTGTCACTTATCAATTTGTGTCAGACCAAATTTGACGTTGCTTCATTGAATCTTGTAAACATGGCATTGCACCAAGTGACGCGGTCCGTTTTTTGTAAGGGATCCATCGGGAACACAGGTTATTGACACTAAAATGTTTATATACAATTGATTGTACCTGGCTTATCCTTATGCCTAAGGATTCCCGAATCTCGTGGTAGACGACATGCCCGTCTGTTTCGACGGTTTTCATAGTGCAAAGTGGTAGTTCGACAATCATCATGGAATTCGACTTGAGCGTTATAAAATAAATTTACGACTGTAGTTAAATTTCTTGTTATACAATATTGAACCAATGACAGTACCGATGTTCATAAGCTATTTCTGAGAGTTTAATTTCATATATTTAGTCTATTAAGTACTATCTAAAACGAATAGAAATTAACAGTAGCTAAATCAAATTTTATTGTCACAATAGATGCCGAATAAAACGTAGGTTTCGCGTGTGGGTGTCGATCCGACCTTGCGTCGAAAGTAACATGAATTTATTGATGTGTAATTCTTTTGTTATCGTTGGTACGGGGCCCTTCGTTCAATACGTTGATTACATCACACACTTAGACATAATCTATGATATTAAGTCATGCGTTTTACAATATATTGCAGGTACACTTCTACTTATTTTTTTTAAAATGGCGTCCCGTAAATACGAATTCTGCCAGTGTCAAGTCAGTTACGGGGGAGTCACTATATGTAAAGATAATATTTGTTTTTCTTTTTTAACTTATATAAGTAATTAAAACGATTTCAACAATTAAAGTTTTAAATAATTTATAGCCCTTTTCAGTATAATTAATTGAAAAATAATTAAGAAAGATTTATTAGAATTCCTACAAGTATTCGTAATTTATAGCCTCATTAATAAATCTTTCATTTAATTTTTCTTGACACTTCTATTATCCAGGGCACTTAATTAGCACATGGGCATATGACATTAATAAATTTATGAGTGAGTGTATAAGTTATGTGCATTAATATGTGTAGGATTTTTGACTAAACGGCAGACGGTGTGGGTGGGCGCGAAAGTGACTAGAATTTAACGGGTCATTCATATGTTTTGCGGCACAATTTCAAATCTAATACTTATATAAATGATATATTTATATTAACGTCATTATGGTTTTAGTTCTTGAATAATAAATCATGTACATCTTGCATTACTGGTTATGATGACTCGAGTGTTGTAATATCCTGTCAATTTTTTGTATTTAAACTATTGATTATCATTAAAAAAAACTATAAATAATGAGCAATTTCGTAAATGTGGAAACCCTATTCAATTTTTGAAATAAAAAAGTTTTTTTTTTCTTTAGATAAATATCTTTAAAAAATAATTATTGAATTTCTGCTTGGCCGGTTAATAACAACTTCAAGGTTGTGTCAAAGAATTATGCAAGGCATATTAAGGGCATTACGTAAGCTTACATTACATATGGCATTACAATAATTGTGCACCACTAGTCGAATTCTGCCGCTAAGTAGCATTATTCGCGATGTCATGTTGCAGTCGTAAGGATGTCCTTGGCATCATATATTGGCATACGAGACTGGCGAACTTATCCAGGTTAGTTGTACATCGTTAATGTCGGCTTCAATATTAGCGCCATCCATGGGCACTATACAAAAACTGTCTCATTATCAAAAGTTTGGATAAAATATTAATTTAGAAAAAAAAAAAATGACTGATTTATAGTAGAAAATAAAAAATACCAAAAAAATCATTTATGTTTTCAATATTTCCATAAATATACTAATAAAATTTCATTAATCACTTATTTTTTGGAAAATTATAAAAAAAAATTTTGGATAATGCCAATAATTTTATTCTCTCATCCTCTGAATTCTGTCGCCCCCTGAAAATTTGCCACCCTGGACACTAGCCTCGAGTGCCCCTATTCTAAATCCATCGTTGTACATAGCCTATTATAGGCTACAGTGACAAGTAAACTGCGTGCTTAATTGCTGTTTCATAGTTCAAATAAAACGTTTTTCATTTACGTATTTCGTACGCTTTATTACTTAATATTGCGTTAATAAACGACGTACAAGAGTTGTAATAACTTTGTATTGTACTTTGTACATTGTGTGGGCTCCTTTGCCGTGATAATAAGTTACTAATTTTCATAAATTATATACTCAAATTGTGTTAGTCACCGAAGTAAAGTTATGTAAGTCAATCTCCGTAAGGTCCGAGGTCGCACGGCAACGAGCAAGTCAATCGCAATATTTTGTCAATGAATCATATTCTATAACGAAATTTCAAATGACGTACATTTATATCATGAGAGTCGTGACGGGACTAGTTTCTGAACTATCATATGTATTCACCGAATACTTTGTAACTCAGTGTCAGCGAAGTCATTTATATTTATCTACCAGATGAACTTTCAAAACCAATTTTTGTCTATAATCTGGGACACGTTCAAACAATCTACGTAGTTGAAAGTAATTTCCTCTTTGTACATCTATCAAAAATATGTTAGGGGACTGTAAACAATAAATTCATCGGAGTTTCTAGTACCTGTGGTAGTTGTTATGCAAAGTACATCTTATACTTGCGGTTTGAACTATCCGTCGAGAAGAGTAAATTTTTTCTGGATTAAGGTACCTTACCTTATGCACTTTTTTGTACCCTTGATAAGGTGTTTGTATAATTTCGTGATGATAAGTTCAGTATTTCGAAATTATTAAATAAATAAAATAAAAGGGTAAATATTAGAGTTTTTAACAGCCAAAACGTAAAAGAAAGAAATAAATGTTCTATATTGCTATTTGTAACAAGATTTTGATATCGACTGCATAAAGATAAGACTGTCTTTGCATTGCTTTTTTATACTTAATAGGTTAGCGTTTGACCACAATCTCATCTGATGTTAAATGATGATGTGGTCTAAGATGGTAGTCACGCTAAACCTCAAAGGGAGATTGGCTCTCAAGTGCAGCTGCCGGAACACACCGACAGGTACTTGGCAACAGATTTTCAACTTGAGGGTGGTAGCTAGCCAGGCGGACTTTGAAAAAGCCCTACCACCATGCTAATGCAAGCTAATGCTTGGTTATTATTAGTACATTAACTGCCCACTTCTGCTTGTTACCCAAGAAAATGAGATCAAAGCTCTTTGCAATACGATTATGTAATTAGTAAAATGTCATTAGAACCACTGAACGTCAATCTGTTAAGATTTTTGAAGATTTTCCTACTGTCCCCCTTATAAAAAGTAAGTGTAAGTAATATGAAAATTTTTTAACCCGAATTTTTCACTTTACCGTACGGTTTTCCAAACATTTTCTTACACATAAATCTTATCCTGACAATTATCAATACAACAAATAGGGTGTAGCCGTTCTGAAGTGATGCGCTTACAATTCATACGGCAATTAATTTTTATTTATATAGACAAACATACTTTGGTTTTCTACTTTTCTACCGTAGTTCTGGGGAATATCTAACTATCCGTGACTAACTTCACAAGCTTGATGTTCTGTTTGGAGTTTGTACAAATCATTAGATCACATTTACCATTAAAACCTGGTAGGCTTGCTACTCTCATACTCTGCGTCTCTCATTGTAAAAAAAAGTAAAAATGTTCGAAATTCCATGTTATTGTTTCTAGAAATCTGTAAATATACAAGGAAAAATTGTCACATTTAAGGAAAATTATTGTTTACAATACAATCACTGAAAATACAGGTGACTGGGTACAGTACCTCAAGCAGGATTTACAGTGTTGTTCAATACGTAAATGACAAATCGTATTTCCCACAATGAGAGGTGTGTACCTACTGGTTATTATCGCGCCGAACCGTGACCTAACAACTATGACGTCATTAACGTTACAGTAGGCTATAAAAAAAAGTCTGTGATTTCCTTTATCTGCATATCGCGTGCGTAGTTCTCTAAACAACTAAACAGATATAGTGCTGTAATAAATACACAGGCATTCTGGAGACTAATTGGTTAAGTTGTATTTTGAACTAAGCAGTCATAAATATAGTATTGAATTTATATTCAATAATTATATGAATCTCGCCATTCTTAATTTCAATGCCGTGTAGTGAGGCTCTTGGCTTAAAACTTATAGGGTGTTGTAGTATTTTAAAATACTTTATATATGTGTATTATAGATAATTACTTTCTACTGACATCAAATTATTATAGACCCACGCGTATTTTGAGTGATTTGGTATAGCTTATCTATACCAGTCTTTATCTATATTATCTTTATCAAACCTCGAAGCCCCGGCGCTCGCTTCTAGGTTTGACTACTCATTTATCGCTTCTAGGATTTATTAACCAAAGCCTGAAACAGATTATTTAATTTCGATGTATGACTGAAAAATTAGGAACTTCTTAGTTTAACTAAAAATATTTCAGTGAAGGGTCGAAAATGGAATTTATTTCGGCGTTTGTCCAAAGGCTTTGATCAAATCTAAGATAAACTAGTCACTCCGGTAAGAGACTGCATATCGATCTTTGACTATAACATATACACATAAATAAAATAGAAGTCTTTGTTGTTAATGTACTGGGTTAATCTTCGAACGAATTGAACTGATTTTAACTAATCCCTTATGGCTAGAAAGAGTCATTCTGAAAGTATTGACTAGGTTACAATATCATTGGGTTTTTCTATAGGGACTGGGTCGTTATGATAAATTTACAATTAAAAAATAAAAGACAGCCCATAGTTAATCCAGATAAAATGCGTAGTTCCCATGAGACACTAAAACTATTTCCACTAGAATAAAGTCGCGAGAACAGGTTAGTAAAAAATATAAATTGTCGCAATAAAAGTAATCACGTCTATTAACATTTTACTTATAATTTTAGTGTAGCGATGTGATTTTCGTGTGTTCATATCTTTGAAAGTATTACTACAAAGTGCAACAAATACTTGACCCTCGAAACTAGATATACCCCAAAAGGGATGTAGTATAATATATATATACTTATCAGATCATCTATCATAGACACTGCAGATCTCATGTAATGCTTTGTTTTTAGAGAAAATCTCGTAATTAAGCACTAAAATTTTGTATCAAGTGTATTATAAAAATTTTGTACCAAGAACTTAATTAATGGTATAATGATTATGTTTTTAAATAAAAAATTGCCTTAATTCACCCTATACTTTTTGTAAGTGTAGTGAAATTTACTGACAAACTGATGCATTGGTGAGAAACGAACTTCTTAGCTTTCCATGGATTCACAGTACAGGTGCCGGGTTCATCGTGTGGCAGTGAGGGAAACTCCGATCAGATCCCGGGACTTATGAACTGGGTGTAGGTTTAAGAGGCCACTTGCCGACGTACATCAACACTCACCTTCACTGCTCATGTTTCTGTCCCTGCCCTACCAAATTTGGTAGGAGCCTGCTAGTGCAGCTTTAGCTGCCCGTTCTAGAATAAAACTTACTGCCTGTCTAGACAAGCCAAGGTCTTTTAGAAGATTGTAGAGAGAATAAGAAACATTTGAGATTCTATGAATTCAAAAGAATAAGACGTAAAGCGAATTTCGAGTTGCCGCAAAATTTTCAAAAACACAAGATAAGTAAGATAATGTGACTTGGTTTCATTGGATCTACTTACATAACGGCTTAGACACTTAACAAGACATTAATTACATGGTAATAAATAGTTGACAGCAGAATTGCTTTTGTAGTGCCAATAAAGGATAAAGAAAATCATATAGGAAAAGGTGTCGAATATAATTGGAGTTAATTATTACTTAATCGACAAGTTTAACAAATTTCTATTGCAATAGAAAAAATGAAAGAAATATCCATAATAGAAGACTTTCTTGGTGCATTCATTTTACTTGATGTTATCTAAAAATTCAAACCTCAAAATCAAAGCCAATTTAATTTTTCTCTTGCTGCAAACTGACGGCACTATTTCTCATAGTATGAACAGTGCAATAAAAAAATAATGACAGTTATAGAGAGACAGAAATTCTCAATGTCAGTTGCTATGGTCATGCCGACCTGAGTGAATACCTCTTGACATTACGCTTAAAGGAATCGATATCATAAGAAAGAACATACTGTTCAGGCAACTGACGCATGGCTTCGTGTTAAGGGTAAGCTTTTGGTCCATGCATAGATAGACGCTATAACCAAATAGTGGCTAGGATTCCCCGCGCCTTTGGCTTGGTTATAGAAGGGACAGGCATAAATTTGATCGGCTTTCTAGAACACTTATCATATAGGTTAGAACACGAAGAATTTCGTATTGTTGCCATCATTCATAATTCACACAGGCCATTTACGTAACCGAGGAGGTATTTACGGAATCGCCCTTGTGATACAATCAATTTTTCATTCACAACCGAACCTGCAACTTGTAACAGATTCACCTGATCGTACGTGAAAAATGTCGCACTCTGTTGAGTATTCTGAGTCTCCAGATGTAGTCGAGATGACGCTCTTGATGTAGTCGTTAATGAGGTTGAGGTCATATACATAGTTGAGATATTGAAACTGTAAGGCATTGCATTAAAGTGAAAACTATATAAATTAGGCACGACCCAAGTATTCTGAAATACAATTGAAGAATAAACAATTTGTAAGAAAAATCTAAACTTTTCTTCTTTAAACAAGCTCCCTCCCTCCAATAAAATAGACCTACTGGAGTAGGAGTGATGACATTAAAGTACGGTGGGAGGGCTTGCTGCAAATTCGTCTAATCCTCAAGTTGAAAATCTGTCGCCAAGCATTCATTCTAATAGGTACACTTGAGAGGCAATCCTCTAAATCAGCAGGTATAATATGTTGTCATCTTAGACCTCATTGCTATTTAACATAATGGATGAGATTGTAGACAAGCGCTAAAACTTACAAATGTAAAACAATGCATGACTTTCACAGCTATATTAGTAATGTTACAAAATATTTCGCAATTCTCCTTATATATAAGAATTAACCAAATTAGTATAGTGACCTTGTGAATGTTGCCGGCGACGTCGATGTCTATATTGTTCTGGTGACGCGTGTAATTCCGCCCGCCTACAAAGTCCGTGACTCAGGTTCGTAATAAATCCCTAAAAGGTGAGTTAGAAATGGGATTTCATTTCTTAGATAGTATTATGTAACTTGCATTTACTAAGGCAAACTTAGTGAAGATATATAAATTACTATATATAATTTTCATTTGAAATGTACGTCAAATAGCATAATAATAATGATAATCACATTCTATATGATTTGCTACCTTTTGATGATTAAAGCTGTAAATCAATTACATCGAGATTTATTATAGGGTTGTTCAGGTCTTTTCATTCTGATAATATTTCTGATTGTCTAAGGGAAAAACAATAAAAGTAGGTTTTTATTGACTAAGGTGGAAATAAATGTTTAAAATAATATATCCAAGTGGTCGTCCAGTGGTTAAAATTCGACCGTAATTAATGACCTCATTAAGTTTGAAAGTGTTAGCTTTATAATCATTGCATATATACTTTTTATGGATTTCCTTCTATTACGTCATCTAAGAGCGAGACCAAATACGTCATTATGCGTTAATTTTGAATCATCGAAAGACACATTTAGAGATCATCTCTACTCGGAGTGAGTGTTTGAACATAGACTAAAATGTGTTTGACTTTTATATGTTATCATTTTTTACTCATGGTGGTTTAGTATGTCGTGGTAGTCTAGATGTCGTGGTAGTCTAGTAGTTTGACCGGTGGAATATCAATCCGGTGTCCGCAGATTCCCACCCCGGCATGTTCCAATGATCGCGTACATTTGCTAATTTAAATTTGTAACATTATCGGCTGACGGTGAAGGAAACATGGCGAGGAAACCTGAATCTGAGAAATGTTCTTGTAGTATCACGATATGTGAGAAAAATATAGAACTGTGGACTTCTCAAAGTTTGAAATCGCCAGTCCGTCGTGGGCTGACGTAGTGATTATGCCCATACCTTCTTTCGGGAAGAAGACTATGGTCCTGCAGTGGGTGTCTTATAGGCTGATAATGATGTTTGACTTTCGGTATGAACATAAACAATTAACGTTCTGCTTATTGTATTATATTTGTAACTCATTTTGTTCCTACATTTTATCTATTTGAACCCCGTTACTACCATTTTCTTTGTTAAATTTCACGTATAACTGGTGTGCGCAATGTCCTTACAAAAGGGGTAAGTATCACTGTACTTATTCTTTACTTATAAATTCACTGCTCTGGTCTAATTAGTAGCCGTTATGAAATAGCCTCTTTTATTTAGAAGTAAGTAACTGGCTCCTACGACTTCATTCTCGTGAAAATTGTTTTCTTGTTTCATAGGAATGACCTGTTTTATCTGGATTCATTGTGAAATGTTTTTTTTATTGTTATTTACACGCTACTATTTATCCGTTTACCAATTTCATGTCACATATATATTAATTTTTAAACCACTTAACGCCTGTATGAAATGCTTATTGAAAAATTCTCTACATTTCGGTTCAAAGATTAGCGAAGATAAACCATAAACACATAAATTTTAAGATGAAGCAGGATGTATTTTAAAAAGGAATCTCGCCAGTGTCTAATAATCTGGTTATTGAATACCGTCGATAGGTAAGTGGTGCAAAGCACGACACTTAGTAATGTTAAATCGGTTAATATTCGTTAATTACAGCCATTAAACATGGTACTCGATCGTAAAATTTATTTATACACTACCGGCATACATTAATTAGTTTCTTACTACACGAGTAATTATAGCTAGGGATAGTTATATCTCGGTATTTAGTGTATCCTTACTACATTATGAAACGTAACGTCTCTGTGTCTAATTAAAATTCAAGTATCAATCGATATTATCGAATAACAATCGATAGTAAGTATATATCGATCGATTTTTAATCGATTATTCGCTTTACGTGTTTTTTGTTAATGTATGTTGTATGTTCATTGTTTTTCCGTACGAATATTTTAACAAAATGTGGGATCTATAAATTCCATAAATTATATAGAAGCCGCTTTTAAAATTAGCACAGCCGCACATGATTCAAATCCGGATGCTACGATGGATTACTACAGATTTCTTGCGGCAGCTCGTCGCACGAAATTTTTGGTTTTTGTGGGCTCGTATTAAGCCCCGAGTACTACGGAATAAGAATCCGCAGTTATCGCAGTAATACTGGAATCTTGTCGCTACGTGTTATCGACAACAAGGAGGTGGTGTAAATTCCATGGTGTCTATTGGTAATATATTTTATTTTAAAAGAACTTTTGAGTGGTTTTAATACTTTTAACTGGAGTGCCCAGTACTGCTCGACATGCTCGTGTGTATATTTTTATCCATTTATATTTATAGATATTATAAAAAAAGTAGATTTTCTTGTCTGTCTGTGTGTTTCCTTAGTGCTTCTAAACTACGCAACGGATTTTGATGCAGTACTACCTGCTATTTAGTTTGTCTTCCAAAGGTTTAATCCATGTGTAATACATTCATATAAAGTACAAAAAAGTTGATGTATTTGAATGAAGTTGTAATAAGGAGTTTTCGGGAGTTTTCATTGATAATAATGTTTAAGCCTCATGAGATATTATGTGAAAATAATGTACTATGGATTTTGTACAAAAAGTTCTCGATAGTATACCTTTTAAGGATAACGCACAGTAATAGTTTTAATTATTGATATTTTTACATTTCGCTAGTTCTAAATATAAATTCAAATTTCAGTACTGTTGTGGATGTACCGAATACTGCATTTTTTTGCATTTCATAAATAAATAAACAGATTCAGACTTTAATGTCGTAGTTAACGGCGGTGCTTCTTTTAGGAAGGTTGCGATACGAATGCTAAACTTTGCTGATATTCTATCGCAGTGCGCGTATCATCTATTGTGGATTTTTTCCTTCTACTAACTAAAACGCAACGCAACTCACCGCATCATAGTTCAACACAGCGCGCTTAACAATTGCAAAAACATAATACTTGAAACAAATAAGTATAAACTGTAATAAAAACATAACTTTATATACAAACTTCCAGTGCGTGTGTGTTTGTAATTCGTATCCTCCTAAAATGCTTGATCTATTTCGATATTTTTTTTTGTACTTTTGAGGTGATTGTTCCTAACTATTCGGTAGTACAGGAAAGATGGTGCTGTTGCCGAGATTTAAATAATTATTTTTAATCGTCAAATATATATTTTTGTAATTTCTAAGATAAAAAGCACATACCTAATACCCAATTTTCCGCCTGTCAACGCCTCTCAATATTTTATTAAAAGGTTATTAAATATGTTTTATGCTCATATCAAAATGTGTCGCAGTATAAAGACTGCCAAGAGCCTGCCGGCATCGGTAGTTGTGATGAAATTGTTTTACAATTTTTTCTTTCTTATGATAAAAAACGTGGCCAGTAATAAAACATTTTTGTTATTCATTCCGAGTTACGTTTACGCAAAAATACTTTCACCTTGTTCTTCAACATAGAGATAAAATCTATAATAATAAATTAGTAATACAACGTCTTTAGCCAATCATTACGTAGTGTATAGATAACAATTTTATAATGTTGCCACAGTCAAAGAAACAAAAAAAAAAGTAAACAGGTGCTGGAATTTACCAATCGAATATATTATATATCATCATATATTTTTTAAATATGATTATTTATAAACTCTTATAAGACGCGTTTTACATCGTATATTTCGCAAACAAGCACACGAAACGTTATAGTCTCCTCGTGATATCTGACCCATTACTCGCTCAGTAGATTTACAGTGACTTTGGTCGCGTAAAATCGTTTGACATTTACTACTACACGCCCCCGGTAATTAATAATGTAGTGTTTCCCGGTTTATAAACCAAATAATTTTGTATTGGCGTTTATATATATATCTATTTAATAAGGTACACATTACAGATAATAAATGTATACGTTTAAAGTTATACAATTATAATAGACGTGAATGTAAAAATTTGGACAAAATACCATAATAAAAATATAACTAATACTAGTTATTATTAGTAGCTTTTTGTCTGTTTTATTATGCAAATTTATGCTATCACATAAATGCTTAATAAAATACAATTATCGTGACAAAATAACGCATCATATAAACGTAATATTCAATTAATAGAACATTTTTTTATTAAATCCAAAGCAGTCTATATAGAGTAGGGTGCCAAAATTATATTCAACGAAATTTAACTATATATTTATATTTGAAGTAAGAAAAAAAAATTTACTAGATACTTAGCCTCTGATTTTTAATTTAACATGTACGATTTTTTTTTGTGCGATTGGAGACAAACGTACGGACGGGTTACCTCATGGTGAGTAATCACTGCCACCCATGGACACCTGTAACATGAGTGGCATCACAGATGCGTTGCCGGCTTTTGAGGGAGGAGTAGGCTCGTTTCTTGAATATATTCTTGATTATAATAAAGAAGTATGGTTTGCTTGCTTGTGTATAGGAGGTAATCTATGGAATTACGTAGCCGATTTCAAATATTCTTCTATTAATAGGAAGCTACATTATCCTTATTATCATTATATTATGTTAAGTAATATAGACTAATGTTTTATTTTTGTTAATATTAATATTGTATTTGAAGCGTATGAAATCGTAGGCGGTTTTTATAACGCAATAAGCCGAAGACTCTGAAGTTTGTATAAAGAAAAGGAAAATAAGTGAGATTAAATAGTAAATTAAAAAAAATGACTCATTAATAAAATGCAGTATTAATTATTAGTAAAACAAAATATTTTCTTTTTAACCAAAATTGTAATTTTTATGTAATTCTTTAATACATTTTTATGACTTTTTTTTATATTATAGGAGGCAACAAACAGGTGCGTCACCTGATGGTAAGTGATCACCGCCGTCCATAGACACTAGCAACACCAGGGGAGTCGCAAGTGCGTTGCCGGCCTTTTAAATATGTGGGCCTTCGGCATTCTCACTGACCGAACGGAACGCAACAGTGCAACCACTGTTACTTCACGTCGGCTTTCTGTGAGATGGTGGTACTACCCCGGGCGAGCCGACCCATTCATGCTGAAACCAGTAATAGCTTCAGCGTAGCTCTACCACCTTCAAAAACTTATTCATACTGTACCCTAATTAATAATTTTGAAAATGAAAGAAACAATGAAATAACCATTATTATTTTTTATTAACGTATATAGCAAATGTTATCAATGTCAGCACTGTTAATATTGAAGGACTGACACCGAAAATATGAAACTCACTGACCATACTTGTCCTTACATTACCATGGAGAAGTAAAAAATTAAATACGAAGGTTCGTTACGAAATGACCAGAACTAAAACTCGATTTACATATAATTTACAGTTAACATTATAAACAAGTTAAATTGTACGGGTCACGAGTGAAATTGCATAGAAAATATGGGTAAAACTACAAGTATTGTTGGAAATCGTGTGAATCCCATTTATTTTCATTGCATTCTTGTGCATAATCGCAATTGTATTCACTTTATTTTGCGAGTGTACGTCGTTCGGCGGCCGACGTTATTGAATGAGGGGAAGCGCTTTGCGTTCCGAGTTGTTGTCTCCTATGAATGGACTATAACTTTTGACTGAAAAGTATCTAACACAGTGCTGTTTGGTTATTCAGCTAAATAACACAAAATACTTTAAGTCAATTCATAAAAATTGATCAATATACAACATTTCGCTTAGTTTCGACATTGCCGATTGCAATCAATGTATAGTAATTAGTGCCTGCGATTTTTTTTCTAGTGATAATTTTTTGCTTAAACGTTATTAGCTCTTAGCTATCTTATATTTTTTCATTGTATTTTTTACTATTACAGCTAAGTCCTATAATTTTTCTTCTTCGCCGTCACTCAATTAAATTAGTAACTGTCCGCGGAATTCCTAAAAAGTCGTGTGTACATGCCGTGGAGTGAACCTGAGAATATCGCGTTGATATTCCACAGGTTAAGCCACTTGACCGCTATTACTTTTTCGGAGATTACACCAGGCAAATAGTAGAAACTTTAATTTTATTCACGTGTAGAGATTGCATGAAATACCGGTTGTAACTAAACGAATTATAATTATAGAAATAATTAATGAATACAATGATTTATTGCTATTATCTCGTTTCAAATTAATTATTTTACACTAATTAAAGCTTTCGATAATCAAGTGAATTATTAAGTTTTGTACAAAAGTAATTAAACTTCAAATAAGTTAAAGAAAAGAATAGAGAAAATAATGTGATTAACGAATAATATCAATAGGTATTCTTAATTTTTCTTTGTGAATATACACGCCTATTCCTTTGCCCATTTTATAATGTGGAACAAATACTGCCGGAGGAGTTTGAGGAGGCTAATCTAAATATAGATTACTTAATCTAATCAATTCATACATCATTCCGACAAAAGACCTCCAGAACTCTTTCATTGCATTTGTCCAACATTAAGTTTAGATAAAATAGACATGCTCTACACACCAATATAATATGGTTATTAAATAAAGTTCAACTCTATAAATGTCCGCGTATAGGCAATCTGCTTTTACTGCCGCCCGACAATTACTCAACGTATGATGTATGCGCGGCGCTAAAGCGTCCTACGTAGAATATATCCAGGGTCTTTGTAGACTCCCGTAAGCGTGATATTAAGTTTGATTTTATAAAATACTAGCTATTGCCCGCAGCTCCGCATGCGTTTTTTTTTATAATTGTAAATTACTTCTTACAAGATCAGCTATCTGTTAGTGAAAGTTCCGTGGAAAATGGTTCAAACGTTTTAGAGATAGTACTGCAAACGAAGCCACGGGTAAAAAGTAGTCCAAAATAAAACAACTTTAATTACTTCTTATAATGTTAGCTATCTGGCAGTGAAAGTCCCGTGAAAATAGGTTCAGTGGTTTTGGAGATAGTACTACAGAGGAAGCCACGGATGACAGCTAGTCTAAAATAAAGTAGCCTATATCACCCGCTGTAATTTTAACTATCCATCAGTGAATTTTTTGTCAAAATCGCTTCAGCCGTTTCGGAGTTTACCCGGAACAGACATACAGACAGAAAGACAAAATTTAAAAAATTGTGTATTTGTTATCAGTATCGTGTATACGTTCATATCCAATCAGTAAAAAGTCGTTATTTTGATATTACATACAGACGCTTCATTTTTATTATATGTATAGATTATGGCACGGTACCCTATTGAATTATACTCTTTTATATTTATTTTCAAATAACAGTTAACAAAAAAAAAGTACTATAAAAATGATTACCAAAACGATACAAGTAAATATTAACTTTCCCTATGTAAAGTTTTATTATAAGACTTCATATCATTATTAAGGATTCAGAAAAACATCAGAATTATATTTACAACGTAGCATTATTCCCGTGACTTTCCTTTGTAGTCGTAGTTCTTATATAGTCGCTCTAATTTACGAACCTTCATAGGTGTACATACAATAAT
Organism: Antheraea assamensis; assembly: GCA_035772565.1. NCBI lineage: Eukaryota > Metazoa > Arthropoda > Insecta > Lepidoptera > Saturniidae > Antheraea > Antheraea assamensis. Next base: position 477,201 of record JAQQSE010000112.1, on the reverse strand, counting down.
CCAATAGAGTTCCATGCTGTGTGGTGCCGGCAGAGTAGAATAGCACTACCCCATATCTTCCCGTGGGTATCGTAAAAGGCGATTAAGGGAGTGTGAGTTAGTACTGACCCCTTGTAACCTTCTCACCGTGATACTGTACCATCTATCTGAGTCCTTTTCCGCTTGTAACGGTTCCCGTTCCACTGGGTCTAGAAGAACAAGGATGTGTCTTGCGCGTACACTTGTGCACCTTAATATATCCTGCGCATCTGACCGCTTCATCATCATTAGAGTTCCATCGTAATTGAAAGAAAGGTATGAAAGCACGGAAGAGAAATAAAGTAGTAACTATACATTTTTTACATGTCTAGATCGTCTACTAAAATATAGTTTGATACTGTGACCTTTGGAATAGGCACTCACAATAATAAAATTAAAGATTTTGATAAACTAATGCCGCAACATCATTACAATGATCATTATGATTAAATAAATTTTGCATATACGTGGTCAGATGTACAGAAAAAAATAAAGGCTGTCTTATGATTTATTTCAAGTGATCGTTTTATAAATCCCTCGCCTTATCAATACAATTATAAAATTAACATGACAATTTGAAATAGATAAATAAACACACCGTTATCGATATGATTTTTAACGATGCAATAATAATATGTAAGTAAATGCATAAAAATAACAACCGACATAGATTCACTTTATCGTAATTCCCCTTCTTATCGGTTATTCCGATGTTATCTGTTTGTATAATGAACATTCTGTCTTCAAACAAAACCGATAGTACTATGTCACAATGACTAAGTATATAATTACAATAATTATCATAGTTTAACTCCGATTGATTTGTTCAATACTAGATAAAACTAATCTTTATATTCGACATAATAAAACATTATCGCTTTAAAACACTTCGCGATTGTATAAATCCTGTAGATTTTTCATCTTCCCCATACGTCATTTTACAAGTTTAATAGTGATTTTTCAATACGTAAGTATTAATCTATTCGAATTACAAGTGACAATGATTTTGGCGATAACTTTCGTTACATGTAACTGTAAAATAAGACATAATTAAATGAACAAATGGTCACACGGAGCTAAGAAAATAATGGTTAAAAAGTTTTCTACCCCTGATTAATGTATCCAACAATATATTCAAGAGTAATATTGTGGTGCACGTGAGCACACGCCGACGCACCGTCCGGCCCACATCTGATGTTAATCTAAGCAGCCACCGTGTTGTGCAACGAAATGCAGTTCTCTCGCTTTATGCCCCCAGTGCTTTCTGTTTGCACACACTTAATAATGTACCTCGTATGCAGTCGCCGCAATATTGTTACATTATTTATTGTTTTACGTGCTCGTGGTAAAAACACCTCTAGTTACTTAATTAAAAGTTAATTCTAACTATAGTTATGGTAAATTATTTTCTTTAGTCTTTTAATACAATATTATATAGATTTTTAGGGTAAAAAATTTATTTGAAATTATAAAAAACGATTACTACATTCAGATTATTTTATAAATTAATATTTATAAGCTCCTTCTTTTAAAATACCAATACTTATGTTATATATTTAATTTTAAAAGGTCTATATTTAATTAAAAAGGTCTGGCTGTCATGTGCAGCTGTCGGAGCACACATGTAAGTGCTTGGCAACAGATTTTCACTTCAAGGGTGGTAGCTAATCAGGCGAGTTTAGGAAAACGCCTACCACCATGCTATGTTTTCGTGACAATGTTTTTCTTCACCGAAAGCTCCGACTAATTTGCAAAGATTTGAACCTATGTCGATCGACACGCCGTTTGACTCTCTAATCGCCAAGCCATCAGTCAACGCTTCGAAACGTTACATTAGTATATAAATAAAAATATACATAAAAATATCTGTGTTTTTAAGAACTGGTGTTAACTGAATCGTAGTTCGATGCACAATTGCATAAAAAAAATGTTACACGTATACAAATACAAATGTTAATACGTCAATCTGGCAAAACGATAACTTACCTAGAACTAGCGATAAATAAACTGTTATTTTGCGAATCTCTAAAATATAACGTTCGCACCCTTGTCCCGAGGTCTGTGCCTACGTCAGAGTCCTAGTTGTGACGCAATACGACAAGAAATCTGCCCGAGCAAGTGTGCGAACTTACGCCCATTTACGCCAATTATATGACAGATAGCCGCGGGGACTGGGATACTGGTAAACAAAAGAAATAACAAATGTTTGAGTAGTATTGTTCGTACTCCTCTAGACGATATATATACTATAAGGTAGATGGTTTACAAATGTTATCCTAGTCGAAAGGGCATGTTCCATGGAAGCAGATATATTTAGTAAAATAATAACTATTGCGAAGAAACTAGTGATGTTGAGTGTCGCGTTGTTCTTTCGAGTTGTGTGGTTCGGTAATGAACTAGTGATGTTCAGTGTCGCGTTGTTCTTTCGAGTTGTGTGATTCCGAGGATAAGGTTTGTTTTTACTAAGTGACTTTTAGTGTATTGTTTATTAGTAAATTATATGTTTTTATACATATCTATTAAGCTTGTTTAGCTTCGTCTGAGTGTAATGTACTAAGGGATCATAAGTGGTCAATCGATTAAGCAGCCGAAATAGCTCAGTTGGGAGAGCGTTAGACTGAAGATCTAAAGGTCCCCGGTTCAATCCCGGGTTTCGGCAATATTTATTTTGTAGTCCGGTGAAACTGTAGAGATCTTGCCAGGTCAACAGTGTAGTCAGTTCGAAGAAAAAGGTCAATCGATTTAATCATGTTATATCTGATCCATTTATTTTTTATGCACTTTCTTATTTACTGGTGAATCAATGTAGGAAGGAACTTGTAATTACCGTAATATAAATAGCTTTTTTGTTGTGTGGTAATTTCAATCGTATCATAAAAGTCTCGGTGGTCGAGCGATTGTACCGGTGGTATATCAACCTGATGCCCGTAGATTCCAATCCCGGTATGTACCGACGAGTTTTTGAGAATTCCAGCGTATATTTACTAATATACATTGATAACACTATCGGCAGACTGTGAAGAATAACATCGTGAGGAAACTTGAACCTGATAAATGTTCTTGTAGAACTAGCGTATGTTGGAAATTGTTGAACTGTAGATTACTCTGAGTTTGAAATCGCGAAAACGTCGTAGGCTGGCGCGGTGATTATGCTCACACCTTCCTTCGAGAAGAGGCCTATGATGGCTCCGAAATGGGTCTCTTATATGCTGATGATGATGGAATTTCAATCTGTGATCTCTTCTAAGAAATTAAATTACATGATTTATTGTAAAGGACAAGCTAGTTCCAAATTAAATCCCTAAGGCAACTAACATATTTAATTAAATAACATTATATCAATTGTTACTTTCGAGTTATGCTTGCGAGATAGATATATACTATCGCCGAGTTTTCTCTACATTTTTTTTAAAGTACATCATTTCATGATGTACAAATGAATGATATTTGCATCTTTATCTGTTATTAAATATTTTAATGTTTGCATTGAAAAATGAAATTTGTGTCATTTGCATTTTTGTATTTTACTGAAGGACCATTATTGTTATTTCCTTTCTCAAATCGATCTTATTTGTAAGATATATTTGTAAGGTAATTCGACTCATTCCCGTTAGGAGATGATAGGGATGACTGCTTACGATAATGTAAGCCCGATATGCATTATGCAAAAGTGAATCATTTTTGAGTTATCATGTATTATAGCTTTTTTCAAAATAAGTCTAATAAAATGCAATATCAAAAATTTATTTAAAAAAAGTATCAATTTAAATCGCATTTTTCTTTTGATTTATAAACAGGATTCAACATTGGCTATTTATCAATATTAAAACAACAATTATCGGTCCAAATTTAAAAATTCAACACGAGAAACGATATTACTTATATTTTTTTTCGCCGAAATGCCTTAAAAACAAAAAAAATCATTATGAAACTTGGCTTGCAGGTTATTAAATTATTAAGTAAATATTTCGTCAATTTTTTGATAGATTTCGATTGAACTACCATCTTAATACCATTATTTAAATATCATTTAAATAGACTACTATACATACTATAGGTATGTATGATCTACTCAAGCATACATTTTTTTTTTTATGAAACACGTTTTGTTTTACCTTAGCTAGATTTGAATTAGCTTAGACAATATTTGTCGAAATCATGTCCGAAGAATAAATGGGGTTAACGACGCTTTGTTTGACATCTTCGATTGCTATGGTGCGTTAATTTTTAAAGCAAATAATGTGCTTTTATCATGGCGCTTTAAACAAAGGTAACAGTTTTATAGCAGGAGGAAAAGCTAATTGGCCGCACGCTTTTATGTTTCTTTTTTCTCTTATATTGCATCATCGCACTCGGTTACTATATAGCATTACAATGTAGTATCATGTATGTAGTTAAAATATATTTAGAGTTAGTGAATCAAAACATTCAATTTTATATTTTATGGGATGTTTTATTTTTGTTTTGTTGTTTATCAAGCTTATCTCTAGTAATATTTTGTTAATTAAATTTATTTATATTTAAAATTTCACGGCATTGCTGGATTTCTAAAATTATATTAAAACAAAGTATAATGTTTTTAAACAAGCAAAGCTCTGAGTTTTGTCATGACGAAGTTATAAAGAAGTTTACAGGATTTATCATCATATGTCGTTTCTAGTATTCGTAAAATGTTATGTAAAATAAGAGACACAAAGTTTATAGTATTCCTTGCGTTCCGTGTTCTAGTCCTAAACCCCGGTGCGAGTAATGTATCCATCGTGTTTCATTAGACGAGAATTTTGATATAATACTTGGGACTGTAAGCCATTGATCAATGGTGGTGCCATTGCCAAATTTAGTAAGAACCTACGAAGCCCGCTTCGATTCTCTCCAATAAGGAGCGTATGGTAGCTTCGATAGACGAAGATCTTTTTATAAGTTATTAAGTCTTTTGCTCTGTATACCTTCTGTTAATTATCCTACTGTGTATAAATTGATCACAAATCAATTTCTAGTTAACTCGTTATATAATCGTTTGTGTTTATTTTGTGATCTTTGGCAATATTTGATTTCCATAATACAGTGGGCTCTAGTAGCAATAATTCATTTGTGTTACACAAACTACACTAGACACCACAGGCTTGTTTATATATACGGATAAGAATATTATTTAAATTATTTTTTTTGTATATTATACGTTCTACTTATGAATGTCTAATTTGTAATGATGTTGGAGTACATAAAAAGAGCAACAGTTGCATTGTTATTTAAATTCACAGTAAATGTGTGATCATAACTCACAGGCGTGTTACAGATCATACTCGTGACATGTATCGAAATTGAGTAACCAATCGGAAATGCCTAATCCTAGTGCGTTATGTCATGACACGACTTCGAAACGGACTTGCACCAAATTGTTCACAGGAGAAACCCATGTCGTCAACAATAGTTCATCAGTAAACTATGATACAGCAAGATCTTTATCTAAGAAAATTTGGATAGTGGAATCGGTATTGCTTGACAGCTAGGTTAAAAGCAGTTTTTATTGAAAACCTTTTTGCTATAATTGCTTATGATATGATCTGACGTTGTACATCCTTCGTATTATGTAGTAATTTGAATATGTACGATAACTTTGTTGCAATTTAAAAATGAATATTTAATTAGAATTACTATCATTGGAAAATTGCCAGTACAATGTTCTTTCCTTCTTTCGTTTTTAACTTTGATTCGAGATGTCATGTTATCTGTTTATATTACTATCAGAGTGTAAAAAATAAAATAAAAAAGGATTTTATTATAATATACAACCTCATCATATATCAGTACATTTATTACGAAACTTTTGAATAACCTATTGATCCTGTCTTCTAACAGTTCTAATTTCAGTTCCCACATTTGACATTTTAGACCAATAAAAAGAATAAAATATCGATGATGTGTCATTAGTTCATTCAGTGATAGAAGAACACATTCGTGAAGAAGATGACTATTAAGCCTTGCTCGTTGTCAAATAAAATATAGCTGACCTTAATTTATATATTTCAATTATTATAATTATTTATATTAAACGTATTCAACTTAGCAATGCGCTATCTATAGCTTATTTATATATAGTTCGTATCCTAATTAATATTATATCTACGAAAGTGAGTTTGTTTGTTTGTTACGTCTTTACGCTTTAACTACTGAGCTGATAATAATGAAATTTTACATACACATTGTTAGGAGTACAGAAAAGCATATAGGGTATCTATTATTTAGAAAAAACTAACGCAAGCGGAGCCGGGAGTAAAAGTTGTGAAAAATAATGGGGAAGGTAGCGAACGAGTAGATGTTTTAATTTAAAGTAAAACTTGTTTACGCACGCTTGACTTGGGGAAGAAGCTGTTGAATGCGTGAGGAGAACGTTACGAAAAGAGTGATCGGGTGAGGCGAACGGAAGTTGAGAGGGAAATGTAAGTTAATGAAGATAGAAAGAGAGAGATATTTAAGACATAGTGCAGGTATTCAAAAATATTATTTTATCAAAGAAGACCCATAATAAATTTAAATATTTGTAGACAATTATCATATGTATATACAAGTATATATTATCTATATATATACATACATATAGATGGAGCTAAAGAAGTTTTACATCAGTCATGTGGTTTTTGTATGCTAGTATAAAAAAGTTTATTTAGTGTCACATTACATCGTTCGGTTTTATTAGGCACATCATCATCGTTACAAAAAAATATATGACAGTAGAAGTAATACCTTAAAAAATAATAAAATGGACATATAAATTGTTTACATGATAAACCAAGCTAGTTATGACGCTTTTCTCAAGGCTTCGTAACACGCCAGTGCACTAACGCAAGTACAACGCTCGAACCAGTGGAACAATATACAATGAGGTCCGTGAATATAAGAAGTACTGTATAATGTATTCTATCTCATTCTCTTACATTTTAAAGCCTATAGATATATATGTTTGTCTGTCTTTAGTGTCACTTTTTCGTTTTATCCAGTTTAAATCCCATAGAGCAGCAAAATAAGTTTTTACCTCAAAAAAAAAATTCAAGATCCGCAGATCTCTAACAATTTTCTTGGACTGCTTCAAGTCTCTAATCTTCAAGAGAAGAATATCGTCGTCACGATACACTGTAAATAACATAGAAAGTGCGTTTAGTTCATCGGACATAACATAAAATTTCTAATACTGAAACACGACTTAACGAAGCTGATATTACTATCTCGGAATCTACTATAAATGTATTGCTATAAGTATAAATGTTTGAATAAAGTCAAATCAATAAATTTGGGATTATAAAGGTTTAGATAAAACATATTATACACTAAAAACAGATAAGTAATTTTAATTATCGGTCAATAGCTTTAGATAGACTAATTCCATCGTAATCGGATGTCTACAATATCACATTATATTGTACTCCACAATTATATCGCCCATTACCAAATTTCTGATTTCAACATTGCTTGTAATATCCGTTTATTTTCCAATTTAAAGAAAAGTAACTACCGATCGTAAATATATCACCTATCTATTTATAGTTCATGATCGATTGTCAACAAAATCAATGAAAGGAACATTGTACAAACAGCTATGTACGTAATCATGTACAACAAATAATGACATTAATCCTGACGCGAATGGCGTCAAACATTATCTATAGGGTACTTGTTGTCCATTTCTAGCAACCGTAATATCTTATCTTAAGGAAGCACAGTCATAGTAAAGTTTGTCTACGAATGACGTCTGTCTTATTCACGGTTAGTCTTGTATTTATCGATTGATTTGTGGGAAATTGCAGGGTATTTTAAAAAGTTAGGTCACGTTTAACTTTTGCTTTTGCAGAGTGAGTTGCCTTCAATACAATAAAGTCTAATTATATTTACAACACTTTATAAGTACGTAATTATATAAATGAACGTAGAAAAGCAATGTCAAATCGTATGTACGAAAAAGTGTAAGAATTATATTTAGTTAAGTTGAATACAATAAGGTGGATAATTGTCCTCTTTTTTCCGAACTCATCCAGTTATTGTGGGTTATTTTCGATATCATCTTATAATACACGTGTCACTACTACTCTTAGTCTTAATCGATTGATTCCATTCTATAAAAATTTTAGTTACTATTACTTGAGTTTCGTTAACCACAGGGTTAACACAGGCTAACTGCATTTTATTGGCATCTATCTAAATCGGTACAAAATCTCGTTTTTAAGTTCTATGAGCGTATTCGCGATGGAGACATGATACTGTTTGGAGCACTTCATTTTATAGGCGAAGGTGGAAGACAAGAATATGAGAAAGGTCATTAAGGCGATTGATCGATTAGAATACGCTCGTTCTGCTCGGTCCATTGCAAGGTTACACTAGACTAACATTATTTGTTACTACTCGGTCAAAGACTGAAAGAAAGTATAAGAAAAATAATGCACATTAGACTTACATTAAGTCAAAATCATATTTTGCCAACTTGAAAACATATTTTTATTGAATAAATCGAAATTTAACAAATTACCTGTCCTACGTACAAGGAATTACAGGTATTCTATTTCTGCAATGCGTTTTATTCTATGTAGTTCCTATCTCTTTAATGTGTAATAAGTGAAACATTGTTAACACTGTTAACTGTTAACATTGTTAACCACCGATAATCGTGAAATTTTGTATGCTCGTTGTCAGGAGTACGGAAAAAGACATTACTTAATAGTAATTCGAGGAATGTGTCAAACCTAAATTCACGCGAGTGAAGCCGCGGGCAAAAGCTAGTATAGTATAAGCAATTGCTATAACAATTTTTACAACATTTAAATACGGAACAAGCCATTATAGGCGCGGCAACTAAATACATTAATGTGTCACTCTTGTAGAAAAAAAAACCGAATTGAAAAAATGTAGCCTAAAGCCATGTATCATTATTAGTTAAGCTTATCGATCACCTGTTGATATGATAACCACTTATTATACCTACATATCACTCCAATACTAACATAATATTAGTCATTGATGAATGTTATTTGAACTTTTTTATGTGCTTCAATACATCTCGTTTAGAAGTTGTTTGCAAAAAAAAAATGTATCAAATACACAAAATAAATTATATCATTAGCATTTAAAGGTCACGAGCTTAATTGTCTCTTCAGAAACCGATTACCTAACATCACACTACGATCAATAGGGGTAGACTAGTTAACATACAAATTGTATGTCGTAAAGTATACTAACCAAGAATGAAGTACGGACTTTGGCGCGAGCGGGGGTTACGGGATCGAGGGCGTGTCGGCCGCTTGATCAGAACCGAATGTTGCCGAGAAGGTCCGAAGAGTGAATACCGTTATCAGTGTGGTACCATGGCGCATGGTCGGCGCCCTATGCTACTCGTGCTTTATGTGAAATTTATTTTGTCTTAGAGCGCTGACAGTTATTCAAAATTTTGATAATTAAACCAGACTGAAACTGCTGCTTACAGTCAGTCATTCCCATTGCTACTAACTATTATTATAAATACGTATGTGATTTTTTTATTTTTTTATGTTGTTTATGTTTTCATATCTTAACTTTTGAATAGATTATCATGGAATTTTGTATGCACTTTGTCAGAAGTACAGAAAAGGACTTTAATTATCTTGGACCCAGAAACGAAGGTAAATTGTTTCAACTTTCAAGCGAACAAGCAAAGCCGCGGGCAAAAGTTATTTTTTTGTGATTAAATACTATTAAAACCTCAATCGCTGTATTTACTAAATTCTAAAATTTTATTAAAAAAATAAATTCATTATTAATCTATTGAATTTTTAGATCTCAAATGGATAAAAGTAACGGATGAAAAATAATAATAAAATGAAATATAAGTTGAACTGGATCTTCAACGGGATGCGATTATTTGTTACTAATTGATCTTAAAATGTGTTCATTGCCCAATCATTATTATGTTTAGCAATCCAATTAGGAAACGTCTGTCAATTAAAAGTTTGTGGGAGGAATCATTGACCGCTATAACAAAAAAAATATATAAAAAAAAGTATTTAAGTACGTGACACACAACCTATGATTATACACGTAGTTGACTCATAGATGGTTTAATATAGTTTATAATAATGTTTTATTAGACACAGAACAGGTTTTAACATAGTTCAAAAAAAAATTAAAGCACTATGCTCTTTATTACATACTGGTTGGTGCCCGCAACGTCGTTCTTGTGAATTTTTTGTCTAATGAGAACTACGGGGTTCATCAAAATTGTGGACTATCGATTTTTTTAATTATGACTTTTGTTATTATTATTTAGCCTTAAAACCTTTTTATTCGTCATCTTGTTCTTGCCCTTATCCCATCTAAGTAGGATCCGTATAAAATGCTTTCTTCTTCCACTCTCCTCTGTCAGATATAATCTCAGTATATATACACCTTTTTCACACAATCCGTCCATGCTTTCTATGCTTCTCATTACATTACCATACCATGCTAACTTGTTACTCCTCAGCTTCCCTATAACGCTTTTATTGGGTGTAAGTTACTTTTGTTAAATTTTATAATTACTTAATGTAGTTTAGGCAAATGAAAAAGACTACATGTCGCCATATTATCACGTAGGTGGTAGAGCTATGCTGAAGCTATTACTGGTTTCAGCATGAATGGGTCGGCTCGCCCGGGGTAGTGCCACCCTCTCACAGTAAACCTACGTGAAGTAACAGTGCTTGCACTGTTGCGTTTTGTTCGGTCAGTGAGAGCGCCGGAGGCCCACATATTTAAAAGGCCGGCAACGCACTTGCGACTCCGCTGGTGTTGCTAGTGTCTATGGACGGCGGTGATCACTTACCATCAGGTGACCCACCTGTTCGTTTGCCCCCTATAAAATAAAAAAAAAATATATTAACTTTATTTCTCGTCTTCCTTACTCTAATCGCAATAATACTTATACTATCTCTTTCGCGTTATTTTATTCCTGTTGTCGTGAGTACAGAAAAGGGCATAGAGTATCTTTTACCCAGAAAAAAATACTATTTATGAGGACTTCGTCAGTTAAGATAAATATCTACGTGTTAAAAAATGTTTATTTAGTTTATAAAAGGACAATGATACATTCATAAATTTGTGCTTCATACATAGGTAATGATAGTATTCAGAGCAAAAATAAAATGACGTAATTATTATCAGAAACCTTCATAAATACGCTCCATAATTACGTGTTCTGCAATAGCAAAGCGACAGTGTAAAGGGCTAAATATTGGCTTCACAATTGCAAACTGAGATTAGATACCAGCTGTGATTCTAAGCTTTCATAATATGACGACAGTGATGGCTCTGGAAACTGAATAATAAAATTACTCTATGAGTAAGTATATAGAAAAGAGTGTAGTTAGGCATATTAGTTAAAATTTTGGTCGATATAATAATTAAAACTTATAATTAAAAAAAACCAATTACGTGATTTTTATCACTGAAAGTTCAGTAATGATACATAAATACGTGATTAAAAAAAAAGCGATAGGAGGTATGGTTTAATGTCAGCTTTAAAATAAAATAAAGATAGCACTGTCTCTGTATACAAACATCATACTATGAACAATTATATAGAGAAGAATGTATATTTTAGTTCTTATTATGGCTGCTAGATAATTTCAATTTGCCGTTTTGAAGTAGATATAAAGTTATTTTTGCTATCGCTTTGTTCTTGCGCAATACGTATTTAAAGGCACGGAGTATGGTAATAGGTACCACAACATCATTTATAATGCTTCCTTGTTTTGATACAACGTCAATGATGAACTATGTATAGAAACTGTTTGTCACGATTGAACTTAATTTACAATGAATTAGCTCAAGTAGTTATTTTAGTATACATTTGAATTAAATTTTGTAGGAAATCAATATATAGATGAAATAAATATTCCATATATCGATTTCGCTGAATGATCATTTTAGTTCACATTAGTTAATATGATGACGTAAAACGTTTACATGAAACCATAGATTGAATTAATGACGCACATCACGTGATAGTGAAGTGTACTATGAATAGGACCAAAGTGTTAGAAAGACTGAATAATCTACCAAAGTGTAGTTTTTAGTAATGCAGTTATTCTCATTGTTATTCAAAACGAGATATCGTCGTAATTACGTTTAGAGTGTGCGATATTGCCACAATAAAAAAGGAAATATTTTCTGTATATCACACTTTTGTTTATCAAAATAGAATTACAATAAACATACAAATAATTTAAATGTAGACAAGCAGTTATATTTTTAATGAGTATATTTGTTTGGTAATAATTTAAATAACGAATTACATTTGTACAGTTCTTTTAAATCATTTTTGTTCTCGCTTTATTGGCATTTAAAATTTGGCATATCTTTCTGAAGCCAAGACACAATCCTAAAAAGGTTTTCCAGTTCAAATCGGAGTACGACTAAAGACAAAAAAATCTATTGCAAATAACATTTATTACTTTTACAGTGTGCTAGTTTAATACATAAATATAAAACAATTTAAAATATAAAAAGCTTATTCGAAGTGGTCTCCATTAACTGCAATACAGTCCTTTAAATGTTGAGACCAGTTATCAATAGAAGCACGCACTCTTTCCATGGGAAAATTCTTTTAGTGACTCAAAATTATCATGGCGTTTAGAGTAAGCCATACTCTCTAAAACTGACCATAAATCATAATCCAGCGGATTAAGATCGGGACTAGACGACGGCTAGTCTTCAGCTCTGATGAAGTACGAAACGTTCGTTTCCAGCCAAGACTGCATAGACCGAGCATTATGACCCGGCGCCGAGTCTTGCTGGAAAGACCATTCTTGGTTATTGAACCATGGTGTTGTTAAGGGGCTTTACTACCTTCTCAAGAATGGTATCTTGATAGACTTGTGCTAATGTTTTGATACCTTTTTCACAAAACTATGGCTCAGCCACTCCTTCATAGCTAATACCCCACCAAACCATCATTGAAGTCGGATAGTGACCACGTTGCACTCTTTCGACTAATTGGGAAGTTTCCTTAGAGCTTTGAGCATAAATACGGTCGTTTTGTTTGTTAAAATGTTACTTAATTGTAAAAAAATTCTCATCCATAAACAAAATTTTTCTGTGACCTCCTTTTGCAGTTGTTTCGATTTTACCACCCTATTGTTTTTTAAATTATCAGTTAAGAAATGACCAGTACGTCTCTTATAGGCTGCAAGTCCTAACTCATCTTTTAAAATACGCGACATGGTTCTAGGTGCTATCTTCATCTCTCGAGATAAAATCTTTTGCTTTCGGACAGGATTTCTTCGAATTCTTTCCCTTACTGCTTTGACCACCTTTCTCGTACGAATACTAAGTGGACGGCCAGATCTTTTTTGTCACAAACACACGAGGTCTCGTTGTACCTATTAATACCCAGGTACACAAACATTTTACTAACACCAAGCGTATGGAGAGTTTTAAAAATTTCATTTGGGTCCACACCTACTTTATGCAATGCAATCACAGCAATTCGGTTCTCTTTATCACCCCACTCCATTTTGATATCGCAAAATATTCTACAATGTATTGGCGCCAAAATGAGAAAACTCATATAAAAATAACAGATGTCAAATTCAAATGTAATATTTTGTTTATTTTTAATTATGACAGTATCTATGGCCAGACTAAGTATATAATCATTTTAAAATATGAGATCAATAAATACTAAATTATCAGAGATTTTTCAATTTCATTATCCACAGACAAAATATAATGGCTCAAAATTCTTGATATAATCTTGACAAAAAAATGCATTGCATATTTAAAATATTAATACTTTTTATTCTATCCTAAGATATTATTTATAAACCAGGTATTACGGTACAAACCAATCCTCTTTATTGGTGACTAGCTCTTGTTCATGCCTTAAGAATGAAAGTTTATGCATGACAGACTGAAATCCCTTAAAGACTCCACAGTTTCTCGTTAAAAAGTAATTGGTTAATATTTCATATATTTTAAGGAAACATTAAAATTTTATTTTTAAAACTAGAGAGTGGGATAATTACATTCAATCTAGTATAAAGAAGCATTTCACAATTTGTAATCTTAATGTAAATGTATTGAAATGGTAGGAATAAACTGAAATCATTTCAAATGTTTAAAAATTCCTTTTATCTTTACAAGGGTAATTGCCAATCGTCCAACAAAAACATACATTGTTGTCTAAGTGAATAAACAAAATCTGAAGAAATTTTAATAGTTCTATTCAAGCTTGCAATGTTTGTTCAAACAAAGATACATGACACCGGGGCCCTTTGCACCGATGAGTAAACAACACAACAATTCAGACAGTTTGTTTAACTGCCAGTTGAGACCGCATAGACGGTGCCGCAGTAGCCGATCTTGTGATTTGCTAAATATGCTAACTCGCAAATATTGCTAGAGGTAGGTACTTAAAAGCTACAATTTATTATTGCGACTTCAGAAATCGGCTTATTAGAATAAAATAACCAAGTTCTTGAGATTGTTTTTTAAACGCGATGCGTTAATTTTGCAAGAATTTGCATAGTATGTATGATACATGCGAGTTTATAAGACTCTATGTAGTATTTGTCGGAGATTTTATTAACATAAAGAATAGACTTTCATTTACTAAACTATTTAGCTTAATTGTGAGTTATAAATTATATGACTGGCCGTGAAATTGATCACAAAATCTTCCTCTTATTTATCCGCTATCTGTTGGTGAGGTATTGAATTTAAATCCGAACGGACCACCTCTACCATATATGCGGTGTAACATACGCAATTCTAGAATAAGTTGGTGTATCCAGTAATCGAGCTGAGTGGTAGGATAGCAACGGGCAGCTTGTATTCGACATAGCGACAAATTTCTCAGAGTGACTATTACTTTATTGCGTTCCGGGCCCAGTCAGACCATGACGTTGACGAGTGTCGATGGATTGTGTCGTCGTTATTTTTGCATTGCATTATGTACTATATAGTCAGGTAAATTAAAGTAACTTATCGATGGCAGGTTCAACCGACTACCAACGACCGGTTCAACCGTAAATTAGTGACGTATTTAATTATTTTTTCTTATTTCTGTTACTAACATTTCGCTCTTTCTGTTACTAATTTCGGATTAAACTTTTTCAGATACACGTCGCTCAAATAAAATCAAACGTTTTCTATTGCAGCGAGACATGCCATCGGCCAGTTAATTCCAAATAGAAATGCAAAGTAACGTCCACTCTAATATTTAATGATGGATTCCGCAAAGTAACGCCTTCATCAATCAAATAACTTTATCGTGTTACAACAAAATAGATACTTGATTATTTATCTCTATTATGTACGATGAGTATATATATATATATTTGAGAAAAATCGTGAAGATCCAAGTTTTATTACCGATAGGACCGAATATAATATGTACTTTATTCATTCTGGTTAGGGTTTGTGATCTTATATGTATTTGTCAATCTAAATAATAACATCAATACACTGGGATAGCCATTGATTATATACTCTCTTTCTGTCTTTGACAATTCATACTGGCAAACGAAGCATCAGAGTTCAGGGTAGTCCTTTATTATATTGCCACCGCGTCCTAAAGAATGGGGCGCATTTAACTAAGAGAAAAATTGGAGATACATCGAAAACTCTGTAGCCAATTCCTTTCACGAAATAATTCTTTTTTGTATTTAATATAATTCGAGAAAGGAAGCAAGCAAAAAAGATATTGGTGTGCCTTTTGTCTTGTTGTATTTATTAAACATACAAGAACCATCAGGATCACAGAAATTCGTGGATGCGCCTCTCTTTCTTTGGACGGCAGAATATCTGAATCAGGACTACAGCCTTTGAGATTAGTTACACTCTTAATATTAGATGGACTTCAACCCTGCTTGCTATTTCAGAAGTAAATAAAAACTTGAAAAATTCAATCATGTTTTCTTATTGTCTCTAGGTTGTGAATTACGACCCTAGATAATGTCCCGACATATTTTGCGTTCACATGAAATGTGAGCTGATCGATATAAGTATTCCAGTTTATATTATACTACTTTTTGCCTGTGGCTTCCCTTATGTTAATGTAGATTTAACCCATACTTCAGGAACAGTACTTTTTTCCTTTAACTTTTAACTTTTTTTTTTACTGTATAGACTAAAGGAAGCGCTTAAGGCACTCACCAGGCAAGCAAGCAAACTTGCATTCGAATTTATATAATTAGTAAGGGAGTAAATACTAATAAGGATACATACTGTACCCGTGGCTCTGCATATGTTTATTGTGCGGTACTAATTTTTCTAAGCTTGTAATTTTATTGTTATTATCTTTTATTCTATAAAATATCTTAGACAATTACAATAAGATATTTTTTTTTTTACTATTTATACTGTTATTGATATTTCTATAGGTTATCGATTTCAGAATGAGATATATTATATTCCATTAAAAAAAATCATAAAAATCGATTGTAAACGAAAAAATGTTTGAATATTTTTTTAAATCGATAATCGATATAGCCTAACAGTTAAGGAATATAATTAAAAAAAAATCGGATATTTAAACATTTTTTGTTGTCATATTGGTACACAAACCTAGACAAAAATTGAGAAAAAAATCGTATATAGACAAACCCACAGATTTACCAATAAGGCTTAAATATATCAAACAATTCTTCAACATTGTCAGCGATATAAAATACGCCGGCTAAAATTTCTACGCAGTAAAACAAAAACGACTTTGTCTGGTAATTTTTTATGGATCGAAACGTAAAGTAGGACGCTAATATATATAATGTTTTTACGATAAATTAATGGCCACCTCAGATTACCTTATTAATAAATTTTGTCGGTCGCACAACGTGTTTTTGCGGCATTTCGTCACACCTGGGTTTAATATATTTCGGCATTTAACATCTCGCATATCAAATCCCAAGCATATGAACATTAATATCTCAATTTGCATTTAAATGTTAGCATTATATCATGGTGTTGTTAAATTGATTACCTAAATGTATAATTGAGATTATATTTTATGTGTATAGGCTAAATATGTAAAGAAAATTGGTTCGCAGTATCAGGCTAGTCAAATGTAATGCATGATGTTTACTTAATTTATTATACATAAATATTTAATGAAATACTTGTAACTAAAAATTGTTGTATACTTACCACCACATGATAAAAGTGAAAACTTATAAATAAATACCTGCCCCTTAAATTATTTACAGACTAATCAATGTGTGTGAGTACATACATAATACTATCATATTAGTTTATTATTATAATACGTAATAATAAAAAGGTAATTATTGGAATTATGCAATTTTTATCAGACAGTATACATGGTTGTTGCCAACTGGAGCCGAGTATACACGATTCAGCGACACCGACCAGAGCGTGACGTTTGCCTTTCTTTCACAGTTCAACGCGACTGAAGAAATTTTCAGTTAACTGTTTAACGTGAAAATGGTGCATAAACAGTTGATGACACTCTTCAGGGCTAAAAATATCAACGTGAAGACTACTGCTTAGCGATAACAATATGCGTTTATAAAATACTAGTAAAATTATCATTTCCACTACAACCTTGTAAATAATCAATTAAAAATTTGAAATTAATAATTTTCTCTTGAAATCTATTCCAAAAGTGATGATATATTAATACCTAAATATTTTACAAGATTTCCATATTTTTGAGATCGATAAAATTGAACACCACTGAATACGTTGCAAGTGTTATTCATGGAAAAAATGTTTATTCTGTCTACTTTACTGTAACACATCACTAGGTCATGCTGTTGTACATCAACTCATCTTGCAGTATAATGATCGTCGGGAACATTAGCATGTACATATATTTGAAAGTAAATAATCTTCACATAATATTTATTTTACTATAAATCTAGTATTTTCTATTTTCTGCTTATTAAATATTAGGATGAACGTTACTTTGCACTTCCGCGGAAAATTAGTGTCTACGTTACTTCGCACTTCCGCTTGCGATAGTTTGGCTGCTATTCCGTCTTACTACAAACAATTCCAAGCGGAAGTCCGGAGTAACATCCACCCTAATTTTAATGATGTACTTCCGTAAAGTAACGCCTTCATCAATCAAACTTTCACTGCAAATTAATTGGCCGCTGTCAATTCTATATAGAACTGCAAAGTAACGTCCACTCTAATATTTAATTAAAGATTTTCGCAAAGTAACGCGATCAGTAAATCAAATTACTACAAATTAAAATATCCAAACAAAAGCGTGCAAACTCACGGGCACAGTGTATAATTGTATATTTATTAAAAGTGTATATTTATCAAAAGGAATTTTAAAGTAAAATAACAATTAAATATGTTTTTTATTTGTCATACAATTAATAAAAATTACAGGGGTATCAATTTTTTCGATTTCAATCTTTATACGCACGTTAATTTTACTTAAGATATCATTGGCTATAAGGATTAAAGTGCCGGCCGATGTTTAAAAAAAATATATATGTAAGTGCGATATTAAAATCTCATTTGCTTGATACCCCATTCTCGGTGGGTGTCTCATCCCGTCGGAACACATTTTAATAGCCTTGTACGGCTATATGGTCCAATATTGACCGATGACTCAGATCTCGCGGTTAACTGAAGATTATAGACCATTATTTATAAAATTGACCTACACGATTCCTTGCGGTTTTATAAAATTACTTAACCGACGTCATCATAGTTAGAGCAAATAGCGAGAAATTTAACTAGAATCCTTGTTCACTAGCGTAAATATAGATTTATGAATAAATAAAATTTCCTATATTGTTAATGTTTTTGTTGAAATAGGATATAATATAGTGTCTATACATAATACTAGCGACTCGCCTCTGCTGCGCTTGTCTAAACTGTATTCATGTTTTGCCACTTTGATATTTTCAATTTATCGCAGATATATATAGCAAAATGGATATTATATACCTATATACACACACACACATAGTAGTTGGTTTGCTTTTTTACCCTTTTTCGAACTGAAATAGTTTAGAATAACACAGTAGTCAGATATAAAATACATGTACGGGATCGTGATATATACATGCTTGATACACATGTATATTTCACGAATTTATATATGTATGAAATGGATAGTTTGTTTTAGTTCAGCTAGTTAAACTCGGGATATTCGGCGACAGCCCAAGCCGAGACGTGCCGTGCGCCCTTGTGCTAGTCGTCTATATAAAATTGGGTGAGTGCCTTAAGCGCTCCTCTTAGTAGTCTGGTGAAACTGTAGAGCCCATGCCAGGCTAACAGTGTAATCAGTTCGAAAAAATATATACTTATATATTTACCTCGTTTACATATCTACGCATACCAATCTCCGTGATGATCGATTGAATGGCAGATAAGTTGATGTACGATCTCTTCGATTTAATGATATAATATAAAAAAACATGAATTTAAATATAAATAATTAGGATTTTTTAATATCGATCTATAATTTTATTGCAATATTTGCTTCTTATAAGTACATTGCCATATAAACCAATAACTGGGAAATATTTTGAGAATAACCTATAAAAGTTTGTTTACTCTCCGAATAATCATATTCACTTGAATATTTTGTGATTAAAAGCGGCAGATTTTAATTGAAGCCATTATTGAATATAAATTACACTTTAAGATTTTTTTGGTGATTTCGGCGCTTAAGATCGCGCTTGTAGGTAAAATTAAATACTAATAACTCCATATTTGACTAATACTAATTATTATTATAAACGAGAACTTGAGTGTATTTATTTGTTTGTTAGGTGTTCACGGCTTAAAATAATTAACCGATTGTCATGAAATTTTGCATACATGTTATCAGTTATCATGGGTACCAAAAGTCATATAAAGTACGTTTTGTGCACAATAAAAGTAATGGGCAACTGGGCAAAAAGGTATCTCTCGATTTATCAAATAAGTGGCCCTAGCGTTAAACGATAATAATACATAAAATCTATGTATGCATAGGGTCATCTAATTCTATACTAGAGTACATTTATTACTCGAGAAAAATAGCAACGAATCCAAAATTACATAACAGCGCCATCTAGTGATAAATGTCATAACAAAAAAAATGGTTCGAAATATATACCAAAGAACTGAAAAGAACCTACCTTAAATTACATATAATATCTTAGTTGAACTCTATGTGTATCTATTTTGCATTTTTACGTTTCCAGGTACTTTTACAATAAAATATCCGTATTTTTCTTTATCATAATTTACGATACTCTCTGAGTTGTTTGTCCAAATGCAGATCCAAATGAAAGCCGGTGGTGAATGCCGCCCATAAGCATTTAGCACGGTTTATTACTACTACACTGTAACACATGAGATCATTCTCAAAACTTATTCGTTGGAATTTAATTCTTTGTTCAGTTTTATGTTCCTTGTATGTCTATATGTCTCAGTAAATATATCTTCTTTTACTGTTTTTATAGTATTGGTTACATAGTATAGTACACTTGATTACATCGAATAAAGGAAAAAGAGTTCAAGATATTGTCTTATTTTGTAATATATAGATAATATTTAGTTTTCCCGAAACCCGAAACGCTAAAAACAAAAGAGAATCACTGTGCCGAGACTATCACCATATCCATGGTGGTAGGGTCAAATTGCATACACTTTTTATGTACCCTACTGTTAGATAATCACAACCATTTACCAGTTTCATGTGTGGCTGAGTACAGGAGACTTGGAAAGAACTGCAGGTTCAAAGTTCTTTGATTTTATTGGAATTATCGTAAGTGGCAGCGACAGTGTAGATGCGCTCGCGATAGGTTTGGTTAAAAGGAAAAGGGAAGGGAATGGAGGGTGAGGGGGTTACCAAAATGGTTGGCAGGATGACTATTAAGTGAAATTGAACCATTGATGTAGTTTACGGGCATACGTTTGTTTGTACGCATAGTTTTATTTAATACCTACTACCATACCACGAAGACGAGTGTTATACCTAATGTAAGAATGTTGCAATCCAGTCGGATACGAATTTAATGATTTTATATCCTTGTTTTTTTTTATCGTTACTTACGGCCGTAAAAAGAGGCCGTCTGATAAGGATCAGGCAAAGGCCCACAGATGTACAATTATAGGGTTGTAAGCAACAGAAAAATTCCTCCCACGTTATAAAAAACCATCGCGTGCAATGAATTAGTTTTATCGAGCCGGTGTATAAAAAAATTACTTGACCTCACTGGACCGGACATCCTTTATCTAATGCTAACAAAAACGTAGCGGAATAGATTAAATTAATTAAACAGATGAAATAAATCGGTCCATAGCAAATGATACTGATTGTGGGGAAACCCGTTCACGATGACATGTACGTACGCGAGCGACTTGGCGCGGCGGTTCAGGTGATTGCTTGTTTTTTTAATTTACATTACTCTATCCTGATTGAAATGAGGTTTATTAGCCTTTTTGGTGTATCAATAAAGGAAGAAAGATTTTTACTGTACGGCCATCTATTGATACGAGTTGGTGAAATTTTTGCTTCACGTGTCATGTCATCCGGGCTGGCGGGAGTCGAAATTGACAGATAAATTTCACATTTTTGAAATATTTGTATCTTTGCTAGTTTCTTTGTATGGGAAACGTCACAAGAAATACGTCGCTATTTAGATGCAATTGTTTATGAGTTAGTATTATAATAAAGATAAGAATAATATTTAAAAGAAAATTGTACGATAAAATAAGTAATACAGAATTTTTAGGAATTTAATTAATATTTATCTAGCATGGTGGTAGAGTTTTTCCAAAGCCGCCTGGCTAGCTAACCCTCAAGTTGAAACTCTGTCGCCAAGCACCTGTTGGCGCGTTCCGGTAACTGAAGTTAAGAGCCAATCTCCCTCAAAGTTTAGCGTGACTACAGAATCAGATGAGATTGTAGTAAAACGCTAACCTATAAAGTATAAAACATATATATTAAAGGTCGACAGGAGTCGAACCACAAAATCGTACTAGAGATACATAACAGCCTTCATAATAAGGAATATATTTGTATAGCGATATAATATCAACACGATTGTAATTAAATATCAGTTTGTTACTACTTTACCGATCATAGTATAAAATTTTGCATAGGCGTTGACACGAGTACAGAAAATGACATAGGATGTCGTTTTCATCCAGAAAAAGAGTACCGTTCCCGAATAAGTCAAATCTACATTAAAGCGAATGAAACCGCTAACAAAACCTAGTATTTTTTTTTTTTATATCATAGGGGGCAAACGAACAGGTGGGTCACCTGATGGTAAGTGATCACCGCCGTCCATAAACACTAGCGACACCAGGGAAGTCGCAAGTGCGTTGCCGGCCTTTTAAATATGTGAGCCTCTGGCGCTCTCACTGACCGAACGAAACGCAACAGTGCAATCACTGTTACTTCACGTCGGTTTTCTGTGAGAGGGTGGTACTACCCCGGACGAGCCGACCCATTCATGCTGAAACCAGTAATAGCCTCAGCGTAGCTCTACCACCTACAATAAGTATACTCATAAAGACATGTTGTTACTTTAAAAAAATATGATGAAATAAGTAAATCAATGTTTAAATACATACAATACGTATAATTGAGATCATCGGAAGTAGAATCACTAATACTAAATATCATCATCATCAGCCTGTAAAGACCCACTGTAGGGCCATAGGCTTCTTCCCGAAGGAAGGTATGGGCATAATCACAACGCCAGTCCACGACACTTTGGTGATTACAAATGCAGAGAAATTCACAGTTCTGTATTTTTCTCCCATATGGTGGCACTACAAGAACAGTTCTGAGGTTCCGATTTCCTCACAATGTTTTGCTTCACCGTCAGCAGATAGTGTTACAAACTCATTAGTACATTACGGGCTTCGAACCTGCGAACATCGGATCGATATTGCACCCGTCAAACGCAAACAACTAGATCACCATGACTCAGTAAAGATACATAAACCCAATAGACATTTTGAGATAATAAATTGATTAATAAGTAATACAGGAGTTCCTTTAAAACCTACAAGAAATACAGCCGTTCGTGCAATAAGAAATTTACAAACGTAAAAAAAAGGTATGAGAAAAAACGGCTACAAAAAATTATTTGCTTTGGAATACTTTTTATCATTATTAACTTCGACTATTACTCCCGGACTTACGATAGCGGTTGCATCGAGCGAGTGATGAATTATCCACGGGTCCAATCGATCGGACGGTAACATCTTTATCGCTTCGATTGACGATTTGACACGGCACTTGTGAGCCGGAATTGTGAATGAGATACGATGTCAGTTATGCTACTGTTTACAAACTTAACGGTAGTCAAGTAGCTATAGTTATTATTCGATATTTACTTATGTACCGAAATTGAAAATATAAAAAATATTGTATTGTAATTACACAAGAAGAATATTGTGTAAATATTCTGTGTATTCTAATGTCAATTTTTATAATTATATGTTCAAATAGTATAAAATACGATGGGCCAAATATTCTCCAAAAAAAGATGCGTCAACTTTATTAATGATAGGTCATATGGTATCCCGTTTTAGCGATATATACCAACGTCCATTTATTTACTTTGCAAGTTTCTCGTTTAATCACAGGTTCACTTGATGTTAAATGGATACTACATCATCCTAAGAAGGTAAAACACTATGTACCTAAGAAGGTAAAACACTATGTACCTAAGATGTATAACACTATGTATCTAAGAAGGTAAAACACTATGTACCTAAGAAGGTAAAACATTAAATTTAGAGAATGATTGTGAGATGCGAAGCAAATTTTGCAAAGAGCAAATTCTTCTCTAAATTGAGTTTTAAATAGAGATAAATAAAATAAAAATGGACGTTGGTATATGTATCTAAAATCGATACCATTTCAGCTATCATTAATAAAGTTGACGCTCCTTTTTACAAGGAAGATTTGTCCTAGACCATCAGTCTGCTAGAATACATCTATTATTGCTTGGCAATAGGTGTAGCTTTAGAGTATTAGCTAGCCAGATGGACTAAGAAACAAGCTTACTACCATATGACGGTTTTATCACGATGTTTTCCTTCACAGAAAACTGCCCCTTTTTGCAGAGATTAGAAACTAAGTTATTCGACACGGTCTCTGAGCTCGCCACTGTCGCTTCAATCTCAATTAATATTATAAATGCGAAAGTTAGTTGGTTTGTTTATTACACCTTCACGGCGTAATTACTTAATTGGTGATTGGGAAATTTTACATACACGTTGTCGGGAGTACAAAACAGCATATAGGATACGATTCATCCCGTAAAAAGTACTGTTCCCGCGGGATAGGACAAGTGAACATTAACGCGAGCGGTGCCGCGTGCAAAAACCATTAGATAATATATAGAGAATACTACTACACTAATACTATTACAGTAATACTAATACAGTAATAATTAATCAATTCTATCATTATATTATCCATATATAATGCATTGCTATTTAAAAGCAATTAAGGAGTTATAGAGATATATTAATCAAAGAAACAATGTTATAAATCTGTCAATAGATCTCGACACTTCGTAACGTTACGGTAACAAGGAGTAAGTATAGTGTCGGAACAAAATAATAGATCACCGTGCAATATCGTAATACAACTAATAAATGGTAATTCGACACGACAAGTCAATTATGAACCGACATAAACACGTATTGGCATCGAAGGAATTTCACTTGTAATGTCAGACGTAGGAAACATTTTCTTATTTTTGTAATATCAATTTAATGTTTGAAAATATAAGTGTACTAACGGGCCCAGCGAACATTATCGTATACTGAAAATAATAAAAAATCCTGGAATCAGATCATAGCGCCATCTACTGGGTTCAATTGAAATTAAACTATTTTTGAATACATCTGAACACACAATTTTTTTTATCCAAATCGGTCTAGCCCTTCTGAAGGAAGTCTGTCACATACATGTACAGAAGAATTATATACATAAAGACTAGCGAGTCGCGCAGACGTGAACCTGTTTTAAGAATTAAATAAATCCTAGAATAGCATTTCAAAGCCACCTACCGGCTTCAATTGTGAATCTAAATCATCTGTGGACTCAGTAAACAAACACAAAAACAAATCGTCAAACTCGGTCCAGCCGTTTAAGAAGAATTCGGTCACATACACACGTACAAAATAAATACATATATAAAGATATTGCGAAAAATAAGAATTCTGACTATTGATTTTTCCTAAAAAGACTAAAAATTCATCGACACTGTATCTTGAAAATTACATTATAGTACAACCTACATTCGCATTTGTAATATTAGTAAGGATGGTTAGGATTGTATTTTTTTATGAATTATCAACTGTTATATATCGATACAATTAATTGAAGGGTACGATAAATTCAAAAGTTCGAAGTTTTTGTGCTGATATATTAAATAAAAAAA
Organism: Antheraea assamensis; assembly: GCA_035772565.1. Lineage (NCBI taxonomy): Eukaryota > Metazoa > Arthropoda > Insecta > Lepidoptera > Saturniidae > Antheraea > Antheraea assamensis. The sequence continues at coordinate 451,795 of JAQQSE010000112.1, read as the reverse complement.
ATACAATTATAACAAAATAACAATAGTTTTATCTTTAACTAATATAATATAACTTGTCGTTGTATATACATATTGAATTAAATTACGTAAAGTCCCGACCTTTCCTTAGCTTTCTCTTGACGCAAAAAACAACCCATTCGTTGCGATCTCACCCGAAGCCGATTGCCGACTTCACCTCATTAGCTCAATATCAACAAGTTGTGCCTTTAATAGATATATAATCATGCATATTATTTAAATTGCTCGACAAATTACATGTCGGTGGCCAGTTGTACTCGCTCAGTTGTCGGTTACGTTCCAACTTGGAATTTCTCACTGGCTACAATATACTGTGAATATGTTTTTGAGTATTTATAAGAAATGCTCTGTGAATAGTAAGTGTAATTGTAATATTTATTAAAGTTCCAATTATTAAATTGTATTACATATTTGTGTTTGTTAACTTTTTTTGTCTATTGTAATACGACAAAGTATTTTTTGTAATCCAAAAACAATATCAACTATTGCGAGACATGCAGTGTGTAGTCAAACGCCGTATGATTAAAATAGATGGTCATGGTGCCTACCACGAGATTCGGGCATTCTTAGGCATAGGCATGAGTCAGATACAATCGATCCCACAAAACATTTGGGTTTGGAATAATGTTTCCAGATGCAGCCCTCACAATTTAATTGAGCCTTTAAAAAAAAAATGAGCTCGTTACTTGGTGCAATACCAAATTGACGAAGGGACGTCAAATTGGGTGTGGGATATAGTGACACGTGACGAAGCATGGATTTACCGCTACAATCCTAAAACAAGAAAAATATCAACAGTTTCGGCCTTTCCTGGTGAGCCGAAAGCAACTAAAATGGCGAGTGGGCGGTCTGCCGCTAAATGAATGATCGACGTATCTTGTTAATACAACTGGACACATGGCTACTATTGGCTTAGAGGATCATCATACAGTGATTCACTACCATTTATTTATCAGAAGTTATTGAGGAAATCTGTAAAAATAACCAAGAACGCCGTATACTCTTTTACAAATGCCAGCTCTCACACGGCCAGAGAGATAAACGAATTTTTGAAAAAGAAAAACGTAGATATTATGGGTCTTCCTGCATACTGAACATACTTGGTACTATGCGATATTATCCTGTTTTAAAATATCGAGAATTATTTACGCGATCAACGATTTTTAACACCAGAACTCAGAAGAGGCTGTTGAAGAGTATAAAACGCATGTTTCCTAGGTGACATAAATGTTTTCAAAGTAGGTTTTGTTTGTATGAAAAGTGCACTGAAGCTAAGGGAGAATATTTTCAGAAACAGTAAACTCATTTTTGATAACTCATAGTATTTTTTTTAGTTGTTCGGAATTTTTAAGTGCTTTGCACGTATAAACTTGAGGGACCAACTTAAAATCTGCCCCATCGAAGAACAGATATCCGCTTCTGTTCGGTGGCATGGGAGTTGTACCAGGGGTTTTCAGCACTTTCGCCGCGACTCATGAAAACGAGCTTGTCCTTAGAGTTACTATGCGTGGGTGGTTTTTCATGATTGCGATATATGAACGGGCCGTTCTTTATAGATCGGCCAGGATGTTGCATGACGAGGCTAGTCACTGGGAAGCAGGAACTTCTCCAAGATCTTTCATGCCTTAAATACTCCACCGATCATCATGAAGTTTTGTGTATACGTTGTCAGTGGTACAAAAAAGGATGTAGGGTTTCTTTGATACAGAAAAAAGTACTGTTGTCCAGAGGTAAGATAAATATACATTGATGGAAGCGAAGTAACAGGACAAGCTAGTTTACAATATTTGTACAATACGGGATACAAAAAAGTAATATTGTGATACAACATATCCTAGACACGTAACATATATTTGTGTTACATTATATCTCAAATATAGCCTATAATCAAACAGTCGCTCTAAGTAGTTATTATCACTAAAGAATAAATATTTAATAAACAATAAATAAATAATAATAACACATAAAGATAAATGCTATTAATTAATGCACGTATACACGTACGTAGCTGATGAATAAGAAGAAATTAAAAAAGATATATGTAATGTTTCTAGAGATACATGTTTTCAAAAAAACTCAATAATTTTGAAACTTAAAAAAATAATTATTATAGTCAAATTTTGACACTAGCCGTCCGTTGGTCTAGGTCTCCCATTGCACAGGTCCAGCGGACGGAGGAGACGGGCGATGATCTGTACACGGTCGTCTCCTGACAACGACGCGGCCCGGCGGCGCTGATTGACGCCGGGCCAACCGCTGGGGCGACACGATGAATACTCATGAGATCTCGTGTCGCTCCAACAAAAGCGGTGGATGTACACCGTGGGGTTTTAGGGAGTTGGAGTCTCACACTATACACTCTCTCCCCCGGGAGGGTGGCGTATCCATTATGGATGACCCCAGGTAACAAAAAGAAGTTCTGCCGTTATGAGCGCATCACTCAATAATCCTTGGATATATTTCGATCAGAAACGTTATACTTACTTCTTATACATTTGGCCCATATGTAATGAAAAATGGTCGTGATAATTTTATTTAATACAAAGTTTTGAGAAACTGCAATTTTATAATCAATAACGAATTTTTGTAAGCAAAGTATATTTTCGCTTTCCATTTTTCTTTTTGTGTTTCTTCCTGTGCACATTAAATACATTGTTAAAATAATATGCAGATAATAATTGTACGGAACCGTCGAAATTTTTTATTAAAATATAATAATTACACAGTTCGTTCTTTTTGCAACGTAGTAGCGTACTATGATTGTTTAAATCAATCATCAAAAAAACGCTAGCCTCGGAGTCCGATTCGAGCCGCGGTCGGGGACGCACGTGCGCTCTCTCGCAGCTCTTAACGGTCATATCGTTCGATAACTCTTACGTAGTTATTGAATTAGTTCGTGATACTCTCGGTAGTATTGTGTGTTCGATCGGCTATTGTCAATCTTTACGCTCTTTTCAGAGCGCCGGTGCACCTCCGTTAGTGTACCAATTAAACCGCACTTTTCGGTGCGAGCCGAGCACACAGAGTGCAGTGCATCGAGTCGTCGGGCCGCGCGTCGTGTCGTCGTGCAGATCGTCGTTCGTCGTGTTGCGCCGTGTGCCGAGCGTCGTACGTGAAGAAGAAAGAAGCAAATTTGAAGAAAGAAGTGTTAGGGAACTCCCCCTAGGCTTCGTAGGTCCCCTGTGAGGCATTGCACATCGCCCACAGCTCCCTTGGTCCGGACACGGTTGTCCGTTAACTTCAAACAGGCGCACCCCCCTGCCCCTCCGGCAGGGAGGTTAGTCATGTCCCGCCCCACATGCTCCACTTCCACCCGCCCTCCAAATTCCTATTCCCTGAGTCAAGAGACTCTTGTCAGGATCGAGCAGATGATCCACCAAAATCCCTCCAAGGTGAAGGAGATTCAGAGGATGTACCCCGGTCTCATCGATCACTACGATGGTAGTGATGAAGCTTTGTCCGATAGCAAGGCCGGCCGTTCGCGGTCCCCGGTCTCTGCTAAGAAAGACAAACGCTCTTCCAAGCAGCGGAAGGAGAAAGCTCCGACCGCCCCACCTTCCAAAACCGACATTTCAGTGGCGAATTCATTTTCGTCACTTTCTCCGGACTGTAGTGTCGATCCGCTAGTCCAAAGCTCTCCTCCAGTCCCACGGATGGACGTAGATCCGTCCGTGCCCTTTGTCGAGTCAGTCAAAGACGGTTTCATAACCGTCTCGCACCGTCGGAAAGCCGACTTGTCACGTCCTGCCTCACCCATCGGTTCCGTACACACGGAACCCGTCAAACGCGCCAACAAGGCGCCGGCCTTAAGCCACGCCCCCTCCGACCTCTCTTTCGCACAAGCCGCGGATTCCGTAGCTTCTGCAAAGAAGACAAGTCGTCTTGGGTTGTTATCTCCTCGAGTCTCAACTCGAGGAAGATTATGTATACCTCCGCCCTTAACACTCCCACTGGCATCCAGGTTAAGGTGCCGACCGTCGACGATCACCGTCGCCTAACCTCCTTCCTTAGGGAAGCGAAGTATGGCTACTTCACCCACGCTCTTGAGGACGAGCGTCTCCTCCGAGTTGTCCTCCGTAGGGTCCCGATTGAGTTATCAATCGAGGATATAGGAAATGACCTTAAGTCATCCAATTATCCCGTCCGAGAGGTACATCGTATGTACCACCCCCGCACGAAGGCCCCATACAACCTGGTGTTGGTCATTTTGGACCGCTCCAGGGAAGGTAAAGCCATCTCGACCCTGTCCTCCCTGTGCGGCCTCACCGGCATCACAGTCGAGCCTCCGCGCAAGCAGTTCGTTCCCTCACAGTGTCACAACTGTCAGGTGTACGGTCACTCCGCACGAAATTGCCACCTGCGTCCCAGGTGTGTAAAGTGCCTCGGCGATCACTCCACTAGGGAGTGTTCTCGCACTCCGTCCTCACCCGAGCCTCCTAGCTGTGTCTTGTGTGGCGCATCGGGTCATCCCGCGAATTATCGCGGCTGTCCCCGAGCGCCGCGCACAAAGCGCCCCCGACGCCGTAGACAGGACTCCCCGACCAGGGCGCCCGCCGCCTCCTCCCGCCCTCAACCTCCGCCTCTGTTGTCAACAGAGGCTTTCCCAAGCCTGCCGGGCACTTCCCGTGCACCGGCAGCGCCCGCACCCGCACCTTATGTGCCCCCCCGGCCTGCTCGGCCCCCTCAGACTCCCTGGGTCTCCAAACCCTTGTCCCGAGCCACAACACCGCTCGCTCCTGCGCCCCGTGCGCCGCCCCAGCTCTCGCGGGCCCCTCAGGCCCCGATGGCATCCAAACCCGTTCCCCGAACCACAACACCGCCCGCTCCTGCGCCCTGTGCGCCGCCCCAGCCCTCGCGGGCCCCTCAGGCCCCGTGGGTAGCCAAACCCATGTCCCAACCTCAAGCCCAACCTCCAAAGGTTAAGCCCGACCAGGCGAAACCGTTCACCTTTTCCTTACCCGGCATACAATGGATAACTCAGCTTCTCATCGTCTATGAGATTGATGAAATCATCGCCTTCAACGAAATGTTGAATAATAGCAACGACAGTATCGAGTACCTTAGGGCTATCTCGAGCTTTCCCGGCATCGCGGCCACTCTTCAGCGCCTCGCGCGCGATTCACTTAAATAATTTTATTCTAGATATAGATGGAATAAATCCGCGCATTTATGTCTATCTCTCCCTAATATACCGAACCATTAGGAGCAATCCGGATGATTGCATAGTTAAATCACGGCGCCGTCGCCGTCTTGATTCTTAGTAACGATCGCCCTTATTTGTGCGTGCTTGCGCCCACGCCCGCGACTCTCTCTGCTCACACCGTCGTGAGCGGGGGTTGAAGATACGATCCCGCACATTGTCGCGTCTCTCTCGTAGCATCTCGAGCCTAGGTCGTTCCCCGGAGTGGAGCCCTTGAGATGTTATCTGCGCGATACAGTTACACACATTAGTTTTTACATTTACACATATCACCCCACACACGTGCACACATAGGCACACATGGTGGTGGGCTGTTTTTTTTGCCCTTTTCGGACTGAATTAGGTCACACACTTAGAGTAGTCAGACACAAAATATACATATGCGTTCGTGAAACATGCATGGTTACCAATGCATTTTTCACGAATTCATATCGTATGAGATAGCATAGCTTGTGCCCTTGTGCTAGTTGCCTAAATAAAATCGGGTGAGTGCCTTAAGCGCTCCCCTTAGTAGTCCGGTAAAACTGTAGCGGCCTCCGGGTCAACAGTGTAGGTCAGTTCGAAAAAAAAAAAAAAAAAAAAACGCTAGCCTCAATTTTCAGGAAGTTAACCTTTGAAATGAATTGTTGAAACTACAATAGTAATTTTACGAATATATGGTTACTATTGAAACTGGTAATAGCAAAAATCACGATTAACGAAGCAAGTCTCCACAAGCACCTCATTATAATTTAAACCTTGCCAACTTTTACAATGAAGCTTGACCTCTCACAGTACAGTCGATAAGATATAACAGAAGATAAGTAAAATATAGAAGCAAACGGGAATCATCGCCATTTATTCATGGCGAAGTGGTAGTTGAAGTTGAAAGGTCGCGAATTCGATCTTTACACATAACTGACTATTTTATAATGAACATCATTAATGTAGATGTTAAATATCTCTATGTGTGTGTACTTATAGTACCATTTAGTTACCATAATATAAGCTATGGTGGCTTAGTAGTAGCTGGTAGCACCTACCTACCACCCTCAGGTTAAAAATCTTTCGATAAGTACCTATATAGGTTGGCCACCTCGGCTTCGCACGGGTGTAGTAAAGAAAAAACATTAAACTAAATCTTCCCCTTATAGTACGAACATGGAATTGCCATTTAGCAATTTAATTTCAATTCTGTCATTATTTTTAAATACCTCCACACGATCTTCTATCTCAATCGTTTTTTCTAAGGAAGTTTTATCCAAAATTGTTCATATTTCCGTACGACTTTTCAAATATTTTCTTTCATACGATCCTTATCATGACAATTACGAACACGAGGAAAGATTTATTAGCGAAATGGGTACAGCTGTTCTGAAAAGATGTGATATTCCCTATGGTTTAACATGTAAATCAACTTAGACCATATAATCGTTTAATTTAGTATTTAGCATTTTAGTTAGTAAAAAAATTGCCTTGATTTAAATGTTAGAAGCAGTGATAAATTGGTAATATTCAAGGCACAGTAAGACTCATAATAGTTTTTAGGTAATAATTGTTAAGCTCTATAATCAAACCTCAAAGTATATTATTGATTTGCCAAATTGTAAGTTCAAGCAATGTGTCAAGCTGGTTTTGATGTCAATAGGGTCAATATGGGAACGACGATAATGTCTGGAAATAACACGTTCCTCTGTGCATCCTCTTAAAACATTTGTAAGTATAATGTACTTTAATAAAAATATATACAAGAAAGACATAAACCATACCCAGTTTCTAGCTAATTCTTTTCGATGAATGGGTTGTTTTCCGAACCGGTGGTAGTTTTGACGTTCCAGAGCCTAAATCAAATGACGCATTTTTGATTTTGAGCTTTCTGCATGTAGCGTGTTGTGTTCGACGTATCCTGGCAATGGGTAAAACCCCTTCTGGTGATTAGTCTTCAAATACCTATTGTTAATCATGAATTATTTTAACTTTTATTATAATATGGAGAAAAAGATTTTAGATATAGTATTGGTTAACGCTATAGGTCTTGTGTTTCCGGGATGGGTTACTTTTTTTGGGAGGAGAGCAAAAATCGCTTTCCCAAATGCCACTGGTATTGGCTTACTTGGCCAGATCTTATTGAAGATGTTTAAGAGATGTTTACGAACAGCTGGACATTTTTTATGTAGGTATCTTCTGAGAGATACCATCCGAAACTGGAGCTGCTGATATTGATTTTTTTCTTTTTAATTTGGTTGTCTATTTCCTCTGAACTAGGTGGGTTACTTTGAAAGTAGGGGATCACTTACTTGGATCAGTGTATTATCTCCTGTGCTTTAGCACTTCATTTGATGTGCTCTTGTAATGATCTTAAATGAGAAAAACTTACAAAATATGAAAAACTGCTTGGTTTAGATTGAAATATATCTTCATATTTATTATTATTATGTATTTAAGGAAACGATAATTTCAAATTCATTTAATCAAACACTTTCACACGACTACTATAGAGATAATTCGCATAACAGGTTCGTTAACACCTATTTTACTGTCGCGAATGCGACATTTGCCCTTTACGTGTATTCGAGTTTGTTAATAAATTACTCTAATGTATTAAATGTAATAAATGAGCTAAAGTATTTATACACTGTAATTGAATAATTTATAAAGGGCATAGATTATGTAACCAGTGTTCGGTGTTCCTTAGAATGCCTCAGTATTTTACTATATCCAGATGTATAACAGCTTAAAGTATATATATATAAATAATATTTTATATAGGATAATATTCAAACGTGTTTTATTGTTCTTTTTATAAGCGAAAGTTATAAAGAAAGTCGAATAAATTTATGATAATTTATAACATACTATGCATAACTTGGGTGGAATAATGACCTATACGCAAGCATTTGTTATAATTTGTTGTAATTGCAACTAGTATTTTATAGTGAAATTCTTTTATCTATGCCTATGTTATTGATCGAACTATAGAGAAATTAATGTACTGCGCCACCATTTAATGGGGAGTTAGAGTAAAATTAACAGCATAAAAAAATATTTCCGTGGAATTTTAATGTTTAGATACCTGGTACCATGTATAACCTAGTGACTGGTAAAATAGTACTGGTTAATCGTTCTCAAAAATATATAGCAACATTCATTTTATATATACATGCAATATTATTTTTTTTTTTTTTTTTTTTTTTTTATGAGATTGGAGGCAAACGAACAGACGGGTTACCTGATGGTAAGTAATCACCGCCGCCCATGGACACCTGCGACACCAGAGGTATCACAGACGCGTTGCCGGCCTTTGAGGAAGGAGTAGGCTTTATTGTCGTAGCCGTCACTTTATTGTCTAGTGTATTATTTATTACAATTTAGTATCCCAACTGATAGTATAAATGCGAAAGTGAGTTTGTTTGTTGTTTCTTTGTTATATTTTATTAATTTCATCATGAAACTTTATATACACGTTGTCAGAGATACAGAAAAGTCTTTGTACTTTTCATTCAGAAAAAAATGACCGTCTCCGAAGGATAGGTCAAACTTACATTAATTCGAGCTACGTCGCTAGCAAACGCTATATAGGTACTAATAATTTAAAATTACGCATCATACTTTACTAACACGGTTTAAATTGGCATTTTCAATAATTGTACAAATTAATACAACAAAAAAAAAAAAAATAGATTATATATACCTACATTTTGATACATAATTAAATGCCCAAAAATATATTAAACAACAATTAAATGATAAATTGCAGGAATATTTATTTATTCTATTATAAAAATAATTATATTGAACATTCGAGAATTCATAGATTGCAGATAACAATGATGTAAATGGCATTCAAATGCAAACAAAACATATTTATATGCAAACACATCACAAAACTTAAACAATTGTTGTGTGAATTTATGTTGGCACCGAAACATTTATGTTGTTTTAAGATTTTAAAATATTACATCATGCCGACAAAGGCGTGTTTTTACATATAGATAATTAAAAAAATACAGGAAACATTTAATTTGCAGGTTTGATATGTAAAAATTGTTTAAAGCTACTATCGTTTACTGAACGTCTGTGTGGGATAAGTTTACGAATAAGTTAAAAGAAATTTAATACTATATGGAGATATAAAAGTTTTCAAAAGGAGTTTTCAAACCAGACTGCGGAGGTTTTTCCAAAAGTATGCATTTTATTTATTGATCACGTAGCTTTATTTGTTCCTAGTATATCAGACGCTCAAGTATAAACAGCCATAGGGTTAATAAACGCAGCTATAAACTAAAAGAAAATCACTCTTTCCTGGAGGTCGTCTCTGCCTACTTCCTAGGAGGCTGGTTAGGGGGTTGTGTCAGAGCTTTCTGGCCTTTTCAGCGGTTTTTTCGCAGCTAGTTGAGACTAGCCGGTCGTTGGGGAGCACGATAATTATGCATTAGTGATTGTTTGGCGGCCGAGATGCTGCCTGAGAGGTCTGGCTATCTTATTGTTGGTATTGTTTCATTGATTTTCAGGTATAGCTACACAGATTCGGGATCTTGATCTACGGCCACTAGGACGTTAAGCACGTCGAGGACCGTCAATTTATTTCCAAACGGTTTCGGCTGCTGGGTAGCGTTTGTCTTCATAGTCGCGATGCTCGTTGTAGCGGGGCTTTTTTGCGGTAATTCTTCTTCTGAGAATGGAGTAGTTGCGCGGGCCATAAGGCTCGCTGCCGTTGACTCCGCTGCTACCTCTATTCGAGGGTTTGGGTCCCCCGCAGTTCACGCAACTCTTTCGGGCATTCGTGTAGGTACGCAAGTTCTGGTCCCATGCACCTCTCACAGGCGATTGAGCGGTGGTAACGGTGTGAAGAATGACGAAAGTGTTGGCACCGATGGCTCTCTTCTCCTGAAGAAGTGCGGTAATCTCGTCCGGGCAGGTATCCACTAAAAAGCCGTGAATCGCGACCTGGAGGCTGCCCTCGTCGGGAAGTGAGTAGGAGAACCAGCTCACTTTCTCTTCATTCTCTAGCCTGGTGGGGTACTCCTGTACGATACGGTGCCTTTCGGGTTCTGTGGGGATAAATCGCATTCTGCGTCCAATCGGGTGTGCATTTAACCCGCGACCCAGCAAATCCGCTAGTCGCCAGATATGAACTATCCAGTTAGGCAGGCTTTCGACGATTATAGACGAATAACGCTGCTGTGGTGCCGGCTTCGGTGTGGCAACACTCCCTTCCGGTGGTGGCGTTCGTGACGCTTCAATGTTTGCTTCGATTGCCTCTGCGTGGGTGCTGGTTAAAGCACCTAGTTTAAGCAGCCGGGCTATGGGCTTCGCTTGTAGTGTGGTGACAGCTGCAAAGAAGGGAATGTTCCTTTGCTGCGTAGGTGGCGCTGGTACTGGCGCTTGCGGTATCGGCAGGCGCTCAGTGGAAGCGCTTATGCGTAACGTCGTTGTAGACTGAGAGAAGGAGGTTGGGCGCCCGAGGAATTCGGTAGCGACTTGAGGAAAATAACTGTCGTGGCAGGGTTGGCGTCGAATTCAACGCGTTTGCGGTACAGCGTCAGTCTGTTGTGAGCTGCCATACTGGGAACTTAGGTTTCTTTGTCTGTACAAAAAAAATGTTTTTAAGATAATAAACGACGCAGACGACGTCGTAGGTAACAGCTAGTTGTAAATAAAAAATTTACTAGTATACATATATTCTAGTACATTTATCTCGCTTACTCGTTGATAGAATTATATTGATGTAAGTACTGCTATGAAGTAGGTACTATAATAACGTGTATCATACTAAGCTCTTGAAAATGACAGAGTTTTTGTTACAATCAATAAGGCTGGTGGAGTATATATGTCATTAGTGCAAACAGTACTTTATCCTTTTAGTATACATCAGTTTATCGGAACCAATAGACTACAATGGTTGTACATAATTCATAAATAAGCTTTGTTATCGATTTTTTTTATATATATATTTTACCGTTTAGCAATATAGACTAGAAACACATGTGGGCGCTTTTCCACTATCATGCAAATGAGTCTATAGTAGCACTACTCATTCAATTACTTGCAAATGCAGTGTATTTTACAGTAAGTACTTTTTTTGTTATTAAAATTAAAACTATTTCTTGATCCTTTTTTGAACTGATTAACTATTAGCCTGAGGGATCAAGTGAAATGGTAAAAATTTGCAACGATGTCAAGTGACCAAGATCGGCTTGAGATGTTGTCATAGATGCAATTTCATAATCGAATGAATTAACCTACTAACTGACTGATACTAACAAACTACACGTACGATGTAATTATATAAATATGCGTACACGTATTTAATTAATCTGACAATTGTTAAAACGCATGAAGCGTCGCGAGCAAGGTTCCAACCTCCATCCATCTGGGGGTATGTCCACTTGTCATAAGTGCGGCCGTGAGATCCACTCCCGGATCGGTCTCGTCAACCACTAAAGGAAGTGCTGGCAAAGTGCTACTTAAATCATCTGTTATAGATGTAAAGACCTATGATGATGATGGTGATGTTTATTCCTGGATTTCCTTGTACAGTTTTAAGCTCCTTGCTCATTTATTGTTCGAGGTATATATATACTAGAATGTCGTGGTGGTTTAGTGATTCGACTGACGGGTATCGGAAATTTTCGAAATTCGCGTACATCTACTTATTTAAATTCGTAACATTATCGGTTGACGGTGAAGAAAAACATCGTGAGGAAACCTGAACCTGAGAAATATTCTTGTAGTATGTGGGAAAAATATAGAACTGTGGATTTCTCACAGTTTCAAATCGCCAATACGTCGTTGGCTGGCGTGGTGATTATGCTCATACCTTCCTTCGGAAAGAGGCCTATGCTCCTGCAGTAGGTCTCTTACAGGCTGATGATGACTCCGCGACTTTATCTGCCTTTGTATAGTTATAAACTATAATATAATATATCTTCATGTAGCTTTAATGGTTTATGTAGCGTACGAAAAGATATCTCTCAGATGGCTGGGGTTTTCAACTTTACTCAACGTATAAAATTATGTTTTGGCCAAATTAATTATTAACTTTGTAAATTATAATAGCCTATGTTTTATTTTGATGTATAAACTATATTAGTTTAAAGTTTCACCAAAAACAAATTTAATATTTTTGGACGTGAAGGAGTGATTGAACATCATTCATCCTCAAAAATTTATAATATGCTTTTCAGCATACATTTATACATACATAGACGTTTTTATAATTAAAATCAATTGTGTAATATGCTTACAAATGATTTTTGTTTTCATTTATATTTGTGTCTCTATGTATGTACATCGCGTGGTTATTTCGTGGATAATAAATTTTAAGATGTTAATTAAAACCGTATTAAGAAGGTAGATACAAGTACTGTTCATTTTTACAGATAAAAAAAAACCAGTTAAATTAATTTTAAATAACAGTAAAAACTTTAAAATTACTTTATTGATAGTTTTTCGATTGGATTTTTTTGTAGATGGTTCTATGTTATATGATAGAATTATTCTATTTATTAATTTTGATTGACCCTTTGCCATACTCTTTTGTTACCAACGAAGCGAGCGGGAATAAATTAGTATATATTAATTACGAGCTCTTTGGCTGATGTTAGGTGGTGAAAATAAAGCTATAGAAGGGATTGGCTTTCCACTACAGCAGCCGGATTGAAATGTCTTTATATTTCTTAAAAAAATACTGAACTTGATAGTTGAACACGAATTCTAATGATAAAAATATTTGATAGGTGACATTTTTTTGAGCGAAGTCAGGTTGCAAAGTAAATAAAATATAAGTCGTGCAAATGAAAGCAATGTGTCGTCGCGTCGGACTAAATCGAAAATGTGAATGTCTTGTCAATTATTTCATCATTATTTTTGACGATTCATTCGAAAGGTTGTAAACACCTCAACTGACGCGTAAAATTGATCGCTATCGAATGAGAATTAAAGAATGTTATCGTGTGTCCATAGGGAAAACAACAAGAATGCAAATGAGAATTGGATTGGCACCTGCGAGTCTGGTAAGTCGGTGACGTTATATCGTAGTAATGTCGCTTATGTAGCACAAGCTATGTGGTACTTTTACGTGTTCAAATTACTTATTTCTTCGAAAACGTATTTATTAAATAATAACAGTTCAAAAGTTCGCAATAATTTCTATATGACAATTGCCGTTACTATCAATTGTGAAAGTTATCATGAATATTGATTATTTTCGTATAGCATTGCTTTTGCTATTTGTAAAAGTTACTGTCATTTATCCTATTTACCCATGCTAGCTACTTGTCCAAGAAAATACTTAAACTCCATAATGCAAGAGGTCTTATTCTAGGACGGATTTTTGGAAACTTAGCCTCTAAGGTGGTGAAAACAGGAACCAAAGTTAGTATGACAATCGGTAATTTTTTCATTATTTATTCATTTATACCTATATATAAGATAGAGTATCGAAAATATTAATGTATAGAAAACACATGCGATGCCGCGGGAAATCGGTATTAATTAATAATTGATGTACATACACATAGTGAGAATGATTTTTTTTCTTATTTTTTTTCGAACTGACACGCTGTTGGCACTATGGCCTCTACAGATTCACCGGATTAAAAAGTGAGAATGTAAACTTAATGTGTCTGTATTTTTCAGTTTAAAAAAACATAATTGTAAGTGACTCACTATATATAAGTAATTAAATACATTGAAATCATTTTTACAATAATTATTATTTTATTGTTGGTGCGCACCCATCACTGCGAAAGTACTATTTATAATAAACACCATAAAGCATAACATTAAGTAAGATAGGTAAGTAAAAATTTTGATGATTATTCAATAATAGTTGAGATTTACAATTAGACTCGGTAGGTGGCACTACGGTTTGATTCTGTTATTTTTTTATTATCAGGGCAAAAAAAGTGCCGTGGCAAGATTAATGTTGCCGTTATGCGCGAATCACTTTTTAAAATCTATTACTTATATATTTTAAAATCTAATCAATGAACTTTTTTCTTTTTTTTTCAGATACTTGATTCTTATCTAAAAAAAAGTGATTATAATATTTTATTTCATATAAATTTATTAAAGTTATAAGAAACTATGATTTTTACAAGTGTTACGCATTCAGTGATGTCTATATTCTTGCCGTAGAGAAGTGGGGTAATCGGTGTAGCGTGCATACGCAGGACAACGCAGAGACGAAGTCGCGGGAATCATCTAGTATTTCATATATTTATTACATTACATTTTGTAATAAAAACAAGGTCCATTATGAACTGTGAATTGCGTAAACCTTTATTAATAGTGTACAATCTATACAATGATGTAACCAAACTAACCAACCTTGCCGTATTATTCAACTCCCTTAAACGACATTTTCTCACCGTTTCGGCTTATCTCATTGTCGCGAGACATACCATTCACGGAAATGACATAGACTCTATGTAAATAGACACAAATATTGTATTTTAAACATAAATTACCCACTTATATTATCCGCAGTTAATCCCTCGAGTACCGTGACTGAGACACAATATCTGCAAAACGACTTCGCTAACAATAAGCAGATAATTCTATCAACGTGCTTGTGAGTACAATACCTAATTTAATGTACACTTCTTCTATTAAATGGTGATGTCATGTTTTGCATAATACATCACACGTAATGAACAGAAAACAATGACTGAATGACACGAGTAAAAGTTGTTCAATCTGTGTGATATACGGTCTCCAAGTATAAGTAACTTTCAGGTTCCCGTTTTATATTTGTAGAATGGTAATCAGTTTTTAATATAAGCAATATTGTTAATACTATGTATATTTCAGTATAGAACATATTATAATAAAAAAGCTCAAGAATTTATTTCTTATAAAAAATGTTTTAGGATTTTATAGCTTACTAAATTTTCCTGCGACTTTGCTCATGGCAATGTAAATTTTAACTATTCTACGGATACAGTATATTTTTCTAGATAGATGAAGAGTAATCTATGTCTCTTTTGTACCTCTGATAACGTGTATGGGAAATTACACGATGAACGGTTGAGTAGTTAGGACGTGACAAATAAACAAACAAACTCACTTTCGCGTTTATAATATTGGTTAGAATTTAGTAAAGAAATTAAAACTATTAGCCTATTTAACACCAATCTATAACATCCTAAGGTAGAGTAATTATCGTATTATAAAGTGTAGGCTAGTAACATGTTAAGGGGGAACGCAGTAATACCATGGGAAAACCGTATAGTGGAGAGACGCTGCTTTCGAAAGTTTAAAGCGCGCTGCCACCCTAACGAGAACCAAGCATTACTGAGAAAGTCCTAACCGTAAATGTCTATTTTAACGAGTACCCATACCACGCGACTCTATCACGTGGTCAGGTCTTTACGTAATAATCGTGTTTTAAGCGGAATTTATTTAATAAGCTGAAATAATTGCGTTCGTAGTAATTGGAAAATTAAACGCAACTAAAATTGTTGTCCACAGATATTTTTTTATATAGATATGGATAAATAGATAGCTGTAAATTAACGAAATGTGAAATTTACAAAGAAAAATACTCTCTCCAAACATATTAGCCCAGATTTCAGAATCTGTTTTAAAGATAACAATTACCTTAGCTATCATTTGAAAAATCAGCTATTGTATATAAAGATATTGTTATACGTACAAATACTACGTAAATATTATTTACATCTTTATTCCATTGACTTTTTTATACAATTAAAGTTATTAAGTTCGAAATGTAATGAATTATACAGTTTAAATTGTAATATATGCACAAAAAAGGGAGGAATTCACACGCGATAGAAGTGAAACCTTCAGAAAGTGATATAATATTCATATAAGCGATAATACATTTTATCTTATTCTCTCCCACGTTACACCCTAAAGATGTGTCTATAGATTTTTGTTTCTTTTTAATTACACTTTTTCGTTTTATCGAGTTTCAAAGAACAACGAAGCTAAAGAAGTTGTCACTTCAATAAAATAATACCCTTTATGAAATATTTGTTCTTAATAAATAGTATCATAAAATGTTTGAATATCATATTTTGTCCTCCAAACCTTATGATCGTGTGTGGTATACGTAACTTGAGGTTCCAGAAATATGGAGGTAGAATATTTAAACGTTCTATATGAGTTTACCTTTGTATCAACCTCAACCGGTTTAGCCCATGCGATATGCTTTATTGAGGCAATTGTTTTATTTCTGCTTATTTATGATCAATTCATTTTCTTTATACTTTTGAATCTTAAGTATATCTAAGTCATATTTAGATTTAAACCGCAGAGAAAGAATGCAATTTATGCTTCAGTTTATGCGAATAAAAAAAAGATCAAAATTTTTTTGCAAATTTTTCCCCATTATTTTAAATATTTCCTTATACTGTTGTAGTACTAGTAATGACACGTACGTATTGGATTCGGATTACGATTAGTGCTTCTATTTATCGTTTTTTTTTAACATGATACTCAAAAATAACAATTTAAAGTCATTTTCTTCTTTATTCTGATTTTTTTATGCGATTGGAAGCAAAAATCACCGGGTTACCTGATGGCAAGAAATTTCCGCCTCCTATGGACACCAGCAACAAGAGAGGCATCATAGATACGTTGCCAATCTCTGAAGAAGCAGTAGGCCCGTTTCTCAAGCGTTTGATGAAGATACAATTTATAGTAACCGAATCTTAACACAAATGATAGATAGAAACATCGAGTTTGTGTTCAGAGTTTTAGATGGGAGAATTTTCAAACAATTTTAGTGTTTTCTTCTATATAAAAAATAACTCTGTTTACATTATACTACAAAACACCTAAATTGGAAGTTATAACAGCTGCAGTACAGCGAACAGCATATAATGGTTTTTGTGTAAAACTGATCCACCACTAGACTTTGCAACTATGAAACTTTCTACCAAATTATTCGTTTCATTATAAACAAAACTGTAGAGAACACGTATAGATAAACTATAAGCCATATCCTCTATATTTGAAAGATTAATTGATTTAAAAGACAACACTTGTTTGTAAACGTTACACTGTACTGTTACTGCATTCTTTAATATCGTCAGTGCAGAAATAAGATGCACCTTTAGAGTGCAATCCTAAAATGTGTTTAGGAATAAAATACCAAATTACTTTTTATATTTTGAGTAAATAATAAAATATAACATAAAGAGTGCGAATATTACATATCTTAACCATGAAGGACTTTGAAAACCGTTTCTGAGAGTACACCAAGAGGTCATTTTGATCAGTCCTGCAGTAAGCTCTCGTCACTGGTAACAAAAGGAGTACAAGCACAATATATCTATTTTTACCCGTCAAGTACTTCCATAGCAATTTCTCAGGTCCATCATCAGGCTGTTTTGTTTAGTCCTATGGTAAGCTCTTGTTACTCGTGACAAAAGGAGTACAAACACGACCTATCTATTTCTACCAGTCGAGGAGCTCAGTACCAGTTTTTGAAGTTCATCAACAGTCAAAATGTATTTTTTTTTTTTTTTTCGAACTGACCTACACTGCCGGCTTATTAGGCCTTCACAGTTCCACCGGACTACTAAGGGGAGCGCTTAGGGCACTCACCCGATTGTTTTTTAGGCGAAACATCTCAAGGGCACTCGGTGCACCTCGGCTTGAGCTGTCGCCGGATTCCCGAACTAACTAAGCTAGCTAAGCTATCTATCCATACAATACTCATATATGAATTCGTGAAAAATGCATGTGTGACCATGCATGTTTCACGAATGTATATGTGTATTTGGTATCTGACTACTGTGTTATGTGACCTATTTCAGTCCGAAAAGGGCAAAAAAACAGCCCACCACTGAGTGCCTAGATGTGCAAGAGTGTGGGGTGATCGTGTAAGTGTAGAACATGTGTAAATCACTGTATTCGCGCGAGTAACATACTCGAGGGCTCCATACCGAGGGACTACCTAGGCTCGAGCAGTTACAAGAAAAATCGCGACGAGTGTGCGGGATCGAATCTTAACCCCCCGCTCACGGAGGCGTGAGCAGAGAGAGTCGCGGGCGTGGGCGCAAACACGCATCTTTTGAGAGGGAATCGAGCTAAAAAAATGAAGTACAACGGCACGGTGCCGATTTAACTAAATAATTACGTAACAAATCCTAATGTATCGGTCTATTATGTATGAACACGCGGGTTCGATCTGATATTTTGATTTACGCGAATTTATTTATGCGCGGCGCGGGTTAATTGCTGTACCGTGGTCGCGACGGCCGGGAAAGCGGAGATAGCGTTTAAGAGCCCGAGCTCAGACGTACTATTAACTAACGCGTTAAATGCGATTATCTCTTGTACATCGTGTACCAAAAGTAAGCGAGCTATCCAGTGTATACCGGAGGTCGATGCTGAAACCGCGATAGGTGGCGCAGGAGTGGACAGAGCCTTTGGGGGCTGGGGCTTGGCTTTAGGAGCCGAGGGAGCTGGCGGGGAAGGCCTTACGCGCCAGGAGAGCGCGCTCGGCGCAGGAGCGGATGCTGCCGGCGCACTGGAGGTGCCCGGCAGATCGGGGAAAGCCTTCTGGCTCTGTATGGGCGGAGGCGGAGGCCGATTCGTCCGAGTCGGCGGGCCGTGCGCCCTGGACCGGGTCGCACGACCGCCGCGACGGTGATAGGTCGAGCGAGGCGCACAGGGACACCCGTGATAGTTCGCGGTATGACCCGTTTGCCTGCAGAGGACGCAGCTCGGAGGCTCGACGGATTCGGGAGTGCGGGGGCACTCCTTAGTGGAATGATCCCCGAGACACTTGACACACCTGGGACGCAGGTGGCAGTGTCGGGCGGAATGACCGTACACCTGGCAGTTGTGACACTGCGAGGGTACCTGGGACTTGCGAGGAAGCTCGACGAAGACAGGGGACAGGCCGCAAACTGAGTTGAGGCTGAAAATAGCCTTGCCTTCCAAGGTGCGGTCCAGAGTGACCAACACCAGGTTGAAGGGGGCCTTCGTACGGGGGTGGTGCATGCGCTGCACGCTCCGGACTGGGAAGTCCTGACCGTTCAGGCAATCGCAGACGTCGTATTCGGTGAGTTCAGAGGGAACTCCCCGAATGACGACACGGAGGCGGCGCTCTTCCTCGAGCGCGTGGGTGAAGAAAGGGAGCTGACGCTCCCTGAAATATTTGGTGAGCTTGCGATGCTCATCGGGGGTCGAAACACGAATAGAAATGCCGGCAACAGTGTTGACGGCGGACTTGTAGACGATTTCCTTCGACTTAAGGTCTTCAGAAATCTCTACCCAACGGGCTTTGTCACGGAAGGTGACGGGAGGCGGTAGGCGTGGCTTCTTAGCCGCGACCGCGGGTTCCGCAGCCGAGGCTTTAGCCGAATTCGCGGCAGAGGGCGTGGGAGAGGCTCGGGGCACCCGAGCGCCACCTATATTGGACTGCTTTGGGATTGGACGTCCCGCAGCCGAGTCGCTATCGGTCTGAATCGCGACGCGTGGGCGTTTACCGCGGCGCGTGACGGTTGTGAAACCGTCGTCATCGGCGGGCGTGGTCGCGGGCGCAGGCACGGTCGCGGCCGTGGTTTCCGTCGCAGGCGCGGTCGCGGGGACAGTATCGTAGTCCATATCAGAGTCGTCATCGGAATCGAATTCCGAGAGCCTCGTGAACGGGTCGTCCGGGAGATTCGCGAAAGGGTTCGCGGAGTAACAACGCGGTATCTTACCGGGAGGATTGCGCGCGTAGACTTTCCGGAGTCTGTTGTATTCCGAGACGAGTTGCGGGTCTTCCTTTTCGACGAACATGTGGAAGCGTAACAGTTCTTCGAGGTGGACGGTATCATCAACGGCCGGAAGGGCCGGATGGGCACGCGGGGTCGCGGGGGTAGACATGACTAATCTCCCTGCCTGAGGGGCAGGGGGGTGCGCCTAATTCAAATCTAACGGACAATCCGTGTCCGGGCCAAAGGGAAAACGCGAATCTTCTCTTCAAAACTGCACACGGCGCGGCGCGAAGAACGACGCTCTGCACGGCACACGACGCGCTGCACGACTCTCGAAGCGCAGCACGAGGCACGACGCGTAGCACGGCGACTCGACGCACTGCAAACAGTGTGCACGGCTTCGCACCGAAAAGTGCGGTTTAAATGGTGCACTAATGGAGGTGCACCGTCGCTCTGAAAAGAGCGTACGATCGACAGTAGCCGCTCGAACACACTAAACTTCCGGACACACACGAAAATATCCGACAACTGCGCGCGAGTTGCCGAACCAACGGACCGTCAGAGCTGCGAGCGGGCACGTGCGCACCCGGCCGCTGCTCGAACGAGACTGTCAAAACGTAAAGAAAGAATTAAGCTAATAATGTTGAGGAAACGATATAATAAGTATCGAAACTTAGGGCTTCTGTTCGAAATTTCAATGTGGTTACAGTACTTTTTATTACCATAAATATATAAAAAAAACTTTTTCGAAATTATCAGGATTTGTCGTGAAGTTTATACGTACAGCGACGTATTTTTCTAAAGCAATCAGTTGTGAAGCGATGCAAACGTCCACTCGCAACGACGGATGAGTGCGGAATGAATTCTTGTTCAACATTTTTTTCCGAATTAAATTTAAATAAAGAACTAAATTGGACCATATTCCATAATCCATACGAGTTAGATCTGCGTAAGTTAGTTAAAGTGATGAAATTTCGTTTATAATTAAATAATTTTTATCTCAGATATGGTATAGATAACTTGAATACTATGTTCTCTACATTAACTTTGAGTATACGAGTTGTACCATAAGCAGGTATTTTTGTTTATTAAGAAAATTGCAAATTTACTGTGATTTTCGTACCGCAATTCAAGCCGCGTTGCGTGAGGGGCCTACGGAGAATTAATTGTTTTAATGGAAACATATTAATAAAAAAACAAATATCTCTATATCATTGTTAAAGATTAAATGTATCTGTAGTTAATCATTATGCTTACCAAAGTTTAACAGTTTTGTTGTAATTTATACTGAAAAACAATGAAAATTGACATTTTTGAGAATGCGTCTTAATTTATTCGTTCCAACTGATAGATACTCATTTCTAACAGTATTTTTTTAAACATTTAACATAGAATCTATCGCCCCTTTACGTACTGTGTGCATTTGTCTCGATAATTTTTCAATTGCAAATAGTTCAAAAAACTAAAATAACTTTAAATTTAATCTATCTTGTACTACTACAAAGGGCAATAAATTGTTTGAATGCAACAACCTTTAGGAAAGGAGCAATTCCAATATAAAGTACAAATCAAAAACTGTACTAAGACAAATAAGTTTTATAAACAGCATTCGCAAGCCGCGGTACACGGTGTCGGTTTTCGAAAGCGGGATAGATTAAGCGTGAGTGAATCCGCAGACATACCTACTAACTAATTTGATATCCTTCAGCAAAATAGCTATCACTTGAAGTAATACTTAGTGAGATCATCAAGTCGCCGTGAATTTATGTTGCATTGTCTGAGCTGCATTCCTTCTCCTTATAACGACCATATAAAACTGAATCAATATTTGAATCTCACAGTCTGTTAAATAAACTAATGAATATACGAGTATATAATATTTGATTCCTCGAAATGAAAATTACTTCATAAAATACATTGTTAATTAAATTGTGGAATTTGAAACTTAATAGCAATCAGATATGGTCTATTTCAGTAATACAAAACATAGATCAGGTAGCTTTAGAACTTATTGTTTAGAAACTAATAATAATTTACATATTTATAACAACAGTCTAGAATAAGAATGATTCCTGGTAACTTATTTGTACTATATTATAATATCGACTAGTATCGAATTTATTTATTGTTACGGTAAGAATTGTAAAATTAATAAAAAAAAAGAAGAAAACATGTAAAGAACTTTTTACATTTAATGCTTTTAATTTTTTCTGAAGTAAAACCTTGCCACAAAATTATTACGTATTTACTTCAACACCTATAAAGCCTTCGTACATCACAATATACTATTGTGATCGATGTATTGCATTATATCATTGATGACGTCACGGCCCGAGTATTCAGTCGACAACCGAGTCTGAGAATGCAAATGGAAAATTCAAACGTGCCCTTCGACGCATGAACTTGCTTCTAATGGTATGACAATTTATTTAATTAAATTATAATATGACCATTGCCATATTTCTTTGTTTGTATACTTTATTATAAGATTTGTTCAGTTATTTCCATATAGCATACGTTGTTTAAGGTTATGTGACCGAATATAATAAATCGTAAACTGGCTATTTAATCATTTCTATTATATTGATGTATCTGGTATCGACAAAATCTCAAACAGTTTCATATCATTATCCATATTACTGTAACCAGCCATTAGGAACGCTAGGCTATACTACATCGTTATTCAATTTTATGTTCTAATTTAACACGGACGAAGTCGCTATTCTAAAATGTTTCTAAACATCTTGAAAAGTAAAGTAGGTAACAATCCTTAGCCTCTTCTTCACTTTTATTAAACTCATTTCTCGAACTAAAGAAATTTTAAAACGTTTAGACTATTCTCTTATTTGGAAATAATATATTTAAATTTAATAAAAAAAAGTCCATGCAGATTTTCTATTGGTAGATAGATGAATTATAGTATATATATTTTAAAAGTTGAACTATATTACCTCGGGCTTTCTAGTTTAAGCATTATTATTTGGCTTAATTATACAGCACTAGTTTTGTACCCGTAACTTCGTTCGTGCTAATGTGGATTTTTTCTATTTCTAGGAAACACTATTTTTTTTCTGTATGCACTTTATGCCCATTGCCGTAATCATGAGAACGTGTATGTAAAATTTTATGACGGTCGATTGAGTAATTAAGGCTTCTAAACACAACAACAAACAAACTAAAAAACTCACACTCGCATTTATAATTAATAACGTTCCTTTCCACTTAATTACACAATAAATGATTAAAGCAAAAACGGCAACAAAAAAACAACTACATCATTTGTATTTACTTAATGTGAGCACCTAATTAGTTAAAAAGATATTGCTTATCATATCTAAAATTACAGTTCCAGTCAGTAGGTGTCAATTTTTTTCAACCGTATTGCCAAATATACCCATAGTACCCGTATTTTATTATAGTTGAATATTTAATTCATTCAGCCATTTTAGTATTTCACAAAAAATTATATCCTAAAGCTCTATCTCATATTAACTCTGATCGCTATTAATGTATTTACTTAAAGGTAAAATCTTAATTTATAAATACAATTGTTTTATATACCTTTTTTATTTTTTCCTGGAGATAAATCTCATTCATCAACAATTGATAAGAAGTTAAACAAAACTTGTATTATATTGTTTTAACACTTAAATATACCTTGAAATAAAATGGAAACGTTGATTATTCGATCTCATTTTTGAAATGTTCAACCAACTATAACGAGACAGAAGACTTATCATAATTCTTTCCTATAGTTTCTAAACAGTAATGACAATAATTAACAAAGGTTATTTCAAAGCGATGAAAAGATTATAACTATTAACAGGTAATAATAAAATCTTTAAAAAGTAAAAGATAGTCAACAATATTAATTCAGATATAAAACGTTGTTCCTATGAATAACAAAACCATTTTCACGAGAAAGAAGCCGTGGGCACTGGGCACCACCTACTAAATAATAAAGTTTCGCAGAACATAGAAATAACAATCATGTTTACTGTTTTAATAAGACTAATAAAAAGTAAAAATAGCTTATAATTAATTTAGATAAAATACGTTGTTTCCATGAAATAACAAAACCATTTTCACTAGGAGAAAACTGTGGGCACCACCTACTAAATAATAAAAGTTACGCAGAACATAGAAATAACAATCATGTTTACTGTGTTAGTAAGACTCGCGATGCCTTAAAATAATTCAAAAGAATATCTTGTACGTTACTATTGTTGATCGAAGTCCTGTACATGCATCTTTATTGCTTTCTGAAAGCGAAAACTGTGTGTGTGGGTATCTGAACTCATAATTCCCCATAATATGGCAACTAATTGAGCGAATATTAGTAAATCACAAGATTCATTTATGGATATGGGAGCGTCTCGATTGCATACTTTGGAATGAAAATCTTGTAAGCACGTTTTATGACTATTGTTTATATTAATACACTGTGATCCGGAATAATTTATCGTTCATTTGTTTCTGTTATTCATATGATGTCACCCGAATTGATTTATTATATATTTTGTATGTAAGCAAAATTTTCGATCTATATGTCAACATTTGCAATTTTAGAGTACTAAGTATTATATTTTTGCTTATAAACTTAACTTGTTTTATCAGATCAACTCTGCTAATATCGAATTGTTGCTGTAAAGCGAATCTTATATAAATTATTCGGTTTTTTGAATGCCAATAAGTGCTACATAAGCACAATTATTGGCAACATTGACCATTCTCGATATTCTCATAGATATTAAGTTGTACTACAATATACACTTGGATAATATTGTTAGCAGGGGATTTAACAGCCTAAAATTTTTATAAAATAATAGAAAAATCTTCGAGGTGGTAGACGCCGAAATTACAAATTCAGTCATCTTTAACGGTATGAAATATTATAGTATCCAATAGAGTCTTAGTTATAATATTTAGTAAAAATATTATTGAAATAGTGGACCATGCCATTTTTGGGGCATTTAAAAAAAATAGTTTTTTACGCATCAAAAACCATCTTTAAAATACTGTACAGGTTATTCTATCTCACTTTTGACTGAAAATTAAAAATTAAGGGACGGAATTTTTTTTATGCATCTGCACTACTACGGATATTACTATGTTTACTATAGATTATAAACGAATATATTTAGATTTTTTTCTGTCCATTGAATATAATATTATAACAATATATGGCCAAACCTTGGATGTAGATATTATAGTGGTTTCAGAAAGTATAAATAAATCCAACTGCGTAATCTATAATATAAAAATGAATCGCTAAATGTGTTGCTAGAACAGCTGAACCGATTTCGCTAATTCTTTTTTTAGAATATTCCTTGAAGTACGAGGATGGATCTTATGGAGAGAAAAATTAAAAAAAAATACCTGGAAAAGTCTTAAAACGATACTTTTCTGTACTCCCATACAAACGATTCGTAATAATACTTTAAAGTCAATTTGAACTTTAATACCATACTATAAAGTTTAAGTGTTAGTGGAGAGGTTCCGGGAAGGCAAAACAATTGAGTGACGTTAGTATCGTAAAAATATGAATGTCAATATTTATACAATGGTCCCGAATAGCAGAATAAGTATTAAAAAATCGACTGTTAGCGTTACGAAGTTCGCCGGGGTCAGCTAGTTAAGTATAAATTTCTAAATAGACAGGTTTTATTAATGCAATTTTCTTCTACATGTATATATTTTTTTCTACTCTTTTCTTGTAATTTTTGACAGTGTGTCGTAAATATCTTTAAGACTTCACTTGTCTAGAATTATATTTGTCAGAAATATTGGATTGTCATATAGCAAATTTTGTTCATATTTCATGATTAGCATGATACGGGCATATTATGTGAAGAGATGCGTATCACGTAACAAGAAAAGTTTTGAGTTTAAAAGTGGAGGGATATAGGAGTAGAGACGAGCAAAAATGGTGTGGATGGATTGTGTGAAATATTATGTGTACAAAAGGTGTGAATACTAAGATGACATTTGATAGGGAAAAAGTGAAAAAGGAAAAGATGATTTGCCGAACCTACTTAGATTTAAGATTATGATGACACGAAGTAAAGCATCCTGAACAGACTGCGACGGTTTTACACACGCAGACAACGTAATTTCTTTACAAGTTTAAATTCGGCATTACATTGTATATCTTTAGTCTCTCTACTAAGTTTGCGTCCATCAACTATTTGATATACTGTGCAGGATCGAGCAATGGACTGCCCACATTCTAAGTAATAAAAAGGTCACTTAGAATTTAGTACAGTCCTCAGTTTCGAAAGAGCATTGCCTTATTTTTATTATTTATATCATGGCGAGCATTCTGAGGAATTATTTGACTTCATCCCTTTGTTTCTTTGTCGATGCACTGCTAAAGATGTGTAAACACCTACCCCTGGTTCCTTCTATGATTTTTTATTCTTCAAATGAAACTTAAAGAGGTCGTTCTATATGACAGCGGTGATTGCTGGTATAATCTGTTAATTTGTTTTTGGGTTTTCTATTAAGTAGTTTGCTGAGATTTTGTCGAAATAATATAAAACCAAATCATACTAGATAAGTCTAAAAACACGTCAATCGTAAATATATAAGAGAAGACACATTCTACAATTCTCACTACTCGCAACCTGTTTTTGAATGATCTTGGATATGACTGTAATCCTGCTTGCGTTGGTTACAAAATGACAGAGCTACTTAAGACTAGGTGCACGACATGTTTTGTGATAGCTATGCGCGGACTTAGGGATTGAAAACCATTTGTTAGAAGGAACGTGAACGAAATATCTATGCATTATATGGTATCAAGTACTTTTGTAGTCAGTTTCCGTTAAGTATGAGAACCCTAGAATAGTTAAATATCTGTGTATAGGTAATAGCTTGTCTTGTACTAGCACATCTAATTAGAGATTTACTAATGACTGATTTATTATTGAAATATAACATTTGATTATTCTATTGTATAAATCAGGAACTTCAAAATAACTTATTAAGTCATATAATATTTGTTTAGTAAAATTTTGCATTATTATTTATTTATGCACTTCTTACGCAAAACACTCCAAAGTCTTTGGTTAAAAAAGGATAATAAAAATGTAAAACATGGTGATCTATATAACTAGATTAATAATAAACAAATTATTATTCTAGCATAGGCTGTGCTTTAGTGAATTAAATACTTATTGTCTCAGTATTAGATACAACGTTGTAAAATTATCAATAGGAAAATAAATTCTGAAAAGTTTGCACGAGCATTACGATCGAAACATTATAATACACTAGTTACAACACAGAATGAGCGCTGGACAACTAAACATTATTTTTCTTGCAATGAAACCAAATAGCCTCTTCATATAAAATGAAAATGCGACAAAGGAATGTTTAAATTCACCTCCAACATTTCTCAAGCGATACCATCGCGCTCCGAAATTATAAGCTGCACTTGAAAATGTTGAATTACACGGTAACGTCTCCAAGTTTATGTGTAGGACGGTATCGAATAATACAACATTTGGATAGGGAAAATAGTTTCACAAAGCTTTTTTAACACTCTTTAAAACTGGTCACATTACGTTCTAATTGTCGTTTAAACTAATCCTAACTATTTGTTTAATATATACACTTTTTTATTATCAGGCACTCAGTTAATTGTTGCACAAGATAATTAAAGAGGAAGAGGTGGCTTGTTAAAGACGTTTGAAAAGACACACGTCGATGAATGGAAATTATTACCTCATGTCATTTTGAAAAATTTGGTTTTGATACTACAGCAAGACTGAGCTTTCAATGAACATTATAACATAAAGAGTTTATTGATTATTGATGAAGTATTTTCTAGATCCCCTCGGACTTACTTCCACACTCAGACGTGAAAGATGTTGGTAATATAGATTTTATCTGATCCAGTTGTTTAATTATTATAAGATGTATTTATTGTGAATTATAGGAAGCTACTTTATTCCTTTGTTTTTCAACTTTATTTATTCAGAAATAATTACGCATGAGATACACACACAAATATATACGTATATAACGTTAAAAAAAACTGAATTTCTGTTATACAAACATCACAAATTATATGACAATTAGAATCCCCACGATTCGCTCGAGATACATTCCAAATATGTACATTATTAAAGACAAGTTTAACCAATTCAAAAGAAATTTATAGCGATTCGATCTTTTCAATAAAAACTCTGAATATACAGGGGCAATCATCACTTCAATATAGCTGTAAGTGAGCGTAACCAAATACGATTAGACACATAAGTGGCCGTGATATAAATGCAATATTATCTTTAGTTCACCATCATCGACGGTCGAGCTTAGGGACGCATTAGCGTACTAATTTAAAGATTTAAACCTACAACTTATACCCTAATTAGCTTGTTTATTACCGGTTGATTTATTTGCAATCCTAATTTTTTAATGAGTGACTCAGTGATATTACCCTGACTCACTGTCAAGTCAAACACATTTCAACGTTTATGTTTTTATTTTTATTTCTGCGGTTTACTAATTTTTGGGTAAGTGGAAGCGCGATAACTGCGGTAAAGTTAAGTGTGAATTTATGGATGACGTCGGCAAATTGTAACGGATACCTAGTGGATGTTTTTTTAAAGTATCTTTTTTTTAATAAAAAATGATATTTTAATATATAAGCGGACGCACACGTCTGTTCATTGTATTAAGCACTGGTGTTTTATATAGAATTAATGATTGTTTTAAAGTGTTTGTATATTTAAGGTGGAAAGTTTTCGTTGTTCATCCTAGATAATATCGCTCACTGTATTTTGTACTTTTGTACACTGTATTTTGTTACATATTTTGTATAAACAAGTTTCAAAAGTATTCGGTCATTTTAAACAGTCAAGTGACATAGGAAAAGTTAATATCATTGAACTATCCATAAATTTTCTCATCCCGGTCCAACTAACCAGGTAAGCCTTTGTTTTAAGTTTATGCAAACAAATTAAAATGCAGTCTGTGTCCATTCAGTACTGTGGGACTACGTTTCAAAAAAAACGATTGACTTACGACGTATTATTTACCGAACGTACGTATTACATCTAAATATCTTTGGGTGAGCGTAATGTGGGCGATGATTTATTCACTTTCAGTTTCATAGGAAAGAAAATGCAACTTACAATAAACCCGCGGCTCTGCTCGCGTAACGTCTAAATTTTATATAGGTGTTTTTTTAATTAAAGCTTTTTTAACACTATATGCCATATATTTAATCATTTATAGCAGGTCGTTTTTGTGGACAATATTGATTATTTAAACATGAAGCTACTTTGAATGTTATTATGACATTTTATAGTACAAATCAAATTATGATGTCGATATTATTTAAGATTTATACGTTGCATGTCCTGTTTTATATTTTTGAAAGCTTTTACTGATTTTAATGCAACAGTTAGATTTATGACACTCCCTGTTTTTTTTATTGTAATGTGTAAGCTAAACAATTTTCTACTACATTCTATTGGTTTTAATTTAGTGATTTAGATAACATATAATAATATAATATATTAGAAGTTATTTTGTATTTACTTATTTTACTTTTAATTTTGTGACTTGTTCCATGTGTAATTTAATGTAACACAAAACACACCAAAAAAGACCAAAAACTGCCAGAGAATGTACAAATAATTCAAAAAATATTTATATAAGTAGGTAAAGTGGTTTTCGAGAAAATCGACAAATGGAGAAACATAAATTTTATATTATGTAAGGATGAACCGAAAAGCTATGGTAATTTTGAAAATAAATAAAGACTAAACTTACATTCGACGATTAACAAAGAACAGGGATTCGTTCATTATTTTATGCGATGATGAATGTATATACTGTTACAAGTCAGTCTTCCACTCAACATGCGTAGGTTAATAGCCACTGTAACGGGACGGATAAAGCGCAATAAGCGATTGTTTGTAGAAGCCATCCGCACTCACTCCAGTGATTTCTTTACCCATACTCTGTGTCTTTGTTATCTATAAATGTTAATTCAATTTGTTATTTTTAGTTGTAACTAAATAATATATTCCTCCTACTTCATATATTTTTACAGTTACTAATAAATATTTATATTGACAAGTAATGTTACATTATTTGAAAGCCTAATACCATTTCAATACTCATGCAACTTCAATTTTGTAGTTATCAGAAATTGTACAGTTTTAGTTACAACTGTACATGTATAAATCATCAAAGATATCAATATGATATGACACATAGCTTAGTTACTTATTTTTTGTATAAATAAATAATAGCTATGTCAATGATTGAATTAATGTTCTAAAACCGAAGAAAGAAAAGAACTAAGTAATGTTTTTTTTTTATGTTATACGGGGCAAACGAACAGGTGGGTCACCTGATGGTAAGTGATCACCGCCGTCCATAGACACTAGCAACACCAGGGGAGTCGCAAGTGCGTTGCCGGCCTTTTAAATATGTGGACCTCCAGCGCTCTCACTGAGCGAACGAAACGCAACAGTGCAACCACTGTTACTTCACGTCGGTTTTCTGTGAGAGGGTGGTACTACCCCGGGCGAGCCGACCCATTCATGCTGAAACCAGTGATAGCTTCAGCATAGCTTCTACCACCTACAGAAGCTTTTTTGAGCTTAGTTAACAATATTAGGAAATGGTACTTCATAGAAATCCTGAAAGTGGAACTAATGACATAGAACTTGAGGCGTACTAGGTCTTCATACCGTAAGCGTTATTAGAAGAGTGCTTATTATGAAGTGTACACACATAGGAATAAAGGAGTTCGAGTAAGCTATGGATAGCTTTTGTGAAGAATAGTACGTATATGAAAGGTGTGAATATTGACGTGACAGCTGATTGTGTAGAAAACATTATAGACCTTACCTAGTATAAGTAAGAAGAAAAACGGGACATTTACAATGTAAAATGCAAGATTTTAAAATCTAGTCTATATGTTTAAAATTTATGTTTATTGTACTATTATATTCTAACACAGTTTATCTGATCAAAATCAAAAATATTTTTTTCAACTACAGCTCCGAATAGGCGCATAGGAATGTTAAAACTAACCCAGTCATCGAGAAGAACCGGCAAGAAACTCGATTCATGATTAAAGTTGGCGTAACCAAAGTTATTTTATACAGAAA
Organism: Antheraea assamensis; assembly: GCA_035772565.1. Lineage (NCBI taxonomy): Eukaryota > Metazoa > Arthropoda > Insecta > Lepidoptera > Saturniidae > Antheraea > Antheraea assamensis. Next base: position 420,776 of record JAQQSE010000112.1, on the reverse strand, counting down.
GGTTTTTGTACTGTAGGGGAGAGTGTGTATGAAAGAGCGAGACTTTGAAAGAGCCAAAGAGATTTTAACCAACTTCGCAAGGTTCTGTCAAAAAGTATTTTTTTTTCTTATGTTGCAGCACTGGATGACTCATACACATAGACATTTATATACTTTATAAGTTATTTTAACACGATTAATTTCACAATTTACATTTCACATTAACTTGACACTATATAACGCTGAAACGCAACATCATCCATACCGTTCATCCGATATCCTTGACAATTAGTATTTGTAGATATCTATAATATAAAAATGAATCGCTAAATGTGTTGCTAAGCGCAAAACTCGAGAACAGCTGAACCGATTTCGTTAATTCTTTTTTTAGAATATTCCTTGAAGTACGAGGATGGATCTTACGGAGGGAAAAATTAAAAAAATTACCTGAAAAAGTCCTAAAACGACACTTTTCTATACTCCCATACAAAGGATTTGTAGTAATACTTAAAAATCTATTTGAACTTTAATACTATAGCATAAAGTTTAAGTATTAGTGGAGAGGTTCCGGAAAGGCAAAACAATTGAGTGACGTTAGTATCGTATAAATATGAATGTCAATATTTATACGATGGTCTCGAATAGGAGAATTAGTATTAAAAAAAAAATATTTAAAGAATCGACTGTTAGGCTGTTCATAGTTCGCCGGGGTAAGCTAGTTTGAAATAAAAATATTGATATAATATCCATTTAACCCTAACACAATAAATAGAAATAAAAAAGATATAATAATCCCGCGCAAAGCCGTGGGCACAGATACTATATATACAAACATAAATAGCAAATAATTAAAAAAGAGCTTAAATATATAACCATTATATAGTATATCGTATGTACAGAATTTCGCAGAGACTTTGAATCTCTGTATGTACTTTACTGCATATACAAAGGAGAGAGTATTGAAGATCTATTTGATATGGTGCTCTTTATCTTCGTTCAAAATCCACACCTTCCCCTAGTAATTTGCTGCTCAAACACATACCCCAAAGGCTAATATAATAGCGACAACCAACTCTAGAACATTATGCGTATGCTAGCGTTGTGGTATGGATTATTTGTAGTCCGGTGTAACTGTAGAGGCCTTGCCAGGTCAACAGTGTAGACAGTTCGAAAAAAAAAAGAAAGTGGTAAGGATTACCTACCCGGTACGGTGTTTCGCTAACGCTATGACATGACATGAGGCTCTTCAAAAAGAGATCGAAACACACTCTCCAAGGTTGGCAATGCAACAATGAAACCCTTGATGTTACGGTTGTCACTTGCAATTGCACGGATCAGATGGGCTAGTGTGCCTATTTGCTGCCTTTTGGCATAAAAAAAAATTGTATCTTGTCTTTGACTATATACTGAATTTCATATAAATTAGTTATATATGTATCAAAATCACAACAAAGTTTGTCTTACTAAGTAATGCCTTTTTAGTAAATCTATACACATAATAATTCATAAAAGTTTATGTTACGAGCTTCGGCAGCGAACATCAATAAAACCGTGTAGATAATCCGATTAGCGTTCAAACCGCTACTAAATAAATAAGTAACAAGGTCACCACATCCGATCAAGTCCACAATGGTCCAATAAACACAACATAAAGACCACCCGTGTTCTATTATATCTCACACTCGAAAGTCGTTTATTTGATAAAAAAAAAAACTAACAATTTCATTACAAGACAAAGGTATGGATTTTGTATAAACGAAAGTGCGTAGGTTGATATCCGATATCGTAATATTTTCAAACGAATTTCAACTTTATATATGTATATGTTAAAAAGTTCATTTTGAATAACAGATATATACGATTATATATCATGGAAAAACCGACCTTAATGCGAGCTATTAAGAAAAGTATTCAATAGTTTCTAACGTTAGAAAAATAGTATCATTGTGAGAACAGGTGACAATGTACGGTTGATTCGCCTGATACTTGTGATACCAGTAGCGATTGACATTAATTATTTTCCTTGTAGAAAACCAGTCGAAATAATTTATTCTCAAATAAATTAGCTCAGCCGTTAATCTGTTGCTTCTCAACGATTTAATTTTGGAACACATTTGCAAATAATATTTTCGGGGGATTATTACTTCGCACACAACAATCTGACTCCAAACTAATCATAATATATTATTGTAATAAAATCCTTACTATATCGTAACTAATATTATTCATGCTAAAGTTTGTTTGTTTGTCTGTTTGTTATGTTTTCACGCCTTAACTACTGAATCGATAAACATTAAACTTTACATATAAGTTATCAAGATAATATAAAAGAACATATAGGGTACATTTCATCCAGAATAAAAGTACTGTTCTTGCACAAAGCGGTAGCGTAGTTTTCTGAACTAGAAAACAATTAGTTTCATCACTACATAGTATAAAACAAAGTCGCTTTCTCTGTCCCTAAATCCCTATGTATGCTTAAATCTTTAAAACTACGCAACGGATTTTGATGCCTTCTTTTTAATAGATAGAATGATTGAAGAGCAATATTTATATGTATAATAACATCCATTCAATTGTGGAGAAATACTGTTATTTTTGAGGTTTCGAATGTGATTATACATTGCAACAAACGCAGACTGAAGCGTAAAAATGTAGTGTATGAATTTAGATATTCCAAAGATAGCAGGAAATCTTCATGGTATAGGGAAAGGGGAATTGTTTTACTCCAAATTTAACGCGTGCGGGTCACGGGCAGTAATGAATACATCAAAACTACTGGATCGATTTTAATCATTTTTTCAGTGAATGACATAGGCTATATATTTTATATACGTGCGAAGCCGGAGCGGGCCGCTAGTCATACATAAATCTATCTTCTCCGTTATTAAAAATCACGACTACTTTGCTGAACTATAGAGCTGTTTTGCTGCATCGCGAAACTACACGAACAATTTTACTTAGAATTTACACAATTATACAACTGTTGTCAATATAAAAACTATTTGAATACGTTTAAGTTTCATTATTTTAGTTAAGTTCCTTATTGAATATTTAATAATAAAATATTACAGAAACCCAAGCGAAATTTTACTTAATGTTCATACAACCTGAGTAATTTCTTGGATAACGGCTGTTATAGAGAATAAATAGCATTATTAATTATATTCACGTTTAAAACATATTAGCGCGTAAATAGTACACTCGCGCTCAAGGAATATTGGAAAAATACTCATTTTTATAAATATAATAGGATTTCGGACCTAACGATTTCAACGCGCTCCGCCCACTTGTTTCGGTTCAGTGACACGTATCTAAATTGAAAAATCCTAGAATTATTAAAGATAATAATTTAATCGCAGTGTAAATAGAATTTGTTGTGTCTAGATATCGGTGGGTGCCGGAAACGACCCACGACGTACCTACAGTACCTCTGGTGTAGTATGGGAAGAAAACAAACTATACATTTAATCAAGTTATATTATAACAATTGTAATTGGTTATTATAGATCAGCGTTTATCAAATTGACTTAAAAATAGGGTATCGGGACAGTGTATAAAACGAAATAAGACCAGTCATATTGTATGCATTCGAGTGCTGGGCTACGAAAGTGACGGATGAGAAAAGATTACATATGACAGAAATGCGAATGTTAAGATGGATGTGTGATGTATTTAAAATCGATAAGATTAAGAATGAGTATGTCAGAGAAAGTTTTAAAATAGCACCGGTAGCAGAGAAGTTGAGGAGTAATAGGTTAGCATGATATGGGCATGTTCTGAGGAGAGATAAAAGTCATGTAACTAGAAAAGTTTTAAATACGAAGGTATAAGAGTAGAGGAAGAACGAAAAAGGTATTGTTGGATTGTGTGAAAAAATATGTGTTTTAAAGTTGTGAATACTGAAATGACATCTAACAGGGAAGAATTGAAAAGGTAAACATATTGTACCGACCCTAATTAGGTGTAATAAGGGTTAAAAAAAGGCATAAAAATATGGTGAATTTAAGAAAACTAAAAATATCACTTCATTCGTTCTGAGCCTAAAATTTATTTAGCAATAAAGTAACGCAAAAGTTTTTTTTTTTTTTCGAACTGACACATACTCTTTTGGCTCTTTGGCATCTACAGATTCACCGGACTACGTAGTCTCCATAGCTCAGGGGTTAGAGTACTGGTCTTGTAATGCAAAAGTGTTATTACATACTTTATACATTACCATGAGCTAAAAACTAACATATATACACCATGGAAAACCAATATAATTACCATATTAGAAATAATGACAACTTGTGGTTGTGTGTTTGGACATCGCGTCGATCAACATGAGTTCGAATCCGGTTACGAGCCTCAGCTTTCGGTGAAGGAAAAAACATCGTATTTTTATATAGGTTTTAGCGTCTGACTACGGTAACAAACTAAGCCTAGAGAATGAAATCATAGTATGGTGGTAGCAATTTTCCTAATGCTCACCTCAGTCACCTCCCTCTCAAGTCAAGTTTTTCGATAAGCACTTGCGTGTCTGGCAGTTGCATTTGAAGTCAGTTCCCTTCTAAGTTTAAGTGTCGATGGCTCAGTAACTAACCCCTTCAGATACCGTGTCGATTGACATTCGTTCGAATCCTTAGAATGGATTGTGATGAAACTATGACATGGTCTCTGTTAAGTCCGCCGGGCTAGCTATCACCCTATAGTTGTAAGTCTGTCGCCAAGCGTGTGCCGGCATCTGCATTTCAGATCCAATTCCTCTCTACATTTACTGTCTTTACCATCTTAAACCACATTGTCGTTTAACATCAGGTGAGGTTGAGGTCAAACGCTAAAATCTTTAAACAAATAATAGTTTATTACTAGACTTCTATCATGGATTAACACTGCATGAAGAATAAAATAAGCGCCACGAAATAAATAGTTAAATTCTATTACAACATTTAATGAATTAATTCACTTGACCTTTCAATTATTGTCTCGAGAAAGTAACTGTCTATAACGTGAATGTAGATAAAACTAAATTATTGTTTGATCAATCAGTAATTAATTCTATAACTTGACGATTACTCCTAAATAATATTACAAATACGTATGTAAGTCTGCTTGCTTGTTACTTTTCACGCCGTAAGTATTCAAGCGACTATCATGAAATTTAGGGCACATGTTGTCAGGGATACAGAGAAGGGGATAAAAGCTAGTCTAAAATATAAGATACTAGCTGTGCCCGAAATTTTGGACGACTTTGTTCTCATCTGTTTAACTGCCAAGATACAGGGCAACCTTGTTTGGTAGTTAGGGGTCAGAGAGTGTGTATCCTGTTTCCATATAGTGTATAGTTTAAATGTATATGTTTAAATAATGAACTATAAAAAGTGTCTAATAAAAAAATAAACAATTTCATATTATTCTTTTTTTTGTAATAAATAGCGGAATTATAGGAAAATGGATAGTGTGAAAATGATGTCTATATTCAAGCTTATGCATATGTACACAATTCTACATAACGAGTGTTTATATGGTATAGAACTTAATGAGATACAGCACCGTTTTCGTTATTATCTGTTGCAATTATTATGTGCTGTAATAAATAGCGGAGTTATAGGAAAATGGATAATGTGGAAAATATTGTTTATATTTTAACTTATACATAGGTACAAAATACAATATAACGATTGGTTAAATGGTATTGAACTTAATGCTCTACAGCGCCATCTTTTATTGAGGCGGAGCAACTTTCTCCGTATAAAAATACCTAAGTGTTGCAATTTACATAGTGAGGTCCGATCCTCCAGCGAGATCCGATTCTCCGGAATGGAGCCCTCGAGCAGCTTGGTTGCGCGAACACAGTAACACTGATGATCAAACACTCGTCTTCACAACACAACACCGATCACCCCACACACGTGCACACACACACTTGTAGGTGCACATAGTGGTGGGCTGTTTTGTTTCTTTTTTGTCCTTTTTCGAACTGTAATAGTTTAGAATACAGTAGTCAGATACAAAATACATGTACGGGATCGTTAAACATAGATGCTTGGTACACACGTATTTTTACGAACTCATATATGTATGATACGGATAGGTTCAGCTTAGTTTAGCTTAGCTAGTTAGATTCAGGATATTCGACGACAGCCTAAGCCGAGGAGTACCGTGCGTCCTTGTGCTAGTCGTCTATATAAAATCGGGTGAGTGCCTTAAGCGCTCCCCTTAGTAGTACGGTGAAACTGTAAAGGCTCTACCAGGCCAATAGTGTAGGTCAGTTAAAAAAAAAAATTACAGAGTGATCAGTGAAACAGTCTTAGACTTTATCACCTCAAATATACCAACATACATTTTTATTCATATATGTAGATAATGTAATAAAGATTGTAATTGAGTTTCGCGATTTAACAGCATGCTTTATCGCGGTGAATAAATATTTTATATCATAAATATCATTAGGTCTGTTTATGTATTCAGGATTCGAGTTTATACCATCGTTCAAATCGTTGTAAAGATAATAAACACATTAGGAATTCGAAATGTCAGGTGAATATTTTTTATATGTTGCATGTCACTGTGACGTCACTATTCAGCTACTACACCAATTATGATTGGTGGTATATTTTTTTGATCATAAATACGACATCTGATAATTATTCCAAAAAGTATTTGTTTTATTTTGAATATTATTTATACGATAATAACATTCAGAAATCAATTCAAAATTCTGATAGTTATTGCAAAAAGTATATATATAATATTGAATATCATTTTTAAAATGAAAGCACTCGAAAGAAATTTCTTTGTAACAACCACATTGGTATATTACGATATTTTTATTATTGTCAGTAAAAGAAAGGTTCAAATCTTCAATCTCGAGACTGGACGGCGCTATCAGTTCACGTGGATCGCCATACGTTTATTTTATGACTTGTTGAAAATGCACCTAATACTTATTTTCATTGATAAAATAAATAAACGTTTTCAGATTTAAATAATGAATATCTTTTTTTTATTATATTATTGAGAGGCTAATTTCTGACTAAGTTTGGAAATATATATAAATAAATATCGGCTTGGCCAGTTTTGAAAAAAAAAAAAAACAAAACGGGAAATAATTTTAACAGTTGATATTTGATGCAATGTTTTCATAGCATAAATGGTTGCTACATTTTTTAATTGATCAATGACCGTGACTTTACATTCGTGAAAATGGTTTTGTTATTTCTTGTGAACTATGTGTTTGTGGATTGCGTTTTTTTGAAGTATTGTTATAGTTAGTATTGTTTAAGCCTCATTTAATTTACTTGTTTTTAATTTTATTATTCTATATAAAACTTAATTGTATATTTCCTGATTATAGTTTGTATTTTTTGTATCTATTGGTACACGTCTCGTCTTAATCAATTCAGCCGATGATTAGTCCGAACAAACAAGAAGCACGTCGCTTTTATTTGTAGGTATATAGATTTTAGGCAGTACTTCATGTCCCAAATGTATTCTCCACTTTATGTCTTTTGTGGTTCTCTCCTTAATAATATTATAAATGCGAATACAGTTTGTTTGTGTGTTATGCTTTCGCGCCTTAACTACTCGTATCATTTTTACAAAATTTTACGTACACATTGTTAAGGATACAAAAAAGTAGATAGGGTAGTATTCATCAAGAAAAAAAAACTGAGGAGAGATCAAATCTGTAGTAACGCTAGCGAAGCCGCGAGCAAAAACTAGTTAATAATAAATATAAGACAAATTGCCTAAAGTATTTACAAAGTCTTAAAATTGTCTTAAAGAATTTATAACAGTATTTCGTACCTGAACCTTACATTTCTATATTATATCTTTAATATTTCCGCAGTACGATCATATTGAGATGCTGTGATATATCAGTGTAATACCGAGTCACCCCGTACTTTATTGCAGGAAGTACGATAATAATTTATCGTTGCAACTAAAATGGTTCTTTATTGTATTCGATCGTAATAAAAAATGTTCGATTACTCACCGTTTTGCTACAATATATTATTGTCGTTTATTGCATTGAACGACCACCTCTATAGTCTACAAAGAGCACAAAGAGCTGCGTTTTTAAAGTGTAAAATAATAAACTTGCATAAAGAAATAAAATTTTACAACCCGGCTAACATATCATCGAGAGGCTGGGAGGGAAGGTATAACATTATCTGTAATATAATATTCGCGTTCATTCTACTAGCCTCGGATCCTTAGTTTATCATTTTTTGTGGGTGATTTAGTTTTCTTAACCACAGTTATAAAGAGAAAAATTTAATTTTTTTTTTGTTATGAATAAACTCAAAAAATGTTTAAACGGTTAGAAAAATTGTTTCACTTACAGAAGGCTACATACAACATAGGCTGTATTTTATTGTGAAATCTCTATACTAATACAAGCAAAGCCGCGTACACAATCTAGTAAAATACATGCTACCACGTATAATATTTACATTGAAACATCTTGACTGATGATTTTATTCTTGATTCGGGTGCAAGGATACTGTCTCGAAAGTCCTAAAATGTTATGAATGTAAATTTATTATTTAGCTGTTTATGCAGTAATTATCTGCGACTCGTTGAATGATTACTGACTATTTTATGGGCTATTATTTTTTGAAATTACATACATTCCGTGTACAACATTGTGCGTATAGGTTTACTTATATTTTGTGATTTTCAATAATATTACTGAAAATTTCTATTATATTTTATTTTTCAAAATTTAAGAGTACTATTAATAATTTTTATAAGTCATCAAATGCGAAATGGCATGTACGTAATATATACAACATTTCATCAAAATAGACTAAGTAAAATTATTTTTGAGATTTCTGACATATTACTAAAAATTTTAGTACTATAAATACTTGAATCGGTTATACTTCCCGTATATAAAATTGTAATACTCGTACATACATATATAATATTTATTATGTAAATAATAAGAAAAAATTGAGTGCCATAAGTACTAATATTTTATGCAATAATATGATATGTAAAGATAAAATTTGGGGAAAATATTCCGATAGAATTTATTTTATTTTGACTTAGCATAATATCTATAACTTTTTTTTTTCGAACTGACCTACACTGTTAGCCTGGCAAGGCCACTACAGTTTCACCGGACTACCTGTAAATCTTTAACCTTCGTACTTGATTCATATATTACCTAATGTAACAAAAGAAACATCAAAACTTAGTCGGAGAATACACCTAAGACTTAAAAAGTCCTACGTAATACTGTCAAAAAATTACTTACATCTGTATTTATAGTTATTATACTATCTGTATTACTGTTTATATTTTATCTGTACTGTTACATCGTTGGTGAGAGTATAGAAAATATAACTAAGTTGCCTCCATACGTATTGCTACACATGTCAATGCGTGGGAGAAAAACTTGCTAATTAAAGGATATCATAATTGGCACTGTTCTCTTTCACGTCAAACGTTACTTTTCAAATTAGCAGATTGTTGACGATCTTACAAATTTATTAGAAAAATACGCTTCTATGTAGGTCGATGTGCTTGTGTGATGATAGACGGAGGTGTATGCACGTTTTGATTCTTATAACAGAATACATAAGATTCTATTTGAATTAGCAGAAGATAATTAATATTTGAGTTTATATCCACCGTATTTTCTCACTAAACAGACTGGAAATCAATCTGCATATGTCAATATATAAATATAAAATTAAAGTATATGTCTATAATTTCTATAAAAGTATTTTTCTTAATCTCATGATTCTTTTTATGTGGACAAAACTAAAGTATGCGTTTTCTATTTTTATTGTTGTTTAGCTATCTATCAATTTATTTATCCGGATTAATTTACGGACCATCTCTAACGGTTTTGGAGGTAGTCTCATTCATAGCTAGAATATTATTGAAGTTATTATTTAAGCAAAGTATAGTTTTGCGTATAGTATTCTATTAGAGCTAAGCAATAATTATAAAATTAAATAAAAAACAGGCAGTCATAAGGACTGCCGAGAGAAGTGAAAACTCAAAACAAGGTAATAATTGTGCTGTTTTCTTAATTTTTAAATTAATAATAGTATGAATTATTTAAATTTCATACTTTCTAAATTACAATTGTTGACTTTAGTCTGGTTTTCATATCTATCGGCACTCCGAACAATAATTATATGTTTTTTTATACTGTTTATTGATTAATCAAACATATGATTGGCAACAAAAACTCATTACACCATTCTAATATTACATGTACACAAGCCACTATACGCTACGCGTCGCTAGTCTGGCGCAAGCGCAATATGTCACGAGCACTTCGAGGTGACGCGCACTCATAAGTTTTTCCCCTACCAAAACTCTGCTAAAGAAAATTTCAATTTAAAAATGAAATCAACACCAAGCGTTGCCTTGAGACCCTGAGTATACCATAGAATAATAATAAGTTATAATTTTAATAATACACCAGCTAAGTAGTAAAACTTGACAGACAATTACGAATCAACTTCCAGGTCTTCCAGGAATCAACTTTTAGATGTCGGTGTGCGTGCGTATCGTATTTTTTTTTTTACAACCGCGCCAAAATAAGTATATCTTTAAAAACTTAACAATGATTCTGTAATATTGTTGTATTCTTGTAGCATACTAGTTTTCATACCATTCTCCTTGACACTATTTTAATTATATGAAGTCTATATTTAAGAGCTTGCAATGCTAAAGTCATAAAGTATAAGCAGGTCATTTACAATACATAACTATTAGACATTGATTACATACAAAATGTACAATAATTACTTAAGTACATTAATGTTTATAGTATACAATTAACTATTAATTTCTATAAACCATGTAACAAAGTAGTCGCTCAAGTAAGAGAAACATTATCAATGCAATATTATTTTTAATTAAAGTATATAAACTATTTTAATATATAGTAATTTGTATTGATTTCTTAAAAATAAGTGCTCCTTGAATAGGTACCGATAACATAATAGTGGAAAGCTCCGTTTTTGTTATTTACTACATTGCGAAGAATGTCTTTCTTTTTTCTTTGTATTCTTGTCTGATGCTACAACGCTTATTATTGTCTTATTTTGCTATCTATACTATATTATAATAAATCTGTGGATTTATCGTGTTCTTTATTTCTTGAAAACATTGAAAATATATACAAAAAAGTTGTTTTAGTTCATCTTTTGACGTTTTTGCGAATTGAGTAGATTTAGATTTTTTTAAATCTGGATATTATATTTTCTCGTTAGCATATTCTAATGAAATAAAGCCTATAATATTTGTGTCAAGTTATTATTGTAAGACAATAATTTTGTCAAGATGCACTCAAGCTACCTGTGGAAACTCCACGAAAAATCTTCTAATCAGAATTTGGTTTTTCAAACAGGTTTTTTTAAAAAAAAAGAAGAGTATTATAATAGAATACGATATGATAGACTATTTTAAAAACTTTGTCTATTAATAAGTAATGTAACAGAATGCAATAAAATATTTTTTAAAGAATTGTCTCTTTGTTAGAAAACTCTAATCTCCAATTAGATGAATTTTCTTAAGGATTTCACAAATAACTTGAGCTTAGATTTAAGCAACATACGGGTATTATATCATTAGAATCGGCTAACGAAAAAAAACGTAGATGTAAACATTTTTGAAATCTGCTCAATTTGATAAAGTTCGTAGGAAACTGAAAAAATGACACGTTATTAGTTAATTTCCAGACGTTGCGTATTGCGGCCATGAACCTTAGAATTATTTTTTTTTGTATTAATTGGACATGGAAGGAAACAAGCTATTTGTTCATATTTTGAATTATAATACTTCAAACGTTATACACATATTTTTCGTACAAAATCACAAGGATAGCTAGTAATCTAGTAATGTCTTGTGTGACTTTTGATAAAAAAAGGAAATTGTAATAACAACTGTATTACATATTTAGTAACCTATTAATAGCTATACGTTGGTATTGCTGTGCTTTCCGCCCTCGTCCCCCGACATCCCGCGTCGTACCACACAACCCGCCTGCACAATTACTTTGTTCTTTGTACACCCTTAGCGTTATTTTTCATCTACACTGTTTTTTTTTAATTGCTTGGTCCTAAACGGTATTAATGTAGCGTGATGTATACATTTTCTAAATAAATATGCTATAAAATGCAAACAATAAATAGGTCATAAATAGCAAAAATAAATATTATACTTCAAACAATAAAAAAAAAATGAACAACCTTTTTTGAACTTTAAATATTAGCAAAAGTTGTCTTTACCAAATTGTTAGCTTATTAGGTAACCGGTTAGTTAGGTTATTTATTTACTAATTAGTTACTTACCTAAATAATTTCCTTAGAAATACATAAAGCTAACTACGGTCGTTGCGGAGACATAAAATATGTAATAAAATTATTATTTATCTCCATTTTGTATGCATAATGTAAATATCAGTTACTGCTTAATAATATTTTATTTTATATAATCTTATTTATATTATCTTATATTAATAAAATAGTATTTCAATTTTTTTTTAATTTATCTTAGGATTGTTATTTTAAAAAATTTCACGGGAGTTAGTCATATTGGGAGTTCATCCAATCATAAATAAGTCTAATAAAGATAATTGAAATTATAAATTTTTATAAAAACATCACTTCTTTTATAATTTTTTGCTTTCATACGATTTTCATTTTTTTTTTATATTATAGGGGGCAAACGAACAGGTGGGTCACCTGGTGGTAAGTGATCACCGCCGTCCATAGACATTAGCAACACCAGGGAAGTCGCAACTGCGTGCGGGTTTTGGTGTCAAAGGGTTATTATAGAGTGGATCAATATGTGAACGATGGTGATGTCTGGAATTGACTCCTCTCTGTGCATACACTAAAATCGATTGTAATGTGTAATGTATTTTAATTATATAAGTATATGTTAAAAAGATAAACCCGATCGAGTTTCTTGCCGGTTCTTCTCGATGACTGGGATGTATTCCGAACCGGTGGTAGTTTTGACGTTCATAAGCGCCTTCTTAGGGCCTAAATTGAATAAAGTATTTTTGATTTTGATTTTGATTTTGTTGTCAACCTTTTAGTATATCTGGGCCTCCGGCGCTCTCACTGACCGAACGAAATGCAACAGTGCAACCACTGTTACTTCACGTCGGCTTTCTGTGAGAGGGTGGTACTACCCCGGGCGAGCCGACCCATTCATGCTGAAACCAGTAATAGTTTCAGCTTAGCTCTACCACCTACGAATGATGCTAAATGACAACGTGGTTGAAGATAATAAACATGTTATACTTAGAGGTAGCCGGCTTTTAAATGTAGCTACCGGAACACGCCTATGGATGCTTGGCGATAAATTTTCAATTTGAGGACGGTAGCTTGGTAGGCGAGCTTAGAAAAACCGCTAACACCACCTTATGGTTTCATCACGATGTTTTTCTTCACCGTAAGCTCCACTATCGACTGACCCATCGTTGCTTTAATTCTAATTAATTTCTGAATGACATAAATATGATATAAATGTACTCTTTGTGTACAAATTTCCATTAAAATCTGTGTGAAAGTAAACAATATTTTTAACCATATTTTCTAGTTTTTAAAAGTATTACCGTGGATTATCAAAGTACTATCAATTGAAGGATGATATAAATGTCCTGTCCATACAATTTCATAAAATGTATTATAGTCGTTTTCGAGTTAAATCCGGACATACAAACAGACAAGCAGACAGACAGACATTTTTTATAATATCATATTCTTAATTAGTATCTTCGATGTCTATGACAAAATTAAAAAAAAATAAAAGTTCCACATGAACAGAACGACAGGTATATTAAACTAAATTTATATATTGTATCTAGTAGTTATATTCTGAATAAAAAATTGTTTAATGACCGGAATTAGGTATGATTTACTAACAACGTCGTAAATGGAAACAAGTATACATTACTACTTATATATGTCAAATTAATACAGGGAGTTAATGTTTTTCCACTATATGTATGTCTATTTCTCTCGAACGATCTATAACAGAAACGGTTTCATATAAGTTTTAGCTTATGAATCGGGATAAATATAAAGTACACAGCATTATAGTATGGCATCTGTGAAGAGTAGTCCGGTGGAACTGTATAGGCCTTGCCAGGCTAGCAGTGTAGGTCAGATCGAAAAAAAAAAAGCATCTGTGAATTAAGAACGAGGAGGGATAATAATAAGATTTATGCTATCTAATACCGAACTACGTAACTTTTTCATTAATATTAACAATAAAAGCCAATTGAGCTTTTTTTTTAATAATTATAGAATTTATGTCTCACTATAATAAAAAATAATGTTACAAAAATATTAGTCATTATTTGTTATGTCCCATAACAAAGTATACTAATAAACATAGCAATACATGTAGCTGTAAATATATAGAGTAAATATTCTTATAGAGTTGTACCATTACTTTACGATCATAGTTTGCACAACACTTTCTAGATTTTGACAGTTATATTTATTTATAATGCCTTGTATATTGCGTTTAAGATAGCGGCAAACATCCTCGCAGTTGGCGAGGACCGTGAAACCCACTTCCATTGTACTTGTCTCTATAGAAACGTGAAATATATTACTTGACCACCAAGAATGAAAATCGTCGAGAAATTGATATTTTAATCTCGCGACATTAAATTTAAAAACACTTCAGTTAGAAAGGGAGTCCATAGTTCTTGTTCCGATTTTGAATTATTGCAGGAGCTGAGTTGATTTATGTCTTAAAAATTGCAATGATTAATTAATAAATCCAAAATCGATCGGCCACAGATCATAATCAAACAACCATAATTTTATTGTGTCCACATTTATTGTGAACTTACTGGCATAAAAGACTGTAAAAGATTTAGTGCCCTTATGTCATCGAATAAATTAAAATTTTGTAAAAGGAACAAGGCATCGCTCGCGGGCCGCGGTCATGACGTCATAATTAGAGGACTCGACGTTGCTGGTCCAACAGACGACAGAGAGGGACGCGACTCGACGGAGCGAAATGAGTCAGGACGCTGCACTTTTGTGAGAACATCGAATGTAACAAAAAGTAAAAGTGCTTTCTTTGTACAGGGGCACGCGAAATTGAAGTTCGATTATCGGTGCCTTATTTTAGGGCATGATTCATTACGGTGAGAGGCTTGAAATTTAAGATAACACGTTAAGAATTTTCGATTAGCGTGAATGATGCAACGGTTGCTAATGTAACGGGACGGCTCGGACATACCGGTGTGAACGACCCTTTTATTTTTCCAAATTATACGGTTCACTAATTGTTTGTAGAGGATATACGTTAAAATTAGCAATTGCAAACATCTCAGTCTCTTTCAGTTTTATACACTTACTTTTTTTGTTAAGTTTTTATATTTATTTGGTATACTCTATAGCCTAAACAGTTTGATAGGTTTTAAGATGAGATGTTGTTTGAGCCATGTGTGAGTGTCATAAGGTAAATAACATTAAATTATGATGAATGCCTATAAAAAAATGATACTGTTTCTGTCGTCTAGTTTTTTGTTCTACTTTATTAATAATTTCACTTTATAATTTGTACATGTCACTAGATATAATATAGTTTTACAATGGGTAACACTTTAAATAAGAAAATATAATGTTTTTAGTAATAGAACCAATAGGTTCACTAAATGAACACAATTATCATAATTATACTGATACTACTAATAAATGAACGATAATAGAAAATTTTAATTATTACTGAGTGCTTGCAAAGTAAATTAAGTTTTTTTGTTTATATTTTGTGCCAATAAGAATATTTCACATTCAAATGTCAGACAAAAAAAAATGCTTTTTTTACCGACTTCATCACTACATATTATAAAACAAAGTCGTTCGCCGCGTCTGTCTGTCTGTCTGGATGTTCGCGATAAACTCAAAAACTACCGAACGGATTGTAATACGGTCTTCACAAATAGATAGAGTAATTCACGGGGAAGATTTATATATATAATTTGTCTTGGTTTTTATGTAAATTTGTTGAAATATAATGATGATTGTTGAAAGAATCGGAAAAAGTCAAGCTGCTTTAAGCGTTTCGTGCACATAAGTATATATATTTTTGTTATCAGGACTACGTCCGCGGGGCCTGCTAGTTAATAATAAGCGACATTATAAGATACCTAAGTCTGTGCATGTAAATGGTACCTCAAAATACTAATACTTTGTAGTATAGGGCATATACTAAAACCTGTCAATATATCCATAGATTAAGCCAGTAAAATAATTATAAAAATCGTTTGTATTGTTTCAGAGAAAACTGAACACGTACCAACATACTCAGGGAAAAACAGAATCCTTTTTTCTGATATCACTAAAAAAACATCATTTATTCCTTTGTATAACAACTTTTATTTTAAATATTTATTTTGGTACATTAATTTTAAACTCTATTACTAAAATGTTTTTTAAATAAGCATCAATTTAATTAAATAAAGATGAATATAGAAATAAGGAAAAGTATTTATTATCACAGAGAAAAAAGTTTACAAAGAAAAAAACTTTAAACTAAAAATTTAAGCCTATGATAAGAAACCTGGCTGTAAAAACGGCGCTAGTTTTTAGCCAGGTCTAATATTTTCTTAGCAAGTATGCAAGTATCTCTCAGTTCACGCCCAAGTCATACGCATCAAAGAAATAAACTTAAAATACATACAATCTATATATGTAAAATCTTTCATTTTTACTTCCCGAACGAAATTCAACCAAAAAGGGAAAGAAAAAAAAATAGCATGACATGTTAGGTTATACGTCATGTAGATTTGGCGTCAACTATAACGAGAATAAAATTTCTTTTATTTAGACCTAGTTTTTGTTCCTCGAGAATTTGTAGTTTTAACAGTTTCTTAAATATGAATTTACTTTTCATCTGTAATGGAGGAGGAGGAATATATGGGATTTTTAAAGTGAAAACTTCTTTATTCCCATTGCCATTTGAAACTGGATGACACGAAAATTGTACGTGCGAGAGAACGAGATAGAATACATTACACAGTGTTTCTTATATTCGCGATCTCCTTATTGTATATTGCACTACGTGTATATGTACATGTTAAATTTGTGAAAGCTATATTTCAGTGAATTCAAGGCTCAAAATTCTCAATACTTAACGGGATCATTATGAGTCAATGTGATGTATCGTCGTAAATTCTCTCAACACTGCATTCGGTATTAGTGCGATGCATTATCTGTAAAGACAAATCAAATCATTTAAGATGCGTCACATTTTAATTGTCGCCCATATATGTTGAAACCGTTAATGGACGCTGTTTATTATTATTTTGAACGGTAAAATTAACGGATCGGAGACAATTTTATACCGGATTTAATGAAAAACCAAATTGTTGTTGTATTTGACGTAAGCATTATTTATTGAACTCGTTTTCTTAGTTAGCTATTTGGAAAGAAGAAAAAATGCAAAGGCTTAAGAATATTAAAGGAGAAATGCGGATATATCTCGTTGGTATCAAAAATACCTTACTCAAACTTAGGACTAGGAGGCGCTTTTGAATGTTACAAAGTGACCACCATTTCGGAAAACAACCCCGTCTACGAAAAGAACGGGCAAGAAACTCGAATCTATTTTATTTGCTTTTTCTATATTTTTATATTACTAGTATAGCATGTATTCTTTTAATAGATGCACAAAGAGCTCAGAGATATGGCAGATGTCACTGTCGTTAACATAATAAACCACCCTATAATAAACCCTTTCAAAGTAAAACCTCCTAGATCTGGTATATGAACTTACTGTGCAGCAAATCGGTAACGTTTCTTGGGACTTTGTTGTAGAATCTAACATTATTATTTAAACAATTTAGTACTGGGAGTGATAATTTGTGTTTATTTCTGGTATTCAAATAATGTTGGTATTTTATGTAATCTAGTTCATGTAAGCTTATTTAAAACGTACATTAAATTATAATGAAAGATGAGAATCATGATCTTCGATCATGTAGGTGGTAGAGCTACGCTGAAGCTATTACTGGTCTCAGCATGAATGAATCTACTTTTTACCATCTTGCGCCACATCATCATTTAACAACAGGTGAGATTAGAGTCAAACCTGAAAAGCTAAAAAGTATTAATAAAAATAGAATAAAATTAATGGAGTAGAAATGCAATATCTGTCATATCAATATTTTTATTAGCATATCGCATTAGGAAAAAAATATGTAAAATTTTTGACCAGGCAAAGAGTATCAGTAATATAATAAGGTATGCTACTTTATAGGGCCAATATAAATATTCTATCAAAATGTGCAGTATAGATAAAAAATAGTATTTAAAATATACAAAACCAAAACACATATCGGTTATATTTGATGAATGTTCAAACAAACGTATCAGTAATTACTTTTCAGTCATATTTAATAACTGTTTGACAGATATATACCATAAGTACTACCATTTTACTTGTTTGCTGTAGAATGTTTTCACAATACCTACTATAAAACTAAATATAACTACCTATCCCGCTGGGGAAATGTAGGTAAAAATACCATTTTGCGGTTAAATCGTCTGCGGAACCCTCGGTGCGGTAGCCAATAAAGAGTGAATACTACGCGTAGGCGGAGTCTTCGCCAGGGTTGCCAATCGATAACATTTTCTGATATTATTATATTTATTTAGTGTACAATATAATGTTACACAATACAATATAATCATTGTTTTATAAATTGTCCTTAAGAAAGTACTAATAAATCTGGATGTTAGGTACTAATAATATATGAAATTAGTGTATCATATTGAAAAAAAAAACAAAAAAGGAATTGTGATATTTAATTTATCAAAGTATGTACAATTATTATCATTGCATTTTCGCCATTTTATAGTCAGTTAATTGATTCCATTGCTGGAAAAATTATGGGAGCGATAATAAATAAAATCTTTGAAGGTGGCTTGGACTGCCTCATTAAAACTGAATATTTTTCTTCCAAGAAATTGCTCAAATTCGGAAAAAAGCGGTAATCTCTTGGAGTAATGTCTGGGGAGTATGGTGTATGTCGGGAACATTCAATCCGCAGTTTCTTTAATTTATCGACCGTCTGTCGTAAGAAGTCGTCTCGAAGCAGCAGTGAGCCAAAGAGATCAACCAATCTCCGTTATTTAACAGCTAGCTTTTCCATTGTTGTTTACAATTATTGACAATATATATCTGCCGTAAGCGTCTGGCCAGATTTTAGGACAATATAGTGAATTACACCATCACTGTTTCACCAAATAGTCACCATTACCTTCTGAGATAACATTCGCTTGGGACAGGATTTGGCCGGATCTCTTAGGTTCAATTACTGTGATGAACATTTCCGAATGTCGTAAAGGTTTCATTTTCGTCACGAGTAACGATACGATTCAAAATTCCCTCGTTATTGTGACGGTTGCGTAACTCGATGCGAGTTTGTTGCTGTGCTTCAGTCAATTCATGCAGTACCCATTTCTTGAGATTTATCACTCCTCCAATTTCTTTCAAGTTCATTAAAATTATTTCATCACTCACAATGAAGTCTGCCATTAACTCTGACGTGGTTTGCGATGGATTCGCTTCTATGATCACCTTTAATTTTTCATTGACAACTAAGGAGTCCGACTATCCATGAGGTTTGTTCCGTACGTCAAAATTTCCAAGACGCAAACCTTTGAGCCAAAAACGTAGCCTAATTTCTGATACAATACCTTCTCGATACATATCATTAATCCTTCGAGGTGTTTCTACAGTACTGGTACCACTTTGAAACTCGGTTTGGTAAATAACGTGAAATTATAAGTTGTTCATTTTGTGGAAAGGATCATGTCAAAGAGAAATCAAATGGTGCGAAAACCAAAAACTCACTAAATTCGAAATACAAATACATAAACTTTAATATGAAATAAATTTAAATTTGAAATTCCTAAGTAAATGCAATATATTTGAAAGCAAACTGCTTAGTTCGACGAAACGATCATTTCATATGTAAGACCCTAATATAATTTTGAGGATAGCTCCAGACATCCTCAAAAATCCTCAAAAACGCCTCACGTAAATAATGGACACCTCCTTAAGTTTATTGTGCTTGCGTGGAACGCCATTCTTTTTTCTAATATAAAAGTAGTAACTTAAGAAATAATAAATCAGTTACTTCGTATTCTTAATATCAACCATCTTCCAGTGAAAGTTCCGTCAATATCGGTGTAACCTTTTCGAAGATTAGCCGGAACAAACAGACAAATATAAAGAATAAAGTGTTTTTTAATATATGTATCGTATATTCTCCGATATGAATTTAGTAAAAACTGTTATTTTAACATTACAAATAGACACTGCAATTATATTAATATATATAGATTTTTGAAACACTAGTGAACTTTGTGACACAAACAGTATTAAAAAGTTTAATTACAATTTTACTGGAATAAATTAAATATAACGTCGTATGTATGAACCCTGGTCGCAATTGTACGTACAGTCGAGGTGAATAACACGGATATATTCTGTCACTTGACCGGATAGCGTAATGTGCACTATTAAACACCCTTTTCATATCACTTTATACTCGTATATATCTGTCAAAGAAATGTTACTCAATTTTATTATATTAGTAAAAGAAAGCGCATTATTATGTTTCCTTTGAAAAAATGAAAAGTATGCTCGAATATTTCACCTCTTTTGTGTATAACATTTTAGTTTTTTTTGGCTTATTTTAAAATATTCTTACATTATTTAAATACATAATATCTCTTAGAGTTTTTCGGTTGAAATCTATACATGTACTAAGAACGTAAATTGAACGTGTCTGTGTTTTTATGAAACAAATTATTACAAGTAATTAAAAATAATTAATTAAATACATTTAAATAATTTAAATTGTCTGTCTGTCTGTTTGTTTGTGCAAACATCACTACTAAAGTACAACATTTATGATAAAACGTCACGTAAAAAATCATGAAGCATATCCTCGAGAAAATTTAGTCTCTGTTTAATTCAAATCGGTTCACTTTTTTATCAAAAGTGTACGCGCATTATTCAGAAACTACTGGATAGATATCGATTACATTTTTCTTTTGTTTTATTTTTAGACACTTGGTTTTATCTAAAAAAATATCATAATATCTTAATCTTAATTGAGTATACTTCTGCCAAAGTTTTAATAAAGTACAATTTTATAAGTACTACACGTTGAACAATGCATGAAGTGGGGTGAGTGGTGTGGTGCACATGCGCAAGAGAGTGGAAGTAAATGGATAACATTATTAACAAGACAATATTAGAAAACAAAGTATATTTCTGCTTTGAATTGTTTCATTTTTTTTTCCTTTGTACATAAAATATATTCTGGATATAATGAACAATTTAAACAATTACATGTTTTTTTTTTATTTATATGAATTAACAATCTTAACTATTTACATTTAGTAAAATAGTTCTGTATACCTTACTACCTACAATCTGTACTATATCAGGTTAAGGCTTAGACTATCGTGAACAAGAAGAATCCCCCCGGGTTTTAATTTCTCCAACAATCTGAAAAACCGCTTAAAATGAGCTGGATAAGCATAACAAATAACTATTCTGTACATCCGGCTCATGATATTAAGAGAGTAACACCGTAGTTAGCGCAGTTAAATATCTTAATTGACTTTCACTGATCCGCGGCTAGTTCTCACAGCTACTGATGTCATCGCCTGAATTAAATATGCAATCAGCGGAATTGACTCGCACATTCTATATTCACGAGCAGGTAGCCCGTTTTGATATAATTGATTTAAATTTTGCAATAAAAGTGAAATTATTAATTGATATCGTTATTAATTTATACGGATGTATGGATTTATAGCCGTTTTGCATATTTTTTTTTTAATTTTCAACACATGGAGCTATAAAAGTTTAAACTATTAATTCATACTGAATCCGTTATGATAGAAAGTATTGATCTAAAAGTGTACGTATCTCTATTGGTATTATTGTAATAAAATCTTTATAGATTAGTAATGGTGGATTTGGTTCAAGAATGAATGGTTACATCCGTTATATAGTTTTATATTTTGATATACTCTGTATTTTTATTATAAATAAAATTGAAGTGTTTATCTAGGGCAGAGGTAGCCAAACTTTTTTTCTCATAGACCCCTTGCAAAATTTTACTTATTCCGATGGACCCCCTACAGGTTCAATACTACCTATATTACAATATGAAGTCAAGACACTATCGAAAATAGACTAATTTTCTTATTTATTAATTAATTTACTTTAATTTAATTTACTAATTGTGCACCCCCATTTCTTTGTCACCCCAACGTACACCCCTATCGAGTCTCTTGTGGACCCTTCTGGATCCCCATCCACCTGGACCACTTTGGGAATCACTGATCTAGGGCTAGCTCCGAAATTACTTAATCGATTTAACTACACGTAACTAGATCGACTAGAACTTACTTACACGTAAATAGAAGTTTTTTAGAGTACTTTCCAGACTTACGAGTATATCATTACGCTTTTCCACGGGGATTAATAAGTAGTGTAAAATTTTAAAAAAGGTAACTTAAAACTTCCTAATAATTGTTGGGGACTCTACACTTGAAGTTGTTGTCGAACATATTTATCTAGGACAAACTGTCTGATTGGGTAGACCTAATTTCTAGAATGAGGATGATTGCTGAATCTAACTCGGTTAGGCAGCGTTCGGGATACTGTCGACAATTTTCTCGTCTTTAATATCCAAGTGCTTATAGACGAAAATCTCATAAGTCTCATAAGAAAGCTCAAGGTCACACAGTGAGAGATGAAGAGAGCTATATTCGGGATTTCTCTACGTGGTCAAATCAGAATTTAAGAGATCCGTGGGAGAACTAAAGTTGACAATATACCTCACCAAAATACCATGAGGCAAAAGGGTCTTAAAGTTGCGGTCATGTGGTGCAGTATGAGCACCTGCCCACTCGAGCCTCAAGACTGGACAAATTTACAATGAGCACCCGCCCACTCGACCCTGGACAAATTTACAAGCGTCATGGAGTAACACGCTGTGGATTTTTTTTGTTGAGGCCTATATCCAGCAGTGGACGACTGTAGATTGATATGATGATGATGAAAATACAGACAATTTTATAATTCAACTTACATAAAACAATGTTCCCTTTCCATATTACTTTTATTCTCTACACAGTATATTCGTGTATTTTGCACTAAGCATATTATTTATCTATATTGTAACATTCGCATCCGCAGCGCAGTTTTTCCACGAATCCCTCTATTCGTCCTTTCTGTTTACTATTTTAGTCCATTTTCAATATAATATTAGTTTACTGAAAAATATTATTGTATTTTTCCATTTCTTTTTCACCAAAAACCTGCTGAGGCTTTTGAAAATGTAATGGATACACGAAGTGCAACGCCTTTAAATGAAGCGACTAGAAAACATATTTATGACTTGTTGTCCGCCTCGGTTCTAAAGAAAATAGTTTTATTTTTATTAGTACTGTCTTATCTGGATTATCTGTGGGCTAATATGTGATTAATTTTAATTCTGTCATTATTACTAAATGCCTACAACCTTCTTATATTCTAAATTAAGCCTCTGTGTATAATATATGTATATTACATTCCTATAAAGTAGAGGAAAGTCGACGTATTCTAATGGAGTCGTAAAGAGGAGTTTTCGGACGCTTATATACATTAATAACTCTGGCTTAACTATATGAGTTATATAGAAATAATGTATAATAAAACTATACATTTCAAAACTACCTACAGAAAACACCGAAATAGTTTATGTCTCTCTCTTAAAGATAATTCATAGTAATTATTTTTATATTTTATATGTCATCAAAAACATAATTGGTTTTTTTCGACGCCATATTGACAAATGTCGTGTTAATCCTTATTCAATTAAATAATTTAGCCACGTTGGGTGTTTTTAAATTTGCACTTTACAGTAAGTTTACAGTTTAAAATTAAATGCAGGAAAAAAATTGTATGTGTGAACATTCTTACTTAGTTTCTATGACTTTGATGAACTGTTAAAATAAAAGCGATAAATAATGTATCAAAATACATGAGATACATTAGTACAATGCACCTATGTAAAGCCGAGCGATTCGCTAGTATGTATATATTACACAAAGGTAAACGTATTTTTTTTAATTAATTTTCCCATTTAACATATAATTGATTCATCTAAAATTATTTTTAAGATGTAGGTTACTGTTATAAAGCTTAAATAACCGTTAAAATGTATTGTGTTCGATTTTTAGTTTTATTACAAAATTAATTAAAAAAATAACATTTGAAAGGTATTAGAGAGATAACAACACAAATGTTAACGTTTAAGTACGAAGTGTTGCACATAAAACCCTGTGGGTCTATCACAAAGGATGTATTTCAAACACGACAAACCGAAACCTAAATCAGCTTCCAACAATATAAATTCGCATTGACATACATCGACCCGACCATAAATTCGTTATTTCGTTTTGTTTCCTAACATTTTTATACGGACAATATAAAAAAGAATACTTCCCAAATAACTTCGGATGTGTATAAATAAAGCGGCGTGGCAGTAAACGTCAATAATATGCAAAATATATATGACTACAATCTCGAATATGTGATTTGCGAGACGCGCTTCAAAGATTCCCCGACAGACGTTGGCCTCACAGAATGTTTTTTGTTATGTTAGTGGTTTAATGAAGACGGGAGCTATGTAAGGATTACCTACTGAGCATAAGTACCTATATATTTTATTATCGTGTGAGACACATTCGAACTTTGATTGTCAACTTCAATCTCATTCTAAATTTCGTTCGTTTACAAATCGTTTGTTGATTTTAAATTTTCAAAAATGGTGAATAGATAATAGTGATAGCGATCCCATTATCATTACGCTTAAAAAGTCACGGACGGTTAGAAGGATAAAATAAAAAAAGAACGAAGGATACAAAAAAAAAATTAAACTGTATTTAAAATTTGAATTTTTTTTTTATTTAAATCTTTTTTTTCTATAAAAGCCGGGTAAAAAAAAATCAAATTTGGACAATTTTTTAAGAAACTTATGACCACTAAAAATAATAAAATGTTGATGTCGATGTTTTTTTAATTCGATATCTTTGGAACGATTAATCAAACAAATCTCAAAATTTACCAGGAAATCTATTTTCAAGGGTGCTACAACATATCACATAGTTGGGGAAGTAAAAAAAAAACAGTGTTTTTGAAACATCCGATTTGGTGTGGAACGACCCATATACAATAATGATGTTGTACACGTCATGTTAAATTTGTAGGATGCATGAATCAAGTGTTATGGTAGCAGATGTTAATAACACTAGCAATTGGCAGCGGTTTAACCCGCGTTAATATTACTATACATTTGACTAGTCCCTCGGGAACAGTACTTTTTTCTATGCCCTTCTGTACCCCCGACAAGCGTATCAAAAAACAGAAAACACTCTTATTCCATTTTATAATATTAGTTAAGATTTCAATTATATCACATACTTTAACCACCCAACTTATGACATTTACTTTTATTGACAATAAAATAGCAAATAAGTATGCTGTTCATCTAACGTTAGATGGATCTGTAGCCTATTGTTATGTGTAACTAACCTTAAACTGGATTGTTGTTGTCATGTGGGTCATGTCATGTCGTATGTGGTCAGTCTATGACAGAAGAATGGGTTTTTTTTTAAATATGCACTCTATCAAAGTCACTTTACAAAAAAAAAATTGACACATCACTATTTTCCGTGTATTGTTAATTATGCTGACCAGAGTTGGTGACAGTGGTAAATTAAATAAAAAAAATTAAAAACAAACATTTGACTCACTGCCTAAAGTACAAAATACAAAAATAACAAAAAAGTTTTAAGAACAAAAACTGTTGAAGCGTTTTGAAGACGAGCGTTTTATAATGTTTTCCAATACCGTAAGTACCTAATCCTCGGTATAGGTACATTGTCGGAGTCGGTACATGTACATAGAACCATTATAATATATTATATTAATAGGTCGTAGACGGATAATGAAAGCCGTCTGCATCCCACACGCGACCCGATGACATTATTTGTTATTTTTGTTATTGCTAGTTGTTGCGAACTCTGCAAACAGTAATTAATTCTAACACACTTTCGTGAGGCGCGCGATCGACCATACGAAATCGGCCGTTGACACATCCACCTACATTTCGTCGAAGGACGAAATCATTGGGTTATGATAACATGTTATTAGTTGAATGTTATTAGATGAATAGTTTCATATTTATTAGTTAATGTTTTGGGAATAATATAAACATTTAACCATATAGTTTAGTAAATTTATTTTTGGAAGAAACTTAATGCATAATATTTGATATGTATTTATATACATTGAAAATTTGCAATTGTATGATTTTTTATAAGGCGTATAAATTATTATTATGTATGAATTAAACTATTATCATGTTTCTAATCTATATTAACGAGAAACTTTTAAAGAGTATGGATATACATTTTAATCTTTTCTATTATATGGAATATTTTGTTTGTCTGACTTACTATTACTGTGTACAGATTTAAGTTAAAAATGATTTGTATGAAATTATTTGCACAGACAATGAAATTAATAAGATATAAAAATTATCAATAATATTTTTATTAAGTAAAGAAATGATTAAAAAGAATTTGTACACGGGAAGAAAACATAATTTCAAAATTGATAAATAAAGAAATTTCCAGTTTAAATACACTTATTAATTGTTGCAATATAAGTAATCGTTATAGAAATGGTATTATTATAAAAATAATATGTCGAAATTAACCTTTAGATTTTGGTATCGTTTTGTATTGCATTAATTATCCGTTCCAATAATTATCAAGTATACGAGTACGACGATACTAACTCGCGATTATACTTCTATAATTCTATTTAATAAAACAAATAAACTGTTAAAATAAAGTATTAAAATTGTTATTATTAATGTAATATAAATGTAAATCTTGCAGGGTTTAATGGAACAGGTTACCCCGTTATATATGTATTTCCGAGACAAACATACAATTCACAAAAGAAATTATATTCAGTCATATCAACAATAACGTTGTGTAATTACCAAGCAGTGAGTTTTGAATAAAAATACAACAGTCGCGTTTATTGAATTCGTGTAATTCTATTAGTGGTGTTTATAAGAAATATGTTTGTTACAGATTTATTGAAGAATATAAAAATCATGTCTCGCAAAAGGGAGATGCGCCCACATACTTCGTGCAGGCAGGATGTTCAGATCGTGTAATGGATCTAATTGCAGACTTCGCTCTAATTCGATGCGTGCCATACCCCCGTATGACGGCGTAGGTGTTCCGAAACCTTAGCATTTCCATCTCATTCTGTGCCGATTCTTTTGTTGTTACTGAGCTTAAGTTAGTCGAGTTGTAAGCGCTGTGCATAATATTGTATGCACCGCACATCTTCATTTTGCCATACATGTACATTATATGGGTTTTAATTAACGTTTGACCATAATCGCAGCTGATGATAAATGACAATGTGGCCTAAGATGGTAAACACGCTAATTTTCAAAGTGGTAGAGCTACTCTGAAGCTAATACTGGTTTCATCATGAATGGGTCGGCTCGCCCGGGGTAGTACCACCCTCTCACAGAAAACCGACGTGAAGTAACAGTGCTTGCACTGTTGCGTTTCGTTCGGTCAGCGAGAGTGCCGGAGGCCCACATATTTAAAAGGCCGGCAACGCACTTGCGACTCCCCTGGTGTTGCTAGTGTCTATGGACGGCGGTGATCCCTTACCATCAGATGACCCACCTGTTCGTTTGCCCACTGTAACATAAAAAAAAAACCTATAGAGGGACTGGCTCTCAGAAGCAGCTGCAGAAACACACCTATAGGTGTTTGAAGATAAGCAAAGCAGATTTAGAAAAAGTCCTACCACCATGATACGGTTTCATCGCGACATTTTCCTTCACCGAAGGCTCCGAATAATTGACAAGTCTTAATACGCCGTTCAATGTGCTTTCCGAAAACACTAGCCAGTGAGACATCATTGCTTCAACGTTTTTTTAGTTTTGACGAAGTTATAGCGTCATAATGAAACTGTAACACAATGGTAGGTTTTTCCTAATGCCTATCTGGTTAGTTAACATTCTCAAATCAAATATCTCTCGCTAAGGACCTATAAATGTGCCTTGATCACTTCAGCTCGTAGTACTCTTGAAATGCTTCACTATATACATATTACGAAGGCGGTCAAACGTTTCATATCAAAGAAAAAAAATATATACAACGTTTTAGTTAGTAATATAACTAACAAAGTTGAAATTTTTAATCAAAATATTGTGATCCCGTTTAAAACATAATATCGTATTTCCAAAGCGAAAAGAACGAATGGATTCTTTAAATTTTACGACTGGAATTTTTCTTTGTTGTTTGTAAAGAAGTTCCGAGTTCAATACGTTTCGCCGACACCCATAATTTAAAAGTGTTTAAAGTTGATATTTTAAATAAATCGTATATATGCATAATAACTTACAAAAAGATATGATATCCACATAAATTATGAGCACGGAGGGCCGGTGAGTAAAGTTGTAGGAGTAAATGGGAAAATAATTGATTCTAATGACAAAATGCACCGATGTCGTTTTGTTTTCTTTACATTAAGTACTGCAAGAATATTGAAGTAATAAAAAAAAAACTTGCTGTGCCCGTGCCTTCGCACGCGTTTATAAATGTAATTACTATTAAGGTTGTAGTCGTCGAGTTGTTTTACCAGTGGAATGTCAACTCAATGTCCGTAGGTTCGAACCCTGGCATGTACCAATGATTTTTTTTTTTTCGGAATTCGCGTAACTAATTTAAATTTTAAGCATTATCGGCTGATGGTAATGAGAATTATTGTGAGGAAACCTGAACAGGAGAAATGTTCTTGTAGTAAGTACTACAGGATGTGAGAAAATATAGAACTGCGGATTTCTCAGAGTTTGAAATCGCCAATACGTCGTGCGTTGGCGTTGTGATTATGCCCATACCTTCCCTCGCGAAGAGACCAATGCCTGTACATTTATAGCAAAATGAATATTATGTAAATAATATGTACATATATACTCTACATTTCACAGCGAATGGTTGAGTGGAATAGAAGTTCTTGCGCTGTAGCAATACTTAATGGCGTGATAAAGTAAAATGAATAGTATGAAAACATTCTTCATGAAAAACACTTTTATGTGGCAACTTTTATAGATATTCATAAAACTGTATTAAAATTCGATATTTTTATATCATCTAAATTCGCATTCGCTAAGCGTTTTTGCCTAAATAAATGTATAGGTGCATGGCGAAGGATTTTCATTTTGCAACCCGGTATTGAAAAAAGCCATACCAGGTATTTACGAGTTTTTAGGGCAATATTAAACGTTTATATTCAAATAAAATAGATTACGAATGACTTAAATCTAACTCGTGACATTGCAATCTATAATGAGATCTTTTGGATGTTTTTATTTTATTTTTGGCAATTTATCTCTTAATATATTACTGCTACTATTGTCAAGTAAGATGCTTGCAATCATTTCAATGCACTAATAAGATGGTGGTCGTTGTCTTATTACAACTTTCCAAGGAGTTTTTGTGGCAAAGCAGAATCCATGCTCCGTAGCATTATTTCCCATCCACTTCACTTGTGCACAATAATATATATTACAAAATATAAAGCCAAATAACACTACATTATGTATGAAATATAAAATCCACTACATGACATACCAAGATGCCGGCAAAACCTCTCTGTTTGATGTTGTTACATATATTTCGGAAGATGCCGTGCGTGTTGCAGCAAGAAGATTAATAGTACGTATACAAAGAGAGTAGAGTTCCTACAGGTTCATTACGATATTAGCTTGCACAGAATGCTACTTGTACTAGTACATTGTACTTTCCGAAGCCACATATACTGATACAGTGTTCAAACACATCAATGAGCCATTATCACTATTCGCATTGTCACATCACGATTCATCAATATTAAAACTATACAAACTGTAAAATACAATACACCCAACGTGTTATGTTACACCTACATAGGCTCTACTGGATACGTGAGTTAATTTCATAATCTCACACGTTTATCTCATTTATCAAGCTATCAAGCACAAACTTACAGCATATTTCACATATTTGTGTTAAAATTGCAACATTTACTGTTCAAACAAACTAATATTCCGTTTAAATTAGCTTATAGAGGTACGTGGATTTCGTCATAGATACATAAGTAATGGATCCGTAGTGTTTTTTTTATATATCTCATTTGACGCCGCTTGTTAGCTGTAATTGGCTGTCCTATAATACTCTAGAATATATACTATTTCTAAAAAATATAATATTTTTGGAGATAACAAAGATGTTTTAATTTTAAATACGTGCCAAAACGCTTGCCCGTGTCATGGCGTCTGCTTATGACGTCATGTTATTGTAAACAGCGAGCACATAACGAGTGAACTACAGAGTACTTTATGTCATAGCTTAGAACTTAACGTGAACAAAGCATCAAATTAGTTATTTCGCGTTATAAATATGAATGATAAAGTGTATAAGTGGTGTGCAGTTCCTCAATGCATTAATACTTGAATAAAATATTATACTATAATTGTATATATAATAAAAATTTCAACAGCCCTAGTACAAAGTGACGTTTGCAGAAGCGTGACGTAATTTACTCCGATTGGTGTTCAACATAAGATGGACGATTGCTGTATTTTATAGTTTTATTTTACTAAATAAATTATCAATCTCAACCTGAATATCAAAATAAATACATTTTTACTAACGTATTCATACGGTTCTATGGGATAAACAGATTATTTTTGTCTGTCATCATGTCACTTGAAAGTTTTCAAGTAAAGGGACTTATGTATACTCAGGGACACTTATGTATACTCACGCGAAATATCAACCTTCATAATACTTTCTCTTTTAGATAGATTTGTCAATGTTTGTGGCGCTATACTTTCCGATATATTTTTTAGTATATTTCTAATACTCAGGTTTAGCATTCGATGAGACAAACTCTTCCAAAAGTAAGTGACAGTATGGTTTTACGTAAACAGTACTTAAGCCTGGAGCGAAACTGGTTAGCCTATATAATTACCAGACCATAGTTGTAGGTTCTTTGAATCAGATTTTCAACTTAGGGATAGGAGCTATTAGAATACATACCATACCACTATATCACCCAATATACCGTTATGCGAGAACTAAAATGCAAGAAGTCATTATCAAAATATTCGTTTCCATGTTAATTATCCTCATAAGATTCTCATAGTTAAAAAAATGTAAAAGTATGTATGTTGTCAATATATACAATAAGCTTGATTAATTGAGGAAAGACTATAACAAAAGCTTTATATACGAAGAAGCAAATTTTGAAGTTCTCTATGATTTATCTATAATCTAAAGGGTCCATTCATGCGAGCCGATGCCACGATGTGACCGCAGATGACTATCAATTCGCTTTTACACGTCCGCTGCGGTCAGAGTTATGCTTATGCCGTCATATGTCAAAAGTTAACTACGTCCCGTCTGCCCTTTAGTGTTCTCTGGTAATTTAGAACAAATTAAATAGAAAAATATATTTCAAAATAATTTCGGAATAGATACTAGTCTTTCCGTGTTCAAAGAAATAAGCGGGATACCGTTTGATTAACAAAAAAATATATAGCTCTTGAAAATCCTTGTTTATGGAGATGAGAGTAAAAATATTTTATCAAGATCATTATTAGGTCAGTTTTATACAATTATGCTTATTATTATATTTTCCAAAATTAGAAACTTAATTACTTAATTAACTGTAAATTTTAATAAATATGACTTGTGTTTATACGGTTTCGTTTACTTTTCCTCTCCTTTGGATGCGCACCACACCGCTTGCCCCACTTCACATATCGCTGGCGACATAGTGCTTATAAAAATACTAGTTTCTTAAAACTTTAGCAAATGAAGAATTATGATTTTTTATATATAAAGACGTAAGTGCCTAAGAAGTAAAATTAAAAATAAAATAGTCAAAATCTTTCCAGTTCTCCTTCTTCATGTGCGCACGACGGCAGACCTCTATCATTTTATTAAAAGAAATAGATTAAAAATAAATTTCGGTAAGTTTGTGGTACTTTTTTCTATATAGCAACACAGAGCGGTCGTTATGCCTCTGTAGCAAAACGGTTGACGTGAAGACGTGTGGGGCGTAGCCTTCGCACGCATCAGGGATCATGGTAGGCGCCGCGAGCTCCAGTTAAGTGGGAGTTAGGCTACAGACTGTCAAAAGCTTTAATTTCTCGTTACATATTCTTTTACAATAATCGATTCTATAAGGATTAAGTCACACTCGTCCTCATTTTTGAAATTCGAATGACATTTTCGGCTTTCGGAAATCGGCTATTCATTGATAATGTCTTTTGTGTTCTGAATGGTAAATTGTGAAAGATTGCTGTTTGAGAATTACAAAGATTGATAATATGAAAAGTTACACATTTGTTTTCAGAAAACCTATGTAACCCCATTTGGTGTTGTTTTATAATATATGTTAGTATTAGTGTGAACGTTACTTTGCAATATCGCTTGGAATTGATTGGCCGCTGTCACGTCTTACTGCAACAGAAAACGTTTGTGAAACAGCAAAAAGTTATGAAAAAGCGTAGTAGTTGGTTGGTTGGTTGAACCTGACGTAGGAGTATGGTTGAACTTGTCATCGATTAGCACTGTTGGTATGTATCTGTAAAAAAGGATAAAGATATAAAAATATATATACGTTTAATAAAAAATGTATATTTATAATTAGTTAATATTTTTTATTCGTATTTTAATTAATATTTTTTCATTTTATATTTTTTTGCGTTCATTGACCAACGACGCTTTTTAATTACTTTCTGTTGTTTCATAAACATTTTCTGTTGCAGTAACACGTGATAGCGACCAATCAAATAAGCGTTAAGTAACGTCCACCCTAATACTTAATGATAGATTTCCGCAAAGTAACACCTAAATCAATCAAACTGTATGTAAGGTCATGCGAGTAGCCCCACGTGAGCTCACCACAGCTGTCACTAGGCTGAAAAACGTAACTATCAGTTATTGGTGACTTACAGTTTTTTTTTTGTATTTAGCAAATCAATAAGAAAGCATTTAATTATATTTTTTATTTTAATTGTATAATGAGTTTTCTCATTAAAAATACTAGATTATCTTATTTTATAATAATATTAGTACTTGTAAATAGATTTCTCGGTTGTTTATTGGAATTGGTAAAAAAACTATCAAATGGTTAAATTCTAGGATGTAGTAACGCTTTGGAATATGTATGAGTAACTAATAGGTACTTTAATAAAGTGTTCAAAATATAATAAATATGTAAAGTATAATAAAACTGGAGTTTTTTTTTTATAAATAGCATTAGTTATAATAAGGCACGAACATAAAGAATTGTAGAATAAAATCATTTAATCAATTAAATATAGACACCGTTTATTACAAAACTTTAACATTTTTATCGAAATGAACAATTTAAAGTCCCTAAACGAATGAACAAATATTTCTTTTTTAATTAATTCGTGTCACATCTTTAAATATACACAAATTCGCTTGTTAACATAACGTTTATACTCGACAACGTGTCGCCGCCTCGAAGGAACATTTATAAATTAGGTGCGCGGGGTCGCCACCAACAAAACTACAAACCGAATATCTGTCCGAACATCTAAATGGCATTTACTTTACACGATTCAACACATAATACGATTAGATTTTATTAATAATACTAACAATCGCCCGCGACTATGTACTCATTAATATAATTCGTTCCTTTATAGGAATTATGCGTGTTAATTGTGAGAAGGTTATTAATTTTTATTGCAACTTTGTGGCTTTATTTCCTACAAAATTATTTTTCTTTGTCTCTTAATTTTCTTAAAAACTTCTGTCATTTTGTATAATTACTAGTAATCAATAGAAAAGCAGATTGATTCCAGATAATAAATAGTTCTGTAATTTTTTTTAGTTTGCTATCAAAAACCTTAAAACCGTTCAGCCGTTTCGATTTATGAACTAGAGAAATAAGAGACATTTCGATTTGTATTTATATATATATATTTATATATTTTTAGCTTAAGGAAAATAATAGAGAAATATTTTGAATCAAAGTTAATACATATAATAACATTCTCGTCATAAAGTGGATCAGTATTTTGGACAAAGTTAAATTTATTATATTCTATGAATTAGGTCACAAAATAGAATGTAACTATACAAATTAAATGTTAGGTCTACTCCTGTGCGCATATCGCTCAAAAACTAGTGGTTATATTTCGACCTATTTTTCTTGTTCTTTTCATTCTTAGACACTTGTTCCTCATCTAA
Organism: Antheraea assamensis; assembly: GCA_035772565.1. Taxonomy (NCBI): domain Eukaryota; kingdom Metazoa; phylum Arthropoda; class Insecta; order Lepidoptera; family Saturniidae; genus Antheraea; species Antheraea assamensis. Next base: position 386,415 of record JAQQSE010000112.1, on the reverse strand, counting down.
AAAATATATCACGTTAGTTTAATTAAATCTGGAGTTATTAAATTTTTATGAAACTACGACTTTTATAAGCACCACGCGTTTAGGGATTTCTGAAGCCGCATGCACAGGAGAGGGGAAATAAACGAATAATATTGTTTACAAAGAACATGTCCCAAGAAAGTATAAGTATATCACTCGCTTGCATCGGAAAACTCAACATCGATTTGAAGATGCTCCGTGAAGAAGCGAAACATGTGTAATTGATTGCAATCGTCACATGTAAATATCTACAACATATTTTTAATTAACTATATATTTCTTTTTTATCATTTTATATACACATATTTTTTTCTATTTTACACATAGACACCAATTAATCGACGACAAGTTCAACCATCCGTCAACGTCGAGTTCAACCGCCGACCAACGACGCCTCTTAATTACTTTCAGTTGTTTCGCAAACGTTTTCTGTTGCAGTACGACGTGGGAGCAACCAAATAAACTTAATCAGAACTGCAAAGTAAAGTCCATTGTAATTTTTATATATTCTCTTTCGGTTTTTTTTTCTCTTTATGCATAAAATGGATTGTTAAGAGAATAAACAAGGTAGAAGACAAAGTCGCGGGTATCGACTAGTTACTTAATAATCATGTAAATATTTTGGCAAAGCTACACGAACGCAATCACGTGCGGGTACAATGTTATACTCAATAGCACTACACGTCTGTCGAACGCTTATAAATTAGTTGCGCGATCGCCGACCAACAAAACAACACTCCGACTAATATCTGACCAAAAATCTTAGTGCCGTTTACGCCGTACGACTGTAATATGTAAATATATTAGTATATATATACATTTAATAGTAGTAATAATGTATTTATTGAAGTTGTACTTCTTTTGGCGCGTTGGGGAAAAATGATGAGAGTAAATATTTACGATGCGCGCGCACACCGTCACGAAAAACCGACACCCTGAAGTTAGCTATAGTCAACATTTTATTCAAAAAAAGAATGTATGTATTAAATATATTTTTTATATTGTAGGTGTCGTTTTTTCTACAAACGTAGTATAAATACGAAAGATACAATTTTTGAAAAGATCTTGTTACGACAAAGAAGTATAACTTATAAAGCGTGTAGTTATGTACACACACACTTTTTTTTCTTTAATTAGAAATTTGTCTATTTTTTACCCGCTTTTTATTAGTTTCATCTGTATGTGTGAATGTAATGGAATCTTAGAACGTGATTTTGCCACACTTTGAACTATCAGATTTGAATCAAACTTTGCACACTCGTCGAAGGCCTCATGGCAATGCAATAATTCGATCAAAATGTCCAATTATCTTGATTAGATTCGCCAGGGTTCATACATTTTTTTCGTATCTCATACGAACTAGTGCGCATGCGATAAATCTTTGCATATGTTTTCGAAATCAAGATGCAACTGTTAACACATCTGTACATATTAAAGACAGTTGTTTTAAAGCAAATCGGACTAAAAAGCGAAAAATAAGTTATAGTTTACAAAATAAAAAACACGCTTATAGAGATAAACAAACTAAAAATTAAAAAAATATATATATTCTAATATAATTTTAAAGAAGTACGCAACGAGCGATCATTAATCTGAAAAGGAAAATTCTCCTTTACAAACTTTCGTTTCTAGTATTTTCTTTTAATTGAGCACGACAAAGTGACTGCACTGTATATTAGAAACATAGTGCAATAAAAAATAACGACCAACGGACGATCTCATGGCCATCGCTAATCATTGCTGTCATGCCTGTAAGTCTTATCTGCAGCTGGATATGTCTAATGTGAATGTAATCTCTACAGAAAGCATAAAACAGATCACCCGCGGTTTTATTCAAATAATTACCGTATATTATATTTTCGCATGTTTTAGGGTCGATGAAGTTAACAGCTCAGTTCTTCTGTAAAGAATATCAACCAACAATTTTTCATAATTGTAATGCGGTTAATGTACCTACGAAACTGTTTATAATTACTGGCTACATTTCCCGCTCATTTTTTTTTCATTGTCAATCAATAGACATCTACTAGGTGTAAAGTTAAGAAAAAAATTTATGCCCATTTGGTATAAAGCCCTATCTAACTACTATGATACGACCATTTGTTTTCGGCACGCAATATTTTAACATTCTCGCCCAGCAAAGACAAGGTTTTCACTTGTCCTTAAATTTGATATCGAAATTTTATTCGAAATAAAAGCAAAGTTTCTCAGCATACACATACAATACCTTGACTGAACCCAAAACTTGACAAATGAGGATTACTGTAATGGGTTTATTATAATGGGGATGGTGGTAGCCATTCATTCTAATATATGCACCCTTCTAGCCTGTCCGATTACTTTATATACCCTGGCTGCACCAGGTGGTACCTTATGTATACGATCCCAGATGTACTACAGTACGATTGTCATGTACACTTAAATACCCAGCAACATGTTTCAATATCCTTATATAACCACTAGAAATTACATCTCATAATATAAACCAAAAATATGAAATCGGGTTCTATTAACAAAACTGAATACAGAATATTGAAATAATACTCTTTTCACTCGATTAGTAATTCTACTGAACACCAGAAAAGAAAAACAATATTTGAAATAGCTGATACCCTCGACATCGTTTGCGTTGTTTATTATTTTACCAATATATTTTGACTTTACATGAAAAAACATAAAACAATATTGAAAGCAAAAATTTACTTGCTTACAAAAATTCTTTGTAAGCAATGTTTTCCGTTTATTTTCTCTCTCCTGCGCACGCGAACTACATCACTTGTCTTAATTCTCCACGGCAAGAAAACATACATCGTTAAATGCGTAGTGTTTATAATAACCATATTTTCTTAAATTTTAACAACCTTATATTAAATAAAGATATTATTTCATATAAATAAATGTCGTTGTTTTTTTAAGGTTTTTAGTTAAGAATGGTGTATACATTTTCCACTTGAAAGGCAATGTTTAACCATCTCTCCAACAGTTTTGTTTTTGCGAAGTAACAAATTATGAAGGAATAATTCTCATATAATGAGATTCCTGCAAAAAACAATGCCGTGAGAAAAGAAAGACGACGGACGAGGTGACGCCATATTTTAAAGGTTTTTTTTTTATAAATTTACTAGTAAAAGGACAAGAAATGGCAAGGTTTGGTGGAGGTCTACGTTACGGAGACGAACGCTTAAATATAAGCTAAAAATATGATAATATGAAAACTAACAAATAGCGCCTGCGAGGATATAAATAAAATAATAACACACTGTAATAGTATTAATAGTGTAGACTCTATTATTCACTAATACGTTTTTTATGTGATTTTTTTTATATCGCCAAATTTATGGACCGTTCTGAATGTAGTTGTGTAAAACACAAATTTACGTATAACTAGGTATTATATTATAATAGCAGGCCTGATAATAAAAATATATATACTTATGTGCATGAAACGATTAAGGCGGCTTGACTTTTTCCGATTCTTTCAACAATTATCATTAAAAACCTTGATAAATTATATACCTAAACCTTCCCCATGAATTACTCTATCTATTGATGAAGACCGCTTTTTTTTTTCGAACTGTCTACACTGTTGACCTGGCAAGGCCTCTACAGTTTCACCGGACTACGATGCCCACATTACAATCCGCTCAGTAGTTTTTGAGTGTTTATCGCGAACATCCAGACAGACAGACGCGGCAGACGACTTTGTTTTATAATAATATATGTATTGATATACAACTTCATGATGCCTTAAGAATGAATAAATTCCAATTTTAGATTGCTATAATAATATTTTAACTTTTTTTTGTATTAAACTCTTGGCTGTATGTCTTACAAGTCCGGGCTTACGGCTATATTTACAGCAGCCAACAAGATTAGGATGGACTACACTTATTAGATAATCGTAATTACCCCTCAGAATATTGATGGACAAGCTCAAGACACTTGGAAATCAGCACAGGTTGACAGTTTTGAATTTATGCTAGTAATAACAATTGTGTGGGTTCGCACGCGAGAGTAGATTAAACTGGAATATGAATAGTTTGGGGGGGGGCTACATTTGTAACAAAAGAACTGTTAATGGCAGCTACTCAATTAATTCGACCCTTTCGAAGCCTTTGCACTTTTTAAATATGCATATTTTTTACTAAACTATACTTTCGAGCTGTATAGCGTTTTGATTTTTTAACTCATAACGCTGCAGGCATCAGTGAAATTGTATTTTGGACTCAAAAATCTTTAAGATTAATACTATTATTTATTTTATACGTTATAGGTTAGCGTTTGACCACAATCTCATCTGATGTTGAATGATGATGTGGTCTAAGATGGTAGTCTCGCTAAACCTAGAGGGAGACTGGCTCCCAAGTGCAGCTGCCGAAACACACCAACAGGTGCTTGGCGACAGATTTTCAACTTGAGGATGGTAGCTAGCCAGGCGGACTTAGAAAAAGCCCAACCACCACGCTATGGTTTTATCATGATATTTTCCTTCTCTCAAAGCTCCGACTCCGTTGCTGGGATTCGAACCTACGTCCTTCGACGCTGTGTCCGAACACACTACCATTATGATGGATTTTTTTTAATTATGGCTATCAACAGTTGAAAGAGGTGCATCGTTTGAAATAGTTTCGAAAAAGTTGCTTCCGACAATAATATAATCGTGAGATATAAAAGTTCCCACATTCACAGACGCCGCCGTAGCACCCGCTAGGCGCCGCTCGGTAACCAAACACACTCGTTTTGCTCAAACTCGACGTCTTTTTTCAGTCTTTTGGGGGTCTACACGCTTCCTTTTTTAATGGTACGGTGTTAACCTTCGCGAGGAACGAGTAACAGGGTGCCGATTGGAGATAAACTGTATTTGAGTTCTTTTTTTTTTTTTTTGAATTGGTTAAATGGTAGAAATGACAGGATATTCGCCGCGTTCCTTAGTTATTTCGTATCGGATTTCAGAATTTGATTGTTACGTTTTTGTATATTTATAGTCATATACAATAAATATATAATAGCATATACAAATGTGTGTATACATTATTTGAAAGAAATATTTTTTGTAACAAAAATTGGGAGAAGCTTTATATGTGCATCGAATTTCAAAAAAGTATTGAAGACTTATTAAAGTTATTACCTAAAAATAATGAATTTAATTGACCAGCTTTTAGTTAGACGTTATTCAACGTATAACATGTTTAGTGGTGCCATCTATGATATCAATGCAAGAAAAAATAACTGTCATACAAAGCTTAATATACTGTTATTTTAAATATGAGTTATTAGTGGGTATAATAAATTAAAAATACGTGTACCGCTAATTTTTAAATATTTTGTAAAATATTCAAAAGACTATTGATTTTCTTAGTGGAATTTCACTACTCGACGCTAGATGGCGGATCAAGTTGATATTTGCGAATTGTTTTCAATTGCATAATAATATATTCTTTTTTATAATCTTCTAAGACATATGGATACGTGTAAACACCTTCAAATAAAATAAAAAGTGCAACTATCATTCTGTTACAATGTCTGAAAAGCAGGATCTTTTAGATTTTAGGTGTAATCGGAATTATTTAAAAAATTTTGGTATTTCTAGAACGTTCGAATTTTTAAATTAATTCGCTTAAATTCTTAGGTTGCTGGACTATTTTCAAAACCTATTATATTCTAATTCGCCGTGCTACCGAATTGTGCCTGAATGAGTGAAATGAGTCATCGATAGCGGATATCGGAAATACAGGGATACTTGCGGTTTCTATCTAGTTCATGTCGTGAACATTGTGCCTTTTAAATTGTTTTATCAGATCATACTGACCGCAAAGCTCTTAATAGGGAATGGCTGGATAAATTAGTCATTTGTTGAATTTTCTAAACTAAATATGTCACGAACGACCTTATATTCTGCGTTACATCTCGTACGATGACCTTTTCGTAGATAGTAACAACACCAATGAATGCTGGAATTTTACACTTTATAATATACAACTATATATAAATCTGCGAACGGATCATTTTAATAAGTAAAAATGTAACTAATTTTAATTTTGCCGTTTAATCTCATTCATATTTTTATAACTTAATTTTTTGAACATAGAAATTAATTCCTATTCATGTAAGTGACAATTTCAAATGACCACGCTTGTTTTTGTCCTCTACCTGAACAAGCTGGTAGCAGAAGAACACTGGAATCATTACGATGATTCACTCCGTCTATTGAAAAGCACAGTACGCATAAAATAATTAAAGCAAGCGTGAAGAACTTGAATGAGGACTGCGACAGAGTGAATGGAAACGGCGTGTAATGTAAGGGGCATACAATCAACATTAGATAGAAATATTTTAAGTTGAAAACGAAAGGTTTGAAACAGAATGTAAGTAGTAGATTTTCTGGAATAATAAAAAAACAATCCCATTTCTCTTTTTTTTTCGTTCGATGACTCTATACTACAATGACAAATAGTAGTGAATTAAAAAAAGTGTTCCAAGTATATATATTTTTTTATATTATAGGGGGCAAACGAACAGGTGGATCACCTGATGGTAAGTGATCATCGCCGTCCATAGATACTAGCGACACCAGGGGAGTCGCAAGTGCGTTGCCGGCCTTTTGATTATGTGGGCCTCCGGCGCTCTCACTGACCGAACGAAACGCAACAGTGCAATCACTGTTACTTCACGTCGGCTTTCTGTGAGAGGGTGGTACTAGCCCGGGCGAGCCGACCCATTCATGCTGAAACCAGTAATAGCTTCAGCGTAGCTCTACCACCTACATTGTATAAATTGTACACATAAACCTACATTATGATAAAATACAATCCACGCATGATATAACGGTGCATTAGATTAATGTAACTAACCATCCATTGGTAAATATATGCCCAGCTAACAAGCGTCTATTAATAAATTACGACATTTCGCAAACACAAAAACGTGTCCAACTGTGTTTGAAAAAACTTGTCACTTTATTGTTAATCGGTGCGTTTAAACACAGAAAACTCTCGAATAAGATCGCCACAGATAATCTGACACCATAAGTTGTCGGTTTGTGAGTCTTACAACATTGTTTTAGAGATAAACATCTGTATCCTCGCTCAATGGATGTAACTGTACCTCTCTGCAAACTATTCAATAAATGGTCTGCGGATTTCACAACAGGTAATCCGTTAAAGTAGCCGACTGGGTAAACAATTTTAGGGTAAAGTTGTACTTAATAATTGTTTAGAAATAATGAAGTAAAACCACTGTTCGATGATGTTAGTTATATATAAGACTTGTATGCTAATGTCATTTGATCTAAAGAATATTATGGATAGATAAATGATAGATACATGGAAGCGTTGGTAATTTTATGTGATAGCGTTCGTAGACTTATCGATCGATGTATTGTAAGACTGCTCCAGCACTAAGTTTAAGCTCTGTGTCGCATGGACTATACAATATACAACTAACGGCCATAAAGTACAGTAGGACTCAAATTAATAATTTCTTAGACAACATAAATAAACGTCCGTGTGGGATTCAACCTTACAATACATCTCGTGGCAACCGTTGAAACAAGTTGAAAATCTGTCGCCAAGGACTTATAAGTATGTACCAGCAATTACGTTTGAGAGCCAGTTTTTTTTTTATAATATAGGGGGCAAACGCACAGGTGGGTCACCTGATGGTAAGTGATCACCGCCGTCCATAGACACTAGCAACACCAGGGAAGTCGCGAGTGCGTTGCCGGCCTTTTAAATATGTGGGCCTCCGGCGCTTTCACTGGCCGAACGAAACGCAACAATGCAACCACTGTTACTTCACGTCGGTTTTCTGTGAGAGGGTGGTACTACCTCGGGCGAGCCGACCCATTCATGATGAAAGCAGTAATAGCTTCAGCGTAGCTCTACCACCTACAAGTTCCTTTAGACTTAGCGTATTGCAATTTAAGGTTTCGTTGTCATCTAATATTAGATAAGATTCTGGTTAATGGTTAAAATAGTAAATTATATTAAAAAACAAATGGGTACAATACTTATTTTAGCTACAATTTTAATTAAACGTTAGCTTTACATGAAATTGTAAAAAAACACTAGTGTAAAAGAAACGAAACTGATAATTGAAAAACTAATTAAAAAAAGTGTGTGTGTACTTATGACCACACGAAAGAAATGAAAACTTTTTTGTAAAAAGTACAACAAAAAGACAATGCCACACGGTGTTCCCAGGTGGTCAAACATCCAAGTGCTGACCGCGCCCTACGTTGCTGAAGGTTCAGTGATCAAACGAGAACCAGTGTTTTCAACACTCTACCCGACAGAGTGTTTACCACCACCACTTTTCGTTACACAAAAACGTCGCGGATCAGAATTTCAAAGCCCTCCCATAAGAAGTTTCACTACATATTATCAAATAATATTGTACGGGTCCTCATATTTACCGAACGAGTACTGGCTCAACTCTTTCTACAATTAACAAAGGCTGACAAAGAATTTGAATTTTTCTTTTATGATGCTCACAAAGTGCTGTACGATGGGCCGGTTTTATTGTGTGAAGCAAATTACATTACACGAGACTTTTGACGCATTGACGCTTCTGTTGTAAAGCTATAAACGTGTCTGGTGATGCAAATGTTACAGTTTTAAATGCAAAATGAGTAATTTGCGCGAAAGTTTAAATCTCAGTTATTGTTATCTTTGTGAAACATCGGAAAGTCCAGGTTCGCATTTGTTACTGTTAAATCCTACCTTTTAAAAGAATCTACATTCATATATACACACTTTATGTTACAGAATAGTATTTGATCGAATCGATTACTTAAGCTGATTATTTAATTTTTTTACTCTATAACTTTTACATGTGTTATATGTTTTGACCGCAATCATATCTGACGTCGAATGACTATGTGGTCTAAGATGGTACACACCTAAACTTACAGGAGGACTGACTCCCAACTATAGCGGTTGCCGACAGATTTTGAACTTTAGGATGGTAGCTTGCCAGGCCGGCATCATGCTATAGTTTTATCACAATATTTTCCTTCACCGAAATCTCTGGCTTATTCGCAAGGATTTGAGCCCTCGTCTGGGCTACCATCGCTTACATTACATTGTATGTAGAACGCATACGTACAATTTTTTATCTCTGTAAATGAATTTTCGTATCGAGAGTGTAAAGTTCATAATTGAAAAATACGCTATTAGTTCGCTTTGGTCATTTAAATTATCTTTAATAATATTATAAACGTGAATTTGAGTTTTTTTGTTTTTTTTTTTATATTTTTTACACTTCTTAAGTATTCAATCGGTCATTGTGAAGTTTTGCACGCACGTTGTCAAGAGTACAGAAAAGGACATAGGGTATTTTTCATATAAAAAAGTGCAGTTCCCGAGGGATTGGTCAAATCTACTTTAACACGAGAGAAGCTTTGAGAAATAGCTAGTGCTTAATATGGGCTGATTCCCGCGAATTCATCTTTCTTCTTCTTACTCTTATCTCACCTAAGTGTGACTTATTTGCTATGTCATATTGTGATGTATGATTTGGCTTAATTTTCACGACCGGCCGCGCGCGCCTGACATCAACCCTCCTTGGGATTATTTTGTGGCACCACTATATGTGGGAAAAATATGTTACTGTTGATTTCTCTTCATTTACTATAATGACGTGGGCTGAAGAGATGATTATGTTTGTTGATTCCTTCGGGCAGAATGTTTTGCCCAGCAGTGGTACACACAGGCTGATATTATGTTATATTTCTATATAGAGTTATAATGGTATTACATGAGATATAAATGGGCGAGGCCACCAAAATTATATTAAAATGTCAACATCAAAATTCAAGAGGGAACTCGAACATTATAACTCTCCTGATGGTTGAAATATCTCTCTTGTTTTTTAATCTTTGGTGACAACTTATCAATATGATTACGAGCTTTGATTGGTTCATATTTTAGCTTTATAATTTAAAGATTTCATCTGTATCGTACAATATATTTTATGTATCGATGCAAAAACATAATCACACCACCGCTGGCCTACTTCTCCACGGCAAGAAAACTTAGGTACATCGCTGTAAACGTAGAATTATAAAAATCATGGTTTATTAAAAATGTTATAACTTTATACTAAACTAACTTTTGGCCGCGAATTCGCACGCGTTAACGTACCTTAAACGTATACCTCGGAAACAGTACTATTTTTCTGGATAAAAGGATTTATATCCTTTTCTGTATCCTTGATAACGTGCATGTGAAATTTCATTACAATCGGTTGAGTAATTTAGACGTGAAAGCGTAACAAACATTCAAACAAATATGCTTATATTCTTATTTACTTAATTAAATTAGGATAACGTGAAATCCATTAGTGTTGACTAAAAGATATATAATAAAACAGTGCTATGATTTCAGAAAAACGCAATGAATCTTAAACAACGAAAAATCCGTACGACACACACGTACAGGTAAACTTGTATGCCCCAATAATATATCGTCCCTGTATTCCGCACGCAAAGTAACACCATATCCTTGGGAATGTGACGCTCTCCCATCGAAATATTTCAAAACTCGATCACTATCTCGGCGACTATGCATCGAGTTATTGAATGAGACGTGAAAAATGATGACCGAGACGCAAAGGCCTCGCCGACTTATAGTCTCTCCCTTTTATTCTCGACAAGCGAAAAGGGAAGGCGAATTTAAGTGAACAAAGGCGGTGTGATGTGACAGGAACGTTCACGGTGTCGCAGGCGCTCTGGATTATATGGTTTTACTGAATAATTTCATATTCATATTTTTTATTCTCAGCCTTAAATTAATATATTAATATAAAGTTCTACGACCGTTTTTTAATGGTCACATTCCTTGTAACTCTAAATTACATGGTCATACATGACATAACCATTTTATAGACTGTATAACTTACAATGTATTTACAATAATTAATAGGAATTAATATTTGCATTTTATAATGTACTTACTGGTGGTCTCCTGACGAAGCCGGATATTTTATTTTAGAGTTTTGTCCCTTTTTATTTAAATGTACTGTATATATTCATCGTATTATGTATATGTATTAAAATAGCATTGTAACTTAAAATAAAACTGTATTTGCGCTTATGACAACATGAAAGAAGTGAAAACTTCTTTATAAAATGTATAACAAATAGTCAAAGCTTAACTTCAGTGATCGGCTGGGAACCGATGTTTTCAACGCTCTACCCGGCACAGTATATGTCCCCATCACAATTCGGTACACAAAAAAATAGCGGATCAGAATTTCAGAGCTCTCCCGTAAAAAGTTTCACTTCAAAACATTAATCCTTTAGAGCGACATATCTAATTGTATATATTGAGCTAGTTTTATTCATAAAAACAATAAATTTTCAATACCTGCGACATATCCTTACGGTTGCTCGGTGAGGTCCACAGCCAGCGGGGGTTCACTTTATTGTTTGGGTTTTCATTTGACAGTGCTAAATTCTCACAGTTTTGTTGTCACGTAATTAATATATTACAAGGAGTACCTTAACAGGATCCGAGGGGCGGTCTGTTTCCCTCAGAGGTGGGTCTCTTCTCGAAATTGAGATATTAGCGGCGCCTTTGGTTTTGCTAAAATTATAGCGGTTTTACTTTTATGCGTCACACTGTAAAATTTATTATTGGCGAAACCATAGCTCATTTCTATTTTTGTATTTTATACAATAAAATTTATCGATCATTTACGGCATCTTCTTAGGTGGCCATAGTATATATTATATATCATTGTAATATAAATAAAGAATAATGTCGTAACATACATAATGAGACTCGTTGTACAATACTACTTATCTCTACTATTCACACGAGAAGTAGCGTTTACGATTCCCGTACATGCGATTGACTTATTTCATGAACATTAACATTATAGCTGGTTTTTCAATTTGAAATAATATATGCTTATGTGAAAGTGTTTCTTATACGTATATACACCTACGAACCCCTATTAAAAACTCAACAGGAATGCGAACCTCCTTTAAAAATATATCGTTATACGAGGGAATAAAGTTTATTATTTAAATAAAAGACGGTATAGTCACGAGCGAGCATACGCCACGCTAGGGCGTTAGCTGTGAGAGTATTATGAAGCGCGTTGCACGTGGAAACTAATAGTCAAACGTCACAATGCAAATATTATCGCGAACCCCCTACCGTGAACTGACGGACCCTTAGTGAAGGGTATATATATATATATAACTCTTTTAGGTATCACATTATGAAAACACATGAATTTATATACGTTATACATTTAAGTTTTTATAATTAATGTTACAATTTGCTCAGACTATTTGCTTCTATCTATCTATATATGTATAATGGAAATCAGTTTCTTTGAAGCTCTATTATATCAAAACTACTAAACGTATGAACATATAGATGAACATTGGATGCGGAATTTTACGGATCTAGGCTGGATTTGATTGACCCCTTACTATTTTTAAAGTTTAAAGCGTTCGGGAGTTGGCTAAACTTTGCATAAATTTACTTTTAGTTTCTGGTCTAACTGGAAAACTACAAACGTCGCGATAACAATATAGATTTAGTAGTCCGGTGAAACTGTAGAGGCCTTGCCAGGTCAACAGTGTAGTCAGTTCAAAAAAAAAGATACAGTGACTCACATTGATAGCAATAGATATCGCTAATTTGTAAACGCTTCTCTTTTTTCTTCCTAACTTATAGTCTGTTTCGATGATCACATAGTTAAAATAAGTGGAGTGTCGAAACGATATTCGACGGTTTAACCTTCTGCTTATACCAATAAATTATTTAAAAATTGTATGTACGTAATGATTTTAAAATAATTAGTATTTTAAAACAATATAGCATCTATTGACGGTCGGTGATGGAAAATATAGTGAGGCAACCTAGACGACTGAGAAAAACTAATGGAGTACTTTCAAGTGATGCAAAAATCCAGAATGCTTTATTTATTGATGTTCAAACCTATGAACGAGTCGTGGAGTTGGCATGAGAATTAAATCTAATTATTTCTCAGGATATCTTTAATCATAGGTGGGATATATTCCCAGTATTAAATTATGATTATTATTAATTATTTTCTCTTGTAAAAATAAACGATTTCGCCAATATACAGTAAATATAGCCATGTTTTCAATGACTTAAATATGTTGGTTTAGAACATGCATTTATTATTTTCACTAAAAACTGATAGTTATCAAAGCGTGTATAAAAAAAATCGGAGGTCAGTGTAAAACAGTAGTGGTAACTGTGGGATAGTTTGTAATCAGACGAGTGGGTCCGTCAAATGAGGACAATGGCCAGAAACAAGTCTTTACGAAGTGTAATTTTATGAGATCAACCTGTAACAGCATTCTAGGAGTGTAATCTCGGAATGACATCTCATTCTAAACATAAATGTCTAGTACATTTACGTTTATCTCGAGACTTCCTGATATGCTACCAGCTCGATTGTGTTTATTCAGTATTAAATTATATAACTTTAATGTCGCGTACAATTGCTGTTAGTGTTTTTCTCGTTATCAAAGGACTTGTTTTCAGAATACGTACATATTTCGTTTATCGATTGTATATTTCAAAACTAATAAAAAACATTATTTTCAAGCCACTTATAATTTAATTTTACAAATAATTTATTAAAAACTATTACTACTCAGTACTAATAATAATTATTATAATGAGGTTTTCTGCTCAAATATTAAAAAAGCTGTAAGCCACAACTCTAGCACTGGCTATTTAGAAGAAGCATAATTATAAGATTCGCTCATAAAAATCTATAATTACATGAATGCATAGTTCGTAGTCTTTTGAAAAAAATTATTATATTGATCAAAATGTTCGCCTTAACGTCTAAAAATATAAGATAAGAACATATTATTAAAATTAAATTTAAAATTACATAAAAAAATTGTAAATCATTCCTTTGTCACTCGATAATCATAAAATGCAGTCGAGAACCGTTAACAAAGATATATATATTTCCATAAAAATGTAACACCAAAAGACCTCGACGTAACATAAAAGCACCCTGTTTAAACTAAATCTCGAGTTATGTCCTTCGCTGATACGAAACTCGGATGTGAAAGGCTTACTAATGCGCAATTTTACACTTTAGTACCAATAAACGAAACGAACGCCGTCGAGATACATGCCTCGTAAATAAGCATGTTTATATCACTATAATAGATCGAATAATTGAGCGTAAAACTAAATAGAGAACGGTTCCCCTTATTTAAAAGGGGCCGTACGCGTTTGCATTCGTTTCGGATGCGCTGATTGGTCAAACTGGTAATGCTTACATTGTATATAGTTAATTTGTAAAACCGTACACTTGAGACACTCAATAGCTCTTTATTGTTAGTCGGTGTCGTTTAGGCACATGTTTTTTTTAAAACAATATTTTTGTGTGAATATATTACGTCATAAGTTTACGACGAATTTCATTTTATTATTTAGGAAAAAAGGAAAATCATCTTTCAACGCTTTTCAGCATCTCTGTTACGGCCTACGGTATGTATATTAAAAGTCGTTATACAAAGAATGGTGATAGAGCATTTTCGAAGTCCGCCTGGCTAGCTACCACCCTCGAGTTCAAAAATTCATAGCCAAGCATCTACTATTCTGGAAACTTTACTTGAGGGCTAGTTACTTCCTCTAGGTTTAGAGTGTTCGCCATCTTGGACCACATCGGTGTTTAACATCTGGTGAGAGTGTGGACAAACGATAGAAGCTATAAATTTAAAACAAAAGAAAAACTATGGAAGTTATACCTTTATTTTTGGCTATAATTAGCAAAACTAAGCACGAACATCCTTCTTTTTCTTTTTAGCCTTATCCCATCCAAATAGGGTCGACACAACATGTTTCTCATATTGTGATGTATGATTTAGGTTAATTTTTACAATCGGCCGCGCGCGCCTGACATCAGCCCTTTTTTTATTATCGTGGGGAAATCCATCATGGACACACCACCCTCCCGGGGGAGGGAGTGGGTAGTGTGAGACTCTTACTCACTAAAACCCCACGGTGTACCGACTGTTGCTAGGTTGGGGCAGCATGGGATCGTGCAGTGCTATCACCATGCCGCCCCAGCGGCCAACCCAGCAGAAAGTGTCCGCCGGGCGTCGTCCTAATAAGGAGGGCAAGCTGGGTACACACCAGCCGCCCCCTTCTCGTCAACCGAACCTGTGCAATGGGGAGATGGGCCCATGAGATTATTTTGTAGTACCACTATAACTTCAACTTCTTAACATCGTATGAATGCCAAATGTTGGTATTTGACTCTTCAATAACAGGTGGTAGGGATTTATATGACGCGCTTGTGTACGATGGATTCGTGAATTGCACCTCCACAGGCTCTGGATCTAAGTCTGTCGTAGCCATGAGGATTTCATCCAGCGAATCTGCTTCAGGAGGTTCACTGTAATTTTTTTTTTTTCTTGTCCTTTTCGCCATTTTTATAAAGCTGGGTATGTGTTTTTCAAATATACATTAATTTGTAAATTGTATAAAATAATTTTGTGTTATCTTTGACATCTCGTTTGCAAGTAAGTAAGCACAATGACCCGTAAACAAAATTTTATATATAGTGATTAAATGTATACGCGGTCCCACTCGCGTTCCGTTATTGCGTTGTTTATTCCAGTTTAAATTAGTTATAATAAATCGTTGTGTTATATATATAGGTGGTAGAGCTACGCTGAAGCTATTACTGGTTTCAGCATGAATGGGTCGGCTCGCCCGGGGTAGTACCATCCTCTCACAGAAAACTGACGTGAATTAACAAAGGTTACACTATTGCGTTTCGTTCGGCCAGTGAGAGCGCCGGAAGCCCACATATTTAAAAGGCCGGCAACGCACTTGCGACTCCTCTGGTGTTGCTAGTGTCTATGGACGGCGGTGATCACTTACCATCAGGCGACCCACCTGTTCGTTTGCCCCCTATAAAATGAAAAAAAAATAGAAAAATGGATATCGTATGTAAATTATCAAATATCTACCGTTTACCCAATTTTAAGTCATCGTATATCAATATTGGAGTATCAGAAAAAATAGTCAGATATACTAACGTTCGTGTCGATTAGTCAAACGGTGATGTAGTTTGTCGATCGATCGTATGTTCAACAATTAAGTTAATATTAGCAGAATATAATTAAGTTTTAATATATAAGAATTTCGAAATAACAGCCCACAGACGAAGATGTTAATTAAACATATAAATTTGACAGAATTGGGTGAATAAACCTCTAATGTAATTCGGTCCGTATGCGAGAAGCGAGTCTCCCGATCACAATCTCTCATGATAAATGAACCATGTCAGGATTTATTGTGGGCTACGGCCCTCACTGTTGTCTCAATGAATAGATTTTTATTCTCATATCATACTACATTCCCTTACAAGTGGTATTTAGGAGATTATGATGCGTTCGTTCCCTATCGGATATTTTTCTGTTACGACTAACTTATTTCGCCTTAGATCGTAAATTGATTTTGATGGCTTTTTTATGTGTGAATAGGAATCGATTTATAATATTTATTGGTCTTGCGTATTCATATGATAATGTGATGTATATTTTATTAGTTGTACTGAAATTGTCGAGTGCGAGTACCTTCAGTTTGCGTATTAGATCAAAACTGGTAAACGTAACGTTATGGAAAATATGTATAGTACACTGTACATTACATATTTTTTATTGCAGTACGACGATGTAACTGGTAATCACGGCGCAATGTAAAAACAACTGTTTAATTATTATATGCTTTATCTGTTATGCGTGTGTGCATTCTCACCTGATATTATTAATATATTATTTTTTTTATACTTTATAGATAAACGTTTTGACCACAATCTCATCTGATATTAAATGATGATGTGGTCTAAGATGGTAAGTCACGCTTAACCTAGAAGGAGACTGGCTCTCAAATGCAGCTACCGGAACACACCAACAAGTGCTTGGCGACAGATTTTCAACTTGAGGGTGGTAGCTAGCCAGACGGACTTAGAAAAAGCCCTACCACCATGCTATGGTTTCATCACGATGATTTCCTTCACCGAAAGCTCCGACTCAGTTGCTTGGATTCGAACCTCCGTCCTTCGACGCTTTGTCCGGATACACTACCAACTGAGCCATCATCGCTTCGCAATTACGTTGTGGTCCAAGATTGTAAACACGCTAAATTTAGAGTGACTGGCTCTCAAGTGCAGCTACTCGAAGACGCCCATATTTGTTTGGTGACAGTTTTTCAACTTGACTGTGGGAGATAGCCGGGTGATATTAGAAAAAGTCTTACTACCATGCTATGGTTTCATCAGGATGTTTTCTTTCACCAAAAGCTCCTGTTCATTCGCAAGGATTCGAAACTACGTCAATTGACGTGGTGTCGGAACACGCTTAGCACTTAGGCGATCATCGTTGCACAGGTCGATGAGTAATATAGAATCAATTGGTGGTCGCCGTTGTAATTCCGGCTTTTTAAGATTCTCCGCAAATTTAGAGGATATCGCATAATGTATATAGTTGTCGCGACTCAGGTACACATTCGTATCAGCCTCCTTGGTTATTGATTATTCACCGTCTGATTCCAGAAGACGAGTGTCAGCCCCCTTGGTTATTGAATATTCACCGTCTGATTCCAGAAGACGTCAAGCCTAAGCATGCTACTATGGTAGGTGTTACATGTGGTATATGTTAGTCGCTATCAAGTCCGATACAATTAACACGACTTATCACCGACTAAGGTAATAATTATTCTCTAATTTAATCGAATTAATGGCAGTGGCTTCGACACAAATGCCATCAAATAATGGACGAACAAATAAATGACGCGCGAACATACATAACTTGAATACATAGATATTAAGTTCTTTTAGACAAAATAATATTTATCGTGGATAAAAATTTAAAGTTACTCTGGATATATCTAAAATATTACCCCGTTTACTCTGTAGCAGTATTATGTTAGTGCGAATATTGTTTATAGTAATTATTTGCTTGTTATTACGCCTGTGCGACCGCGATTACACTACAACGAAACTTTGTAAGAAAATATTTTTCCAAGCTCAAATCTGGTAGACTATAAATAAGCTATAAACTTTGGAACGTGGAAATATTTATGTACTCTATGCGACGGTCTACTATGAGTAGCGTAGAGTTGTAGGTGTTAGAGCTACACTGAAGCTATTACTGGTTTCAGCATGAATGGGTCGGCTCGCCCGGGGTAGTACCACCCTCTCACAGAAAACCGACGTGAAGTAACAGTGCTTGCACTGTTGCGTTTCGTTCGGTCAGTGAGAGCGCCGGAGGCCCACATATTTAAAAGGCCGGCAACGCACTCGCGACTCCCCTGGTGTCGCTAGTGTCTATGGACGGTGGCGTTCACTTACCATCAGGTGACCCACCTGTTCGTTTGCCCCCTATAATATAAAAAAGAGTGTTATCAAAATGATTCGTAGGAGAGATAAAAGGACTTGTATATTTTATGAATGGCCTGATTCGAAGTTACACAGATATTTTCATAATATGTAACCTATTTATTGTCCTAAGATATGAAAATGCTCACTAATTATTTATATTTCGTTAAAATTTATTAACAATATTGATATATATATATGTTAGTCAATTACACGTAAATACTAGACAAATATCGACCTCAAGTAGAAAAAAAAAACTTCTCTATAATTAATATATAAATTTCAATACGTGAATGCGAGTTTATTGAAATATAATTCATGCACAGAAATTTTAAATAATCAAGCCAAATTGAATGAAAATCAAAATCAAAAATACTTTATTCAATTTAGGCCCTAAGAAGGCGCTTATGAACGTCAAAACTACCACCGGTTCGGAATACATCCTAGTCATCGAGAAGAACCGGCGAGAAACTCGATCGGGTTTATCTTTTTAACATACAATTATATATTTAAAATACGCTATACGTTACAATCGTTTTAGTGGGTGCACAGAGAGGAGTCAATTCCAGACATCACCATCGTTCACATATTGAGCCACTCTATAATAGCCCTTTGACACCGAAGCCCGCTTAACATGGCACTTAAACTTATAGTTTTAATGGTGTGATGTATAATGTATAATTGTTATTTATCCTAACATTTGTGTATTATATAATAGAAATTGAAAAAAAAAATGATTAAATTTATTAACAAGCTCAACCATTAATGTTTTTACACAGACAGTTATTGCAGGAGCAAGTCCGTCACACAAATTATCTCTAACGTTTATTTTTAATTTATTAAAGGCACACTTTATAACCATACGTGACGAGATGTCGAGAGCGGTCGCTTTTTAATTTTCAACAAAAGAACTTAAAAACTAACGTAATCTTTTTATAACTCGTGTGAGGTATGAATACGAAATGCGAGCGCCGATTACGCTATATATTATATCTAAATTGGTTTTATTATACTAAATATTTGGACAGGGAGTAGTATATCGTAACATGATATTTTTGTTAGGATGTGCTTTTGTTTAGTCGGTTTTATGGTTATTAGATTATGCGCAAAGACTTCTAAGTCGTTTCGTGTGAAATGAGAAAATCCCTTTTTTTTGTGTTTAATGTTTATCAAATAGTATATTTTTATACAAATAGAATTTATATATTTCAGTAAAAAAATTTTTTTATATATTTCATTTGTTGTTCTATTCCGAGTTGATTGGGTGCCATTTCGCAAGATGTTTCCATTTATTTGTATGAAGTCTAATGTATATATTATTTTACTATTATCTTAGAGTATATTTAAACTAATCCAAATTGACAATATTTACAAACAATCCTGTGTCAGTACATTTATATAAATTATTTATTTATATAAATATAAATAATGTATTTAATATAAATACATACATTTATTTCTATTTATATAAATACATCACCTATTTATATCATTATATACCATTTCCTTACTTTACCTACCGCAGTTCCTATTTGACCACTTTTGTCTTTCTAGACTCTCTAATATTTGTTCTAGTATGTTAATACGTTGTATTCAATAATAGTATAAATGCTAATTTCACGCAGTTGAAGTGTGGTAGAAGTAAGTAGATATAAATCACAAAAGTTACATCTGCAGACTCACCTGTCCACGCGCATGCGCTGAACGCCAGCTGCCACGGTACCCGGTCACATATTGCAATTGTCTCGTTTTGTAAAAACGTTTAGACGTTAATAAGATTGAACTTTTACGAACATGTGGAGATAATCTGTTAAAATTTGCACCTATCATATAAAATGCTTTATATTGATCGTATATCAGTTCATATATAATAACAATATTTGTACCATATAGACGTATAACTTATGTTTATATAAAAAGTGTACATAATATGTCTGTATAATTTAATAGGACATTTGATGTGTATATTTATATGTACAAATATTTTAATATACACATAAAATGTACCACATTATATGATAATGAACATAAGCTGAAATATTAGCTTGTATTGTATTAAAACTAAAGTGTTAATTTAGCAAAGAAAAGCGCTGGCGCTCGTTGATATCTTTTATGGGGCTCTTTCCGACATTACTAAAAGTTGTTAGCTGCCCAAAAAAATTATAATGGCTTTTGACATGTTTTACGGTGAAGATATATGGTATATTTTACATCAAGTATTATTTTATTTAACGAGTCATGCAACGTTATAAGTATTTACATATAAACATAAAGGAACCACCAACGGAAATACCACCAACGAGCCTCCGCGGAACGGCATCAAAGCGGCCGCGAATTCCTCCGCATATTGTCCGAGATCCTGTCATAGCCATAAATAACCCTGAAATGATAGTCACGTCAAACGACCCCGCAAAAAAAAAAACGGGGGTATTTGACGTCTAAATTATTGCCAGTAAGCGTTTTCAGCGCTCACCGCCCCAACAAATCGCCCCCCGATGTAGCCAGATGAAACGCGCGAGTGAATAGACACACCAAATACATCAGATAAAAGAATTTTCAAAACAAACTCAAAATACTGAGGCGTTTGACACGAGCATCCGCTGGGGCGCAAAAAAAGCGTGACCAATCGAAGTAGTAAACTGGACCTTGTGTCAATATTTTGAGAGAATCATTTCGTCCTGGCGCCGCGTACGCTTTGATCCCGCGATAGATCGCTATACTGGTGATTAAAGGCGCCTGTGATTTTAGTTGAATGCCTTTTTTTTCTTGCCTTCATCGGCCATACAAAATACACACTACTGTAAAAGAATATACAATTATTGGGCCTTTGAATGGTTACAGCGGGGGTGAAGTGCTCATAAATTGTTTTTTTTTTTTTCTAAACATCTCTGCTGGATGTTGGAAATCTTTAAAATCATAAACGGTCTCTCTTCGTTCGGATTTATTGTTAGTGTGTCAAGGGAGGTGTTGTATTTGGGCTGTTTGCCGATTAAACGCTTCTACATCCTAAGCTTTTGTTAATGTTTTAACAATAAGGTGTGTTCGATTTTTAACAACTGTTCATTCATATATATTTAGTATAGTCGATATTATGATTATGTAATTAACAACTTTAAAACGGTTCAAGTACGTGTAAAAATACAGGTTTGAAATATGAATTCTTGTATTACCTCTTTTCTTTAAAACGTAAAAAAAAATATCAGTCAATCAATTGCAGTAATATATAATTAATTCTGATTGTAAACTCGAATATTATTTACACGTACATATATTCAAGTAGCTAGTTTGTGTTATATTGAAAAATATCTATATTCTAATTGTGGTAAGCGACATGCAAAATAAGTTTGTCCATAAGGTTTAATCTCTTCATTGATCATATTTGAATGGTTTTTGTATGTAAATTTTATATCGTTTAATTGCGACATTATTAATTTTATGTTTGAATTATAATTATGAATTGAGTTTGTCTTGCTATTAAGAACATGTTCACGATTTCGTAATATTTTAATATAACATAAACTTTAGGTATAAGGCTTTCGGTAGTTGTCTGTTGTACACGCAAACATTTCTGATTATAGTTGCAGTTGGCCACATATGTAGGTACTTATGTGCGAGTGGTACAATATGGCAAATGTAGCGACAATCACACGTATGCCTATAAATTGCAAGTCTCTGTTTCGGTTTGTCGCGGCACCACGGCAGCAATTGACAATGAACTATCTCATCTTCGAATAATCTCTTGTTTGCGTCATTTCTTCTTGAATCGTATTATTCCACCATCATCACCATCACATTTACCATCAGGTACAGTGACATTACTTTAACTTCCTATAATTAAAAAAAAAATTGACCATATCAGAGGCGTTAAAATATCAAACTTAGAAAGTTAATTGACATTAAGGTGTCCGTAAAAAAAAAATAAGAATAGTCACTTTTTATAATTGTCTCATTTGAAAATTAGAATTATTATTGGCAGGGGCACATTGACCAGACAAGTAAGGTGTGTATTCTTTTAAATATTCCCGATTAATTCTTTATTAATGATATACAACAATAGCTATAAAATAAACTTTTAAATCTTGTAATAAAATATTAATGTAATAAATTACATATAAATTAATTATAGGTTTCCTGCAGAAGATATCTAGTACTTCTTCAAGGTTCATCATTAAACGAATGCCTTGAAGGTTATTTATTAAGGTCAGTCCATTTAGGTGATCTTCTCTTGTACTGTTGCGATGGTATTCTTCAAGCAGCCGCTAGAGAGAAACATTGCTCGGTAATGGTGATTGTCACAGCATATGTGCATAATAGTTGATACAGGGTTGTTGTATTTGGCAATACCGTTGCTCTTTAATAGTAGTTTTGCTGGTGACTTACATATATATTTTTATCATCCCGTCGCTAAATTCTTAAATCTCCTTTCAAAATTAAAGAACAAAGTAGGTCCTCTTGATAATCTTCAGTACTTTATATAATATTTTCTGTATCACTGAAATAGAACAGAAACTTTTGTAGTTTTTTTTATTTTGTTATCCGTGATGTTTCGCGATTTGCTATTATGTTTATTATACTATTGTTTAATTACAACGTCTTTCACCGAAATAATTCTAACTCATGCCAGTCACTTAAATACCTTAATCCTTTAAAAGTTATAGAAACATTTTCTTTGGTCAACCTTTAACAATATCGTAGATAAACCTGTAACTAACATTATTTATTTATTGGTGTTAGTAATAGAAAATTATTTCAGAAGTATGCAGTTACATCTTAATTGGAGACCGTAAGGTGTTAATTATGTTGCTGACGCTCATTACCCAGTGTGAGGTGCGATCATAAAGCCTCGTCAAGGCCGTATAACAAAAGAGCCAAGTGTCGTTGAAGCCCAAAGTCGATTTTACAAGAGGCTGCCTCAGACACGCGTGTGGCCTTTCAGACACGACTGTTTAATATGGATTTTATTATTTTTCATATTATGTATTACTAGTAACTTTTCGCGGCTTCGCATGCATTTTCTGTGCAGTATTTATGTTCAATTCTTTATTTTATACAAAAACTGCCTGACCGATGGAAAAATAATGGGTGTCCATCAGCCTCGAAAGTAGGAGAGGAAGAGGGCAAACCGGGCACTCGCTCCGGGTGGCCGCTTATAGTAATATGAAAACAAATAAAAAATGCCCTTTAATATGCCTACCATATAGGAGCCAGGATGAATCACCATCGACTTGTGAGAAACAGCCAACACACGAACCCACAACCCACATCACGAGTGAACTTGTGCGCCAGTGTACTAGAGAACTTGTGAACTCAAGATGCCGATTTAATTTAATGTCACACAAATCAAAAAGTTATTACGTAATAGACAATACAAAGTACAAATTTATTAAAAGGTTCTAATTGTTCTATTCACGAAAAATGCGAATTATAATATATTTGCGAGTTTTTTAAAGACATTCATCTCAAACACTAGAGAGAGAACTTTATTCCTATAAAAGTGAACGTTATAATATGGAAATACAAATATGTTATGCGCAATAAATATGTTTCAACCATTCATGTATGTGTTATGTTAACGTTACGTAAGAGTACGTATATTAAAATAGTATAAAAAATAGTGAATATTATTATTTATGTCTTATCCACCTTAACCTAACGATCTCGAATATCAATAGGTTACCACTGTCCTCATGAATGGGTGGTATCGTCGGGGGCTCTTTACAACGCGCGTTTTGTACGGAATGTCGTAACAAAAAAGCTTTAGATATCCACAATGGCAAAATTACATTTGCGAGAATAGAAATATATTAATATACAATTGTCGATCCTGTATTATAACAATAAGAGTTATTATACGATTATCGAACAACGAAAATGTGTAGCATAATATAATCTAACATACATCGGTCGGGAGCCTGGGTGGAGTTTGTTTTAGGCGCTTTATTAATTATGTCCAATTAATTTTGGAACGGTTCGTCTCACTTTTGCTTCGCCATTTGAGATATAGTGGTTAAAGGTGAACAGTTTTGTTAGAAAACATGTTTATTAATGACGACCATGAGGCTTCTCGATATAATTAATTATTTATTGTTAACGCATTTTTATATGAGGATTAATTAGGCAGGCAAAATCTGTAACAATATTTAAAATTGTCTTCATCGATATGATTACCTCTCGCTGTAAGCTGTTTATACTGTAATGCTGAATTGTGCTTCTAAGGTAACATTTGAAGGCAGTGTGAGGAATATGTGTTCTTTTTTATTTATTTTTATATTATTAGCATTATTTCTGTAGTATTTATATTTTAGTATGTATTTTTGTATTGCCACCGAGTAATTTATTTCAAAAATGAAATGTCTCCTAAGGTTAGCCTGTAAGAGATCGCTCTAAGCGATAAGGCCGCTAAGTGTACACATATATTGTAAGCTGTGGCTTAATTTTGTATAGTTTTTCAAGGTGTGCAGTTAAAGTTTATTATTATTATTATTCAGTATGTACTTTAAATTAATATGTTGAAATGAACAATGATTTCTTAGAAAATTCTCTTTCACTGTTTATTGAATCAAAATCGGACTACTAACCTATATTGATACTAGCTTTTGCTTGCGGCTTTGCTCGCGTTAATATAGATGTGGCCTATCGCTCGGGAACAGGACATTTTTCAGGATGTTAGGTACCCTATGTTCTCTTCTGTACAATCAACAACGGTATGCAAAAGTATATCATAAGACGAGTAGTTACGGCGTGAAATCGTAATAAGCAGACAAACTTAAAGGCCGGCAACGCACTTACGACTATCCTGGTGTTGCGAGTGTCTATAGACGGCGGTGATCACTAACTATCAGGCGACCCACCTGTTCATTTGCTCCCTATAATATATATAAAAAAACTCATTTTCGATTTTATAATGTTAGTCAGAACTAGTTAGGATTATAAAGCTAATGAGTTTGTAGATTTGACTGCGCCAATATTAGAAACTAGTCCGATAAGTACATTTTTTCTGCGATAGATATATCGTTTACTGGATAAGTTTATGCTAGAAACCTAAATGACGAAGCAATAACTATAAACGATAAAATAAATGACAAGCTATAAGCAAGTGCGCCGAGCGAGAACAACGATACACGATGTGGTATTAAGTAGGTGTTTATGACCCGACTTTAAAATGAGTATCGCCGAATAAAAATCCGTGCCAGTATTATCAAATTAGTGTATATTATTTTATGGGATGCATTATATTATATTGAATAATTTTTACGATAAAAAATTCATAGAGTTGTTCTATATTGTATTAGTAAACCTGTAATTTCATTTTTGTTAATTACAAAATTTACCTCACACCTTTGTCTATTATTTCACAAGACAAAAAAAAATATGAAATAAAAAAAAAAAAACATTAAAGATCACCACTGCTCTTCCGATTTCTTGTTCAATAAAGCGCCTAACACATATTTCGACGATATCGATCAATAAAACCAATATCGATGGAGTGTAAAAAAATTAAACGCGTTTAGAAAAATTAAACATCAAAGCGTTCTTTTTTTTGGGTGCACCTTTTGGGGATCCTTAAAATTATGAATACGAGAAAACGATTTCTAATTGTGTTTAATATTTTTGTGGAGGTATTTTTATATGTGTGTAAAATAATAGCGATTGGCCTCCGCAATTGTATGTTCAAAGTTTTATGTAAACAAATATTATAGAAGCATAAAATGTAACAGTTTTATTATTACGCAGTACTTTCGTTTGCACGTTAAGTCAGCTATTTTGCACAAGCTACTGAAGCAAAATTATTTGCCCTTGATCGCAAGCATTAAAACTTAATTTTGTGGACGAACCATATACTACTAAGGTATTTGAACTTCATCAATAAGCATGTATTTAAAGTAGTTTTTTTTAATTTCATTGATATTTAAAAAATAAATATAATCAAGCTCTAAATAATACAGCTTAGGCTCTTTATCATGTCCTTCAGTTTAAACAAAAACCTCCTTATAACGCAGAAATTAGTCAAATTAGATTTGGATTACCTTAAAATTCATACATCGATACACTCTTTGTAGCGGAATAACCATTCTCTAGTACAATGAATACGTTCAACATGTAAACGTCAGTAGTATCAGCATTATTATTTACATTAGCAGTTTATAAAAGGACTCTGAGTTAATCATTTGAAACTATTAAAAACGAAAACTTGAAAATGTTACTTCCAATTATTAAATAATCCAGGCACCAATGGTATCAATTGTAAATTGATTTTGAAATTGTGCTCATGATCAGTAAAAAAAAGCGTTATATGTTGACATAAAGGCTTATTGGGTGCGTGCAATAGAAAAGAAAAGAGGTAATGCGAAGTCTTTGCTGCGTAACCTACAACGACGGTAGTAGTTTAGTAGGTGGTAGAGCTACGCTGAAGCTATTACTGGTTTCAGCATGAATGGGTCGGCTCGCCCGGGGTAGTGCCACCCTCTCACAGAAAACCGACGTTAAGTAACAGTGCTTGCACCTATGCGTTTCGTTCGGTCAGCGAGAGCGCCGGAGGCCCACATATATTAAAAGGCCGGCAACGCACTTGCGACTCCCCTGGTGTTGCTAGTGTCTATGGACGGCGATGATCACTTACCATCACCTGTTCGTTTGCCCCTTATCATATAAAAAAAAAACGACAAAAATTAGATTATTTAAATTTCTTTATAAGCAGATTATACTTTAATTGTAGATATTGTGATATATAGATTTAATGTCATAATTTTGGAACCTGGATCAATTATAGATGATCTGTATAATGGTAGAAGGCTTAAGACGAAAGAGGCTTAAAAGAATATTTAGAAGATCAGTTATATTGTATTTCCTAAAGAAAATTAAAGTGGCCACATAACAAGAACATAAAGGAGCACTGGAAGAACATAGAAAAGTTTTGTAAAAATAATACAAATTTCGTATTAAACAAGACGACGTAAACAGTATTTATATGGGTAATAAAATTTAATTATAATCTATTTAATAACTATAGTAATTAATATAAGTTTTAATATATTTATTTATCCTGGAGTGAGCAACTCGCACTTGACCTCGTTCTGTTTGTTGTTGTTGGTGTCGCAGTGATTTCACACGTCTATAGTTAGATATGTTTTATAATATAGCTCGCGGTGTTGCGGTCGCCCGACCGGCGCCGGCGCATCCGATTATGTTATTGTTAAAGGACCAAATTCTTTTATTTGACTTACACATCTCGGCGGTGAGTTTTCTTTGTATAAATGTGTGTAAAATTTATTTTATTCAACTGTACTATAATTGCTTTCGGAGTCTATATATTTCTGAGATTTTCGAACTGAGTAGGTACTAGATATGATTTATGATTTATTTAGACACCCTAAGATAATTAATTTGCATGTAGATAATTTGTCACTTGTTAATTAACTTTTAAAATTCAAAAAGAAAAAAATGATTATGTAGTTTTATGAAATCACGGTGCAAGTGAAAACTTTATTTCTGATCGCAAGCATTTAATTAAAAATTTTCGGAAAATTATTCGATTTAGGGTATTACACTCGCGTTTTCAATCGTAACTTAAAAATTGGAAAATGGGAAGAATAATGGGACATCAATAGTAGACAGATATCCAAATATAAATTTTAATTTAAATCTGCGTATTAGAATACGAAATATAGATTTCGTTAACCCGATAATTCAGATGATAGACGCATTTTAAAAACTAATCACAATATTTATTTAAATAATTGAATCATTTTAAATTTAATCATGAGTGCTGCCATATTAGCTTTGGCTGCTCTGGCGAGCGCCTTTCGCATTACCCCTACTCCATTCTCTCATAACCTCTAGTCCGCGGCTGCTTGTGATGCGACATGCGATAGATGGAGGAAACAAATTGAGGAGATGTGAAAAAAGCTTAACTTTAAAAAGAGAAACGCAAGCAAATACATGATAGGATTAATTAATACAAAAACAGTAAAGAGTAACAGGAATGAGATATGACAGACAATTATTTTGGACTAAGTAAGCTTGGACGTTCCACGATGATCTTTTAAAAGTTGTAGGAATATCACCGAATTTCCTAAATCATAGCAAAGTTGTAACGTGGTGAAATGCTATATCGCCAGACGTAATCACTAAAAAATATAACAGGAGGAGAAGACAATGGAGGAAAGCCTTGAAGAAAGCATTGTATCGTTATTGTGACTCTTTTAGAGCTTGCCCGAGTTACTATCACACTGAAAATAATCTTTGTAAAGCACTTATTATTTTTTATACTTTATAGGTTCCAGTGTTTGACCACAATCTATGTCAAATGATGATGTAGTCTAAGATGCTAAACGCGCTAATACTAGTGGGGAACTGCCTTTTAAGTGCATCTGCCGAAATATAGCAACAGGTGCTTGGGGACAGATTTTTCACTTGAGGATGGTAGCTAGCGAGGTGGACTTAGAAAAAGCCCTACCACAATGCTATAGATTCATCACAATTTTCCTTCATTCAGTGGCAAGGATTTGTACCCACGTTGCTTGACGCGGTGTCCGAACACGTTATCAACTAATCCATCATCACTTCAGTTCGCTTTTATTAGTTTCTATTTAATACCTTCGCATGAGAATTACTTTCTTCTATAGATATATAATAATAGTCATGTACTAATAGTAACTTCTCTACTGACCACGACCTCATTACAAGCCTTAATTACTACATTTGTACAACGCTATGGCAAATCAAATATACGTGTGGAGTGATGGAAGTTGCGCAAGATTCGACTACATATCTATCGCCATTGCACCTATCTTTGCTAAAAGTAAACACTATCCTTTCCGTTCCGGTCGAAAAGTTTGGGAAGCGTCACGCAATGGTACACGAAGAGTCCCAATTCAAGGGTTTCAACTAGTTTTTTTTATATTATAGGGTCAAACAAACAGGTGGGTCACCTTATGGTAAGTGATCACCGTAGTCCATACACACTAGCAACACCAGGGAAGTCGCTAGTGCGTTGTCGGCCTTTTAATATACGAGTATGTGGGCCTCCGGCGCTCTCACTGACCGAACGAAACGCAACAGTGCAACCACTGTTACTTCACGTCGGCTTTCTGTGAGAGGGTGGTACTACCCCGGGCGAACCGACCCATTCGTTCTGAAACCAGTAATAAGTAGTAAATTTGATTTTCATTCACTTCTCGTCTCTATATTTTCGTCGACGATAAGCCAATTTCGATGGTTTTTATTTCTTTTGAATTGCTGATCTTATTTCCTATTGCCTCATTTTCTTTTGTTGTATTACTTATTCAATAACATGCCTTCAATTCCTAATAACATTTATTTAGCCTCTATGATCACCTCATGGTATATACGGTACAGTTAAAAACAACGGAGACCGTCGATGACAGATCCCATAAATAGTCTTTGCCGCCATGCCGGTCTATTAAAGTACTCTTTTACTTGAAATAGCCAATATTATGGGAAGGATGGGGAACACGTAGAATGTAGACCACTCTTCATTTTCACATTCAAGAAAACAGAAAATTTGAAGTCAATCAGACGGACATTAGATAATAACACAGTACTCCTTTGAACATAAATTATATTGTTAAACTATGTAACAACGCAGATGAAGCCGCAGGTATCAACTAGTCTTTCAATTAAGGTTTTAATTTTTGATGCCTGCCCTAAAATAAGTACTAATTCTATGTTACAATCTTAGCTACAATCGCCAAGCGTTTAAGTTTACGTTTAAAATTTATTATAATATTTTAAAAGGAATTAACAAAAAGCAGTTGTAGTCCGTTTCGTAGATTTCAAAAACACCGATGGTCGTAAAATCGAAGCCGGAAGGTAATACGATATCATAATTATATTGCATTCGGTTTTAAGGCAAATACACACCGACAATTTAATGATCTGTCTATTTGAACTAATATTAAGTTACACAGTTTAACTATCAAATATTATATATTTAAAAGTTAGTAATCGTTGCACAAACACGATTATTTCAATAATTTTGACATTAATCCGTTTTCTGTTCTTGATTACGAAGAAGGAGGGCAATGTTTTTCGTATGTATCGATGTAAGAATGTTTGCATGTATTCTTTAAGACATTCTGTAGAATGAACGGCTTGAGGCATTTTAACAAATGAGGTAATTCAATTTTGTAAGTGACGCTGGGTAATGTAATGTTTAAATACTTTTAAAACTATTATTGTTAAAAATCTCCTTGTATTTTCTATGACAAACTCTTTTGTGTTTTTGTATTACATTATATTTCTATTAAAAATATGTATTTAAAATGGGACATATTCTACGTCACTAATTCGAAAAAAGGCGATGAAGAGTAAACACATGTAAAATCTGCAAATCTAGTGTTTTATTTTAAGTTTAAATCTAGTAGACTGATTGCAACAGTTAATTTGAATTTGAATTAATTTGAAATTAACATTTATGCCTTAGCAATGGGATGTTTGAACACTGTATCGACAGACGTAAATTCAAATTTTGCAACTGAGTCAGAGCTTTCGGTGAAGAAAAACGTTGTGATGAAACAATACCATAGTGGTAGGTGGGGCATTTTTCAAAATTTTCCTGTCTAGATACCACTCTAAATTTGAAAATCTGTCGCCAAGCACCTGATGGTGTATTCCGGCAGCTGCACTTGAGAGCCAGTCTCTCTTTAGGTTTAGCGTGACTACCATCTTAGACTACATCATCATGTAACTTCAGACGAAATTGTGGTCAAAAGGAAACTGCAGAAAGTATAAAAAAAAATTGATAGGCATACAGGTATTTAATGCACGTGTAGTCAGCTACCTCGAGTACCTACCTGTATATTAGTCCAAATAGCTGTATTTGAAGGTCACTACTCTCTAGGCCTCGTATGATATATTTATTTATCCAAATTAACATCCGATGAGATTAAATGAGACGAACTTCTTAGTATTTCATGGTCTCACCACGCGGGTGCTGGGTCCATCGTGTGTCAGAGAGAGAAACTCCGAACAGATCCTGAGACATGTGATACGGGTCTAGGTTTAAGGAGCCCCTTTCCGACGTACATCAACACTCACCATCACCATTCATGCTTCTCTCTCTGTCAAATTTGATATGAACTTGCTAATGCAGCTTTAGATACTCGTTAGAATTAGTTAACATAGAAATGCCTGTATTGTAGTTAAATTTTGTATACTAATAATTTTGCGGTAAAAAAAATTTAAGACACTTCTTATGAAAGTAACATTCTGTATATTAACGATTATAATAAAGATGCAAGATTTATCTTCTTTGACATATATTAAGGTGGAATAATACGCATAAATTTAAGAATAAAAATTATAAATCAAATAATAAAATAATTTTGATGATTACATTTATTCAATGTATCGACCAATATAGGACTATGATCATTCGATGGGAATTTTTGTATAATAGGTTCTAGGCTACTTATTTTTCGAATTCCATTAACCTTTGCCATTTTTTTGTTAATTAAAAGTTTATTTAATACCCAACGAAGCGAGCGGTCATCAGTTAGTAAGCTATAAAAACATAACGAACAAAAAACAAAATCACACGTTATAGTTAATACTGTCAAAAGACCACCGTGCTACAGTGCCAAACGAAGGTAAATATACACAAACAGAAAGTAAGAAATATCGGACGGCAGCCTAACATAACAAAATGTTACCGATGGACAAACACGAGTGAGATAGGATAACAAATCATGTCATGAAGTGGACTTTCGCACGATAACGGATCGTGGCTCAATTAACGCGACTAAAGCAAACTACGGCCTATGGGAACTTTCGTCCTTTTGTGTGTATTTGTTTTCATTATTAAGGTGCTTCTTCTCACCTCTATTAAGCAGAAGATTAGGTATAATATGCCGAATATATAATCTAATAACTTTAATTAGAACGAAGCGACGATGGCTCCATTGGACTATCGTACTAGTGTTCGGACACAGCGTCGTAGGTTCGAATCCTGGCAACTGATTCTGAGCCTTCGATGAAGGGAATCATTGTGATGAATCCATAGCATGTGGTGGTAGGGCATTTTCTAAGACCAACTGGCTAGCTACCACCCTCAATTTCAAATCTGTCGCCAAGCACCTATTGATGTGTTCCGGCCAGCTTCACTTGAGAGCCAGTCTCCCTTTAGATTTAGCGTTACTACCATCTTAGACCATATCATAGCTTAACATCAGATGAGATTTTGGCCAAACGCTAACCTATAAAGTATTATAAAAAAGAAAAGAACTGAAAAAAACATTATAACATAAAATTTGCAAATCATTTTAAATCTGCTTGAATCTACTACGTAATACATGGATGTATTTTGATACATTGTGTGCTGTGGTCAGATCCCTGAATTGCGTTCTTAACAAACTTCAAATTGAAATTTATACATTTACTAATGACTATATACGTACCAAATACGCGATTAAAATTGATAACAACAAAACATGGCACTTAGAAATAATGATGATTTTCATTACTGAAACGATTTTTACAGTTTAGTCAACAGTTCTATAGATTATCTCCTACAAAGAAACATTCTCTTCTTTCAATAATAGTATACATTTAGTTTTCTATCAGAGAGAATGTTAATAGGCAATGTTCTAAATAAGCGAATGCATATCAATAAAGATTAATCGCCTAATGTACTCGTATGTACGCGCATCACATCAGAACAGTAGCACTTATTCGGCGAATTGTTCTTTTTTTGTTGTGTTTGTAATTGTCAGAACAAGATTTGTATGAAATAAAATGTTTAAAAAATCGTACAAAACAGTGAAGACCATAGATTAAGCAATCTTCATATAATGTATAAAAGTGAGTGAGACTGGAAACAGTACGGGGATTTAAAAAATGCCGACAGAATTAACATTCAGTTGTTTAGTTGTTACTACCATATTTCATTATATGATCATATATATATACGGGAAGAAATAGCACCATTTTCTTCGTCAGTACATCAGTGCAAAGCCGGGGCAGGCAGCTAGTGGTAAATAAAATAATCACGAAAACTGTATAGAACATATATAATTTTTGCCCGAGGTCATTAAATTCCAAACCAAATAAGGTTTATATTCAACTAGCAGGCCCGGCGGACGTTGTCCTGCCCTGATAATAAAATATATACTTATGTGCATGAAATGCTTAAGGTAACTAATGTATTTTATTTGATAAGGATTAATACTGTATCCGTTTAAATAGCCTTCCAGTTACCTCATTATATGTGACTATTTTTAGAAGATAGATAGGTATAGTAAGCTATCCTAAAAAGATAGGTATATGCCATCGTAGACATTTTTGTAGATCTATAAAAGAGGAATATCTCAGCAGCGCTTTTCGACGAAAGCTCCCAGGCGGCTTGACTATTTCCGATTCTTTCAACAATTATCATTATATTTCAAACAATTTGCAAAAAAAATCTTGAACATTATTTACCTAAACCTTCCTCGTGAATTACTTTATCTATTGGTGAAGTCTACATTTCAATCCACTACGTAAGCGTAGTTTTTAAGCTTATCGCGAACATCCAGACAGACAGACAGAAGCGGCAGACGATTTTGTTTTATAATATGTAGTGATAACTAAACAGCTAATATAAGTACATACACAAAACAATGAACAAAAATTGTGGTGGCCTTTAACCCTACAGACGGGTTCTCTTTTAAATAATTGAAAAAATCAATCCTATGTTAATAATAATAATTTAACAAATATGAAAAAAAAATATGTGACAACTAATAACATATATAAAAATGACAAAAAGAATGTATTGTAAAATTTACAATTATTTTAAATAAATTTTACAACATATATAAATGTTATAGCATGTAAATAGATATTGTAAACTGTATGATAATGAGAAAAAATAAAAGACTTACTAAGACTTACTAGACGCTTGACAAATCTTAATTTTTTATTTCACTGTGCAAAAAATTTGGAACAAAAAAATTAATAGCGCTATATTACTTACCTCTCAGATATTTGCTATTAGAGTCACCACATTATAACAACATAGGTAGTGGACAGCCTTGAAGATACATTAAACTACACTTTACTTGTACTAATGTCAACGACTGATAAATAGTACATTTTTAGAGTAGTCTAAGTAAAGAAAGCTAATAAAATTACAGAGTCTAAAATATTTAATCTGTATTTTTGAAATGTACTGAAACTCTTTATAGTATATCAGTGGGAAGTTTTGTGAAAGAATAATTGTACACGATATTTAATAGTCCTCACTAATAATATAAATACGAATGTGATTTTGTTTGTCTGTCACGCTTTCACGCCTTAAGTAGTCAACAGATCAATGATTTTTTTTATACACGTCAGTAGTATACAGAAGGACATATCTATAACTATAAGGAATACCTATTACGCAGAGAAGATGCACTGTTCACATCTATATTAAGGCGAATGAAGCGGCGAGTAAAAGATGTTTTACAGCCACGTGCGTGGCCTCGATCTCACCTGATGGTAAGTGAAGATGAGGCCGACGAGGGATCGTGCTTACCCCCTAGATGTCTCTTCACTCTCCTCTCGAATACTCCTAAGTTATAGGAGGATGGGAAGATCAGACATCCGGATGCGCAGCTAGTACTAATATAATTGTAGCACGTGATGCATAAGTAACTATTTATCTCGTTATAAAAGAAAACTACGAAAATGCTTAAAAAAAATACTATTTTAAATATGTACTCTTAGTAAAATAAATTGAACAATTAACACTCCCTCTACAAACGCCACTCATTCATTTAGCAAACAAGTCAATGAATCGCATATTTGCATACACTGATTCACGCCACCGTTAGTTGCCAGTGTTGAACCACAGTGCATGTGATGGTTAGTAAGTCAAGTGTGACAATTAATAAAACCATTCATTATAAAGTTTTTTTTTTTTTTTTTTTCGAACTGACCTACACTGATAGCCTGGCAAGGCCTATACAGTTCCACCGGACTACTAAGGGAGCGCTTAAGGCACTCACCCGATTTGTTTAGGCGAACAGCGCAAGGGCACTCGGTGCGCCTCGGCTTGAACTATCGCCGAATTTTCAGATCTGACTAAGCTAAGCTTAGCTATCTATCCATTTCATACACATATGAGTTCGTGAAAAGTGCATGTATGACCATGCACGTTTCACGAACGTATATATGTATTTTGCATCTTACTACTATGTTGTGTGACCTATTTCAGTCCGAAAAGGGCAAATTCATTATAAAGTGAGATCATGTATATGTATAAGCTTATGAATGACTGAAGCTTTTGCCCACGTACTGAATGAAAGGTATTGGTTTTGTAATGTACACACAAATGAATAATAACCGTCTATAAATTATATGATGAATAGTGAATCATAGTAAATGTATTCCTACGTTATGTTTCATATATATAAACGTATACAGCTTGTAATAAAAATAGCATCTTTGCTTTCTATCCCCTTTATTATTTCCTTTTTAATTTTTGAATACATTTACATTACACAAACAAGTTTTAGCTTTATATTTTTTATCAATTGTCTGTTATGTTAATGGATAAACATAATGAAAAAATAAAAATGTATCGTTAGTTTTTTCACTTTTTTCCATAAGTCGCAATATATTAGAACGACTAATAAGTACATGGTTATTATTTTATTTTTTTTCGATCTGACTACTCTGCTGATTTGGCAAGGCATATGTACCAAGCATGTATGTTTCACGAACTTATACATGTGTACCTACATGTGTATATGTTCACGTGTTTCGGGTGATCGGTGTTATGTTGTAAAAACTATAGTGTATGAAAATTTATTCATTATCACTGTAATCGCGCAAGCAACGTGCTCCATTTCGGAGGATCCGAATGTTAACATGGTTATTAAATGGATGACAAATAGTACATTGTATTACGTTGAGTTACGTTACGTCACGTCACGCCACGGTACGTTACGTTACGTTACGACACGTCACGTTGCATTATGTTACGTCATGTCGCGTCACTTCACGTTACATTATGTTATGTTATATTGTGATTGATTAACGTTGTATCCCATATTCTTTTTTAGTAATGTTCTGAAAAAATATATTTTTCAAGTGCTGGTTTAATTTTGTAACAAACGAAAATATTCAATTTTGGCTAAACTATTATTGACCAGTTGATTGACTGTAATAAAATAATTATACTATGTACATAGTCTCGCCTGCGAGACATTGGCGCAAAGTCTAATTGTCTCAATCTGTATTGAAGAAACAGGTGAATATACATTGTGGTGAATCATCATTAACTAGATATTATTTTGTAGTGTATAGAATTATTCAATGATTCATTGTTCAAGGCATGGGGTATGGTAACTTTGTATAGCGACACAGGAATGTGCTTCTGTATTCGTATGAAAGCATTTCTATGTGAAAGTTACGTTCGTCGCGTGTAGTAGTAGATTTTCAACCACTTTCTTTTTTCTCAGGGATTCAGTATAAATGAATTAATATTACAAATGGCGTGCGGATAGCGTGCGCTGGACTTTTTGGGCAATAATAAATTAACCGGTCAGATGAAAAACAGTTTTTGGATTTTGAATGTACGGCCCAAAGGCTACAAAGCGAATTACTAAGAAATGATAGTTTTGCATTGGCATATTTGTTATTATTTCAAAAGTTTAAAGGTAATCATTTTGTAGCACCATAAAAGAAAATGTTCTTCATTATGTTAGCTTTTTAAATCAGTCATAGGGAAAAGCCTTTTCTCTGATTTCCTAAACGTACTTAAATCTTCTCTGTCAGTAGCAGTATCTTTCGGTGAAAATCTTTATGCGAATAAAATAGCCTAGAGGTGTTATTTATTTCTTCTTAACATAGACATAATCAAAGATCAACACATTAGCTTGTAAAAAACCGCGATTTCAGGGCCATAGGCTTCTTTCCGAAGGAACGTATGGGCATAATCACAGAGCCAGTCCACGACGTATTGGCGTTTTCAAAATCCGAGAAATTCACAGTTCTATATTTTCCCAAATACTACAAGAAGATTTCTCAGGTTCAAGTTTTCTCATCATGTTTTCCATCATCGTCAACCGATAGTGTTAACAATTTAAATTATTAAATGAACACGAATTCTGTAAAACATTGTTGGCCCGTGCCAAGAGTCAAACCAGCGGTCATCAGATTGTTATTCCACCGGTCAAACCGCTCGATCACCACGACACGTATGTCATATATAAATTGTATTTTTGATATTACTATACTGTAACAAAATATCTGTACATGCTCATTGTCTACGGTACATATGCTTTATACTAAAAGAAAAAAAAATAAAGTGTCAGTCGTTGAAAAGTCAAGTCACTTTTTAATTATAATTTGTTCATAAAATGCAGACGGAACCACAGGCATACATCGATATAAACATTTCAAAACAAACTACTGACATATACCAGGAAAACAACAAAATAATTTGGCAACGAAAATCACAATTTTTTGGAATTACTCATCCCGCGGCACGCGATACACATTGTAGCCACGTGAATCACTTTCATTCAATGGATGCTGCGTTGATGCTGGCCTTGATTAATCGGAACTTAGTTACAATGACAGGAACTCGCGGATACTCCCGCAATGACTCGTTCTTACGTAATGCTTTTAAACATTTTTCACAATTGGAATTCCTAAATTTATTTGGCGCGACTTTTATGCTTTGAAAATTTTTTTTTAACGATGCTATTAAATATTCTCTGATGTAATTTAATGTTTTTTTTTTTTGCTAACTAAACTGTTGTATTGAAGGGATTTGATAGCGTTACTTAATTTG
The DNA here is from genome assembly GCA_035772565.1 of Antheraea assamensis. Taxonomy (NCBI): domain Eukaryota; kingdom Metazoa; phylum Arthropoda; class Insecta; order Lepidoptera; family Saturniidae; genus Antheraea; species Antheraea assamensis. The sequence continues at coordinate 348,212 of JAQQSE010000112.1, read as the reverse complement.
GTGGTGAACGCAAAAGGCTCTCAACTGAAATGACAATTAACGTAAAGGTGTCAAAATTGACGAACTTCAGCTTGGGCTATTGCCGTGCGTGTAATTCTGCTAATCAATTTTATATAACTGCTCATTCGAGCTAACTGGCTATACATATTAGGGAAATATGTATACAATGTATTTAATTCTTCTATTATTTTTTGTATTTTAAGTCTTATCCAAGAAATGATGATGATGATTCCGACCGATTTCTGCCATGGCGACCACTTTGATAAGACCACCACTTGACCCCTAGTCTGAGAAATAGCGCTGGTGCGCGCGAATATGGCTTATGTAGCCTATCTTCGCGGCAAAACTGCGTACACACTGAGGGCACGTGAGTACGCCGTTGGCATAATGATATGTTATGGCAGCAGGTGGGTGAGCCTTTAACTGGTTGCGTTTGGTATCAAGGTCAGCTTTACGCTGAGTCTCGTACTTGCGTACTTGGCTGTTCACCATCCTGCGCCATTCAGACCGCTGTTCTGCCAAAAGTTCCCAGTCTTCATGTGTCGCTTATTGCATCGTATATGTCGTCAATACCCCACACACAACATTGTACCTACTGTGTGGGTATGAAAGTGTGAAGTGCTATGTAATGTATGTTATGAGTGAATGATACAATCGTATTAATAACCGTCGTCTGGACGGCTCCTTTCCGTAAGGCTGTACCTAGGTTTGTTAAGTTGATCAATGTCGTATTTTTGTTTGCTTGAATTTCAGCTTCTGAAACTAACAGTCACGTTTGATTTTACATTTGAATACTGACATATTGAAGAAGGTTATAAGCTATCACATATTACGCTAAACTATATACTATACGAAATGTAGGCCAGAAAGTATGCTTAGCGAAGAGTACGGATGGATCGTGGGGGGTCGTCTTGAAAATTATGGATGGGAAAATTACGGGTGAAAAAATGCACATGCAATTGAAACCGCAGAATACAACTAGCAACTACATACGTGGCAAAAAATATATATTTGGCATACCGTATTCCATGTTATAAATAATTAAAAAATAGTACACATCTAACTAACATCATCAAGGCCATCACACTGTTCTTTCTACCCACATTGTTATTGAGAACTTTACGTCGCCTATTCTACGCTCCAATTACTTGCATTTAAATGTTGTTTCCAATAACGACAGCCCAGTAGTTGTACACATTTACATACGATGATCTGAGTCATGACGGATGGTGGAACCGTTGCTAGAGCATGTGATTGAAATAAAAACAATATTAATTGGTGTTGTGACTAAATATATAACACAATCATAGTCAACTTTGTATATGTACAAATTCTTGTAACTGAAGACTCACTTGGAACTGAAGAGAACTGAATGTACATCCAAATTAAACTGATATATAAAACAGATTTGAGATTGATCTATGGTGGTATAGAAACCATTTTTTTTTCTTGTATATATATCTGATTTGGATAGCCATATATAAAAAGCAAAATTAAGTAGTAAGATCAGATTATTAGAAATTTATGACTTAAAGAACTTTTAATACTAGTTTAAAAAATACTGTAGTCTGTAGACGGTTCATTATGAAATAATCAATTACATTATTAAAAATAAAAACTGTTACTAATAAATTGTATGTACTAAGAAAAACTGGTTTTGATGGAGTCAAAATTCGACTTACGATAAAAAATAGAATAAACAATACGGTAACTTTGACGTTCATAAGCGCCTTCTCAGGGCCTAAACTGAATAAAGTATTTTTGATTTTGATTTTGGTATTTCCTTTAAATTATTCTCATCCCAATTCAGGATTGGAGACATCTAATACAAATGATCAACGGTAGGTACATTAAAGTAATAAAATATCACGTAGGTAATGATTCCATTAGTGACATAACTGTTGAAGGATAAATTATATTTTATGAAAGAAAAAACTAAATAACATAATTCATATGAGGTATGACTGCGGATTCTAATGAACTTTAACACCTCCTTGATACTTTAACTATTAAATACTTTTCAGGATCCTTAGATTAATATGAATAACGCGTTTGTAATATGTAGAAGTTTAACTGAATGAGTTTATGAAAAACTAAATACCGCTAACTGCTTTAATGCATTTTGATGCTGATCTAGTTTAGATTTCGGTGTTGCCATTACTAAAGCTACAGATACAAATAATAAAACAGCATCAAGCAAGTTTAAGAGATTTTTAGTAAACTTCAATGAGGATTGGTTGATCTTGTCAAATTTTACAGAGAAACCGTTGTTATTCCTTAAGCAACACTGGAGATTGTTCGTTTATAATTATGATGGTGATAAGGTATACTATGGTTATCATAGTAGCGTCTTCGGACAACGTATCGATTAACGTACGGTCAAATTGTTCAATGATTCGGAAGTTTAGGTGAAGTAAAATATCACAATGAGACCATAGCATGGTGGTAGGGTGTTTTCTACTGCCCACCTGGCTATCTACCAGCTTCGAGTTGAGAATCTATTGTCAATCTATTGTTGTATCTATTGTCAAGCCCATAGATATTTTCCAGGTATATTTCACCTGAGACATTTTATAGTGAATTAGAAAATGGACTACAGAAATGATAATAGTGCAGGAAATACTAAGTACCATAGAAAAGTTTTGAATAGAAATTGTCTGAAGATGGTAATGACTGTAACTTAGTAGTTAACACCATTTCTGATTTATTTTGACGTGCAATTTTATAACGACGGATTATATACGATAATTACCGTGAGTCATAGAATGTCATTACCATTATTCTGTTTGGCGGTCAAGATTGGTAGGCGTTGCGGAATTCCTCTCTTTCCGGAGTAATGTTAACCGTAATACGCACTTAAATTTTGACATCATCAGAACATTAAAACTTTACGAGTAGCTCGGCGTCTTACGTTTTACTAAGTGCCAGCAGACCAAACTTTAATAAGTTACGACTTAAGCAACTTTGAGTTACAACGGTACAAATTTAAAATTTCGTAATTTACATAGTTCTGTAAATGTTGTGCAGTTTATTTATTTGCATAAATTTCCTCAACTACAATTAACTATGTTTACAAGTATATGCACAAAATAATAGTTGGCTGACATATCAATGAATAGCGCAAACTACTGGGGCTAGGATCCTGAAAATTTGCATATGTGTTCGAGATTTCTGAAAATTTAACCCCTAAGGTGATGAAAACAGAGATAGAAGAGTCGAAAATAATTACAGAATACTAAATACGCGCAAAGCTGCGGAAAACTGTCAGTATTTATAAAACAGAGATTAAATAGGCTATTCATGAGATTAAAGGTATTCTTTTATGGTAGCACTAGAAAGTAACGTCACTGTACCTCTTGGTGAACACAGAAGTGCAATCCAATAATAACGGTATCACCTAGAGTTATATAATGTATCGGTAGTCACCATGGCTGTTGTAACCTGATGTTTTAGAGCGATGATGGCTTAGTTAACAGTGCGTTCGGGCACAGAGTCGAAGGACGTAGGTTCGAATCCTACCACCAGAGTCGGAGCTTTCAGTGAAAGAAAACATCGTGCCGAAACCATAGCATGTTGGTAGAGCTTTTTCTAAATCTGTCTGGTTAGCTACCACCCTCAAGCGTAACTACCATCGTAGACCACATGATCATTTAACATCAGATAAGATTGTAAGTATAAAATAAAGTATATAAAGTATAAAAAAGCCCCATCTTGGCAACTGCATATACTCAGGCAGATTGCGGAACATAAGTGTAGTAAGAAATTGGAAACAACAGATATGATAATTGTTGGCATACCATGTATAAATAAGTTATATTATTATTTACCGACATAATATTTATATGAATAGTGTAAAAAATTAATTGCCTGTTGAATAGAATTCGGCGATTTAGTAATTAAAGTCAATAGTCCGTAAACTGCTCGAGGATCATGTCAGGAGTTCTCAACTAAGGTTCGAAATAAAAGTGATATTAGTATCGTTATTACACAATTATTTTACAGTCTTCTTGGCTACTTGTGTACTATACTAGCTATCCGCCTCGATTTCGCACTTCGAAGAAATGGGACCAATTCTTCCCTTAACACTATGAAACAAAATGACAACTGAACACTTATCTCATTCACGCACTATTTAAAATGAGGATTTTTTACTTTTCCGTGTGATTTTTCACACTATTTTCTTGCATACAATACATTACATACATTGAATTACAAACCCAACAAAAAAGGATTATTCTAATAGATATATAGCCGTTCTGAAGTGATGCGCTAATATACATTCGTATATATTAAAAAAAAACCCAAACCGAAAGTTAGAATTGTTGACAAAACATTGAAAGTAATTGAAAAATTACAATTCACTTCATAATTTCGAGAGTTGTACGACGACTTTCGATTCATAACAGAAGTATATACTCTGTATATATTTTAATAATGTAATATACAAACATATTTTTTTATTGTGAAAAAATGTAAAAAGTATATGGATATAGCTTGTATTTAAGTGGGGAAATCCGTAACTGAAAAGTGAACCGACGTTTGGCGAAACCTGAACAATGGAATGCGCCTCACTTCCTGTGATAGTTTTGAGAGCTGTGTAACTGCACTCGAGATAATATGTCTTATATCAACAAGGAAAACTATAGGTCTTACTACGTTTTACTTCTAACATGAAACGAGGCCACTTGTCTCTTAAACGGAACGTACGATATGACCTTTGAGAACGGAAAGGTACGTAATTACAATTGCAATAACTTGGTCTGACGTTCTGTCTGGGTCAGCACTATGATTAGTAAGGGCGTATAAATATTGGGTATTCTTTCTAGTGTACCTTGAGATCGGTGAAAGTACTCATAGCATATTTTATATTTTTTTTTTACGAACTGATTGCGCTATTGGCCTGACAAGCCTGTACAGCTTCATCGACCTACTACAGCGATTGCTTAAGGCACTCAGGCGATTTTTTGCCATGAACTTTCATGGGCGCGCGGTACGCCTTGGCTTGGACTGTTGCCTCGGATCGCTGAATCTAACTAAGCTAACGGTTAATACATATAGAAATTAGTGAGATGCACATGTGTATACAGAATGTGTACCTCAGGATCTCAAACATGTATTTAGAATCTCATAACTAAGCTACGCTAAATTAACTCAGTTACAATAAGGGGAAAAAATAAGACCCTTCCATCATATTTGTACCCACTTGTGTGTATGTGCTTCTATGGGATAGTGATCGGTGTTGTGTGGTTAAACTTGTGATTGAAAATTTTCAGTGTCACTGTGTAGCGTTGGCAGCGTGCTCGAGAGCTCCGCTCCTGCGGATCGAACCTAGACATGAGCCGCTGCCGAGAGGATTGAAATTTTCTAGTCACACCATGGCGACGTAATCTGTGGTTACGCGGGCGTGGGCCCACACATGTTCTGTTTGGAGAGGTAGACGGGTACTGATCATTCGCTGCCGTTATTTCGTCGGGAAGATCGGTAAAAATATATCGCGGGCGTCTTTTATATCGCGGTGCCTTTGGTAAGGTCTCGTAAGTCGCGGTGAATACCATTTACGGACTGGGAAATTTATGATATCCGAGTATAAGGATATCAAACTAGAAATTTAATTATGAACAAAAGCTCTGCAGTACTCGAGGAATAGTAAGAAGTTATACTTCTTTATCTTAAACAAGACATTAAATGCATTTGATAACGTTTTGGCTTTAAGCAATGTAATTACTTTTAAAAGGCTCTATAATATTATTTTTATATATATCTGTATACAAAATCAGGTAAGATACCAAAAAGAAGTAGAATCAAGTGAAATTTATAAACCCACTTTAAAAAGTTTATAATATAAAAACCCGTTTTATATATAATACCCACAATAAAGAATCTTTCATGTTAAGAGCTCCATTGATATAAACCTAAGCGTTGTAGATTGAATATCTACCATAAATATAATTATCAGTTCTCACGAAAACTAGCCAGATAATTATCACCCAACTTCATGGTGTCGGTCATAGGTGTCGGTGTGCGCGTACATCGTAAAAATTTACACATACCATTTTTCCCAAACGTGCCAAAAGAAATATTACTTAAAAAAATACTATACTTTCATTTTATATAGGGTTATTAAGATTTGAAGAAATCATTATTTCTATTGCACTACAGGTGTTTTCTTGGCTTGTAGAAGTGGGACCAATGGTATGGTACGCATGCGCATAAGAAAGGAAGTTAACGGATAACATTATTCACAAAGAAATATTGTTTGCACAGTTACAAAGTTTTTGATTTATTTTTTGCCGTTTTTTCCTCTGTTAATAAAATATATTGTGAAGATAATAAACAACGAAGGCGGAATTGTTCAACTCAAAGTTTGGTTACCTGCTTTCTGGAGACGTATTTATTTAAATATATATATATTAAAATTGTTGATATCAGTTTCAATATTACTGACCATCTGTGTCCTGCATATTCACTTGCGTTTCATTTTTTCCGCTTTCGGCCCCCGGTACTCCGCACTGCGCCACACGACTTATCCCCACGAATATTTCTTTCTTATTTACAGTATTTTCAGAGTTACTCCTTGTATGATGAATGCTTCGGCCTTAAAGATCGTGACGTAATGCAAGATAGCATTTTCCAATCTAACTACAGAATAATGTAACAGGCAGTTCAGATAATACAGAGTTCAAATACACATACAAAAAAAAAAAACAAATAATGTCTTGGGCTTTGTAATATTTTTATGAATTATTGTTTTCGAAGCGATGGTGGCTTAGTTGATAGCGTGTTTGGACATGGCGAAACTACGTGATGAAACCATGGCATGGTGGAAGAGCTTTTTTTAAGTCCGCCTAGCTAGCTACCACCCTCAAGTTGAAAATCTATCGCCAAGCACATATTAGTGTATTCCTGCAACTGCACTTGAGCGCCAGTCTCTCATTAGGCGCAGCGTGACAACCATATTAGACCACATTATTATTTAACATCAGATAAGATTGTGTTCAAACGCTAACCTACAAAATAAAATAAAAAATATTATCAAAAAATGAACCCAAGCTAGAAAAATCTAGTAAAAACCAGTACGCCAATGTCGACAATTTACAATTTCGACTAGTTAAAAAATGATTTAATCTCAAGTATGTCATTCCATATTTATAGCTAGTGAATATTATCTCCAATAGTTGTAAAATTCCTAAAACAAAATATAAATACTTACGTTTTAATAAAATAACGAACCGAAAACAACTAATTAATAAAAAAACACGCGCCAGGCCGCGAATAGTTGTTAGTCGTAAATAAAACGCTGCTAGAAAACCCAGAACAGTTCCGGCTTTTCAAAGTACCTTCGTATTTCGTTTTGCAATAGCAAACAAAAACCTCAGTAAGTACTTCGTAACTTACCTTATTTTTACTTTGACGTAACGCAAGTCGAGGTATTTGCATAAGGGCGCGCAAAGTACACAGATAATGTCAAACAAGGACTCTTCGCCATCTTTGTGTTTTTTTTCTTTTGTGTGCATGTTTGTTTGTCTACTCGGTCATGGCAGACGTGTGGTTTCACATAGGTCAACTGTTTAATTATATATTTTTTTCTGCATAACGCATAAATGCAATGACAATTGTGGGGCATTTGCGGTTTTTGATAACCTTTTATAATTTGGTAGGAATGTATAACGTGTACGCGTTTCCGTTTATTTCTTTTAAACTAGTTACTCGCCCTGACTTCACATGAGTATACAAATGAATAAAATTAAACCATATCATCCATTCACAATACGACTATGTAATGAAATAAAATGACAACTGAACGTCCATCTGTCAATTCTGTCGATATTTTTGAAGGCCTCTACGATCTTCAATTTCGCTTACTCATTAAATTTGGTTATATAGAGATTTATTAACCTAAAATTTTTCACTTTTCCATGCGTTATTACAAATATTTTCTTTTATACAAACCTTGTCCGCACAATTATAAACAACAACAAAAAAATCTAAATGCGTACGTAAGTGTCTGGTTTTGTCCTTATATCTACTGCCGTGAGGTGTGCGGACCGGATTAACAGCGCCGCCTGACGATCGATTGTATATCTCTTGGATGTCGCTAATATGTTTGGACGGTAGGCCTTAACATCAAGTTCTGTTTTTTTTTTAATTTGTTAAAATATATTCTTAGGAAGCAGTATTAATTTGTTTTATCTGTCTTCTTTATATAAATCAAATGAAAAAGGTCTGTCGTTGTGCCCACATCATTCAAAAATTGATCTATAGACTTCGATCATTATTATTAGTTGTATTTTAGTTCTTATATACATAAAATATTATAATATTTTAATTTATCTATACTATAATTTCATTTTATTTATTTATATTTTATATAAGATCATTAAAATTTTTAGTACGATTTTTATAAGTGTTAAGTGATCTGTATTTACCGTGAAAAAAATGAGGCAACCGGTATTGTACGCATGTGCGAAATAACGCAGACAAAGTCACGGATTTCAGCTAATTTCTATATATAATTCTATAATAGCCTGTTAGAGGAGCCTTAACCTAACTCCCAAGACCGTACGTACATGGTACAGAGCCACATTCTACCCTAAGTGGCTCTGGCTCACAGAGCACTGCGGATCTAGACTGGAGAGCCGATAAATATTCCTGGGATGTGGTTCTAGAACTGGGTGGGGGTATAAACCCTGACAGTCAGCGCCCCTCACAGTGCGCCTCTGCCCATGAGAGGGGTCAGAAAATGGAGTCAGGACGGGCTTGCTTCGGCTTGCCCACCAGAGGGTAGAAAAAGAACACTTCCTTGAAAAGTTACTATTGGAGAAAATCCCGTTAAAGAGTTACGGAGTAGTACTTTCGGGCGGTGGGAGAGAAGAAACATCGGTCACCGTGGGAGAAAATTACAAAGATAAAAAGTTATGGAGGAGAGGTCTCCGGGTGATGGATGGAAGTTGGTGGAGGCCGCTCCTTGACTGCCAAACCGAACCAAGGGGTAACCTTCCATTGCATTGGTTCGGTAGATGAGTAGTCAGCTTAACCGTGCTGTTGTCGCAGCCTGGCATTTGCGCTGGGCCTTGTCACCGCGGTGTCATGATATGGTTTAAAATGGTAAGCACGCTAAGCCTAGAGGAGACTGGCTCTTAAGTGCAGCTACCAGAATAAATCAACAGGTGCCTGGCGACAGATTTTTAACTAGGTGGTACCTAATCTTGGGGACTTAGGAAAATCTCTACTACCATGTGTGTTTTACACTGCGTTTACTTACCAATTGATTTACTAGGAATTTATTCGATTTCATACCTTGTTACAGGGTCTTACTTGTCGATTAAAGTTTTGAAGTGATGCCAAAATTTTCGGAATACCTTCGTGACTATAATGACAGCAGCGAAATTTCAGTGGCACTTTTTGATAAAAGTTTGTTTTTAATTTTATACAGACCACCTAGAATAATGTGTTACTGTATATCTTTAATTAACTTACTCGGAAGTGATTTTAAGGATTCATTTGTTGCTTAAACCGTAATCGTCCCAAATTGTTAATAGTGAAACGTTCCCTTTACAAGTTAATTCAAGTAACATGGGTGATCAGAAAAAAAAAACATTGTCACGTGCGAACGGACCTTGCATTAACATAACCCGGTTTTTTCGGTCCAAATTCGTGACACATCGTGTGCGAGCCCCGTGGTAAATAATAAATCTTTCTAATAAATAAAACAACGGAACGTGAGGCAGATAAAGAGTGCATGCGCGTTCGGTGTGCCCTAAACGCCATTGTGACCCGCCGACCACAGATCGTTAAACGAATGTGAAAATATTTTGTACCCTTTTCAGAGTTCAACCTGCAGAAGGAAAAATCCAATACAGTTAGAATAAATCCGGAATATTTTAATTGTTTTTTATTTAGCTTTAAAGTAAGACTATTGGTAATTAATAGATTTGATTTTGTTTATAGTAAGGTTAAATTTGTCTTCTTACATTCTTTAGTCAGTTTATAAGAGGTCTACCGTAGTGTACATATCATTCAGAAACTATTGAATAGATTTTAATCCATTTTTGTCGTGGGCAGTACCTAGTTTGTCTTAAACCTTATCGCTGCTCTTAGTGTAATAGCGTAAACGAAGATTGGGATATTATAATATCGTTTCTTGATGGAATGCTGTATTGGATTTACTGCAGTAAACATAACCTTTTATGATTGCCTTTTTTGTACCAATGTTTATCATAATCTACATAAATAAAAATCTATTGCCGATAATATGTAACTATACGGCAGCTATTTGACTATTTTCTTTATGGTATTAGACATTATAGAGGACATAGTAATATATGAAATAAGATGATTGAAATTTATTCTGAAAAGTGCAAAGTTTAGGTTAAAAATCTCTATATAAAAAACTAAGTGATAAAGAAGACATTGAAGCAGAGCTTCAAAAATATTAAAAAGAATTGACAGTTTGATGTTCAATTATCATTTTATTTCATTACATGGTTGTATTTTTTTTATTTTATATTATTGTAATGGTTCATTGCATCAAACGAATATGAATATCGCATGTTATTAATAAATACCCCCAAAGATACCAACTTTATTAATTTACGTGACCCAAAACCCTTGAGCGGCGCAACCGAATTATGCCATAATATTCGCCAACACTGAACAGAAACCATGGTACCTACTACAAAATAATCCCAAGGAGGGTTGATGTCAGGCGCGCGCGACCGTTCGTTAAAATTAAGCCAAATCATACACCACAACATGACAAACATGTTGTGCCGACCCTAATTAGGTGTGATAAGGGTAAGGAGATGATGATGACTGTAAAGGCAAAATTTGTTCGTCAATACACCTGTGCGAAGCAGCGGCCATTAGTTATATATAAAGATAATTGTTATAGTATTGAAACCAAAACTTTTTACAAAATTATACAGGTCAGTACTACACCGATTTGATTGATGTTTAAGGTCTAATTAATTAGATATCAATTTTTGAGGACGCAACCATTGTCATTTGTAAATTGTTCGAAAACTTACGGAACGCTTAACACTTTAGGTTCAAGCTACGTTAAATATTTTTCATAAAAAAAAAAAATATGTGACCCAACTCGATACACAATGTGGTAGGTCACACTCATTGAAGTTTGGTTGTTAATGTGTAAATATGTATTTCGTATTTACGCGGCTGCGAGTCTTCGACTCGGGACAAGCGACAAAAAGTCGAAATATCGTTTTGTAAAATACCGACACACGTAATATTTTGTTACTCCTGCTCCTGCTTCGTTTTTTTCTGGTAGTACAATCATTGTGACATATACATTATTATTATAAATGCGAAAGTTACTCCGTCTATCTGTTTGTTGACTTTTCACGACTAAAGTTCTCAATTGATCACAGTGAAATTTAGCAGAGATCTGACCTAAGATTTGGACTAGCCGTCGGTTAGTCATCCTCACTATACTGAAAATTACAATAAAGTTGCCGCGGCATACAGAAATGATGTAATTTTTTAAACAGATGTAATTGCTTTTTATTTAAAATATTTATATAACGTTAAATTTTATTTTGTTGGTAGTCCGGTAAACCTGTAAAGGCTCCAGGGTCAACAGGGTATGTCAGTTAAAAAAAAAATAGTTTGACATGTATTTTAATAAAAATAAATATTATAGCGATCTTATCATAAAACTTTAAAATTTGGCTATAAAACTAAAAGATAATTCACACAAGTCTCAAAAAATTATTGTTCTGATATATTTTTAAAGACCTTACCCTACAACATACCTTTGTAAACTTGTTTCAGTTATAATAAAAGAATTGGATTCAGGTTGACTATTAGAATATTGAACTATTTAATGGATATTGGAATCAACTATTCTTCCCGTGAAACTATATTTTTTATCAAGGGTGCATTAAACCAATAATGAATAGTGCATAACGTATTTCTTAAGGCTGTTCATTTACCTGCTCTACGACACACATTATTTTTATGTACCTAAAGATCCAATTGGATATAGCGATAAAGTAATCATAGTGACTCTATTTTACGCTTCGTGAGACCTGTACGCCGTTGTAACAGAGACGATTAGTGATGGATGTAGCAAATGTATCGTGGTGACGCTATTGGTTTTGGATTGTAGTGTGATTTCTATCAGATGCGTTCGCGTTTCCCATAAAAATAAAACTATAATTTCATAAATAAACGACTTTATTATTACTATTATATTATTACCTTGCCATTCCATAATTTCAACTACAAAACTTTACAAATAAATTTTATTTCAAAACCGACAACTCGCACGGGTTTACCAACAAATAAAATGTGATCTAATCTTGTCTTTACAGTACGATACTATATACTGAAATGAAATGGCAAGTGAACCTGAATATGTCAGTATTATTCAAGATATCACTACTGTCTACTATCTTACTCACTTACTTTTTATAGGGAGATACTTTAACTCAAATTTTGCTCTATTCCCTACGACTTTTCAAACATTTCCATTCATACAAAGCTTGTCCTAACAATTACAAACGCGTTAAAAAAAGATTTAGCCAAATCGATTTAACAGTTCTGAAGTGATATGCTTAATCGATTATCGATATCGATACAATCGATTTTTATTTATAATTTTACATACAAGATTATTATAGAATGATTGCGTATTGTTTACAGGTGTACCTACTACTAAATAATTAATTACACACAAATTCTAAATTTGTACTAATAGATAACTTCTCTCTATTAATTTACTTACTTGATCTTTACTCATAAATTGCTAGAGCTAATATTTTTGAATCCATATTACCAACAATACTCGGACTTCTTCCGACCCGACAACAGAAGCGAGCCGGTTCTTGACAAATATCCTTCAAAGAACTGTCGCAATGTAGGCGGCCATATTAGTACACTTTGATTCCTCCGCCTAATTCAAACCAAACCTAACACCTAGTGGGCTCCCGACTACAAATTATAACCACGTCACCACTAACACATTAAATAAATACGGCGGGCGACGTCTGAATGTTCGCTTTGTGATCACTTGTTGAAATCAACCTACACTTTACTCTTCAGAGGATAAGTTTTCTCTGGACTTTAAACCTTATTGTCAAGCTACGAAAGCATCTTTAAATTTAATTACACGTGTATTCATTTTTGTAACATTTTTTTTTATTATTTTCCATGCTCCCATCGTCAACGCACTAATTTGTCAGGGCGACTAAGTCACCAATGCAAATAGGGCAGTGTCGTGAATGTCTTGTGTAAAGATATGAAATTGTTCCACACCATGGGAACATACCTGATGGGAAAATGTGCATTCACAAACAAAATATGTATTGTTTTCTACATATTTTGCATTAAGAAATGATTTGACTTACTGTGTTATTTTATGTATTTAGCGAATTAATCTACTGTTACAGGTTACAGCATATATATTTTGCATCTTAATGATTCATAATCACATCCACATGCTTCTAAAAGGGGTAATTAGAAGTAAATTAAAATACATTATAAATGCAATAATAATTTAATTTCACAAACATAGATATCATGTTTGCCAGAGTTATAAATAGGTACTATTTGAACTATACAAATAATGATTAAGTCATAAATACACTGGCTCTGTACTTTACAATAATATAATTAACAGCTCTATTAAAGCTATACATACTTCATTGGATTTTTATAACAGTAGTAATATAAATAGTTAACAAAGAGTAATACTAAAGAGAATAGGAATAGAATGTACAATTACAATTATATTTGTCGCAGTGTCGACAAATCAATCAATTCTATTATCAATATTACATTTTATTACATCAATATTAGATCATCGTTATGATTCGTCGTCCGATATATTAATAAATCAACTCAACAAATTTATCAACATTGACGATCAACATCAACGAAACGATGGAATGGTGTCTAAAGCTAAAACCTAAATTAAATATACGTTGTTAATAATAAACAAATTGTAACTAAAGTGGAGTTAAGCAAGAAAATAAATAAGACCTTGACTAGGATAAATCGGAAAATTTAGAATGTTAATATAATCAGCAGAATAATAAATAATACAATTTAAATTCGTCACTATTTACAATATATTGAGGAACTAATTCGTTCTAGACCAAAATGGCAATGTAATGGCAAAAAACGTTTTACTACGTTAACTCGCTAAGCAACAGCCAAAGGTGCAAACCATTCATCTAAGGAGTCCATAGATCTAACTTAACTGAGGAATAGTGCTAATGTGACTTTTTTAAAAGCACCGAGTTCTAAGTACAATATCCAAAAATATATTCAAAATGAAACGCGCAGCGCTCTCTGAATCTTTAGCGGCCTTAACGGAGTCTAGTTAACACAACCGGAGGATTCGCCGAAATTGTCAGTCAAATTAGTAAAGCTTTTGAAAGACTTGCACTAAATACTCCAAGTAGTTAAGAGTATCTCTGTAAAGAAGAAGCCCTTTGGTCAGCATGTTTTCATCAGTAAATTCAGGAACTTCTGCATCTGGTAACGGTAATATCTCGAGTTTCCGTCCTTTCATTATGTTCTGTAAAAAATAAAACAAATATAAGAATTAATAGAGTTGCAGGAAGAATATAAATATTTAGTAAAAAAATTACTGTTGAAACCTACTACTAGTAATAAAAGATTGCAAAAAAGAGCTCTTAAAGGACACTACGAGGATAAAAACTGTGATGATTCCAAAGCCCGAGAATTCACCGTTCTATTAAAACAATTCTCAGGTTCAGGTTTCCACATCGATGTTTTCCTTTATCGGCAGCTGATAGCGTTGCCAATTTAAATAATAACAAATGTATAGGAAGTTCTTAATATTTTATTGTGATTCCTCAGGGTTTGAACCTACTGCTATTGTACAGAAATCGATCAACCTGCCCGATCACCTAACGGCAGAAACCTGCATTTGATATATTATTGAATCTAAATTCACTTGATATTCAAAAAGAGTTAATACAGGTATTAAAAAAAGACTTACACTGAAGTGACACAACACGGCTCGTACGTCATGCATGGTGTTGTTTATGCTGTCTCTCAGGCTTTCATCAGAACTGATATTGTCAGTGAGGCCTTGATTGGAGAAGCCGTTAAGACCGGCGACAACCAACTTCAAAGCCTTGTACATCGACGGCAACACTTTATCAATATCCGGCTGAGGACAATACAAGCACGTCAGTTAATATATATAGATCCCTTATTTATGTAACTTATATTAAATCAAAATTTAAATTACAGACAAGATAAAAAGTTTTCCATATTCATTATCACGTCAAACATGGCGTATCTATCAGTTTAGGTAGGAAACAGATAGTGCGAAATTGAAAAACATAAGATTATCATCCTGAATCGGTTCGCGGTTATAACGTAAGACAGAATTACGAAAACATTATGTTCTCACGTAAGCGATAGTCGGACGACGAAACAATGAGTGCCACCGACGATGCTGATTCTTTGAAATCGATTGAAAAACTCATACGGATGCACGTTTTTGGCATCAGCGAATTCGCCGCCCTTCGATGATTGTTTTCGTTTAGGTAACGTAAATCTCGCAACGTTCGTTCGTGTCTTTGAATTGAAGCGGCTTCGCAAAGATAAAATCGTTCAACTTGAATACTAATTGCACATGTATTTGACACGATCGAGTATTAAGATTTCTTATCTATACATCTATAGCTATACGTATAAATAAAATTGGAGTGTCTGTTTGAAATATCAAAGTAATGACTTTTTACTGATTGGATATGAACGTATACACGACATTCATGACAAAAATACAATTTTTAAAATTTTTGTCTGTCTGTCTGTCTGTATGTTCCGGGTAATCTCCGAAACGGCTGGACCGATTTTGACAGAAACTTCACTGACGGATAGTTAAAATTACAGCGGGTGGCATAGGCTACTTGATTTTAGACTAGCTGTCATCCGTGGCTTCACCTGTGGTAACTATCTCCAAAACGATTGGACCTATTTCTATGGGACTTTCACTGACTGACTGACACTGACATTATAAAAAGTAATTAAAGCTTTTTTATTTTGGACTAGCTTTTACCCATGGCTTTGTTTGCAGTAATGTCTCCAAAACGTTTGAACCATTTTTCACGGAACTTTCACTAACAGATAGCTGATCTTATAAGAAGTAATTTACAATTATAAAAAAAAAAACACATGCGAAGCTGCGGGCAATAGCTACTCATATATAAACTTTAATCAAGCAATTTTAATCAAAATAATGTTTATGTATTGTTATGAAACAACAAGATCGATTTATAAGTAACTTACCATTAATTTGTCTAAATATTCATTGGGTACGTCTTTATTGAGCACCTTTTCTTTAGGCAGTACTTCTTCTGGGAGATTGAACTTGCGCAACCATTCATTGCCTTCCCACGATCTGATGAGGTCATCGAAACTGTCATAACTATGCAGTTTAGCCTGTAACAAACACAAAACACATATTAAAATTAAATTTGCAAAAGTTATTTATTAAAAAAAAAATGGTCAAAGTCTAACTACATACAAAATAATTCATGCTAAATAAATATACTGGATTGAGATTACTTCTAATCAAACCTCCTGTATCGTTGAAAGAAAGATAAAATAAAATATATAACAGTAATTGATTCTCACAGATATGATTGAACGGTAGCTAAACTAATAAGCTAGATCGACGTTGATATCCTATTTTCTTGGAGACGCCTACGTCATTGTCCTTGTTGTTTTTTTAATCTTAACTAATATTATGAATACTAATGTTAGCTTACTTTTTTAATCAAGTCATCACACAAAAGTCACGTGCCGAAATCGAATCCCGAGATCTATCGTGCTTACTACCACTACACCACGATGATTGTCATATTATGCGGGCAAGCTATCATTTATCTAGTACAAGTCTAATACATTCCTAGAAGATGACTATCGGGTCGTTATTAATTTCTTACATTTAATAGTTTTTTCTTTTTTAATCTTATTACCATTATTGCATAATAATTTATCTTTATTGCCTAAATAAAACATAAAACCCATTGATTCTAAATTGATTTGCGAACTATATTAGACTAAGTGCTTTCTAGCAGTAATATACAGATTTAATATGTCCTTAATGGCTATTGGATTAAAATGAGTCACTCAATCTAATTATTTATTCATATGCCTGTACTATTCGTTTATCTGCCGCTTCTATTTCTATTCGTGAGTGAAGGTCGCGTTAAAGATGAAATCGACACCGGAGGTTTGTCGGCGACGCAGCACGTAACGAAACCGTTCCGACATTAAAATTTGACGCTACCGCGCCAGAGCATACGTGACGGGGTGCCGCGACAAACCAAAAACCGCCTCCGTGTTACCAAGGCAAAGTTCATAAACCCTATAACCGCGTACTATCGACGGCAGATGTAACAAATACAATCGCTATTGTGCAAAATATTGTCCACCACTCTAACAATTCGATTAATGAAGTGCGTTTTGAATTATGCGAGAATCCCTCGGGTGATATTGTACGAGTATACTGTGCAATAACATTATCTATACCATACGATCTCGGTGATACTCTGGCACAAAGCGATTGGAAATTTCAAAAGCTTCGACAAAAATTAATTTGTCCGATCGAAATTCTGGGATCGATTAACGCGAACCGCGCTGATAATAGGTGTAATGAAGTGAATTTACGATTATTATATTCAACATAATCTGATACGAGATAACTGGACACGAGTTCGCAAATTTTCAATGAGGCACCTTTAATACAAAATTCAAATGTAATCGGCGGATATTAAAAGTATTCACAAGGTTTTGAGTGACACAGAATATTATTAAAAATCTAAATTTAATTCAATATATGAGTGAAGTTAAAGAGTTCGGTAGGTACCTACCATATTATTACGGTATGTTTTTAAGTTCGATAGCCATAAGTAAGTTTTAAATTACGTTTACGTTTATACCGTGTTTGTACTAAATACACGAAGCGATGATGGCTCAGTCGGTAGTGTGTTCGGGTACAGTGTCGAAGGACTTAGGTTCAAATCCAAGCAACCGAGTCGGAGATTTCGGTGAAGGAAAATATCGTGATGAAACCATAGCATAGTGGTAGGGCTCTTTCTAAGTGAAGGTGAAAGTCTGTCGCAAAGCACCTGTTGATGTATTCCGGCAGCTGCACTTGAGAGCCAGTCTCCCTCTAGGTTAAGCGTGATTTACCATCTTAGACCACATCATCATTTAACATCAGGTGAGATTGAAGTCAAAACGCTTACCTATAAAGTATAAAATATATATATAATTCATAATCAAGACGTGTCAGCTTAATTCCAATAAAAGTGTATTTTATCTATCGCTTATATAAATTAGGTACATTACACACAACGAGCTTATGAATAGATCTGGGTCTTGAATGGATTATAGTGAATACCAGGAGAAGCTAAAATAACACTGATATGAACTAAATATTACAAGGTAAAAAGATTTCAACATTAGTTTTAGTCACAAATATGCTAATATTCCTTCATAACTAATCGTCCAAAAAATAAATTCGGAAATAAAACTAGTTACCAAATAAGTAAAGCAAATATTGTTGTTATATTGAAGATATTAATTTATAAAACACAGTTCTATATAATTGTTAGCATTGGCACTTTGTTTTAATTACCTAAGTAACAAAGAACACAAGTGCTATGTAAATCGAGATTTAAAAAAAAAAAGAACAAAATAGAAAGATGAAGAAGGATGAAGACTTTTAATTGGGTACATTATTTGTTTTCATTTTCTTACATAATAAAAAAGGTATAATATTTATGTAAGCCTTCCTAAAGAGTAAAAAATGTAATTTTTATTTGTAACTATAAAATCGAAAATGAAAAATAATTTAGTTACATATTTAAAATATATATAAATAATTATACAGATATCTCAAAACTATACAGCCAATGTATATTATTTGGAGTTGAAATTATGATTTCAAAAACTCATCATATGTCAGTGAGATAGAGATTACTAATATAAAGCTAAGTAGCGTTATCCATCGGAGACTTAATGTTGAGAACAACGAACCGCGAACAATGTATAAACATTATATTTATATATGTAATCAAATAGTTCAGAGATGGAATGCGACATGAAATGATGTACCCGTTGGTATCACAAATACACAGGTGCGCGTCCGGTCCATCATGCCATATCCGAATCACTACACATGAGTAATAACAATTCATATTTGCAACAACTGCGTGCATAGCAAAACCAGATACAGATTTTAATGTAAAACTAGCTATTGCCCGTGACTTCCCTTCATAACGGTTTTATTATTTCACGGCAATTATAATCGTATTATGAATCTAAAGTAGCCTCTTCAAAAAAATTTCACCATTAGTGCTCTGGACATATAGAAACGCTTAATGATATGTAGCTTAGATTATAGTGGGAAAATCCCTTATAGAAACTATTTCAAGGATTACGGAACTTAGCCCAGAAAAACATATACAGATTAAATCGTAATAGATCAGAATGATTACTAATTAAATGTTACAGCTGAACATTAATTTTACTGCAAGATGTGATTAATAATATTTTAGTCTATTCTTAATTGTAGTATGAACTACCAATATAATTTATTTATGAATACTTTCTTTTATTGTCTCTTAATATTACGAGAACACTTTCAGGTCACCTCGATCGACGGCATAGATCTTAGATATAATCAAACGGCTAGTGGGTGGGCGATCGACTGAGAAATTCGACGACTTAGCATCCGAGTGCCTAGCTCGTAGCATCGGAAGCTTATCAAATAAACATGCACCCACACATACGTAGCCCACTGATATATTTACGGAACACGTACACACCCAGCGCAGCAGACAGCCTGTCGCCCGTGTGAACAACGCTATCGCACTATGTACCTATATGTAACACTATATAAATCAAGGTTCATATAGCGATATTGCATAAGCTATACTAATACGTACCGACTCTTAACATCGATTCACAGTACATGACGAGACCCGATCACGCTACCCGATCGGATTACAAGGGACCGAAACGGGACTGTCCGTTTAACGTAATTACATTTAAAAGTACATGGAGAACGTTTTTTTTGAGGAAGCCAGCAGAATTCCGACGGTCGAAAATGCGTTGCGATAATATGACACCGGTGTTGTCAAAAGCATGAGTGTTATGACACATTCACACGGTGGCCTGTGGCGAGTCACACAGTACCGGTAAAGTTCGTTGAATTTGTTATTGCGTTCTTAGTACCACGCGGCCAGTTATTATTTATATGGAATGGTCTTGACGACAGATGTAAACTTCTGATTTATTTTCGTATGAATTATTAAGATGTATATTTTTTTATGTCCACTCGAGACGTTTATCTTTCGTCTATGACTAACAACGGGCTTTGATAAAGACACGGTCTCCTAGTTAAAATCGACTAGTTAAACAAAGATGGCGTAAACGTCCTTGTAACGGCGACGAATGACGGTTCATCGCCATCGATTCGCGGTTAAATCGCAATAAATATTATACATTAGTACCGAATGACCGACATTAAGGGGAGAGACAGAAAAAAAATCCTCGGGCAGGTGTGTCGCGCAATATTAATGCGCAATCAGTATTCGAAGCGTACGCGCACCGTCCTGTACCTCGTTCCGGCTACTGTGAGTCGATAATGTCGTTTTACGAGGAGGCAGCGGACAGGACGTCGCCGTCGTTACGACCGTCGAGCCTATTACAATGCTACCATACCTCATGCGCGAACATCGTCCACAGTAACCGGCCACTACAGATATAAACTCATCCATTGTTTCGCTACCATTGACTGCTGAACACACTCGATAAATCGATTACATCGATACAATCACCGAAATGTATTTGGTGTTCGTATTTTCCATGCATCGTTGGAACGTGCAGTGGTAGAAAGAAGTCCATAAATGATTCGAGGCGCGACATCGACATCGCATTATTTCTCGTTGATCGGCCCACCTTACTTCCGATTCGGAAATTATTATATTCCTAGGACTGGAATGATAGAAGCGTCATATGAATCGTTGTATTAACATGCCAAACGTTTGTTTCTAATAAATTCGTGAATGTTTTATGAATTCTAGAATGTAGGTTGAAGTGTCTGCGATTCTTGGGTGACCGTGAAACAATGTCGCACTTCTACAAGAACGTCTATTGATATTTCTCAAATCGTTACATGTTATACTCTTGTTCATATATGAAAATAATTCATACTTCCTTTGCAAGTTTATTTCCTTGATAATATATTACTTGATTAAATATATAATTGTTTTCGCTAACCGCCCTTATTGTTAAATTATTTTCATTCATAATATATATAAAAATATTTCATTCAAAATATACAATTTATTTATTTTATATTATTTTTCTTAATTTACCAAATATTATAATATCCAAATATTGCGATGACATACCAACTGCTAAATAGCATGCACTATTACGTAACTAGTTACTTTATATTTTTATTGTTATTTCACTTGTCTTCGAATATTTTATCGTACAAACCTATTGACAGTCCTATAGAAAACATGGTTACGTAACCCCGAAGCAAATATAACTAAATAATAGATAAATCAATAAGGTTATCGCGTAGCACACAAAGGAAGAAGACTATTATATAACTGATATAACTCTGTGATGGCATAAAGTATAATGCGAAAACATAATTAAAAAGGGAGGAAGCGCCCGACCGGACGTTGGGAGGCGAAACCGGCGCCCGCGCCGCACCGCCGCCATTCGATGCAATGATAGTGCAGCGGCGCGGCGCTGTGCGCGGTAGCAAACCGCGATCGCGGTCGCGGCCGGTGAGAAAACCGCACCACAAACGTACACCTTTTGAATATCTAATCATTCAAAATTACCGTGAAACCCTATAGTGTGAAACATAATTTTTTAACTTATTCCATTCGAAATGACTTAAAGAGACTTTCTCTGATAGTACAAATTTCTAATTCTAATCAAGAATCAATAAGGACGCAATAATTTCAAAAATTGTATCATTTTCATAGAAAATTAGTAATTTTAATTACTGTCATAATTTCTTCTCTTATAGAACAAAAGTTTAGTAGGGGCAATAATCGTAAAGAGCGAGACAATTTGCATTTCTTTGTACAATCATAGGAATAGAACGTAATGATAATATACATTTGAATATTGGAAGAGGAATTTGATCAGTATCAAAGTTTAACGACCAACTAAAACGTTTCACAGGACATCCTAATAGGCGCTTACGTCTTGCTCATTCGCATTGGAAAAGTACAGGCTCTCTTTCATAAATCAATAATATCAGCGTGCAAATGAAGCGGCGAAGGCATGCGTCGACATTAGCTTAAGTTTTATTGGTATTGGCCGGCACCGAGCTCCGTCCGTTCATTTAAAACAACGCGGCGGGCATACAGATGCGACCGCAAATACTACGCGATCGTCTCGTCACATCGCCACCATGTAACAAACGTTCAGTGAAGAACTCCTACCAAAACCTTCCAATATACATATCATACGTAGAATTACGATGGACCTTACTAAAATTAGGTTCTTTTAAAAACCTTAATCCGTATCGAACACATAAAATCGACGACCAAATTAATAGAAGCTTAAATATAAGTTATTCTGAGGCTCTATTAACAACCCCACTATAAATTAATTTCTTTTAACATAATATTTCTGAAAGAATCGTTTTCCTATGTAGAGAAAAGTAAATAAACAACCGTTAACATCAATAACTACCGGGATTCGATTTTAATCATAAATGTATTATGTCTTTCAAATAATATAACATAAGAGTGTCATACTGTATTATACATAGTAGTGTATGATTCTATCGATGAATGAAAGCGAAGAAAGGCCTTCGAATATGTAATAAATAAAGTACTTACGAATGTAGCCTTGTATTTAGCGGTAGATGTAATAGCGTTTTTCGCTTGCGCGATGAGTTTGGGTACGACTTCTTTAGGGTCAGGCACGTTGGCCGTATTTGGCTGGAAAAAAATTAACTATTTTAGAGACATTAACAAAATTATTAATTAAATTATTTCGTGAGTAACGACGATGCATATTACAAACCTGAATATTCCGAAAGGTATATCGATAAGGTAATTTATCAATAGTAAATAAAGTAAATGGTTTTGAAACGTATATTGTATTTCTACTACGGGGATCTTAATTTAATTTTTGTACATGAATTAAAAGATAAAATTATCTTGCTATTTATATTTACCAATACGAGCACAATAAAAATATGTGCTGTTATTATAGGACTATAGAGAAAATATTAATATAAACATAAAAATGATAACAGTAGGCTGTTAAAAATCATAATAGCGCGATTTAGCATAGAAAATCAGTTGCAGTTATATCACAGTTTCATTATCATTTCGACTCAATATACTCGTTATTACGGAGCATTTTTCAATGGCAACTATAGAAAATATCTTCTATGTCGAAGGTGACAGATCACTGAATTCATTCCATGTGATTTTCTGACATAACTACGGTTTTTTTACTAAAACAACGTAATAATTATTATTATGAAGACTCACACCCAAATCCGTTGAAAATTAATTTAATAAAAAACTTCGGTTATTATTAGCCCAATGTTTTTGGTTTCAGACATCAGCGTAATAAGTACTAGAAAATTCTGTTCAGGATTCACTACACATTCGTTCTAATTTAATCCTTGAAATATGTCGTCTTACGGTGAAGGAATGCATATTGAAAATCACACTACCCTGTATATAGTAAGAAATTACATTTCCATAGGTTTGAACTTGTCAATATGGTTTAAGTTTGTGTAAGCTCACACCTTCCCTCAATAGAAGCTCTTATTACAAGGACTCACCGATTCATAATCGCAAGGATTCCCCCAAAGGGAGTTCTCCGAGTTAGCTTGACGTCGCTGGCGTTCCATAGCTGCGCGGTTTCTACGAGGTGCTCCTGAAGTCTGAGGAGGAAGGCTGCCGACCAGTAAAAGCAAACAAACTGCCGCACAGACGTTGACGTATCCTGTTGAGAAACAAAACAAATGTTAAAGTGATACTTCTAAAATCAAATCAATTTCCAAATCTTTTAAATCCCTCTCCGAAATATTATACAAAACTACACTTTTGATTTGAAAATCGACTAGCAATGGCCCGCAAGGTCATTAACAATGACAATCAGCATAAGCTTAGTTTCCTATCTAGATATTTTTTTGGTCGGATCAGTAGGTGCAAATATATTGCCATTTCTACTTATAATAGCAGCATATACACCTTATTAAATGATAGATATCTAGGGTTATTGGTAATTCCATAGTAACGGAATATTAAAACAATCTCTGGTTGATGAAAGTATACGTAGTTTTTTCTTTGCATCTCATTCAATGAAAACGTTCGAGAACTCGTTCGGTATGCGGTACGTGCGATGCTATCGATTATGGTAATCGTTCGACATCCGATGAATAAATACATCGCGCCCCAGAGGTGGACAGCCTTTGCTAATTGTGCACTGAACTTGAGTGAATCACGGTGTGCCACTTCGTCGGTGCTGCTGTAGACGTTACATTCCTGTATCTGTTACTACATCGTCCTTGCGTAATCGTGTCGCACTTGTTTTGACGACTCATCGTCAACCGATTGTATAATAAAATATATTTGTCATTAAAATAAACAAACGTCGATTATTTCCTTTTTTTTTTTACAATCCCGACTTTCATAAGCACAATGTAAAAGAAATGTGAATACCTATAACCTGGGATATAAAATAGAGTCTGCCTATTTTCATGGTATCCTTTCTATATCAACGTGTAAGTATTCCTTAAACACAACCCATCGTATGTATACAGCGCATTTACATGTTTATGTATTTCACGATATATAACAGCGACATTGATGTCTGTCTGATTATTGCACTTGTTTTTTCATTTGCCCTTAAATAGGGTCTTATTAACATAACTCGATGGTATCTAATGACAAATTTTTTACTTGTATAGTCTATTTGAATAATTTAGTGCTGCCTGTATAATTTCTGTATCTCCTAAGTAACAATAAATATGTGAATGGTAGTCACTATTAATTAAAATAATAATAACTCTCCGCCGCAACTGTCAGAATATCGAGTCACTTTGTTAGTGATGTCGCTATATTTATCCATGCCTCTTCGTTAACCCGTTGAAATTGAATAAATTCACTTCACAAGTAATATTAATTTGATGTTTGATTGACATCACTTTTTTTTCTAGATTATTAACTCGACGCTGTACGGCGGGCGCACCTGTCTTTGCTAGCCCAAACAATGTAATTTAATTTGCAATAAATAAATGATAAGTGATCATATATTAATGCGTTTAAAAGAGAATATGCATTAGGGCTTATATGGAAAATAATATATGATACCACATCCATTTCTTTTTTCATGTAATCGTCACTAGTATGAAGCAGTTAATTGACATACCCTTTCCCTTATCACTAAGGTCTTTTATTTCATGCTTATTGCCATCAAATCTATCTAAGCTAATCCTTGAAGCCAATCTACAGTTATTTGTACTGACTTTAAAATTATAAAATTATCTCGGTTAAGTTTAAAAAAAACACTACTACCACATACATGACGTTGGATTTATTACACTAATATTAGAAACAGGACATTAAGTAGATTTTAAGTCTTTTGTTATACCACAATTAAACTTCTAAATCCATCGCATATACATTTGGTATAAAGGTAGACTGATATCTGAAGAAAAACATTCTAAGTACACAACACGTAGACGAAGTTGCGGTAAAAAAGTCGGGATCTAAATGATTAGTTTTATATTTGCAGCGATATTGGCTAATTGTCCAAGGAGTGACGCCAGGTTAGATCCTTGCAATGAGCCTGAGCGCCTCAGAAAACCATAGCAATGTGGTAGGGCAATTCCTAATATTCGACTCGCATTGAAGCTGAAAATTTTCGCTAGATAACTGTAGATGTGTTCTGGCAGCTGGCACTCGAGAGCCAATCTGTTTAGGCTGCATGCATTGCATGCTTTTTTCGCTTCATCTACAATGTTGACGAAAAATAAATTATCTTTCATTTCGCAATTTGACAAATTATTTCATAATTAGTCAGATAGAAAGTATTTTTAACTGTTACTATTACTCAATGTATTTGTACTACTGACATGAATCATATGTATTGTGACTGAATATGACTAACATGCAAGGCTCTTACGCTACGCGATGCAAAATATGTTATTTCATAAAAACCAAAAACGTTTCAGATACGAGGACGGGCAAAGAGGAACTTAAATCTGTATCCAAAGTCAAATTCATCAATACACTCGCACGATGTAAACCATATAATGTGTGCGTTTAATTTTTTTCCCAACATCTCGTTAGCGTTTTGCGTCGATTTCGCTCCAGAGCCCGGAGGCACTTCGGCGCGGTCAAATAAAAGGAAATTATAGTTATAGGGCGCTTCGCCGCTTATTATTTAACTAGGGCCTGTGAAATGCCGATTACCGCCCCCTTATTTTAGACAGAGAAAGATATCGATATACTGCCGTCTCACGACACGATCACACGATTTGCATAAACAAAAAAGTATCGAAGCTTTAACTAGCCGCGATTCAGTTTATATTGCCCTCTAATTGACACGATAATAATGTTGTTGCTATTGGAGGTACAAAAGACCGCAAAGGGGCAATAACGATCATGTCAAAAGGAAGGACCGACACATACAACACGCGTTAAACATACGATCATAACATTTTATTAGTGCGCCGGTCAAAAGCAAACGCGAGACCGCGCCGTCAAAAGTTCATTTAAAAAAAATATAACATAACAGGTCAGCTCGTAAAAGACATGGAGTCACTTGTGGGACATATATTTTCTCCGAGATTATGTTGAGATTATATTTAAGAAACGATGGAATATTTTAACCATTCCAAAAGAATACAAAGTTAAGTCAACAGTTTTCATCTATTTTCAATAGTTACAAGATTATTCATAAATTAAAAAAAAAAATTCAAGTATATATTACTCAACGGATCGGTTACATTTCATTATTAATAAGAGCTGATAATTATTTTAAACTTATTATAAAGTTTAAATAATACTTACACAATACTAATTGCAATTAATTTTGTTCATTTAAACATGGCAAATACTTAATTGATATACTCCTTGTAACGACAGTATAAACGTGGAGATATTTGAGATAAACAATGAGACTCGATCGGATTCCTTAGCCCATTGAAGAACTGACCGGGCGACTATAAAAACCGTAGATACCTACACGTAGGTAATACACAGGTTATAAGGGGGCATAAAAAAGCAGGGACCGCGCCGCGGAGGTCGGTCTGACTACCCGAGAAACAATGAGTTCGTTTATTTTTTAACAGCTCGCCCGTTCACAAAAGAACGCTTCGCGGCACGGAAAAAGAACCAAACGAGACCATCTTGTTAACGTTTTTAAAAAGAAATCGCGCAGTCGACTAACTAGAATTTCGGCTCAAAAACCGAGAAAAGTCCGGCCCCGCCGCGCCGCACCGACCGGAGGTACCGGACCTCGTAAGCGCCTGCGCAATAATTATGTAAATTTAGATTATTATTGTTATAAATGCGTTAAAAATTATGCCGAGAGTTGTGCTCGACTCGTTACCGGAATGCCCCCGTCAAATTATTGACGACCCCTATCTTTAAGGATCTCGATACATACATATACATGTATTTTAATTTTATTTAAAAGCACAATATAAAAGGGACGCGTCAAATTACAAATTATCCATTATATTTACTGATACTGTCAAAGTGACATAGAGGAATCGAGCGAGTGAAGCATTATTAACTGTTTTTTAATAAGAGTCAATACTTTTTGTTGGTAGCGGGCTAACAACCGATGCGGTCGTAAAATTTGACTGCGCATAATAAGTGCGATTATATGAAGGAGAGGCGTGCGTCGGCGGGTATCACAAGATGCGCGGTGTTACCACTCTTCATTAACTGAAAATCACTTTAAATGGTAATATCATCGTGTGACGACACCGCGGTCTTGATCGTAATTAGTAAAACAACGGCGGACATTTTTCTTGAATTACTATTGATAAAATTAACAAAACCATTCAACCTTTTTGTGTTATTGGTTTTTTTTTTTTTTACTTATTTATTATGTGAAATATGTGTATCTTTTTCAGTGGATAAAACCGAGCATTTAACGCTAAGTCGCGATCGACATCTCTCACGTTACACGGGCGACGGCTAAACACAGTAATTATATGAGTCTTGTCTTTACAGAAATAACTGTCGGTTAATTGTAGCGGCTTTTCGCTTCGTAAACGAACAACGTTTTACGTGAAAATGTTGTTAATGAGAGTGTGGATCGCAGCCCTTAATGGCTTAGACATAGTTTATGAAATCGAGCTAAGTTGTTGTAACATTGTTTTAATTGCTGTGACATTGCTTTCTTTCCTTCCTGGCTAAAGAAAATAATTATAAAAATACTTGTACACTTTTCTTGGAATTATTGTGAATACCTCGAGCTTTCTTATTAATTTGTATTATTTTATTTTACTGAACAGGTTTATATTAATATACAGAAAGTATCTTTTTTGAATTTGTATAAATAAATTATGTTTTTTTTTTGGTGATTAAAAATATAAATAACAAAAAAAAAATACTTATAATTTATTTTCTTTTTATTACCTGTTCTTTTGATAATGGTTTGCTGTTTCATGGGAACTACATATTTTATAAGGATTAAATACGGGTTGTCTTTTTAATATTATATTTAATAGTAGGTACTTTATACCCCTAAAATATACGTACCTAAATTTTATCATTACTGGTTAACTCACACAAAAAAGCGTAAATTTCATATATTAGAAAAAGTCTCTTCAAATTCGGTGTAGCCGTTTAGGAAAATTAATCTGAACAAACAACAGACATTATTATCTTTTTATATATGCGGAAAAACATCTTGATATTTTTACAGTATTCAATTTTATTTCTTCAATAATTAGACTTTCAACTCCGAGATGAAAACTAAATCCATCATTATAAAATGTTCTATATATATTATAAATATATTACTTTGTTTTACAGACAGACAAAAACCGCAATGGCGTATATAAATAATGAGATGTAGTACTTCATGCAGCAAAATAAATAAGTCATACTCATGAATGATGCTGCATAATCATGAGTACAACCAAACGCTACGTTAATTAAGAGTCCTGACTAACTCCCGATTCCTGGACATTGTCTCGCATCAACGTTGATTCCCGTATGACGTAAGCGATCAAAGTGCGTTCCTCGTTGGACATGTTTAACTTGGATAGGTATTTGTATGACTTATCTCCACACATTGTTTTAATCAAATGGAATTTCATCAATCACCTATAAAAGCATCAACACAAATTGGTATTCACAAATTTAAATAATAAACACGAAAAAAAGCAACGATTTTTGATTACGGTGAAAGGTTCTATTTCACATGTAATAAAACAATTAAATTTAATAATTAAAAAAAAAAACAATAAAAAGAGATAAACGAGACGTTTTTACATTACACGTTCAAATTAATGATTTATAAAATTACAATGTAAGGAAAACTAATATTTGCACGAAAGTAAAAATGTTAATTGTTATTTAATTGGAACGATAAGCCAGAAGAGCGGTTTAACAAATTACAGGACAATATACTCACCTGCCTGTAGGTATCAACCAACGTCACATAGTGGTCATTAAAGGATTGTTAACCTCACTCAGAAATGTCCCTTCCCCGTGACTTTTAAAGTCGGGCACAAATTACTTTAAAAAACATTACGCTAATATTTGGATGTAATTATCATTTTCGGGATATATCAATTCGACATTTGCAGGATCGCACCCCGGTCAGTGGAATAATAATTTCGCATAGCATTTATAAATTGAAACTGGCAACATTTATCGGTTGACCGTGAAGGAAGAATATAGTGACGGAAAGCTGAATATGACAACAGACAACAGTGTGTAGGGAAAAGTAAAGTTTTTTATAAGCGTTTGTAATCGCAAATACGTCGTGAATTGACCAGGTAATTATGTCCGTATTTTCCCTCGGGAAATAGCATTTGGTCCATCAGTGTTTAAATGCTAATATAACAATTTAGTATATATATATTAGTATAATGTTCACACTAGCATAAAGCATAAGCAGAAAAACGCAACAACACTGTTTTCATGTATACAAATAATACAAAAAGAAAAATGATTTATTTTAAATCATGACTAAATTTAAAGTGTATCTAAAAATAAATATAATCAATTGTCTAACATGATATCTAGTATCGATAATCCAAAACAATGATACGTGTCGGTTTTATTTTTAGTCCTTGATTTAATATATATATATGTGTGTACTGAATTATCTTAACAGATTATTCTGTATCACCGAAAATCTTTCAAAACAATAATAGTACGCAGAAATTTTAATGCAATTTCCTGAGAACAGTTAAAATGCAATATCGAAGATTTTTTTAACTTGTGATTACTTTAAAAAATAGTAGACACCCCTAATAGAAATAAATCATCTCATATAAAATGTACATATATATACATGTGTAAGTAGGTATTTATATATATATTTAGTAGCCTATATCTAATTTCTATCACTACACCATTTAGTTATACCCTAGTATAAATTTATTTATATAGTGTTAATATTTGCAACATTTTACTGTTTATAAGTTTTTCGTTTGATCACAATCAACACTTATTGTTAAATGACGATATAGTCCAAAATTGTATTTTAAGTACCTACTACTACCGGACCACCGTTATAGAATGCTAAGTGACCAATATTTCAAATGAGGGTTCTAGCTAACCAAATGACCATTGAATAAAGCTCTATCACTGTGCTATGGTTTTATCAGAATATGTCCCTTCACCAAAAATTTCAGACCCATTATACGAGCTTGGACGAACATTGATAGACACGGTGTTCGAACACGCTACCGCTGACGCATCATTACAGTGTCTATAATAACCGAAAGAAAATGCATTGTAGCATTAGTGACGTAATGTTTTCATTCGATCCCAACACTAATCAATGAATCTCGAGACCAAAGGGTAAAAGACGGTATCCACGGATGAATTGTTATACGATAAACAATAAGTTTCGCGTACGAATTATATCAAAACTTCTACTAGAGCTTATGGAGTAGTCGGCTGACTACTGTATCGGAAACCCATTAGTACCTACCTATCTATGATTATGTGTGCATCAATTAGTCACCTGATGACGTAGATACAGCATTGGATGTAGTCATGAATGAGGTCGTTGTATTCGTGTAAAAAAAAAAAACAACGATTAAAATACACAATATTCCGTTTAAAGATTACCGAATGGTGTACTGATATCTCTTATATATATATTACGGTTTTCCTCATATTACGTCGCTAACATAATCACGCATCAATTATTATTTATTGACGTAAATTGACGCTTGAACTGTTGATTACGGTGCCAGATTGCATCTGCTTACCCGGTCAATGGAAATAAGAACGTGAAGGTTAAATGAGTACAATATATTGTTTTAATATTTTTAGTATATAATAATCTCGAATACACACATAGACACATACACACATACATAAGCGATTTTTAAATATGTTGTATGTAATTCAATAGATATATAAAATTACCATAAATGATTTGTGTTAATAATCATTATATTAAAAATTGTATCTCATAATAAAAATGACAAAGTAAATTTTAATTAAATATTTAAAGCGTGAAAAGCAGCTTAAATTTTCAAATTGAGTTAAACATATTTGAACGTTGACAAACTCGTAAAATTTCAAACGTAAATAATTTGTGAGTCAAAATTTATATATTTATACAAAATAACAATATTAATAAATATATTTCGAATTATCTTAAAATGCAAAATAGTAGCAGAATATTTATACTGATTACTTTACGCCGAAGCTCGACAAAACCATACAAGTTAATTTTGTTCGGAATATCTGACGTTTGATACAACTCTAATAGGTACCAGTCTGAGAAGGCATCATTGTAAGAAAAACAAAAATTGTCATTGAAATTTCAGTTTTAACATTTAATATAAACGAATCTCTACAATATGCTAAGTTAGCTTTTAACAAATATATCAGTTACAGCGTCTCTACTTTAATTATGTCTTCAAAATTTCTATAATATGTCTAGATATCATTTATATACATAGAAAATATTTAAGTTATTTCATTCAATAATAATATTAATACAGTTTTAAAACGGTATCATTAGCACACTTTATTAAAAAAAAAAAAAAATGAACTTGGCATTTGGATCCATGTCTTCAAACTAGTAGCTAATTACCTATAACAAGACGTTTCACATGCCCGCTGTCACGTATTAAACAAACTGCCTCTATCCATATATCAAGCGACAAAGGAAATATTCGAAAAAGAAAAGTTTTAACCACGGCTAGTGATATACTAGGGTATTAAGTTTTTACACGGCGACACTTAAATCATTTCATAGCCCTAGATAGACCGAGACAGAGCGACAATACTAATTACAAGAGGTAAGTGTCCCCTGATTAATGGCCGGCATTTCACTCTGTCAATATTTGTTATTTTGCCCGTTGCAAATATTACGATAACTTGAAGTGATATTTACGGAAGGTAATTTTTGAGAATTAATTTATCGCATAGTAGAATAAATCGCAATATAAGAGTTAAGGAAGAGAAAGGAATAAGCCAAACAAGACGTATGAAAGAGAGGTGAAAGAAGTAAAAATGTATGTTCAAACATTTTATTATTTTGAACGTATTTTTTAAATTCAAGTTTAAATTTTAAATAGAAACAGTAATTAACATCTCACAATTATAACATTTCATATGATAATCATTATGTTTATTCAATTATTTTTAATAATAATGCTTAAATGTGTATTACCGTTATCTATATTTCTCCTGTAGTTACTTACAGTATGATTATATTTTTTCCAAAAGTAAATAATATATTTAATCAAATCGCATGAAATTAATCCGATATTCCCGGCCTTAAGTATAGAAATATTCAGTCAGATATGCGACCACGAGTAAGTAGTGTACGTTACTTTAATTACACTTTGAACCGAGTTATTTAGTTCTGATCTTAGCGTTTTAACATCACAAAAAAAAAAAAAACACCGGGTCGAGTTTTTGCGAGTAATGAAATTGTAAGCACGGGAAAAGACAGATGGACACCGAGGTTGTGACGCGCGAATTATGTTGTATTTATTTACACGGACCGGATACATAGTTTATAAATAATCGTCCGAGCTTTTGTTACGATAAGGAACTTATTATTGGGCACTACTACACTTGTTCTTATATTACGGCGATATTTTGAATGACATCCGCTCGTGTGTGTGTATTAGTTTGTTTTTTTTTTACGCTCCTTAGACAAGTTTTAATAAACCATTTCCTGAGATTTATTATTTTCGTGTACATGTTAACTTATTAAGATATATAATGTTGTCTTGATATCAGGCGATTTGTTAAAATTTGGACTATTTCACGCAACTAACGTTCGGTTGTTTTACCGAATTACGGCAATTAATTTATTGTTTAATATTAATTATTGCAGATAAAGCATTTTTTTTTTGTAAAATATTATATATTTCACAATGATTTTCATTTAATCGCGCCTGTATATGAAATTACAAAAAAAAAATGTAGTACAGTAGAATTTTCCAAATTTAAAATTTATACGTAATTAGTGCTGAAAATGTAAAGACAAAAAAATATAAAACAATTTCGGTTAACAACCTTATAAATCACAAGGTAAAATATTACATTACTTATGTAAATTACCCTTTTGCACCGGTTTAAATGTAATAATATGTTCGGCGGTCATTAGTATTAATTAGTTTAGTGTAATCACAAATATATGTAATAAAATATCTTACTACTTTTCGCTGCACTCGATCTGTACGGGCGAGATTTATCCATAACATCACTATCACAGTCACTGTATTGACTAATTAATCTAGTTCTGGTACATTGTTCACATCCGGACGGCCTGTGCTTTGGTTCCGGACATTCGGACGCCGGACACACCACACGCTGGCAACAGAATACCCCGGACACTTCCATCTTGAACCTAACTATAACAGTACCGATATGTCTATAGCACACGCGCAACATGTTAGTGTTATTGTGCTCCATAACAGTTGCGATCGCATTTAACATCCCCCAAAATGTTACGATGTGGCACGCGTGGTGTCGTGTCAGAGACTAAATGAATTTGTGTGACCGCGCGTAAGATAAAGGCTAGTGTACACTGAGCCACGTGTTTACAGGCAGTGGGGGAAAGGAAAGGACGAATCACCGATGGGGTTCTCCCGTGTAGGCAAGCCGAGACCAAAGGTGGGCGGCGACCGCGGAGGGCGGATACGATGCCACCCAGTTGCACTCGGCCTTATATGCTACGGATCCCTCTTAATCCATATCCCGGTAGATAAGGGTCACCTTTTACAATTCTGATTTTTGCATTCTTGCGGTTAAAAAGTTGTCTTACTTCGCTGACAACTCGTTAAGGTTGACTAGGCTTTTTACGGGTTTTTACGCTGTGACGCAAACTAAAACGTATATAAGAGTTCTACAAATGAATCATTGTAATCAGGTTACAGGCTTAAAAGATATTTCATTTGTAATATTTGGAAAATTACTAGGCAGTATTATTCCAAAGGAAATGTACCTACAAACGTCTATGCAAATTATAATAAAATAGTATAAATATGTCACGAAAGTTTATTCATATAAATTCAATTAATTCAATACTGAAACCAAGATTACTTCTATTCAGAGTACCTATTGGAAAATAATGACTCACTTTTAATTCTTACACCGGTCTCAATATAAGCGTTTACTTAAGTCTCAATGGATTGGAACTTTTATTTTTTTATGTACTATTAGTACGTAGGTATGTAATAATTCTCTCGTACATAGTTTTTTTTATTGCGGATATCTGATGCTAAAACATAATAGACGTAAAAATCTGTATACTTTTATATAATATGTAAAATTTATATATTTAATAGTACCAATAGGACCAGTTCATGAAATCAAACCCAATGAATGCGAATACCTAAGTTCTTTCACCGCATATTGGACAGTCAGTCTCGACTTCACTGAATTACCGATCTTTTCATCAAATACGCCTAAATAAAGGATGAAGATATCGCATGGCTTTTGAACATGATAAGACTATAAGGTCATGTTTTTTTTTATATAATCGTTTATAAATAATATAATTCTGATGCAAATTAATCACGAGGACAGTCACGGAAAATACTAAACCGATTTAGATGATCATTTTATGGGTCGATAGAAGGATTTTTGGTGTACAATCTGGACTACAAATAATTATAATTACCTATAGGGACCAAGCAGCAGTAATAAAGCTTAACAAAGGTAAGTTAAAATTGATAAAGACTTTACATTGCTTAATTTGTAATGATAAAATTAACTTGCAATCCAAATACAACCTACCCTTGGAAACCCTTGAATATCCTTGGAATAACAAAACGATTTTCACAAGAACTACGCCACTGACATGATAAAGTCCAACATTGGAATCTTAATTAAGTAAGATTTTTCGCCACTCTTTTATAATAAATACTATCTATATATTTAATCTACAGTTAAATAAATTAAATATTAAAAAAATAATCCACGTGTCTGCAACGAATATTATATATATACATTTCTTTACTATTAATATATTTCTATATTACCTCTATCTAGCTATAATGTTTTTTCTATGGTACGAACAATGTGTGTGGGATTGCTGCTTTCGTTGCGCTACGATTGTGGGCGAGCAGGTAGCCAATTAATATTTTCATTAATTAACAAGTTAATTATTAACAACAACATCCTCTGAGCCATATAATATTCATTTAATTTTAATTAGTGAATTTCGGTATAATTTCACTATTACATTTTAGCTATTATTGTATTAAAAACGTTACTTGCGTTGAATAAATTTTTAATGCAAGAAACTTTACCGTATACAGGAACTTCATGGTAATTATTTTAAAAATGGAAAAATAAAGAAAACACCTCCGAAAAGTGAAACCAATTAAAACGAGATATAGTTTTTTTTTTCAAATTAACTCAAATAATAAAAGTTATCATCACTCGTTAGAGTCACTCTTCACTGCGAAGAAGTTATATTAACTCGGACGGAATCCGGCTTTTGTTCATTGTTATTATTAAAATTGAACAATACATATATTAGTAGTCGATGTATAAAGAATTTTATTTTTAATTAAATTAACCTTGATTCTTAAGCACGCTATCGGTCAAGTTTAAATACCAACAGGTACTTTTGTACGCTTATAAATAATTTTATTTACATGAAACATATCTATAATTGTCAGTATAAGAAAACAAATGAACAATAAAGAACTACCACCAGTAGACGAAATAGCAAATCTTCTTATATATTTCTTTGTCCTGCCCTGATAATAAAAAAATGTATACTTATGTGCATAAAACGCTCAAGGCGGTTTGACTTTTCCCGATTCTTTCAACAATTATCACTATATTTCAATCAATTTACAAAAAAAAAATCCTTGACAAATTATATACCCTAAACCTTCCCCGTGAATTATTCTATCTGTTGGTGTAGACCGCATTACAATCCCTTCAGTAGTTTCTGAGCTTACTACAAACATCCAGACAGACAGATAGACGCGGCGGACGACTTTGTTTTATAATATGTATTGGTTATATGCACATATATGACATATATACCTGCGGTTGTGCTTACATCATGCAAAAACTACTGGATAGATTTTTATTAATTTTATTTCGTTTCACTTCTTAGACACTTGAGACTTCTCTAAAAGAAAAATATATCACGATTTCTTCATTTAATATAAAGTTATAAATATTTTAACAAACTACGATTGTTATAAGCACTACGCGTTCAACAGTCCGTTTCGTTTGCCATATAAAAGTGTGGCAAGCGGTGTGGTGCGTACATATTTTCCTCTGCACATAAAAAATATTGCTAAGGCAATAGACAGCACAGATGAAGCCACAGGTATACAGGCTAGCTTATTCAATAATATTAAATAATCGATATTAACAAATAAAAAAAAAAGTAATATAGAACAGTTTTAATCGAATATCTTTATTGAGAACTAGTATAGTGATAATAGAAGTGAAGGTCATTTGTAGATGCAAAAATTATTTAAGTTCTCATTGACCGAATTACGATTGTTATCGTGCTAGCGATGTAGGTATGTAGTCTATCAATAAAGAACATTCTTTATTGTTTACATGTTGAAGTATTTGACCAGAGCCTCACCTAATCTTGAACGAAGATTTGACCTGAAAAGCTAAAACACTCAACCTGGCGATGGATATTCGAATTTACTCTAGAAATCCAATCTACGTCGATGCGACACTTTATCCGAACCCTTTATAATTGAACCGTCATTGCTTCGATCGAATGCAATTTTAATAATTAAAAAAAAATCGTATCTACAAAGAACATATTTCACTTTTAGGATGTAGCGTGTAGTGAAAGTAATTCGTCCTTACAATTGCAGGGAAAACCCTGCCAGTTATGCGCAACTCGATATACAGATTAAGTGATAACAGTATTACGTATAAACATATATAACTAAGTATACAATATAATAGACAGGACATCCTCTTTTGATTCATTCAGAATATCTACTGTAATATATACAACGTACCTACTTCATATAAATAAGTAGGCGAGCAGTCGTCACCGGCGCCAAAGAAATATTTACGCTGCAGTTTGTATGAATGACTAATTAATAAATAATCCAATAGGCATTCGATCTCGAGATTTCTCATACGAATAACGAAATATTTAGATTGGCATCTGTTAAAATTTCTCCACATCTTTTATTTTATCTTGACTCATATAGTGTGCACGTAACCTCTTACAGTTAGTCACTGAAATATTCAGTTGACTCAGTAATATTGTAAACAGAATGTGTTAATACTCATATATTCTTAACTAATACGAAAAATTATACGTAACAGCTATTTGTGCATTATAATCCTCTCATAATTATCATCGCCATCTTCTTATCCTTATCCTCCCTAATTAGGGTTGGCACAACATAAGCTTCTCTACCACTCTCCGTCTGTAATTTTTCATACAATCCATACTTAAAACTTTTCCGGTTACATGACTTTCATATCTTCTCATGACATGCATGGTACGTACATATTACAATATTACTCTTTAACTGCTCTGTCGCTGATGCCATTTTGAAACGTACTTTGTATATACTGTTTTATTTCAATTCTCTATTTCAATTTATTTCTCGGACTTGCATACATGAAGTATGGTATGGTCGTCGTCTATTCGGACAAAATTTGATGTATCTTCTTACCTTTTTTATTGAACAGATGGTGCATCGATTTTAGATCCGTGAAGGCACTAACACGATGTGGTATTGTACAGTCATTTTGGTGAACTTATATATATAAAAAAAAAAAACAAAATCTTCAAACAATCTTTAAACGCAGCGTCCGAACAACTGGTACATGTATGCAGCATTATTTTATTACACACATATGTATCAATTACAATTAATTTCTTAAAATATTCTTTATCCCCGACTCCGGTTTTTTCTAATATCTGTTACTAGCAGTATTGCATATTGGACAGTATTTAATCATCTAGGAAAAATATATCAACAAAATGTATTCGTAGTCTGTTTGTGTGTAATTCCAAATGTAACAAAATATTTACTGATACTTTCGATCAAATAATTCGATTATGATTTAAAGAAAGAATCACGTAAATCGATTCAGTCATTTTCGTGTTAGAAGCACAATAGCAGACAGCGCATACAGACAGAGAGATTACAATGTATAAGTCACTTTACTTTCAAAAGGTGACATAATAGCGTTATATGGTTTACCGTTAATCATGCCGGCTATAAAATATTAATCAACGGTAAAACAAATACTAATTACACGAGGAGGTATGAACATGACGACTTCTGCAAATTTCTTAAATACCCATATCATAAAGTAAACGATGTGTATCATCATAGTTGTTCGTTACCTGCTCCTTAAACAATGGCCAATTATTATCTATTTGCGATAATAATTGCGCGTTTTGGCGAGCGAAATTAAATATAATTATATATTGGAAGTCTTCCTGGGAAACATTAAGCGTTCGTTAATTATGTAATTATGATTGAGAGAGTAACGTAATCTGAATCATTTTGTTACAAAAGAACCCATAGTACGTAATTATTTTAACTAAACACAATATCGTTAAATAGGATTTAAACAAATGTAATAATAGTACAAATTATAATTAGTACGATGGTTTTTATTTAAAAAAAAACTATTCAATTCAAACCGAAAAGGATCTTCCAAATAGGTTTTGTTAAATCCGCCGCCAATCTCTATCATTATTTCACTACTATTAAGGCGTACTAGTATAGTATTGGACATATCTCTCTCCCCGAATACATGATCGCAAACTCGCAATCAATTTTATTATGAACTTTCAAAAACAAACTCTGCATCTCAGTATTACTACAAATACACAGAGTTACACGGGTACTGATTTTATGTAAACATTCAGATGTAGGAGAAAAGTAACGTAATGAAAGGAATGTCCTTATTTGGAAATGTAACCTATAAGGATGTGTTCTTATTTATCAGTATAATGTTTAGAGAAGGGAATTTCCAACTAATGTAGTATATCTTCTTATTAATAACATTCTTAAGACTCACTGGCAGACTCTAAATAGAAGTCCTTAACATAAAGTTACTGAGTATTAGAATTTTTTTTTTGAATCTATGGATTTTACACAGTGTTAAAAATGACACCTAAAATACTGCCGGTAGAAAATTGCATCAATTACACCTGTGATTGATACATGTATTTTTTGTACTTCAAAATAGTTTGGATAATTTTAGTAATGTGCGAAAGGCGAAGTAAGATTAATTATTATGTATATATTATTGGAACTAGATACTTTTTAATTACTTTACCCGGCTTATATTTAGTAGTGACTGATAATTAAGGCACTTGAACCTATATGCCAAATAAAGTTCTGTATGTTCCATCGTCTCGGACTCTTAATTCTAAAATTATTTAGTTATGAAAAAAATATTGAGGGGTTAAAATCTTGGCCATAACGAGTCTTATTAAATAGGGATAAAATAGACTAAGAGGTCTAAACAGACAGACAGACAGACAATCAAACGATTCATTAATAATTTTTTTTGCATATTATTATAGGTTCGAAGATAGGGATTAAAATCTCGGTCATAATGAGTCTTATCAAATAGGGATAAAATAGACTAAGAGCTCTCAACAGACAGACAGACAGACAATCAAACGATTCATTAATTTTTTTTTTGCATATTATTATAGGTTCGAAGATTTATTTACCCTATTACCCAGTGAAAATTGTTAAAAGAATATAAACGATAACTGAATAATAATGCGTCATTCGATAAACGATTGAAAAACGATATCCACGTAAATATATTACGTATAACAATTTCGAAGTAGTTATATATAATAATACACGCATCAAATTATATGATAAGGAGTACAAGGAAAAAATTGTTAAGCATCCGCAGACAGCACGACGTCGGATCCGTGGGTATATCGTGAGCAATTTCTTATTAATGTACTATATACATTGTTGTTATCAACAGGAAACTCCCAGCTGATGTAGCACAGGTGTCTGCGAGCGTAGCGGAATGACCATTCACAGAACTAAATACTGACGTAACGCACCTTCCGGTTATGAACGTAGGTGGTATTTAACCGAAATTCGGATACCTTTTATATTTTATACATAGTTAATATTAAACTGGACAAAAACATGGTTTCCAAAATGAGTACAGCGGTATCATAATTTTTTTATACTTTGTAGGTTTTAACCTTTTTTTTTATTACCAAAAATCTCATCTGTCACATGACGATATGACCTAAAATGGTAATATGGAAAACCTAAAGGATTAGAAGCAGCTGCCAGAAAATATCTATGATATGCTTAGCGACAGATTTTCAACTTGAACGTGGTAGATACGCATGCAAATTTAGAAAAAAAAAACACTACCATCATGCTGTGGCGTCATTACGATGTTTTTATTTTGTACAAGCCTCGGTTCTTTGCATATATCCGGATTTCACTTAATTCGTTTGAAAAATAAATGTGAACGGGAAATTTAAAAAAGTCTCTCAATCTCTATAACAGCATCACTTACGGATTCAGGTGAAACCCTTAGTACAATCATCAGTATCGGTCAAACAGTTTAGAATAATTACGATTACATACACACACCGAATTTTTTATAATATACTAGTATAATATATACTAATATTAATATACTTATGACTTCGTCTGTCCTGTTTATTATCTTAACAAAATATTTTGTTCGAAGGAAAAAAACAAAAAAAAATTAAAGCTAAACTTTACTTCGCTTACAAAATTTATTACTAAATATTTTTATCTGTTTATTTCCCTTCTTCTGCGTATGCGTACCATACCGCTTGCTACATTTCTTCACGGCAAGAAAACATATCGTTGAATTAGTATTGCTTATAAAAATCATAACATGACTCTATATTATATTAACCTATCGTAATAATATCTTTTAAATTCGAAGTAAGTGTCTAAGAAGTAATTAAAAAAAAACAAAATTAGGAGTTTCGTTTTTAGTCGCAATAAAACAGCCTATAATTATTTTGATATAAAGTGTCTCGGCATGAAGTCGTAATAAAAATTGATAGTACAAAAAAAAGAATACTATAATTTTCGTCCTTTTTACTAACACACGACAGGTTAGTTATCACTTGAAGATCTTTCACTAAGCATCTGTAGGTCTATTTCGGCAACTGTACCTAGCTTGTTGTTTAGGACTCGTACCTAACAGTGAAATATGTTTTATGCGATTGGAGGCAAACGAACCTGCGTATCACTTGCTGATGGTAAGTGATCACCGCTGGCCACGGACACCAGTAATACGAGGGAAATCACAGATGCGTCGACAGCCCTCAAGAAATGGAGTAGGGTTATAGTAGAAGTAATAGATTATGAGCGAACTCGTAAGTTATAAGAGATTAACAAAAAATCAAATACAAATACTTTTTTTTCGATCTGACGTACCCTGTTGGCTCTTTGGCCTCTACAAATTCACCGGACTAGAGAAAATTACAAACACGTTACTATCGTGGAACGTACATTAACTTTTACAATAATTGTAATATCTAATTTCGTAACGTCATTACGTCATATTCCTGTCGTATACGAGATGACAGAATCATGATAATTCATATAAAGTGTGTCACTCATTAAACCGGCGTGACCGAAAATCCCGAACGATTCATTACCGTTGCGAGAAGACAAGTGTCAGAAATGGCACCACACCTCTTTGCAAACATACTAAGCAATCAATTCGTCATACGCACGCGTCACTGATTTTACCGATATGAATCCTTTTTTTTTAATGCTTCATAGGTTTTTTTAGCGTTCGATCCCCAGTTTCATCTAATGTTACATAACGACGTGGTCTAAAATGGTAAACAGACTAAGCTTATACGGGACTGAGTTTTAAGTGTAGCTGCCGGGATACACCAACAGGTGCTTGGCGAAAAATTTTCAACTCGAGGGTGGCAGCTAGGCAGGCGGACTTAGAAAAATCATGTTATGGTTTCATCACGATGTTTTCCTTCATCGAAAGCTCCGACTCAGTTGCAAGGAATTGAACTTACGTCCCTCGACGCGGTGTCCAAACACGGTCTCAATTAATCTAACATAGCTTCTAAAATTGCCTATAAATTATAAGTATCTTCCTTTTATTTAGTACTAGCTTTTGCTCGCAGCCTTGTTCGCATTAATGTAGGTATAATCTATCCCTGGGGAACAATACATATTTCCTGGATCAAAAATACCCTATATCTTTTTCTGTATATTTGAGAAAGTGTGTGGACAATTTCATGACGACGGGATTAATAATTCATATACAAAAGCGTAACAAACTAACTAACTCACTTTCCCATTTATAATATTAGTTAGAAAGTTAGGTTTATGATTTACTGTGTAAGTTGAAAATTTTGGCGTTGTGTACAATTGTACATTTAGTACGAACAGCTGATTTGTATCACTCATCAATAGATGGCGCTGTAGCGCACCAACTTCTATACCGTTCAACCGATCGCCTCAGAAATTGGGATTTGTAGAAAATTTACAGAATATACAGTGTACCGAAACTCAACTATTTACAACAAGTTTACCAAATTACAAGCACTAATAATAAGCGTGTATTTAAAATAAGTTATTTCTACTGTTTTTATATCAATGACGCTTCACTTGTGGATTGATTGATTCTTATGAAATACAACATAGAAGTCGATTATGTTGAGGATTAAGACATAATATACCTTTTCATAGCCCATTAAATCATTATACTATTAGTTGTACAGCAAGATTAAATGTTAACTGAACACTTCAACTATTAACCTTAACATAATTTTTGGTTCATTAAAAATAATTATTAAATTACTCCAAATGCATTCAATTACAAATACTTTCTACTTTATTTCAATAAATGAC
This sequence comes from Antheraea assamensis, assembly GCA_035772565.1. Taxonomy (NCBI): domain Eukaryota; kingdom Metazoa; phylum Arthropoda; class Insecta; order Lepidoptera; family Saturniidae; genus Antheraea; species Antheraea assamensis. Next base: position 304,627 of record JAQQSE010000112.1, on the reverse strand, counting down.
AATCGGCTTATTAACTTAAGCTAACGAAATACCAAAATTTCATAAGCATCCGTAAAACTTATCTATTTACTTGGTTTAAAATCAATTTTAAATTAGTAACAAGACATACGAACCGGAAATCAGGAAGAATATACAGATATAGAGTGTACATTTTATAACGATAACTAAACACGTTTGAAGTCAGTGAATGTCCACACCTCTGCTTACCTCAGTGAAGACATGGCGTAAAATATAAATATATTAAAAACTTAATAACATTAGATAACGACTATAATTACATATCGTATGTCTACAAATAGAAGGATAGAGATCTGCGGTTATGCGCGCGTCACTCAAAAAATTACTCGACTGATTTCTATCGTCTTTTTTTATTTTACTTCTTAAACACTTAGGTCCTTATGTAAAAAAAGATTATCACGGCGATCTAATATAAAGATATTAAATTTTTAAGTAATTACCAATTTTAAAAATACTATTCTATGTGTATTTTCTTACCGTGGAGAAGTAAGGGAAAGCGGTGTGCAGCTCATGTTTTAGCTTTTATACCTACATAAAACATTTTGTAACAGAACAGAAAAAGCCGCGGGTATCACGTAGTTCACAATAAAAACGTAAAGCGGGTTTAGGCTTTTTACTTTTCTTGAATGAATTACTCACTGGTTTATCTCTTACTACGTCAGTGTCGACGCTACGCTTAGATCCTCGTGTAATGTTTACATTAGCTTATAAGGACCTATTTCAAAGCCACAGTTATTTCAGGAACCGCGTTACGTTTTATGTTTCTATTTTAATTTGCATACTAAGAATAGCTGCAGTTAAAAGGAAAATGATACAATAATTCTTATTAATTGACGCACACAATTCAGAATTGCATACGGAGAGGAAATATGTGTTATTACACGTATACAAATATAATTAGATAAATCTTTTTAAGCAAGTGTTCGAATTATGAAATCGTTTCAAGGTTTGGCTGAATGTGAATTTTGATTTCTTTTTGTACGTTCTTTTGTTTTCTATGAGTGAAAATTATTTTGATGGTTCATAAGAACTATACTCGTAACTGGTGTATTTATATTAATTATACATTGTCTTTTATTTTTGTCATTACCGCTTAGTTTTTTTTTAATTAAAACGTGATAGCGTGTAGCTTAAAAAATACACCGAGAAGACCTCTATCTAGTAATCTAAGTCCAAGCTTTTGGAGAAGGAAAAAATCGCCAAACGTCTGTTGGTATATTCTGGTAATTACGGGACTTGAGGGCCTGTCCTACTCTAGATTTAGCGTGTTTTCTATCTTAGACTACATCGTCATTTAACATCTGGTGAGATTATGCTGAAACTCTAAAATTTATAAGGCGTAAAAAAAAAACAAAATACTTACAAATTGAATGTCGATGCTTAAAAATAAAAAAAAAAAAAACTTTATCAATTCACGGAATGATTATTGCGTAAACATTAAATTAAATATTGTAAAATGAACACTATAAGTCCTTTTGAAGTTTAAACAACGACTGGATAAAACGTATTCTGTTTTTTTTTTTATTATATCGTGAACAGAATATGACCAAAGTAACACTTACGTCATGTAAGACCTAGTTTGTATAGTGACAAATCTTCAGTTTCGGACGTTAACCTGTAAATAACTAGATCTATGGAATCCAAATTTTAACACAAAACCATTACTGAATAATAGAATAGATGTTACTTTGTACTTCCACCCGCGAATAAATTGGCCGCTGTCACAACGCACAGCAATAGGAAAGGTTTGTAAAACAACAAATTGTAAGTAAAAATCGCATCGTTAGTTGACGGTTGAATCTGACGTTGGCGTATGGTTGAACCTGTTGTCGGTTGAAACTTTCGGTATGTATCTGTGAAATGTGAAACTTATAATTAATCAAAATATGTTACATATTAACGTGTAACATCTTCCAATCGATTACATGTGTTTTGCTTCGTTACGGGCCATCTTTAGATCGCTGTTAATTCTTTCGATGCGATTCCAAATCATATTTTATTATTACATACCAACAGTGTCAAACGAAGACGGGTTCAACCAACTAACAACGTCGGGTTCAATCGACGGCGCGTTTTTAAATACTTTTAGTAGTTTTCCATACTTTTCTGTTCCAGCAAGACGTGGCAGCGGCCAACCAATTCAAGGTGGAAGTGCAAAGTCCGTTATAATATTGAATTATGAAAATGTCCGCAAAGTAACGTCATCATAAATCAAATAAAACCATAAGGTTAAACTTAATAATAATAAAATATAGGCTTGTGTTGTTAGCAAGTTACTAAAACTAAGGCAGCAAATTTAGCATCGGTCAAACAGTGTTGAAGTTCCTCCGATCTCAAATATATGAACATTTATTAATAGACACACAGAAGAGAAGATTTACTATTGAAATCATTTACTATTGCTTATTATCTAATTTAAAACTTTATGTACACATACGAATGTATAGTATAGCATCTTCTAATTGTGATCAGCCGCCTTACTCTTGAAATTGATTTCAATTTGGTTTTGTTTCTGATTCGAACTCAATTTTGTTTTGATCTTGATCTAAAAGGGTACTCTTGAACCAAATCAAATCGAATATCAAGATCGAGTTACGATCGATTCATAACGGCTTCGTTAAGTGTATCCGGGCACGGTGTACACACAATACGTCACAGTAAAGTGTTATAATTATATGCTTAAATCATTGCTTTTTTGGTGTTTTCTGCCTCAATAACGCTAAAATAATGATTTATATTATGTCAAATATTATACAAATATACTACACCTATTAAAATCGTCCTGAAATAATTGATTTTATTATTAAACACGACGAACATGTTATTTTTAGTCTGTGTCGCAGAATATAATCTTTACTAGTCTGTGCTACGGACTGTCAAATTTAATCATAAAAACATTGAAATGTTTTACAAAATGATGAGATGTTTAATACACCAATCAATTTATATTACCTAGATATATGTAAAGCAATTATGAAAAATATAGTAAGGGAAAATATTCATGAAGTGTGTGTGATAAAACTATAACTTTTATGAACATACATTTAGAAAACTTGTAAACATTACATACTAAAATTAGGTACCTATACTGTAGATTTTGCAGGCCCTTTCAAAAGTTAAATGTTGTATTATGTATTAAGTTTATCACTCATTACCGTTTTCGTAATAAAAATCATAGCAACCGTGATGTTTTATCACGTTAAGTGTATTTTCTTGAATTTGTAATTTCCTACACTACACATATTATTGAGTGTGGTGATTATAGCTTTAATATAGTATAAAGAGACACTTAAAAACCTAAACAATAAATTATATAAATCCATTTACCATTATAGACAAAAATAAATATAAATCAAGTAATGTGTAAAGTTCTTGCTAATACACCATAAAGCCAAGTAATATGTTTTCTGTTGGTAGTATACGTTTAACTTTAATTAATATCCCATATGAACCATAAATAATGGATTTTAATATTTGTGCCAATATATTATACACAATAAAATAAATTATTTCTTTTCATTTCACATTTATTAACAATAGGAGTTAATAATACAGCTAATTAAACATTACCACTGTTTCAAAAAGCATTATATTTCTAATCTTATATAAAGTTTATATAGATTTATGTCACATACATACATACATATATCAAGAACATATTGAAAATATACCAAAGAGAGAACAATCATGAAATTAACTTCAACTTTTATTAGTACATATTGTAACATCTATAAAGACATTACAAACTTAAGAATAATGTAATTTTTCAGACAATCAATGTGTCTTAAGCTTTAATATTATAGTAATATTGAGATTATCAATTAAAACCAATTTTATATATAAATATTGTAGCAACCATGACACATTTTATGTTAAGTGTATTTTGCTTGATTAAGAATATTATACAGTATACAGAGATATAGAAGGTGATATCTCGAAATAGTTTATTTTTTATCTGATGACATAATATATTATGAATAATTTAAAAACTGAAACAATAAATGTATCAATTTACCTCCATGGACTTGTATACATCATGCCACTGAGCACTTCATAGTTCACCATATAGATGGACTCTCATGAACATTTTGTCAGAACAATAAATAATGAGTTTTTATTTATGAAAATTATGTAAATGAATTTCATAAAAAGCTTTCATTTTCATTTTTAATTTAATAACAAGAGCTTAGAACACAACTGATTAACCTTTATCACCATTCAATAAAAAACAGCAGATATTTAACCTTGACTAAACCCAAATTTTATTTTTCTATAATATTGCTAAAATAATTTTCATTACATCAATAAATATTTTGTTTTTACAGACAATTACATGTTATAAATTATGTTGTTATATTTTACCATCAAATACATCAAGCTGATGATAATTGGTAATAATTTGTTGATGTTTTTGATTGGTGTATGCTGATTTGTAGTACAGCATGATATGATGAGATATATAACGTCCAGGGATTTCATTTGTTCCGCAGTGTGTCTAGTAGAACACTTTTGTGCCAACAACTACTTGAACAACTAGTGCATTTATTATAAGTATCACTTTTTACTCTTCTTAGGAAGTTACCAGGATCACCTAAAAAAACAATATATTATTATTTCTATGTATGATGTTTCTGTAATTTTAAATTAATAATAACTCACTTGCCTACTCATCAATTGTATTTAATAATGCTTTGTTAATTACCAAATAGCCCGGGTGACATATACCTAATTTATATTACAAAATTAAAATATTCATGTCACAAATTGTACAAATAACATGTGTATATTAATATAAACTATAAACTTTCATAAAATAAAATCAAACTTAACATACATTATGGATATATTATGGTACATATAAAGATATTGCATACTCAGAGAGAAAACTAAACTAAACTTGTTAATCAAACATATGAGAGCTCAAAACAACTCAACTTGAGACTAAAGCTTAGTAACATATTATTTATTAATGTGAATAAAATCATAGTTAATTATCTCCATCGCTTAACCTATACCTATATAACCTATATTATTTTTTACATATAAATCTTCATTTACAAGATTAGGGTAACTTTATAGATTTTACAAATATGTTTTTATGGTTAGTCCACATATCCCTTGTAGCTGGAAAATGACCATGATATTGTCTCAGATAGCTCTCAGTATCAAAAAATAATTATGTAAGCAAAACTTGTAACTTACAATTTATTCCTCATATATTTTTTTACTGACAATTATGACTGACCTTGTATGCCTTTATACCACCACTGAGGGATTTAGATATATCTTATTTGCAAAAAATGCATAAACATACTATGTAATGTATGTACAAATATAAATTTTATGTGAAAACTTAAACGTTAAAACTTACCACGTTATTAATACAAATATCGTTTTGTTATTGATTTAAACACATGTAGGGTGTAATAAATTAATGTACATATAGTACTTCTTCTTCAATATTCGATAATTTCTTCTAACTTCTTGGAAACTTCAATTTCTCAATATAGTTGTTATATCGACTTTTTTTTATAAATAACTTCACACACGTGTGTTTATTGGGTTCGGTATTCCAAAGTAAACAATAACAATGAAAATTTTTGAATAAATATCACAATAAAACACTAAAATGTTCTCACTCGATCCTTAAAAAGTACCTTTTTCAGGATCGTCTATTTTGACAGCCGCACTCGAACGAACGACTCGATTTACAGCTATAAAACAAAATGGAGAGTACCGATTTATCGATCCTAACGAATAAGTCGATCGAAGTTAGTTTTAATTTGAGCCACAGCACGATTGAGCGCTAGCGTTGATTTCAAGAGTACGAAATAGCCCGAGTTCGAATAAAATTCGATTTGATTTAGAACTCGAAAGCGTCAAGAGTAAGGCGGCAGGTTACCTAAAGATGAGAGTTTTACTGGTTTATATAGGGCTGCAGACCGGCTGGTTTGTAATCATTATAACAAATCCGTCATAGTGACTCTTTTTAGTTTGACTTGGTTCGATATCGTTGGTATAGTACGTATCTTACAAAACGGTGATAGACTTGTACATTTTTCGTTGTTCTTGGATTGCATTATGTTTGTGAAAAGACAAATAACACAGTCACTGTGCTTTCACAAATTTGTGGCCTTAACATGTACGAAGATATTTATTGGTAAATTTTAATTAGGCAATCAATGTTTTGCTAATCAATTCTTATCGCGTTAATGCCTTCGTTACGTGAGGTGGCCATTTATTGTCAATCACAAACCCCAAAACAACACATTTAAAAAGGCTCTACAAATATTTGTAATTTTTGTATATATACTATTATGCTTTTATGAGGTTAATATTTGCATTTTAAATTCATTAATATAATATAATAAAAAATCTCATTTTTAATTATTATTTAGATAAAAGAAAAGAGCACACGCTGAATGTTCAACAAGTTATTAAAATTAACTGTTAATTTATTTTTATTAATATTATAATTTACATAATATATTGATGTATCCGTTTATTGATACCGAAAAATTTTAATTAACACAGTTATTCGATTTGTAAAAAATAAAAAATATTAACACGTTCGTTTCATTAAGAAATAATTAAAAATGTTTATTATAATAAAATTAATTATTTTTTCTTGTGTTGCGTACTAAATTCTGGAACAACTGAATCTAAATTTGTAAGGTTCGTCGTGATTTAAATCTTTAAAAAAAAGCTATACTTCGCACCAAACTTTTTGATCGCTCTCAAAATGGTTGCACAGAAGAGAATGTTGGGTATAAATACGTGTAATATTATACGTATAACATCGAGACAACACTGGGATGAATATATACGAATTTTAGATTTTTACAGTAACTTTGTTTTTTATTAAGCTCTTGATTATATTACGCGCAATACTGAATTTACGGCTATTTCAGAGCGGCCGTGAGGCCCAAAGATTGACGAGACTACATTCTTATATAGATTATATAATGCAAATAATAATAATTATTTTAAGAATGATTGTATATGGAGAATGGAATTTCAATTTTAGAATAATTATCCAAAATGAATTTGTTACTCAACCGAAAATCATCATTTTCGTCCGTCCATTGTATCTATCTCCTGCGTGCCATAAAAATTTCGCAAACTTATTTTATAACCTTGTAAAATAGTCAACTTCTGTACAAGGACGATCTTTGTCTCGTCGCTGATTGGTTTTGTTTACCGTTCGTTCGAGCCGCGTTCAAAACGCCAAACTTTCACTACGTTATATACGACGCAATAAATCGGTGTATTGTCCTATTCAAAGGGACACCCATTTGTTTTTGTGCTAACGGTAGTAGATTTTAGAGCGTTCCGAATGCCTTAGTAAAAACAGACATATTTAAAAGATCACTATTATTCTTCATGTTTTGCTGTCGGCTATATAAAACGAACGCTTACTTACAATGGCGTGCGTTTCGTACGCAACACAATTAAAACCTGTGACAAACGAGGGTGCAATGAAATTTTTAAAACGGCGTGAATAAAGGTATCATTATTGGATGTTCGATAAATTGTCCGACAACAATACGCCCCCTTTCCGGTTGGTCAGAAGAAAAAAAAAAAAACACCAAAGTCGCTCGGACTTTAGACATGTTACGACACGCGGATAGCCGAGTCATGGTTAAGGCTGTGTGGCAATTTCAAGGTGAATCGGCCTTGTATTGAGATGTTTTCGGTTGTCAAACAAGATTACGAGGGTGTTTAGTGAGGCCGAGAGAGAAAGCGCGCATGATGAAAGAATCGGGTAAATCGCGCTATCTTAAACCCACTGTTTATTAGGGAAATTAACAATTTAGACTACTTTCTAAAATAAATATCACTCATTATATGATTTAAAAACTCAGTGATGGCACAGTGGTTGGTGTGTTCAAACATCGTATCGATCGCGATAGGTTCTAATCCTTGTGAAAGAGCCGGGGCTTTGGCAATCATAGCACCCTACCCGGTTTTAACTAGGCATACCTATCAAAATCTGTTACCAAGCTCTTTATAGGTGTGTTACAGCAGCGGCATTTGAGAAAACCTACTGGGGCTAGTAGGTTTAGCGCGTTTTCAATATGGCGGTCCATATTGTAATTTAACATAATTATGGTACCAGACGATAAAATACGTTATTAACGATAAACATATAAAGAATATTATACTCTAGTAGAGAAATTTATTATAAAAAAAGAACATAAAATATTCCAGAAATTTTAGAGTACGTATACCTATAATATTGATTATCAATATATTTCCTTTGGCAATATAAAAGTTGTTTAATCTTGTGTATTCTTATACTAATTTTCATTAAAAATTTTATATTTAATTAACTTACTTCAAGTCGTGCACAGACTCCTTTTTGGAATGTCATTCGTAAGCCTTAACTACATTTTTATTAATAGTTCTCTTGTAGAACTTTATTATTACTGCTATCTATTTTACTGGTATTCTGTCCGTATTATGAAATCTAGTAAATGCTGACGACCGACTACCTTGCATATGGCGATACACAGTAGATATGACCAGCGAAGAATTTTACAATACCCGGATTTTAACTTGGTATGTCGGATAAAAGAGCGAGATAGTCGGCTTATTTAGATTTCGTATAACTTTATCTTTGTCTGTCACACTCCATGCGCTGTGTGCGATAGAGTGGACGCTTTACAAAACCGATCTTAATCGCACGGCCCACTTTTCTTCCCGATGTACTAAATGAAATGCTAGGTAGATACTGTATGTCATGGTAGTTTGGTACCGTTTATTTTCAACACTAGTTACGCATTTTATAAATATATGCCGCTTTCTTCCTAAGGAAAAAGTAACTAAAACCATTATCGCATTACATAAATAGCACGAGCATATTCACGAAGAAATTAATTCGCTTACGAAACCTTTAAGTCAATGCGGATCGAGGAATGAACGAATGTAGGACAAATCGAGATTTATGCAACGAAGCGACCTGTTACTACTACATTACTACGAGACACTAGTAATGTGTTCATTGGACGCGTTATCGTCGATCAACGACCGGAATGCTACGTCGAGTTACATAATCTCATTTTTCATTCACAATGTGAGCAGATAAATATTCAAAAATAGATTTTATCACGCACGAAGCGCACCGTAAAGCGGGTTTATTTTTTTAATAATTATTGTATACATAAATTTATTATGCATATACGATTGTACATAACAATGATGATATCTTACACTACTTACTAACGTCAGTGATTGTTTTTTTTTCAAATTGAACACATTCATAGATAGCAGAGAAGGAAAAACCTTCACGTTTAAATAAAAATAAATGATGTCTCTTAATATAATTGTATAAGTTCCTCCTTATAACAATGAATGTCCCGTCAAAATCGGTTCAACCGTTTCGAAGATTGGACATAACCAATACAGACCAAAGACACCACATTTTTTTCTATAAATTGTTTTGTTTTTGTTCTAATTACGTACATACTTTCATATCCATATAGAAAAAAAAACAATAGTTATTTTGATATTACAAAGAGACACACCAATTTTATTTATGTGTATACATATACTGAGTTTGCAACAATTTCTAGTACACTCTATGCTTACCGTAAAAAATGTCATTATGTATGTGGTTTCTTTTTTCGAACCGTTGGCCTGACGGGCCTTCATAGCTTCACCGGGCTATTAGGGCGAACGCGTGGGCACACAGTCGGAAAATAACAAGGCCAAGGGTGCCAGAATGACCGAACCTCGGCTTTTGCTTTTACCTTAGGTACAACGCGAATCGAACCATACTAACCACTTAAGCTAAGTTAGCCATACGTGTATACTTTAGTAAAACACATATGCATACCTTCATATGTGTCACACTAAGGTGTACATGTATATAGAGTCTGGTAGTTTTGACTAAAGTTAACTAACTAAAAAAAGAAAAAGGGTCCCTTACAGAACCAGTGTACGTTCCGTGTGAGTGTGCACATGCACGGACTGCAGTGTGGTATGTTCAGGTACCTTATGAATATGGTGTCACTGTATCGCGCTAGCAGCATGCTCGAGGGCTACCGGGGAATCAAACCTAGGCTTGAGATGGTGCCGAGGGAGGGCACGGCATGTGTGCGGTGTATGTGTTGTTAAAAGAAATGGGTATTTATATTCTACACATTTTTTATGCGAATACGACACGATGTTTTCCTTCACTAAAAGCTCCGACTCATTCATAAGGGTTCGAACCTATATCATTCCACGCGGTATCCATACATGCTATCCACAAATATCCTTACCAATGAATGAATGTTAAATATCAAAACGATTTCTAAATGTTTCACAAAATACCTCACAGTTACACCATATGACTTTCTTTAAATCACACAAAAATCAATAACCAATGAACAAAAATCGCAATCAAATTGAGGTCACGAGATTGAATCATCTCATTCTGACCGGAATAAGGCTCTCAATGGATTTCATTATAACGTAACTTTTATGGTTACTACACTATGGATTATACGCATCGTGTCTCAACGTAACACTTATCACAAATTGATAGCGACGCTTAATAATATTCAACTTCCACTGCTTGCAAAACCGTATTATCCTACAAACGATAAACACATTAAACAGTAATGTAAAACGTTTCGTTCGATATTCATAACAATAGTTCCATCTGTCACAACAAATGACGTCAAAACGGAGGCAGAATATGACTCTATTTGGAGGTCATATATTTTTAGATCAACGTTCAAAAGTAAGAAGTTGTTAGTCATCGACGTCTTGCAGGATATGGTGTTTCCCTGCATTGCGAGTCGGTTTGAATTCATATGTAAGATGATTTAGCGAAACCTAATAGAAGCACGCACATAAAATTACTATGAACCGTGTCTCATCACAAAGTTGGACTTTACAAAGTCTATTAGCAGTTTTGTTTTACGGCCAGTGTATATTGTAGTTTTCTTGTACAAACTATGTGATCTGTCATTAAAGTTAGATGACTAAATAACAAATAGCCTTGTTTATTAATCGATATGGGTTACTTCATTAGATGAAAAAAAGTATCCTGTATCTTATTTCTGATTTATGTGCCAAATTTAACTGAAGAATTATTCAAACATACGTAAGCAAAAAAAAAATAGATATCCTATGTCCTTTTTATATTTATAATATACTAGCTATTCATGCGATTTCGCTCGTGACAATGTATATTTAACCTATTCCTTGGGAGCAGTACTTTTTTTCTTAAAGGTATCCTACGTCCTTTTCTGTACGTCTCGCAACGTATACGCCACACCAACTCACGAAGTATTGGCGATTTCAAACTATTAGAAATCCAAAATTCTATATTTTCCCACATACTTAGAGCATTACTATAAGAACATTTCTCAGGTTCAGGTTTCCTCACGATGTTTTCTTCCCCGACAGCCAATAATAGTGTGACCAATTTAAATTAGTAAATGTACGAGAATTACGAAAACATCGTTGGTACAAGTACCAGTCGTTTCAACTTGGGGACATCGGAACGATATTCCACCGGTCAAATTACTATACCATCAGAACTTAATAGTAATTAATAATAATAATAATTAATTAATTAATAATAATTAATTAATAGTAATTATATGCATAATACATATATATATATAAATATAATTATTTTTATATAGTATTTATCATAGTATTAATCCTTATGTAATGAAATGCACTAGTTATTTTGGGATTCAATTTATATCAAGTAATCTCTTTACAGTATTACTTTTCAAAAAATATCTTAGAAGATATCACAGGTATAATATTGTGCGCAAGAAAAAAAAGTAGTATGACAAAATATTAGGTTGATTTATATTAAATAACTATTGATTTTTTTTGAAATAATAATGATATTATTCTACTAAAAAGTAAAAGCCTTCTAAAAATCTTACGAAATATTAATATTAGAGCTTTGGAATTGAAGACGTTTTTTAGTGTTATTTTTGTGTTACTTCCTACAAATGTCTCATTAACATTTTTCCTGTAGGTTCAGCCATTAATAATATAAAACCACGAAAATGTAAATTTCTACAAAATGTGACTTCTAGTGATCTGTACTGCCTCACCGGTGTGAGTTAAAGTTACGTAGCAGTAGGCATTAATGTAGAGCGTTTGATACCGAGCAATTCGAGTTAAGTTCGAACGATATGATAGCATAAAATGTCGCCGAGTTATACAAATAAAAAAAAGAAACAAAGTTTATGTGTATTTTATATGGGTAATCTTCTCACGTTCTGAGAGAGTACTTGAAGTTAATTAGTAACGGCTCCAATTTTGAGGCATTTTTTTTACATATGTCCAAACATAATTTTCCTTCGAGGTCAAAAAAATAATTATTTAAAGAAACACACTACAAGATATACAAGGCTTCTTCGGTTTTTATGAAGTGTAAATGTCAAAGACTCAAAAAATTTATGTATGAACTCGTGAGAAGCCGACGCAGGTCGCTATTTAAATATAAATTTATCTTATATCAAATTATGTCATTAGCAAACTGTTTTTGTTATAAAAGCTAGGCCTACAATTGAAGAGAGAACATAACGGAATGTCAAATGAGCTGGTAAAAATGTGAGCTTCTCTTAAACATCCAACAAGCGGTGGAAATATTTGCAAGGAATCCATTAAAGTAAAAATCTCACTCGGGGGTATCTGAGCTGGCATGTAAGGGACAAAGATAAACGTACCGCTATTATACAAGGTATAACAGCATAATTTCGTTTGATTTGACATGCCGAAACAATTTAATCATTATCTCTGGCAGAAAATTAGTAGCCGCACGTGCGTGCCGAAGAGAGCTTTAAAATTGGCAGTATAGAGTAAACTATCGTGGGATGTTGTATCGGAGCATAAGTCCTGTGGGATCGTTGTTGTAACGAGTAAGGAATTGGCGGTATTCGTCAATGATCGTGGTAGAGCGGCACTGTGAGCTGGTATCGCTACGGACTGGGTGGGCACTGTAGCGGTTGGCCCCTCTATACTTTTTGCCCGCCATATTTGAATTCGAAAATTTCGGTCAGCGCGAAAAATATTCCCTTTGTTCCACAACACGCAACCAAAATGACAGCGGCACGCGAAACCTAAACATAATTTCACATCAATTTCAAAAGGAATTCGAAAATCCCTTTTAATATATATATGTATATAGATGATGTAATAATTAGTCTTTAATTAGCAAGAGTATACGAGAAGGGTGCACAATTAAAACATTACTTTGTCGTCGTCAAATTATGTCGTAATTACCCGGACAATTAAGATCGAAGGTCATTATCGTGGTAAAAACTGGAATGGGAAGTGATCCTCTTTTTATTGTAATTATAGATTAATTTTGTTACAGATACGTCAGATTATATTTTATCTACTATTATAAAGAGAAAAGATTTGATTTTTTGTTTGTGACGGGCAAACTCAAAAATTACGTGACTGATTTAAAAAAACTCCTTCATTTATAGAGAACTACATAGCCAAAGTGTAGCATACGCTGTATTTTATTTTCAACAGCCTAGTTGGTAGTCAACGCATATCCGGGACCATAACTACAGCTACAGCAAATAAGAGAATGGATACATGAAAGACTCCATAGGATAGACAATAAATAAAAAAAAAAAACAAAATTCAACTATTTAATGCGAAGAATAACAAACGCATTGTAATTTCCTAATAAGAATTTTAAATTTCGTTGCAGGGAGACATGACAGTGGCTAGTCAATTCCAGGCGGAAGTGCAAAGTAAAAAGTCCAATCCTAAAGTTTCATATGTATAGTCAAATGAAATTAAAATTAAGCGACGTTCTGAGATAGGACATCTGTCATTAATTGTAAAATCTATGTAAGTTAAGGAAAAGAAGGCTGTGTGAAAATACTCATTGCCATCGGACTTGTCTACATGTGCGGGATCATTACTGTAACGGGACTCGAATACAGGAAAATACATCGACTCGACGAGAGGCCGATTTATAACATTGCTCGCATTTATATACAGCTTTCATATACAATAATATTTTCTATATATAAATAATCTAAGATAAATGACTTTTATATTATTTTTTATTTGTATTCATGTCAGCGTATCATGGAGAGGGGTATTGCAAAAGTTAAAAGAATTAAAAAATACGCCATACCATAATAAGGAATCAAACAAAATTAATTGACGCTTTTATATATTCATTAAAACTAATGTGGCAAGTGGGCAGGACATATCGCCAGAATGAGTGACGATCGGTGGACGAAACTGGTAACAACTTGAGCTGGTCTAGGTAACAACTAAAAGAGAGGTAAATCCAAAACACTGATGGGAAGTCGACATAATATATGTTGCAGAGAACAAATAGCTATCGGAAGCAAAAGATAGAAACCGCTGGAGTAGTTTAGAGGATGCATTTGCCCTAGCATGAGGGTTTCGTGCTTAATGATTGCGCAATTATTTTTAATTATTTTATAGTACATAGAATAAAAGAACACATATAACATGTAAACATTGTAAAGCATGAAATAAAAGGCTTATTTATTTATTTATTTTAATTAATCCAACCGATGTCTTTTTTTGTTTGTTTTTCTTGACGAGTTGTTTTTCATACAGTGCATTTTTTTTCACACTATCTGACGAGTCTGTAGCTTTTATTTATAAGTCTATTCTTTAATAATTGTACTAATCTTTATCAAGAAACTTAAATGATAGTGAAATTTTAAATCATTTAGGTCGAATTTAGACCATTATATGACGACAAATTAACTTAATTCAACTGAGTAAGCATAGTGTCAGACCACTATCGACAGGCCTTAAAGAGTAGTGGTAATAAAGCATATCTTGACTCGGTTCCATATTCACACATGACTGACTTTTGAGTGATGATCATAATTATCGGTTCTAAATTTGCTTACTTATATGTCTGATATGTCAGATGTTAAATTACCTTAACACAATAAAGTAATAGATTTAGATTCAGCTTGATCCAAAGATAGTCGTAGAAAAAAAATCTATTCATGATGGTAGTTTTTTTTCTACGCCTGCCAGCTACCATCAGCAAGTTGAAAATTTCTCATTCCGTCAGCTACACTAGAAAGCCAGTCCGTCTAGGTTTACCGAGTCTACTATTTTGGACCACATCGCCATTTAACATCAGGTGAGTTAGTGGTAAAACGTTAAAACCTGTACAGTAGAAAAAAGATACATCTACGTAGACAAGTTACATAAGAAAAAGCGACAAACCTTAAACATAGCAAAATATTAGCTGTAACATAAAGAACTTTTATTTCTAAAATATCGGTACAAATATAAATATTTCTTCATCTAGTGTGACCTGTCTCAGAGTAATAACATCTAACGCAGAGGATGCAATAATTATAGCATTTTATTGTAACTCCAAATTAATATCTATTTTCGGAGAGAAATATAGACGTAAACAAATTCATATTTTATCAAATATTCGCGTTCATAAGAATATTAACGTTACATATTTCGAATTTATTACACCTACATCTATGTTAATTTTACTGTTATATAAATATATATTTATTCTCAACCGACTTTAATGATATTTTATATACAACGAGCATATATATATTTAAAAATAATCTACGCATATAAAACAATGACTGACCCCAACTGACTAACATGTCAACGCATAACCCAAACTACTGGGCGCCGTGGAAAATTCGATCCGAATTCCTTTTCATTGTAGATGAGCACTAAGGAAGGATTTTTGGAAATTTAACCTCTGAGGTGATGGAGATATGGGGATAAATTTTATTTGAAAATCCGGTAATTTCCCGTCAGTAGGTCAGTGAGTTTTTCTTTTATAAACATGTAATATTGAGAGTAAAAAGTAGTTACTGTATAGGAAACGCGTACGATGCCGCAGAATATTGCTAATAACTTATAGATATTAAAAATAAAAAATATTATTAAAAAATATGTATTCTTCACCGATCTTTAACACATACTTGTATACAGAGTAAATTTCATTTCAATATTGATAACCTATAATAAAATCATTAGATATACATAAAAATATAAGATGACAATAATTACTGTCTTAATGAACGCGTTCTGAGTAGTGAGCGTAAACAAAAACATAATATTTCTCTATTCGTCCCGAATGTATCCGTCCGTAGATTATTCATCTGAATGCTATGAAACTTGGATGAATTAATGTATACATGTGCCTGTGAAGTTTTCCGAATTAGTACAATCACTGTGCAATAGATGGCGCGTGAACCGTTTCAACAAATGTGTATATTTCAAATGAAGTTGCGGGTAACAATTAATAAACAAATGTTTGTGTGTTCGTATTCGGTGTTTCTGACATCGGACATCCTATTGCGTTAAAGTTTTGTAGTATTGTTGCCGGCACTTGCGTGGAGGTATTACTATCCTGCCATAGTACTATCAACGAATAAGTTTCGTGCGGGTTCTTTCACTAAATGGGTATATTATGTAAGATTTTCATTATTGTTTTAAATATATATATTTTAGGAATAAACCGCAGGGCTAAAAAGTATAAAAAAAGAGATGTGTATGCAATGCGATTCACATACGATAGAAGTGAAACTTCAATAAATCGACAAAAGAATGAGTTGAATATATATAACAAGAGTAGGATAATTACAAAGTTTATTTGTTTAAAAATGAAAGTATTTTGATTAATTTTAAATGATATTTTATTTAACATATGTTACATAATTTATTGCTCAAGGTCCATATTTTTAGTTTCAACAAACAAAATATAAAAATACTCACAAACACTATTAAATAATAACACACCACGCTGACTTCTTACTAAAAAGATGTAATAAATACACAGCCGCATACGTACTTTTCACATATACTAACAAACGTTAAATGCTCAAATACAAGCAAGTATTAAACAGTGTGCAATATACATACACGCCGATGTATATTTTTGTCTTATTCTTTGCCGTATTTGTGTCTCTTACCTGTCGTTATTCCGTTGCATCCGCTTTGAAAACACAACGATTTTAAAGAAGTTTCACTTCAAAAAGTAAAGTCGCTTGATCCCGAGGTAAAACTAGAGCAAATTTTTTTTGCATATAAATAAAGACAGCTAATTATTTGTATATTTTACATAATATATATTCCCGTAAGTCACACAGATTAAACAAATCGAATGCCTAATATTTGGGTACGTGTCCTGAAGAACGAAATTTTCGGAATTCATACATATTTATTTATTTCAATATAGTAACTTAACACCCTTTCCTGAAGTTTCGGAATTGAATAACCGTTGTTACAACTAGTTACATGTAGAAAAGGATACCTGAAATGTGTTTTTGTGAATTACTTCTATCCTTCGCTGAAACCATTCGTTCAACATGTTGATCGCCCTATGATTTCTTTCCTCGCACACCTAACGCTTATGTCGAAATAATAAACTATTTCGCACAATTTACACACACAACACATGATATTTAACCATCGCCGTATATAAATAAACAATTTCTTCAAAAATAGAATCACGAAAAAAACTTTTATAAAATCAAATTCGAAATTTCACGTTTACATAGAGTGATATGCAATGTCTACGTGACTTACGTCAAAACGAAATGTCAGTATCATTCGAGATGGCTGACGGTTGTTCTTTCATCATTCCCGACAAAAAGTCCTTATTTAAAGAGTTCACTTATTTGGTAATATATTTTAAAGTATAGTCCTAGCCAATCTTTTTAACCACTCTGAATTTAGCGTTAAGTTTGAATTTGCGCATTATGTCGTCAGTACAAAACCAAGTTGAAGTATTATTATAGGAATATAGATAATACTGCTATTTATTTATCCTTAAGTTATCTCGATGTCATATATATTTATATCTAAATTTGTGTTCTGTGCATCCATATTTAGAAAGATCGGAAAGTTTGGCACAGACTGTAGCTTATATTTGTTTAAACTTCTTGAAAAATACATCTTATACAATGTAGATTTTAGATACATATTTACGCGTATTGCTCGTAAGACCATTCATCGCTTCGAAATATTCTAAAGTCTATGCACTTTTTACATAAATAGCTAGCGAAAAGTTTTCAGTGGACTTATTCGAACTAATTCGAAAAAGATATTTTTTAATGAAATTGTACTTCTCACCTTAGTTAAACGTCGAGCCGGTTTGCTTGCGTTGGGACCTGAAAACAAAGGACAAAATTAGATTTTGTTTTGTTAATGTTCTATGTTGTAGCGTTAGACCACAGTCTCATCTGGTATTAAAGGACAATGTGATCTTGATGGTAACACACTGAACCTGGAGAAAAACATCAAAAGCTGTGGTTAATTGTAAGATTGAAACCGAGATCGATCGACGTGTTATTCGAGTCCGTCCAGTAATCATCGGTTTAAATACTGCCATGTCTAAAGTGTATCAGTTGAATAAAACATTCAAACTAATGAATGGTTACAGACGATCTTTGACGATAATTTAGTATTTATATCAGTTATTTAAGCCCGGGGCTTTTAGCAATGGTCTTCGTGACCTAGATCTTTTTGAACACTTATCCAAATGTAATAAACCCCTGTATGTAGCAGTTGTGTCATAACGAAAATTAAGAAAACGAGCTTATGGATAAATAGTCCAAGGGTTAAAATTAGTTTGAAAATTGATATCTATCGGAGTTCAAACATAATTTGGTGGGCTAAATCGAAATTACAACCTGTCATAATACAGACACGATCATGAGATCGAGAGAAGGTCATAGAAATAATTACCCTAAGATTTGAGAAAAAATTCTCTCATGCATTAGATACTATTATTTTTTACGTGTCCAAATACCGAATATGTAAATAAATGTACGGTTTCTATAGAAATAAAAATTTGTATCGAGGTTTAATTTTATTTGTAGCCATAAAAAAAAATGTCCAATATCTTCTTCTTCTGCCTAACGCTTTTCCGGCTTGGTGCCAGGTTCCCTCTTTCCTACTTAATTTCTTCCATTTTGCCTAATCCTTTTCTGTTGGGTCGTTCTCCTTCATGTCCGCCATCACAACGTCCAGCCACCGTTTTTTGGGCCTGCCGCGAGATATAAACCCTTATACGGTGATGTTAAGACATTTATTCCTGACGTAATATTGTGACCTATATCGATTCATAAAATTAATTGAAAGCTAAAACATCAATAAATAGCAAGAAAAGATGTCGCTATTCGCATTTGGCTGTGTGACGCTTGATACTTTTAAACTACGCAAACGATTTTGATTTGGGCGTCAGTAGCATTTAGAGAAATTCTTCCGAAATGTTTTTATGAAAAATTCATGATTATTATATTTATAGAAAGTTTAGAAAAGGCAATGTATTTAATACAGGCGGAACAACATTTTTTGCGCGCTTACTGGTGTGGACGTTAATAACCTAACATATAAATAATTTACTACTAAACAGTGTATTATAAAAGACCTACAAATAAATATTTTATGGTATATGTCTATGTCATAATGATAACACACAGTAACTGTTGTTATCTTTTATATACTATTAAAACATAATGGGTTATTTGTGACGTTATACTGAATCCTATTCTTTTTTGGTATAGTTGGTGGATTTTAGAATTTGACCACAACACCTGTTATTAAATGATGTTAGGGTCTAAGATGGTAAACATACTAAATCTAGAGCAGGTTTGACTCCTAACAGGTCTGACTGCAGATTTATAACTTAGAAAATTCCCTACATCATAGTATGATTTGATCACGACGTCCGCTCCGGTTCATCCACAAGGATTCGAACCTACGTTGATCAACTCGGTATTCTAAACCGTTAATCACTGGGTCATCAATACACACTACAGACTCAATTTCTTCAGACCCCGATTTAGAGGTAGTAATCATTCTGGCAAAAACAATAAATTCGCAATTCTTATGTCTATCATACTGTTAAGGTTACCCGGCTAGCGTATTTCCCTTATTTTTATAAGATCGGGTCCTTCAAAGGAGGCGTGAAAAAACACTTCTGAAAGACGGGCACGACATAAAACCTAGTGAAATAGTGATAACCCTAAAGATCTCTAGAACCTTCATTATGTGTATGCTAGTGTTGTGCAATGGGTTACCCAGCGTTTTTTCACCAGAGCTGTTCAAAAAAAGGGACTTAAATACATTTTTCAAAGTTGGTGATACAACAGTGATGCCCTAGATATTACAGTTTTTCATATGCAACAGTAAACATTTACTATCACGTGAGCCTGGCTTCTACCTGTTTACCAACCTTTGGCATAAAAAGTTACAACGCAGTTGTTTTGCCGTGCTAATATAAAAAAAGTTGCGTCGGTCCTTACGCGTAGATCAAACGTACGCATTTTAATGGAAATTTTAACTCCACACATCTAATATTAGGCGCACACAAGTTGTTCGTTTTTGCAAGAGTTAACAAACTTCTTTAACTTTGATGATCTGGCTAGGTTAACGCATCAAAAGAGTATCGGATAGTACTTCTGCTTACATCGCTTGAACATTTATGACCCGTATTAGTACATTGCACTCGAGTAAAGACGGGATTAATCGTTAACCTATCTACGTATATTTAATACAAAATACAGTTCATTTGAGGCTAAATCACATCAAGAGAACTGAACGTACTGGCTTAAGACTATGACCATTTGATGTGGAATTTTCGTAGATGGTTCTAGGCTATTTATTTTATGGATCCGATTGACCTTTTACCATTTTTTGTAATGCTCAAAGGACAAGAATTAGCCATTGAAGTATAAATTCATCGACACTATAATTGATTTTACGTAATGCATAGCACTAAATACCACGAAGAAATAATTTCATTCTAGTTATCCATGAAATGTCCTTAAGTATAATTTTCATCTAATTCGACCATAATAAAGTATAATAAAGTAAATGCTTACACAGATATAGTATATCAAAACGTAGTGTTATAGGTAGACAATGAATAAAAAAATCATTCATAAGTTTTAGTGACGGCATAGAATAGCATAAATCGAAGGATCTAGAAGAATGAAATTTATTACAGGAATATAGATTAAATAAATAAAGAAAATGAGCGCTTAAGATGATTAAACATAAGATGATTCTTGATAAATTTAATCAATCTTAGACTATACATAAAAATTTATTGCCGAGTATGTATGCGCATCATTTCCGAACGACTGCACGTATTTAACTAATTCTTTTTTTGTTATGCTTTTAATTATCAGAACAAGATTTGTATGAAAGATTATGTTTGAATAATTATACCAAAATGTGACAAAAAAAGGTCAAATTATTTCTATGTAAAAAGTGATTGAAACAGAAAACGATTGGAAGATCTTCAATAATATTAACAGAATTGATAGATTGACGTTCAGTTACCAATTTATTTAATTGCATGGTCGTATTGTAAAGGGAAGATTTGGTCACATTTCCTTCGTTGGTAGACCCGAGCAAAACCGGAGTGGATATCTAACTATTAATAATAAAGAAATAGGTATAGGAAAGGTAGTTCTCGAGTCTGAAATTATATTAGTGTATAATTAATATTCCCGGTGTAACATGACAAACTTTTTCGATTGAATTGCGACCATAATTCACCAGGTGTTGTAACACGAGTTACAGTGTCTCACATACCGATGCACTGTAGATCTATCGATGGCCGCAATGACTGACTACAATGAGAAAACAACATAAGTATTTTTTCAATAAAATAAAAAAAAGACGCTGGAGCCCATAACGAGTTAGTTACACGTGCAAGATGAACCAACATGAACCAGGATTTCCGACGGTAAAACATTACTATGACAAACAGAGCACAATTGTGTTCGTTGTTCTATGCGTAAAGCCGTTTTTTCATCAGCATTGTTTGCATTCGATTAACGAATTAAACAACAAAAACTGATTCCAGTGGCAAGAACCTGCTTACGGATCTTGTCTGGGGTGTCAGTCTGCACGCCCATTTTGCCGTTGGCGCTTCCTATTCCGGCTATTGTTGAGCGTCCTGTCACAAACAAATATGCGTACACGCACACAGACATACATGAAGAAGCGGACCGTAGAAATTAATATAGAAATTCACGCACACGCATAAGCGTCCTAACATTTGAAGTGATCGGCTCGGCGTAGTGACGTCAATTGTCATAACGCACACGTGGACATGTCCGTAAGTATACATCGTCGTAGTGTACATTGACTAACACAAGTACAATTCATCAATGAATAAGGACCTTGAATGAGGTTATGCTCGAGGCATTAACGTTCGATATAGATCGATGAACTTCATAAGGTTGAGTATCGTTATCGGAGTTTTCCCCGGACGCTTGTATCCTACAATTGACAGTACATAATGAATATGCTTGTATTTTCGTTAGTACATGTATTTGTTTTTACTTATTTCCGGATATATATTTATTAAAAACCTATTTGTCTATATGTTTGTACGTCCAAAAGCAACTAAAAATAGCTACAACCTTATTTATGAAATTTTGTACTCGTGTAGTATAATCTATAATATAAAAATGAATCACTAAATGTGTTGCTAAGCGCAAATCTCGACAGAAGCTGAACCGATTTCGCTAATTCTTTTTTTAGAATATTCCTTGAAGTACGAGGATGGATCTAAAAAGTCTAAAAACAACACTTTTCTATACTCCCATACAAACGATTCTTAATAATACTTAAAACTCAATTTGAACTTTAATACTATAGCATAAAGTTTAAGTGTTAGTGGAGAGGTTCCGGGAAGGCAAAACAATTGAGTGACGTTAGTATCGTATATATATTAATGTCAATATTTATACGATGGTCCCGAATAGCAGAATAAGTATTAAAAAATCGACTGTTAGGCGTTACGAAGTTCGTCGGGTCAGCTAGTACAATAATAATTTTAGATATTTTAGTATATACAATCACAAAAAAGCTAAGATTTTATTTATTTTTAACTTATTTTGATGAAGTTTTTCAACCAGAAAAATTATATTCTTCCCGAGGGTAGCTCAAATCTACATTAATGCGAGCGAAGTCGCGATCAGAAACTACTCAATAATACTTTTAAACAGAGAAAATATCTAATGTCATTTTATAGACATGTGTATTTGTATGTCATTCTGATGTTGAAAATTTATAATAAATATTGGTATTGTTGTAAAAACTTATAAAAGATGTATAAAAATAAAATTACAAAACGAAAAAAATTACTCTGTAATAAGCGCCGCGGACATAGCTAGTTTCGGTTAATTTTCTCTCAGTGAAAGAATTTTAAGAATCGAATCAATAGTTCTAGCGATTGCCTCGTACAAACAAACTACCCCTTTTTAATAACAAAATATCTAAAAGTACAGACTACACTGAATGGTGCTTTGGCTACTTATATACATATACATATTATGTCAGGTCATAAGTTTTGTTACCATGGCAACTGACTGTTGATCTGTCATCTTTTATATATTTATATCGCAAATAATTATGAAAATTATTTTAAAATTTATGTGGTTAATGTATAAAGGGGGTTTTAGTTAATTTTAAATACAAAGAGGTTAAAACCAGCTCATTAAAAAAATGATAAGTACCATATTTCTTTTAACAAATTGACAGGAGAGACATATTCGATGTAAATTTGTTTTTAAGTCCTATCACGTATAAAAAGGATTTAAAGGAGTCTTTATTTAAGCTTTCGTTGTAACTCCGTGGATAATATAATTTAATATAGTCTATTCTAAAACATAAGCTTTCAAAGTGACCTGTAGAAATCCAGGTACATATTTTTTAAATTGTATGACTGTCATTATTTAACTCTTATATCATATAGTTACGACGTCGCATATTTAAAAAATTAAAAGCAATCACATTTTTCTTTATTTTTTAGTAGCTGATACTCGGCTTGTCGTGGCGTGTCATACTCTAGCTTAACTGAGGTGTTGTGTACCCAGTCTACCTCTCTATATAGACAGAGCCTGGCGGCTACTTTGCCGGGCTGACCGCTGGGGCGTTACGGTGATAGCTTTCCACGGTCCCATGTCGCCCCAACCAAAGTGGCGGTCGGTACACCGTGAGGTATTAGTTGGTGCGAGTCGGACATAACCCACTCTCTCCCCCGAGAGGGAGGGTATCCATAACGGATTTACCCCCGTTAATAAAAAAAAAAGGTATTTTTCCATCAAAAAGGTGTGAAAACAGACACTGGATATTCCAGCAGAATTCTGCGCCAACTAACAAGGTACAAAGTAAGCAAAACAGGCCTGACCGCCGGTGGAATTGACTTCATCGGGCATGAAGGCTGGATCTCCTCTCCTCCTTCGGCGCCCCAAGGATTCGAACCTATGCTAAGCGATCCGGTATCCTATTACACTATCTACTGTTCAAAATTATTTATCTCGAGTAAATAGCGTATGTTTTACTAATATTTGAATATAATAGTGCCTATATTAAATCACTTTGCGAATGGATTCTTTGCATTATCATTCATAAACAAAGTCGGAACCAATTTATCAACATCATCAATTCAAATCACATTAATTTATTTTATGATTCTTTATATTCAAATTTAATGCACAGTCTTCCTTATTTAAATTCTCATTGAGATTATTCATAGTTGTACAAATGTATATAAATTATTTGGCGACAACGAAATTGCCACCCCAGTGAACACGGAGAGGTTAAAGCACTTCCTTTTGGGTTCGACGTCATTTGTTTATGTAGATCAGTTTAGGTAGCTAATATAGGTTCGAAAATATATCTTTTTTTTTTTTTTATTAGCGTGGGGAAATCCATCATGGACACGCCACCCTCTCGGGAGGTAGAGTGGGTAGTGTGAGACTCTTACTCACTAAAACCCCACGGTGTACCGGCCGCCGCAATGGTTGGGGCGACAAGGGATCGTGCAGTGCTATCACCATGTCGCCCCAGCGGTCAGCCCAGCGAAAGGTGTTCGCAAAGCCTGCTGTATTTAATCGTTTAAGATTAAAGCACACTTTAAATTGAATCTTAAGTTTAAAGTTGTAAGTAAAATTTAAAATCAGAATTCGCATCGAATACACAATTAGAATCATGTAATTTAATCCTAGTAACTAAAACAAATAGTTTACAACTTTAGTTTTATACTTTCACAACAGCCACTTTTAATATATGTAGCAAAATAAAACAGTTTAATATATGTATATAAGAAAACAAGTAATTGGACAAAAGTTTTGAATTATAATAGCGACAGGATTGTCTCCTTATCCCTATCCGACCTAAGTAGGCTCGGCACAATATATTTGTCAGGTTGTGATGTATGATTTGGCTTAAGTTTTACGATCGGCCGCCCGCGCCTGACTTCAGCCCTCCTTAGGATTATTTAGTAGTACCATTATATGTAGGAAAAATTTGTAACTGTTGCTTTCTCTTCATTTACTACAGTGGTGTAGGCTGAAGGCATGATTATGTTAGTTGATTCCTCCAGGCAGAAAGCTTTGAATGAATTATAGCAGCGATATATCTATTAAGTGTAATTAGCTTTGGAAGGATATTGCCTTTAGCCGGTGGTTTCACTCGCATAAATCTACATGTGACCTGTATCTCGGGAACAGTACGTTTTACTGGATGAAAGGTATCCTAAAACCTTTTCTATACTCATTACCAACATGTACACAAAATTGATGATTACCAGTGAAGTTGTTAACACGTTCCGAGCCATATGTACCACCGGTAGTTCATGGTAAATTCAATCTTCAGGCTACGGGCCAACACGTGACACGGAACATGTTAAGGCGTGAAAGCGTAAGAAATAAAAAAAAAACAAATATTCACATGTATAATTATATTAGTTTACAGCAAAAATTATATTATGAAACAATGTGATCGACTTAACGTGAAGTATATAAAAAATATCTCTAAAATGAAATCATTATTTATATCAACGAATTATCAAAATATATAAATAGTCAAAATAGAACTTAATCAGATTGTAGATTAGAATTGAATTTTGGAGTATGAAGAATTATATATCACAATTTCCAGGAAACGGACAAAATCAATTCAATCTTCATAGTTACCTAAACTTAACAACTAGCTCGAATAATTTTTTCAATTGGATTCTTCACCATAACGCTATTAGTGAGCCACTAATTTAGTGTTACTTCAGCAAAACATGATGAAAATGGTGAACCCAATGATACACAAACATATATACATTATTTATACAAATCTAAATAAGGCTGTGTATCTATGAGCTAGTCTCATCCGCTGGAGTATAGGATATGACGTTAGTTAGTGAATCAGTTGTTCCTACCATATAGATTTACCATAGCTTCCATTATCTCTTGAAAAGTTAGGCCTTAAATATTTTGCGTATTTTAAATACTTTTTTCCCTTTGAACAAAAAATAACATTTCCTAAAGATATAAAAATGGATGAGATTGATAATATTAAAAATCGTTTCATTGATAATCATGACAGTTATACTGAAGTGTTTTTTGTGTATATTTATAAACACAGAGACCTATTTAAGAAATATCTATTCTACTATAACTCAAAAATGTATTAAAAAAAAAACTCAGTATACTGGTCTATAGAACCCAAAACATACCAATTCAAGTCCCACAAGTAAAAGCGTAGTCAATTTTCTTTTTACATCCATAAACTGCGATTTCCATTAAATCCGGCTACGCAGAAACTAAGTTGGTGAACCAAACATGGTTCGCGTCAAACGGCCAGTGCTATCGGAACGTCGGATGTGACGCAAACGGATTAAGTCACATCCAAATAGTTCCGTGAGATTACCCGTGCGGTTTGTCCAGCATACTTTCGCTGTTTGCTATCCAACTATATGCCAATACAAGACTTATCACCATATTTAGCAATTCAAAGAGCCTCGTTGCGCGCGTCAACTGTTTATTTACTAACATTCATTTGGCTTAGTAATGTTGCAAATATCTATAAATGGTAACCGTTAAATATTATGTTTAGTGTAGAAAAAAATATTGTAGAAGTTATATTAATTTCCTTATTTATAAAATGTGTTGTTGCAAGTAGAAACTTAACTTTTCCGGGGCCTGTATCACCAGAAAATTGTTATTTAAATAGTTTTTTTATATCCTTTATAGGTTAGCGTTTGACCACAATCTCAACTGATGTTAAATGATGATGTGGTCTAAGATGGTAGTCCCGCTAAACCTAGAGGGAGACTGGCTCTCAAGTGCAGCTGCCGGAACACACCAACAGGTGCTTGGCGACAGATTTTCAAATTGAGGATGGTAGGTGGTGTGCGGACTTCGAAAAAAGCCCTACCACCATGCAATGGTTTCATCATGATGTTTCCTTCACCGAAAGCTCCGGCTCAGTTGCTAGGATTCGAACCTACCTCCTTCGACGCTGTGTCCAAATACACTAGCAATGAAGCCATCATCGTTTCAAAAGTATGTAATATGCAAATAGTATTTTTTTTCCGACATTTCAAGACCCTATTCTTTATGTAATGAACGCATGATGAAGATTAAAAAATTATGTATTAGGTATAATCGTGATTGCATCAACCTATTCGTCGATTCTTTCATTTAATTTATAATTAAATTTCGTCTTTTCAATGACAGTTCTTACAAAGAGTATTTAGTTAACGTTAGTTAAATGATTTATTAATGCAAGAAAAATATTGAACCGGTAATAATATTGGTGATCTCAACAAATATGTTCCGATATAATCAATAAACGAATCAATATTGTTGCCTAATTGTAATGTACAAAAAGTTATGCACGTGTATCGATCTACTAAGAAAACTGAGAACTTAAACTACTGAAGTCATCGTCCATCAAAAAAAACGGTCAATGTTGTCAAAATTATTAATACATATTGAAGCATTTATTATAATTGCAATAAACATGTTCCGGATCATAATGAACCGATGACTTCATGGATTATTATTAATGACATCATAAGAAATCGGGACGTCGAATCGTGAAAAAAAATTAGCGAACGAATGACGCGAAACCGAACAAAAAGTGCCACACGCGTTACCATTTAATGCAGATCCGTTCCATGAAAGACGACGTGATAGGGATCTAACTGAAATTCCCCAATACTTAACAATCAAAAATGGAGATACGCTCTAAATACTTTTGTCATCGTAACGGCTCTATGAAATTGGTCCGCATTATTTCGGAGAACAGATTGATATTTCTGATGAGTTATATATGATGTGCAATAGCTGTTAGCTGACTACCAACATGTACTCCTAATTATTATGATAAATTCGAAAGAGAATTTGTTTGTTAACTCGTAAAACCAACATTGTGAAATTTTACAGACAAGTTGTCAGGAGTACATAAAAGGTTATAGGGTAGAATAAGATGGGTAAGGGTATAGGGAAAAACGAATTAATTATACAAGGCCACTATTTCTATGGCAGTCTCCACTATTGCTATTAATGTACGGCCAAAGTTTTACAATAATACGAGTGTCTTAGTGTAAAGTGTTAAAGACATTACTATTGAATACGTTTCTCCCTATCTTTTTAAGTTCATTTTTTGTTTTATCATTCTTTCTATTATTCAGTTGATCCAAATTATTAATCTAAAATTCTTAATTACTTAAACTTATACTTTGTTTAAATTATCGATTAAAGAAACTAATGAAAATTGGTTAAAATACTATAAGTCGGCTTTTCTAATTTTCTTTGTAAAATTAACAACAGAGCAATAGACTATATGCTTGTTGGAGTGTCAAATATTGTGTTATAAAATACGAAATATAACATTATTATCTATTAACTCAATGAATCAATGCTAAAACAAGTAACAGCTTACAACGCGCAAATATACCTATTTGCATTCTGCATGTTACTCCAAATGCATTTCGAATGATATCATACTTATTATTCTAGTATGTGAACTGCTTAATCTATTTATTTTGTTTCATGTTACCATGTGCCGAGGTGGTATCCTCTTCAAGTAAAATTCTAATGTAGTAATACAGTATGAGGACGTGTTCTTAGAATATTTAGATTATTATGTATCGACAAAGTTACAAGGAAGAGAAATATAAAATAAATTTTACTTGTGAAAAGAAATTACTAGACTTACATACAATGCATTTTCACATTTCCTAAAATAAGGAGCCTTTAAAAGTTAGAATATTCATCTGCCTGAATTGAAATCATCTCGGAGTCACTGTGAGTCAGATCAGACCGTGGTATATAGTATTATTTGTTATGTCTGTTTTTCAACTGGCCGGTGAATGTGAAGGTCACTTTCCCCTTGTGATTCACAGGCTGTGTTATGCGCAAGCGTATTTATATAATTATGAAATATACAGGTTACAACATTGAAAACTGTCACATAAAAAAAAGATTTATCTTTTAACTATTTTAAGCCCAACCGATGAATAATTTTTTTTCTGCTAAGTCATTTCACCTTTTAAGAAACCAAGTTTAAGTCTCGCGTAATTTTAAGACACTATTTAAAAATAAATATCTGACGGATATAAAATCCATACCTTCGATAAATCCTCGGAATATAATTAAAATGTATTTACCCCAAATTTTTTAGAATACCATAGTTATCTATGCTTCTATACACATAGTTGATAACATCAAAAGCAAATATATATTAGTAAATTTTAAACCGAAGAAGGCTTAATAATAAAGAGGCTTTAAAAATTAGTGGTGTCACAAAATTGCGGCGAGGTTTTTCATTTTATTTTGTATCCAGTGCGATTTTCTTATCTCTACAATCAACTATTAATATAAAATCTTACGTCATACCTTATTCAAATTAAAGTTTAATTAATTAGATCCACGTTTCAATAATTTTATGGAACTACTTTCGTAGTATTATCATTATCACTGCATATTATAAAACAAAGTCGTCCGCTGCGTCTGTTTGTCTGTCTGTATGTTCGCGTTAAACTCAAAAACTACTAAACGTAATGTAATACGGTCTGCACCAATACATAGAGTAATACATGAGGAAGGTTTAAGTATAATATTTATCAAGGTTTTGTATAAATTGGTTGAATTATAACGATAATTGTTCGAAGTGATGGAAAAAGTCAAGCCGCCTGGGAGCTTTCATCGAAAACGCTGCCTAATTCTTTTGAGATATAACAAAACAATGCATAGAAAAATATTTCTCTTTTGTAGATTTACAAAAAAGTCTACGATGGTATATACCTGTATTTTAAGGATAGCTATACTATACCCATTTATCTATTTAAAAATGGTCACATATAATGAGGTATAATTGGAAGGCTATTTAGACGGATACAGTATTAATCTTTATCAAATTAAATACATTAGTTATTTCATTAAGATAAGTGTATATTTTTTACAATCAGGGCAGGATAACATAATATATGGTATATAGTACACCTTTACCTTGAATTTTCCACTAATTTAAGCTGTAACTCAAGGAGTTTATACAAAGTCACGAGGTTAACAGGTGATGCATTTAAGGAAGAAGTCTTTTATAGAGAATATATCTTTTTAGAAGTATATTAGTAAGTTATAACGGAAAAACCAAGCAAACAATGTAAAGTAACAGGTGAACAATGTCAAATAACAGGGGAAAAAGAGTTCAAATAATGAGTGATCTTTCAAATATTTTTGGAAATATAAGGAACGGAATTACCATGGCTGACTAAGTATTTAAGGCATTGCTGCATTTTGCGAGAATGCGGTTAACAGGTATCCTAAAAGCGATATTGTTAAGATGATTCAGTTATCATAAAACTTTAGGTAAATACTTTTACAATCATAGGAGGTTGCAATTAAATAAACGCTTGCATGACTACATTGTTTATTAACGACACTATCAGCACTAATTACGTTTTGCTCATTACAGGCCATATGTTCATTCTGATGACATATCTGTCACTACGCTTTGCGATTATGGAAGTAGAAATGGCAAAACTCTGAAGTCTTATTATTGGTATTCTTGCTTCCTATATAAAATCGGTTTTTTTTTTAATATCATAAGAGGCAAACGAACAAGTACCACATTGCAACATACTGTATTAAACATGCGCAATATTAATCAAGTTTTCCAAATATAATCAGCTGGTATGTCACTTAAACTTAAATATATACATTGTTTTATCATCTATATCTATAATCTATATATCACTATAATTATAAAACAACGTCGTCCGCCGCGTCTGTCTGTCTGTCTGTGTGGATGTTCGCGATAAACTCAAAAACTACTATACAAATTGTAATGCGGACTTCACCAATAGATAGGGTAATTCAAGGGGAAGGTTTCGGTATATAATTTGTCAAGGGTTTTTTTGTAAATTGTTTTTTTTTATCTTATAGGGGGCAAACGAACAGGCGGGTCACCTGATGGTAAGTGATCACCACCGTCCATAGACACTAGCAACACCAGGGGAGTCGCAAGTGAGTTGCCGGCCTTTTAAATATGTGGGCATCCGGCGCTCTCACTGACCGAACGAAACGCAACAGTGCAAGCACTGTTGTTACTTCACGTCGGTTTTCTGTGAGAGGGTGGTTCTACCCCGGGCGAGCCGACCCATTTATTCTGAAACCAGTAATAGTTTCAGCGTGGCTCTACCACTTGTAAGTGAGTGAGTGCCTTAACAGCCCCTTCTTCCCCTTAGTAGTCCGGTGAAACTATAGAGGCCTCACCAGGTCAACAGTGTAGACAGTTCGAAAAAAAAAAAGTATTTCAATTGTAATTTGTTTTTTTTTACTTTAAACACACCTGCCATTTATTAATATTTCATATTTTCAAAAACTGGCTGATACCTACGAAGTCGTCTGCGATATTTATACATCGTCATCAGCCCCTAAGATACCCACTGCAGGATCATAGACCTGTTCCCGAAGGAAGGTATGGGCATAATCACCACGCCAGATCACTACGTAGTTGGCGATTTCAAACTCTGAGAAATCCATAGTTCTATAATTTTCCCACGGTGGTACTACAAGAACATTTCTCAGGTTCAGGTTTCCTCGCGATGTTTTCCTTCGCCGTCGACCGGCAATTGTTACCAATTTAAATTACAAAATGGACGCGGATTTCGAAAATTTCGTTGGCTACATGCCGTGGTTCGAACCTGCGAACATCGGATTAATGTTCTACCGGTCAAACCATCAGATAACCACGACTTTGTTAACATAAATTATACTTTATGTACAGAGGAAATAACATTAAATAAAATTGAGAATAAAAACATACTTCCTTACAATATTTATTTATAAACAATGTTATCTGTTTACTTTCCCTCTCCTGCGCATGCGTACCAAACCACTTATCCCACTTCAAATATAGCTTAACGCGTATTGTTTATCAAAATTTTAGTTTATTTAAGCTTTAATAACGTTATACTTAATTAAGGTAACGTGATAATTTTTCTTTTAAATAAGAATCGAATGTTTAAACAGAATAAAAAAAAATGAGTGAAAAAACATATATCAGGCAGAAATTTTCAAATACATTCGATTCTGAACTTTATATTTACTAATGGTCGTATATAATCAAAATATGTTTGTTACAAAACTGAATGATACATTTCGAAAAGGATAAATTTGATTGCAGGATCGTAATTACCAACTATATTTCCTCTTTACATGTTATAGTGCATTTATCCCAACTATCGTTAAAATACCGTTTTAGGAGAAAAACGAAAAAAAAACGTCCTAAATTATTACTTCCGTGTGATCTTTTTTTTTCGAACTCGGCTTGTTAAGTCCGCTACAATTTCCATGTGATCTAAATTTACCCTCATAAAGAATGTCAATGATTTTCTATTGACAATTTATAAAACTTGACTTTTTCGACTAAATACTCGTAAATGTACGTAAGATTCAGTTTCGATAGTTAAATTGTCATGCCGGAACCTAACACTTGAAAGCGATAGCTATAGTTAACTTGTTACTCAGCCGATTGCATTACGCTCGAACGCTAAATACCCATGACGTGCAAACTAAACGGATTTTGAACTGAGAACAAACATCAAAAGAATAACACGGGGACCGGCCCCGTTCCATGGTAATTCTTACTCGATGTCTCTTGGAATAAATGATGCGGATAAAATAATGACGTAGATAATTCGTCATACTTATCGATTTCCATACAGCACTCACTACAAGGATCTGAAGTTTTCTATAGACTGTACTATAATAGATTTATATCGGATCGTAAGGGTGAGGAGTGCCTTAAGCGCTCCCCTTAGTAGTCCGGTGGAAACTGTAGAGGCCTTGCCAGGTCAACGGTGTAGTCAGTTCGAAAAAAAATTAAGATTTACATCAAGATCCGTGCGCGCAGTCTAAAGAAATATTCGTTATTATACTTCAATATTAGTTCGAGGAAATTAAGATGATAAGCACTGATCCAAACCTAAAGCGAAACAACAAGAGACCACTCTTAATATTCGAGCTTATTCTGCCCAAATCTTGATTCATTTCCCATTTAAATAACATGGGATTGTTTCACTTTTTACTTTTTTCTTCCTTGACCGTATAAATACTCATTATTATGAAATAAATATTTTATAGGAAGCTGACAAGTACTTGCGACTCGGACCATATTTTTTCAAAATCTATTATAATTAAGTCGTTTGAGAATTACATAGTTAGCTGATCAGATACGAAATACATGTTTGAATTTTTAAAGCACATACACTGGTACATCTGTGTCTTATGAATTTTTATACGCATGATTAGCTGGTTTAGCTTAGACTGGTCCACGGCGTTGCATCCAAGGCAACAGCCCAAGCCGAGGTACGGCCACTTTGATACCATTAAGCTTGCTGCCTACCGGCGAAGTGCCTTAAACGCTCGCTTTAGTAGTCCGCTGAAGCTGCTGTGAATGCTCATTAGGCATTGACAGTTCGAAAAAAAATAATTACATATTCTAGTGGTCAACTAATGGTAGAAGTTTGTCTATAATAAGAGGTACAAAGTTTTCCTGCACGTGTTAATAAACATATATTTTTATCTGTATTCCTTTTCCATTTTTATGATAGACGTAAGGTGCTTGAAGTATGACAAATAGAGGTTTATCAATGTTTCCAATTTTGTTGCTTGTTAAAGTTAAAGCTCGTAAAGAGTCACTGAACAAAAAAAAATCGGTTGGAAAACAGAGAAAAAAAATAGTACTCGACAATTTTATCGTCGCCAATTTATGTACTTATATTTGTCACCAAAATGAGTGTACGTAGTGCACGTATGACTTCATACGGTGTTGTTTGCACGTGTGCTATTTCATGAACAGCAGACCACTTTATAGATAAGGTTGTACAAACATTTCATAATAATTACTAAATTTCCTTCTCGTCGATTCATAATCGATAATTCACTAAATAAATAGTTACGTCCGCATTAACTTCAATAGAGCATAATTATTCTGTGCAAATAAATAAAATTCATATGTTTCTCTCTAAATTTTTATTTTTTTTATTTTATAGGGGGCAAACGAACAGGTGGGTCACCTGATGGTAAGTGATCACCGCCGTCCATAGATACTAGCAACACCAGAGGAGTCGCAAGTGCGTTGCCGGCCTTTTAAATATGTGGGCCTCCGGCACTCTCGCTGACCGATCGAAACGCAACACTGCAACCACTGTTATTTCACGTCGGTTTTCTGTGAAATAAACGATCCGAAACTATTTCGACCAAGATTTTACTGGCAGATACATCCCCGTACAGAGTATCGGCGTTGTTTATCATAACGCTTTTCTATAAGAGATAAACAGTAACAATAGAATTTAACATAGGTAACTTGACATCATTAAAAATGTCATAGGGATTGAGACACAAAATTACAGTAACAAATAAAAGATAGCACACAATAGATAAAGCACATAGACTGTTGAATTTATAATCAATATTGAGTTAGATCGTATTAAAGACTACACTTAACATTGTATTTGATATTTAGACAAATGGTATGTAGGTTATTTTTTTGTTATTAAAGCCCGTGGTATTCGAAACACTATTATTAAAAGTCAAGCCTTGAGATAATTAAATCAAAATCAAAAATACTTTATTCAGTGTAGGCCCTGAGAAGGCGCTTATGAAGGTCAAAGTTACAAGTAAATGGGTACGATAAATGGTTTTTATCGCGCGGACGAAATTGTTGTGTGGGAATAATGGAAACTCGTTTATATTTTCTATAACTAGTCATTGTTTTAATATTTTATTTTATAACCTTGCTATAGCGAAGCGATGATTTTAAATCGATTGGATTTTGAGGCGATGAGATAGCGATGTCCTTAGTTAATAGCGTGTTCCGAACACAGCGTCGAAAGGCGCAGGTCCGAATCCTAGCAACCGCGTCGGAGCTTTCGGTTAAGGAAAATATCGTGATGAATCTATAAAATGTGGTGGTGGGTTTTCTCTAATATCGCCTGGCTAGCTACCACCCTCAAGTTGAATGAGTAATTTTTTTTTTTGTTTTCGTATATTATGACTAGGAATATAAAATGCAACGATATTTCTTACAATTACAAGCATAACAAAAAAGGAATAACACAAATAGGAGTAGCCGTTCTGAAGTGAAACGCTTATATATAATTGTAGGTGGTAGAGCTACGCTGAAGCTGTTACTAGTTTCAGCATGAATGGGTCGGCTCGCCCGGGGTAGTACCACCCTCTCACAGAAAACCGACGGGAAGTAACAGTGCTCGCACTGTTGCGTTTCGTTTGGTCAGTGAGAGCGCCGGAGGCCCACATATTTAAAAGGCCGGCAACGCACTTGCAACTCCCCTGGTGTTGCTAGTGTCTATGGACAGCGGTGATCACTTACCATCAGGTGACCCACCTGCTCGTTTGCCCCCTATAACATAAAAAAAATAACTGGAAATTGATGTTTTATAATAAATAAAATTATATACTGTGAATTTTTGGCTGCTCTGTAACAACTTAATTTCGTTTTATTTTGTCCCGATATCGAGTTATGGGTTTAGAACGCAAGTCGTGTAAGTTATTGAAGAATGTGCAAAAATCATAATTTATAATAATTGTACGAACACAGGTGGGAAATATATCGTGTTACCGGTAACAAGCGGACCGATTTCACGGTGGTCGATTCAAGCGACGAGATGAATGAATGACTCATTAGTGATATGACTCAGTGAGAAGGTAAAATGTATGCGTACGTGAAATGGCGAAGGTATAGATTATACTGTTTTATAAGGTTCAGAAACCGGTTCCCGTTACACAGATTTCGAAATGAGACCGGTAACTATTATACTAAAAATATAGGTGTTACGAATTTCTTTTTTCTTAATTACGAATTATCTCTATTATTATTTTTTTGTTGAAATTAAAAGAAAGTCAAACGATACTTCTTCACAATAATAATGATTTTCAGAACAATAATAAACGATAATTATTTTTAGTCACATTAATTTTTTCCTTGCTTTTTCTTAAATTACCATTAGGGAAAAAGCTATCATACAATAGTTGTTTGTACTAACTTATACAAATAACTATTTATATTTTTTATATATATCATTTTTATGTAAGTAGTAAGGTCAATGCAATTCACTTTTACCATAATGAAATCTGCAAACAATAAATCATTTTAAAAAAATATACAACAAAGTTCCTACCGATTACATTATATTACATATATACGAGTATATAATTAAGTTATTCAACTATAATATACATCGAATCACTACAAATAAATGCATGTAATATTTTTGTAATTAACATCATTTTCTATTGCATTCGAATCACATTTTAAAACCAATTAGTTTTACAATATCGAGCTTTCTTTTTCACTCTTTGTATTTTATCTAATTGTAGTACATCCGTCGAATTCTCCATTTTAATATATGATAGCAGTATTAGTAGCCACTTAATAATAAACCGGCTTAGACAGAAGCCCCGATAAAAATGGTTATTCCTTATTTCAATATTACTATACGCTTAGCCTAAGAACGGAGATAACGATACTGAGACAATATCTCTTTACAAAATCCCATAATCGTGACGAATATTAATTTTCTTACGCTTTCCTTGAAACAGAGTAAAACAATTAACTCTTGCGTCATTCTTGTATGAAGATATTGTGGTAGCAGGGCATTGTCGGGCAGTCATTGAGGAAGCGTTGATGACGTTTCATGGTACTTATTATTCACATTCACTATCAGCCACTCGTATTTCATTGTCAGAATAATTTATAGAAATTAAGAGTGCAGACGTAGATTTGCCGTTTGAAACTATCATCACCACTTTCATTCGATTTAAAACAAACAGCAAATTATTGACAAAAACTAAATTTCCAAAAAGAATTAGGTCAGTCTGGGGTCGAAATAGTTGTTGGATTGACACGGGTACGTTCAGCGCATTAATATTCATTCCGCCTCCCTAAGTTTATCAGAGAAGGCCTAATACCATGTATTCCATCTTAGCCCACAAGTCGTGGCTCTGCTGAGGGGCCAACAGCTGCCAGGTTAGGTAGAAATATTGGAGAGGCGATTCCTGCCCATCCGGCTAAATATTGCGAGAAGAACACCGAGGGGCTTGAGAATTAAAATCAAAATCAAAAATACTTTATTCAGTTTAGGACCTGAGAAGGCGCTTATGAACGTCAAAGTTACTACCGGTTCGGAAAACAATCCAATCATCGAGAAGAACTGGCAAGAAACTCGATCTGGTTTATCTTTTCATTACATATATTATAACTCATTTTTTTAGAACATAGATACAAATAATAACATTCGGTTTTAGTGGATGCACAAAGAGGGCGTCATTTCCAGACGTCACCATCGTTCACATATTGATCCACCCTGTAATATCCTTTAGACATTAAAAGCTACTTAACATGCTGCTTGAACTTAGTATCCAGCAAATCAGTAACGTGTTTTAGAACTTTGTTATAAAACCTAACACTATTACCTAAAAAACTGTTACCGGTCCTAGTGAGCCTAAAACATGGAATGACCAATTTGTTATTATTTCTTGTATTTAAATTATGTGGGTCCTTTACGAAATCTAGCTTATCTAAGTTTTTTACATTAAATTTTCAAGTATGTATTGGGAAGGTAGGGTCAGGATACCGAACTCCAGGAACTTAGCCTTTAATGATTTCGCGAGGCCCCATATCATAAATTGCTCGAACTGCCCGTTATTGTAGTAGAAGACAAGTGATCTAAGAAGATACTCCACGAGATAAAGAAAGGTTATATAATTGGGATAAGTGAAATGACAATACCAGTCTGTATGTTGTCACAGAGAACTTGACTTTAATCCGTGCTGATTCTTGATACGATTACAATATTTGGTGGTCTGAAATCGTTTCATTAAATTAAACGAATAAGGAAAACTACAATGTACATTTCTCTATATTTTTTACAAAACATTGTAAACGTTTAAATTCAATTGCAATAATTTTAATTAATAAAGTGTAAATGTGGTACGTAAACTTATTTTTCCTGGCCATTTAAACTTCGTACTCCTCGTAATTCATTGCTATTTACCTCATACAAATTATTCCATAACCTAGATCGTAATAAGTAAATAATTTAGTGTAAAAGACGAGTGACTAACATAATAATTCAATAAAAGTATTCCACTATTTAATTTTCCATACGGAAAGTAGAACTTGGAGAGGAAAGTTTTTAACGCTCTGAGTCACTTCAAACTTGACTAAGCATGGTCGATATCAAAAAGCTGTATAAAACTCTATAGAATTCAAGAGTTCATGAATTATATCATTAAATAAATAGGAATCATAATACTTATCCTTATTATACTATTTTCAATGCAGACAGCATAAAAATATTTGCCAGTATATTTAAGTGAGATTAAGAAAGTTTTTGCCTTATTAATATTAATAGATTCGCCACTAGATACCTATTTGTAGTATACTAACTTATATAGATCTCTGCGGTTAACACATCACCAATTTTACTATAATTCAACTAATTGCTACCACAAATAATAATGAATATACGCGAAACCGCAAGCACTGCCAAAGTCTTCTTCTACATTTAATTAAGCGTAGATAAAACCGTTCAGTACCTTTTCTCTTCCGTCTCTAAATAATTTTTTTTATTTATTTAATATTTAGTAACTATTCATGAACTTTAGTGTTATCAGAAACAAGATTTGATTTTTTTTTACCACACACAAATGTAAGTCTCACTTCACAATACTTACGTCTGTTAATCTATAATATTTGTATACTATTTGATAAAAAAAAAAAAACTCAATGATATTGTAATTTCAAAAATTAATAATATAAGGTCGAATTTCAACCGGTGGTATTTATAAAACAAAACAAAAGCATAACTTAAAGAAACTTTTTCACTTTTCCTGAGTACGTCAACGGTAATTCCAAGGACGCGATATAAAGGACAATTTCTATAATAATCATTCAATGTTACTGGATTTTTTTTTACGTTTTTCTTGCAGATAAGTAAGGTTGAGGAAAATCAGAATATCTTCTTAAAGGTAGAAGTGTTAGGTCTTACCAGTTTTAAACATAAACAAATGAATATTGATTGGCTAGAGTATTTACAAAAAAAGTGATGTTCGTATTGTGCAGTAAATTATATTGTTGATAGATGAGATATAAATATTTCTATATAGACTACATGAGGTAAGGTTACATAAAACTTTTGAACCATATAACACAAAATCTAAATAAACCTCGAAATATTAATATAACATAAATGTGAAGTCCAATTCAGACTTTAATATTTTTTTTTTTCAAACCTATATTTTTCATCTAACAAACTGTTAAATAATGCAATCGAAATGAATAATCAAATGAAACGGAGTGACTCTACTAGTTAGCTTTTGCACGCGACTTCGCTCACATTAATGTACATCTGATCTATATTCCGCACGAACAGTACCATTTTTTTTTTCGATGAAAAGAGTAAGTGCCCTATGTCTTTTTCTGTACCGCTGAAAACGTGTATACAAAAATTCATGATTATTATACCTCATTATATGTGACTATTTTTAGAAGATAGATGGGTATAGTAAGCTATCCTAAAAAGATAGGTATATGCCATCATAGACTTTTTTGTAGATTTATAAAAGAGAAATATTTCAGTATGCATTGTTTTGTTATATCTCAAAAGGATCAGGCAGCGTTTTCAACGAATGATCCCTGGTGGATTGACTTTTTCCGATCCTTTCAACAATTATCATTATATTTCAACCAATTAACAAAAAAAAACCTTGACAAATTATATACCTAAACCTTCCTCTTGAATTACTCTATCTATTGGTGAAGTCCGCATTACAATTTGTTTAGTAGTTTTTGAGTTTATCGCGAACATCCAGACAGACAAACAGACGCGGCGGGCGACTTTGTTTTATAATATGTAGTGATATATAGATCATAGATATAGATGATAAAACAATGTATATATTTAAGTTTGTAATATTAATTTGATATAACTATTGTTATTGTGACATACAAACTGATTATATTTGGAAAACTTGATTAATATTGCGCATGTTTAATACAGTATGTTGTAATGTACACAATAAAATCGATAACCGCTTTTTCTTTGTATTTTTCGCAAACATTTGATACCTAATAATACTTTTTGTTGTATATTTGTTAGAAAAAAAAAACATAGATTTTGTTGTTTAATTTACTGAACAGTAAAAATCGTCATTCAAATTCAACTTACATTGTATTATACTTCTAAAAACTGAATTTTCCATGACGTTATTATTTTCCTTCTATAATAAAAATACTCCATCGGTAATGTATGAAAAAAAATCATTACCATATGCAATGCAAATATGCATAGGTGCGTTATGAATAATTGTGAAAAATTATGAATCAGTTTTTCAGGACCTATTTTACAATTTCCATTACACATAATTATTATGTGTGAGGACAATTTTCCAATCTTAGTCATGATATTTCTCATGATTTTTTCTTCAATACATATGATGTATCTTCCACGCATATAGAAAATCGCATGTTTTGCTGACAAGTATAAAATTAACTTGTCTCATATATGACCTCAGTTAGGCTCAAAAGTACAATGATTTGAATATTGACCATTTAACATTGAATATTTTATGTGCATCTTAATGAGATGTTAACATATACGAGCTTAATAACGGTGACTTGCGATAATTTGTCTATAGCTATTATTTCTGGGTTTTAATATGAAACGTGAAGCAAATAAAGAGTCACTATGATGGATCACTATATACATGCGAAATAAGTAATATAAATTATAATTCAGATGTTTATTATTAACATATGATTGTCTCTTTATGAAGTATATATAAATGGTAAAAATAAGGCGATTGCCATTTTATAATAACGTCGCGTTATTTTAATAAGAGGTTGGTACGTACATGACGTGATTTAGATTAATGTGAAAGTTCCCAGAAATATAAAGCGCGTTCTATAATGAAATTCATCTAGACACGCTACTCGTTCATTCATAAATCTGCAGCCTTATTTTCAAATTTTTTTTTGTCCGTTTGTCTCTTTCGTCTCGAATGAGATTTAAAATGGCTTAACAAATTGTAATGAATTTTTTGTACACGGAAATATATATATAATTTCGTGATTGATAGAATAGTAAAATAAATAAATACATGTAAAAAAAATTTTAAAACTTAATGTTTATTTATTGTCCATTAATTTCAATAAAATTTTGATTACAAAATTGATACCAATTGATACTAATAGTCATTGTAGAAATCATAATTTGGCTAAAACTTCGAGACGACAAAAGAATTATCATGTAACAAACGTGTGCGAGACCGCTGGTACAGCTTGTATTATATACCGTGTAGTAAAAATAATAATTATAATATCTACTTCCTACATTAACTTAAGCATAATAATAGGGTTATTTATAGAACTTTTGTAAATGTCGTTGCATTCTTTGTATTTTTTAAAACACCTTTCTCTGTAAAAACCGATAACGTATGTTAAGAAAAAGGTTTTAAATGTACTACATATGTTCAAGGCAAACTTATTTCAAGTTCATAGGGTATTTACAGTTCCTCGTAATAAATGTACAAATATTTTAATGTATACGAGATATACTAACCTACATATGCATTTTGTTATATAAAACTATGCACGAATAAAAGGTCTACGTAAATCGAAATTAATTAGGTAACAAATATAACGTTCGGATAGTTCTTGGTGAAGTTATTCATATTAAAGCTTAATGCATTTTTTTTAGTAAGAACTTTATAAGCTTAAAAATGACTGCACTACTTCCCATTAGGTACTCTTGACGGGA
Organism: Antheraea assamensis; assembly: GCA_035772565.1. NCBI lineage: Eukaryota > Metazoa > Arthropoda > Insecta > Lepidoptera > Saturniidae > Antheraea > Antheraea assamensis. The sequence continues at coordinate 262,488 of JAQQSE010000112.1, read as the reverse complement.
ACGACGGTAGAGTAAAATAAAACGGCGACTGTCGGTGTTAAATACTAACAACAACAGTCATATCATCATGCCGATGTGCAAAAATGCCTCTTCACGCCTCGTTTGAAGGGCCCGATATCAAAAGAGGAACACACTTGCCGGGAGACGAACCCACATATTCCCAGTACGACAGAGATGAGAATTATCGACCTTTTCTGTTCTTGTCGGGGGGAGGATTTCGTGCGTAGTTCTGTGGTGGAAAGGGGAGAATGGAATGAGATTAAACAACTTTTCAAAACACTCGCCATGATACAGATTATTTAAATAAGTTGTGTGAGGCAATGCCTCTTCGTAACTAAAGCGGTCCATTGATGTTAAATGATGATGTGGTCCAAGATGGTAATCACACTAAATATAGAGGAACTGGCTCTCAAGTGCACCTACTGGATTGCACTAACGAATGCTTGGCGAAAGATTTTCAACTCAAGGATTATAGCTAGCAAGGCTACCTTAGAAAAAGCCAACAACAGCTATAGTCTCATCTCAAAGTTTTCGTCACCTCAAGAATTCAAATCTACGTTGATCGATGCAGAGTACGAGAGCACGTTACCTACTGGGCCATAATGACTATTAATTTCTAATGCTACGTCCTTATTACACTCGTATATAAGAGGTACACATGTTTCTTTAGTATTTAAAAGTAAATAGTGATTTATATCGAAGGATTAGTTATTTCATTACATACGTGGCAACAGTCCGATTCGAGGTTCGGCCATTTTGGAATCTGGACGCTAGTTGTAATTTCGATTGAATGCCTTCTGCGCTCTACACCAAACCGGTGAAGCTTTGCAATATACTCTTTTTTTATATTATAGGGGGCAAACGTACAGGTGGGTCACCTGACGGTAAGTGATCACCGCCGTCCATAGACACTACCAACACCAGGGGAGTCGCAAGTGCGTTGCCGGCCTTTTAAATATGTGGGCCTCCGGCGCTCTCACTGGCAGGACGAAACGCAACAGTGCAAGCACTGTTACTTCACGTCGGCTTTCTGTGAGAGGGTGGTACTACCCCGGGCGAGCCGACCCATTCATGCTGAAACCAGTAATAGCTTCAGCGTAGCTCTACCACTTCTACCTCTACCTCTACCTCTACTCATAACTTCAAGTAAAATTATATTCCACTAAGTAATCCTTAGTGAAATATTTCGTATAATTTTATTCGACGCGCTTAAATGTTAGTAGTTGTCGGAAAACATTTCTACTTACGCTCGTTTGTTATTGAAGTAAAAAATAAGGAAGGAAATGACAGTTTACAAATCATTTACGCATATTTATCCTTATGTTAGCGGGACACTGACCTTTACTACATTAACATTATTAGACGAGGCAAATGTAAACAAAAATTATGTAACACAGTTGAAAGTTGTAATAAACTTTATATATATTAAACATATGGTGCGCGTCTGTTCATAATTCATCTCCTATTAAAGGGGTTGATTGATTTTAATGCATTTGTTTGTATTTATCGAGTCGACTTGATGCTTTTTAGCTATAGTTGGATCCGGTTGACGTTGTCGAGATCTTTTTTTTGACATCCGTCTACTTCTTTGTATTTTTTTTTTAAAGATTTTCGCATATAAATCTTAAGTGTCTAAGTTGTCAGTCTCCCGGTACCTAAAACGTTTTTTTAAGAGACACTTTTTATATTTATAACCGATTAAGATCTGTGACAGGATAACGAGTACTGGCTCCGTTAATTATATATAATATACTAGTATTTTCCGCAAATTTGTCTACGATATTTTCGATGCATTCAGAATAAGAAGTATTTTGTTTTCTTCTCCAAGTCCCAAGAACCTTTATGAAAAATTTCCTTGTGACCGGGTTAGAGATTTAGACATGAAAAAGTATATAAACAAGCGAGTTTTTTTCGCATTTATTGTATTATATAGTAAGTGATATATTTTCTTATATCTCTTAATATATAATAATAAAATAGTGGCAGTTCTTTAGAGAAATAGGTCTAAACCCAATAATACAAAAGAATAAGATAAAGAATGTTTATATGGTTTACTTTTGGCCTATATTTTTTTTCATATTAGTGCATTTCATTAAAATATTCCGAATGTATTTTTGAAGTGAAAAATTCTTTAGCCACGGTGTACGATTTTTGGTAGGGGAAAAAGGGGTTCGTGTCACGGATGACCTCGACATGCTCGTAACATATTGCGCTTGCGCCCGACTTGTGACCCATAGTCTAGCGGTCTGTGTATATGTAATATTGAAATTGTGCATGCAGTCAATCAAATGTTTGCTGAATTAATAAACTGTAAAAAAATGATTATTGCTCGGTTTGCCAATAGATGTGAAAACCAGAACAATGTTAATATTTTCAATTTAGAAATTATTAAATTTAAATATTTTAGCTTATAATTGATTTTAAAATTCAAAAAAGAACACACCGGTATCATTTTCAGTTTTCGCTTCAGCCGGCAGTCTTTATGATTGTCTTGATTTTTTTTACTTTATATTTCTTTAAAGTTACTTCCTACGGTCGTTATTATATAAGCATTCTGTGGCTCTATAAGGAATGATCAAAAACTATTCCTTCGTTTTTTTTTTTTTTTATTTCTTAAGCAATAAATGTATAAAAATATCGTATACAAATTAATAGCATACTTATAAATAAAATAAAATTATGTAATATGTAACCGCATAATCGGAATATTATAAATAATCGTACGTTCCGTTTTCCACAAGCGCTGGCTGACCTTGGGCGTGCGCGCGCATGTCACGCTGACGCGACGTCACGAAACGTCATACGACGTCTAGTTGACGTAACGTTCACAGAACAACGATACGTCAGTACGGCCAAGTATGGCGAATTGCACGGGGATTTACGAAGCCTCACGGTTCCTGATACTTGAACTACTGGGAAGCAGTCGAATATCATGGAATCTTACTATGGGTTGAGTCAATGGAAAAATGTCATTATAGCGAATTAAAATATTGAATAAAATTTCCATTTATTGCCATCAGTACATATTATCCATAATTTTGAAGTAAATTTTATTAATCATTTATAGAGGCGATAGAGATTAACAATAAACAATAGACATCAACATAGTCAACATAATTTATTTAAATGTGAAAAATCCAAACATACTGCTGCATCTATAAAAATATCAAAAGTAATCAAAATATACAATGACATAAACATAAGCAGATTGACAAGCGATTGATAGTTGTTCATTGTTGATCATAAATTGACTGGGAAATATATTTTTTTTATTTATTTGTTTCAACTGGAAACAATGTTATTATTTACATATAAATCACTTTTTTAAATTTATTAATATAGGTATACAAAAAAATAATTGTATACAAATAATGTAGTTCCTTAATGTAAAATTCTTATTTCTTTAAATTAATGCCAGTTTCAGATATTTAAATATTACAAACCTATTAACAAAATAACTATTACCAACCAAAACAATAAAAGTTTTGGATAACATAATGTTAAAAAGTAAGTATTTTATAACAATTAAATGCATTATATACTCAGTCATAAAATTAGAAATGAGTATGTGTACCGCCATCTAGTGTGTAATAGTTGCAACTAATTCCACTTTGACATTTTCTTAAAAAAAGCTTATTAAACGATTAACTATTTCTATTTTATTTCAAATAAATGCAATATTTTATATAAAAGTATTGTTTTTGTTTAAATTGCAATATACTTTTAAATACAATTTTGCTACGCCATCTGTTGAGCAATAGCGTAACTATTTCAACGATACCAATGGGAATTCAAACTTCGACTTAAAGAAAAATATACAGTGGCGTCATCTGTAAGTAGTATGAATAAGAACAAAAACCAACGCGAATTCTGTCAAGTCTACGATACTATAGGAAAAAATTTAATTTTGGCAATACATAATCAAATTATTAATAGTTTATGAATAAACGTCGTTATTAGAATTTGAATTGGTTTCAACACAAAAGAATTAGGTGTGTCAATAGAAATTATTCCTTATTACAAGAAAATAGAAACTTAATTACGAACGGAAATAGCTTATTTTTTAATGAAATCATACAAATAATTTTTAATCACTAAAAAGAAATCGTTCGTAAAACTCAGTTGTACAGATAAATTGTTGCATCTACAAATAACATCCTCCCAATTATCTTTGAGTAATGGTAATGAACACACCCATGTACTTCTTACTGTAATATTATTAACAAATTTAAGTAATTAGCAAAAAATAGCTTCACGATCCGTAATGTGATGTATAAAAAAGTCTGTTACGTCATCATAAGGAATATTATATAAAAATGAATAGAGCCCGAGGCTCCATATATAATTTGGTATTATAATTTCTTGTAAGTACTTTTTGTTGTATTATACCTGAATAGATAAGTAGGGGTTGACATTGGGGGCGGCAGTTATAAAGGTATGACGTCAATCATAGATGACGCTACTGAATATGGTTACATATTATCTTTAGAGGTGTAAACGATTCGGAGCTCCACGCAAGAATGTACCGCGCTTCTTTTTCTCAAACTAAGCCGCCGATGACTTGACATGCCTTTACAGCTTCACCGGGCTTCTTGGGCGACATCTTATGGCACTCAGCAGTACAGGAACAAGATCAAGAGCAAAGTGGCTGGACCTTGGCTTGGGCTGTTGCCTTGAATACAACGCGAATCGAACTAAACCAACCACGTGAGCTCAACTTACCATACATGTATATTTTAGTGAGAGACATATGCATACATTCACCTGTGTCGCACGCATGTATGTCACATGTATTTAGAGTTTGGTAACTTTTGGCTATGGCTAACTAGCCAAAAAAAAGTCGCTCACAGAACCAGTGTACGTACCGTGTGAGTGTGCACGTGTAGTCGGAGTGTAACGATGGTACGTGCTAGGAACTAGTGAATACGGTGTCACTGTGTCGCGCTAGCAGCATGCTCAAGGGCTCCACTCCTGGCGATGGAACCTAGGCTTGAGATGCTGCTTAGTGAGGCCGCGGTGGGTTACTGATCGCCGATTCTCTTTTTTTTTGTTTTCGAACAGACTACGCTAATGGCCTGATAGGCCTCTACAGCTTCACCGGAGAGAAAAGCGCTTAAGGCACTCACCCGATTTTATTGACAACCAGCTCAAGGGCGTACTGGCGCGCCTCGACTTGGACTGTTACCTCGGATCCCGAATCCGACTAATCTAAATTACGCTAACTCATACATATAGGAATTCGTGAGATACACATGTGTACCAAGCATGTGCATCTCACGAACTCGAATATGTATTTTGGATATGACAACTAAGCTAAACTAAATTATGTCAATTCGAAAAAGGGTAAAAAAATAAAACCCTTCCCCCAAATGTACACCTACGCGTGTGTCTCTGAGTGCACGATTCGTATTTCGTTGTTAAACTAATGATTGAAAGTTTCCTTGTCACAGTATGGCGCTGGCAACGTGCTCGAGAATTACACTTCGAGGTATCGGACCTAGAATCCTTAATCCTATTTCACTATACCTTTTATAGTATTACTGCGTATTAAAGGGTAGGGCGTAATATTGATGTCAGTATAAACACTTTTTAACGGTTGAACGAGTATTTGCGCTGACAGATATTATACGAATATTTACTGTATATATATAATATATAGAAGAAGACAAAACAATACAGTACCTTTATCTCATATGTTTGTCATCCGATTTTCTTTATAACTCATCTGTATATATTTAACTGAATTCCTCCTAAATAGCTGAAGAGATTTTGATGCAATTTTTGTGTGCGTTCAGATAGATTCAACAATGGTTTAGCTCCACAATTGGGCCCTGTAGGTTTCGCTGCGGTCTTATTATAGGATTTTTTTTAATTATCAAGAGAGGACAACGTTCGCGAACTAAAGTATTTTTTACATATAAGAAGATACTCTCGAGCTTTAGTGTTATCATTAAAAAATATTTGTACGCAGTTTTTTTCCTTACCATCGACCTGTCGAAGCCTCAAATTCATCATAGTTCACAATCGTTATATCTACTAATCTCCAACATTTATACACTATTAGGCAAAAAAACCCTTCAATATTATTGAAACTTAAAAAAATAAGTAATTTTAAAGCTGAACGAACGAACGATCGTTTTAACAGAAGTTAATGCGCTTTAGCGCCATCTAGTGTCAACTTATATTAAGCTATCTGACGTAATAACAAGTTCCTACATGCCATTTCAATACATATTTTTCTTTCATAACACGAAAAAATAAATTGGACCTCTAGTATCTCGAACACAGATTTGACACGTTTGATTCTACAACCTAGAAACTTGTGCTAATTTTAAACTAATTACCCTATAACCTCGAAGATAAATAAGTTAGCTACTTTAAGAATTTGCTAAAAATGTGAACTCAAAATTACGAAGAATAAATCTTAATCTATACAAATTGAATATTTCCTTACAAAATCCGATTAAGTTGTAACCTTTAGTATGGTTTTATAGCTAAGTAAATATTTAAAAAAATGTGCCGTGTGAACAGTTTGACTCACCTATTCTTTAGTGAATCTAGGTCTAGTCCCGAGACAGGGATTAGCTTCAGGCAGACGTCGAAAATCACAGATAGAGTTCACTTTACAAATATTTCCATGCGCCTAAATGCTGCGGTGCGTCAGTCAGCAACGAGCGTTTTTTAAGACTCACGTTTAATACGCCATGCTCGGGGATGGCGTTGTTGGCACAATAAAAACCCAAAAATTCCCCCCACCGAAATCCGTGAGGATTTCCCAGTTACCATACCAAAGTTGAAATGGTTAAACCTTGGTACATATATAAAGTGTATGTGAGTACTTGAGGTAAAATTAAAATTTAAGAGAATGTGGTTTTTATGAAACCACGATGCAAGTCAAATATTTTTCGGATCGTGTCGTTTTAAAAATTGAGCACAATAATTATTTGAATCATTTAGTTGTACGTGAATTTTGAAAAATTCCGATCGGTAAATGCCGGGATTTGAATCAGCGGACAGTTTGTGTATCAAATAAGTTCATAATATTGAATGAACTTAGTATGATATTACCACGCGGGCCATCATCATCATCTTACCCTTATCCCACCTAAGTAGGGTCGGCACAACATGTTTTCCTTTTCCACTCTCCTCTGTTAGATGTCATCTCAGTATTCACACTTTTTATACACATATCGTTTTTCACACAATCCATCCACACCTTTTTCGGTCTTCCTCTACTCCTATATCCGTCCACTTTCAAACTCAAAACTTTTCTTGTTACATGACTTTCATCTCTTCTCATAATATGCCCGTACCACGCTAACCTACTACTCCTCAACTTCTCTGTCACTGGTGCTATTTTCAAACTTCCTCTGATATATTCTTAATCTTATCCATCGTTGTTACACCACACATCCATCTTAACATTCGCATTTCTGCCACATGTAATCTTTTCTCATCCGCCTCTTTCGTAGCCCAGCACTCGGATCCATATAACACGGCTGGTCTTATTATAGTTTTATACACCTTCCCCTTGAGTTTCAGCGGCATTCGTGGGTCACAAACCGCCCCAGACACCTTTCGCCAATTCATCCACCCTGCATTTATCCTATTCCTCACGTCCTTGTCTATTCCATCGTCATTCTAGCACGCAGGCCATATAGTTATATAACATTTAATATGGCTATGGCACGACATATCCAACTGACCTTTACATAAAGAACAGGTTCATTGTTTAAATGTCACATATATGTTTTAAATCTTAAGCAAATGGCCTAGCGGTAATAAATCAGTGATAACGTGTTCGGATACCCAATCGATTGACATAGGTTCGAATCCTGCAATGACGCCGCGTTTTCTGTGTGGTAGTTATATGTATGTTATAAGTTACTGTTATGTGAGTGGGTACATATAAATAAAGGCAGTTTAAGCATCCCCATCTTGTTGTTTACTTCATGGTGACAGCGGTGTAGAAATTTATTTAAATCACAGTGCTATACTAGTCAAATTAGTAAGAAATATTCTTCAATAGTGAGATTTGTTGACAATACAGTATAATTAATAATGGAACACGCGCGTCCTCCGTCGGAACTATCACTACAAGGCAGCCCAACCGAACGCGCCGAAGCGTGGCGAAAATGGTTACGGCAGTTTCAAGTGTTTGTAAAAGCGTCGGGAGTACACAAAGAACCAAAGGATGTACAAGCTAGTCTTATGATTAACTTGATCGGTTCTGAGGGATACGATATTTACTCCACGTTCAAATTTAAGAAAGACGAAGATTGCAATGATATTGACAAGGTAATAGAATTATTTAATAATCACTTCGGAACTAAGACGAACACAACGATGGTCAGATTTAAATTTTTTACACGAAATCAGGAAACTGGAGAGACTATTGATGAATATGTCACAGCTTTGAGATTATTGAGTCAACGATGTGAATTTGAACAACTGGAAGATGGGTTGCTACGCGATCGAATCGTTTGTGGTATCCGGGATGGAACTGTTCGGGATAGATTACTTCGCATGGATGATTTAACCCTGGATAAAGCGATTAAAACATGCCAGGCTAATGAAATATCAAACGATAACGGTCTACAGATAGAATCGGTCGGCATAAAACATGAGGGTTCAAAGGGCATGTCCGTCAACGTCATTGAGAGAGATAGCAACAGATGGCGTGGTATGGCGAGGCGCCCGGGTGTCGCGCGACAGATACAGCGACCGCGCGTGTTATGCGGCAATGACGATAGCGACGTTCACTATCAGGCAGTTACGTCGGGCGGCGACGGCACTGGCGGAGTGCGTCCGAGCGGCGGCGCGGGCAGCGCGTGCGCTGGCAGCGGTGTGAGCAGGGCCGGCTCTAGCGGAAAAAAATTTGTTTGTGCAGCTTGTGCTAATATACATTGCGATGGAGGTTTGCAATGTATGGCACGAAATTCAATATGTTTTCGTTGTAGGCGTAAAGGGCATTTTAAAAAAATGTGTTTGGCGCGAAACATGCGTAATGTTTTTGATGTCCAAGTAGAAGACGACGAAGACGTATACTACGTGTCGTCGCTAGATGGCGGTAATGAAAACTCTAAGTGGTATGAAACTCTTTATTTAAGTAATAGTTTATTAAAACATAGATTTAAACTTGATACCGGTTCTGATATAAATGTTATGTCAAAAAAGAATTTTCTTAACTTAGGGTTTTCATACAGTAATTTAATTCAAGACAAAATACGTGCTCTTTCTTATTGTGGTAATTATATACCAATTATAGGAACTTGTATTATGAAAATGAATTATAATAATAAAGAGTATTGTCTGAAATTTGCTATAACAGATTATGATAGTATAAGTATTCTAGGAAGAAAAGCCTTAGAGCAGATAGGGTTAGTAAAACGAATTTACTCGTTAAATATTCATGATTACGACGAATTATTTGATGGTTTAGGCATGTTGCCGGGCTGCTATAAAATATCAATAGATATTAGTGTTCCCCCGAGTGTGTGCCCTGTTAAGAAAATCCCTGTTGCTATTAGAGATCAGTTGCAAGTGGAACTTAATCGCATGGAGGAGCTAGGGGTAATTCGGAAGGTGTCCCACCCAACTGAGTGGGTAAATTCCATTGTAGTTGCAGCAAAGAAAGATGGTAGTTTACGAATTTGTTTGGATCCTCGACCGCTTAACCGTGCTATACGTAGACAACATTATCAACTACCTACCTTAACGGAAATTGCTTTCAGATTAAATGGTGCTAAATATTTTAGTAAATTAGATGCTAAATCAGGATTTTGGATGGTATGTCTTGATGATAAAAGTGCAGATCTATGTACGTTTGGTACTCCATTCGGCCGATATCAATTTTTACGTATGCCATATGGAATAAATTCAGCTTCTGAAGTTTTCCATGCCAAAGTTAAACAATTGTTAGAGGATTTAGATGGGGTAGATTCATTTATTGATGACGTCATAGTCTGGGGGTCCACAAAAGAAGAACATGATAATCGCTTGAAAAAACTACTAGATAGGTCAAAAGAAATAGGCATTAGGTTCAATAAAGAAAAATGTCAATTTGGAGTACAAGAAGTTATTTACCTTGGGCATAAGTTTAGTGCAAAGGGCATGGAAATTGATGACAATAAAATAAAAGCAGTTCTAGAGATGCCAAATCCTCATGATCGGCAAACCCTTGAAAGATTTTTAGGTATGGTTAATTATTTGTGCAAATTCATTCCTAACTATTCGGAAAAAGTAACCTTATTGCGTAATTTATTGAAAAATAATACAGAGTGGTACTGGGGTGAACATGAAGAAGAAGTAGTAAGAAAGTTAAAAGCTGATATATGTAGTGCACCTGTATTGGCGTTATTTACACCTAAGGAACCTGCAGTACTTTCTGTAGATGCAAGTTCACATGCTCTGGGAGCTGTGCTACTGCAAAACGACCGTCCTGTAGAGTTTGCTTCTATTACTCTTACTGAAACACAGAAACGATATGCACAAATCGAAAAAGAGATGCTTGCAATAGTTTTTGCACTGGAAAGGTTTCACCAGTATGTCTTCGGAAAAAATGACATACTCGTTGAAACTGACCACAAACCGCTAGAAACGCTCTTTAGGAAACCACTAAACGAGGTACCTGCTAGACTACAACGCATGATGCTCAGAGTACAGAGATATAGTTTTAAGGTTGTGTACAAGCCTGGTAAATATATGTTTATTGCTGATGCGTTATCAAGAGCGCCACTAGCTGAAATAATGAAAAGTAAAGTCACCGAGGAGATAAATGAACAAACATGTTTTTTACTTAATAATGTAAGGTTTAGTGAAGACAAACTTAATAAGATTAAAACAGAAATTAAGAATGATGAAGAGAGTCAAATTTTAATTACTTATATTACAAATGGCTGGCCTTTAAACAAGTATCAGTTACATGATAAAGTTCGTTCCCATTGGGATTATCGTGAATGTTTTGAATATGTTGATGGAGTAATATTTAAAGATAATTTAGTATTTATACCCAAAGGACTTCGCTTGGAGATGCTATCTCGTGTGCATGAAGGTCACCTGGGCATAGACAGGTGCAAAAGACGGGCCAGAGATGTAATGTATTGGCCAGGAATGTCCAAAGATGTCGAGGATACCACTAGGCGTTGTAATACATGTACAAAACATGCTGCAATGCCACAAAGAGAGCCAATGATTGTTCAATATATTCCTGATTTGCCGTGGGCGAAGATCGGTTCAGATATTTTCGAACACAATAAAAAACAATTTTTGATCATAGTTGACTACTTTTCAAATTTTGTAGAGGTATCCGCCTTAAATAGTATAACATCCAGAAGTGTTGTACAGGCAATGAAAGATCAATTTGCCCGTCATGGAATACCACAAGAGATCATGACTGATAATGGTCCTGCATATTCCTCTAAAGAATTTAATATGTTCTCCAGAACGTGGGGATTTAAGCATATAACTTCATCTCCTAATTACCCTCAATCCAACGGTCGAAGTGAGCGCGCTGTAAGAACTGTGAAGTCTTTACTAAAAAAGTCGTCAGATGATGGTTCTGATTTTCATATAGCCCTTTTAAATTATAGGAATACTCCTAGGGATGGAATTGCTAGTCCCGCGCAACTTCTAATGGGACGCAGGTTAAATACACGTCTACCATGCAGTCCACAGAAATTGAAGCCAGAGCGAGATAATCATAAAGATTACGAGAATATAAAGAGAAATCAATTAAGAAATAAAGTTCATTATGATGTTCGAGCTCGTGAACTTAAAAACTTGAAAGTAGGAGATCGAGTTATCACAATAGATGGCCCTGTAAGGCGAGAGGGTCACGTCAGTGAGCATGCAGGGCAACCAAGGTCGTATATTGTTAATGATAAATGGGGAAAAAAATACAGGAGAAACAGAAGACATTTAATAAAGATGCCAATTGATCCTTTACCGCAAAGAACTGACTGGCAAGAATTAAAAGACGATATTACAAATCAGGAAAACGTAGGCAATGATAGTGATAGCCTTGGTAGTGCTACATTTCATTCTCCTAATCGATACGAGACACCACCGCAAACAAATACTGAGCATCCTACGATGCTCATCGACATGCCTATGCCATCAAGTAGGGTTCGTATAGAAAGAAAGGCAGCACTAGAGGCTAAGAAAAGATTACTACAGTACAAGGATTAAACATTAAACTAAACTAAAAAGTGTATATTATAAAATATGTATTGTAAAACTCAAAAAAAAAAAAAAAAAAGAAAAGGTATAGAATTTATATGTTTTCATGGATTCTTTCATAATACTTTTATATTTATCTAAGTTATTTCGAAACAAAAAATCTTAGTTCTTTGTTTATTTGTAACTTTATTTCGGTGATATATTGTTATAGTTCTGTACATTACTATCGCTACTTATAAATAGTTATGTTTCTTACATTTATAAAAAGAGGAAGATGTGGTAGTTATATGTATGTTATAAGTTACTGTTATGTGAGTGGGTACATATAAATAAAGGCAGTTTAAGCATCCCCATCTTGTTGTTTACTTCATTCTGTACAGGAAAACAATGTACTGAAACCGTAACATGGTAGTAAGACGCTTTCTAATGCTGGCCTGGCTAGTTACGACAACCTTCAAATTCAAAATCTATCAGCAATTAGTTATAGTTGTATGCCGGTAGCTACACGAGAACCAGTTACCTTTTACTTTTTAACGTGTTACTGCCTTAAGTCAAATTGTGATGAAATTAACATGGGGCTCTTCAAAACGGGATTCAAACACGCTCTTCAAGGTCGACAATATAACAGTGTTGCCCCTGTTGCTGCAGTTCTCTATAGGCGATAGTAACCATTTAAATTCAGATAGACCATCTGCATGTTTGCTGCCCTTTGGCATAAAAAAGTGTGTGTGTGTACTTATATACACGCGTTAGAAGTTATACTTCTTTGGCGTAACAAGATAAAAATATTTTCAAAAATTTTATCTTTCGCCCTATTCTACGTTTGTAGAAAAAACAACACTAACAATAGAAAAAAGGTATTTAATACATAAATACTGTTTTTGAATAAAATGTTGACTATAGCTAAATTAAGGGTGTCGGTTTTTCGTGACGGTGTGCGCGGGCATCTTAAAAATTTACTCTCATCATTGTTCCCTAACGCGCCAAAAGAAGTGTAACTTCAAAAAAAAAAAAACAGAATAAAAAATACAAAGGATTAAAAAATAAAATATCCACGACACCGATGACAACTTTTGTCTGCGCGTCTGTAGCGTTTATTTATCACATAACTTAAACGCTCGTGATAAATATTGTCTCTACGTAAAGCTCTGCCTTTTTATAGTCACACAAAGCGAAGTCCATCCGACTATTAAAACCAGTTATATAGAGACGACGGCAAAATTGATTACACTTTATTTTGAATATAGTATTTGTTCTCTGTTCAATTATTTCACTTCGACTGATAAGTATAATAGATTTATAAACAACGGCCACTGCCCACCGCCGAGTGATTACTTACTATCGACATGCCAACAAAGATCGCGGTGAAAGTCCAATGACTGATTAAACCGATACGAACTATTAAACAATTTAAATTTATAATTAACTGATTACTAATTAATTCTTTTCGAACTGACTATCGCTATTTGCTTGAAGGAATTTTAATTTCAACTGGTTTCATGGCGAGCGTAAAATGCATTCATTTTCATTCATTTTCGCAAAAACTTTGATAAGCTGGAGTTCGTAAAACACAGGCATGATTTAAAAACTAGAAACTGTGACAAACTGGTCGTTCCATGTTTTAGACGAAGTAAAACAAGTAACAGTTTTTTAGGTAATAGTGTTAGGTTTTATAACAAAGTCCCAAAGCATATTACTGATTTGCCAGACTATAAGTTTAAGTGCCATGTTAAGCGGGTTTTAGTGTCAAAGGTTATTATAGAGTGGATCAATATGTGAACGATGGTGATGTCTGGAATTGACTCCTCTCTGTGCATCCACTAAAATCGATTGTTATGTATAATGAATTTTAATTATATAAGTATATGTTAAAAAGATAAACCCGATCGAGTTTCTTGCCGGTTCTTCTCGATGATTGGGATGTATTCCTAACCGGTGGTAGTTTTGACGATCATAAGCGCCTTCTTAGGGCCTAAATTGAATAAAGTATTTTTGATTTGATTTGATTTGACAACCAGCGCAAGGTTAATTAAATCAAATCAAATCAAAAATACTTTATTTAATTTAGGCCCTAAGAAGGCGCTTATGAACGTCAAAACTACCACCGGTTCGGAAAACAACACAAACATCGAGAAGAACCGGAAGGAAACTCGATCGGGCTTATCTTTTTAACATACGATTATATATTCATATATTTAAAACACGTTATACGTTACAATTGATTTTAGTGGATGCACAGAGAGGAGTCAAGTCCAGACATCACCATCGTTCACATATTGGTCCACTCTATAATATCCTTTTGACACCAAAACCCGCTTAACATGGCACTTAAACTTATAGTCTGGCAAATCTGTAATATGCTTTGGGTCTTTGTTATAAAACCTAATACTTTTACCTAAAAAACTATTACTCATTTTACTGAGTCTAAAACATGGAACGACCAGTTTGTCACAGTTTCTAGTTTTTAGATTATGACTGTGTTTTACGAATTCCAACTTTTCAAAGTTTCAAACTTTTCAAATCAATACCTATATACGTACATGTATTTAATTTATCTAAGTAGTATATGCTACCTTCAACTCAAAAATGTCCTTCACAGAACCTACTTAACTATTGTCCGAGTCAATATATCCGATGTATGTTGTGAGCTAGGGAATTATATAGTCTCTGTATCGTACACGCAACGCACTCAAGTACTTTTCGAAGGAATGGATCTACAATAATCACCATTTAAAAATTATATATATACTTTATAGGTAAGCGTTTGACCACAATCTCATCTGATGTCAAATGATGATGTAGTCTAAGATTGTAAGCCACGCTTAACCTAGATTTTCAACTTGAGGGTGTTAGCTAGCCATACGGACTTAAAAAAAGCCCTACCACCATGCTATGGTTTCATCACGATGTTTTCCTTCACCGAAAGCCCCGACTCAGTTGGTTGGATTCGAACCTACGTCCTTCGACGCTGTGTCCGAACACACTACCAACTGAGCCATCATTGCTTTAACTTACCTTTATTCAAGTATTGAGGGCTAAAAATGTGAAAGTTAAATAGCTGTATGAGATCTCCAAAACCACTTAAACATGTATTCGATACCTTTTTTTCCTTCGCTGTACTTTCACCCTGACCTCACAACATATCAACACTAAGGTAATTATTAGAGAAGTAAATTGTCGATGTTTACAACAATGATTTCAAAATGTGTGTGATTTTTAATATACCGAATGACTGTTGTAAAATTAGTAAACCAAAACGCAAACAATAACATTCTAAGCATTTCAAATTCTAAGAAATCTACAGTCCTTATTTTCGAATATCCAGTGTTACTAGATGAATATTTCTCAAGTTCTAATTCCCTCACGATGTTTTCTATCACCGTCATCAGCCAATAGTGTTGGTGTACCAATTTCAATAATTAAATATTATTATATATGTCGTACAACTATTTTCTCCAATATGGTATAACCTAGTATAATTAGATGCAACTGAAATTCAAGGAGATAATGAATAATTTTAAATCTTTTCATATCTCTATAAATATCGATAATATTCAGTCGATATTACAGTTTTATCGATATATCGTCCAAGCCTAAGAGTAATGCGACGCGATGACGCGATGAATTGTGACATTCTTTCATTTTTTTTACTATGTAGGTATATCGTCTCTCAAAATAGCAATTGTTTTGATCTGTCTAAAAATCCTTTGATACTATGTCATCAATTATTTCATAATGAGACATCAAAGAATATTCAAATGCATATATATACACACGTTACCAATCTGAAAATATTTTTCATGGCAGTAAGGTGTACTGTATCATTTTTGTCTTTGAGGTAATCTTTTTCTCCAGACCTCTGAAAATACATTTGATTAGTCATTATTTTATTAAAAAAAAGGATTTAGAAAGAAGCGATGTCACTGATGAATATAAGCCAGTATTATCAAATTAACTTTTTTACTTCACCATAATTGTTTTTGTACTATAAATGCATTGTAATAGCAAAATGCCATTTCATGTATTTAGAATCTGCTGTACAACATGGTTACACACGTAATTATATAAAAAAAAAACATTTCATATTTTCAACGCTTTTATGAAGCGACCAAGTGACAAATCCGAGAGGCATACGTATTCGCATGTCACGACCCTTGTTGGTAATGTTCGGTTCTCGTTCACTTCCATCTCGTTTAGCATACTTTCCTAATTACACTTGGTATGGTGATCACTCCTCTCCTAAAGGCCACACTGACTTAGCTCATCAATTTCCCCAAAAAATCTATCCATAAATATTTTAAAACAAAGTCGCTTTCTCTGTATGTTATATTCTACCTTCTAAAATACGTCATGGACTTTCATACGGTTTCCTTCTATTATTTTCGTATATAGGAGAAAAAAAGTCAGCGTTTTCTAATGAAGTCGTAAGTAGTTTTCGGGCGCTTATATTTGTAACGCCGCCTAAACTTTCGCGATCCCTTGCGACCACCTTGTAGAGTATATGTGATTGTGGCGTTGAAGCCCACACGTTGAAAAAAGCTATGTTAGCTAATAATATATGCTAACGATATTGTGGTAATAATACTGGTAATTAGTATCAGAGACGATTGACGTATAATTTTGAACCATTCTTAAGAATAATATCACCATGACACGTGAGTAGATGATAAAAAATTAAAATATTGTATTCAAGCATTATGTAAAATGTAACAAAAACTCAATTGAGCATGCTTTTTGTTAGACTTATTACAGCAATCTTGAAGGTCTATTTCAATGACAATGCAACAAGTAACAAAAAGAACATTAGAAAACGCTATTGAACTGGCTGAGATGTTCAGTATACAAGAGTTAATTGATTTTGTTTGTGAAACGAATAGAACTCTTTTATTTGTACAAGTTTTATGAAACAAGTATCAACCTTGCTGTTCAGTTGACATGTCGTGGTAACCACAGAGTATATACGAGTATATACATTATATAAGTGGTAACGATTTCTTGAACATAATCAACATAACTGTTACCTTATCATATGTTCAATCTATAGATATAATAAAATAGCCGTGTATGTAGGTGCAATAAAAATATATCGAATGACTCGCTTGCAAAGAGTGACAGCTTAAGTATCGTAGGGATCGATATCTGCTGTGACCTTAACCTCAGGGACCATGTTGTGAGTGTTATCTCCGCAACATCTAAAAGATTGGGCATCCTGAACAGAGTGCGACGGTTTTTCACGCCCGGCCAGCTAAACCTTCTTTAAAAGGCACAAATTAGACCGTGTATGGAATACTGTTCGCATCTCTGGGGTGGTTCCGCCCAATACCTCCTCGATGCCTTAGATAGGTTGCAGCGGCGGGCTGTCCGCATTGTGAATGATACAGACATCACTAACAACCTTGAACCGCTACAGTTACGAAGAGACATCGCCTCATTGAGCGTGTTTTATCGGCTGTATCATGGCGAGTGTTCTGAAGAATTATTCAACCTCATCCTATCTTCTCCTTTCCACTTCAGAACCACACGGGTGGGTACGCGGCTCCACAGATACACAGTAGAAACCTTCTCGGCAAGAACGAAGAAGTTCGAAAATTCTTATGTTTGTCGTACTGTGAAGATGTGGAATCGCCTCCCGACTAGTGTGTTCCCTCCCTCTTATGATATGGGGTCCTTCAAACGAGAAGTGAAGAGGCACTTTTGCAGGTCGGCATGATGACAACGACTGCCGTTGGTATTTAACACCGACAGTCGCCGTTGTTTTTGGACTGTACCGTACTTACCATCAGGTATCGTACAGTCATTTTGCCGAACTTATATAAAAAAAAAAAAATAAGATAAAAAAAAAACAATTTATATTCATGATATTTACAGACGTAGCCAAACTTTTTGATCGCTTTGAATATATTTGCGCACAATTTAAATTGAGGTATAAATAAATATTATTATATACATAAGTAAGTATTATCATATTATAATTGAGGTGTAAATTAAATACATATATATCATATGACAAAACTGAATCCAGAAAATTTAATAGTAAATAAATGTTAATTTTGGATTCTTATATTAATATTTTAACTGATGTTTTGTATTAAAATCTTGACAATATTACGCGCAACTCGCGAGCCTGAACTTACGGCTTTTGTTCAAAGCGGCTATTAAGTTTAACAAGGACTGTACGCTACTGAGGCCAAAACGATATATTTTTTAATATTTGTCTATTTACTGGTTTCGCTTCATTTGATCAAGCTGAAACGTTTGTTAACTGTAGTTTATAAAAGCATGATTAAGAGTATGATTATCAGAGATATAACATGGAAATTTTAAGTTGACCTCTCATCAATATGGTCAAACATATTGAATAGGGATCAGCTTACTGGTTTTTCGCGCGTTGGTCAGGCGTGGCTGGCCTATAATTACTGTGACTTATTAACTGTTACATGAATAAAATGGGGGTACAGTTAATGTAATGACGTGTGTTTTTTTTATATTATAGGGGGCAAACGAACAGGTGGGTCACCTGATGGTAAGTGATCACCACCGTCCATAGACACTTGCAACACCAGGGGAGTCGCAAGTGCGTTGCCGGCCTAATGTAATTTCTGGTAAAACCAAAACTGAAGTCCACGCAAAACGAAGTTGTGAGCGTCACCTTATCATCATCATCTTTTTACCCTTATCCCACTTAAGTAGGGTCGGCACAACATATTTCCCTTTTCCACTCTTCCCTGTCAGATGTCATCTCAGTATTCACACTTTTTATACACATATAATTTTTCACACAATCCATCCACACCTTTTTCGGTCTTCCTCTACTCCGATATCCGTCCACTTTCAAACTCAAAACTTTTCTTGTTACATGACTTTCATCTCTTCTCATAATATGCCCGTACCATGCTAACCTATTACTCCTCAACTTTTCTGTCACTGGTGCTATTTTCAAACTTCCTCTGATATACTCATTCTTAATCTTATCCATTCTTGTTACACCACACATCCATCTTAACATTCGCATTTCTGCCACGTGTAATCTTTTCCCATCCGTCTTTTTCGTAGCCCAGCACTCAGATCCATATAACACGGCTGGTCTTATTATAGTTTTATACACTTTCCCCTTGAGTTTCAACGGCATTTGTGGATCACAAACCACCTCAGATATTTTTTCTTTAAAAAAATAATGAAGTCTATAGAAATAGAAATAATAGTTTACGGAACGGATCGATTTTACTCTTTCAACGCTGCAATAAATATATATCTCGAAACGTGAACACAATCTTAGCCGCCAAAGTTTCTATATTTAGCTAGTTCTATTTAAATAATATACGTTTGCAATAACCTTCAACCAATAAAATATCTCAAGTGGTTCTGTTATAAATCTGTCACTCAGCGTTAATCAATATCGAGCATGCCGGTATTTTATAAACGTTAGTTTCTGGTAACTAACCGGAGGTTTACTCAGGAAACGTTGGACAGTTGTTAGTCGCCGAATAAAGGTCAGAGAGCACCCATTAGGAACAGAGACGAAGTTTCTTAACGTAAAGTAAGGAATCAAATTAAAAAGCTTCATTAAAATCAATTTTAAAAATATTCATTTACTCGCTGATACCCGCGACCTCGTCTACGTTGTACATTTATTTTAACAATATCTTTTATGTTCATGGGAAAAGTGAGACAAAAAAAACTGAAAGCAAAAATATCTTTCGCTTACATAATTATTTTGTGAACAACGTTATTCATTTACTTCCCATCTCCTGCGCATGCACACCACACCGCTTGCTACAAGCGTGTGGCTACCCACACCACACAAAGATCGTAGTTTCTTAATACTTTAGTAGCCTTATATTAAATGAAGATATGTAATATTTTTAGATAAGGACAAAGTGTCTAAGATATCTATAAATCTAAAAAATAATTGGTCGAGTTATTTCTGGTAGTTTTTACGCAATGAGCGCACACGGGCAGATCTTTAAAAGTTTATTTATATAGATTAAAAATTGAATAATAAATCGTATAAAAAGTTGAGGTTATATGTTATAAATATCTAAATATGTATATCGCTTATTATTTTCATATTAGGTAAATGACTACTAAGCATTCTAACAATGTTTTATATTTAGAGTACTTCTTATGATTGATCGAGATACTGTCAATCTTAAATGATCAATCATAAGCAAGTGTTATAAATGTCTAAATATATCAATTATTATTTTCATGTTGGTTAAATAATTGCTAATGATTATTATAAAGTTCTATATTTAAAGTACTTCTTATGATTGATCGAGATACTGTCAATCTTAAATGATCAATGATAAGCAAGTGTTATAAATGTCTAAATATATCAATTATTATTTTCATGTTGGTTAAATAACTGCTAATGATTATTATAAAGTTCTATATTTAAAGTACTTCTTATGATTGGTCGAGATACTGTCAATCTACAACGACCAATCATAAGCAAGTAAATTGGTGGGGATGAAATCACAATAGCGGGCATTCAGAGGTATGTCGGGCATTCGTTATTCAAGATCGAGCGCAAACACATGGAATATATCGCCTTTAGGCTGTTGTAAGTAAAACGGTACTGTAATAAGACTGATAGTTAATACTGTGTGAAGTGTTTTTGTATTTAAAGTCTCTGCTACTGGTTGATGAACTAACACGGTTTACATATACAACTGTCAAGGCACAATGTTCGTCTGCGCGAAATTAGGTACTCGCACGCACATACATTCGTGTACAATAGAAAGAAACAAAGAGAAAAAGACACATGAAGAGAGCATAACGCTTTTTCCCTACATGGCGATTTCTACTAGTCAACTCCTATCGAAAGCCGCGTTAAGGCACCTCTTTCCAACATAAATTACGTTGACGAGAGTGACGAATCTCACACTTCATTTGCCAGTGCTAATGACGTATGTAGTTAGGTCTGTCAACAGTTCTGATGAGTTAGAAGGTGTGAAAGAGATAATTAAATAAGTCAGAAAGATAAACCAATAGAAACGGATACTCCAATCCGATCCACTCTCAATATTTAATAGGGGCCGAGGTGCTTAATATAATTAGTATGTCATTTTTACTTTCTTTTATTACCGTTATATTATTGTTAAATATATCACAGCCAGTTATATTTTATGTATTATTACCAATAGCACTGTGCCGTAACGGGTGCGGTGATGACAAATAGACTGCCAGTGGAATAATATTAAAGAAATCATTTCAAAGTTATAAATACTTTCAAGAAATTAAGATCTAACTGCGTTGGGAATAAGACTCAATTTTACTCAAGCAAATTCTTCTTTGGTGCCTGATGGCACGTGACAACGTGATATTATTGTTTCGTCTCTTTCCCACGCATAGCTTTGTCTGTTCACGCGACGGAATTCTGCAAATTGTAATATTGTTTAGCCCAAGAGAAGCTTGCGTGATAAGAACTGGCATTTTCGATGCATGTAACTGACGGTGACACGTTATTTATCGTTATCACTGGTTATATAACTAACAATGTGTGAACTATTTTGCCTAATATACAAATACGATTTTTTTGTTGTTTTATTTATTGCTTTTTTTTCTCTCTCATTTTTCTTAAGTAGTATTTTATTACTATTGAAAGAAATTAGCATTAGCACAAACTCGCCCTTCACATGTTATAAAATTTAGTGCTTATGGTCCACGGTCGTTGCTATCGCCATAGCAACCGTATTAATGTACACGAGCTACAGTAGCCGCGAAGTTTGTTAAAAATTTGTAAACTATAACTTTAAATTCATAATGAATGTGTGAAAATAACGATAGCCTTCCGAAGGTTCTAGTGGTTTCTAGGTCACACGTCATTAAAGGTACGATTCGAGTACAGTACAGTAATAAGAACCCACATTTCCCCCCAAATGTATATACCAGATTAGCCAAACTACGCTATGATCGTTCGAAATGTTACGTCTCTATTACCAGACTACGGATACGAACAATCGATTAATAAACAGAGATATGTTTGAGACTTATAGTAAAAAACCCCTGTTTTCCCATTGTACGTTAACCGATAAGCAAATTTACGGGTCTTAACCCGTGACTTAACATCAGATTTTTATATTGTTTATAAACTCGAATTATCATTTCAACGAAACAGTATCTGTAAACTTTAAATTAAATTTAAATGTCATAAAAAAGTTGACATACCTTTTTATTTATATGCCTACTGATTTTCCCGCTTCCTTAGGCATTAAAAATGGCAAGGGATCAATCGAAGCAAAACAATAAGTAGGTATGCTAGAACCATCTATGAAAAAATCCACATCGTTGGTCAGTCAGTCCCAAGGCCCCAGTAGTTTTTACTATATTTGGAAGAAATGCGAACCAAAACGAGTTTCTAAAATCTTGTGATATTTCATTAAAAACAATAATTTTAGAAACTGGTAAACAATTCTCGTGCAGGATTGGGAAACAGCATAAACTGGAGTACATGAACTTGCACACGAGAACTAACAAACAATTTGGTATTTACTTCAGATAAGACGTAACCTTATCATAAGTCTAAAATCAACTAGTAACATGTTAATTCTACAAAAAATCTAAAATATATCATTATAGATACATATCTGGTCCCTTTTCTAAGGTCCTGTGCCACATAAAGAAAAAACGTATGTTTTTACTTTTATACGCACTTATTTAGCATAATATAATATATTAATTCGAAAAAAATTTAAAATAAAATACACCGAAAAGTAACCTCAAATCTTTAAACTCACTTAAAAAGTGTACAATATTAAAAAAAAAAACACTTTCATCACTAACACTCATCATAAATTATCATTCACCACCATATATCATATAAAATCATACACATGTATATTTATGAATGAATATATTTTTTATCTCCACTGATATAAAACGCGTGTTATAGAATCATACATATTTAAATAACTTGACATAGTTATCAATTCTCACGAAAACTTGACAGACAATCATCAACCAACTTCATTCTGGCGCTTTTAGATGTCTATGAGCGCGCGCATTGTAAAAATTCACTCCTATCGTTTCTCCCTAACGCGCCGAAAGAAGTACAAAGATAAAATCAACAAGAACATTATCGTTTACTATATAAAGCGACTGGAGCCGCGGGTACAAGCAAGTGTAAAATAAAAGTAACTCTAAAATATGGCTTACGAATATATAGATATGAGCCGGTTAGCATTCTATTGTTACGGTTTTTCCTTTTAACATTTATCTATTGTATATACTATACCTCTTTATAATTATAGTACTATGTAGTAGTCCGGTGGAACTGTAGTGACCTTGCCAGGTTAACAGTGTAGGTCAGTTCGAAAAAAAAATATATAGTACTATAATCATATTTAGATAATTTTCTATTTTCCTATTATGATTTTAAATACATTTGTATTGTAAAATAAACACAAAGATTGAATATGGGCAGGGAATACATATATGGGTAGATTAACGTTCTATTGTTTCGATTTTCCTTATTATGTAAGGTTTAGTTTTTGCTTATATCTTTTTGCTTATTAGCAATGTCTTTTTTTTGCTTATAAATAACTGTTGTAATATATAATATGTATACTTAGATATGTTCACGTCTCTGTTTGTCTATTAATATGCTTATAAATTAGAATCTACTGAAATGAGTTACACAATTCTCACTCTAAATCACAAATGTATTCTCCAGCCAGGATTTAGTGTATGTTTTCTTACATTACTCAATATATGACACAC
The DNA here is from genome assembly GCA_035772565.1 of Antheraea assamensis. Lineage (NCBI taxonomy): Eukaryota > Metazoa > Arthropoda > Insecta > Lepidoptera > Saturniidae > Antheraea > Antheraea assamensis. The sequence continues at coordinate 238,587 of JAQQSE010000112.1, read as the reverse complement.
GCGCTTATTTACCAGTCACGTGTCCTAAGTATACTCATGTACGGAGCCGAATCCTAGACAATGTATACAAAATAAGAACGCCAATTGAACACTTTTCACTTGTGATGTCTTCGAAGCATATTGGACGTAACGGGGAAGGATCGCGTGACAAACGAGTACGTTCTAAACGAGGCACAGCTTCCTAGCATTACCGCTATTCTCAAAAAGACATGATTATGTTGGCTAGGGCACATGCATCGAATAAAACTGACTCGTTTGCCAAGGCAAATTCTGCTTGGAGAGGTTGCGCATGCAAAGAGGTCTGTTGGGCCTCCCATGCTTCGCTTTAAGGATTGCGTTAAACACTACATGGCTCAACTGAACATTTCAAGTGGCTAAAGGGGAGGAGCTGGATGAGGACCGTGCTAAATAGTGTCGCCTAATTCATGAAGGTCAGTCAAAGCAGGACGTCGCCTGGTTTCAACTATTAAAGGGAAAGCGCATGAGGTGTCACGAGCCGGCCTCCAACCATCATCTATCTGGGGGTATGTACACTTGTTATAGGTGCGGCCGTGAGATCGTCTCCCGGATCGGTTTTGACAGCCACCAACGGAAGTGCTGGCAAAGTACAATTTAAATCATAAATTAAAGATGTAAAGGCCTATGATGATGATATGGCACAAGTTATGAATTCTGAAGTAAATTGAATAGTCACAATATTACTACCAGTAGATTCTGTAGCAAATTTTTTTTCATTAACTAATAGATATAATGCAGTAGAAACTTCTTTAAAATGGAAATTAATATGAACGAGGTTTTGTGCTTATGACCACAATAATAATATTTAAATATGGAAAATGTATACAATTTAAACATTAAGCTGATTATGTACAAACATACATACTATATGCGTAATAATAAAAAGGCAATTTTTGAAATCTGGTCCTCGTTAACTCCTAGATTGTCGAAACCCATAAGGTGTTAAGCACCATACAATCGAAAGTAGAACTTATGTTTCACTGGTGAAAAGATAAATTGGCTTGAAATTGAAAAACGTGGTCCGCCATTTTGAGATCTGGTTCTTAAAAACTCAGCCGAGGGGTTAACAGGCAGTACACCTGGTTGATTGTGACTGAGGCTAGTTATAGGTACACAATTCAGTGCGTCATCAACTCGTGCGCGCTTGATTTCAATTGGAGACAAGTATACACGATTTAGCTTCACCGACCCGAGCGTGAAGGTTCACTTTCGTTCACCGTTCAATGCGCATAAATAAGTTTCCACTTCAAAAATAAATTCATCTCTTATTTTTCAATCTCAGTTACCTCTTTTATATAATAAAGGGAATTAAAAATATTAAAAACATGACGTACATAGCATTTCTTTGAGCGAATTAAATAATTTCACAATCATAATGATGTAAATTAGTTTTTTAAGATATCTAATGTTGCTCTATTGCTACGTATATTCTATATATATTTATACATATATAAAAATAACATCCGTGTTGTTCCAAAAAACTTAAATATGCATCGGACACATATTTAAAAAAAAAAATTAATAACACAAGAGTGTCTTACACTTGATTAGAGATCACTCAACACTTGTCTAAATTGACAGATCTTATTTTATTGTTGTAATTTATTGTATTTCTATTTGCCGGCAAATAACGTTCCGTAGTAAATTATGAATTTCGCGGGTACAATTAATTTGGAAGATAAAGAAATAAATTAAACAATTTTGCGAGATTCACAAGTAACTCACAACTACTACTATATGACAATATTGATATTTGACAACGTATTGAATGTCAGATGATACTGTTGTTCTACTTTACGCACTTTGACGTAATAATATAATAGACTTACATATATACATTGCTTATTTTTACAATATATAGTTTTGTTTAAGCCAAAATGTCATTACAATAATATATATATATTTTTTTTTTTTATATTATAGGGGGCAAACGAACAGGTGGGTCACCTGATGGTAAGTGATCACCGCCGTCCATAGACACTAGCAACACCAGAGGAGTAGCAAGGTTTTTTTTTTTTTTTTTTTTTCGAACTGACCTACACTGCCAGCTTTTTAGGCTTTCACAGTTTCACCGGACTACTAAGGGGAGCGCTTAAGGCACTCACCCGATTTTATATAGACGACTAGCACAAGGGCGCACGGCACGCCTCGGCTTGGGCTGTCGTCGAAAACCCGAATCTAACTAGCTTTTTTTTTTTTTTTTTTTTTTTTTTTTTTTTTTTTTTTTTTTTTTTTTTTTTTTAATGTGGGAAGAAATCCTTCATTGGACACCCACAGCCCTGGGGAGCTGTGGGGTGTCAGACTCTTACTGACTAAAAAAACCCACAAGATACCGTCTGCCGCGCTATGGAGTGGCACGGGATCGAACAAGCAAGCACCATGCCACCCCGGCGACAAGGCCCAGCGCGAACGCCCTGACCGCGACGACAGCCCGGTCAAGCTGCCTACCCGTCTACCGAACCAATGTGCAATGGAAAGTCAGGTCCCCAGCCCCTTCCCTCCTTGGTCCGGTTTGGCAGTCAAGGGGTCACCCCCTCCAACCACCACCACCTGTAACTTTTTTACGTGGTTTTCTACCACGGTGACTTTTTAACGAGGTTTTCTCCCTCTCCCTCCGCCCGAAGGCCACCCCTCTGTCACTTTTTAATGTGGTTTCCTCCCACAGGAACTTTTTAATGAGGTTTTTCTCCCTCTCCCTCCGCCCGAAGGCCACCCCTCTGTCACTTTTTAATGTGGTTTCCTCCCACAGGAACTTTTTAATGAGGTTTTTCTCCCTCTCCCTCCGCCCGAAGGCCACTCCTCTGTCACTTTTTAATGTGGTTTCCTCCCACAGGAACTTTTTAATGAGGTTTTTCTCCCTCTCCCTCCGCCCGAAGGCCACCCCTCTGTCACTTTTTAATGTGGTTTCCTCCCACAGGAACTTTTTAATGAGGTTTTTCTCCCTCTCCCTCCGCCCAAAGGCCGTCCCTCTGTCACTTTTTAACGTGGTTTCCTCCCACGGTAACTTTTTAACGAGGTTTTCTACCTCCCTCCGCCCGAAGGCCTCCCGTCTGTTTTTTAACGAGGTTGTCTCCTCAACACCCGTAACTTTTTAACGTGGTTTTCTCCCACGGTGACTTTTTACCGAGGTTTCCTCCCTCCCACCGCCCGAAGGCACACCCGTCTGTAACTTTTTAACGTGGTTTTCTCCCACGGTGACTTTTTACCGAGGTTTCCTCCCTCCCGCCGCCCGAAGGCACTACCCTCCGTAACTTTTTTACGTGGTTTTCTCCCACGGTAACTTTTTAAGGAGGTTTTCTCCCTCCACCCTCAGACGGGCGAACCGAAGCAGGCCCGTCCTAACCCCATCCCCTGTCCCCTCTGATAAGCAGAGGGGTACTGCGAGGGGCGCCGTCTGCCGGGGTATACGCCCCGACCCGGTTCTGGAACCGAGCCCCAGGAGTGTTTATCGGCTCTCTAGCCTAGATCCGTAGTGTTCTGCTAGACAGGGTCACCTCGTGTAGGATGTGGCTCTTCACCACGCACTGACGGTCTTGGGAGGCAGGCTAAGGCTCCACGAGGGAACTGTATTCGCCTGTGGGTCCACCCCCTGCGGTTCCGAGGTACGAGTATCTCATCCCCACTTGACCCCAAATAACTAGCTAAGCTAACCTAAGCTAAGCCTATCCGTATCATACCTGTATGGGTTCGTGAAATATACATGGTTACCAAGCATGTATGTTTCACGATCCCGTACACGTATTTTGTATCTGTCTATCTGAGTTCTAAACTATTTCAGTTCGAAAGGGCAAAAAAACAAACAAAAATAGCCCACCACTATGTGTACCTACAAGTGAGTGTGTGTGCACGTATGTGGGGTGATCGGTGTTATGTTGTAGACGAGTGTTTGGTCAAATCGGTGTTACTCTGTTCGCGCATGCAAGCTGCTCGAGGGCTCCATACCGGAGGATCGGACCTCGGCTAGAGCAGTTGCCGAGGGAGGCCTAGGATTGTGTGCTGGGGCAAAATTCACAGCCAAACCGCGGCGGCGTGATCTGTGATTACGCGGGCGTGGGCGCGCACACGCTGTTCTTCGAGTGACGAGAGGGTAATCTAAATTACCTAACGTAATATCATCGGGAGGGTCGGTAAAAATGTAACGCGGACGTCTTTTATAACGCGGCGCGCCTGGCAGTGTATCGTAAGTCGCGGCGGATACCACTAACGGATTGGGATGATTCATGGCTCTATCGAAATAGCTAGTTGTGAGAGTTTTAACGTACTCCCAGATAGACGGCATCTCCAGGTCCCTATGGAGGTCGACTCTCCGGATGTACCACGGGGCACCGATCGCCTTTCGTAGAAAACGGTTCTGTATTTTTTGTAACATCTTGAAGTTCGCTTTTGACATATGCGCGAAAACGGGACAGCTATACGTCAAAATCGGACGAATACACATTTTGTAAATTGTGAGCTTATGTCTGACGGACATTTTGCTCTTAGCACATAATAACGGATGCAGACGACCCAAAACCATAGCGGCTTTGTTTCGTACTCTCACTGCATGCTGTTTAAACGTGAGGCGTCTATCTAACGTGACACCGAGATATTTGACCGTAAGGGCCCAAGGAATCTCGGTGTCATACAATTTAAGGGATTCTATGTTGCTCGGACGCGGACGCTGAACCGGATCGAAAAAGATCGCAGCGCTTTTCTCGGGATTGACCTCTATACGCCATCGAAGAAACCATTCGCCGAGTTCCTCGATGGCCCTATTCATACGGATAGCTAAATGCGACGGCCGCCAATCGGAAGCGTAGATTACTGTATCATCAGCGTAACAACCTACCTCGAACCCCGGGGACCGAGGTAGGTCACTGATGAACAGGTTGAAGAGGGAGGGCGCGAGGATGGACCCCTGGGGCACTCCTGAACGTATCGGGTGGGGCTGGGACAACTCACCATCCACTCTATAGCGGAAGGTCCTATCTGTGAGAAATTCGCGGATGATGTGAACTAAACTATCCGGAATACTAGACTTGAAGAGTTTGTAGACTAGCCCGTCGTGCCAGACCTTGTCGAAGGCCTTGGCGACGTCGAAGAAGACCGCTATTGTACGTTTCGGTTTAGGCTTGGCCGGACTGACCTGGGGCTGGGGGTCTTCGTTGAATTTAGAGAATATGTACTCCGTGAGGCGGTGTACTTGGTTCGTGCACGAGTGTTGTGCACGGAAACCGAACTGCTCAGGCGGCAGCAGATTCAACCTTGTTATCGTGGTCTGTAGGCGGTTCAGAAGGAGCCGCTCGTATAACTTGCCTAGTGTATCCAATAAACTGATAGGGCGATAGCTAGCGGGAAGCGTAGCTTTTTTGCCGGGCTTGTGAATGCCTATCACTATGGCCTTTTTCCAGACGGCTGGAAAGTGACCCTGGGACATGGCAGCATTGAAGATGCATACCAAAAGAGCTATGATGAAGTCAGGAAGGAGCTTCAGTACCTCGTTCCTGATTCCATCGGGACCTGGGGACTTCCTAAGCTTCAGACGCTTGATAGCGGCCGTCACTTCGTCAAAAGTAACCGGGGTTAGGGTATCCGCGCGAGGAGACGCGAGAAAGCTATCTACCGCGGATTTTATCGATTCGATATGGACAGGGTCAGTGTTAGCAGTGTTTGGAGAACATTGCTCCTCTAAACTCGCGGCGAGACACTCCGCCTTGTCTGTATTATCAAACGCGGGAGGCAACCCATGACCTCTGTCTAACGGGGGCATCGATGCACTCTGCTCTGATTTGAACTTACGCGTGAACGTCCAAAACGCCACATGGGACGGCTGGATATCCTCCAGGAGTCTGTCCCACCTGGCGCCTCGGATTTCTTGAATACGAGACCTAACTAACTTCCGTAAAGTACGTAAACGATCGCGATTATCTACAGACGGGTAAGTGTCGCAGGCTCGAGTCGCGGCGTTCTTTTCCGTGATCAACGCCCTCACGTCGTCAGGGAGTATGAAGCGGCGATCGTTCACCGCTTTAACCTCTCTCGAGGTCACCCTGACGGCGGTCTGAAGGTGTTCGACCAGGGAATCGATGGCCAGATCCGCGTCGGCTTTAGACACCAACACGTCCGGAATTCTATTCAGACTCTCCGAGGACGGATTGTCTTTTAAATAACTACATAATTTCGTATAATCAGCTGCGCGCACGGGCTGAAAATCTATATCGAAGTCCGATCCTAGCTGCAAGATAACGGGGCGGTGATCTGAGTCCAGTTCATGTACGACTTGTATGAGTCGCACCGGAAGCTGGACATTTTTCAAAAGAGCTACATCTAACACTGTCGGTCGACAGTGATCCTGATAGTGAGTGGGTTCCGGCGGGGCTATGACGTCAAAAGCGAGATCGCCACTTAGTTTGTCGAGTGTCGCCCCGTTGCGGGACGTACTCGAACTATTCCAAATGACGCTCCCACTGTTGAGGTCCCCGGCTATGATGACAGTGTTACTTAACGCGAACAAAGCCTCCAGGTCGGACCTGAGAAGTTCTAAACTCGGCTTTAAATATGCGGAAACTAACGTTATATCGGGGTGACCGGTCATTCCTAACCTGCACACTGACACTTCCATATTTGTGAGAGCGGGCGGGTCTATCGGCATGCAATATAAACAACGCTTATAATAGATTAGAGTGCCACCCCCGCGGGCGACACGGTCGTTTCTAACTAAGTTATAGTTCGCGATTCGCGGATTATTCATGGTCGGCTTTAAGAGCGTTTCCTGAACTAGTAATATATCTATCTGCCTATCGCGTAAGTAGTCGGCTACTAAATCGCGTTGCGTACGGAGACTTCTCGCGTTGAAAAACGAAAGACAAAGAGCGCGTGGTTTAATTTTACTCGGCGGAGTGAATTTTATTTATTATTAGTCCCTACTTGTTCGCGAGCGAGGCGCTGAATTGTCGCGGCAATGCCTGGGAAGGCAGAGACCGCGCTAAGTAGCCCGATATCACTATTCCCGTTAACTATGTCGTTAAACGCAATGATGTCTTCGATACTATGCTCTAAGAGCACCTGGGACAGCCAGTCGATGCCCGACCGAGTAAAAGAAAAGAAGTGAGATGGCTGGGCAGGTTGGGCGGGCAACGCTTTCGGAGCGACAGGCCGAGCCTGCACCTGAGGCTTGGAAGCCTGAGGTTGAGGAGGCCTGGGAGCCCAGGGGGCCACAGGGGCCCGCCAGGACTGGGGGGCGCGCGGCACAGAAGGTGCCATGCTCGACGCCTGGACCGGCGCTGCCGGGGCACGGGAGGTGCCCGGCAGGCCCGGGAAGGCCTCCACGGACATGAGAGGTGGAGGCGGAGGACGGGCGGAGACAGCCGGAGGCCTACGGGCTTGTCTTCCTTGGCGTGGGCGTTGCGTGCGCGGTGCACGGGGACACCCGCGATAGCTCGCAGGGTGACCCGCATTGCCGCACAGAACGCAGCTAGGAGGCTCGGGGGTCTCGGGAGTGCGTGCGCACTCCTTCGTGGAGTGGTCACCCAGGCACTTGACGCACCTGGGGCGCAGATGACATCCGCGGGCGGAGTGGCCATAACTCTGGCAGTTATGGCACTGCGACGGGGCTTGGGACTTTCGTGGCGGCTCCACGGAGATGCCGGTGAGGCCACAGATGGAGGTCAGAGTGAAGATGGCCTTCCCTTCCAGGGAACGGTCAAGGATGACCAGGGCCATAGGGTATGGGGCTTTGGTGCGGGGGTGGTACATGCGATGTACTTCACGCACTGGGAAGTTTTGCTCCTTAAGGGAGCAGGATATGTCCTCGGTAGATAGCTCCACCGGGACGCGCCTGAGAACGGCGCGAAGGAGGCGCTCCTCTTCGAGCGCGTGGGTGTAATAGGCCAGCTTCCTCTCTCGGAGAAGAGAGGTCAGCTGGCGATGGTCAGTGGAGGTGGGAACCTTCACTTGTATCCCTTGCGAGATATTAAGGGCGGAAGTATAACGAATGGAAGATTCGTTCATTTTTGTAGAGATGGCGAGCCAGGAGGACTTGTCCTGGATCACGACCGGAGGGGGGGTACGGGGCTTCTTAGCCGCAGCTACGGAACCCGTAGCTTTGGCTGGTGAGGGGGCGGGGCTTACGTTGCCCGAGCGAGGCGATCGACTGGCTGTCTTTTTCGCGGGCACCCGGGCGCCATCTACTTTAATAGTTTTCAGAGCCGGGTGTCCGGAACCCGACTCTGAATCGGACGCGCGCGACGCGGCGGGGATCGGCGGCGTGCGGACGCGCTTTCTGCTCACGACGGTGAAGCCGTCGGAGGCTGGGGCGACGAAGCTATCGAGCTCCATGTCGGATTCGGCATCCGAGCTGGAGTAAGGGATTGGCGCGACTAAGCTAATCCGATCTAACATATTCTCTGGCGAACGCGGCGAGTCTAACGCGGCGAATGAATTGGCGGTCGCCACGCGGGGCGAGACAACGACGTTACTAGCTGGCTCTGATAAAATACGCGGTTCGTTAACACCGGCGCGCCTAGCGAGATCCTGGAAAAAGTTAAACTGCTCTAGTGAAATGCTAACAGCCATACCGGGGCCTGCAATGGGGGCGGGGGAAGACATGTCAAACCTCCCTGCCTGAGGGGCAGGGGGGCGCGCCAACGGAAAACTACGGGACTATCCCGAGTCCGGACCAAGAGAGCTGTGGGCGAAGTGCAATGCCGCACAGAAGAACCTACAAGGCCTAGGGGGAGGTCCCTGACACTTCTCTCTTCTCTTCTCTCTTCAGACGCTCTGCAACGAAGTTTTTTCGCAGTCCCGTCGCGTACCGAAAGGTACGGTTTAAACACCGAAGTGTACAACACTCAGTGTGCCAGGTGACGCTCACTGAGTGTGCGTTCTGAAAAGAACGTATCGACCGAAACCTCGGTCGATTGATTGACTTTCTGTAGACGTGTCTATCTACAGCACAAACTAACTACAGATGACGCCGACAACAGCGCTGCACGGCAAACCGGAATCTGTAAGAAGCACAGTTAGTATAACAAACAGACTCACTGCTATCTCGCTCGCACGATGATCGCAAAAAATATCCAAAGAGCTATGGTAAAGCACGTGTGCACTCTACCACGGCTCAGTCGGGACTCCAGGAGTTGCAAGTGCGTTGCCGGCCTTTTAAATATGTGGGCCTCCGGCGCTCTCACTGACCGAACGAAACGCAACAGTGCAAGCACTGTTACTTCACGTCGGTTTTCTGTGAGAGGGTGGTACTACCCCGGGCGAGCCGACCCATTCATGCTGAAACCAGTAATAGCTTCAGCGTAGCTCTACCACCTATAAGATATACAATTATAGTTAAAATAAATACATTTTCTTAATGAAGATCTCAACAAAAACATTATTCATAAATTCAAATTGTTTTCAAAATATCTGTGCGTAATGGAACGTTTTCGAATGATGAGATTGAATCGAATGAATGCAATTCAGAGTTGTATGCATAAAAAACTTAAACCAGATGTTTAGATAGAGACTCCTTGGACACGCTTTTGTAATAAAGTATTTTAAAAATGGGTGTAACAAGGTTTCAAATTTTAGATATTTTTTGTATTATGACCATAGAGGTCTGCCGTTATGCGTGCATTGCTCAAAAAGTGGTAGATGGAATTCGATGTTTTTTTTTTGCTTTTACTTATTAGAAAATTGAGTCTTTATATATATACGAGTATATATATATAAAAAATGACAATAGTTTTATTTAATATTAAGTTTTTATACACGGTACGGTTTTTATAAGCAATGTGTGTTTTTTAAGAATTAAGATAATAAGCAATGCGGATGAAATCGCATGTGTCGGCTAGTAATAAATATTGTATTAAAAATATCAATAAATAAACCATTTAATGTTAAATATGCGTCATTCAAAAATAATATTAATTTTTAATAGTTCAAGCTTACGGAGCCGTGCGCAGTACGCACAGATTTTTGTTTTTTGTACCTCACAATATCTATATTCTTATACATTTTGTCGTCAAGGACCTTGATACGCGTAGATTTATTTATCTGAACACAGTATATATAATTAATGTATATTTTCATTTAGGTACGTTTCTTATTTTTTCTCGAACTGACTATACGCAGTTCGCTTGAGGAGCCTTCACAGCTTCATCGGACTAAAATACATTTCATAATGTACGCAATTGTATTCAATTTATATGGAACGTTACTTTGGCTTCTGTGTATAGAAACTATCGCACGTGCACTTTAAATTGTGTATGACATAACGACGTTAATAGTACCGCACGTGCGAGATGATACACTATTATAATTTATGACCAAAGTAATCAAGATGATGTATCAAGTATAGCTTTCCGCACGCATCATTTAAAAAACTACTCGATAGATTTCTTTCAATTTTAGGTAAAACGATAACTGTATTTACTGTACAGTTATTTAAGTTTTATAAGCACTACGCGTTCAACAATGTGTGTTTCCTTGTCGTGAAAAAGTGGGGCAAGCGGTGTGGTGCTTAAATTTTTTTTTTTTTACACAATATCTTCTTTTTTATATATATATATATTATAGGGGCAAACGAACAGGTGGGTCACCTGATGGTAAGTGATCACCGCCGTCCATAGACACTAGCAACACCAGGGGTGTCGCAAGTGCGTTGCCGGCCTTTTAATATATGTGGGCTCCCGGCGCTCTCACCGGCCGAACGAAACGCAACAGTGCAAGTGCTGTTACTTCACGTCGGTTTTCTGTGAGAGGGTGGTACTATCCCGGGCGAGCCGACCCATTCATTCTGAAACCAGTAATAGTTTAAGCGTAGCTCTACCACCTATTCTATATTTAAGATATCAAGTGACGCAGACGTATTCACGGGCATCACTTAGTTATATATCATTTCATATTTATAACGCCCGTCTTTGTTAGGGAAATAAATATACAATTGTTTTATTTACATGTATAGTATATACTAAAGTCGCTGTAACTCTGTCTCTATATGTAACTGAAATAGAAGTCGCAGTGGTCTAGTGCTTTGACCGGTGGAATATCAATCCGATGTCCGCAGGTTCGAATGCCGGCATGTAATAAGTAATTTTTCAGAATTCGCATAAATTTACTAATTTATATTGTTAACACTATCGGCTAACGGTGAAGAGAGAAATCGTTAGGAAATCTAACCCTTAGAAATATTGTTGTAGTATGTACCACCGTAAAGGAGAAAAATATAGAAGTTTGGATTTCTCAGGGTATGAAATTGCCAACACGTCGTGTGCTGGCATAGTGATTATGCCCATACCTTCCTTTGGGAAGGGACCTATGGCTTTGCAGTGGGTCTCTTACAGGATGATGATGATGATGATGATGGTGAGATATTCAGTTGCCATTTTACTTAATACAATAGATATAAATGAACATAAATAAATATAAATGAATATAAAAGAATATAAATGAATATGAATGAATATGAATGAATACAATAAATGAATATAAGATATATAAATGAATATTATGAATATCTATATGAATATTACTGAATATTAATGACATATTAATGATATAATGACTATTACTGAATATAATGAATATTACTGAATATTAATGCATATTAATGAATAATTAATGATCATTAAATGAATATTTAATGAATATTAATGAATATAAATGAATATTAATGAATATTAATGAATATTAATGAATATTAATGAATATTAATGAATATTAATGAATATTAATGAATATTAATGAATATTAATGAATATTAATGAATAATAATGAATACAAATGAATATTAAAAAAAATTGGATTTCATTTTCTTCATTATTACAACAGTGTGAAGCCGGGACATGCAACTAGTTTATGATAGTTTCCTTTCTTATAAAAATATTACGCAAATCATCTGAATTGTATCCTATGTAAAATCGGGTGAGTGCCTTAAGCGCTCCCCTTAGTAAGTCCGGTGAAACTGTAGAGGCCTTGCCAGACTAACAGTGTAGCCAGTACAAAAAAAGACGAAATAAAAATCACTGAATTTAACTAAAATATACAACTATGTAAATTATATATAAATTACAACGTTAAAAATTATAACAAATTTCTGGTTAATTAAGTATTTTGGATGAAATATTACCGCAATAACAATAATTGAGTTGTTCTAAACACACTATATAGCTCGACCAGAACACGTGTTAATGAGAAAATATATCGGAACACCTGAAACAAAACGGTAATAAACGGTGATATACAAGGACATGTGACAATGTTAAACATATTAGCGCATGTATTTAACAAATGTACGCTAAGTTAATTTCCGCTTGTGATATGAATTACTTGGAAATAATTTAGTACACACGCATTTTATATACTAAAAGTTTATGGGAGCAAACAACGTGGTACGTACGGCGATGCGATTTCTATATAATTTTTTCAATGTACCCAATTTGCATGCGAATTCGCGTTCTGTTATTAATTAATTTAAAATTCTAAAGCGAACCAGTTGATTGGTGTAAAAGTTCATCTACTGCAGCGCCATCTAAATCGAAATAACAAATACTTTATTCAGTTTAGGTCCTGAGAAGGCGCTTATGAACGTCAAAGTTACCACTGGTTCGGAAAACAACCCAGTCATCGAGAAGAACCGGCAAGAAACTCGATCTGTTTTATCTTTTCATGAAACATATTATTATAGCTTAAATTTTTAAGACATAGTTATAAACATAAATAATTACATTCGGTTTTGGTGGATGCACAGAGAGGAGCGTCATTTTCTGACGTCACCATCGTTCAAATATTGATCCACCCTGTAATAGCCTTTAGATATTAAAACCTGCTTGACATGGTACTTGAAATTAGTATGCGGCAGATCGGTAACGTGTTTTGGAATTTTATTATAAAACCTAACACTATTACCTAAAAAACTGTTACCGGTCCTAGTGAGCCTAAAACATGGAATGACCAATTTGTTATTGTCTCTTGTATTTAGATTATATCGGTCCTTTACGAAATCTAGCTTATCTAAGTTTTTGCGGACGTACATTAGATTTTCAAGTATGTATTAGGAGGGCAGAGTTAGGATACCGAACTCCTGGAACTTATCTTTTAATGATTCGCGAGGCCCCATATCATAGCTTAGGGCACTCAGCCGATTTTATATAGGTGCATTAACAATTTTTTTTTTAAACTGACTACACTGTTGGCTCGTTAAGGCCGCTACACTTTCAACGGACTACATCAAACTATGTTCGAGTATATCGATCTTAGATAATTACGATAGTTCTATATTTTTATTTGCTTAACCACGTATTTTTGGTATATGGATTTAACTACAGATGAATGAAAGCCCAATAAGATATTCATTATATAGTTCAGTTAAAAAAACTCGCGTAAATGAATAACTAATCTGTGTAATTAACGATAAAAAAGTTTCGATTAACTTTTGACGATTGATTTTTATTTATATCGAATTAACGAGAATATCGATATAAACGATATATCAACAATTTTAACTCGATAATTGTTATTTTTATATAAATATCGATAATTTTCTGAAGATATTAATACCGATTTTACGACGGTATATCATTTATAGTGTTTTTATAACGCCAAGAATTTATATAATTCGTTTATATACTAGAGACTCGCCGTGGCTTCGCTTGGGTATAAAATGTAACGATATAATTTCGTTCATATCTTTGGAAAAACTTTTTTTTTGTTGCGCGTAATTTGAAATCTTTCATATTCTGTAGGTTTAGTGTGCTTACAATCTAGGACAACATCGTCATTTGTCTGACATTATGGTCAAACACTTATACCTTTAAGGTAAATAAAAAAAAAATTACATACTAAAAACGTTTTTGTTCCCAAGTTCTTTAGGATGTCTTTTGAATAGCAGTTATCTTTGAACTGCGTTCGTATCACGTATTCACATATCTTAGAATGTAAATAAAAAGTGTTCATAGTAATATAATATACCTGTATCGCCGTGTATTCTAAACCTGTTTGATAAGATTTACACGTGTAACTAATCGTTTCTAAATAACAATTTTGACCCTGTATATATGGTTTACGAATTAGAAGCTGACTCAGACTCTTGATTTAAATTATATAATAGATATCTATTGCGAATTCGATTGAGTTAATTGGATGGTTTGATAGGTTAGTTAATTTTTTATTATACGTGGCATGAACAGTATAACTCACCCCTAACCTTTCTAGTTCTGGGCTTCGTCCCCGGACGGGGATTCTCTATAGGCAGAGGTTGAAAATAACAGCTGGTAAACTTTATAAAAATTTGCACGCGCAAGAATGCTACGGCTATCAACAACGGCTTATTACATTTGTAAGACTACTAACGATTTAGTCTTGTCCGTGGCTGACTGTGTGGCCATTATAAAAAAACAAACAAGGATAAATTAAGCCATAATTATATCATTAATTTTTAAATACTTTTACTCGCACAAAAATATCAGCCCCATTGTACCGTGTCCTTCCTAGAATCACAAAAGAACAGATGTTGATAAATAGCCCTTATTATATTGTACATCTTGGCGTCATCCGTATAAGACAAGGTCCGAATGCAGTGACATATATATTTTATCAGCTATATATCAGCAATTCTCTTTGGGTCCTGTCCTCGAGATACTCCTCATAAACAAACCATATAACTATAAATCATCCATCTTTCCGCTTGAATGACAGTTGTGAGATTCCGTTTCCTTGTTATCTAGACACAATTGAATATTTCATATTTGTCCGATTAATTCTATGTATTAATTAGGCTGATAATTAGTATTATGTTGATATAAAATAAGCGTAAAAGAGAATACAGAAGTTCAAGATGATTTTGTAACGAAGGGAGCGCGGTAAGACCGAGCATTGCAATGTTGTAATCTGAATCATTACAAGTTAGCTATAACAAGATTTCCTCGCGCAGAACCGCAGGGGCATTCTATATTTAAATAATACAGATAAATATTGGAGTCAATTGGAGAGGAAAACAAATTCACTACATGTGTTATAAAAATAGATTTACTGGTATAGAGTTATCTGAATTGGTGTTGCGTTACTGCCGACAGATGAGGACTTAGAATTAAGTATGACCCCACTAGTTACACTAGGCAATTAGATATATATATACTTGATTTGAAAAAAAATTAACGAGTCACTATGGTGAGGTTTTTTACCGAGTTTATGAATCGCGACACAGACAAATACACGCCATAAAAAACGATTAATCATTTTATACTTTTATTTATAACTCAACTGATATGCGTTAAGTTTTAATATTGAATTTTGAAGGTGGTAGAGCTACGCTGAAGCTATTACTGGTGTCAGCATGAATGGGTCGGCTCGCCCGGGCTAGTACCACCCTCTCACAGAAAGCCGACGTGAAGTAACAGTGCCTGCACTGTTGCGTTTCGTTTGGTCAGTGAGAGCGCCGGAGGCCCACATATTTAAAAGGCCGGCAACGCACTTGCGACTACCCTGGTGTTGCTAGTGTCTATGGACGGCGGTGATCACTTACCATTAGGTGACCCATCTGTTCGTTTGCCCCCCATAACATAAAAAAAATATATGGTACCTTCAAAATAATTTCTCATAATAAGCGCAAATGTAAAGAAATGAATGAAATTGACAAACTATTTAGTGAATTTTTAACAAAATTGCCACCATTTTTGTAACAATTATAACCTATTTAGTTTCAATTACAAACTACGCCGTCATGTTATCGACGTAATTAATTACGATGATAATGAGAATATTGTATTTGTAACATTAACATATAATCAGTAATTATATTTAAGTTCCCAATTTGTAAATAGTAGGGTAACCGATGTGATGATCACCCGTTTAAGGTATTATCGTTATCTCTATTTTTCGAATTATAATATAATATATTGTGTTATTACTAAACGTACACGTGAATATCTTATCTAAGAGGCCTATAATATTTTATCTGAATATAATAGTAATAAAGTTACAAACATCAAAAAGAGTGTCCGATCAAGAGAGATATTATCAACGGACGAATAAAATTACATCTTTAAATATACTTTAAATTATTGGCGATTAACAACACGTTCGATTATATTCATTGCAATTATGAATGGCAATTTGAAGCAAGATCTTTATTTACAGAGGTAAATTGGTATCTGTGCGCGCTTTAAGACAAACATTATTGCAGTGAAATTGTTCAATCTTCACGTAGAACCTTGACGGAACCCTTTGACTAAATCCTGAAATAAGATAGGTATTGGACTTGACATTTTATATCTTTTTTAAAAAGCAAAATTTGAAGGGTTCTCACGTAAAGGTAGAGTTGGGAAGTGTAGCATTTGGTCACATTAGATTATGCAATAATAATTATTATTTTGAATGCTGCCAAAATATTTTCACGATTTGCTTCATGCGTCTTAGGAGTCTGATGTTGCTGCGTGTAAATTAATAATACGTGAATATTTACAAAATATACATATACCTGTATTGACGCTTAGAACAAAATATTTCCCTGGCAGTAGCTGTAACAATTATTGTATGGTAATTACTAGAAACGACAAAAGTACTATACATTCATTAACCACATCGCTATAATTAATCTCATACATAGAAATAATTAAAAAAGCATAAAAACCTATTTTCAAAAATTACATAACGATAAAGGAAATACATCTTAAGAGAAAATTATAAGAAATTTACAATTACTCCAAACATTTTTTTTTAATCTTAAGAATTAATTATGAATTTCTGTTTGGTGTAAGTCCTTAAAAACAGCACGTACTTATTATTTTGTAATAGGGTATTCTGTATCAATAGGACGATCACTCTTCAGTTTACCCCACATACTCGTATCTCCGCAAACAAAATAATTTGTAATAAAACAGTTGTACAAGAAGAAAATCCTATTTTAAATCTTATGAAAAAAGTTTGAGGTATTATTTTAAAATTACAATACGATCGGAAAATATTGATTATAGTACAGTACATAGTATAGTACTTTATTTCGAGACAAACGCCAACGAAATTTAAAATGAATGTTAATTTAAATAATAATACAATTAAAGCGTTGAATTAATTTAAAATGAGAAACTTAAGAATTAGACTAGTTTCAGAACCTGTTTAATATAAAGAAACATCTAAAAATATACGTTTTTATATCAATGAATATATACATTGATCTATTGGTAAATGTGAAAAAGGAATATAAATATTAAATTAAATCGATCATAGTTAAAAAAAAAAAATCTTACCGTCCCGTAATCAGCAATTTGTCGATCACTACAACACGATGCAGTTCTGATATGCACAATTTAATCACACGCACAATTAATTGTATCTAATTGTTGCATTAAACTTGTTTGGTGGGCGTAGTGCGTCCTTCCTTTATGAATTATTCATAATCCGAATTACCGATATCGATTTCAAAACAATTCATTTGCTTTATTACGGATGTTCCAACGCAATGCAGAGCGAGACTTTCACTATTTATCTCGGAACGCGGCCCGTTATCACCGTATCGTAAATGATAATATGTTATACTTATCTCATTTACCAAAAGGATATTACAATAAAATAAAACATCTATTAACAGAAAACACTTGTGAAAAATGATATTCTTAAAAATTACCTTACCCTTAATTGTATTATAGTTCCAGAAAAAAAAGAAATCCGGAATAACAATTCGCGCGCCTACCGTCCCAAATTCAAATCGATGCACGTCGTGTGCCTTTTGTTATCGCAGCTAAACTAACGTGTACGAGGGCGTATTAAATTTACACTCGCACGTCTGTAATCTTAATAATAACTCGCCGCAATATTAACCGCGAAAATAGTGCCGCCAAAACCGGTCGTATTGTCAAAGACTTACGTGAACAGATGTTTTCTGTTTATTATACTTTGTTGCGTAATACGTCTCAGAAACGTTACACGGGCCTTTCGCTTCGCCACTACCGGCATGCGGCACCCACGTTACACGCCGTACTATTATTTTCGTCTAGCCGACTGCGAATGACTAAACGCAGATTCGAACGAAGCACATCGAAGCGATGTTTAAGCGTTTCGCGACCGTTCGCGCTTACCAGATCACGGCGATTGAACAATTTTGATACGTTACACGTGTATACCACACTTCATTCGTTAATATAGCAATATATTATTATACTTTATTTTACTACTGCTCTGTATTCCGCTTGCCAAGAATTTAATCCGTAGCTAATTCAATAGTGATAATAATAAAGATAAATGTATTCATTTTCTTTTCATTTACAGTTCGATATATTTTCTGTCATAATATTTTTTGCTACTTCTTACTTCAAATAATAGACAATACTTATAGCAACATACGTAACGATAGGGAATAATTTATAATTTTTGATCAACGTGTTCCATAGAGTGACATACAGAAATATAAAAATGTAATAAACATTACTATAATTTATAAAATGTTTGATGTCAGCGGTAACTTAAAACAATACTCCCACTACTACTTAGTTACAACAATATATATAAATACTACTTTTTGCTCGCTGCTTCGCATGCGTTGTCTTCGCGAGTTGTCGTGTAATCTATATCCTTTTTATACCTCTAGCAACGTGCATACAAAAATCATGATAATTGGTTCGGTAGTTAAAGCGTGAAAGCGTAATAAACAAAGTCACATTCGTATTTATAATATTAGTAGATATAGATACCAAAAGCATCATTTTATAACCCATAACATGGAATATTTATTATACCCTATGACTTTTTTCGTTTTTACAGTCTAGAACACATTTCGATAAGAATCTTTTTTTTTTTTTTTTTTCTTTTTTTTTATTGAGGGTTTGTTCAAAAAGAACATGCCACCCTCATCCATACAACTAACAACAATTAAAAACAAAACATATTACAAACGAAAACAAGAGCAGTAAATAAATTACAAAAAACAAAAACAAAACAGAAACTTGCAATTACTTTCTTGCCCTTATACCGACGTCTACCAAATTATAAATTAATTTGGCTTCTTCCGATGCTGGGCGTGACAATATTTCATTACACAAACGTATATTATAATTATCCTTAAATATTTGTATCTTGACATAAATCTCGATAGAACTTGTTTTATGAAATGTTATAAAATAGATTGAACTTGACACCTCACTTACTTCAGTATATTAAATGAGAGTTTTGATAAATTCATTGGTTTAATTTCATAGCTCTAATTAATTATGTAGCATTATATCAAGGTTATGATATTTATAACCTTCTTAAGTCGAAAATAAATTACTCAAATTATATAAAATATATGAATACATAAAAAATAACTGCAACAATACAATGTTTACTATATAATTATTTATTTCTATTATGCGCCATTTGATATTTTATAAGGGATATGGAACTTTTTAACCCATACTGGGTTTATAATATTTCAATGTATATCGTTAGAAAGATAGAAGACATATGGGAGTTTTGCTCTTGAATTCATTTGAATACAACTAGTAAAACAAAAGATAAGGACACTTTTTAAGAAATATCTAATTTTCGTATTGCTGAAAGACAAAAGATTGTTTTTCACATTAATTGATACTTATAGTATTAACTGTATTTCTTACTACACTGTGAATAAGGGTCAGAATTAATTAATTTTAGATAACAAAAGTGTATCTCGGAAATAATTTATAATAACAATGTTTATGAACTATTTTTCTTTAATCATAACACTATAGTCTATATCTTAACTAGTATCAAATAACCGCGGTCGCAGTACACGTGATAAAAAGACAAAGCAGAGGCCTTACAAGGCTGAATACAACGTTGAGACAAATACGACAGATAAAAATACATTAAAAGGAATATCGAAATAGAATACAATGTGCAAAATATTTAAATAGGCTTCCTAATACAGCATCGTTACCGGTAAGGTATAAGGAACATCCTGTGGTCATTGTGTTATTTTATATAGTAACTAAATTAAATAGTTATTTGGAGAGGCATAAAATTAATGATGAATACGAAGCCACTTATTTGGAAACATAAACCACTGTAGTGATATTTTTATTTCCATTAATACTGAACAAAAAAAACGATACGGATAGCGATCCCCGTCAGGAACGAAGTTCCTTATTATATAATGGGCTCTGTGGTTCCTTAGACTTTTTCTTCAAATTCGAATATAATTCGAATTTGAAATTTGTTGAAATCGTCACGTACGGAAAAGACGTTATACCCTTTCCATACGACTCGTTCCTTCTCTCTCCCCCCTGCTCTCTGTCTCTGTAATTTATATATTTTCAGTTTTTATTATTTTTTCAATACAAAAAACGAAAAGTAAGGAATCAAATCTAATAGATTCATATTTTACATACAACATATTATAGGAATAATATTTACTTTATAAAAATATGTGCGATGAAAGATAAACCAGATCGAGTTTCTTGCGAATTCTTCACGATGAGTAGGTTGTTTTCGAATAGTAGTTTTGACATTCATAGGCATCCTCTCAGGGTCTAAATTGAATAAAGTATTTTTGATTTTCAATTCTTTCTTTTTTTCTTAGTAAATATTTAAATATAAAATAGATATACAGGTATAAATGATATGTCAAAATCTATGTATGTATTTATGTACGCACGTCAGAAGTTATACTTCTTTAATTTTAAAAATCTATTAAATACAATTAATAATGTTAAATTATATATAATTAATGTTAAAAGTGCTTAAAATTAATTTTCTGTATATCTGCATACATAATCAAGTAAGATACCTAAATGTATGTAGAATAAACTATTTGTGAAATATAATATTATAATAACCATTTACAATGTAAACAAATAAAAAAATACATACCTATAGATAACCTTGAATATATAAACTCTTTAAAAAAAGTTGATAATGTAAAAGCCACTTTATCACGAATACTCACAATAAATTGTCATTCACCGGCATAAATAATATAAATCACACACAAATACATATGTACCTCTATATTTATGTATAAATATATTTTTTATCACCACAGACATAAAACATGTGTTATAGATTCATATACAATTATTTGTATATAGTTATCAGTTCTCACGAAAACTTGACAGACAATAAATTACCAACCAACTTCATGGTGTCGCTCTTAGGTGTCGTCGGGGTGCGCGCGCATTGTAAAAATATAATACTATCGATTTTTTCAAACGCGCATAAGAAGTACATATAACCACAAAAATGCTAAATAAAAAACAAATGACTAATAAGTTTTAATGAAACGTCCGCGCATTCACTATTAAGGTTATACAAGCTCGTAATCGTTATAACTGAAACCATTTGAAATTTACCGTTTCTGCATTACAAAATTTAATGGTAAAACTAAAATCGCGTTCAGTAAATGTAATAGCATATAAGTAAAGCATATATTACCTTCAATAAATAAACGTTTATTAGTTAATAGTGTTTTTATCATTTGACAAGCGAACAATTTAGATAATTATCATTATCGTGTTATGCTCGTACACTTCCTCGTATAAATACACAGTGAGTCATAGTTAAATTGACATCCTTATTCTTGGGTATCATTTTTTGCGTATAAATAACACAAAATCGTACTTTACTTTTTTACGACCTTGACAATATATCAGTACTTAATCTATTGATAGGTACTTCTTACAGCGATGAACGCCGAAAGATAAATATATCGCGTGACAACTGCAAAAAGGGCGTATTATAGCTGGTCCAGTGAAATGTTTTAATTGTTTTAAGGACCTAATATTGCATTTTTTAGAGGACGCAATTTTATTTTTGGGACACGTATGGGGGTCAATAGTAGCTTAACTCCAAGTTTGTGGGGTTGCCTTTTTTTTTTTTTAACATGGGGAAAATCCGTAACGGATACCCACCCCGTCGGGCAGCGGGGGGTGAGTTATGTCCGATTCCCACAGACTAAAAACCCCATGGTGCCTTCTCACACCTATTTGGTCGGGGAGCAGGAACTGCCAAAGGCACTACTTCTGCATCCCCGGCAGGTATCGGCCCCTCATCAGGGGCCCCGTCTGCGGTCTGAGGGATCAGCATGATAGACCCCTCAGGAGGGGGCGGGTGTTAAACCCCCCTGACGAACTGTGGGAGTCGCACGGCACAATGCGCCTCCACCACGCGGGCCTGTGTAGATAGACACTGCTCAGGGTTGCCTCCCTTGTCCCCCAGCCGTCAATTTGGAAAAAGGGTGCAAACACCTTTATCGCGTATCTCGGAAACTATGCGTCCTACAAAAAATTCATAAAGACATAATTTGTAGTAAATCGCTTTGCCTAAAAATATGTTGACAAAACTTTTTGCCCTAAATTTAAAATTAAAGAAATTATAAGCAAAAAAGTGAAAAAGATTCTATAAAATTTTTCTTGTAGATGGAATTTTGATGCCATAAGGGGTATACTTTTTTATCAATAAAATTAGAAAATTTCAATTACATGACTGACAATAAAAAATAATGTATTCTTCTAACCTTTAGAACGCAATATAGATACCGATTATTAATGTCCAAATCTATTGAAGGACATATGTTCAGAACGAGAATTCTAAGAGTTTTGAATTCGCGTCAACTTGTAATCGAAAATTCAAGATTTATTTTTTTATTGTAGCATGATGGAATTACGACTCTGTACTTTATATAATAACAATGGCAACCAGTGAGAGATCTGAAAACCATCGGCAATTGGTACTGTTATACCGTCTTGTGAAAGTAGATATACCCTGCAACCCTGCTATATAGATAGCGGTGGGTTTCCTTTTTTTTATGACACGTTTATGGCAAACATGCAAACTGGCATAATGATAAGCGGTTACCGCAGCATATGAACGCTTGTAACACCGGAGGTATCAGATACGCTTTGCCGACCTTTTAAGTCTGTTTACTTCCCTCTTGAAGAATCCCATACTGCAGTCCCCTGTAAAGGCCTCCGCTGGGAGCTCGTTCCACAAATTCGTGGGAGAAAACTGCTCGGAAACAGGACCTCAACTCTGAACAATTGTATATAATCTGAAATATATAACACAATAAAATAAAAACATTTAATTAAAAAATACTAGCTTCTGACAGCTTCGAGAACAGTGTTTTTGTTATAAAAAGTACATTATGTATGCCCTTTCCCGTATCCTTGGTGTTCATGATGATCGGTTATGTAGTTAATGCGTCAAAATATAACAAAAAAAAATGTAATTGATGAAGGCCTTTTTCACTATGCAGAAATACACCGTTAAAAATTAGGGTGAACGTTACTAGAACTCTGTTTAGAAATTCACATTTTCATTTATAGTATTAGTCTGGATTCAATATCAACTAAACCTTAAATGAGACATCTTTACAAGCCTGCTCCAAATTCTGGTATCTCGGTTCATTGATCCAAAACGACGATGCCTTAGATAAGGACGTGAGGAATAGGACAAATGTAAGGCGGATGAAATTCCGAAAAAATTTTGGGGTAGCTTGGTGCCCTCGGTCTTAAACCCAAAGAGAAGGTGTATAAAATTATTATTAAGCCAATAATGCTATATGCATCTGACTGCTGGTCTACGAAAGAGACGGATGAGAGAAAACTACAAATGGCAGAGATGCGAATGTTAAGATGGACATGTGGTATAACATGAATCCATAAGATTAAGAATGAGTATATCAGAGGAAGATCGAAAATAGCACGAGTGGCAGAGAAGTTAAAGAGTAATAAGTTAGCATGGTATGCGCACGCCATAAGGCTCTCCTTAAAGATGAAAGATTAAAGCCATGTAAATATAAAAGTTGTAAGAACCTATGAAGGTGGACGGATATAGGAGTAGAAGAAGACCGACAAAGGTGTGGATAGATTGTATGAAAAATGATATGTGTATAAAAGGTGTGAATACTTAGATGACGTCTGACACGGAAGAGTGGAAAACGAAAACATGTTGTACCGACCCTATTTAGGTGGAATACGGGTAAGAAGATGATTGTATTTCTTTATAATATGAATTAGCAAACAGCTACAACAAAACCTGATATTAAATGTTAACAGCATCCTATACTTACTTGCAACTGTTACATTAATTGTTAATCGTGAGGACTGGATTAAAACGTGTGTTGTTGGATAAATAAAACAAAACCCGTTTATATTTTTACAATATTCTGCGTTTTATTTTATTGCGTTTTATTATATATATATGAACTTACGAGCATATCCATGAGATTCATATACGAATAAAATCACTAATAATCTATAAAAAAAAACAAGTAACGCTCACGACCGCATGAACAAGTCGTTTGACTTGTTAACAAGCCTGTATAAACAACCAATAATTTTGCTTTTATTTCACACCTAAAGTAATATGTACTGTGCACTAAAATAATATTTATATATCTACTAGCGTTGACAACCGTACGGTATTTCGCATGACATTTTGAATTATTTGTTAACCTACATTTTTAATTTTTAATTTTCTAGGTGGTAGAGCTACGCTGAAACTATTACTGGTTTCAGAATGAATGGGTCGGCTCGCCCGGGGTAGTACCACCCTCTCACAGAAAACCGACGTGAAGTAACAGTGCTTGCACTGTTGCGTTTCGTTCGGTCAGCGAGAGCGCCGGAGGCCCACATATATTAAAAGGCCGGCAACGCACTTGCGACTTCCCTGGTGTTGCTAGTGTCTATGGACGGCGGCGATCACTTATCATCAGGTGACCCACCTGTTCGTTTGGCCCCTATGATATAAAAAAAAAAAATAATAATAATGATTTGTCTACCGGTGGTACATCACCGTACAGTAGGTCGGACATAGGGCATTATAAAACCTATTATATCAATCAATACATATTCATATCAATATATATCAATGGGGTAACCTAACTTGGTTAAGCTTTGACACCACCTCGTGTCTAGGTTTCGATAGACATTCTGTAGATCACAGGATCGGGTTCCGAAATACTTTAATTTGTTCGGATTTTTGATAAATGCTATGGCCTGGAAATTAAAAAAAAAACTTTAAAAGCCATTTCTGAGACTGTATCACTGATTAAAATGTATAAATTAGGATTTGTAAGTCATAAATTTAAAAACTAATTTTTTTTTTTACTTGCCTATATAGATTATTAGAGCTACCGACAAAAATCGATATATTAGTAAATAAAAAGATTACATTAATTGTCATTTTAATTGGTTGAACTTGATTTCCAAAAAAATATATTGTAAAGTAAATAATGGTATCTTAATTTAAAACGTGGTCCTGAGTTCAAGCGAATGTTTTTTTTTTCGAACTGACTACACTGTCAACCCGGCAAGGCCTCCACAGTTTCACCGGACCACCAAGGGGAGCGCTTAAGGCATTCACCCGATTTTATGTAGGCAACCAGCACAAGGGCGCACGGCGCGCCCCGGCTTGGACTGTCACCGATTATCCCGAGTCTAATTAAGCTTAGGCTAACTATTATTTCATACATATATAAATTCATGAAACATACACGTGTACCAAGCATGTATGTTTCAGGAACTCATACAATTCAAGCGAATGGAAATACGGTAATTAATAGAGAATCCGTGGTAGAGGCGCTGGTACTACGGTTAACCGCAAATAGGTTAGATACTAATCTGTAACATGAACGGCCTTGCGGCTACATTATTACCGAGTCTACAGAGTGTACTTCGATTTTCATTGTTTAAATATTTGCATCGGCCATTCATGTATTCATTTATGTTACTGTTTTTCTTGCAGCGATTATTTTTTTCGGCATTCGTATGTAATTTATTGTGGTAATATTGTCGTATCGTTTGTAATATCGTAATTATTTGTTTATTAATAAAGAGTCATGATTATCTATGTTAGTTCGATAAGATTCTAACACATGACGGTATATAGTAATACGTGGACTGTTGTGTAATCGTATGTAATATCGTAATTATTTGTTTATTAATAAAGAGTCATGATTATCTATGTTAGTTCGATAAGATTCTAACACATGACGGTATATAGTAATACGTGGACTGGATTGACCTCCGTGCAAAGCCGGACCGGGCGGCTAGTGCTATATATCTTTTGAAAGTAATATGTCATTCATGAAACAGCTTATATTTTTAATACTAGTTTTTGCCAACAGTTTCACTCGGGAACTTATACTTTTTTTTGTACTGCTGACAAAGTGTATGCAGAATATCATAACAATCATTTGATCATTTAAGTCGTAAAATTGTAACAAACAAACAAAGTGACATTCGCATTTTTAGTATCATTTATATTCACTTCATTTTAAATATACACCAATTAAAAATTCAAATTAGTTCTATAAGAATCAGACCAGAAAAGTAAAAAAAACAATTAATTATTTTAATTATTATTTTATTAATTATTTTCAGCAAAGCCATAATAATCCCGTTTTGCTTATTATCCTTGTACACTTACAATCATATATCTATTAAAGGTCGTCTAGTGGTCGATATTCGACCATAATGAAATAATTTTTAAGTTTAAAGCTATCGAGGTCCACGTGGATAATCCTCTTTAATATTTGATGATTTTTTTTAATATTTGTTCTTTTAAATGAGCTATGAGCGTGTAGAGATACGTTACTATGCATAAATTTACGTTATACTCTCAAATACATATAATATGAAAGTTCTTTAGTGATAATCTCTAGCGGGAGCGTCTGCTTGACCACAGAATAACATGTATTTTTTTCACATTCAATATGAGCGTAAATAATAAATCATTTGTTTTATTTAATTTGATATATATTTGTAACAGACATACATCAATTGTATCTTTCTCCATTCTCAACTATGCTGAATTCGAAATAAATTCCCGCGAAGAAAAGTTGTTATAATGGTGTACAAACTTAAAGATATAGGCTTAAAGATATTTAAATGTGAGAAGATTGTGAGAACAATAAATATTGTTACCTTAATTTGACATAAAAAAAAACCATTGTTATATTTTATGTCACATACGATTATTTAATAAGGAGCTTACTATACGCAAAAGACAGTGATAACATAAATGATTACCTTAACTTAAAATTGTAAAAAGTCACAATTCATTTGCAATTATTAATAATGTATAATTTTTGTAGTTTATAAAAATATGAGACAATAATAAAGGAAGAAAATTGCATATTTCTTATTTAGGTAGTTGATAAATTATCTTCAGAAATATTCGTTTTGTGATTACACAGAAACTAAACTACACAAACTCTAAATAAACGTATTAAGCTATAATTTCTAAAAATCTTTTACAGAAATATATAAAGCCAAGCCCCTTTTCCAAACTAGTCATAGTTTTGCCTCCACATTTCCCAATAATATAATTAGATTACATTAGACTTTAATTACTAAATTATTACTTAAATTATAATAGAAAAATCAAAATAATACATAAATTTAACATCGATATAGGGATGTACTTAAACACTAAAATATACAACGTAAAAAAAAACAATCTAAGTAGGTAAGAATAGTTATTTTGTTTAAAAACTTTGCACTTAAAACGATTCTACGATTTTCCAGTGAATTTGAAACTTGAAAAAATATTTTTTACACCCTGGCAATTGAGAAAAAAACTATTTTGCATGCGTTCATTAATTAGTTTGTAGGTATTAGAATCTCCAAAAAGCACCAACCGCAAAATTATGAAAAAATCGTTTACAAACTACAGTACAACTAAATATTTGGTCTATATTCGCGAAAGTCCTCTAGAAAGTCCAATAACAAAACTAATAATATCCATTAATATATGGGTAGTAATCCTGGCCGTAAACAGTAACAGCCGGTGTGTTTGACAAGGACACAAATAAAAAAAAAAACATGACAGTTCAACGAATTCCCGCTACAAATTTAACCGGAGGCAAAATAGGACGTAATAGTTCCATCTTTGAATCTTACACTTTTAATTAAATCCAATTTAAATCTTATTATGCGTTTTAATTTTTTAGAAAACAACACGACGACGGCCGGTGTAGGATTCCTAGAAAATGGACTCGTATTCAATTGTTGGCGTCGCCCTGTCTGTGGTCCTCATTTCTCTGTTATTATACAAACTGAAGTAAGGCCATTGATAGAGCGGTAAAAGTGAATCGACGAGAGTAGAGGTCACGTATATTTAAGATTAAAAGCTTGATTAATTAACCGTCAACTAAATACCAATTTGGATTGAACGTTTTGGTGCTGTCAAACGGGACATATAGCGGCCAAGGAGGCGGCTACTTTTTTAAATCTATTTACAAGTTTTTTTCTTTTATAATTAGTGATATGGATAACTCATGGTAAGGATAAATAATATTAATATAAACCTTAGTAAAATGTGTTAAAACATAAAGTGGTTTTTAATTATTAGTGTCTCCGCTGCCATGTTTTAGTGCGAAAAATTGACTTGTTTCAATTTAAAGTCAGATCCTTTAGGCTTACCATCTTCACTCACATCACCCGATTATCCTCACTTAAGTTAGAGAAAAAAGAGGATAGGATCTATTCAAAATTATACATACCATAAAGTGTATATAAACGACGATAAAAGTATGGCGTTTTGCGCGCGTTATTCATGACCTACTGGATAGATTTCAATATATATTTTTTTTTTTTCACTTCATAGACAAGTAGTCCTTACCTAAAACAATATCTCGATATCTTTTTTAATTATAAAGTTATCAGCATACAGCGATATCTGATTTCATGCCAACAAGAAGTGGGGCAAGCGGTGTTGCGCGTAAGTGCAATTCAATGCGGCAAAATCGCATTTATCAAGCTAGTTATTAATAGAGAAAAACAAAAAAAAAACCGACTTCTAAAATACTGAAACTTATTTAATTTGTTGAGTTATGAACAAGTTTTTTAGTTCAGTGTTTGTAAGTAAAACCCTTATTTTTATTTCACCTCTTTTTACGATTGACACATGTTTTTTTTTTCCAACTGTCTACACTGTTGACCTGGCAAGGCCTCTACAGTTTCACCGGACTACTAAGGGAGCGCTTAAGGCACTCACCCGATTTTATATAGGCAACAACCACAAGGGCGCACGGCGCGCCTCGGCTTTGACTGTCACCAAATATCCCGAGTCTAACTAAGCTAAACATGTATGTTTCACGAACTCATACATGTACGAGTATCTTGAATCTGACTACTAAGTTAGTATAAGCTAACTCCGTTCGAAAAAGGGGTTCAAAAATAAAAAAACAAACCCAACCACTATGTGTACCTATATGTGTGTATGCGCACGTGTGTCGGGTGATCGGTGTTGTGTTATAAAAACTAGTGTTTGAAAATTAATTCAGTGTCACTGTAGTCGCGAAAGCTTGACAGATGACATATTAAATATTCCGTAGCCTACACCATTTCTACAATTACAATTATTTTAACGGCGTCTCATAGTAAAGAAATATAATATACCTGTATTCATACACTCGCCCAACATTACCTATCTTATGTACAGCGGGGTAAAAATGTAACATTATTAATCTTGATGCATTTCAACACATATGAAGTAACAATCTATTATAGAATGCGTTCATTTGCACTCTTATTTGGGGTCGGTTATAGAGTTTTTGAATTACCACTCAAATCAAATGGAATATATACTCAACTAGCGGCCCGCTCCGGCTTCGCACGGGTATAAAATATATAGCTTATGTCATTCACTGTAAAATGATTAAAATCGATCCAGTAGTTTTGATTTATTCATTACTGCTCGTGGCCCGCACACGTAAAATTTGGAGTAACCTCAAAAATAACAGTATTTCTCCAGTATTTAATTGATTTTATTATACATATAAACCTTCCTCTTCAATCACTCTATCTATAAAACACAGGCATGATTTAAAAACTAGAAACTGTGACAAACTGGTCGTTCCATGTTTTAGACTCAGTAAAACCAGTAACAGTTTTTTAGGTAATAGTGTTAGATTTTATAACAAAGTCCCAAAGCATATTACTGATTTGCCAGACTATAAGTTTAAGTGCCATGTTAAGCGGGTTTTGGTGTCAAAGGGTTATTATAGAGTGGATCAATATGTGAACGATGGTGATGTCTGGAATTGACTCCTCTCTGTGCATCCACTAAAATCGATTGTAATGTAAAATGAACTTTAATTATATAAGTATATGTTAAAAAGATAAACCCGATCGAGTTTCTTGCCGGTTCTTCTCGATGACTGGGATGTATTCCGAACCGGTGGTAGTTTTGACGTTCATAAGCGCCTTCTTAGGGCCTAAATTGAATAAAGTATTTTTGATTTGATTTGATTGATTAAAGAAAACCGTATCAAAATCCGTTGCGTAGTTTTAAATATTTAAGCATACATAGGAATACAGGGACAGAGAAAGCGACTTTGTTTTATACTATGTAGTGATTTATATTTCTGCATCGTATGAGACTAATTAATTATCGTCAACTGTTTATATTGTAGGTATAGTTATTGTTTAAAATTAAGACATAAAAATAATGTAAGTATGTTGATATAAGCAGTTTACATTTATAACTTACTTTAATAACACGCGGAAAAAGAAAGTTCTGAAATTTCGCAGTTTGTTGCAAAGAGAAATCGTTTGCTAGATGGATACTTGGAAAATTATATAATACTATTATATATTATTTGTGACTATCTACATAATATCTACATAAATAGCCGAAGAAAAAATAATTTAGTACTTTTTTCTCTTCTGCTTAACTATTATCTTCAAAAAATATTAGAAATAGTTTTTTTTTACTTACTATAAACGAGACCTTTATTTATATGTCTCTATTTGTTATACTTTACGATTCGTACATGTACTAATAATATACAATAAAACATAATATTGAAACTAAGAATTAACAAATTACAGTTGAATTTCGACAACTAGAAGACCACAAATCTAAATTAAAAGGCGAAGAATAAAAACCAGTTCAGTAACTTTTACATTCTGTTTGTGGGCCGATTTTCTTTGTTTTTTGAAGTTATACTTCTTTTGGCGCTTTAGGGAAAAATGATGAGAGTACATTTTTACGATGCGCGCGTGCACACCGTCACGAAAAATCGACACCCTGAAATTAGCTATAGTCAACATTTTATTCAAAAAAGTATGTACGTAATAAATACCTTTTTTCTTTTGTTAGTGTCGTTTTTTTTACAAACGTAGAATAAGACGAAAGATAAATTATTTGAAAAGATTTTTATCTTGTTACGCCAAATAAGTATAATTTCTAACGCGTGTATACAAGTACACACTAATTTTTGTTTGTTAGTAGGTATCAATAAGTTTTATATTTTTTTTTGATAAGTTTTATATTGTTGTTAATATAATTTTTGGAAACAAATGACAAAATAAAAAAAAACATATATTAAGATGATCCAATAATCTTGAAATCTGAATAAAATAACGAATTAAGTTCGAATTCAGACCACAACGAACCACAAATTTCTATAAATCGATTGATACTTCAGTCCGAGTTTCACGCAGACTATATTTCAAACAATACATTTATTTTCTTCTGTTTAAGTCAGGCACACCATTATGACTTGAAAATTACATTGTTCTATTTTGTAGTGTACAAGGTCGCGACACGGCGACCTGCGAACAATATGAGTGACGTACAAAATCAATAAACGACAGACTACATTATTAACAATAATAACAGACGTGAATATATTCCCACATTTACTTATGAAAAACCTGCTTCACGTTTCCAAAACGTGATTATCTACTTTTTTGTTACTTTATTTCAACGCTATTAATTTCTATTCGACCAATGAATTTTAAAATATTAGGTATAATTTCTATTCGTCTTAAGTATATAAGAGACCTAGTCTATATTTGTAACGTATATTATAAATGTGAAAGAGAGATTTTTTTTGTTTGACATACACGATGTCATGGGTACAGAAAAAGAGTTAGGCCTATTACAGAGTGCAAGTGGGTGGCGGGTGATCTCGCGGTTGCGTATAATACACATCATTAGCATTCACATTGGTGCTGGCGGCGCGGCATCTACGTACATTTGAACTTCACGCGCTCGCGAGCGCACCCACCGGCCTCTTACACTCTAAAACAGGTGATACGGTATACCTTTTGCCGCAAAAAAAGTTCTGTTCCAGAAGGATAAGTCAAAAATTACTTTAATGCGAGCGTAGCCAGGACGAAAATCTACTATATAATATCGTTTTCACAGTCGATTTTTATGTATTTTGTATATTAGAAAATATATCTGTAACATTTAACGCTTATTGCAAAATACATGTTGCCGTTTTTTTTATTTTATACAGAAGATATAAGCAAATAGATTCGTTTGATTTTTTTAAAGCTTAAGTAGTATAACTTCTTACGTATGTACGTACGTAAATACAAAAATACGTTATTTTTAAATCAGAATATAGGAATTTTTGGCGGGATCTTAGTCTGTCATGTAGTGGTTTTTATATTTTATTCATAATCTTGTGTTATTAGACTCTATATTTTGTAATATTGGTGGTGTTTTACGTAATATAGTTCGGTTATTATGCACAAGTGAAGTGGATGAGAAATTATACCACGGAGCATGTATTCTGAGATGCCACCAAAACTCCATGGAAGGTTCTAACAAGGAAACCACCATCTTGTTAGAACATTATAATTATCACAAGACACTTATATGAAACAAAACATTGACACTGGCAAACGCTTCTGCGGTGCCAAAACAAGAAGAAGAAGAAGAATGAATATGAGTATTCGAACACTTAAAATAATGAAATCAACAATCAAATAAATCTCTTAACATTTGTAATTAGTATAAGAACATTAAAAAAAAAATAATGAGTAATCAATATACTGTACGAGTTACAAAAACAA
Source organism: Antheraea assamensis (assembly GCA_035772565.1). Lineage (NCBI taxonomy): Eukaryota > Metazoa > Arthropoda > Insecta > Lepidoptera > Saturniidae > Antheraea > Antheraea assamensis. The sequence goes on along the minus strand of JAQQSE010000112.1, from coordinate 205,831 downwards.
GTATAAACATCATCTGATAATATAGGACCTAACCGACATTCCTAAGCCTGCGTGACCTCAAGCAATTACAAAAATGACTTGACATGGTAATTTTCTGAAATAACATTCTACTGTTGTTGATAAGTGTCATTTGTGTACAAAATTACGTTGTAATTTACCGACGCGACGACGGAAGTAGGGGAAGCGGTATGAACTAATTATTTAAGGGTTATCCCATGGCATGACATTGTATGTTATTTTAAACTTACTAAAGTAGTTAGTTTTAATAAGACATAATTATTAATATCATTAAACCTATTCAATTTTTTTTTGTATGAATTGAATATTGAGATTCCGAACGCACACAAATGTTTGAAATGTGAATTACCGATATATTTTTATAGAAGACTGGCAATTTGCATCTTTGTTATAAGCATAAAGAGTTAGAATAGAAAGTATAGGCAGTGGATACAAGTGGTATATAACATAGTCCTGTTTCACAGTACAGGCGGGAGCGAGTAGTTGCGCTAGGATCTCTGTCAATACTAGCGGCGTCTACGTACATTTGAAATACACGGCCCCGCGCAATTACACGTCACCTGTCTGCACTCTGAAAAAGGCCACAGAGTCATTAACGACATGATTTACACTAATATATGTTCAGTTTTGGATGGAAAAGCTTTTTAGGTGCATTTAGTAGTGCACTAAAAAGGGTCGTTACACTCGGGTGGCTGACGCCGAATCGTGCATACTCAGCTGCAGTCGTAATCATCTGCTTTTACTATCTGAAGAGGAGTGAATAATTTCAATAACAATGTTTTTATTATTCCGTATTATCGTCCACCGCGTCTGTCTGTCTATCTGTATGTTCACGATAAAACGAAAATAGATAGAGTAATATATGAGGAAGGTTTAGGTATATAAGTTGTCAAGGTTTTGTGTTAATTGGTTAAAATATAACGATAATTGTTGGAAGTGTTGGAAAAAGTCAAGCCGCTTGGGAGCTTTCATTAAAAATACTGCCTAATTCTTTTGACATATAACCAAAAAATGCATACTGAGATATTCCTCTTATATAGATCTACAAAAAAGTCTACGATGGCATATACCTATTTTTTAAGGATAGGTTACTATACCCATCTATCTTCTAAAAACAGGGTCACATACAATGAGGTAATTTAAAGAAAGAAGACTAATTAAGAAGGCTATTTAGTCGGATACAGTATTAACCCTTATCAAATAAAATACATTATTTACCTCAAGCATTTTATGCACATAAGTATATATTGTTTATTATCAGGGCAAGACAACGTCCGCCCGGCCTGATAGTTGATTATAATATGATATATAGTATTCTTTGTACATAATCAGTGTCGTATTTGAAGTGTATTTATCGTGCGTATTTAAATATTACTATTATTTATTTACTTATTAACACTGATAACTCTGTATGAACTTTAATACATGCGGTATTTATTTGTAAGTTTTCACTTCTATCGTGTGGTCATAAGGACGCACCTAGTTTTTTATTGATGCACAGTTTTGTCGGAGTAGACTGCGACCAACATACGCTAAGTATAACTTACTTTGACGTTTCGCTTTCCGAGATAAACTTCCAGTATCCAAGCGGGCTAATAGGGTATTATGTATGCGACTGTAATTCTAACATCATGCAAATGCTGATAATCGGTCAGAGTGAATCTCTTTTAGTTAGGCATTTATGAGACCGTCCAATGTATATTCAACTGAAGAGGTACTTGTAGGTTAGCATGTCGGTTGCCACTGACGATGAATGATGTATCTTTCAGTATTATCGTTGTGACTACTATTATATAGAATGCAGGCACTGTGTCTTACTCGGATCAAAAAATAAATTTTTGACACAGTGTCTTATACTTCACACACAACGCAAAAACAACCGCCTCAGCCGGGAATTTGGTAATCTGTATTCTAGTTATCGCTGCCATGCGAACCTGTATAAACTTCTCTTCACGTTACACTTAAAGGAGATAAAAAGTGAGAGATGTGTGGATAGGACGGATGTTATTGGCTTAGTTATCACCTAGCGTTTATGTTTTTGATTTATACAATATCTATTTCGTATCATAATGTCTCTTGTCTTGTGAAATTCACGAATTTCGTAGTGTCATATTATTAATATTGAGAATGTATTTTTTTCACGTTCAAAAGTTTACGTATCAAATTCCAAAATAAATCAATTCGACAATGAATTTTTTTTTAATTCAACTGTAGATAACTAAGTTTGAATATACCTATTATTCCCGTAATTTGTTGGGCGGTTGATACCTCGTCGTTGAGACTTGAGAGGGGTAATTTTGCATGTCACTAAATTGCAGAATACGGCGCCTGCGCATTGGTGGCCGAGGATAGGCGGTGCCCGCGCAACATGGCGACCGTTCCATTACCGTACAATTCCAGTTCGTATTTTATTGAGCTTATATAGATTCTGAAGTCAGTTTTGATACTAAACGTTTATAGATGTATATAGATAAAAAATATTAGTATTGTAATAAAACAAATTATGTAAGGCAGAGTTCAGCACAATTATGAGTTACATTTTTAATTTTAACACTAAAAATTAAGGGGATGAATAAGATGATAGAGACAAAATTGTCATACGTGGTTATGTCTTATCATAATAGAAAAAAACAAGCACACATGACATATTCTTCGTTCAATCTTCAGTTAATTTTGGCATTTCTTATAAGATAAGAAATAGTGCCCTATTTTTTAAAACTTACTAATAATTTATATTGTTGAACACACTGCCATCTAGCGGCGAATAGCTAAAGTACTATAAGTCGTATCATTTTCTGTTTTGTAATTGACGTAAGACCTCAATACTCGCGAGATTAAAACAACGGAGCAATAGTTACCCGGTTAAATATATTTATACAATTTCTGATGCCCGGAGACAAAAAAAACTATTGATTATATCATACAAAGATTTTGAAGGAAGGGGGAAGCATTGTTATGATCCACATTGATGCGAAAAGAATTAGAGGGAAATATTAATTTACACTGTAACCTAATAAAGTGCTATCTATGAACTTTTCTAGAACTAAAATTAATAAATTATTTAGGTCATGGTATCTTAGAATATAGTAATATAAATACTTAAAAGATGTCACTATATTACATATGCAAACAGGTGCTATATCCTAAATTCGACCTAAGTGAAATCAAATATAAGTTGTGTTAATTATACTTACATGTTTTACTAAAATTTGTAATATTATAACACTTCGAAAACATTGAAGATGTATGAACTTTTGTTGTCGTTATTTTTACTTAAGGTTGGCCTATTTATGGCATGTTCTAAAAGCAAAAATATATGTATTCAAGGAAATAAAATCATAAATATTAAAAAAATGTGTGGTTTTTGAAACCACGATGCAAGCAAAAATTTTTTTAATCGTAGACATTTAACCGAAAATTTTCGGAAAATCATTTAAAAAATTAAGCATAACATTTTTTAAATCTATTGAATCATTTTGACCAGTGACATGAATGCCGCGACATTGGCCATGGCCGCTCTGCCGAGCGCGTTTCTCTTTACCCCTACTCCACGGCCGTTTGTAATGCGACATGCGATAGATGGACGAAAAAAAATTGAGGCGATGTAACAAAAACCTTTCACTTCAAAAAAACTTTATTTTTTACAGACACTTTTTTTCTTTATTCAAAACATTAGATACATCATTTATAAAAAAGTTGGTAACCCTACTAAAAACTGCAAAATGAAATTTTTTTACCGCTGATTTTTTTTTTGGCAAGTGCCACCCCTACCGGGCATGCTTGACTCGTCTCATTCATTGGAATCACAGTTCCATTCTAACCTCACTATTACAGCATACAATCAAGATCACTAATAGACTTAAGAGGATACCAAATGTAATACAGAATTAAGTTTATATCAGTAATAATATAGAACAAGCGGTATAAATAATGGTATGATTAATTATTTTGTCCATGACATAGGTACTACATAAAAAAAATTGGTACGTGTCAGCTTCAACGCATGACTGAAGTTTACTTCTATTAGAACTATAAACGAAACAACATATCTTAAAAAATACGGAACGTTCTACGCCAAATTAGACGGTTTGAAAAGTTTATCTTTTTTCATTTCCTCAATTTTGTGATATGTTTTGGTACGCATCAAAAAAACATTACTGTTATATTTTGAGATTTAAGTGATAACTCATTCAAAGTTATCAAAAAAAATCTCTAAGTTTTAGTTTTTTTTTTAATGTTGATTGAAACATTTTTTTAATATACTTCATATAAAGGTCATATAAAAACAAAAAAATATAAAAATGGGTCAAGTTCAGACCATTTTTAAGAAAGTTATGAACGAAAAACAAAAAAAAGTGATGCACGCTCCCAGTATAACTTGTGTACCGTGGGTTAGACAATCCATTCTCGAAGAGTATAAACTCCAAAAGAAAAAAAAATCTTTGTAAAAATAAGCATAGACCTAACTGTACAAAAAATTTATCACAAGCTAAGCATTCAAACTAAGCCAATGTTTTAAGGCCTATCAAATGAAACTATTACGGGAAAAGAATGTTATACAATGGACGAACTTATACTAAGCAATCTAAGGATTACAATATGCCCTATCTTTTTGTCTCTAAAATTATTTGTGCTGTTCTTTCTATATCAATATCCGCAAATGTGACTGGAGAACATTTTGACTGGTAACCTAAAACAGTGTCGGTGAACGATATTAATTAATATGGTGGTATCACAAAGCAAAAATAATAATGGTGGCTCAATTCAATTTTAGCGACAGTATAAAATTGCCCCTTTGTACCGCAAACAATCCGATGTTCATAATAGCTTATCGGTTAATCCTCTATAAAATGTATTGACAGAGACAATGGTAAGCGAAAGCGTAAAATTTTTGGTATAATTAATTCCGTAAACGTATACGTATAACCATAAAAAACGTAGAAGCGACCTATCCGTCGAGAATAGTACTTTTCTATGATGTTCGGTAGAATAGTTAAAGCGTAAAAGTGGATTCATCAGAGTAGAGACTTATAAATAAGCTTCGACTCATCAATGGCATGGAAAAAGAATTTACCGTTTCCAAAATTGAAAACAATAAAGCTCGTCAATATATGTACTAAGCAAAAAGAAAAACATTGCGTGTATCAGTATGTACACGCGAAGAAAGCGAAACTTTTATGGCTTATATATATACGAGAATGCTCTTAAATTATAAACTACTAGACTCAGAGAGACACTTATACATACTTACACAACAAATATATACCTACCTTACGTTTAACGTAATTCTTAATTCTTGATAATTTAATTATATGTCCGCAAAAACTTTGAAAAGCTGGAGTTCGTAAAACACAGGCATGATCTAAATACTAGAAACTGTGACAAACTGGTCATTCCATGTTTTAGACTCAGTATAACTAGTAACAGTTTTTAGGTAATAAATAGTGTTAGGTTTTATAAGAAAGTCCCAAAGCATATTACCGATTTGCCAGATTATAAGTTTAAGTGCCATGTTAAGAGGGTCTTGGTCTCAAAGGGCAAAGGGCTATTATAGAGTGGATCAATATGTGAACTATGGTGATGTCTAGAATTTACTCCTCTCTGTGCATCCACTAAAATCGATTTTAACGTATAACGTATTTAAAATATATAAGTCTATGTTAAAAAGATAAACCCAATCGAGTTTCTTGCCGGTTCTTCTCGATGACAGGGATGTTTTCCGAACCGGTGATAGTTTTTAAGTTAGGGCCTAAATTGAATAAAGTATTTTTGATTTGATTTTAAATGCGTAACGGATAACGCGTGACGAAAATTTTTCCCTACCGTGACATAAGACGTTTCACTTAAAATAATAAAGAAAATCGGTTGACAAACAGAAAAAAATAAGAAGGAGTTTTTGGTGGGATTATACTTTGTTTTGTAGTGGCTTTCATATTTTATTTATAATCTTGTGTTATTTGACTCTATACTTTGTGTGGCAGTTTATATAATATAAATTCGGTTGTTGTACACAAGTAAAGTAGATAGGAAATAATACGACGGAGCACGAATTCTGAGATGTCATAAAAACTCCCCGAAAAGTTCTAGGAAAGGAGCCACCATCTTTTTAGAATATTGAAATCATTAAAAGACACTTGTAATATTCTTATGTACTCGAAAAAAGTCAGTAATAATCTAGAAGATTGGTTGCCATAAAAAAAGTACTTAAGTACTGTTTTGTCTTCAACTAATTATATTTAGACAATAAATAGAGTTTACTTAAGAGTAGATAACTTTACCAAAAAATGACCCGCTCCTGAGCGAGCTATTTAGATTGTTAAGAATATTTCCATATAATTTTTAAAATAGCGTAAAAGACTGGAAATAATAGATCATTAAAATAACTGAAAACTGAGGTAGCAGTTGAACCTGTGTGAGCCACTTCGATTTGGCATTCGAGAACATGAGTGCGATCTTCGTGGCAAATGTAGGTATTGCCGCTACTACGATAACAGGATCGTTTTTAATCGACTTATCGAAAAAGGATGACATTTTCGATTTGGTCGTATTATTTATTTTTTTTTAATATTTGTTACCTTAGAACATAATTGCATAAATATATGTTTAAAAACGTAACAGAAAATAATTTAGAAGATATATTTTTTTATTGGAAATCGAATATTTTCAAGTGGGTCCAATTTTAATTTATCTTCCCTTTTGATTTCAGAGATATACTAGGAAAGTGTTTAAAATCAAATAGGAAATATATAATGAGATATTAATAGATTTATGACAATCCAACACTAGACTACTTTACTATGGTTAAAAACACAATATGATGCATTCTTCAGAGTACATTTTTTTAAGATGGTTTTATTTTCTGTTTCATGCAGTATATTTATGTAGTTATTGTGAAATATATATACATATGTATCCTTTGATCTTAAGAGTTGAATGATATGCTTGAATATATATCTAAGCTACACACACAATACGACATATACACATAAATTAGCTTTAGTATAATGTGAATAGTAAAAGGCGCAAGATTTATACATATTGAAGGGAAACCAGAGTGAAAAATAAAAAAATAATAATAACGTGAAGACAATTTAAATAATACCAGATTTCTGTAATAGCGATTTAAATAATAATTACTAACTTTCGCCCGCGGTTTCGCTCGAGTTAATACAGATTTGGCTCAGTCCTCGGGAACCGTACTTTTTTCTGGATGAATGGTACCTTATGTCCTTTTCTGTACCCCTGACAACGTGTATGAAAAATTGCATATTGATCAATTGAATACTTAAAGCGTGACAGCGTAACAAACAAGTAGACGGGTGATACTGTAGAGGCCTTGCCAGGTTAACAGTATAGTCAGTTTGAAAAAAAAAGAGTTTAGCTTAACTTAGTTAGACTCGGATATTCGATGACAGTTCAACCCGAGGCGCACCGTGCGCTCTTGTGCTGGTTGCCTATATACAATCGCGTGAGTGTCTTAAACGCTCCCCTTAGTAGTCCAGTGAAACTGTAGAGGCCTTACCAGGTCAACAGTGTAGTCAGTTCGAAAACAAAAAGAGTTTAGCTTAACTTAGTTAGACTCGGATATTCGATGACAGTTCAACCCGAGGCGCACCGTGCGCTCTTGTGCTGGTTGCCTATATACAATCGCGTGAGTGTCTTAAACGCTCCCCTTAGTAGTCCAGTGAAACTGTAGAGGCCTTACCAGGTCAACAGTGTAGTCAGTTCGAAAACAAAAAGAGTTTAGCTTAACTTAGTTAGACTCGGATATTCGATGACAGTTCAACCCGAGGCGCACCGTGCGCTCTTGTGCTGGTTGCCTATATACAATCGCGTGAGTGTCTTAAACGCTCCCCTTAGTAGTCCAGTGAAACTGTAGAGGCCTTACCAGGTCAACAGTGTAGTCAGTTCGAAAACAAAAAGAGTTTAGCTTAACTTAGTTAGACTCGGATATTCGATGACAGTTCAAGCCGAGGCGCACCGTGCGCTCTTGTGCTAGTTGCCTATATACAATCGGTTGAGTGCCTTAAGCGCTCCCCTTAGTAGTCCAGTGAAACTGTAGAGGCCTTGCCAGGTCAACAGTATAGTTAGTTTGAAAAAAAAAAAAAGAGTTTAGCTTAACTTAGTTAGACTCGGATATTCGATGACAGTTCAAGCCGAGGCGCGCCGTGCGCTCTTGTGCTGGTTATCTATATACAATCGGGTGAGTGTCTTAAACGCTCCCCTTAGTAGTCCAGTGAAACTGTAGAGGCCTTGCCAGGTCAACAGTATAGACAGTTTGAAAAAAAAATAGTATAGCTTAACATAGTTAGACTCGGGATATTTGGTGACAGTCAAAGCAGAGGCACGCCGTGCGCCCTTGTGCTGGTTGCCTATATACAATCGGGTGAGTGCCTTAAACGCTCCCTTTAATAGTCCAGTGAAACTGTAGAGGCCTTGCCAGGTCAACAGTATAGTCAGTTTGAAAAAAAAAATAGTATAGATTAACATAGTTAGACTCGGATATTCGATGACAGTTCAAGCCGAGGCGCGCCGTGCGCCCTTGTGCTGGTTGCCTAGATACAATTGGGTGAGTGCCTTAAACGCTACCTTTAATAGTCCAGTGAAACTATAGAGGCCTTACCAGGTCAACAGTGTAGTCAGTTCGAAAAAAAAGTAGCAAACAAACTTACACTTGCATTTATAATATAACTAATAAGTACAAGGAATATAAGTAATAATCAATAAGGATAATATAAATTGGAAATATTATATTATAGACTATTTATTGTATGATTTAAAATCTATCTAAATTTCAATAGTAGTGGCCTATACTCTAGGTTAGGTAGTAAGCTTTAACAAGACCCAAGCTTTCCTATAAGAATCACAGATGCTGAAAGGCGAAACAATTGAACTTTACACTCTTATCGAATTTCTAATTAGGGCGATTAATCGATTCAAGTTATCCTCCTTTTAAACAGATAATTGGGATGTGTAATTGTAAGAAATTTTTCTATAGAAGACATATTGAGAACAGCTGTTATATTTAAAACATTGTAAAACTGTGAAGGAAACATTTTATTAAAACAAGTAAACTATGAAAATATAATAATAACGTAATTTATAATAATATATATTGTTAATATTATAAAACAAAAATCACTTCTCGCGTCTGTGTCTGTGTGTTCCCTTAGTTCTTCTAAATTGCATAACGAATTTTGATACGGTTTTACGGTAGAAAAGATATACTATTCCCGAGGGATAAGTTCTACTTGACGGGAGCGAACTCGCGAGCAAAAGCTAGTAATATTATAAATGTAAATTTAAGATTCTTTATTGATTCGCTTTCATACCTAAACGACTCGGCTTATTATTATGTCGTTTAGCATACACATTGTCAGGGGTACAGAAAAGGACATAATGTACCATTCATCCAAGAAAAGTGGTATTCGCAAAGGATATGTCATATGTAACGCAAACGAAGCCACGAGCGATAACTACTTAGTAATAAATGCGGACAAAGTCGGGGGCACAACTAATAGGATGTATACTTATGACTATCACTTTTTGTATACCGAATGTAATTATTTATAAATATATTTTTAAAATATGAGTTATATTTTATAGTAATATAGTTATATAATACGTTTAATGAAAAGATAAACCAGATCGAGTTTCTTGCCAGTTCTTCTCGCGGACTGGATTGTTTTCCAAACCGGTGCTAACTTTGACGTTCATAAGCGCCTTCTCAGGGCCTAAGCTGAATAAAGTATTTTTTTATTTGATTTTGATTGATTAATTGTATATAGGTACGTATGATTCCAAAACAGGTATATAAAGTTTGATATAAATTTTTAAATACTTTAAACCAAATTTGCATTCAATATGAAAAAATAACGTGACAGACTTATTCAATTATTAAAAGGTCCAAGTATATCGTCTGCCATTTGTTATTTCGACATGCAATCGATGTTGCTCTGTCTTTAGCGATAACATTTTATTTTTATACTCTAACACAATCAATACCTTTAAAGATGTCCGTCTAGCAACAATTTTTTTTTAATATTTCATCAAACATTTTGTAATTTGTTATTATTATTGTTAATTATTTTTATCGATAATATATAATATACAATAGCTGAATATTCTATAATTTTTATTCGCATGTTGAAAATATATGTTTAATAGTTCAATTAAAAAAAAAACATTAATAAACATTCGTGTTATCATGTCAACAGAAACACCAATCATACCGCGTGACGTCATAGCTTCCGAAACGTTGTGTTTTGACGTTTACTCTTTGGCATGTCTTGATTATAGAGGTGTGACGTCAAGCGAACCGTTTGATAGGCGTGTATGTTTTATGCGGGTTGGTTATACAAATTAGTAATTGATTATTTTTAATGGAAAGTATGAAAAAATCATGCAATATCTTTTGTGAATAACATATGAGTATATAGGTATGAATTAAGAGTGATTTCAAAAAGTGTCTGCATTACTAGTACTGACAAAAAGTGAAATATGCTAAGGACGTGTGTCTAAAACTAAAATTGAAGTGTCTTGTTCTTCCAGAGTAATCTCAACACCAATACGAAAGCGATTTTGACAAGATTTTTACAGGCGGATAGAACATTTTTCCTAATATTACGATAATTACAACGCATTACATTGTTCCAAAGAGCTAAGTAGTAATGAAAAAAAAAATAACAAAGGCAATATAAAATCGGTACAAAGGTTTAACATCTGTAGAAGACAACTCCGGTAGAAGTGAAATAATAAAGACAAGATTAATCCCATAAAATATGTTGTCCGTATGAAATAATCATACCTTTGTTTACGCGAATGAAGTCGCAGGCGCCGTCTAGTTTTAAAATAAACATAATAGCAACTCTTACTTTTTAACAACCCAGGAGGTACCTATAATACATTTATGAATTCAATAGATCCATATCGATTTATTCCACGAACGAGAGTTGAAGCGTAGTAGATATTCATGCTTTATCTCGTTTGAACTTTCCCATTTAAATGTTCGAAAAGTAGATAGGACTTGTCTTTTCGCCTTGTATAGTATATTTAGAGAACCGATATACATTATTATTTCTTGGAAAACATTTTCAATATTTTTGTTTTACGAGTGAATAAAATGGGTGTATGTATTTTTTCTTTAAGTTTGTATGTTTGTTTCTATTTTACCAATATCATTTTTATATACGTATATAAATATACTAGCTATATTAGACGGTTTCATCCGTGTTTGTTTTTAAAAATTTGAATTTCAGACAACGCTTTGAATTACAGATAAAGCACAACGGCCGTGTAGGGAGTAGACAACCCGACCGAGCTACGCGGCATGGTACTTCGGTGATATAAGCATTCACAGTTCGATCTTCCTTAATAAGAATTTAAAGGTTTATTAACTTGACTATCTTTTTCGTAAATGTACTAATGTACCAAATTTGGGTATACTGTTTTTTTGTCACCATGCCTAGAAAAGCTGTAAGTGAAAAAGGAAGTCGAAGCGGATCAGTCATAAAGACTAGTGACAGAAGTGAAAACTCAAAACAATAGAACAACTGTATTCTTTTTTGAACACTTTAAATCAAATATAGTCTGAATTATTTTAATTTCATAATATGTAAATTGACATTAGTCTAGTTTTGACATCTAATGGCACTCCGAGCAATAATGATATACATTTTTATACAGTTCATTAATTAATCACACATATGGTGGGCTGCATTTGTTTTTTTTAGGAATTTATGCTAATTACAAAAACAAAAATGAACCGACGTTTAACACGAGTCTTATTAGACATTATCTAAAGTTTGAAACTTTGTTAAACACATATTTAAAATACTTTATTACAAAAGAGCATCCAAGCGGTCTTTAGCTAAATATCTCGTTTTTGTTTTTTATGCAAGCAACTCTGAATAGCATTCATTCAATTCAATCTCATCATTCAAAAACGTTCCAATTTACGAATAATATTTTTGTTCAGATCTCCATTAAGAATATTTATTAATTTTCTTTTGAATTAGTTATAATTATTGTAACATTTGGTTTCAAGAAAATGGTGTATTTATTAAAATAAGCAATATATACGTTTCAAAATAATACCCCAAATTGCGTAAAGTGGAACAACAGTATAATCTCAGAATAAATACTTTGTGAAAATGTCAATAATGTGATATTGTAGTAGTTGTCATTTACTTGTGAATCTTCAAATTTGTCTAATTTATCTACATCTTCCAAATTAATTATACACACGAAATCCATAATTTACTACGGAATGTCTCTTGCCGGAAAATAAAAATAGAAATAGATCACAACAAAATAAATGAGAACTGTGAACTTAGACAAGTGTTATACAATGTTTAACTTTAAATAGTGTTTATTTCTAAACAAGGGTAAGACACTCTTTTATGGTTAAACTTTTTTAAACAAGTGTTGGACGCGTATTTAACTTTTTTGTAATAAACACGGTATGTGTTTGTGCGTGATCACTTTAATTTTACATAAAATTATATTTGATAAAATGTTTTGTATATTTTTTTCTATAATTTCTAGATTAAAAAAAAAAATCTAAAATTTGTGACAAAATATAGGACATGCATTCCTAACTCTGATATTACACATTATATAAAAAGTTTGCAAAAGTATCCCTTATGTCTTTACTCAAGAAGCAGTGTATCTTATGAAGAATAGTATAAAATCCGTGCCTTTAAAAAAATATCGAGCACTAAAAACCAAAAATACAGTTTTCAACAGCAAAATGGCAGATCACAAGAGAAATATATATGATACGTTCCACGAGCGTGACCATGTTTCTGCGCTACGTTCTAACCAACTCGTGCGTGGTATTCCCTGAGTAAGTTTCCATTCACTGAATTCACGGTTCGTTTATATCATACCGAATTTTCTATATAAAAGTTTATGAATTATTCAATAGGAACAACGTTCAACCTTTTTTATATTGTGAAGTATTTATTAACAATGGTGTGTGGTTGCCGTAGTCGAACGAAATACGCCTGAATGTTTTTTTTTTTATAGAGAACTTAACGCTAATCAAATAAAATGGATATAATTAAATTTCCACTCTTTTTTCAGACCGAATAAAGCTGTTAAACCTGAAGAGTCTTAGTAGATTCACCGGGCATGGTGGCGAGCGCAGAAGACACTCATCTCAAAAGGCAACTAGTAAAAAGTTCCTACGTTTAGTTATTGCCGTGCATGTAATTTCACAATCTAACCAAATATACATATTTAAAAATATGCGCACAAACATTTAATTTTATATTATTGACAACCTTTCAATTTAATTTTTTAATCAGGGAAAGTCACAAAATATATTTAAGAATTACGGTCGTTCCTAAGTATTTGTCTGTATTTTAGATTTTCCGTAACTGTGTACGAGTGTGACTTGCAAAAACGAATTTAGTTCTATATATCAACTCTATGGATATGCAAGTGTAATATATGTGTGGTATATTGTGTCACTGTATCGCGCTAGCACCGGACTCGAAAACTTTGTTCCAGCCATTCAATGTTTATAGTAATATACATATGTATACTGTAACAAGGCTTAGTAAGTAGTTGGCACGTGATTTACGTGGATATTATTCCACTTTAAGGGTTTCTTATTCTCTCACTCATTTCATTAACTAGCCTATTTCTTTTACATTTTAGACAAGATTTGCTTTGCGGCTTCACTATCGTTAATATTGATTTTGAAAATGAAATACAGCCCACATTACTTGCTGATAATATAGCTGTCTGTAGGTGAAAGAATATATACCAAGAGTTTTTTTTTTCTCTTTACAAAAATATAGTAGTAAGCATATATGACGGTTCGTGGACATTAATAAAAGAATTTAACGTCATCGTTACTGCAGTGAACCTAGACATATAATAAATCGAAACGTATGAACTAGAAGTTGTTATGACGGACTTGATTTTGCTCGCAGCTTTACGCACGTTCCTATAAATCGATATATCCCTCGGGAACACTACATTTTTCCTGGATGATAGGTAACCTGTTCACTTTTCTTTATACCCGACAACGTGTATGCAAAATTTCTTAATGTACTCGTACAGTTGAGTAGTAAAGGCGTGAAAACGTAACAAACGAACGAACGAAAGAGTGAACGAACGAACGAAAGAGTGAATGAACGAACGAACGAAAAAACATTCACAATTATAATATTAATATGGATTCAAATCTTGAGACTGTCCGTTAAATAATTTATTAAAACAGATACAAACAAGAAACTTGATTAAATAACTACACCAAGTCGCTTATATAATACAATGTATAAACAACTACAAGATAAAACAACAATTAAGAAGCTTATATATATATATCCTATACCAAAGCAATTGAAACGTCTTGTAAATATTTAATTTTCGTTCGTCTGGCGTCGATTTAGAAATAGACAATTAATTCTAATTCCGAATGTATTAGTTTGTTAACAAAACACATTAAATATCTAATTAAAATGGTTTTTTCTGAACTACCATATAGTTGTAAAATTAGCTAATATATGACATTTGTACCGAATATCCAAGACTACATACACTATAAATTTATAAATCATATTATAAATTTATAGTACATGTAGTCTTAATCTTGGGCTTGATATTTTTAAGTAATAATACTTAGGTAACCTACTTAATACTTAACCAAGGTTAAAGAAGTAAATTAAATTTTGTATCTCTCTTGAAGGATTTTGGTCTGACAAGAGATGGTCGTGGTGGTAGAAAGTCGCGAGTAGCAACTAGAGTTTTATAATACGAGAAAACTAATGTATACTTGTATGAGGTCTTTGTAATGGAACACTTATATGCTACTATTATAAAAAAGTTGAAAATCTACGTAGACAATATTACATAGGAAAAAAAAAGTTAATTGTTGTTTGTTGCAGTTGATTTCCGAAACTACTGAACCGGCTTTAACGAAACTTTACTGGCTGATGGAAAATTATTCCGACTATTATCTAGGCTACATATCATTACAGTTTACTTTATACGTTTAGCAGTAATAATAAATTTTAAAATAGATTCAATAAATCATTAACATTATTATAAGGGCTAAGTAGTAAAAAAAAAAAAAAATGAAGACGGGTCACAATTAATTAAAATAAAACAATTAGCAAAACCATTTTCATGAACAAGTCGAGGACAAAGGGTCGCAAAATAAAACAATCAATGACCTTTGACTGTTAAATTTATTCCTTTGATTGATACATTTTCTTCAAATATATATATAATAAAGTTTAACAAGGCAATAATAACTCGTCTGGAGTACAAAGGTCAATAACAAAAGTGTATCATTAAAATTTAATATAAGGCTCGGTATTAGAAACTAACTGGTTATAGCTGTGCTTTGTTGGTGCACATAAAACTAACAAATGTTTGCACTACTCTATATAACGTTTGTATTTAGCTACCCGCTGGTTTTACTTGACAAGTTGTATTCGAATAGCTAATTCGTTTCGAAGCTGGTACTATTACGTTAACATTACCCTTAAATACAAGACATTGTCGTGAGATGTATTTGAGAGATAAATGATAATGATGCAACGGTTGAAATGTCATATCCTGACATACTAATGTATTGTGAACTCTGTAGTGTACTGTTTAGAAACAAATATGTATTCATAATCTCGAGGGCTATGGAGAGACAAATGAATATCGAGTGGGCTGACGTTCCTATATAAGAAGTTGTGGAGTTTTTGGCGGGGTCTTAGTCTGTCATGTAGTGGTTTTTATATTTTATTCATAATCTCGTGTTATTAGACTCTATATTTTGTAATATTGGTGGTGTTTTACGTAATATAGTTCGGTTATTATGCACAAGTGAAGTGGATGGGAAATAATACCACGGAGCATGCATTCTCAGATGCCACCAAAACTCCATGGAAAGTTCTAACAAGGAAACCACCATCTTGTTAGAATATTATAATTATCGCAAAACACTTGGCAAAATCTTGTTACTTGACGCTGGCTAGTGCACAAACCGTGACGGAGGCAAAAAAAATAAAGAAGAAGAAGTTGTGAAAATTTAAAGATATAAATAAATATTACTAACTCATAACCCACCTTTCTACTTCATTGACTTCTTCAAGCATAACATGAAGCGATTTTTGGGAAGGGCTTTCATAACAGCGGCTACTGATGTTTTAACACGCTTTTATCAACTTCTCCTCTGTCTATCTAACTATCTAACAGAATCTTTAAACTTGAACGGTTTTTTGAAATCAATCCTACTAATGAAAGACCGTTGATGACCTAATAATTTAATAAGTTTGTCCTGTAAATTTTATTAATTATTGAATTAAAAGGAAAGTAATTATTTGGATGAATAGATATTAATTTGAATTTTTGGATTTAATAATTATAAACGAATTAATTACGAGTCTCATGTAATGTAATAGTAGTCTCGGGTGAGTGCCTTAAGCGCTCCCCTTAGTAGTCGGATGAAACTGTTGCGGTCTTAACAAGCCAACAGAGTAGTTAGTTCGAAAAAAAAATAGTAGTCCGGTGGTTTGTTTATGTACCATTTATTTTTTATTGCACTTCTGTACACTGTACTTTCCATCAGGTACTGAGCACTAATTTTTTGAGCTTCACTAAAAAGAATGAACCTTATCATGAAAAAGAAATGACCTTAGTTTAATCATTTCATAAACAAAAACTTGAATGAACATTTGTTCCTGATTGTTGTCTATGATATTAATTTGGGGGACAAACTCCTAGAAAACCACGTGACTCCAAGTGAAGTGAGCATAATATAAAATAAACAGCTAATATAGGTATTTATATCCCAACCGAAACGCTGGATATCACAATAGCGATCACACAAAAATCTGTTCTGCGTGGGAATTGAACGAGTAGCGTCTTAGTTTGGCACTCCTATTATATAATTACGGTCAAATGTACTCCGATAATAGCGTTGTTTTTATATTAATTAGCATAAATATTAGAAACTTTCTTTTCATATAAAATATTTGTATTCCATTATGAAATTATGGAATAATAAGCACTTATGTGACCTAAGATGGTAATACGCTAAGCCTTTAGAAACTTAACTAGCTCTTAAGTGTGATTACCAGAATAGAGCTGTAAGAACTTGGTGATAGACGTCCATTTTGTGAATAAAAGCGAGTCAGGCAAATATCGATAATTTTATTATAATATTTCCAAAAAAACTATGTTCGTTATAGGACTTTATTCTATATCGATGAACGCGATCTCCCAACATATTATGACTTTTGCACTACTTCTCCACTGCAAAATTAATACACATTACTAGAAGCATAATGCTTTTGATAATCGTAGCTTCTTAAAACCTTAATATCTTAATATTAAATGAAGCTTCGTGATAGTTTTTGTTTTGTACAAGGGCCAAGTGTTTACGAAATAAAGCTAAGAAAGATAGATCTAAATATATTAAGTAGTTTTTGATCTATAATTTTATTCATACATATATGTAAAGACAATTTTGCTACAGTAGTGGCATTCTGAAATAACCTTTAATTAATTACGCTAGACATTTTTTGTGCGAAGACCTATAAGAAATACTTAAACTTGTATACAATACAACTCAGACACCCTGTGTCAAGTATGTACAAGTTTCTATTACAGAAGTCTGCATTTGATGATGAGTATTGTTAAACCGAGGAGCTGCCGTAATTCAAAGTAACAAGCTTCTGTGTCCAAGAGTTGTCAGTTCCACAACTCAAGTGCTCCTAAGGGAATTCAGTTGAAAATTGTTTTAGCCTGGAGCGTGAAACTTGGCGGATGACATTTTATGCAATTATACTGAACTTGATTTAACTGACTATATAAAGAACAGCTTGCGAATTGTTTTAATTATTTATTGTTTTATAACTCGTAAGCCAATATTATACAAAAATGAATTATGACATGTTATATTGAATTGAATAATTTTAATATAATGCACATTTTGATGTGACTCTGACTACATAAGCCACTATGGCAAACATTTCACCTCGTATGAAGGTCAGTATAACATAATTACTCATGCCCTTCTACGTGTACTATTTCAAATTTGATAAAATAAATTTAAGGATATTCAAAATATTTCCCAATATACTTTATACAAATGAAACATAAGTGTGTTTATATAAGGGAATTGTTTACGTTACAACATTAATTGAATTACAGATACACTGCGTCTAGTAAACAATAAACAGAGACTCTCAAACAAAGCAAATACATTGTGATAACGGTCTCGAACTAGCGATTAAGCCGATCTAGTAATGGATAAGTTCTGTTTGTTCGAGATTGTTTTGAACGTTGTTTTCCTTTAACTTTAATTATTTACGGTATGTCATCGGAATTATTATGATCTTGCTCCATGAGTCCAGTACTATAGTGATTAAATATCACTTATCCAGAAGTTAATCTGGTCTTTATCATCTTTTATTTAATTAATCTGTTGCTATAAGCTATTAGAAGATGGTATAGAACATGGTGTATACATAATATTGTCAAAACAACAAATATCAAATAGAAATAAAGCTGCTTTTCATGTCTGAATGCGTCTTCCCTTAGTTCTTTTTAACTACTCCACGGATTTTGATACGGTTTTCGCTATCGCTTAGAGAATTTCTTCCAGAAGAATTCTGTGTATAGCCCACAGTAATCGTCTATATCTATTACATATTATTACAATGCTCTAATGACGCTTTACAACATATCATTTCGATGTA
The DNA here is from genome assembly GCA_035772565.1 of Antheraea assamensis. Classification (NCBI taxonomy): domain Eukaryota; kingdom Metazoa; phylum Arthropoda; class Insecta; order Lepidoptera; family Saturniidae; genus Antheraea; species Antheraea assamensis. The sequence continues at coordinate 187,100 of JAQQSE010000112.1, read as the reverse complement.
GCCCGGTGTAACTGTAGAGACCTTACCAGCTCAATAGTGTAGTCAGTTCGAAAAAAAATAACCTCATTTGAGGTGATACGTTCAACGATTCTTTTAAAACTCATGACGTAATACATTACGCCCTTGCGAAGCCGGGTCACTAATTCTTTAAGAATAGGTAAAGATGAACATGTTTACTGTGGATTACCGGTAGGAGATAGACATATATCATTCCGAACTTTTCATTACTTTTTACGACATACACTCTTAAGTTTTAATTACCATTAGTAACGCAACCACCCGAAAAATATTTTAAGACTTTTATTTTCCTAGTTCAGAAGAACTAAGATCCCTCCAGATGGATTCCAGTAGCGACTGTGCTTGCAAGCTTGTTTGCCATCATCGTGGTGTAAAAATGATATTTATAGAGGAAAGAAAAAGTTGTTTATTCTGATCTATTTAGAAATTGCAAAAGTACATTTTATTATGTATAAAAACATTAAGCAACCGCCTTTACAATTACCTTTAGAATTAATGTCAAGCACCCTTTATTATTATTTAATTTTATAAATATGGGGAAATCCTGATGGACCAGTCTCCCACTACCCACAGTGCGATACTCATACTCTTTAAAACCCCACGGTGTACCGGCCACCGCTTTTAGTTGGGACGGCCAAAGGGTCGTGCAAGACTATCACCATGCCGAATGTCCAGCGCCCTAAACTTTTTTTACAAATTAATTATTTTCTTAATAAGTGTATCGTTATTTTTTTTTATATTATAGGGGGCAAACGAACAGGTGGGTCACCTGATGGTAAGTGATCACCGCCGTCCATAGACACTAGCAACACCAGAGGATTCACAAGTGCGTTGCCTGCCTTTTAATATATGTGGGCCTCCGGCGCTCTCACTGGCCGAACGAAACGCAACAGTGCAAGCACTGTTACTTCACGTCGGTTTTCTGTGAGAGGGTGGTACTACCCCGGGCGAGCCGACCCATTCATGCTGAAACTAGTAATAGCTTCAGCGTAGCTCTACCACCTATTTCATAAGTATTTGATTTCTTTAAGCCAGTGAACTTTACATCTGTACAGAATGAACACAGTATATTTGAAAATAATTGCTTAGTTTGGTTACCTATAAAAGCGTGTTATTTCGTCTTTTCTTTACTATTAATTATTTCCTCGAACTGACTAACACTGTTGGCCTAACGGAACTCTGTGGCTTCACCGGACTCTGGAGGGAGCCCTTGAACTCACACAAACGATAACTTGCTCAACAGTGCCAAATGCATGAACAGTGGATTGGCATCCAAATACTTCACCGGGCTGACTAAAATAAACCATAGATGTTTACGTTGATAGGTCACTTACGCGTACCTTCGAATGTGGCGCACGAAGGCGTACATGTAATCGGAATTTGACAATTTTTCCTAAGATTAACTAACCAATTAAAAAAATAATTCACAGAACATATACCTAGTGCGTTTGTGTTTGATATATTTAATTATAGACCGGTGATATGAGCTATATTAGCTGTTAGAATTGCAATAACATTTCTCAAATATCAAACACAAAGGGAGCTACAGTCTCATTTGATAATAGAGTTTTAAACTTAATTTCAACCAAAGACAATGAAAAGGCTAATTAGAAACACTTAATCTATTTTGATTACCCTATTTATTCCAGATATAGATAAACAAATAAACAAAGCAAGAGAACAAATAAACATAGAAGTCTGGAGTCCTGGATAGTCTGATAAAAAGTTAAGACAAGAATGGTACAACAGAGAGAGAACGTACACAAATGCAAGTCGTTAGTACGCGTCTGCTGAGGAAACGACCTCCGGCTATATTTTACCACCGACTACGTTCTCACTTTTAAATCACTTACAGTGAATTTGAATCGAGTATCTACAACGTTATATTATTGTAGGCCAATTATTCTATTAAGCTATTCTTTAGGTTTTTCATCACAAACGCGTAGTGGACAATGCTGGTTATTCTAACTGCGAATCCATATTATGCTACTATGCTATTTTGTCGGTTTAGTGTAAAACTATAGTAGTTCAGTAAATACCTTCTCGGTAATGTTCGATTCTCATCAGTGAACCAATACGAACTCGCCTCCCGATATACTCCACTCGTCTACGCTATTTTTTCGACTAGCACCAATTCACACCTTAAATTTGTATGGTATTTTAATCCGTTTGTAGGGATCGTATCATGATGTTAGAAAACCTATAACTGCTTAATAAGCTGAATATCAGATGATAATGTTTTTTTTTTCAAATCTGACACGTAGCTCCAACGAACGAACGAAAACAAAACAATTTCTTGACTTTCATAGAGTTAATACAGAATATTTGCATTTAGAAAAATATCACCGTTTGTGTAATTGTCTACTTTATTAAAAGGCGAATAAATCTATGAAAATATCTTTCTTGATACGAATGCATGATGAATACGATTAGTACGAAGTTCTAATAGTTTGATAACTTGGAAAATAGTAAGAGCTAACGTAACGACAGTTGTTATAAAACAAAACGACGATTTCAAATAAACATCAGCGCTGTACATCTCGTACGGGATTTGTAAGATTTTCACTTGAGACTATCATAGCTCTGTTCTAGTACTCATATTCGACCATCGTGATGACCCAACTTGATTTGAATTCTTTTAACAAGCCTGAGCTGTACTGAAGAAAAATATCATTACAAAATATTAGGTTACAACGGTATTATATTGAGTCGACCTAAATTATCTAATGGGTAGAATAGTAGCTGACATTATCATGAGAAATTTCCCAACCAAATGATTCGCTACAAAAATATTTACTAATAAAGATTATTACATTACTATAGAAACTTGCTACCGAATACGTTGTTGAATTAAGGTCGATTGAAACCGATGACGTTATTGCGATAAACAAAACGTGAGCCTTTATTACTTTGTTTGTGAGGGATTAATTGAATATAAATTGACGTAAGCATGTTTGATCATCTGTTCGGTTCGCGATGCGGTTAATTTGTCACGTTCTGCTTTGATCGAAATGAATTGTTCCACTTTTAAATGCTTCGGATATATTTCCTTTTGAATTAGGTCAAAATGAAAATCATATCCTGATATGTGTCGGCAGTGTTAATATTTCTGTCAACTAGTTTTTCGGAAGCTTTAAATAAATTTTTCTTCATTGATTTCATTCATTCACTTAAGATTATTTGCCTTTAGCAGAACTGTTTGTCAATTTTAAGGAAAATATGGTAAATATTTAATAGTTAAAAATATAGTGTATACAATTAATATTTGGTGTAACATTGTAATGTAATAATAATTACATTACAAGATTAAAATAAAAAAGCTTAGTGTTTAATACTCTAATAGAAAATACTTTTTCTTACGATGCTGTTACAAGTATCTGTGGTATCATCTAGTTCATGTCCTAACTTTTAAAAATAGTACACATGAAGGAGTTTATGAGTGATATCTAAATCTAATAGCCTATTTAATGCGTCTATATCACGATTATTATGTTGTTTTAACAATATGATAAAATTTAATAACGATCACTTGTTTACTTACATGTTACCTATGTTACCTACATAGGTATAACAATCTAATACATAACGTAAACCAAACCGCTACCTGAGATATTATGAACGTTCCCGTGTGAACAATCGTTTAAAGTGCTGACCATGGAAAGTGATGTGTCGTGGGACGGTAATACGTAGAACAAGCATTCATATTCCTTGCTCGATCGCCGGAGCACATAGGCTAAGCATTTAGATTTAATTATAATATTATGTAATAGATTAATCATTTTTAGTAAATATTCTGAAGGACAAAAATTGCCTTTTTTTAAAACCTCCTACGGACGGCCAACTACGTAATTGGCGCAGTCGGTAGGATAGTCGCGTCGGTGCGTGAAATCAAACTTCGATACCGCCCGATAGTCGAATCGTCGACGCGTTGACTATCTTTACGAATCTACGAGTGGTGCCGTTAAAGGAGGATACAGAATTTGCTGTAGCTGAGGAGGACATCATCCAAACATTGATGAGACCAGATATGCAGAACCTTCTGTGAGTTTAGTTTTAGTTACACATACCCTATTGGTTGCTATTTCCTATCCTGGTAATAGATCATCCTTTATAGTTTATCCTAATAGTATAGTTCGATAGCCAAAATTTTTTTCCAAGGAAGAAATAAGGTTATAAAGCCGAATCAGCGGCATAGTATCATAGATAGATTAAGATTTAGTAATATATCGGAAATGTCAGAAACTGAAATGGCTCAATCCGATAATAGCGTTATAATTGATAAAATTTGGAAAGCCCTTAGGTTAGTACCAGAGTTTGACGGAAACTCTCATGTTTTAGTAAGATTTTTAAACATATGTGACAACTTAGTTTTAGAATACGCATGTCCAGAAAATCACCTAATTAATTCAGCTTTATTAAACGGAATAGTTAATAAAATTACCGGTTCAGCCGCCAGAACTTTAGCCACCAACGGTATCCCGGATAACTGGCAAGGAGTTCGGAATACCTTAATTAATAGTTTTTCGGATCACAGAGATGAATGTTCATTATATACAGATTTATCCCAATTGACCCAAGGTATCGATACGCCTAACATGTTTTACGAACGCATACAGAACACACTTAGTACAATTATAGCATACATTCAATTACATGATTCGGTTGCAACTACAGTAGAAGCTAAGCGAAAACTATATAATAAGTTAGCGTTACAAACATTTACGCGAGGTTTGCACGAACCGATTGGATCGCGCGTAAGATGCATGCGTCCGGAGACATTAGAGAAAGCCCTTGAATTTGCACAGGACGAAATAAATGTAGTATACTTACAGAATAAAAACTTTCAATTAGGCAGTTCTAGAAAAGCTCATTTACCGACTAGTTATCAAAAACCCTTGAACTTACCACAACAAAACTTTTTCCAATCTCCAGCTAATCAAAATAAGCCTAATTTTAATCCGAATTTTACAAATAACCCTTACTATAGACAGAGTCCTTATAATGTGAACACTGTACCACAGCCTTCACCTATGTTCAGACCTCAATATCAAGGACCATCACGAACGCAACAGGCAATGAGAGCTTTACCGCGATCTGATATGTCTACAGGTTTCAAAATTCCCCCTCGTGGAAATTTTGAGCAAGGTCGACAAAACTTACCTATACCTATGAGTGGCATAAGTCACCCAGTAGCCCGAAACTTACCTTTGACTGGACAGACTGACAAAAGACAGATTAACTTAAATGAAGCAAATGACCCTTATGAATATGATTATTACGATACAGATTACTCACACCACGAAGACTATACACCATATGATGAAACTGAAAACTTTGAACAAAATTACGATCAAAATTTTCAGAGGGATTCGAGTTTCGAGCTCCCCAAAATAGAGTTACATTTACAAGGTAAAAGACAACTACCTTATATTCAAATTCAAAATCCACCATTAAAATTACTTATTGACACTGGCGCTAATCAATCATTTATCAGCCGTGAAGTTGTAGAAAAATATTACAGTCATTTAAAGCTATACCATGATCCATTCGAAGTCACAAATATTCACGCAACCACCAGAAACGAATTTTCTATTATAATCCCCTGTTTTACTGAATTTCAAGGTCATGATTCAATAAATTTTTTCATTTACAAATTTCATGACTATTTTGACGGTTTAATAGGATGGAACCTTTTAGAACAATGGCAAGCAAAAATAGACCTTCAAACTCGTATCTTAAGAACTAAATTCACTTGTAATAAAATTCAGATGTATGATTCCAAAACGACTAATTTATTTGAGACAATTACTCCTGCACAGTCTACTCAACTAAATAAGGTGCCTATAAATATTTCTCAAGGTGACGTAATTATTAATCAACAATTAATTAACGGATGTAATATAACAGAGTGTCTATCTACCACCGAAAATAGTAAATGCATGACAGAAATATCCAACCCAAGTAATAACGATATAGCTTTTAGTCTAATTAAACCAATATGCGCACATATATTTAACGAACAGATATCACTAACAAACAACAATGAACAAGCACGTTTCCAGGAAATCTTACCGCGAATGCGAACCGATCACGTTAATTCAGAAGAAAAAGCGAATACTAATGCCGATGCACTGTCGCGAATAGAGATTCATAACAAAGAATCATCCTCAATTATTGTAAATTTATCTGACTCAGAATCAACCGTAATAGCACCTGAGGACAGACCTTTAATTAGTAACTCTTCGACCGACACCGCACCAACCTTAAAAATACTAAACAGTCCAACCCCCGACTTAGACATACCTGACACTGAAACGATTCATACATTATATAAAAACCCTATCCTTGAGATACCCACGTCTGAAGAACCGTTGAACAAATTTAAGCGACAATTCATTATTAACTGCACTAACGGGCGTGCAAAAACGAAACCTAAAATCACTATTCCCTTTGAAACTTTTAGGAGAACGGTCGTTCAAATATCTGAAAATAATTTAGAAGAAGAAAATATATTAATTGTACAGAAATTCATTGATTCTAAACTTCGCACTGCTACTTTAGTTCAGCCAATTGAAAAAATGTACACCATCGTTCCTATTCTTCAGAGAAAACTAAAAAGCTTTTCCATTGACATTATCTTAGTCAAACGTGAAATCCAGAACATATCGGATTATTTAGAACAACAAGACATCATTTCTAAATACCATGTCGGAAAAACGAATCATAGAGGAATCAATGAAACACATTTATCTCTATCACAAAAATATTTCTGGCCGAAACTCAAAGAACAAATTACATATTTTCGTGCACACAACTATCGTGAAAAAATGAACATAGTATATAACATTATACATGACTCATCTCATTCCGAACGTAAGCAAGTAATAACTCGACGTAACCTTGACCGAGAACCAGAAACAGATTATAAGCAAAGTCAGGACGTATATATTAGAAACCCGATAGCTCAAAGACAAAAGCTCGTCGCTCGTTACACTGACGATAAGTTCATGTCAAATTTTCCCATACATATATACACCAGTAAAAAACGCGGACCAGTAGCTAAAGCTAGAATAAAAAGATCAAAATTGATTAAAAAAACGCCGTTGTTACAGTATAACGACCCTCATCATGACCCTGGTCCCAGTACAGGCAGACAATCTGACAGACAAAACCATATGATTTAATGACTTATCTGAATGAATTATATCTTACCATTTAACCTAGGAAAAACTAGGATGATTTCCTATTGCCACACCTTTTTACATGAAATTAATCTCAGTAAAATACAGTACCAAAATAATTTATTAAGAAATCAGCTTAGTGGCTCGACTTCTGACCTTTTGAATCGAAATGCAGCCGTTTTAAATATCAAATTCTGCACTCATTAAAAAAAATTAGACGAGATTACTTCCCGTTTACAAACATTTATACCTAAAAGATTTAGACGGAGCCTTATCGACCCCTTGGGATCTTTAATAAAAAGTGTTACAGGTAATCTCGATCATGCCGATGTTCTGCGATTCAAATCCTGCAGAAAAACGATAAAAAGTTATCAGCCACTTTTAATAACCACATCAGCCTAGTTAAAGATATGACGGTTAAACAATCGCGAGTACTAGATAGTTTGAGCAGTAATCAGCAAAAGCTCATACAATCTATACCATACTTAGTAACCTTACGAACGATAACAATGTAATTCATTATGTTAATTTGTTTCAGCTATTTAACGTGTTAAATGACAATGTTCGGGATCTTTACCTGGAAATTACTAGATTAGAAAATATTTTAGCTTTTAGTCGCACTAATTCTATGCACCATTCTATTATAACTATTAAACAATTAAATAACATGCTAAGCAAATTAAAATCTTTATATGATTCGGAACAAATATTAGAGTTAGATACTAGATACTATTATAATCTAATTAGTTTAGGAACATATTATACTGATAATAAGATAGTGATTGTCCTTAAGTTCTCAATTTTATTTCCAACATCCTATAATCTATATAAACTCTTTCCCGTTCCTAACAGAACATCCCAAGTAATCTTGCCCCTATTCCCGTATATAGCAACTAACTCCAAGGAGTTTGTGTACATGGAGGCTGAATGCCCGAAGATCGACACCTGGTACATCTGGGAACAGAAGGTCTCTCATCAACGACGTACGTACCGAGATTGTATCTATCACCTTCTCAATCAACAGGAAACAGAAAACCTATGACAATCTACTACTATGTCATTTTATGAAGAAGCACTTCTAAAATTGGACAGTCAACACTACATAATTACATTCCCGAAGCCCACAAGAGTTCAAATTATATTCGGACAGGAAGAACACCGATTATTGAAGGGCAGTTACTTCGCAACAACACCTAGAGATTGCAACATAAAGTCGCCAGAATTTACGTGGGAACGCCGTTGAATTAATGTCTATGCCGCAAAAGTTACTGACAAATCTTGAAAATAGATCGCCCCATTTATAATTTTACTACGATCGATCTGAATAAATTGCACGAAGTTCAGCATCAGGTACAAACAGAAAATTTTTCGGGCCTGCACGACATGGACTTTTCTACTATACATCATACTACAATACCCTTATATGGAATTGTCATATTAGGTGCTATTGTACTTTTCACCATGTACATTATGCGCCGGCGCCGATGCCGATTTTTGTTGAAAAATCAATCATCTCTACAACCTGAAATAGAAATACCTACCTCAATACATGCTGAAATTAAATTTCGTCTTCAGGAAATCTTCAGGAAGCTAATCTGCAGGACCGCCGAGCCGCAATATTTGCATTAAACATGTGCAAATAGTTGCTCATCTAGGAGGGGAGGTGTTACCTATGTTACCTACATAGGTATAACAATCTAATACATAACGTAAACCAAACCGCTACCTGAGATATTATGAACGTTCCCGTGTGAACAATCGTTTAAAGTGCTGACCATGGAAAGTGATGTGTCGTGGGACGGTAATACGTAGAACAAGCATTCATATTCCTTGCTCGATCGCCGGAGCACATAGGCTAAGCATTTAGATTTAATTATAATATTATGTAATAGATTAATCATTTTTAGTAAATATTCTGAAGGACAAAAATTGCCTTTTTTTAAAACCTCCTACGGACGGCCAACTACGTAATTTACAGGTAAAAGGTATGTATGAAGTAAATAGTAAAGTCAAAAATGTAATTAAAAAAATTAAAGACATATTATTAAGTTAATACATATAGGTCCTGAGAAAGAATAAAATGATTATCACGTGAATTAAGTTACCATCATCAATTAGTTAAACATAAAAACCCATTCATTCTTAATGTTATACATATCGTGAATATACAAAAGATCGTATAAAATTATAGACCCAAAAGGACTATACCTTTAATCAGAACAACTTAATTATTATTTACCTCATGTGAATTTCTCCTTTTATATAACAATTTTGTTAAATAATTAGGCCAGTGGTTGTTGAGGAGATATAATGAGTACTCTTATATTTATTTAAAACTGTTGCAAACATGAAATATTAAAGTTTCTTATAATCTAAGTAATTATGAAGAGAAAATAGTCTCTATCTTTTGTTTTTCATGGATAACTTTTATAAATACTTAAATAATTTTAAAAAATTATTTCACTTATATATAGAACGTTACATTATTAGCGAGTGGCATTGGACAGTAGTTTATGTTCAAAATGTACATTAACGCAAGTGAAACTATGAATAAAACTTAGTATTCCTATAAGTGTAAGGCAGTGGTGGAAGGTCTTAAAAAACGATGATAGTGACTATTAAGCTATCGACGACTAGAATAAAAATATCCCAAGGAGAGTTGGCATCAGACAAGCAGTCGTCGGTCATAAAACTATAAGCTGTATTTTAATATACGACATGAAGGCAGAAAACATGTTATACCAAGCTTTCTTAGATGAGTCAGATGTAAGGAGAAGTAATTCTTTAATGTTGTATCATTGTTTGGTCTTTTCGAGAACTTCTCAGCCAACGATTATTTATGTGTTTCGCCCGTATTGAATGCAAAAAAAAAAAAATTAAATTCGAGTATTCAATATTTTGACTCATAGTTATTAAAAACAGCGGTGAATTATAAGTATAGCTCATTATAAAATGTAGCTACTAACTGAAATGTGTCAAATTCATCTGTTAATTTAAATAAAGAACTTAAGACGGTTACTTAAATTACATTGTTGTATCTCGATGTTCAGATTTCAAATTTAATCATAAATTTCATCTCTGATTAAGTCGTATATCAAAATGTGTTTAACGGTTAGAATCTTGCAAAAATAAATACAATAAGAGACGATTTTGTATAAACTTGTAGATGCAAACTTATCTATATAGGAACTTGATATCAGTTCCCACAGTCCTATAAAATAATATTATAAAAGGGAAAGTTTATGTGAATGTGTGTTTTCTAGTCTTTCAAACAAAAACTGTTTAACAAATTTTGATAAAAATGTACATTATAATATACCTTGTACATCAGAATAATATTTATTTTTATTTATTTATTTATTTTGGCTCAACAACAGAAAGCAAATTAATGATATACTCAATAATAATAATAAAGTACAGAACTAAATTTGTTTTCTTATTACAGTTGGGCACAACATTTTATAAAGTTATAGAAAAATTAAAAAAAAAAAACGAAAATAAATAATGAAAAATACAAAACAATTACATATTATGAATATTACATAATGTTTTGTGTGCAATTATACATATATTTTATTTACATCATCAAAATATTTTTGACATCAGTCTTACTTAAATTTCTGTGAAATATGTCCAGATCCCTGGCGTTATTTTTATATGCTCTGCACATTCTGTATAATGGATTATAATACGATACATTATTAGAACAATATATATATAGGTAACCTATCATTTATAAAGACATTGTTTAAATCGGTCTAAGCATAACGATCGGTGTAAAGTAAATTGGAAAAAATCCTGCCATCCGAGTGGCTCTATAAACCGTTAGAGTTACACGAAGACAATGGGTGGCATTATCGATAAATATACAAAGGCAAGCAAATTCACGGGCATCTGCGTAATTAATTATTTAATTGGATTTAATTAAGCACCTCCAGCCGAAGGCCCACATATTTAAAAGGCCGGCAACGCACTTGCGACTCTCCTGGTGTTGCTAGTGTCTATGGACGGCGGTGATCACTTACCATCAGGTGACCCACCTGTTCGTTTGCCCCCTATAATATAAAAAAAAAGTGGCCAATCGGCTGGAATTCAGTGCATTACGAACACTAACCGGTTGACTATCTTAAAGTTGTCACACTTGATAGCACTTTGCAGATTTCCTAATAATCCAAGCCTCGTCGCTCTTCCTCATAATCCCAGCCTCTTTAGATATCTATTGGGGTTGGGTTGAATGAATCCTTTTGTTTTCGAACCGACTACACTGTTGATCTGGCAATGCCCCTACAGTTTCCCCACACTACAATTGAATGAATCCGTTAAAGGGTATTATTATGGGGACTATTTCTGTATATATCACCTTTCCCAATTTAATAACCATGAGTGCTAGATTAAAAAGTTATTCGTTTTCTTATTAACTTCGGCTTTCATACGATTTTCATCAAAAAGAATAATACTAATGACCATTAAAATATTTTTGTTTGCATGCTGTCCGCCTGTATTATATCCGGATTGTTTGCTGTAATGATTTTATCAGTGACTAGCTGATACCCGCCCCCTTCGCTATGAGCGTATTTTGTTTTTTTATCGCGGTAAGAAACATACAAAAAAAAAGCAAAGGACTAATGCGATCTAAAAAATAAGTGTCCTAGAACCATATAAAAAAATCTGCATCGAATTCTCATGATTATATGCCGATATGTTTTAACGTAATTATTGAGCCTCAAAAGAACTATTTTTATATTGTATTGTAATCATGTATAGACTATTGTTAAAACTTATTGTATTAAAATGTATGTAATTTGTCTTTGTTGCAACGTTGCAACGTTTTATTCGTTAGTTGTTACATAGCGAGTACGTTATAGCAGTTGCAAGTTACGACGACATTTACACCCATTTTGATATATCGATACCGAAACCAGATTTACAGGTTTAATTTCCGAACTTCCGACATATGGGATTCGGAATCGATGCTCCGTAACATGCCTATTTAAAATTAGGTAAAGTAAAAATTTATTCAATGCCAAAACTACTAGTAGTCATTTTTTGTTATTCAATTATTATAATTCAATTACAAAACTGTATATTTTAGTAGTATATTGTAGTATTTGTAGATTTGATTAAAAAGAACTTATAAAGAATTTCCCTTTAACTCGCATTAGAATACAAATAGTATTTATTCGTGGGTTCTTAAAGATGAATTTTAATAAATTAACACATAAGTACGTAAGTTAATACTAACGTTTCATTTAGACGGTCGTTAAGTGTTACAGAAAGTCACCATTAGTATGAAATATGAATTAATGCTCGTCGAGCGACGCCGCGGCGTCGTTTGTACTCGGAGACTCGTCGAGGTGTTGGCACAGAGTCATCTGTAGAGAGTATATTTTATTTAATGTTATTTTAATTGAAGTTTCTTAACGCCGAATATGTGCAACGTCTCCAATGGAAATTGCAATGCTCTTCATAGGCTAGCAATCACGTATTGTTATTATTTCTTTTAATTCTCATATGAGTAAGCGAGACGGAGTACTAAAACATGTACGTGCAATAAGCAGCAGAGAATTAAGAACTACGTGAAAAACTTAACCTCACTCCTTGTTTTTGAAAATAAATACTAGATTTTATATCCCTAAAATTGACCAAATATATTACTTTATTAGTAAAGTATTTTTGTTTTTTTTTAGTATTATTGAAGTATATCAATCAATAATTGGATTTTATGTACAAAGGCTAAGGATGCCTCTCTCCTGTCGGATGCTCCACAATAACTAATAATTTTGAATGATTTCTGAGTATGGTACATAGTGATAAAAAAATTATATAGTTTTATGAAACCACGATGCAAGTGAACCTTTTGAATTGAGCCATGGGCGCCGTCATATTGTCCTTGGCTACTCTGCCGAACTCTTTTCACTTTACCCCTACTCCGCAACCGGCTATAAATCTAAATGGGATAGATAGACGAAAAATTTGAAGCGATGTATAAAAAGTTTCACTTTAATAATTTACTAGGCGGTGAAATAAATAATTAAATAACATTTTCTTGCATTAATTGCTACTTAACAAAAATGTACTTTAAAAATATTTATTATAATATCACACAATTTTATTATATACATTTACATTTTTCAATTAAATAGTATCCTTCCATTGCAAAAATGAAACAAATCAATATTTTAAGCAAAATAGTTCTACTCCACGTCTTTTTATCGGCAAACACGCATAACGAAGTAACCAGGAGCGGGCGCCATGATTGATTATATTTTCTATTCCGTTAGCAGCGCTCCAGCGAAACTACAGAATGGACGTTACCAGCACCTTCAAGTGAAAGGGTCTCGGCTAGTTATTTCAGTAACAATGAACAAAGACAACCACAGATTTAAGATTTACAACCCGAATCAAAATAAAGAAACACGGAAAAGGGACGTGTCTAGAGATAACGATAGAAATGGCATAAAAGGTGAGGCGAACAAAGAAAGCGTATTATTGAGCGTTTTATAAGCTTAGTACAAGAAATCAATAAATTTTCTTACACTGTTGTACGAAATATCCAATATTATTTGTACTTTACGTAAATATGTTACACTAGTTTTTGCCCACGGTTTCACTGACGTTAATGTATGCTTAACATGTCCCTGAAACATTACTTATTTATGGATAAAATATACCCTCTGGTTTAATGAAATGTATGTATATTTTATTTGTATGTATATTATTGTACCCTTGCCAACGTGTATACAAATTTTCGTTATGAGCAGTGGTGTCTATTAACCAAGCCCAACGGGTCGAAATCCTGTGGCTAGTTCTGTATATGTTGCTTTAAAAGCTGAGTTGGGAAGCTGAATACAAGTACTGCTTCTTTGTAGCAGAAATAGGCGTGGTGGTGATGCATTTACTGTCTAATCTAACAAAGGTGTGACAACTTTTCGTAATCGATTTTGTATATATTTCAAAGGAATTCTAGCAATTAAGTCGGAGCTTTCTTTGAAGGAAAATGTCGTGATAAAACTATAGCATGGTTTTTTCTAAATCCGCCTCGCTAGCTACAACCCTCAAGCTAACAATCTGTCGCCATGGACCTGTTGGTATGTTCCGACAGCTGCACTCGAAAGCCAGTCTCAGACGAGATTATGGTCAAATGCTAATTTACACATTATATAAAAAAACTTGTATTAGGAATAATTACACCTACCAAATAAATGAAACCTGTAATTTGTTGATATGTTTTCTAAACATTCCCGAATTTAAAAGGGATATGTTATTGTACAGATTACCAAGCGAAAGATATTTACGGTCTTCAAATCACCGACAAAGATGAAGCATTGTTGGATGAACACGACAGTTTTTATCTGAACACAAAGAGCTTGCTTGTGTTATTTCAAATCATGGGAGTTATGCCTATCATGAGGGTTCCAAAAGGTAATTTAAATAATGTAAATAAATATAATAAAATACATATCATACGATTTTTAAAATTGTTAATTCATGATTTTTGAAGTTATACTTCTTTTGGCGCGTTAGGGAATAATGATGAGAGTAAATTTATACGATGCGCGCGCACACCGTCACGTAAAACCGACACCCTGAAGTTAACTGACTTAACTGAGTTAACTGATAGTCAACATTTTATTCAAAAAAAGTATGTATGTATTAAATACCTTTTTTCAATTGTTAGTGCCGTTTTTTCTACAAACGTAGTAGAATAATGCGAAAGATAAAATTTTTGAAAAGATTTTTATCTTGTTACGCCAAAGAAGTATAACTTCTAAAGCGTGTACATAAGTACACACACATTTTCTTTATTTTCATTACACATTATTTCCCGATTAACTGCGTGACCACAAACGATACTGTGCTATTTCTTAACTCGTTTAGTGTCTTTTCAAAATAAGTTAAAAAAAAAAAACAAAAAATAGGATTCTTTTATTTCGGTTCCCTTTCTAATAACTATAAGTTGCTAAAGTTGCTTGCATATTTAGTTTATATAATAAACTTACATCATTTGCTTTATTAAAATACAATGAGGAGTCCATGCTTTGTGGAAGTAATGCTAAGAAGTAATTTCTTAGCTATGAATTCTTAAATCTATATAAAAAACACTTTCGTATTTTTTTTTTTTTTTAATTGGTTCACAAACCAGACATCACACTAATGATAATACATTACACAAACATTCAATATACACGTCAGTGTGTGTCTTAAAATAGTGAACACGACATGCCATTTATGTAGATATATTCACAAAAGGTTATTTTAATGTAGAATTGCTTAAATTGTCAATTCATTGACTGCGCGTAGTATTTTATGTAGCACTAGCTGCACTAACGAAGAAAATGAGATCAAATCTTCCCTTTACAGAGCGATCGTGTATTGAAATAAAGTGGCAACTGAACAATCCTTTACTAAATCTGGGAATTCTGTCAAGATTATTGAAAATCTTCCTGTTCCATCTCATATCTCACTCACTCACTTGTTTATATGAGGATAAATTAACCTAAATTTTTCATTTTTCCTTACGATTTTTTAAATATTTTCTTTCACATAGATACACAACAAAAAAGAATTTTCCAAATAGATACATATATAAATACATTCCGCAGTTTATTTTTATTCATATCGATTAGTATTATATTAATAAAAACAGAAATATATAATACCTCAAGACTAAGAAGTTTTCAAATAAACCGAACAAGATTGCTAAAGTTGATCTCAAGGTTTCTTTCATGATTGGTTTTTTTTTTCACAAATAACTACAATAAAATAAAGTTTCTCTGTTTGATCTTTCATAAAGTAATATATTTTTTGAGATTGCTTTTGAAAATATAATAGCTAATAAACTAATACTGATTATAGAGGCTCAGACAATCAAGCGTACGACGTATAACTGGATATCGAAAGCGACATTATGGGCTTATTTAATATGGAGTTTGGAATCTATCATTGTTGTCAAAGGTGGGTACATACATATTATTTATATTTTTACTAGTTTATGCTAACCGGTTCGCTTTCTTTAATGTAGATATAGTGTATCCCTGGGGAACAGTACACTTTTTTGGTGAAATGTACTCGTTATCCTATCCTGTGCCTCTGGCAAGGTGTATGCAAAATTGCGTGCTGATTGATTACAGTAGTTAAGGTATGACAGTGTTACAAACAATCTCACATTCAAATTTATAATTTTATTTCTGAAGTAAAACTTCTTTACGAGCGCTTGACTTGAGGAATAAGTGAATGGCGAATGCGTGACGAGAGTGTTACGAAAAAGTTCTCGGGCGAGGTGAACGGAAGTTGCGTGGGAAATATAAGTTAGTGAAGATAGAAAAAGAGAGATTTACGTTTCATATATCTAAAACACAGTGCAGGTATTCAAAAATATTAATTTATCAATGAAAACCCATATTTGTGGAAAATTAATATATTTTACATAAAAACACATACATATAGATGGAGCTAAAGAAATTTTACTTTAGTCGTGTGGTCTAAAGCACACTCGTTTTTTATTTTACGACTTAGTATGACTACTTTGATTTTACTTTATGTCAATGACTCCTAGATCTCTTACTGTATTTTCTCATGCTAGTACAGTTTGCGTGTAAAAGAACAAATACAACATTTCAACACATTAAGATCCAGCTTATTCACATTGCAATTGCTTTGGTAACTATTTAAATCGTGTTGAATACCATTTGCGTAATGTTAACTTATAATTGGGTATAAAACTATCATGTCATCGGCATATAGCGAAATAATAGAATAGGTTGAGATATCATTAACAAAAATAATAAAAAGAATAGGCCCCAATAGAGATCCTTGGGAAACGCCAGTTGGGATTTTGACAGAATTAAAGGCATAACCACTGACAACTACAGTTTGACTTCTATTCTGCACATAAGTCGAAAACCACTTGAATAAGTTACAACAAATTCCCAATGATTATAAATTGCTTAATAAAATTACATGATTAGTCCTATCAAACGCTTTACTGTAGTAAAAGTAGACAACATCAATTTGAACAAGTTCAGACATCATTCTTAACAAATATTCACTGCATAGTCTTCGATTTTATTTTATTGATATGCCTTTCAGGAAAACATGTTGATCAATATAGTTGGCATGTTAAATGGAGACTATAGTTGTTTGTATATTATCTTTTCTACAACTTTTGCAAATAAGGATAATTTACTAATGGGCTTATACTTTTCTATAACATCTTTAGGGCCCTTTTTACGAGCAGGAGTAATAAAAGCTGATTTCTAGGTTATAGGGATAACTATTTTAGTAACTGAACACTTAATTTTTTTTCTATACTTAGCGTTTGACCACAATCTCATCTGATATTAAATGATGATGTGGTTTAAAATGGTAGTTAAGTTAAACCTAGAGGGAGACAGGCTCTCAAGTGCAGCTGCCGGAACACACCAACAGGTTCTTGGCGACAGGTTTTCCATTCGGGGGTGGTAGCTAGTCAGGTGGACTTAGAAAAAGCCCTAGCACCATGCTATGGATTCGTCACGATGTTTTCCTTCACCGAAAGCTCCAACTTAGTTGCTAGGATTCGAACCCATGTCCTTCGACGCTGTGTCCGAACACACTATCAACTGAGCCATCATCGCTTTAATGAAATGAAGAAAACAATTTTTCAGATTCTAGTCGCAGGCTTTCAATGAAAGTCTTTATCTTGTACGTAGATGCGAAGACTGCTCCTTGTTGCGATTCCGAATGACCACTCGCTCATGTTGCGAATCGACTTCAACTATGCCATACTTTTTTTTTTTTTTTTTTTTTTTCGAACTGACCTACACTGCCGGCTTATTCCGCCTTCACAGTTCCACCGGACTACTAAGGGGAGCGCTTAGGGCACTCACCCGATTGTTTTTAGGCGAAACATCTCAAGGGCACTCGGTGCACCTCGGCTTGAGCTGTCGCCGGATTCCCGAACTGACTAAGCTAGCTAAGCTATCTATCCATACAATACTCATATATGAATTCGTGAAAAATGCATGTGTGACCATGCATGTTTCACGAATGTATATGTGTATTTGGTATCTGACTACTGTGTTACGTGACCTATTTCAGTCCGAAAAGGGCAAAAAAAACAGCCCACCACTGAGTGCCTAGATGTGCAAGAGTGTGGGGTGATCGTGTAAGTGTAGAACATGTGTAAATCACTGTATTCGCGCGAGTAACATACTCGAGGGCTCCACACCGAGGGACTACCTAGGCTCGAGCTGTTACAAGAAAAATCGCGACGAGTGTGCGGGATCGAATCTTCACCCCCCGCTCACGGAGGCGTGAGCAGAGAGAGTCGCGGGCGTGGGCGCAAACACGCATCTTTTGAGAGGGAATCGAGCTAAAAAATAAAGTACAACGGCACGGTGCCGATTTAACTAAATAATAACGTAACAAATCCTAATATATCGGTCTATTATGTATGAACACGCGGGTTCGATCTGATATTTTGATTTACGCGAATTTATTTATGCGCGGCGCGGGTTAATTGCTGTACCGTGGTCGCGACGGCCGGGAAAGCGGAGATAGCGTTTAAGAGCCCGAGCTCAGACGTACTATTAACTAACGCGTTAAATGCGATTATCTCTTGTACATCGTGTACCAAGAGTAAGCGAGCTATCCAGTCTATACCGGAGGTCGAAGCTGAAACCGCGATAGGTGGCGCAGGAGTGGACAGAGCCTTTGGGGGCTGGGGCTTGGCTTTAGGAGCCGAGGGAGCTGGTGGGGAAGGCCTTACGCGCCAGGAGAGCGCGCTCGGCGGAGTGGCGGATGCTGCCGGCGCACTGGAGGTGCCCGGCAGTTCGGGGAAAGCCTTCTGGCTTTGTATGGGCGGAGGCGGAGGCCGATTCGTCCGAGTCGGCGGGCCGTGCGCCCTGGACCGGGTCGCACGACCGCCGCGACGGTGATAGGTCGAGCGAGGCGCACGGGGACACCCGCGATAGTTCGCGGTATGACCCGTTTGCTCGCAGAGGACGCAGCTCGGCGGCTCGACGGATTCGGGAGTGCGGGGGCACTCCTTAGTGGAATGATCCCCGAGACACTTGACACACCTGGGACGCAGGTGGCAGTGTCGGGCGGAATGACCGTACACCTGGCAGTTGTGACACTGCGAGGGTACCTGGGACTTGCGAGGAAGCTCGACGTAGACAGGGGACAGGCCGCAAACTGAGTTGAGGCTGAAAATAGCCTTGCCTTCCAAGGAGCGGTCCAGAGTGACCAACACCAGGTTGAAGGGGGCCTTCGTACGGGGGTGGCGCATGCGCTGCACGCTCCGGACTGGGAAGTCCTGACCGTTCAGGCAATCGCAGATGTCGTATTCGGTGAGCTCAGAGGGAACTCCCCGAATGACGACACGGAGGCGGCGCTCTTCCTCGAGCGCGTGGGTGAAGAAAGGGAGCTTACGCTCCCTGAAGTATTTGGTGAGCTCGCGATGCTCATCGGGGGTCGAGACACGAATAGAAATGCCGGCAACAGTGTTGACGGCAGACTTGTAGACGATTTCCTTCGACTTAAGGTCTTCAGAAATCTCTACCCATCGAGCTTTGTCACGGAAGGTGACGGGAGGCGGTAGGCGTGGCTTCTTGGCCGCGACCGCGGGTTCCGCAGCCGAGGCTCGAGCCGAATTCGCGGCAGAGGGCGTGGGAGAGGCTCGGGGCACCCGAGCGCCACCTATATTGGGCTGCTTTGGGGTCGGACGTCCCGCAGCAGAGTCGCTATCGGTCTGAATCGCGGCGCGTGGGCGTTTACCGCGGCGCGTGACGGTTGTGAAACCGTCGTCATCGGCGGGCGTGGTCGCGGGCGCAGGCACGGTCGCGGGCGCAGGCGCAGGCGCAGGCACGGTCGCGGGCGCAGGCACGGTCGCGGGCGCGGTCGCGGGGACTGTATCGTAGTCCATGTCAGAGTCGTCATCGGAATCGAATTCCGAGTACCTCGTGAACGGGTCGTCCGGGAGATTCGCGAAAGGGTTCGCGGAGAAACAACGCGGTATCTTACCGGGAGGGTTGCGCGCGTAGACTTTCCGGAGTCTATTGTATTCCGTGACGAGATTCGGGTCTTCCTTTTCGACGAACATGTGGAAGCGCAACAGTTCTTCGAGGTGGACGGTATCATCAACGGCCGGAAGGGCCGGATGGGCACGCGGGGTCGCGGGGGTAGACATGACTAACCTCCCTGCCTGAGGGGCAGGGGGGTGCGCCTAATTCAAATCTAACGGACAATCCGTGTCCGGGCCAAAGGGAAAACGCGACGCGACGCGAACGCGAATCTTCTCTTCAAAACTGCACACGGCGCGGCGCGAAGAACGACGCTCTGCACGGCACACGACGCGCTGCACGACTCTCGAAGCGCAGCACGAGGCACGACGCGTAGCACGGCGACTCGACGCACTGCAAACAGTGTGCACGGCTTCGCACCGAAAAGTGCGGTTTAAATGGTGCACTAATGGAGGTGCACCGTCGCTCTGAAAAGAGCGTACGATCGACAGTAGCCGCTCGAACACACTCAACTATGCCATACTACGCTGTCAGCACTTGTTATCAAAACGCTCTGCGTCTCACTCACTGCGAACAGAGTGGTCCAGTTGCAAGGCATCAATCTATCGAACCCTCTTGCTGATACCGTACGCAATGCCAAAGCGGTTTAGTATACAGAGCTGGGCATGATACTATACGTCACTATCCTATGGAAATAATCTTCGCTCTCTATTTATTTAGTACTTACAACTATTAAACATTTTTACAGTATACTATTTAAGAATAAATACACAATTATACCTATTCTATTTAAATTACAAGTGAATATCTTTAAACATAAATCCCTATTTAGTACATATTTGTATTCTAAGTATTACTATATCTATACATATCACTATGATTTTACACACGAGCAAATAAATATCAATCAATATTATTTTTTATTTTTTATTATAGGGGGCAAACGAACAGGTGGGTCACCTGATGGTAAGTGAAGACCGCCGTCCATATACACTAGCAACACCAGGGGAGTCGCAAGTGCGTTGTCGGCCTTTTAATATATGTGGGCCTCCGGCGCTCTCACTGAGCGAATGAAACGCAACAGTGCAACCACTGTTACTTCACGTCGGCTTTCTGTGAGAGGGTGGAACTACCCCGCGCGTCGGGCGAGCCGACCCATTTATTCTGAAACCAGTAATAGTTTCAGCGTAGCTCTACCACCTACGTGTAGCTCTACCACCTACGACCTTTTATAAACTATTCTAAATTGTCGCGAACATACTCCCGCCGTAACTTAATTATACGACAATTCTTTCAGTTGGTGAAGAGCGTCTGGCAAATTTTCAAAGTAGCTCCAATAAACGTTTCGATGAAGTCATCTATAACATAATATTTCTAAGCATTCTTATACCTCATTTTCTGTTACCAATTGCATCTTGGCGACATGGACCAGAAGTGGCGATATTTAAAAATATGTGGACACATTATCAAGTAAGAATTTTTAAACTAACTATTAGTCGAGATTCGAATTAATTTAAAGTTTTTTCAAGTTGCAATTTTAAAAACCAAAAAAAAAAAAACAAACTTTTTTCACACTAAAATAAGCCAAGATTTAGTAAGGAAAACAAAATTAAGAAAATTGATTGACAAACAGATGAGATAGAAATGCTAAACTGTTTTATTATTGTATATTTATATATAGATTATATGCTACGTTTATTGGAACCATCCAACGTCCAACTACCCGGGTGGTAAGGCATAGCAATGATGTCCGACTGGTTGATCGCCATTCATCACATGTAACCCACACCATAGTATCACTTTTAGATATGTCGTACTCCGAGGTCGGCCACTGTATATCACGTGGGATAGTATGAGTCTATACCCGAGTAGTTCCAAGTAGTTTCGACTACTACATAGCACATGGTGACAAGATTAAAGTGAATCATTTATTTTTGTCGCTTTTCAGAATCAACCAGTTTATATCCAGCTGCCGATATACTTGTAGGTCAGGATGACAGCGACTACTGGTTTTTTAAATTTTATAGATTTTAGCGTTTGACTACAATTTCTTCTCTCTCTTCTTATGATAAATGACTGGCTCTCAAGTACAGCTGACAGAATACACCCACAAGTGTTTGGCGGCAAATTTGCAACTTGAGGGCCGTAGCTAGCCAGATGGGCTTAAAAAACCACACAATTATTCTATAGTTTTATATCGATGTTTTCCTTCACCAAAAACTACGACTCAGTCGCAAGGATTCGAACTTAGGTCGTTCGACGCAGTGCCCGAAGACGTTATCAATTGAGCCATCATCGCTTGTAGACATATTAGTGGTCGCCATTGTTTTTCGGTTGAAACACTAAAAATATGTCGTAGAAGATTTATAACTTTTTTTAAACTCCATGGTAATGTTAATTTTTGTTTCAGTTGAAATACTTAAAGATCACTGGAAACCCTATAATATTTCCTAATCTTTATTTTGTCACTTGGGGTCTGTGCGTTTTCTCGTGGGCTTTGAGTTTCGTCGTCATACTCTCTCAGCATTATTTGCAAAACGACTTTGAACTGTGGCATTCTCTTGCTTACTATCATATTATTGCTATGCTAGATGGGTTTTGTTCGTTATGGTAAGTTATAACGATTTATGACTATGTATAATGCATAATTTTATATATGTATAATTTTGTGTATTTATACTTATATTATAACTTAAAGTAACACCAAACAAAATATACATATGATTAAATTCGCAGTGCTTATTTTCTTAACGGTCTTGACAATAATTTTACAGATTGATACAGAATTTTCAGAGAATGATCTAAATTATACATTATTACATTTTTACATATGGACTAAGTAGTAATGATAAAATATAACAGAAATAACATAAAATAGTTATAAGATGTACAAGTCTTATGACCGTTAAGCAATCATGACAAAACTTTTCTAAATTGAAAAAAAAAAAACAGTTTCACTTCATAAAATAAGTGGAACGGTTAACTTGTAATTTAGTAATACTGTACATTAAGATTTTAAAAAACAAGGAGAGCTTAATAAAAAAGAAGTGTGTGTGTACGCGTGTGCGTTAGAAGTTATACTTCTTTGGTGTAACAAGATAAAAATCTTTTCAAAAATTTTATCTTTCGCCTTATTCTACGTTTGTAGAAAAAACGACACTAACAATAGAAAAAAGGTATTTAATACATACATCCCTTTTTTGAATAAAATGTTGACTATAGCTAACTTCAGGGTGTCGATGTGTGCGCGCATCGTAAAAATTTACTCTCATCATTTTTCCCTAACGCGCCAAAAGAAGTATAACTTCAAAAACATGAACACGGGCTTTATTCGAGCGACATAACTTTGATATCACATGTAGAAACGAAAATAGAACGACTTTGTTACTCATATTATTAAAATCAAAAAGGAAAACTTAATTATATTTATTATACTTAAATCGTATAGTGCTAACTTGTTTATGGAAGACCCTGCCTCGAACCGGAATTGTATATTTGTACATTCTGAGACAGCATTTAGTGTATAATTGAACATTATTAGGGACCACTGTTGTACAATAATTGATAGCGCCTGATATTCTACGGTATAACATGCACGTAATATTGTTTCCTGAGATAACATTAGTTTACTGCGTAATTTGCAAGGGTAATATGGCTTTGATTCTATTATCAACTGTTTGTTATATTCCAATATGATGATACCCAATAATGCTTGAATGGCAAAGCTAATATGTTATTGTTATATAATACAATTGATCATACACCTCTCATTTTAAGTTATTTTAAAGTGTTTAGCTTATTACAAGTATATTTCGTTTTAGGTATATAAATTGCAATGCGTTCGGTACTGCCTCTAGGGGTTTGGCAATAAACTTACATAAGGCTCTCGAAGCGGAACATCCAGCACTAAAACTGGCTCAATATCGTCATCTGTGGGTGGATTTGTCGCATATGATGCAGCAATTGGGTTTGTATTACTCATTCTTCAAAACACATCTATAATTGCAAACGCTTTTATCAACTTTTTATACTTTAGTTTTTCCTAAATTTTGTTACCAGACCGTCGTAATTTACATTTAACCTATCCCTTGGCAATAGTACTTTTTTCTGGATGAAAATTGAACCCTAAGTAGTTTTCTATACCCTTGATATTGAGTATACAATTTCATGATGATATATTGAGTAGTTACGTCGTGGAAGATTAACAAACAATCGAAGCCTTAATCGCATTTATAATATTAGCTTGGTTAATATACTACGCGAAGCTTCGTCCCCGTCATATGCTGTCAATCGTGCGATATTCCTTTGGCGTTTAAAGTGTTCGGTCAGAGCATCCATGGACGTAAGTTAGAACTCTTGTGAATGAGCCAGAACTTCCGATGATGGAAAACATTGTTATAAAACCATAGCACGGTTACTATGTTTAAGCCTGTTTTGCCTCAAAGTCTGCAAAGTTGGCTTCCAACCTCTTGAAAATCTATCGTTAAGTACCTATAGCTATGTTTCGGCAGCTGTACTTGATAGTGCTTACTTGTAGGTGGTAGAGCTACGCTGAAACTATTACTGGTTTCAGCATGAATGGGTCGGCTCACCCGGGGTAGTACCACCCTCTCACAGAAAACCGACGTGAAGTAACAGTGCTTGCACTGTTGCGTTTCGTTCGGTCAGTGAGAGCGCCGGAGGCCCACATATTTAAAAGGCCGGCAACGCACTTGCGACTCCCCTGGTGTTGCTCGTGTACCATGTTCGTTTGCCCCCATAATATAAAAAAAACATAACGAGTCCCTATAGGTTTAACGTATTTGCCATATTAGATCATATCATTATTTAACGTAAGGAGAGATTATGATCAAAAACTAAAACCTACAAAAATGATTCTAATAATGGTATATGATATCTATTTATATAATTAAGAAGTGATTTACTTTAAAAAAATCTCGTTATTCTCCTTCAGAAAAGCAAACGCACTTAAAAATTTCCATTGCTTTATACATCGCATAATCGATGGAACCTCAACTACGTATATTTCAAAATACGTACGGCTTGGCACGGCAAAATAAACGCAATAACTGCATTGAACCGTTTTACCGATAACTATTAAAGCTTTTAACGTTTTTTTTTATAAAAACAAAAATAATTATATATAAAACATAAAAATGTCTTCGTTTTCATTACTTTGCATAGGTGCGCAACATATTGTTGTATACCATTCCAACTATATCCATCTATTTTGAACTATACTTTATGTTATATTTTAGGTCGAGCTTACTCTAATATGTACGGCATATATTGTATGGTTATATTTTTCACGACAACCATATCTCTCTACGGTGCGCTATCAGAAATCTTAGAGCGCGGACTAAGTTACAAAGAGATGGGTCTGTTCGTAATCGTTGGGTACTGTTTGACACTCTTGTACATTATCTGTAACGAGGCGTATCATGCTTCGAGAAAGGTATGTTTACAAATATATTTTAAGTAATCGTAACTTTAATCAGCCTTGAATTAGACACTTAGATCTACTACGAAGACTAGAGTGGCATACTTACATGCAAGCCATTTCAAGTAATTTTTGAAGTTATACTTCTTTTGGCGCGTTAGGGAAAAATGATGAGAGTAAATCTTTACGATGCGCGCGCACACCGTCACGAAAACCCAACACCCTGAAGTTAGCTATAGTCAACATTTTATTCAAAAAAAGTATGTATGTATTAAATACCTTTGTTCTATTGTTAGTGTCGTTTTTTCTACAAACGTAGAATAAGGCGAAAGATAAAAATTTTGAAAAGATTTTTATCTTGTTACGCCAAAGGAGTATAACTTCTAACGCGTGTACATAAGAACACACTACTTTTTTTATAGTATTATTATAAGTGGGAATATATTATTATTTCATCTCAGTTAAAAGGTTCATGTTTCTTCTGGTGTTTAGGTAAAAGTAACAAAATTTATAAGCAGCAGTAATCTCTAGACATTAGTTAGCGTTCATTTACTAATTCAAATTGGTAACACTATCGGATGATGGTGCAAGAAAACATCACGAGGAAACTTGAGGAATATTTTTATAATACCAACAATTAGTGAAAATAAAAAACTATTGATATATCTGGCCTCTAGGACTTTACTTTCGCCCGCCATTAGCTACCATTCTTACATAGAAAATCTGCACCAAGCACAAGGTCAGTTTCCCTAGGCTTAGTATGTTACTGTCCTGAGCTACATTATCATTTAATATCAAGTCAAATAAAATTGTTGTCAAACGACAATTCCTATACACAATAAAAATGTGTTTAAAATTACCAATAAGTCGTGTGAAGGCATGGTGATTATTCCCATACTTTCCCTTGAGACGATGCCTTAGGCCCAGCAATGGGACTCGTAGAAAAACAAAACCTTAAAAAAAACGAATGTGATAATTTGCAAACAATAAAACACATCTATAACATTCAAGTATTAACTTCTTTTTATATAAATAAAATACTAGAGGTCTGACGTTATGCGCGCAATACACAAAAATATTCTAGATAATTGGTCCTTATCGAAAAAATAAATATATATCACAATATCTTTATTTAATACAAGTTTATCAAAGTTTTAAGAGACCACTATTTTTATAAGTACTACTCGTCCATCAATATGAATTCTCTGTCCGTGATGAAGTCGTGCAAGTGAAGAGGTACGCATGGTTAAGATAAGACAGATGTAGCCACGGGCACTGACTAATAAAATATATTCATCCCATAAATACAGAGTTTAAGAGAAGAAGTTTAAGGCCAGCAACGTACTTGCGACTCCCTTGGTCTTGCTAGTGTCTATGGACGGCGGTGATCACTTACCATCAGGTGACGCACCTGTTCGTTTGTCCCCTATAATATAAAAAAAGAAGTGTCATTTACAAATTGAATAATTCATTATAGGTGGGTCTGGAGTTTCAAATACGTCTCTTAAATGTTAATCTGGGAATGATAGATAGAAGTGCACAGCGTGAAGTAGAGATGTTCCTTGTCGCCATCGCGAAGAATCCACCAATTATGAACTTAGACGGATTCACCAATATCAATAGAGAACTATTTGCCGCGGTGAGATTAATTAATTTCTGTTTTCCTGTCCTGTGTCCCTGTCCAGTATGTACGTAAACCAAAAACTTATAAACTGGTACAATACTTATGACCAGTAATGAATTATCAATTTGGAATGCAGATTTTATTGTGGTTACCATCAGTACAATAATGTCACTTTACTCTGCTGTAATAAAAAAAATGTTTTTTTTTGGTATTAAAAATACTTAGAATGGTACAAAGGTTTGTACCATGATACCTGATTATAACTTGTGTTACATTTAGTTCTAATAGCTAAGATAATAAAATATATCTACGTAATTGTGTTTTGTTATATTTTAGATAATAGTAATTTAATTATATAATATTGTTTTAATATAATAGCATATGAAAGCATTGTGCCTAATTTACACTGGTTGATCGTAAAACGCGAGAAAGTACAAGAAAGTCAATGAGATATTATATCACAAGTTCACAACATGCATCGCTGTAGCTAATAAGTCAAGAATCGCGTTAAAGCTGGTCTCTCACAATATAGCTCCAACTTCAATAGTTACTTGATTTTTTCTTTAAAAATAACCACTAATTCGATCTATGAATTTTCAGAACATCTCGTTCATGTCTACATACCTTATTGTACTGATGCAATTCAAGCTGACACTCCTTCGGCAAGGAGCGAAGAAAGCAGTTAACGCCGTCGTCAAAGCTATATTCAAAACAAACACGACAATAGCCGATATAGGTGACAACGATGGAGAAACCGGTGATGAATAAAATAATAGAATTTATGACCGATGAACTGTCCTAATTTGTTTTCTTAGGTTTTCATATTTCACCATTACCAATATAAGTATTTATGATTGGTGAGGCGGATACTCGTCCATGGAGTTTTCATCAAAATAGATATTTCGATACGGGGGTGACGTTTGTCACTTTTGACCGATGCGCACTTTTTTCACAATAACGAATACATCTCCGCCATAATTAACATATAAATAATGCTTTGTTTTATTGTGAAACAATCATCGTATCTCTTGCCGCAATACAGCATACATATTATAAAATAACCCGCTTTGGTTTATTGCGAACCCATCACCGCATCTTTCGCCGCAAGATAACATATATATATATAAAAAATAACCCGCTTTGGTTTATTGCGAACCCATCACCGCATATAGCGCCGCATGACAACGTAGGCGCAACGTGAACTATCCAGTGGTCAACAACATCGAGGCACAAGGGGGCGATTCGGTAAGTGAAATAAGTGCTTTTTACACCCCCTATCGTTCACACACATTCATTGGTTCATTACGAGCCTAGGATTATTTCCATGCTTTTTTTCACCGCATCCCTCCTGGTGGGACCTATTTACACGGTCCCACCAGCCCCCTCCAATGATAATGTAGAAATTGTGCACATCGTTATGTACCTCATATCTTGATGAATTATTCATAAACTTTGTAACTATATTTTTTATCCGGAGAACTCTGTTCCGCCTTAGAGGCAATAATGACGATTCGAAGAGAATACACAATACTGATTATTGATTTCTGACAAAATTTATAATTATCAAATTTTCAACCATACTTAACCGGAGTTTTTGGCGGGATCTTAGTATGTCATGTAGTAGTTTTTATATTTTATTCATAATCTTGTATTATTAGACTCTATATTTTGTAATATTGGTGGTGTTTTACATAATATAGTTCGGTTATTATGCACAAGTGAAGTGGATGGGAAATAATACCACGGAGCATGCATTCTGAGATGCCACCAAAACTCCATGGAAAGTTCTAACAAGGAAACCATCATCTTGTTAGAACATTATAATTATCGCAAGACACTTGGCAAAATCTTGTTACTTGACGCTGGCTAGTGCACAAACCGTGACGGAGCCAAAAAAATAAAGAAGAAGAACCATAGACAAAAGACGTTTACCTGTCATTTGCGTTTTGTTATTCCATGTCAGATGCGTTTTTGTTATACCACGTTTTATAGTGACTTGTATTCTCTTTGACGTTTTATGTCACGTCACACGGGAACGCAGTCGAACGGGATAAAAAGTATCCGTCCGTCCGTCTCCTAGTTTTAAGCTACCTCCATACCAATTTTCAGCCGAATCGGTACAGCCATTCTTGAGTTATAAATAGTGTAACTAACACGACTTACTTTTATATAATATATAGATATAGTATTTACTAATATAGTAAAAAATGTACGCTTAATTGCACAATTTTATGTCGACAGATTAATCACCCAGGCTTATTTACCACCTTTGATATAATAATATTGTTTGCAGATATTATGAATTAGTATTAAACTATGGCATGCTAATTTTTTCACGATTTACTTTTACGTCGTTCCAAACGTGACTTATTGTGCCGAGTGTACTAACTCCTAAGTTTTCATTAAACATTCTTATACTGCTACTACTTATTACCTATTGTAATTTTGTTCTACATGATTATAACAGTTATGAGAAATTATAGGTTTCATAAAATAGTATAACACTTTATCATATTTTCATTTCATTATCCTTTTCGGGGTGGTGTTATCATTATAGAGGCTGTGTTACTTTACGTAATTAATTGGAAATGGGCTAATATTTATTGTAGGACTTTATTGGGACTTAATTAATATGCGTTTATTTTCTGTAATTAAAGTATTAAAACGTGTTTCTTGTTAACATATTATAAAAAGGCACAGATTTTTTGAATAATGTGGACTTATGTAGATTTTGTTGTTGGGGACTAACAATACCAAGTGACTAAAACCTATTGTCAAATAAATATTAATGTAGGGGCATAATTTTACACACATCCATTTATTGCCAAACTAAACAATATTGTCGCCAGTAAACAATTGATATGCATACGGGGCATTCCATGCCAAATTGGACTGTTTGAAATATTTTTTTTTTAATAAAGCAATTTTGTGATATGTTTTAGTAGGTACCTCTCAAAAAACCGTCTCCGTAAATTTGGAGTTCTTTTTTATTACTTCTTCTAAAGATTTTTGGACATAACTTTCTTAAAAATAAAATGATCTATTTTATTGATTTTACATGGACTGAAAATATTTCATTTATTTTTGTAGAAATCGAGATTTAAAAATATTAGTACGCTTCGATTTGAAGATTAAAAAAAAAAAAATATCCTAAAATTCAGAAAATAAAAATTTATAAAACCTTCCGTTTTGACGTGAAAAGCTCTATACATATGTATATTTAACACGTAAGCATAGAATATTAAATGCAATACAATTGAATATAACTTAAAAATCTACTCAAATGTAGGGATTTCTACCTCTCTGCTATAGTTCATGCCGGGAATATTGTAGAGGAAGTAATATTATTACTAGGATTTCACAGCTTTAGCTCACTAGCTGTGATGAAAAGGAAGCCATAATCTTTCCATCAGTAAGGAATGGAACTCGCTATAAATGTGAAATTAACCTTTCTCTCTATTATAAATCAGATTCTTTCGTTTGCAATTCCATAAACTAATTTGTAAGATGCAAATTAACTACTATAGTGTAATATAGTATTTTATTATAGATTCAAAATATTATTATACTATTTTATTATATTTTATTTATTTTATTATTCATATATTTTGTTATGTAATATTATTTTATCCAGTCAACATTAAACATATTATAAACCATAGTCTTTTTTTACTTTTGTGTATTCCATTAGTTATTTTAAACTACGCAACAAATATAGACATGGTTTTAACTGATATTTGGAGACTATCGTCCGGAAGGTTTATATGTACCATACACATTGTGGAAACAGAGAATATTAACACGTTGGTTAATTCTTAGGAGTAGGTGGTAGAGCTACGCTGAAGCTATTACTGGTTTCAACATGAATGGGTCGACTCGCCCGGTGTAGTACCACCCTCTCACAGAAAACCGACGTGAAGTAACAGTGGTTGCGCTGTTGCGTTTCGTTCGGTCAGTGAGAGCGCCGGAGGCCCACATATATTAAAAGGCCGGCAACGCACTTGCGACTCCCCTGGTATTGCTAGTGTCTATGGACGGCGGTGATCACTTACCATCAGGTGACCCACCTGATCGTTTGCCCCCTATAATATAAAAAAAGATATATATACTGAATTGTTTATTTTAAAAAGGCCTACAGAAAAATCGCTAATGATATATATAAGCGATGTTGGTTCGAAATACTGCGTCGAACGTGTAGGTTCGACTCCTCGCAACTGAGTCGGAGATTTCGGTGAAGGAAAACAGCGTGATATAACCATAACATGGTGGCAGAGTTTATCTAAGTCCGACAGACTAGCTACCTATCTGAAGTTCAAAATCTTTCGCCGAGCACAGTGGTAGTGTATTCTGGCAGCTGGACTTGAGAGCCAATTGCAATCTAGGCTTAGCGTGATTACCATCTTAGACCACATCGTCATTTAACATGAGATAAGGTTATGGTCAAACGCTAAAACCTACAGAGTATTGAAAAGTATATATCTACCGAGAATAACTTTCAAATAACTATTCGAATCTTTTAAATAGGATTAAAAAAATAATAGCTTATCCTCTTATGACTAATATGGTATTAACCTTTACCAAATTTAACATTTTGAAGATGTAATATAAAAGTTGCTCTTTACAACCCTGAGATATCATAAATATTAAAGAGTTAAAATCACACGTAACAGCTAAAAAGATTATCTATGTGAGATGGCTTTTTTGGCATTGATGAACTGTGAATATCGAAGTGCCAACAAATCACCGTGACACCTGTGATACTATGCAGCTAGTTATATATATTTAAATAAGTAAATTTGTAGAACGCATAATTTTTAACATGTTTTATTCCCCCAATGATGAAAACGTTTGTCCAGATGACAGCAATAAATCGGTCACAATTATTCAAACAAGCGTAAATCACGACGAAACAAAATATACGAAGACGTCAGCAGTGAGTGATTAGTTTTAGAAAAAAAAAACATGCCCTTATTTTCGCAGAGCGTACAAAAGAATCATTTATTTTGGGATATTTTATTATTGTAATAGATTTTCATATTTTTCTCCGATAAACCAATGTTATTACGTTTGCTAGAAATGGAAATACTGGTCTATAAACGTATCAACTAACGTTTTACACTGTTACTTCTATATTCTGTATGCATCAAGTACAAATCATGCTTGGATGTTTTGAAGATTTTCTACTAAGTATATTCTGAAATATAATATAAAAACTGCGTAAATTTATATACAGAACAGATATTAAGTAAACGTTGGATATAATAAAAATGTATTTTATTATAATAGCTGTCTGTACACAAAACTTTAAAAATATTTCCGTAACGTCTTTGAAAGAGTTCGTTTTAGATATCTCCGTCAGATACCTTCGTTTTCATCTGTCATTTAAACTTCTAAGTTTTAATGTCTTTTGCAAGACAGACAGCTTAATTAATTTTCATGATAGTTAACAGCTCTGTTAATGTGCGGGATTGATTTAAAGCTTTTGTATAATGACGTAAATAAAAAAAAGTATAAGCTGATTTAACAAGTACCTTTTTAATTTATTAATAATTTTTTCTTATCGATTTTCTTTTCTTTTACTCTAGGATAGTGGTAAGCAGTCATACCAGCTTATACAAGCTTGCAATACCGGAGGTATCATATGTGCATTGACTACCTTTTAAAACCCTATTTACTTCCCTCTCGAAAAATCCCAGACTACAGTTCTCTGGAAAAACCTCATTAATTACATATACACAACGGTAATAAACACATAATATCCTGAATCAATAAACGGTAAAACTCATACATCAACGCAATTAACTTAAATCAACAGAGTTGGAGTTATTGCAGAACGAGCGAAAAAAAAAAAACCTTAAATTTACCATCACTAAAGCGTACTAAATTCGTTAGCCTAAATTAGATTCAGCAGTCAATATTTCAAACTTTGATTCGATAAAAAATTCAACAGCCTTTGACTAAAAGTATTGGGGGAATTGGAATTAATTGACTTCGAATATAAACGCGAGGGGAGTTACAGTTTCAAAGGGCTAAGAAGACCAAATTAATAATCGTTAATTATGTACCCAATTTTAGTGCTGTTGCTTTTATGTACTCATTGTCTTCTTGTCTTATAATGGGAGCTTAATATAGATAGTATAAAAATATCTAGAATATTAAAGTAAATAGTAGTAATGGAATACCCTGGTAGCTAGGAATTGGGTACCAATTCGCTATAAAATAATATTACACGCCATGTAAACAAAATGCCGT
Source organism: Antheraea assamensis (assembly GCA_035772565.1). Classification (NCBI taxonomy): domain Eukaryota; kingdom Metazoa; phylum Arthropoda; class Insecta; order Lepidoptera; family Saturniidae; genus Antheraea; species Antheraea assamensis. The sequence continues at coordinate 153,581 of JAQQSE010000112.1, read as the reverse complement.
TTGCCTCGAAAGAAATTTATTTGTACTCGTAAAGGCAAAAATGAACGTGCTCAGTATCACATAGTTACACCGAGGTCGCACTAACACTTTATAATGCTGTCTATCCTAGTCCATTTGTATATGTTTTCCTTTTGCCTAACTTCGTACTCGCTTCGATAACCAGAACTGTTCCAGTATGTTTTTTCGAACTGTCTAACCGCTACTGGCCTGAAAGGCTTTCACAGCTTTACCGACCTTTTTGGACGGGCGCTTAAGGCGCTCAGCCGAATGGAATAAAGCTCAAGAACGCTGAAGTGGCCCAACCTCGGCTTGAGCTGTTGCCTTAGAACCAACATTACCAATTTATCTAAGCTAGTTAAAATAATCACAAATGTATGTATACCTTAGTGAGACATATATGTAACAGTAAGTGTACCTCACTAACACGAACATATATTTCGAATCAGGCAAGTTTTAGTCCGGCGAAACTGTGAAGGCCCATCATGCTAACAGCATATAGTGTGTCCGAAAAAAAAGGAATCTGGTAATTCGACTAAAACTAAATAACCAAATTCGAAGCAATAAGTGGAAAAAATGAAAACCCTTCTACTATATATGTACTTACAGTGTATGTGTGCTTGTATATAAGTTGCGGAGTTGTATGTGTGAAAACTTGTGAGTGCAGTGTTACTGTATCACGCTAGCAGCGTGCTAAAGATTCCTTTCCGGGGGATTGGACCTATCTGTCCTGTAACACCTCGTAACATGTACGAGTACCTCTCAAAACGAACTATTCGAGACATAGCATTTTTACAGCATATAATAGTCGAAGTTTTAAGGTGGTAATATGTGTGATTTCTGTTCCCATGTTCAATTGACTCATCCATTGTTTATTGGTAACAATGAGTTCTCGCATAGTATTGTAGTGTTTTACGTTTGCGTATTACATGTCTACACCTATATGTCCTAGTACCTATCCTAGGTGTTCCTATTATGTCTATTAATATTTCAGGTTAATCGTTGATTCTAGTACCCACCTTATAGACCCCTTCATCAATTCTTATCGACTTTAAATTATCAATTAATAGTTCGCGTAATAAAATGTATTTAAGATGGTTAATTGCTGTAAAATTTGATAATACAATTGTATTTCCCCATTTTTTATTTTATGCATTAATAAATATATAAAATTTAAAATATAAATTCGTTAGTATTATAATAGTACTTTTATATAATAATTCAGCACGAACAAGTATATATATTTTTAAAAATAGCGATATAATCGGTTGTTTAATAAGTTTCCTTTAGTATTATCAGAGACCTCATTACTGGCAGTTCGATATTCCGTTCAGGAAATCGGGTTTATGCGGGTACATCCAAGTCTTAGCCATTGGGAAGTATCTACGTCAATATCTGCACTGCGGTTCGTCCGTATCGTTCAAATTATAGACTCGAATACATTTGTAGTATTTTTTGCTAACATAAGTTATAAGTATTTACCTATCGTTTCTTAATTATTATTATGTATAATCTCTGGTTCGAGGGTAAGAATCCTTACTAATGTAACGTTTGTTTGTTCCGTTGTCACGCCTTATTTACCCAGACAATCACCATGAAATTTTGCACGTATGTTGTTAAAGGTACAAAAAATGACATGAAGTACCTTTCATCCAAATAAAAAAACTACTATTCCTTAAGAATAGATTAAACCTACATTAAAGAAAACGAAAGCGCAACCAAAAAATAGTAGATCATACATTGGACAAAAGCCTTAATATATGACGTTATAGGAATATTAGCCAAATTAGTAAAGGAAAATGAATAGATGTAACTTAAAATCTGTAAAGGTAAAAATGAAGTAGTAATCACAACATTAACATTGAAGGATAAAAATTAAAAAAATAGCCCACAACTAACCCTGTTCAAATTCGTAGTTCCCATGAAGTTACAAAACACATTTTTATTATAAAGAAATATAGGCATTAATTACATGGTCAATAATAATATCGAAGGCCAAACGGGCGGATTCACGCGCTCAAGTAGTTCTATAGTACGTCCTATCAAGATTTGATATACGCATTAATACAGTAAAAAACAAAAACACCTAAAATGAAATATACATAATTTCAATTATTGTACAGAAAATAAATTGAACCGTTCATATAAATAATGTTATAGAATTGTAGCGGTATCTAATATTCAATATTTATTTGGAAACCCTGTACAAAGATCGTAAATTATGTAATAAGTCGCTACAAATTTTTACGGGAATTCCAAGTATCGTATTCGAAAAGAAAATATTAGATAAAATACGTAAATTGGATGTACGCAGATGGTAATATTGAACATAATTTCAGATCATATGAGCTGAGAAGAATATTGTAAAAATTATACATTCACAGCTAACATTAAGCTTTGTTGCGTTGGCGTAAGGGTTAAAGTTACGGCGGGTCGTGAACCGGTAACCATAGCAACAGGTGTTTCCCCCTCCGTCGGCCGTGCCCCCCTTCTAGGCCGAGCTAAGCCTGAGTTATTGCCTTGGTCGTTTATATGATAGGTTACCCGGTAGTCTCTTGTTTCGCAGTTTAATGGAAATATAATATAAATATGTATAAACAGTTCAGAAGATTGCATACTATACTTTGAAGCTATAAATGCGATAACATTAAAAAAAATTAATAGTGTGAATTCGAAATATGAAAAAAAATTATATATATATAAAAGAAAAACAGACTGACAGACAGACATATTAACATAGAGCCTAAACTACTGGGGCTAGAATCGTGAAAATTTGTATGTGGGTTCCTTTTACACTGTGGATAGTGAGGAATCAATTTTCGGAAATTCAACCCGTAAATTGGTTAAAAAGGGGATGAAAGTTTGCATGAAAATCCGTCATTTTTATATCTGTCAGCCAATCAATTATTATTTTGTACTAGATGACCCGGTGAGCTGTGTATCACTTACATATATTTGTGTAAAATGAGGTAAAAACTTAATACGAAATTTTTATTTACATTACAAATTCAAGACAGTTATGCACTTAATCGATTTAAAGCATTCTCAAGTACTATTTTTATTTCTGAAACAGAACTGTTTTGTATTTCAACAAAACACACCAAAGAGATCGGACCTTATACTACAGCTACAAAATAGACAAATTTCTGAACGCACCTATAAATATTTGACAAACGAATGACAATTTTTTATTTCTAAAATGACAAAAGATATCAAATTCTTCATAGCTAGGAACATTTTGTATTTGAAAATTAAATCGTCTGTTTTAGTATTTTCGTTTTCTTATTATTTATGTTTCTCACCGTTTAAACCTTCCTTGAACTGCCACAAATAGCTCAAGATCAAAATTACCCAAATCGAACCAGCCATTTTCGAGTTTTGACGAGATAAACGAACAGCAATTGATTTTTATATAAATATAAAATAAAAGTCGAAAATAATTACTTCATAAAAAGCACGTGTGAAGCCACGAGAAATTGCTAATAATATATAGAGAAAACACATGACATAGAAGTAATTAGTATAATTAATAATACAAAAATTAATGCACGAACCTCACAGATATTCATAGAATATTTCTCTCGGACGAGCAAACAAATTGAGTTGTATTTTTAAACCTCCTTCTAATGAACTGACTTGTGACGTTATTTTTATCTCGGCTTGATTTTAACAGTATATTTTTCTACAACCAAAATCTCCTTTTAGACTCGTAATAGTTTCGTAATCTTACTCAAACTGATTTATACTAATAAGACATTCTATTAAAATATATAGACCTGGTAATATTAAATGCGACTGCGAGTAGAGATAAGAATGTCAAGCTTAAAAAGTTATTTTCATAAATAAAATTGTCGGGAGATGCCTGAGCAGATAGATATAGATAGAGATGCCTTGTATGTGGTAAAGCTACGCAGAAACTATTACTGGTTTCATCATGAATGGGTCGGCTCGCCCGGGGTAGTACCACCCTCTCACAGAAAATCGACGTGAAGTAACAGTCCTTGCACTGTTGCGTTTCGTTCAGTCAGTGAGAGCGCCGGAGGCCCAAATATATTAAAAGGCCGGCAACGCACTTGCGACTCCCCTGATGTTGCTAGTGTCTATGGACGGCAGTGATCACTTACCATCAGGTGACCCACCTGTTCGTTTGCCCCCCATAATATATATATATAAAAAAAAGACTGGAGAGTGATTTCGAGATATAATTCTATATAAGGATGGTATGAATGGCAGCTAACAAAGAAATTTCGCATGCATTTTCAATACAAATATATGAAGTAAAATTTATTTATTTAATGTCAGAAACGCTTCGATAAAGTCATCTTAAAGTTTCTAAGTTCGAATAAATTCAGAGATAAAAACAAATTTACATGTAAGAGACTCGAGCGAGCAAGGTTGTAACTAAGAAGTTAGTCTGTACCAAGCTTCATTGTTGTTTTGATATGGTTTTTTTTTATATTATAGGCGGGCAAACCAACAGGTGGGTCACCTGATGGTAAGTGATCACCGCCGTCCATAGACACTAGCAACACCAGTGGAGTCGCAAGTGTGTTGTCGGCCTTTTAATATATCTGGGCCTCCGACGCTCTCACTGACCGAACGAAACGCAACAGTGCAAACACAGTTACTTCACGTCGGCTTTCTGTGAGAGGGTGGTACTACCCCGGGCGAGCCGACCCATTCATGATGAAACCAGTAATAGTTTCAGCGTAGCTCTACCACCTATGGTTTCCAGGCAATGCAGTAGTAACACAGACTTATTTTATAAATATCAATACGATTTCTTTTCCAAAGATTTTGTATCTGTATATTTAACAATTAATTGCGGAATTTATGTAAGCGCATCACTTCAGAATGTTTGTTGCACCTATTTGCCTAATCCGTTTGTTGTGTTTGTAATTGTCAGTGCAAGGTTTTAATGAATGAACATGTTTGCAAAAGTGTTAGTTATGGTTAAAAAAATCTCTATATTTATATAGAGAGAGAAAAATAGTACGGAAATCTTGAAAACTATTGCCAATATTGACAGATTGATGTTCAGTTGTTCATTCAATTGCCATATAATTTTATTTTACATGGTCTGTAGAGAAAAGGTTTGCTCTCATTTGCTTCGTACAATGCTGGGACGGGTAGTTAGTAAATTAGAATTATATATTTAATGTATTTATAAAGTATCACGCTAACGCCGTATATATTTGTAGTCCGTTGGTACTGTTGAGGCCTTGCCAGGCTAGCAGTGTAGGTCAGTTCGAAACAAAAAAAGTACAGTGAGATATAGTTACATGTTTTTTAATTCTCGGTGTTAATATCTAAGCTAATACGCACTGCAAATAAAATGCTTTCCGATTTTTATTATTACTGTCATCATCATTTATCAATATTTATTATACAACTAGAAGAGCCGGTGAACTTCGTGTCACATTCATATATTTGTGTTAAATGTGATCAAACTTTAATACAACACTTTTATTTACATTATAAATGCAATACTATATACAATACAAAACAATATAATGCACTTAATCAATTGAAAGCTTTCTCATGTACTATTTTTATTTCTGAAACAGAACTGTTTAGTATTCCAACAAAACTGACTAAAGAGATCGGACCTCAGACTACAGCTATAAAACAGACAAATTTCTGAACGCACCTATAAATGTTTGACAGAGTTTTTGGCGGGATCTTAGTCTGTTATGTAGTGGCTTTTATATTTTATTCATAATCTTGTGTTATTAGACTCTATATTTTGTAATATTGGTGATGTTTTACGTAATATAGTTCGGTTATTATGCACAAGTGAAGTGGATGGGAAATAATACCACGGAGCATGCATTCTGAGATGCCACCAAAACTCCGTAGAAAGTTCTAACAAGGGAACCACCATCTTGTTAGAACATTATAATTATCACAAGACACTTACTTGGAAAAATCTTCTTACTTGAGTCTGGCTAGTGCACAAACCGTGCCGGAGCCAAAAAATAAAGAAGAATAAGAAATGTTTGACAAACGAATGACAATATTTTATTTCTAAAATGACAAAAGACATCAAATATTTCACAGCTAGGAGCATTTTGTATTTGACTTTTTTTTTGTATTTTCCTTTACTTATTATTTATGTTTCTCTTTAAACCTTCTCTGAAGTTCCACAAATATTGCAAGATCGAAATTAGCCAAATTGGTCGAGCCATTCTCAAGTTTTACCGAGACAAACGAACAGCAATTCAATTTTATTTATAAAGATGCAGTGAGCGACGTAAGATTGTTCAAAATTTGAAATTTGTTCGCATTGCAACTTGTCGAATTTGTGTCAAACTACCAATTTTTACAGTGCGAAATGTAATTTACATATGTGTGTACATTATATAGTTCTATGTGTCACAGGATTGCGATAATAAACGGTATGTTTTTCGCAATGCGGCCTACGCCTTAGTATTTCAAAACATGAACGAACTATATATTACAATATCTACTATTGACGAGCAAAAAGGCTTCGGTTAAAAGACTATCACTCGTTTGTAAGTCAACTGGCGTTTACACTGTTAATGTATTCTTATTGCTTAGTAACAAATAAATGTTTTAACAAAGTAAATATTTAACGCATGGGTTGTCCAAAACCGTAAAGGTTTAAGTTCCATACCAACGAATGTAGATCTTATGAGGCACAGACCAACAGGCTGTTGGATGCATAAGCTTCAAAAAATACCTGATTGATTACAAAACATTGAAAAATAACAAATGTTGTTATTGTAAAATTATTATTATTTTATAAAATGTATTTTGAAATTATTTTTTCATTTGTATAAATATTTTTTTTGTAAACAATGAAATTTATAATGCACCATGTTGTGAAACGAATAAAAAAAAAGTAGTGTGTACTTATTATATACACGTGTTAGAAGTTATACTTCCCTGGCGTAACAAGATAAAAATCTTTTCAAAAATTTTTATTCGCCTTATTCTACGTTTGTAGAAAAAACGACACTAAAAATAGAAAAAAGGTATTTAATACATACATACTTTTTTTGAATAAAATGTTGACGTTGTTGACTATAGCTAACTTCAGGGTGTCGGTATTTCGTGACGGCTTGCGCGCGCATCATAAAAATTTACTCTCATCATTTTTCCCTAACGGGCCAAAAGAAATATAAATTCAAAAATTAAAAACATAATCCGCCATTTTGAGATCTGGATCTTAAAAAATCAGCCGAGGGGTTAAATGCATCTAAATGCTGCCTATATATAACCTTTTTTATCCTAGAAAAACGAACGGGTTACAAGAAATGAACCAGACAAGATCTATCATAATCTATTAGGTTTACCGCTTCCAGAAATGCGTATCTAATCTACATAGCAATAATTATGGTCAATGATTAACTAATCTAGATGTGAATGTATCCAGTAATCGAAGCACTAAATATTCTTATGGACAATCTTAACGAACCTTCCTTGGAACTGTTTATTTCTTAAAAAAATCAAAAATACTTTATTCAGTTTAGGCCCTGAGAAGGCGCTTATGAACGTCAAAGTTACCACCGGTTCGGAAAACAACCCAGTCATCGAGAAGAACCGGCAAGAAACTCGATCTGGTTTATCATTTCATTAACATATTATAACTCACATTTTTAAAACATAGTTATAAATAATTACATTCGGTTTTGGTGGATGCACAGAGAGGGCGTCATTTCCAGACGTCACCGTCGTGCACATATTGATCCACCGTGTAATAGCCTTTAGATATTAAAACCTGCTTGACATGGTGCTTGAAATTAGTATCCGGCAGATCGGTAACGTGTTTTGGAATTTTATTATAAAACCTAACACTATAAACCTAAAAAACTGTTACCGGTCCTAGTGAGCCTAAAACATGGAATGACCAAAAGCCTTTAAAAGCCTTCGGTGCATAAATCTATTATTTGGCCTGTCGTGATAAAACTATAAGTATGTGTATTGAATTTGGAGTATAAATTACGATTATGTATCGTAAAGTGAATTACTCAAAAACGAAATGCTTTACTTAGGTATATATCTATATACAAAAAAAAAGCGAAAACCAAATAGTTCAGTACCTTCTTCTCCTCTGTTTGTCAAACATTTTGTCTTGTTTAACAGGTACTGGTGAGGTGTAAGATAATAATGTCAATTTTGGATACGGTTAATTTTCTTCCGTACCTACGCTTTTATTTATAACTCCTCAATCTTCACGCTCCTTACGTGTATTATTTACAATATTTGAACAATACTCCATACAGTTTCTACGATATACAAAAAAAAGAAGTACAGATAATAATAATAATACCTATATCTGTATGAACATGTGAATAAAAATCTTTGTATTCCTTATTATAATCGAATTTCGACAACAAGTATATTGAATAACATAAAGTACTACAAAGTATTGTTATCGCTATACACTTATTAACTACGTCTACGCTGTATCGTCGTATTAGTGTCTCTTCTATTACAGTTTCGTATTTTAAGAAAATATGTAAAACACATTTTACTTTAATTGTATAAGAAATTTATTAGCAATATTTCTCTCTTAAAGTTTTATTCTTTTTGAAAGAACCATAATTTTTTTTTAACCCATTTATAAACGTTTTACAAATAATTTTCGATTTTTTTAAGAACAATCTGACGCTATAAATAACCCTGCACTTCAAAATTCATCTTTTGTATTTACAACATTTTGATTTAAAGACAAATAATGTAAATTAAGATTTGTTATAAAATCTTTGTTTATACCTATAACGACCTGCCTATATAAACCTTTGATTAATATTTTTAATTAGTTCTGGCCATCATTTTAAGGAACAATGGCTCAGTTGGTAGTGTGTTCGGATATAGCGTCGAAAGACGTAGGTTAGAATTCTAGCAACTGAGTCGGAGTTTTCGGTGAAGGAAAAACATCGTGATGAAACCATAGCATGGTGGTAGGGCTTTTTCTAAGTCCGCCTTGCTAGCTACCACCTTCAAGTTGGAAATCTGTCGCCAAGCACCTTTTGGTGTTTTCCGGCAACTGGTACTTGAGAGCCAGTCTCCCTGTAGGTTTAGCGTGACTACCATCTTAGACTAGATCATCATTTAACATCAGATGAGATTATGGTTAAACGCTAACCTATAATGTATAAAAAAAATTCAACCTATACCTTGGCAATAGCATATTTTCCTACGTGAAAGCTGTTTCGAAAACATTTTTTGACTATTGTTCGATTTTGTTACACTTTTTTTGGTATAATGTGCTTCAATTAGCTATTGGTACTTCGCTTCAATGGGCTACAAAACGATAAGAAAAATAACTTGTGTCATATTTAATTAGAATTCATCTAAATGTTTAAACGTTATTAATAGATAACTAATTAAATAATCATAATTTAACATTTATAAAATACATGCCTGATAACATTGCCAATATTTTTTCTTTAATAATCCCTGCCTCATTTAGTACAGCCGACGCCCAATTAGATTGAAGAGGGGCAATTTGTCTCGGAAAGTAAACACTCGTGGCCACCGGGCTTCATCCCGTCGCCAAGAAATTCAATTAAGCCAGGTAACTCGGTTGCATGTCCTTACTTCTGACTTACATATGTATACAAGTATATACATGTAGGGCGACTGAAGGCATACATGTACTAGTTAGAATGCTACTCGGAAATAAATCACGAGTGTGCTAATGAATGAATTGAACCTTAGTTCAATAATAATGGACCTTAGTTGACTTATTATTTAACTAGCGAAGATTAATTTTTGAACAGTCGTATACATCTATCCATTTAGCTGTAAAATGTCTAGACATAAGCTTCCATTAAAGATTTGTCTACGCTGCGTCTTCTGACACGTGAGAGCCACTTGAGAATTCTTCAACTCCACCGGCCATCGCTTCTACGAGCAATATTACCAGCCCACTGCCTCTCAAGTCTGGCAATTTTGAGAGCTATGCCGATGACTTTAGTTATTCTAAAGGTCTTCTCATTTCTGATTCGATCACTCAGGGAAACTTTGAGCGTATAGGCCTTTTTTCTTGAGTGGTCTTGTTCTTTCTTATGACATCGCTAACAATGGTGTCACTTAATAGCTTTTTTTTCGTTTAACGATACATAAATATTTCATCAAATCTCAAATCTCACCTTTCTATAATTTAACTATACTTTGCAAATTCTAAATAAGTTATTCACAAAGTGGTCTATTCAGGGTTAAATTTAATATACATGTTATTCTTATATACGATACGAGGTCGATAAAGTAACAGATTAATTGAAAATAATGCTAAGTATTTAATATTCATACAGCATTTGATAACATATATTACTACGAATATATATACGAGTATATATATATTGCCGCGAAGTATCCTAAAAAACGATAGCAAAATATTTTCAATGATCGTCCAACGACATAACGGCAGCAAATGATTTGTAAACGACTCTTTATACAGAGTATACTCGCGCTCACGTCTGCGAAGCCACAGATCACGCCACTGTGGTCGGGTGGTCAGCTTCGCTCCCGCACACCTGCTCCGCCTCCTCTCCTCTCGGCAGCTTCAAAAGCCTAAGTTTGATCCCTCGAGTATGCTCCTAGTGCGATACAATGACACTGCATTTACTGGTTCATTACACACACTACACTGCACCTAATAGCTTTATCAAATAAAACAAATTTAAAGTTCTCTAATTTACATTAGTTTTAACGAATCGTGTTTTACAAAACAATATTAATAACGTTCCATTTCACAAGGACCTTTTCTATAAATTCAGAAATGTATTTACGCGATACATATTAATTACCACTGTATTATATACATATAAGTATAATCGCTAAGTACACATAACTCTCTGGGAGTCGCGTCGAATAAAAATCAACGCTCACCTTCTTCAGCATAATAGATACAGAATGAAGGCTTATTTGTTTTTCTAAACAGGTTATACAATATTGGGAGTATAATTAATTACACAGATATACAAATTCACGTATTGATAGATAGTTATAATAAAAATAGTAGTAAAAGAATAATTATTCGATGTAGAAGGTACTTATATGACAAAGGCCTTATACTTTGCGAACATCTTGCATAAGTACTTGATTGGGTGTTACTTTACACTTCCGTCAGTAATCATTGGCCGCTGCCAAGTTTCACTGGAATAAATGTCATTTTATTTGGACGACGTGATAGTTGTTTCAATTACTGTTTTGGTCCTTTTATTGCTATTTTCATTTTTAACTTCTTAGGTTCACGGCGTGCAAATAAAATCAAACATTTTTAAATTGAACAAGACACTGTAACAGCCAATCAATTCCTAACGGGAGTGAAAAGTAACGTCCAATCAAGTACTACTATTCCGAACGGAAATGAAAAGTAACGTACAATCAAATACTACTCCCTATTAGGTAAGTGTTAATTAATAAGTGTATTAATTGTATTTGTGTTTTTAATATGTATATGTAATTTTTATGTGTATGTTACATATAAATGTATTTTTTTCGTCCTTTCTTTATTTAAAAAATATGTATATATATATACACGCTAATTCTAATTAATATTGCAAATGCGAAAGTAAGTCTGCGTATTGTTACACATTTACGCCTTAACTTCTCAACTGATTGTCATATTTTTTTGTATACACGTCATCATATGTATAGAAAGAACATAAGGTAATCTTCATTCGTGAACAAATGTAGGTGGTAGAGCTACGCTAAAGCTATTAAGCTATTACTGGTTTCAGCATGAATGGGTCGGCTCGCCCGGGGTAGTACCACCCTCTCACAGAAAACCGACGTGAAGTAACAGTACTTGCACTGTTGCGTATCGTTCGGTCAGTGAGAGCGCCGGAGGCCCACATATTTAAAAGGTCGGCAACGCACTTGCGACTCCCCAGATGTTGCTAGTGTCTATGGACGGCGGTGATCACTTACCATCAGGTGACCTACCTGTTTGTTTGCCCCCTATAATATAAAAAAAAATAATGTACTTTATCAAAGGATAGGTCAAATCTGCATTAACGAGAATAACGAAACAATATCTATACCATAAGTTCGCCGATAGGTGATCAATCAAAACCTCATTTTAAACACGTCTCTTCATTGACTAGTGACGTAACATGTTAGTATTATAGCTAAGTTACTCCGCACGTCACACGGTTAATTAAGTTATCGAGTAATGATGTTTATTGGGTTTAGTTAATCAATGTATATTTGTGAATTTCCTGTCTATCATAATATATTAATTTCGTAAACAGAATTGTAATTTGAACAGAATAAATTAACATGATACCTATTTATTGTATTTCTACTAACTTCTATGATCAGATTTAGTCCGCGTCAAACTTTTTGACCGTTCTGACTATAGCTGCGCAGAATACAAAATTTGGTAATACATACGTATTAATCTGTATGACATTGAGACTATCAATACATATTATAAAACAAAGTCGACCACCGCATCTGCCTGTCTGTCTGGATGTTCGCGATAAACTCAAAAACTACTGAACGGATTGTAATGCGGTCTTCACCAATAGATAGAGTAATTTACGGGGAAGGTTAGATGTATAATTTGTCGAAGTTTTTTTTTTTAATAAATTGGTTGAAATATAATGATAAACGTTAAAAGAATCGCAAAAAGTTAAGCCGCCTTAAGCGCTTCATGCATATAAGTATATATTTTTTTATTAACAGGGCAGAACAACGTCCACCGGGCCTGCTAGTTTAAAGATCAATAAATGTCAATATTAGATTTCTAGACTAATTATTTACCTTTGTTTTGTATTACACTCTTGACTATATCATGTGCAAGCTCGAACTTACGGCTAAATTCAGAGCGGCCAAAAAGGCTGAATAGTTTATCGGCCTTAGAATTTGAATTAACCTCTCTATCATTTATAGTACATAGTAATAACAATCATCATATATATTACGTCAAACTAGATTTAGTACACTTAGATATTAGAAATACTTGAATACGTAAAAATTAAGCGTTCTCGGACTTCGAATAATGTCATTTATTTTAATTTACTTTACTATACATTCTATATAAAGTAATATAACAAAGTAATGTAAAGTAATATAACAAAGAAACAAAAATATATATGTATATGTAATACATATTTCAATGTTGAAACATTTATTTATGTAGAAAGTAATCAATGACCAATATTAACTATAAATTTAAGTTATAAGCTTACAAGCCGTGTCATAATTTTTTTTTTTATGCAAGTTCGGCAAAATACCTACACAACACCTGATGGTAAATACGGTACACTCCAAAAACAACGGCGACTGTCGGTGTAAATTCATACTCTTTTGAATCTATTTAAATTTCACACCAATTTAGATTTTTGTTTCATTCTTCAAAATAGTTACTTAGTCTTCACCTACTTAATAATAATAAGAAATTGGGATGCTAAATGTAATGTTCTTAAGTAAACTGGTTTAAGGTATAAATTGCCTATCAATCAGACTTAAGACATTGAATTAATCACATGGTTTTTCTCCCTCGAATTACTGATAATTCTGAATTATGTTTAATTCACAAGATTATTTTGTTTATTTTCTATTATTGTAATTTAGAATAAACCTAACCCCATAATATTGTAACTTTAATCAAATACAAGAAATCCATAATTTCCATTTCTTAAACAAACTAAATAAGTTTCTTATGAGTAGCTATTATCTATGTCTATAATTTTTTTTACTTTGAACTAAACAATAATTTTTAGCCATTTTGATCTTAAAAAAATATGATAATTTAAGTAAGAGAATCAGACATGGATCACCCATTGAAATTCCAAAAGTAATTATAAAATGTCCTTTATGAAAACGAAAGCAACATATTAACTTCAACGTATAGTTGCAACCTTCGATTGATTTTAAAATAAAACTCGGTGACGTAGAAACAGTATACTATCAGGAAATAGCTAAAGTACCATTACGCTGTGAGCAGCATCTATGTAGAAGTAGGTTGCGCTGTTCTCTGTATAGGGCGGCGCGGGGCGGCGGCGGCCCGATCCACAGGGGGTGGCGATGGGTGGTCGTATCATAGCAACGGGCAGCATCCCTGCCAGTGTGGCTTCGTCCGCCGGTGTGGGAACGCGCGCGCGGAAAATCCTTTTCCCGCTGCACTCTCGGAAAACCACCCCGTGACCAATCCTACCATATGGCTATGGTGTAGTGAAGTGCAAAATGTTTATCATATTCATTATACTGACGGTGTACTTAATAATGTTATGTCATAGTTGAATTGTTTAGTATTATCGGTGCGTGTATAAAGAACAGAATGGAAGCTTTCTTTCTTTCTTTACTGCTTTCTAATTCGATAAAGGTGAGTTGTTTTTTTTTTAATATTTTATAGTACAAAAGCGTCAATAAACGTTTTTATAATTGGTATTTATGTGTATAAAAAAAACTTATTGCTTCTTTCAGTATTCATTGTCTTGGTCAGTTAACTGCGTTTTTAATCATACTTGATCTTTGCTTCTGTATCCTTTACGTTAAGCTTTTTGTAAGTTTCTTACAAGTTGATCAAGAGAGTATTCCCTCGACATGTACAAGGCTCTTTTAATTCTGTTTCTTAAACAAAGCTAGTATACATAACTCATGATTGATATATACTATTTAATGAATGTATATACTTAGTTATGTTTTTATTCATAATTTAAGGTAATTCGTTAATATAAACACTCAGGAGTCTGACAGATAATAAAAAGTATCACGTTAACAATTTACCGAGATAAAAAAAATATAATTCGAATATTATTCGAATAACATTATAAGTGATAGTGTCATTTATACACAAGCATAGAAAATTATAAAATAAATATATATTTCTTAATTATTATTATATAATGTAATTACGACCGAAATAAAGGATTTTCTTTTAGGTAAATGCGTGAACTCGATCAACTATCAAGACAATCTAGATATTTCTCCTTATGTCATCGGTCGTCACGCCCGTAATTTTTTATAACGTGTAATTGAAATTATCTGTTTATTCGTTTTTCAATCGCTTTGAGCTGAGTAACCATATATACAGAAACTTCTTTGATTGATGGATTAAAATTAGTTATGTTCAAAACTAAAATTAATATTTCAATTATACACTGAATATTCTGTACAGCATATAGTGAATTTATGTTTTTTTTTTTACGATTTGTTGTCACTACATTATTTAGGTATGTTTTTGAAATTATTTTATTTTGATATAACCTGAGTTAGGCGAAGGTTTAATAGGGTTATTTGAAGGTTCTATTATACCTATGCATATTTTAATGCAGAGATTTGGCTAAGATATCAATAGTTCTGTTTAATTATTAAATAATTTTGTAATTATTTTCTTGAAGTCTAATGAAATAGAGATTAATTCGTATATTTCTGGGAAGAAAATAGAGTACTGGAGCGATTCTAGTAAGCCCGCACAAAATTACTATTATATATAGTAAATCCAATTATAATGGCTTTTATTTAACCTGTGTTATTTCCGATAGGACTACTCCAATTATTATAGAAAGATAGACAATTCTTCAGGGTTATTATTTACTATTTTACCAAAGGTGCTAAGCAGTTATGATAAAAACTAACATAAATCATTTAAAATCGTTAAAAGGGTTATAAGGGTTAAATATTTTTGGTAATATTATTAATTAAATCATTCATTTTTTACTTTATATAAAAAAAAATTGAGTTAGCCATAAAATAATAAAAAATATAAATATATATACTGAAATAATTATTAGCGAGAATGCTGTAGATTTCTTTGAAATAAATAAAAGTAGAAGACCGTTCATAAAGGACCCAGACGCAAAAAGTTACCATTTTCATGAGAAAGAATTCGTGGTCGCATGCTAGTTTGCAATATTTTCACTGTATAAGGACATAGTAGTATCGTATTTTGTACTGGCATTTTTGTATCAAGCACTAGCGTATTTAAGACTTATACTAGCGTTATTCCATAATTTAAAAGATAATAATAATACGAATGACAAAGACTTTGACCTTTAAAGCCCAGAGTAACATGTACTCGAAAGAAACAAAGCCTGCGTTTGTCCTTTCGATCCCAAACGAATTATAGCTTGTATTACGATGACCGTATGCCAATTGATTGTTACATTGATAGTAGGTACTGAACGAGCTACCAGAAAATAATGTAATCGAAATGAAAGCTTTACGCTATCATCGATTTTATCTTTCAGCGGTATTGAATAGGGTAAAGTTCAAACTAGGTTATAGTGTATGAAATATCATTGTAGTTAAAATACGACAGAGAATACGAAATCTCTATATATCTTTATAAAGTTTAGTGGTGAAATACTTCAACTGTCATATTATTATTGTTTGTCATTAGATATTATTATTGAGTTTTTGGCGGGATCTTAGTCTGGCATGTAGTGGTTTTTATATTTTATTCATAATCTTGTGTTATTAGACTCTATATTTTGTAATGTTGGTAGTGTTTTACGTAATATAGTTCGGTTATTATGCACAAGTGAAGTGGATGGGAAATAATACCACGGAGCATGCATTCTGAGATGCCACCAAAACTCCATGGAAAGTTCTAACAAGGAAACCACCATCTTGTTAGAACATTATAATTATCACAGGACACTTACTTGGCAAAATCTTGTTACTTGACGCTGGCTAGTGCACAAACCGTGACGGAGCCAAAAAATAAAGGATAAAGGAGATATTATTATTATGTGCATAATGACGAAATATTCATTTGTATATGAATTAAATAATAAATTACAATCACTACACAGTATAAAACAAAGTCGCTTTCTCTGTCCCTATATCCCTATGTATGCTTAAATCTTTAAAACTACGCAACGGATTTTGATGCGGTTTTTTTTTAATAGATAGATAGTGATTGAAGAGGAAGGTTTATATGTATAATAACATCCATTAAATAATGGAGAAATACTGTTATTTTTGAGGTTACTCCAAATTTAACGCGTGCGGGCCACGGGCAGTAATGAATAAATCAAAACTACTGAATCGATTTTAATCATTTTTTCAGTGAATGACATAGGCTATATATTTTATACCCGTACGAAGCCGGAGCGAGCCGCTAGTTAATAATATACAAGTATTTTAATGCAGTGATACACATAAATAAAAGTGAAATAATTCTAAATATCAAAATGTTAAGAATACGAGTAATAGTTAAGAAGTGAAAGAAAAATAAGTTCAAGTCTTCGATGGCATCAAAGGTTGTTATTTTAGGGTCTTTTTTATGAAAGGACAGATCAAAGAGGGATTGTCTGCCCATAGCCTAAGGTGTACCAAGCACTCGGATGTATTTCTTCTATGTGTGTAGATTTACATTTAGTATTTAACATGCAATTTACGATGATCGCTCTAACTTTTCCAGTTATAGCTATATATGACCATACTCAAATACAAGTATATCGGGATTGGAAGATACCCATATTTGATCTAGGTTCGCGTTATTCGAGATGAATGTTTTTTTTATTTTATGAAGGAGTAAACACGCCTTTCGTCACTGCAGAATATAGCTATGTATTGCCAATCTCAATAGAATCGCCGTTCTAAGTACATTTCTATTGGTTGCTTCTTTTCATTACTGAGTTAGCATGCTTTGTGTCAACCCACCTATCGAGTGTGTTGCTTTGCGTCAGAAATAGGTGTGAGACGGTGCAGTTGTGTTCCCGCAGTCGACTTTGTATAGGCTTTCCCGGAGTCTTCAGTAATTCGCTAATTCTGAGGATTCATTTGGAATGTATCGTTGTTTTTATAATTATTAAGTAGAAAGAGGTATGCAACTCATCTGATGTTAAGTACTCAATACGAGGTGTCACTGTTCATAAACGATTGTGGTTGATTTCTGAAGAATGAACTAAATCCTAAGTGAAATCAGTAATGAATAAAATGCTATTACTGAAAATTTAGTTACAATGCCTCGTATACCAGTGCTTATTAACAAAATCTTTCCACTGAAACACAAACATATAAGTACTGCTTTATTGTGAACTATATGTAGGATGTGCTTCCGCAGTCAATCTAGCACAAGTTTACCCTTCTTAATTTCACTAACCCATCTGTTCAAGGAAAGTATAAGTGACCAGAAAAGAGGCACAGAAGTGATCCTTTACAACTCCAAACGAATTGTGTGCTATGGCCATGCTGTAACTAGCATTGGAAAATAAAATAAATGTCTCATTAAAAACCCTTGGGTTATGGAATAGCATCCTTGCTTTCCCAACAACCGAGGGAGATAGAATGCTTTACAAATTGGTTATGTTTAGAATTAAAAACCGTTAGAATTTGGTAATATTTTTTATGAATAGTACACACGTCATTTTGGTTGTAATCACTGGGGTGACACGGTCATTTTGTGACCAGACCCCAATTACAAATAAAGAAAAAAAAAACTATATAATTCTAAGCATTTTTTTAACAAAATTTTCCAGATTTTTATACTGATGCTAAAGAAGAAAAGTGTAAAACAAATAATGGACTTGCGATTATTGTTATGAAAACTCAGAACAGATACTCGTCACTTAGGCTCTGCGAACAAAAGTTATTAAGAAGAAAGCACTTTTCTGTTTCATAGACACTTATTCTTTTAACTTCACAATATCGAACGAAGTTCCAGAACGTAATGGAACGGTACTGAAAGCTTTTATATTGTATTCGAGGTTGATTCGAATGCTCGTATAAATGCATGCAATTATTCGTGGGTACTTGTTTTGAAATACGAATATGTAATATGTGTTGACATTACTATAAAAGTAATATAATGACTTCGAATCTAAAATTGTTCTAATTTTATTACCAGCGTCTCGTGTATGTTTTGTACTACTCTTGCACACTACATTAGTCACAGGTTTTATTGACAATCACTAAATACTTTTAGCTACTTTGTAACTACATATCTACTGTAATATTATGGTAGGTAGAAACTTTGAAGCACACTTATGAAGGTAATAAGTTTATCGTTATTTCTGCAGATCTCTTGTAATTCTTGTGGCTTAATTAAGCCTTCCATGTATTCGTAGCGATTCCAGTTGCTGCTCAAAATATTTTTTAATTATTTAACCTCGATTACCTATATATTACATTTCTAAATTTAGAGATGCCGGTACTTAACCTGTACGCACCTTATTTAACCCATCATGGAAAAAACGTGGAACATATATTCATTCCGCTACTTATTTGAACCGTTATGAGAACAAACGTGGTACCTATATTAATTCCTTAACAGACTACACTTGAATTTTTAAATATCTTACTGCATAAATCTTGAATTTACCTATAATAGTCTTAATTTGTATTGAGATAAATAACACACAAGCTCTTAATAGCCATAATTATCAATTGATAATAATAAATTACTGGATATATCGAGCAATGTAGAGTAAGAGTTTTTTAAAGAAGTAAATAATTTCATGTGGGAGTGGCTAACCTTAATAGAAATTGTACTATTTAAATATTGCAACACATACCCTTTCATTACACGAAAAAATCGTTAGAATTTTGTAAGACTTCTGTAGCATCAGCTAATTCAATTATCTCCATTTCATCTCAGAACTACCAGACGGAAAACAAGCCTCTATAAATTCGCAGTCGATATACCATTTATCCACGCCAAGCGCGTTGCATCTTCATTTGTTCTGATTTTCCTAAAGTATAAAATATAGCGGCACTCAAAAGAAGAATTAATAAGTTTTTATTGGGCAAACGCGTTACATCCTAAGCGTCGTCCTCACTTTCCATCAGGTGTGACTGAGGTCAAGCGTCGTGTAGTGTAGTATAAATAAAAGCAATGACAGGAGACACGGGTACGACACAAAATCTAAATTTAACTCGGGTGACCCACGCAACGCAGCTAGATTTAAGACATTACAACTACAACTATGCTTATATATATATATGTGAAATAGAAAATAAATTCCGCTCTCCACTGGTGTAGCTTCACTATGAAAGTTATGGCTGAATCTAACGATTTTCATTGTTCTATAACTAGTCACTACTTTAGTAACTTAGTACTTTAGTAATGTAGAACCATTGTTTCAAAATGCAAATTCAAAGAATATTTCGTTTTAATTTCATAAACAAGCTACTCTTCTAAACAAAGAGGTATAAAATCCGTGCCAGTACTTACGTCTATTTCTGCTGAAAAGCGTTGCAATAACAATAAACGTTCAATTAATTGCATACATGTTTACTACCTCATACAAGCTAAAACAATACCTAGAAAATAGCGGCCAGAGTTGAAATCAAATCCAATCGTATTTTTTATTCCAATCACTAGCATGTTTTATTTGACAACTTTTACAATTCAACTTCGACAGAACATTTTTTCGGCGGACGCCGCGCCACCGAGTTCGAACCAGAATATAATTGGCATGCGTTCCCCAAACACAAATCCCGTTAACGCCCGCAAAGCCCACACAAAAACACCCATATGTACGATGTATTAAAGTAAATGTCAAAAGTGTATAAATTCAAAGGTCAGGTTGATATTACGTCTACTGAATTCATGTGGAGAATTATAATTACTTAAATCTGTCCCATCGTAAAGCCCTTTCTGTATCATCTTTTTATTGTTTGTTTGCATATTTCAGAAAAAGTCATCAATCATTTAGTAATGGTTTCTTATAGTTGTTACATTAAAATATAATTAAACAATATTATGATTCCAGTAAAATTATCTTCTTCTATGTATCTATACAATATATGTAATGAAAACACTACTGAACGTATAGGCTTAATACTATCATCATTCGATGCGGGTTTTTTCGTACATAGTTATAGGCTACTTATTTTTTAATCTCATGCCATTGACCCTTGCTATTTTTTTTAATATTCATCCCTTTGAGATTAGCAAAACAATGCATACTGAGATATTACTCATTTATAGATTTACAAAAATGTCTTAGATGGCATTTCTTTTTAGGATAGCTTACTATACCCGTATATCTTCTAAAAATGGTGAGGTAATTGGAAGGCTATTGAGACGGATACAGTATTAATCTTTATCATATAAAATACATTAGTTACCTTAAGCATTTCATGCACATAAGTATATATTTTTTATTATCAGGGCAGGACAACGTCCGCCGGGCCTGCTAGTTGAAAATAATTACCTCTATTAATGTAGAGATAATTGATATAGAACATTAGTGCATGCACAAAATTATAGGTGCCGTTAATTAAATATGCCTTCATATAGTAGTAAATGTTAATGACTTTTATTTATATAATGGTCTCTTTCAATAAAAATAACATATCGTACACCCGGTGTGACACTGTCATTTATGCAAAAATTACAAAAATGTGTTAAATATGTAATAACTGTTCTAAAGCACCCCTTTACTTGGAGCGATAATGTGACTTTCGTAATACGTATAGTTTCCGTATGAGGACATGAGTGTCATTTCAGTTTTGGCGTGAATCACGAATTTTTTTTTTTGATGTCAAAGTTTTAAATGCTTCTCCTGAAAAGTTGCATTGTTGCATAAGTGACAGTGTTGCATCGGGGGTGCGATATATGTAAACAACAGTGTTTAGCAAAAAAATTATTGTTAACTTATATAATATATATAACTTACTAACTGTAGCTCTTGGCTTCGTTTGCATTGATGTAGATTTGATTGAACCCTCGTGAACTGTATTTTTTTTCCAGATGAAATATACCCTGTCCTTTTCTGTACCTCTGAGAATATGTGTGCAAAGTTTCATGACGGTTGGTTCAATAGTTAAGACATCGTTACTATCAAATGTACTTTCACATTAAAATATTAAAACTTTAAGACCAAGTACCAGGTTTGAGATTTATATTGATAAGGTACCTCTTCGGTATGTAATCAATTAATAATAACAGACCGTTAATACACTTATTTTATTCATTTTACTTCAATCTGTACTATTTCGGTGTGACATTGTCGCACACCGAAAAGCTATTCTAGAATTGTGATAGAACCTACGTCATACAAATCACATAGCATGTCCATGACAGACTAAACTCCCCTAGGTATTGTGATACTATAACGTCATAGGTTTCCTATTATTTATATATAGATAATGTAATACGTTTGGTTGTTTAGACAGAAAATTATTCTTTTGTATTTCCCCGTTTATTTTGTATAAACTTTATATGTATAATATATTTACAAAGTTTTTTACTTATTTACTAAGCGCCTTTTCCTTTTATATATAATTAGACTTAACTACTATGAAAAATTACAATAAAAATTTTAGACGCGCATAAATCAAACTACCCTTGTGATTTTTTTCAAAGCGGCATGAAATAGTAAATTATAATTTAGAGATATTCTCATGAAGTAAATCTATATTAAAAACTCAACTAAAATATATTCTAAATTATACATTCAGGCACGGCCCATGTTGATGCTGCTCAATTTTAAAATTAATATGGATTATTAATTGATATAATTAGGAATAGGAGTGTAAACGCAATTAATTAAGTAAGCTTCAAAAAACCCTTATACAACACAATTGAAGCGAAGTCGACATGAAGGAACAAACCACACGCCTGAACCACGTGTCATTGTACATAGTGGCCTACTGATATAAGTATTTACAGTTTAGCTCTATAACGATCAAACCGCCCTGGGCTCCCTTTACCCCGCACCGTATCATATTTCCCCCTGTACTACCACATCGTGACTCAGAACCCGCCCTCGGCTCCCGTTACCCCGCACCGTATCACATATCCCCCTGTACTACCACATAGTGATTCAGACCTACATTTTGTGAATTAATTGCTTGCCTTCTAAACAATTAATTTTTTTTTCCAATAAATAAACTAGGAGATGCAAAAAAAAATTGAAATCTTACCAGTAATTCCAGAGATTACCGCGTTCTAAAGGTCATACAATTGATCTTATGACTCGTTCTTTATAATATTTCTATAGGTATTGGTACGCTCTCATGTACTTTCGTTCAAAGGTATTCGAATTAATAACTCCATATATTAACAAACTAGTGTCCAAGCCGCTAGACATCGGAGAAACTGAGAATATATACCAAGGAGAAGAGATATTAAGGTGGGATCACTCAAGAGACCTGCGTAGGCAGATTCATTGTCTCCGTACCTTTTCAAGGGTGCTCCGTTCGAGTCTTACTTGATTTGCGCCTTGCGTTCGTTAACGCTGAGAAAATGTTCAAGTTCTCATCTGGACAAGCCGATACTTGTAGATTTGAAAGATATTTTGATTTATTTATGATAACTTATTAAGAAATGTTGATTTCGTTAGAACTTTTTCTTTGCAATTAACATACATAAACAATTTCTTTAAAGCTATACTCACTATACTCTGAATGTATATATTCTATACCACAGGAGCTGATACCCGCGACTTTGCTTGAGTTGTTAATTATCTTAAGTTCGGTATAAATTCTTACAGCGTTTTTTGTTATAATAATTATTTTCAATTTATTTTTGCTCACAAAATAATGAATTTATGCAATAATAAATAACACGAACTTGTTGTTTAAAAGTAAAGGTAAATTTGGTTTATCGTCATCATCTTCTTACTCTTATGCCACCTAAGTAGGGTCGCCAAAACATGTTTCCCTTTCCACTCTCCTCTGTCAGACGTCATCTCAGTATTTACACCATTTATACACATATCATTTTTCACACAATCTATCCATACCTTCTTCAACATTCTTCTACTCTTATATCCCTTCACCTTCGTACTAAAAACTTTTCTAGTGATGTGGCTTTCATCTCTCCTCATGACATGCCCATACCACGATAACCTATTACTCCTCAACTTCTCTGTCACTGGTGCCATTTTCAAACTTCCATTGATATACTCATTCTTAATCTTATCGATTCCAGTTATACCACATATCCATCTTAACATTCGCATCTTTGCCACGTGTAGTTTTTTTCTCATCCGTCTCTTTCGTAGCCCATATACATAAAAAAAATCGTACTTTTACCAAAATTATTTCAAGTATTACGCATTTGAATAACTTCTCTGGTAGAAAATAAAAGCCGAATAAGACAAATGACGTACAAATATAAAACAAAATAATACATATAAGGAAAACACTTTTTTGTTGTTTTTTTTTAACTTCTATATTGATTTTAATCGTAGCACTTTTAACGAATGCTCCTACAAACTAATTCCCGAGGGAGTTTCGATTTAGCGCTCTATTTATTTTTAGTATAGCCCACGCATGTGAATACGTTCAGGCGAGTGGACTGCTCAGTGAAGCGAACCGCTCAAACGCGTACAAAGCTTAAAGCGCAACTCTTCAAGTTTATTCACAACGAAGTGTGCATGAAATGAAATTTTGGTGGTCGAATGGATTGAACGATGGAATATTGATTCAATATCAGCAGGATCGAACACCAAGCCAACCTGTATCAATTAATACTTCGGAATTCGCGTACACCTATTAATTCAAATTAAATGTTTAAGTAGTACGTGGGAAAAATTTAGAACACAGATTTCTCGTGTGAAATTGTCAATACATCGTGGGCTGACGTGGTGATTACGGCTCTAATTTCTTTCAGGAAAGATACCTTCACCCTAGCAGTGACACTCATACATTGTTGCACTAAAAAGTAGTATTACAAATACAAGAAATAAATAGATAAAAAACATTATTTTCGACTGAAAATGTTTTAAAGGAAAATTATTTGCAAAAACATGTATCACCGTCGTCATGCCGGCCTGCATAAATGTCTCTTCACGTTACACTTGAAGGACCCCATGTCATAGGAAGGTGGGAACACACTGACCGGGACATTGATCCACAGCGTTACGGTGCGGCAAAAATAAGACTGCAGTTCCTACCCGTATAAAATTTATCGAAGAACTGTGGCTCCGAAGCCCAATGCGCGTGGTACGGTTGTGAAAAGGAGAGAAAGAGATTAAATTGAATAGCTCTTCATCGGGATATATGGTGACAGTCCAAGTCGAGGCGCGCCGTGCGCCCTTTTGCTGGTTGCCTATGTAAAATCGGGTGAGTGCCTTAAGCGCTCCCCTTAGTAGTCCGATGAAACTGTAGAGGCCTTGCCAGGTCAACAGTGTAGTCAGTTCGAAAAAAAAAGAAGAATAGTTCTTCATAACACTAAATACAAGTACTAAGTACATACTATGTTCCCGTTTTTTACAGCTTACATTCCAAAAATTGTTTAGTGTTTTATATATAGCTTATTTTTAACAGTTTAGATAAAATATTGCAACCGAATTACACTAGTAGTAATTCATTATCAAAATGAATTTATTTTGACCTCGTAACTTATTCCATATATTAGCTCTATTAAGCACACTAACGGACTAGTAGACAGACACACGGAGAGATATTGCCCTTTATAATACGTGAGTAGGTAACTTTTTAATCATAAAATTCAATTGACGCGAAACTACGGCATGCCGAAACCGAGACGACGTACGGTCCACGAAACGAACCGGTATTATAGACTGCGTTCGACCTAATTTAATCAAACGCCGTTTCGCAAACTCGTGCAAACTTTTACCTCGACGTTACGATTTATATATATATATGTATAATTATACTATGCACGTATAAAACTCACATAGTTCACCTTCGCTATTATAACTCTGTATACAAAACATAGAGTTTATAATTCGAAAGTTCAAGTATAAACTTCTCGTAACAATTGTAAATTTGTTATTGACTTTGGAATTAATTAGATATTAAAGACTGTTAAATTGTATATACATGTACATAATTAATTTCCCGGGATGGACTCTAACAATATCAATGGAATTAATTATGTATTTAAAAGTAAAGCGTAAAAGCGTAAATTACAAACAAATTCACCCTCGCATTTATAATATTAGTTAGGATGCAAGCAATTTAGTTTTAAATCATAGTTAGATTTATTAGCTTAATAAATTGTTTACGTCACTGAGTACATCAAAGGAAATATAATAATAAATATACTTCCGCTTAATATTCACCAGTTTTTACACTTTTGTTTTCTGGACAAATGACGCTCTTTTTAGATACACTAATTATATTATTCCTATATCAAGTACGTTAATATCAATAGTACCTATTCTATAACTGCACATCTATTATATGTAAAGCTACTAGTTGTAGGAATGCTTTAACTTACAACCGATTGGTTCACGAATAAAAATACCATCAATAAATACATCCTTAATGAAAAGGTTATTAAAATTATAGCCTACTTTTTGCATGATATATAACATGTTATTTTCATTATAGGGCTATCACAAATAAAACAAAAAAACTTTTAATGAACATCTGCTTTGCTAGTTTCAAGTTTCTTATTAATTAATCTGGGCAGTTTAATACCTTCGATTGCTCCAAATCTGTAAATCACGTCGTTATGCTGTTGTTAAACTGTTACCCATCTGATTATTTCATTTATAAAAAAAAAAGTGTGTATGCAAGGGATCATGTCAGAAACGAAGTTCCTTACCCGTTTTCTTCATTTCAGAATATAATTCGCAATTATATACATTGTCAGGATTAATAAATAGTATTATTGTTACTTTGTAACCTTTTAAACTCATGTCATATTTTGGCTCCGTTAATATTTGTTAACTGTCGATTATTATGTAACTAAGAGTTTCCTTATTTATTTCTGTACACATTTAGAGTTGAATAATTGTTGATAAGTACTTCAAGAAAATCTTAATAAGATGTCTCTATATAAATAACCAGATACAAAACAGTTAAGTACTTGCTTCCTTCTCTGTTTGTTGTCTTGTTTTTTTTACCGACTTCGAAAAGGAGGTGGTTCTATGTTCGGCTGTATGTACTTTTTTTTAGTATTGTAATCGATATTATCGTTAATTGGTTACTGATTTAAAACAAATCTTATTAGTAAACTTTAATTTGGTAGCTTAAGTGATATAAGAAAAAAATTGGGAATAGATTTTTTTTCTATTCCTCATACTTCACGATCAACATTATTTTGTACAATATTAATACGTGAAGAAAAACCTGTATATCCTATATTGTAGTCGAATTTCAACCGTTGGGCTACACACTAGTCTTTATAAATTGATATTGAATTTAGAAAATAATGTGGACGGTGCCAACCCTTTTTTTTATGTGGGAAGAAATCCTTCATTGGACACCCACAACCCTGGGGAGCTGTGGGGTGTCAGGCTCTTACTGACTAAAAAAACCCACAAGATACCGTCTGCCGCGCTATGGAGTGGCACGGAATCGAACAAGCAAGCACCATGCCACCGCGGCGACAAGGCCCAGCGCGAACGCCCTGACCGCGACGACAGCCCGGTCAAGCTGCCTACCCGTCTACCGAACCAATGTGCAATGGAATGACGGTGCCAACCTTGCTCTGTGGTACCGTAGTACACGTTAGTACGAGTTAACTGCGTCGGGCTTATTCTCACAGCCTCTATCTCATCTTCCAGCTAAGCTGTATCGACTCATAACAGTATCTTCATTCAGAATGAACACTCTGTATATTCATGATTGTGAACAGAATCGTTAATAATTTCACTTGGCTCCTTCTTAATCGTTCATTAATTACATCGATATGTAAATTGGAGAAGGTAAATCAGTTCGGTGCCATTGTCTCCTCTGTGTTGTAACTGGATCTTTTTAATTTCTTTAGTATTATATGTGATCTGTTTAGTAGGTATAGACGAGTTTTAGTGTTAACGTTACAAAAAAATTAATAACAGATTTTTCCCTTATCATTATCGAGTTGAAAATTTAAATAATGAGTTACTATTTGTCATACTTCAGGATTCTAAAATTGGAATTTACCATATTTATGCACTCTTTGGTAAAAAAAAACAGCACCGCTGGACGACCAGTAGTGTTTTTTAATTAATTATTGTTATGTTCATATCAATGGGTTGGCTCGCCCGGGGTAGTACCACCCTCTCACAGAAAACCGACGTGAAGTAACAGTGCTTGCACTGTTGCGTTTCGTTAGGTCAGTGAGAGCGCCGGAGGCCCACATATTTAAAAGGCCGGCAACGCACTTGCGTCTCCCCTGGTGTTGCTAGTGTCTATGGACGGCGGTGATCAGTTACCATCAGGTGACCCACCTATTCGTTTGCCCCCATAACATAAAAAACAAAAACAATGTATTAATATACTGACAAATAAGCAAATAAGTGGCTAAAGTGTAATTTATGAGTAAACAGTATAATGGAATCGTATTCACAATATTGTTTCAAGATAACAAATCTTTTAGTATGTAGAAAGTACTATTACTTTTTCTTCGAATTTGTGTAACTTCGTATTAAATCTCATATGAGAGTAATTCGTCGAATACTAATTGATACCCGTGACTTCTGCGTTGTTAATGAATTATCTTAACAATATACTTTATGTACAGAGAAAAACATAAGCACTAAACCGTTTGTCTCACTTCTCCACGTCAGGAAAGCACGTTGTTAAGCGGTTAGTCCTTATAAAAACCATAATTTCTTAAAGCGTTATATTACGCCTTAATATTGTCGCCAAGCACCTGTTGGTGTGTTCCGACAGCTGCACTTGAGAGCCAGTCTCTCTCTAGGCTTAGCGTAACTACCCTCTCAGACCACATCATCATTTAACATTACATGAGATTGTGGCCAAACGCTAACGTACTAAGTATTAAAAAAAATTATAAAGAAATCGTGATCATTTTTAGATAAAGACCTATGAAATGAAACTTAAAAAAAATAATTAAACTCTATCCTATACTTTTTGCGTGATGTGTGCTCAACGGTAGATCTCTATCATGTTATTTATATATAATAAACTAGCTGACCCCGGCGAACTTCGTACCGCCTAATAGTCGATTCTTTAAATATATTTTTTTTAATACTTATTCTGCTATTCGGGACCCTCGTATAAATATTGATATTAATATTTATACGATACTAACGTCACTCAATTGTTTTGCCTTCCCGGAACCTCTCCACTAACACTTAAACTTTATGGTATGGTATTAAAGTTCAAATTGAGTTTTAGGTATTATTACGAATCGTTTGTATGGGAGTATAGAAAAGTGTTGTTTTTAGAATTTTTCAGGCAATTTTTTTAATTTTTCTCTCCGTAAGATCCACCCTCGTACTTCAAGGAATATTCTAAAAAAAGAATTAGCGAAATCGATTCACCTGTTCTCGAGATTTGCGCTTAGCAACACATTCAGCGATTCATTTTTATATTATAGATAGATAAATGGAGGTAAATAATGTACATAATTAAAAGCAAAATGTGTATCAAAGCATTATCTAAATAAAGCTTTTGTTTATATCAGTACATCTGTCACCGATAAATATGTTATCTAAAGTGGAATGACGGGACAATTAATCCGCATTAGCGCTTACGGGCGCGAGGCCTACTCGTCGTACAAAGCGTTTTCGCGATTTGCATATCATCCGCATTTCACAGAGTCATTTAAATAATTGTTTAATTCCATTCGTTTTGTGGATGCGTTCATTTGGATATATCTTGATTTATCTCTGTTCTGAAATTGATTCGAAATTATCTACGATGTTTCCATCTGTTTCAGTCCCTTGAATAAATTGATATTATTATGAATTCAAAATAGGTGTTTTTTTTTTCTCAAAGACTAGTAGTAACTAAAGTTATAAGTGTCGTACTTACAGAGTATGTTTATTAAATATTTTTATGGCTTAGAAATTGTTGTAAAAATAATTCCAGGGAATTAAATGACGATTATTCTCAACGATTTTTTATTTCATTCTGTATATAAATCATCATCATCATCATCATGTTTTCCTTTTCCATTCTCCCCTGTCAAAAGTCATCTCAGTATTCACACCTTTTATACACATATCATTTTCCACACTATCCATCGACACCTTTTTCGGTCTTCCTCTACCTCTATATCCGTCCACTTTCAAACTCAAAACTTTTCGTGTTACATGACTTTCATCTCTTCTCATAATATGCCCGTACAATGCTAACCTATTACTCCTCAACTTCTCTGTCACTGGTGCTATTTTTTCAAACTTCCTCTGATATATTAATTTTTAATCTTATCCATTCTAGATACACCGTACGTCCATCTTAACATTCGCATTTCTGCCACATGTAATATTTTCTCGTCCGTCTCTTTCGCAATCATTCTCTATGCAAATATTATACTTTATTCCAAATCGATTATTAACAACAATTATAAATAAGTAAAAATTTTATTGAGATCTTTTTCCAAAGAGTGTATAAATATCTAGCGTAAGGTAATTAAATTATAACATTAGGATCCTAAAGTTTGACAAATAAAGATTTATAACATAATGCTTCATCGACTCGTCGACGGTAAGGACATTACTATTTTTTTAATACTGTCAACACTGACAGCTCGCCATTTTTTTTTTTTATATTTATGGCACTGACACCTCTCCAATTTAACAAAAACAGATAAAGAAGAAAAAGAAATTTACCTGTCCTATCTTCGTATATTATAAGCTTATAATGTAATTTTAAAATTATTATTACTTTCGTTTTACTACTAATAATAATAATAATGCCTATCTAGCGACATAATGTGAAAAAAAAAAGTAGTTAAACTTGATCAAAGTTATACTGTGCCAACGTAATACTAAAGTTTTTAATTGAATACTAACTTAAATAAGATACTTCACTAAAAAGTTAAACATAGTAAGAGGAGAATAATGGTCCTGAAATGAATTTAATATTATTTAACTTGACAATATAATAATTGTATTACGATCTTTTTTTTATATAAGAGATAGACTGTATTTTTTTTATATTTTAAATTATTTAAAGGAAATTATTATGATGCAGTAGTACAATCTACATAGTATAAAACAAAGTCGCTTTCTCTGTCCCTATATCCCTATGTATGCTTAAATCTTTAAAACTACCCAACGGATTTTGATGCGGTTTCTTTTAATAGATAGAGTGATTGAAAAGGAAGGTTTATATGTATAATAACATAAACTAAATAGTGGAGAAATACTGTTATTTTTGAGGTTACTCCAAATTTAACGCGTGTGGGTCACGGGCAGTAATTAATAAATCAAAACTACTGGATCGATTTTAATCATTTTTTCAGTGAATGACATAGGCTATATATTTTATACCCGTGCGAAGCCGGAGCGGGCCGCTAGTTGACTTTATAATTTAGATGAGTAGTATGACCTGACCGCGATGGTATTAAAGTATTTGTGTCAGTTTTTTATTTTTATACTTTATACGTTAACCTTTAACCACAATCTCATCTGATGTTAAATGATGATGTGGTCTATGATAGCAGTCACGTTAATCCTACAAGGATACTGATTCTCAAGTGCAGCTGCCGGAACACATAAACAGATGCTTGGCGCCTGATTTTCATCATCAACTTGAGGGTGGTAGCTAGCCAGGCCGATTTAGAAAAAGCCCTACCACTATGCTACGGTTTCATCACGATGTTTTCCTTCACCAAAAGCTCCGACTTAGTTGCTACGATTCGAATTTACGTCCTTCGACGCTGACAACGCTGACGACAACGTCCGAATACACTAACAACTGAGCCATAAACGCTTCTACAATAAAGACCTACATTGCAATGAACAATAAGTTAAATTACCACGTGAAGCAGGTGTTACCGTTAAAACGTTATTATAGTGTGGATATATGAACAAAAGTTAGTGAAAAATAATAATAGAAAAATGTAACCGACACTTGTATTACGTAAAAATATATATATTTAGAAACAAATCTCATTACCACACGCTAGAAGTGAAAAGTTTTAAATAAAGTATTGGGTACTACTACATTCAATATATATATATATATACATATATACAATACTATACATATATACAATACTATACATATATACAATTAATACACTAAAAATACTACACTGGCTATATACAAAACATACATAACATTATTTTACTATTAAAACTCGTAATAATAAAACCACAATTATTGGAACGACACATTCCTTGTGAGACAGAAAATTTGGTTGATTGCGACTGGAGCCGATTACACACGATACATCGCGTTACCGATCCGAGCGTGCTTGATGTCAAATGGAACCGAGTAAGCCCGATTTAGTGTGACCTACCCAAGCGTGACGGTTCCCTTTTGTTTACCGTTCGGAAGGAACGCGAAATGCGCCTCAAGATGTTTTCACTTCAAAAAGATAAACACAATGGAGTTTCTTGTTGGTTCTTCACAACAATTAGAATGTTTTTCGAATCGGTACTTTTAAAGTTCACAAGTGCCTCCTCATGGTCGGAATTGAAAAAACTATCTTGAAGTTTTAAGAACATTGAACTAAATAGTGGCTCTCTGATTGGTCTCTCAGTATTTACAATACATTCTTGAAAATATACTGGAACATTTCACGACCTATAAATTTAACGGCCTATCTTTATCAGCACTAATTACGTGTACGTAGTCTCGTGGTAAGTGAGTCGCTTAGTTTAATTAAAGTCTCGGCTCCGTCCGCAGTAGTACAGTTGTAATAAGATATCTAGTACTCACCGTTTCAGGTTAGTACAAAGGCGTCTCTTAAATAATCACCCTTTTGAATTTGAGTATTATTGTTATAATCAAAGACTTTGATGTTTTAATATACATATTATGTTTTTCTTCGTCGCTTTAATTGTTCTAAAGTACATCTTTATATACTACTAGCTGTTGCCCGCAGCTCCGCATGCGTTTTATTTATATATTTGTAAATGACTTCAAATAAGATCAGCTATATTTTAGTGAAAGTTCAGTGAAAAATGGTTTAAACGTTTTAAAGATAGTACTGCAAATGAAGCCCCGGACGGCAGCTAGTCTAAAATAAAGTAGCATATGTCACCCGCTGTAATTTTAACTATCCGTCAGTGAAGTTTCTGTCAAAATCGGCCCAGCCGTTTCAAAGATTACCCGGAACATACAGACAGACAAAAATTTTAAAAATTGTATTTTTGTTATCAGTATCGTGTATACGTTCATATCCAATCAGTAAAAATTCGTTATTTTGATATTACAAATAGACACTCCAATTTTATTTATATGTATAAGATTGTGATAAAAAAACTAAATTCATGAATATGTTTATGGAATAAGTCATATATCTATTCAACTATGGTTTGATTATGAAAATTCTGTAGATGTATTAATATACATCAGAAAGAATATTGTTTTATACTCGTAACGTTTTGTAACATAGTGAACTCCTATGAAGGTACAGGCAATTATTAATCCTTTATGTTTTTTGTGCATTGAACATATTTGTATATAATACTCTAGTGTGGGTGTATTCGGAATTCTTCTGTGCTCAAACGGCCCGACCGTTTTTAATTATTTTTTGCACTTGTGTCACCTGAATAGTTCCTAGGTGCACTTTGAACCGGTGGCGGTAACGCGGTTTTTTTTTTTGTCATGTCTGGCCATTTTTTTTAATTTTTTTTTTCTTTAAAAAAATGCAATTTTCAACCTTTCGAAACCTCACGCTATTTTTTTATATTTAACTTATAAGGCAGATAACGCAGATCAAAAGACAGAGCAACGTATACCTACAGTATGCGCAAGTTAAACAAAATATTATTCCAATAAACAGTCTGCAATAATATTAAGATATATTATACGCAGAGAGCTGTGATCTGCCTTTTCTTACAATTCATGTAATCATAATAGAGAGAAGAAGCTGAAATATTATTACTGCTTAATGAAATACTGCAATCAAATCACCCGCACAGCTTCTACCTTGTGATTCAACGCCAAATGAATAAACATTACAGGTTAAATGAAATTTTACATCAAAAGCGTGACTTCTGCAACATTGCCCGTACAAGTCCGCGCACGTTTGTGTAGAGGATAAGGAATATACTAATTAAACCTGCAATGTAACTACGGTACGGTGTATCCCCTCGGGGCACGCCTGACGCTAATTTTCCATATAGTTCGTTCCGTGGTCGCCTGTCGAGGCTATGCAATGAGTAATGAATATTGCGTCACTGTTTATAATAAAACATTGTAATTTATACGTCGTCATAATCAGATATACATTTCTGATATTTTTATTTAGCTTAGTATTTATGTAGCTCGACCTATGATATAAATTATGTTTTACATTTCAAATGAAAGCGAATCATTGTGCTTATAGAATGTAATATTTAAGTTACCAA
This sequence comes from Antheraea assamensis, assembly GCA_035772565.1. NCBI lineage: Eukaryota > Metazoa > Arthropoda > Insecta > Lepidoptera > Saturniidae > Antheraea > Antheraea assamensis. The sequence continues at coordinate 119,523 of JAQQSE010000112.1, read as the reverse complement.
TAGAATATCTCCTCATTGCACAGGGCCGACTGACGAGGGGTGGTAGCTGGTTGTGTACCCAGTCTACCTCCCTATAAGGACGGAGCCTGTCGGCCACCTTTCGCCGAGCTGACCGATGAGGCGACATGGTGATAGCCTCAGCACGGTCCCATATCGCCCCAACCAAAAACGGCGGCCGGTACACCGTGGGGTTTTAGTCCGTGCGAGTCGGACATAACCCACTCTCTCCCCCGAGAGTGTTGGTGTCCATAAAGGATTTCCCCATGTTAATAAAAAAAAAAAGGTTACCACTATAATAAGAACTTATTTGTATTATTAACTCCCAATGATTGTTTTATCGTGTGTTTGAATGGATTTATCTCCAGAACTACCAATTTGAAAAACTCCTTTTGTATTTAATAATCAATATTTTATAACCAAATTCCTCTAAATAATTCGTCGTTAAATAATGACTTATTACACTAATATTATATTTAAGAGTTTATATACATATATAATATTTGACTCTAGTGAAGACTAAACTATTTTATTCTACAAACAATTGATAGTCGTAATATTATTTTATGACGTCACTATAAAGGGTCAAGTGTGGAGAAATGTTTGTAAATATCCCCAACGGGTGTATCAGCTTAGCGTCAGTTTTCAATTTGAAAATTTAATTACTTGTCTGAGAGCGAACGGTACCTATGTTAAAGGAACTATCGCAATTCATTTAGGGTTGCTAGATCAGACGGGATATCTAAATATTAATATTTAAAGTTTTATTTGGTCCATTAACCTCAAAGCGGCATAATATCGCATGCACTGGAAGTGTTTAAAAATATTAAAAAATTAACACTTTAAAATAATAAGTTATATTTATCTAGCAGTGTTTTATTATAGAAAGAATATATTGAATGTACTCGTATGCCATAATTTAGTTTTTCTAGTATTATTATTATTTATTAACTTATAATATGATTTAAATCAGATGACTTTACTTAACTTTAGGCAGTTATTGCACAGGGGAATTTTAATGTATATAAAAATATTAAAACAATTCACTTAAATCGTATTCATTCAATAAACTTAAAGGCTCGTAATCACTAGGGATAGATCACTGACATTAGAGTCTGAATGTTGGATACAAAAGCTACAACAACTGAGCTTGTAAATGGGTTACGATAATAATGAAATTTGGGACTTGGGGAACGAAACCGGGATAAGTTATTTAATATCCGAAAAGGTATATCCTTTCGAGTGATTTTATTAACTTAAAAGCGTCTGGAATATTATTTATGAATCCGAAATACGAAACGTAAAAAGAGACATAATATTTCTTACTACGTATGGGTTTTTGATTTAAAATTAATCTTTCGATTCCTGTCGTTGATAACTTCTTAGTTTGAAGTAAAGGACATAATAGAGCCGTATGTCGGTTATTAATACTTGATCAAAACAAACGTATTATTATACCTGTTTTATTATACTTAAAATAATGTAACGTGCACATTAAAACATTTATTTTATTAAAATCATTCTTGACATCTATGTATGTCACAGTCCCGTAGAGTATTGTCTCTATATATATAAAACTACTTAGAACACCTTCCCCTCTAGATTTACACAAAACAAAACAAAACAAACTACATAAATTAAATGATACATCTATAAATTCAAAATATTACGCGGTTTAACAACTCTACCACTTCTTGTGATTACTTGACCAACAGGTTGTCTTATTACATTCAGGTCCGTATTGTATATGGGAGAAATTGTACAATTTTTATTATTGTTTTCATTAAAAAAATCAAAATTAGGAACTGAATATTTTTCTTTAGTATAAGACTTCTTTAAATGCTTGATATTTCTTCTAATCTTAGTCTCTCCTTCCCTTCCTATCCAAAAAGATCTTGGTTGCTTACATTGAGCAATTATTTTTCCTTTTTTCCAATATTTATCTTTATCTGTTTTATGGACAATTTCATCTCCAACATTAAACTTAATTTCCTTTTTTCTTCTTACATCTTTCAAATTTTTATTTAAAGATTGTCTTAGTATTAATAAATTGTAAATATTACTCTCAACCTTAGGCATTAATAAAATATATTTTGTGGGAATGAGGGTTCTAACCCGTCTGCTATTTAAAATCTGTGAGGGAGAAACTTCTAAACCTGTTAAAGGAGTGTTATTATAACTTAACAAATAATCTCTATAATCCACCTTATCCTCTCTAGCTTTCTGTAAAATATTTTTACTTATGTGAACAGCTTTTTCCGCCATTCCATTACTTCTAGGATAATGAGGACTACTAGAAGTTAACACAATATCTTTAGACTTATAATATTCATGACATTCAAACGAATTAAAAGGATTATTATCAGCTATTATTTCTTCAGGAAAACCAAATCTTGTAAAAGCTTCCTGAAAAGCGTTGATAACAGACCTAGAGGCTTTGTCACACAATGGCAAAATTTCTAACCAGTGTGAAAAATAGTCAATAATTACCAAAAAGAATTTACCATTAAATTCTAAAATATCTGTACCCACTTTTGCATATCTACGAGGAGGTATCTTATGTGGTAACAATTTATCATGTGAATTAGCCGGTCTAAACTTCTCACATGTACGGCACTCAAGAACAAACTTATGTATGTCATTTGAAAGTCCAGGCCAATAAAACAATTGTCTTGCCTTACTAACGGACTTAGAAATTCCAGAATGACCTTCATGAACCAAATTTAAAACATATAATCTGAGAGACTTGGGTACAATTATCTTATTTTGATAGAATGCTAGACCACATTCAAAGTATATTTCATCCTTGATTTTATAATACTCTTTGCACTCTTTAGACATTTTAGTTTCGTCAGGCCAACCATGTAGATAATATTTATGTAACAAACTTAAAGTTGAATCAGATTTAGTATCATTTACAAACTTAGATTTTCTTTCAGGTGACATAGGTAAGTGTGCAGTAATTGAATGAACAATATATGACATTTCATTATCTGTTTCAGTACATTTAAGGCTGTTCCTAGATAACATATCAGCAAAATGTAATAACTTACCAGGTACATAATATACATTTAGGTTATACATTAACAATTTCAATCTTAACCTTTTCAACCGAGGTGATCCAATTTTACAAATGGGTTTTAACATTATTGACACAATAGGTTTGTGATCAGTTTGCACATCTACATGACATCCATATATAAATCTATGAAATTTCTTAACAGCATAACAAATGGACAAAAATTCTTTCTCAGTTTGGCTATAATTAAGTTCTGTGTCATTCATGGTTCTTGATGCACAAGTGACCAGTCTTAAAACATTTTGATCATCTTGTTGAAATAAACAACATCCTATACCACTCTTGGATGCATCACATTGTAAAATTATCTTTTTCTTAATATTAAATGGAGTAAGAGATGGAGTCATACATACTTTTCTTTTAAGTTCAGAAAAAGCTAATCTATGAGCAGGTGACCAAATAAATTCAGTGTCTTTCTTTAATAATTTAAAAAGAGGTGCCATTAAGTTTGCCATATCAGGAACGTATCTACGGATATAATTGAATGAACCTAATATTTGTCTTAGCTCATCTCTATTTATAGGCTCTTTTAAACTTAAGAGGGATTCAATTCTTTCTTTATCTACAGACATTCCGTGTTCGTTGAAAACTTGCCCTACATACTTTACTTCTGTCTGCTTGTATTGAAATTTGTTCTTATTAAATTTAATTCCTAACATTTTTGCCTTCTTAACTACATGTAGCAAAGCTTTATCATGTTCTTCCTCTGTATTGCCCATAACTAAAATATCATCAGCCCAAATTACAACGTTTGGTAATTCTGAAAAATGATTTTCTAGTATATCCTGAAATAACTCAGGAGCATTCATTAACCCATATGGTAACACAAGGTATCTATATACTCCAAGTGGAGTTGCGAAGCAACATTTCCATGACGCTGATTCTGAAAGGACCAAATGATGAAAGCCTTCAGATAAATCTAAAACTGAAAAAAATCTTTTGTCTTTTAGTTTAAAGCTTAAGTCTTCAAGAGTGGGCAAAACTTTGGGCTTTTTAACTATTATTTTATTTAAATCTGAGGGATCCAAACATAATCTTATACTCCCATTCGGCTTTTCTACAATTACTATTCTGTTGACACAGCTATTTTCATCAATTTTATCAACTTTCACTATAGCTTTTCTACTTTCTAACCTTTCTAACTCAATTTTTAACGGTTTAAGTAAACATGACGGCAACCTAGTAGAAGGGTGGCAAATTTGTTCCCTAGTAGATTTTGTAGGAATATCCACACTTCCTGGCATTCTACCTATACCCTCAAAAACATTTATATGTTGCTTTATAAATTTCTCTTTGTTGCAATTTACTTCTACTACATTAACACGTTTCACTAAATTTAATGAGACGCAAGCTGGTAAACCCAACAACATAGTCTTACAATCTACCACAACAAAATTTTCATAACATTCATAGTCTTTAAACTTACACTTAAAGTTTATAATTCCAATTGGTTTCACTTTTTCTCCTACAAATGACTCAATTTTTAATTCAGTGGTATACAGCTTACATTTTAAATTTTTCTGGATTTCGTCAAAAATTATCTTAGGCATAATGCTAACGTCAGCTCCAGTATCTAACTTACACTCTATAATTTGATCTTCTATCTGTATATTTTCAGTCCACTCAGACTTTTCTAAACTTGAGATATTTTGTACTGCACCACAATATAAACTTTCATTAGATTCCGTTTGATTAGATAACTCTAAAGACTTAACCTCACCAATTCTTTTTAATTTACAGCTAACCGCAAAATGATTTAAAATACCACACTTAGAACATTTTTTTCCATATGCTGGACATTCCCTGGGACCATGTATTTGCTGACATCGTTTACACTTAAATTTTGTACTGACAGTGTGCTCGGACTTTTTCTTGTTAAATTTCTTGAAAGATTGACTTTTTGAATTATTCTTTCTAAAATTTACTGCATCTATTTCTAATGTTGGATTCATTTCTTTTACTTGAGATCTACCAACTTCACTTGCTCGACAAATGTTAGCCACTTTATCAAGTGTCAATCCTTCCATACGCAATAAACTTTCTTGGAGAGACTTGTCTTGCAACCCTTGCACTAGCCTATCACGAAGCAATTGATCTTCCAACGGCTCAATTTTTGACGTTCCATAATTACAAGTAGATATTAACTGTCTCAGAGATGTATAAAAGTTTTCAAAATTCTCACCACATTGTTGTTTTCTCTCATTAAATTTGTATCTCTCAAACACTTCATTATATTTCGGGTTGACATAATTATTGATGGCTTCTATAACCTTCTCGAAATTTTGACCTTCCTCCTTCGTTAATTTAAAACTCATTATCACTTTGGTCGATTCGGGACCCATCATATTTCTTAATAAAGACAGTTTTATTTTATCTTGGGCCTCATCCTGCCTAATACTCACAAGATAATCATCAAAGACGCATTTCCAAAATCTCCACTCAGTAGCGGCAGATTGAGCTCGTATGTCAAAATTTGGTGGTAACTTGACCGAATTTTCCATGTTGCAGGCATAAACTTGCTTGTATTGCTTTAAATTTAGCTATTTCACCGTCTGCGCCATGTTTTATTATACTTAAAATAATGTAACGTGCACATTAAAACATTTATTTTATTAAAATCATTCTTGACATCTATGTATGTCACAGTCCCGTAGAGTATTGTCTCTATATATATAAAACTACTTAGAACAATACCAATTTATACATATAGATAAAACTAAAGTGCCTATAGTTTGCTCGGGTTAATATTCGAAACGTACGAACCGATTTGGACGAGATTTTTATTAACAGATAGAAACTTTATATAGTATATTACATAAACTACATTACATTACGCTACTCCATAGGGGCTGGGCAGTAAAGATAAAATTCAACAGTGATAACTCAACATCAGTTAAATGATTATAAGAGTTAAATTGTAATAGTGCTATATGGATCCGAGTGCTGGGCTACGAAAGAGACGGATGAGAAAAGATTACATGTGGCAGAAATGCAAATGTTAAGAAGGATGTGTGGTGTAACTAGAATGGATAAGATTAAGAATGAGTATATCAGAGGAAGTTTGAAAATAGCACCAGTGACGGAGAGGTTGAGGAGTAATAGGCTAGCATGGTACGGGCATATTATGAATAGAGATGAAAGTCATGTAACAAGAAAAGTTTTGAGTTTGAAAGTGAATGGATATAAGGGTAGAGGAAGACCGAACAAAGTGTGGATGGATTGTGTGAAAAATTATATGTGTATGAAAGGTGTGAATACTGAGATGACATTTGAAAGGGGAGAGTGGAAAAGGAAAACATGTTGTGCCGACCCTACTTAAGTGGGATAAGGGTAAGATGATGATGAAGAGTTAAATAGTAATGTTGAAATTATAACAAAATAAAATAAACCCCACAATAAATCCATATAAAAACATAATAGAAAATCAGTCACCAGCTAGTGTAATATAATGTAATGATGGTTAGACTGCCTGATAATTTATATTACAGGTTGCTATAATGACCTGTACAGGATTACGCTGCGAAAGTACACCATCATTGGATATAATTTTCCATAAAACAACCGCACTTGTACTATTACTTGTCCGTCTGAATGGTGCAGTTCGAACCACGTTACCGTTATGTGAAACATTTCTGTGTTTTTTTATAGTTCCATAGGTTTTACAACGTTTGGCCACAATCTCATATGGTATTAAATGACAACGTGGCCTAAGATAGTAGACACGCTGAACCTGGAGGGAGACTGGCTCTCAAGTGCTGCTGTCAGAGCACACCTATAGATGCTTATGATGGATTTTCTACTTGAAACTGGTAGCTAGCTAAGGGAGTTTAGAAAAAGTTTACTTTCCTATTGTTTCCTTTCATGTGCTTCTTCACCGAAAGCTACGCAACGATTCCAACGTACATCGGTCGACGCGGTGTTCGAACACGCAAACCAATAATATTATTTTTGGGGAGTAAACAAGATGTCAATGAATTTTAAAAACTGTATGTCTCTTAAGTCCAAACTTTAATATTCTCTCATATTCCTCTGATAATTTTGTATGTTAATAAAAAAAGCATTCAATTATACTACACAAGTAATTCTACTAATCTATTATCGCATCTTAACGTTACTCTCGTATGCAGAAATTGAATAGAACATTTTATTTATCCTTGCGAATATTTCTCGCTTCCCTCCCGTCGCGCAATACTGTATACCAAACATAAGTATAGTATTTATATTTTTCTTATAAGTATAGGAAAACTTTATTAAACGAGCGCGTTTGTATTTCTAATAGATATAACACAATGAATCAATTAATCAAGCTTATTCAGTAATTCAATTACAACAAATTCACAGAGCCTCAGGCATAACTGATAATTTAATTCGCGTTTACATATAGGCCACTTAGATTAGCGAGTTATTGGCTATGATTTTGATATAGGTAGAAGTAATTAAACTTATCAAGTCTCGCGTGTGTTCCGAAAGGTTAAAAACATAATCCTTCTCTATTATTTAATGGTCAATGTTTTTTTTTTTTATTAAAGAAAATACGTGTTTTTCTACTTACAATATACACATATATGTATATATTTACGCTATCAAAATAGATGTTAGTAAGTAAATTAGTAACTAAGGGTCATTGGTTAGCGTATTCAGAAACAGCATCGATAGATGTACTCGTACATTCGAATTTTTCAGAATGACCCGAAACTTTCAGTTAAAGAAAACATCGTGATGAAACCGTAGTATGGCTTCTTCTAAACCCACCTGGCTAGCTACCACCCTCGAGCTAAAAGCTTTTTTTTTCGCACTGACCTACACTGTTGGCCTGGCAGGGCGTCTACAGTTTCACCGGACTACAATGTTAAAAGTCTGTCGCCAAGCATCTATGGGTATATTCTGATAGCTAGATTTAGCGTGTTTTAGCATTTTGGACGAAATCGTCATTTAAGATGAGGTGAAATTGTGTTCAAGCGCTAAAACCTATAAAACAAAAAAAAATGTAGTATACCGTTTCCCCAATCGTCATGAGTGCTGGTTCACTTTGGTGTTTTCTTGTAAAGGTTTCTTTTGTATTATTAATTTTATTTTATTTTATTATAACTCACCACTAGATAGCGCTCAAGTAGGGTACCCTACTACTACTATATCAACTACTATATCATTTAATAAATAATAACTAATGTATACACGTACAGAGTCACTAGGAATTAGTAACTTTATTGTACATTTTCGTTTTGATATTCCAATTAATCACCGTTAATATGGCAAAAACATAGTGCACAGTGCTATTTTCGCTAAAAAAAAATTGTTAAATCCCTATAAATATAGCAAATGCATACTACATAACATATGTATATAACGTAAATAATAATTATAATATTCATAACTATACATAAATACCTATAGATCTTATATATTAGATATATACTAATCTATTTAAATTAAAATTGTATTAATCTATTCAAATAAGTTATTAAAGTTTAATATTTTATGTATGCATTAATAAAATGCTTAATAAAGCACGATCAAATCAAATGCTAAATTGATTTGAATATTTATTAGAAGTCAGCCATCTCATAGCAAAACCACTCTCGGCAATTTAGCAGGCGCTCCAAAACCCCTATATCTATTTCATAGTCTGATTAAACCGATTTGATCGTACCATTCGGAGGCATATATAATGAAGTCGTATAATCAATATTTAATGGATAACCTATTTGTCCAATATATTTCATCGTCGAAAAACTATCTTTCCCTATGATAAACTTTCATAACAGATATAATGTATACATAAAAGAATGAACGAGTTTTTTAGTACAACGTATATCATTTTATAATCTTTGATACGTCTCTATAAATAGATAAAATTGTAGTGTCAAAAGGAGTAATTTAGGTCACTTTTATTAAAAAAAAAATATGCTTCCGCGCAAATATAATTAACGAAGCGTCCAGTAAAGCACGCACCCCACGTGCACGTTTGAACAGAACAAAAATGTTTTGCTAAATTCTACACGCACGAAGTCGCGGATATAACATCTAGTTTAATATATTCTGAATTACTGTCAGCATAGGTAAGTTAAAAAAAAAGCTGTGCGATACGGTCATTAACTGACATAGACATTCATAATTCGGTCCTTCTCGGTAATGCTCGGTTCTCGTCAATGCGGTAAACCCGAATTGCCCGCGCCGCGCCCCATGTTAATGCATAAATAAATTAATAAATTTTCTACTCTGATTGGTAATTTCAGAGACTCGGCGCATTCAGACAAACAAAAGACAATCTCGTACATAATATTAGTATAGATATGTGATGTTGAATATAAATAACAAAAGATACATATGTTTATGTGAAATACAATCAATAAACCACGTGTGAAAAGGAACCGTCAAATCGGATCTAGGTGGCACTACGCCAAACGATCATGGCTTGTGTTGGAGGTTAACCGAGACTAATATAGCATTTTGAGATACAAACCCCCAGTGCGGCGGGCGGGCTGAACTTTAGACGACTCCTTGGAAGACGGCAATAACGATCGCCACATCATATGACGCTGGAAATGCAGCATGAAATGTATTCAATTCAATAATATTTAGGTATTAGGCTTTAGGTATAGCTTTTTATTAAAAATTCCAAGTAGTTGATTTCATCCACCTTCCTGCCTGAAGTAAATATCCTCCGGAAGGCTGCCGCATTGGCACGTTGTAGGGTAATGTTTAAACGCTGACGCTGACTGTGTGGACCAGCCAAGGATTCGTGAGTCACTTGAAAAGATTGGGCGTACTCAGACCACGGTCCCAAAATTTCCTCTACCAAGTGCTATTATACTTGTATCGCTTGAAGACGTCTGCTGAAGAAGTAGCTAAAGGACTTTTAATATCTTATAAGGCCAGCGATTGATAACAAAGTCTCCTGTGATAATGAGTTGTATGAATAAATAATAATGTTGCCTCAAAACCTAAACATGGACGGACTAAATGCAACTGCTGCAAAGCACCTATATGTTCTTGATAATAAAGTTCAATTTATAGGTGATAGCTTACCAGGTTTATGTTAGAAAATGGCCTACCACCCTTCTATTGTTTCATCACTATGTTTCTCTTCATCGAAAGCTTGAACCTTTGTAGGATTCCAATTTACATTTTTTTTTTACATTCTCTACTATCATGAATCATGTTATCCCCAAACGATTCATATGTCACATATTAGTAGACCAAAACATTAATATTATTTTAGGACATGATAAATCAGTTACCTATATAAATATATACGTATATTTATTACGTCGTAAAAAAATCAGCCTGAATCCGGTATCATACTATAAAATTAATATTTCATTAATAGTTTTAATAGAAATTCGTCTTCAATTCAAAATTATATACTTATATATTATTTTAGCCAGTTCAGAACTTGAGAAGGTATTTACGATATACGAAATACCAAAATGCGAACACTGGTTACTAAATTTGAAGAAACATTTATAATTATATCATCTCACGTAAACAGTTAAACTATTTTATTTAAATAGAAATACCAATCATTCGTATAATAAACGATATAAGAATCAATAAAAATTAAGTACTTCCTACCTATAAAGGAGATTTCATAAATTGATACAACATAAAAAAATCAAAAGAATTATCTTGCGTCCACGTCTTAGTATATTTATATTATAATTAATTTCTTTAAAAAATATCTGCTTCGCCTCTTCTCATTTCTTTAGATACCGCTTTGACAAATATCCAATGTAACTTTTTCTTAGTAACAATATTCTTATTTTACTCTTTCTTTTTCTTCTTTTACAAAATGTTCGTACATAAAATTGAACGTACAATCCCTGCCAACCTTTTTGACCGCTCCGAATGTAGTTGCATAGAACACAAATTGAAGTATGAAAACGTGTTATATTATATGTACAACATTCAGGTAAGTTAAGGATGAATAAATGCTAATTTTAGATTCCTGTAATACATTTAGATTACTGTAAAGGAAAGTTTAGGTTACATTTTCTTTGTTAGTAGATCAGTGCGTAGCTGGATTGAGCAACTGGTATGTAATATAAGTAAACATTATCGTCTGACATCACTCTGATTTTTTAGTATATTATACAACAAAACTCTTCCTACAAATTGAATTCCCTAAATACTAAATAACTAAACTTTATTTGCATTAGATTATTCAGAGGTTTAAATGTATTTAGTTTAGCATTGAACACGATTTATAAGCAGAAACCTAAATTTGATCAAAAGAAAATTATCCGAGCATGCAACAAATTGCTGACCAACGTCCAGGAGTCTGTGAGGAATTCCCTAATGTAATTTATTGAGGTGCCGATAAAACTGTCGCCATTACAATTTATAACCTTCGTATTTCGTATTCGTAGCCGCGGTGAACCTTTCACTTCTTTCAATTGTTTTCCCAAACAAGACTTAGAAGATTAACCATATATTTTTTTTTCATAAAAAAAGACTTCACTAGTCGTTCACTGAGGTGGAGGACTTAATAAGGATAAGTTAAGTTTTTATTTGCTGCCCGATATATTCCAAGAATAACTTAAAATTTTCTGTTTAAAGTATTAAACAACCTTCAGCCCAGTTCATGTAGAATGTGCTTGTTCCTGAAAAATAAGCCTTTTGTTTCTATCGAATATAGAATATCCATTTTACATCCTGTGTAAAGGGTGATTCAATGGCTAGTTAGTAACTAAATGATATATATTTTTTTCTCGAATAAATGTATTCTGAATGAACAAGATATTGGGAGAGAGAGAGATGTGGCCGCAATTTGATAAAAGTCACTTGCCTTCCCGTTTCCGTATTGCATGCGCACGTTATAATAAGTTTACAAAAAATAGTTATGTTCTGATTTACATGCAAATAAGAGTCTCAAACAATTTCAAAATCTGTTCAATGCGTTGAGATTAATCACTAAATGCCTTATAAAATCATTACATAATTTGATAGTAGACTCTTTCTGTACCAAGCCCAAAATATCGAAGAATTGGCATAATGACAGTAATCATGAATTACAAAAATAATCTGTTTATTCCATAGAACCGTATGAATAGGTTAGGAAAAATATATTTATTTTTATATTCAGGTTGAGATTGATAATTTATTTAATAAAATAAAACTATAAAATACAGCAATCGTCCATCTTATGTTGAACACCAATCAGAGCGAATGACGTCACGCTTCAGCAAACGTTATTTTGTACTAGGGCTGTTGATATTTTTATTATATACTTTATCATTCATATTTATAACGCAAAATAACTAAGTTGTTGCTTTGTTCACGTTAAGTTCTAATCTATGACATAAAGTACTCTGTAGTTCACTCGTTATGTGCTCGCTGTTTATATTTTCAATATCATGATGTCATAAACAGTCGCCATGATACGGGCAAGCGTTTTGGCACACATTTTAAATTTAAAATTACATTTGCGTTTATTTTGTAAAAAATCTTGGTTTCTCCAAAAATATTATGTTTTTTTGGAAATAGTATATATTCTAGAGTATTATAGGACAGTAATTGAAATTCAGTCATCATGCCAATTTCACAAAGTATTCAACACCCTGTATGAGTCAATTTAAAACATGTTCAAAAGTTTGAACAGACACGTTAATACAATTAATATATCGAAAATGTATATTACACTACTAAGTACTTATAGGCTTACTCGAAAATACCTATTACACGTGTTGAACTCATCTATTCAGAGCTAAGAAATATTTTATTTTATTTTAGATTAAAATACAATTTTAGATCTTACAGCTAACAAAAGAACAAATAAAGAAATAATAACATAAATAAAGCCATTTAAAAGTTTACACATACCTATATAATATATGGAATTATTTTGTTACAATATCGAAATTGGGCATAGTTCGTTGTTTAATAGAAAAGCAAAAGTTAGTGTAATAAATATATTCCATACTATGCTATAAGGAAGCATTTGAAATCAAGACAACTCTATGATTAGTACGACTTTAGGGTTGGCACGGGTTTCACGTTAGGTAAGTTATTAATTGGTCCGGTCTAATTTGAAATTTATAGAACATTCTTTAAATTGTAGTAAATACTATTTAGCAATACGAAAAAAACACGCAGCGTGTAAAATGTAGTTGTTGAAAACTCGATGCATGCGTAAGGAGCATTAATCATTTTGATTATGACAATATATATAATATAAAAATGAATCGCTAAATGTGTTGCTAAGCGCAAATCTCGAGAACAGCTGAACCGATTTCGCTAATTCTTTTTTTAGAATATTCCTTGAAATACGAGGATGGATCTTACGAAGAGAACAATTAAAAAATGCCTGAAAAACAACACTTTTCTATACTCCTATACAAACGATTCGTAATAATACTTAAAACTCAATTTGAACTTTAATACTATAGCATAAAGTTTAAGTGTTAGTGGAGAGGTTCAGGGAAAGCAAAACAATTGAGTGACGTTAGTATCGTATAAATATTAATGTCAATATATATTTATAATTACAAACACAATAAAAAAACAGAAGTCATGCGCTTACATACATTAAGCAATTGATTTTTATTTATAATATGATGCCCGTGTAAAGGTCCTTACGTCATCATTAATACTGAGGGACAGGAACACATTTCCCAAACATGTCAAAACCGTTGGCATTAACATATTATGTAGATAAAGGTAGAAAAATATGGTAAATCACCACTTCTAATGCATGTATAATACGAAGATACATCAAATGTTATGTGATTAGCGGGAACTATATTCATATTACAATATATTACAGTTGAAAAATTAGATGATTAATCAAAAATGCACCTGTTTATAATTAACTAGCTGACTCGGCGAACTTCGTATTGCCTAACAGTCAATTCTTTAATTATTATTTTTTTATCGTTTTTCTGGTATTCAGGACGCTGTACAATGTTAAATGTTCCCATCGTATAAATATTGACATTAATATTTATATGATACTAACGTCACTCAATTGTTTTGCTTTCCCGGAACCTCTCCACTAACACTTCAACTTTATGCTGTGGTATTAAAGTTCAAATTGACTTTTTTTTTATATTTTTTTTTATTTTTCTTTCCGTAAGAACCAACCTCGTACTTCAAGAAATATTCCAAAAAAAGAATTAGCGAAATCGGTTCAGCTTCTCTCGAGATTTGCGCTTAGCAACACATTCAGCGATTAATTTTTAAATTATAGAAGATTACCAACACCATGAGCGAATATCTATGACAATTCTTATTGCTTTTTTATTCAAGCTATTACTACAAAAAAGTAACATATGTTCGTTTCTAGAAGCTAATCTCCTAAATTAACGATCCAATTGATAAAAGGCTTCGATAGAAAACTCTCTGACTAATATAGAATATGCTTAATTCATAATGGAATTAAAGCGTATAAAGTGGAAGGTCGCTTTTAATTTTACTTTTTTTGTTTTCTTCGTGAAATTGTGTTTTCTTCGTTTTTCTTCTTCTCGTCACTTTTTATTTCTTACAAAACTGGTTCGTATTTCATTTTATTACGTCAATTTGTTTTTTACCATTTCCCAAAATACTTCTCTTCTAAGTTAAGCCTTTACTCTACTAAGGGTGCGATATATATCATCGCTGGATATATTTTCTCTATATCGTAAGTTTCCCAGGAACCAAACTACTTTATTCCAAATTTTACTGCGATCGGTTTAGAGATTTTCTTGTGATAACATAACATATAGACAGACCAAGTTACTTCCATATTTACAATGAAACTAGTTTTCATAGCATATAACAAATATGTTTTATACAATATACTGTCAAGCGATTACGAACATCGGCGCACGCAAGAGCTATTTTTCCATAAAACAAACCAATGTAGCGTGTATCTAAATGGGCCTTGCTGTGGAAACGCGATAAAGTATAATCACTAATTCTACATAAAGCTAAAAGGAGTACTAATAAACTTATCTATGTTTGCAACGCTCCCTCAACGTTACGTAAGTGCTCCGACAGGATTTCATTTCTTTACTGAATTTAATGAAAATTTATTACTTCTTGAATTTCTTACTCAAATATCTATACTTATATAATAAACTTTGTACGTTTGTATAAAAGATTTTGTAATTGAAACACACTTTTCTTTATTCGTGTTCATATAATATATACATATTATTTATTATCTGTATTGAATATTGCATAGATATTGTAGATTTTAAAGACTTGACTCGTCAACGGTGGGCAAAAAGTAAATATTACCAAACTTTTTTATTGATTACCCTAAAGCTCATCAATAAATAAAAAACGCAGAAAATCAGTTGAAAAATAGAGTAGGAAATGATTCTGTACAGATTTATTTTCACCTATTTAAAATAAGATTGTATTCGCCAATGAATTCATGAGTGGCAGTTTCTTAGATACTATCAAATAAAGCATTGAGTTATAATAATTAAATATTACCGAACCTAAACACGGAGACCGTCGATATTTGTTCGAATCCCACAATAAACACGATCCGAGGGTGAAAAATCTTGATACAATATGTGGTGGTCGGGCGTTTTTGGTATTTGTCTTGCAAATAACAACCCGCACACTAAAATCTATCGACAAATGAGTCGATCAGTTGGAAAGCCGCACTAGACACTCAGAATCAAATAAAATTGTTGCCAAATACTGGTCTACACGACTCTCCCTCACTACACTCTACCACAGGAATAAGTTCATCGTCATCTCACCTTTAACTCACCTATGTAGGATCAGCACAACATATTTTCCTCTCCCACTCTCCTTATACAACTTTCATTTCTTCTCATGACATGTCCATACCATGATAAACTCGCCAACTTCTCTCTGAATGGAGCTACTAAAGTAATCCTTATTATTTCATAGATGAACATTGCCTTATTATAATTTACCAACGTATTTACCACCTTTCACTATATCGTCATTTAATATCAGATGACATTGTGGTGAAAAGCCATAGTAACCATAGTGCAATCTAGAAACCACCACCGAGAGATCTACTATCTATAGCCTGTCGCTACTGTTATGACGGCCGGGATATGCACTGGCTGCATAGATACGTTTGAGCCCGTTTTAATTGTATATGTTATGCCTGGAGTGGCTACCCAGTCCCACATAATTGATGTACAATTCGTATTCTCGTATTCTATCTACCACGACGCAAATATATTTGCAGAAGCTAATCTTTGGAACTACAAATCCAGTTACATATATTGTCATATAGTTATATTTGATTAAATATAGCGACCAATCCCAGCTTCGCGCGAGTAAAGTCATTAGGGTCTGAACGATTTAAATTAGGGGTGTACGAATATTGGAATTAACAAATTATTCAATAGCGTATCGAACTAAATAATTCGATTCGAAATCCGAACTAAGCATCATTATTAGATTTACTTGGAATATTATACGCACACCCTCAATTTGAATCAAATATTTGTCATTCAGATATTTATAGCTTATCAAAGTTATAGAAGTTACATAAGAATCGTTACACTTTTTTTGTCATGGGGAAATCCCTGACGGATACCCACCTCGCCGGACAGCAAAGGTGGGTTATGTCCGATTCGCACGGACTAAAACCCTATGGTACCTTCTGACACCATTTGGCCGGGGGAGCAGAGGCTGCATTACGTCTGCTCCTCCGACAAGTGTTGGCCCCTCCTAAGGTGCCCCGACTTCGGTCCGAGGGGTCAAGACAGTAGACCCCTCAAAGGGAAAGGTGGGTGTTAGACCCCCTCTGACGAACTGTGGGAGTCGCATCGACACAATGCGTTTCCACCACATGGGCCTGTACAGTTTAAGCTACCCGAGCAACGGACAATAACTAAAGTATCTACTCAATTGCATACGGATTAATGCTATATTTCTCAAAGCAACATCACAAACAATATTTTATTAAATAATCTGTAAAAGGTGAAGTTGATTACTGTTCTGTTTATTTTTTGCAATCATTTTTCAGATGTACAATTATGTAATTTGTTGTTTTTATGTATCTTATGAGATCTAGCCAGCGTTACAAAAATGTAAGCGCTCGAAAACTCTTTCTTAGAACTTCATTAAAATACGTCGACTTTTGTCTACTTTAAAAAAATATAATTTACATGTATTATACTTAAAAACCACCTGGAAAAACTTATCTAAGCGATAATATACATTTATAGATATACATATAACTTATATATTGTTAATAAAGTGTACGAAGACAAGGGCAGTTTCTAGTTATTTATGATATTTCATATTCTAAAGGTATGTTATCTAACGTTCGCAAGGCACTGTCGGTAGGCTCGAGACGAGCTTTCGGATAAATCGTAAATTCCCCTGAGGTATCAAGTGTCGCCCTCCGGCGGGTGTTAGGACCTCAATTTATCACGAACAAATTAAATGGTATAGCCTAACGCGGTAGAAAATGTTCGTAGAATTCAATTCGGCTGATCGCATTTCTGCGGTTTAGTTTATATCTACAATTGTATTAATTGTACGTTTTGTTAGATTTTATCTTTATTAACCAGTCATTGATATTACTATTTTATATTAGCTGGCCATCCCGACTTCTAAACAAGAAAATGAGACCAAATTTCCCTTTACTCTACCGCGTAAAAAATAAAATGACAAATTAACTGAATTCCCCATTGTCTTCTGTCTAACTCACTTACTTTCCTTTTCATAGGTATGGAGATTTTGTAATCTAATTTTAGCACTTTTCCGTATAATTTTTCAAACATTTTCTTATATACCAAATCTTGTCCTGACAATTATAAACACAATAAAAAATACATTCGACAATTGATTTTAAGTTATATATTTAGATGCTTATTCTAATTATTGTATATTCCTCTTAACTCCGAAGAAGAATCTAACGACATTTCATACGTTGGAATCCACTAAGCTACTTGGGATACAGAACGAGCCAAAGAAAGAAACTCATCATCCTCCTTCGTCGAAGTCGACTAAAATTATTTTGTTATTTCAAGCAGGCAGAACCACAGACGGGAATACTAATTTATAAAAATAATATATATGCAAAGAAACATTTCAACTACTTCCACAATTTCTTCCACGTGCGACTTTATCAATACATTGCCTACATCATAGTAGACCGAAATAAATATGAATTTATTATACTCCAAGGATCAGGAACTACGATCTTCGTATGAGTTCCTAACACAAAATATTACTACTGTAAATTGTCGTAAATGGTTTTTACGCAAAAGAAAATATCAGACGATCGCATCGGCAATAACAGAGATAAATGGGAGACATATGTTTGAATATTTGATTATTTATCTTTTATAGAAACACTATAAACTATAAGCATTTTATTGACAGGCATGACATGAAGTAAAAGCGTTTATAATATAAATTTATACATATAAAAAAATTAAAGTGTCTGTTATTTGTCCGAGCAAATTTTTAGAAACCGTTAAACGAGTTTTGTCGAGTCTTTATCTGGGAGGTAAAGGTATATTGAGACAATTTCTAGATGGTGTATATCATTAACTCGTGGTGGTCTGATGGTTCGATCGCTGAAATATTTAACTCCGGCATGTATCAAAGAATTCTTCGGAATTCGCGTACAATTTAAATTGGTAAACGAAAGCTGACCGTGAAGGAAAACATCGTGAGGAAATCTGAACATGAAAAATGTTCTTGTAGTACCACCGTATGTGGGAAAGATATAGAACTGTGGTTTTCCCAGAGTTTGAAATCGCCAATGCGTCGTAGGCTGGCGTGGTGGTTATGCCCATACTTTCCTTGAGGCAGAGGTCTATGGTCGTGCAGTGGGCTTCTTAAAGGCTGATGATGATGATGATGATATGTCATTACGCTGTTTCGTAGGGGCTATGTACGTATATAATGATACAAAAAATAACAGACGTAAATATTTTAAAACCATTAAAAGGATATTTAAAGGTTGAACCTTACAACTACTTCCGACAAAATAGATAGTTTCCATGTAATAAAAAAACTATTTTAACGAGAGTGATGTCGCGGGCATCAGTTAGTTTGTCCTTATTGATAATATAAATGCGAATGTGAGTTTCTTTGCCTTGAAATTTTGTATATACATTGTAAACAAAAAAGGACATAATTTATCCAGATTTAAATGCAGCGATGAATGAAGGAAGGAAAAGGATAGGTCAAATTTATATTGATGCTTGTAAAGCCGCGGACAAAAGCTAGTTTTACTATATATCGACAAATTGCTGAAGCTATTACTGGTTTCAGCATGAATGGGTCGGCTCGCCCGGGGTAGTACCACCCTCTCACAGAAAACCGACGTGAAGTAACAGTGGTTGCACTGTTGCGTTTCGTTCGGTCAGTGAGAGCGCCGGAGGCCCACATATTTAAAAGGCCGGCAACGCACTTGCGACTCCCCTGGTGTTGCTAGTGTCTATGGACGGTGGTGATCACTTACCATCAGGTGACCCACCTGTTCGTTTGACCACTATAATATAAAAAAAAAAATAAAAAAAAATAGATCTTTACCTATTGCTATCAAATTTTATATAGTAATTTGTAGTATGAAATAATTACAGTAGATTAATGTTATCTCTCAACTATAACATAGGCGACAGTTAATAAGTAATATGTGCGGTTGTCAAAACCCAATGTTATTTTTTGTCAGAAAATCTTTTGTAATTTCAAAACTACACTCGTTAAAAGCGATTCTATCGCTACCTAATATCAACCAGACAACCTTCACATTAATCTATAGATCTCTGTATATCTATACTTAAGAAAGGTTGGGTACATTGTTTGTGCTTGACTTTCTTTCTACAAAAACAATTTTATTATTAAAATGAATGTAGGATTCCTTATATTTGTTAGGGAAAGTATTTATCGGGAGCAATAATAAAATAATGAACCCCGATTCACTGAACTCAACACGTTATATTACGATAACAACTTGTCGATTTTTTCTAATTCACGAATCATTCGACGACACATCGAATACAGTTTGATTCGAAAATATTAAAATAATTCTCGTCTCATATACATATTTTTAGAATTATTGGAGTAGTTCAAAATAACATAAATATATTTCTGATAATAAATAATTATTTGTACTGATTAGTGAACAGTTTAAATCATTCGTATAGTTTAAATTGTACGAACAATTCGATGTAAACAGTAATCGAATAACTCAGTAGTGTAACCGCGCGTTACCTGCAGTAGTGGTGGTCTGTTCACCAGCGGATAGCTCATCAGCAACGCGATAGAGTTCGGTTGCGGCCCCTCCAGCTTCCCGTCCAGCGAGTGCGCCAACATCCTCAACTACTTCGTGTAATCTTTATTGTAAGCTGGCATCGACAGGCGCATCACAAACTGGTTATTTCTAGTTATTGTTCTTAGCCCGCGTTATTGTAGATTAGATCTATCCCTCGCTAGCATAACCTTTTTTTGGATGAATGGTACCTTATGTTTTTTTCTGTAATCATGACTATGTGTGTACAAAAATTCATTTTGATCGATCGAATAGTTAAGGCGTGAAAACGTTACAAACAAACTCACGTTACCAATTATAATATCATTTGAGATAACAGTGCCTGTAGCTCCGAGCTATTTGTTGTAATAAATAGTACGCATACCGGTTTTCAAGGCGAATGTCTTATAAGAAATTAAGTCGATGTCCTACAGCGCAACCTAGTGGCAATTTTTACGAGAATAGTATTGAAACCATCTCCATGGAAAAGACATTTAGGTATGCCAACCTTATTGGTTATCAATTAAGTAGTGTCAGAATTTATCAATGTCTAAATATACCTTTATATATATTGTTAGATATACGAAGTTAACAAAAATTGATTACATTAATACATAAGTGAAAACAATTGGAAACCCATTTGAAGCAGAATAGATAATTTATCCACTGTTCTCAAGTTTCCGTGGTGTAGCGGTTATCACATCTGCCTAACACGCAGAAGGCCCCCGGTTCGATCCCGGGCGGAAACATTTAGTTTTGTATGAAAAATCTCATGAATATTTTATTACTGTTTGTTCATAATGTTTCCAACAGTACAAAATCACTAATGTTTTTCTTTACTGTATCTGAATTCCATACTAAATAAGTTAATATTCGAACTGATAAAGATTACAAAAGTGTTTAAAGTAAACGACTATGGTTATTATTAATTGTTTTTCTTACCTTACTTATTTACTATGTCATTGTAATAAAGTCATGGAACAGATACAATCTTACTATAAGCGTATATGTGAAAAAAGCCATCGCTTTATACAATTTACAGAGAATACCTACGTATACCGTATATACCTTCACAAGTTGATCTCATTAATTTCAGCCAGTCAATAGGTCTGCGTAAATCGAATCGAAATAACCTCCGAGATAAATAAAGGTCGCGAGGTTCTCGTAAGACGAAATACGATGGACTCTTCGACGACAATTTTAAAAGCAATTTCAGGTATTATAAATGTTTAAGAGCGCGTTCTAAAAATACCTGTATTGTATTTGTAGTTATTAAAACAGATTGTATACGCTTACAAATATCGCCATTATTTCTTTTTTATAATTATAGATTTTTAACAGGGTTATGAAAAGTATTTTAAATATGTGGCCCGCCCTGGCTTCACGTCTATGTATGAACGAAAATTGTAACGTACTTTATAACCCGATTGTTAAAGCGACATATAGGCAAAATGCTTACCTCACTAAAGTAGGTAACGGTACAAATAAATTGGCTAGAGATCTGAATTTCTTCTATATTCCAGTTTTATTATTTATTTTCTTCTTTGTACTCTATATTTCCTTATAGTTACATGTGAAAACTTATAAATGACCTTCATTAATGTCTTAATACTTAATTTATATTAATTTTAGCTGTAATTTTTTGATTAAAATAAATTTAAATATAATGCTTCCTTGACAGTACGATCATGTAATGAGAAAAAATGGCAACTAAACAACTGAATGTCAATCTGTCAATGTTTCTAAAGATATATATATATATATCTTCTGTTTCACTCACTCACTCATTATTTTATATGGAGATTTTTAACCCGACTTTTTCAATTTTACGTACAATTTTTCAAAGATTTTCTTACATAGAAACCTTATCCTGACAATTATAAATGAACTTGCCAAATATATGCGCCTTCCTGAAGTTATGCGCGTACATACATTTGATTAGTGATGTTTACATACAGTGTTTCAAATTAACAAATGTGTTATATACACATAAATATTAATGTATCATTGTCTATGCCTTATTAAATTATCTGTCTGGTTGCGAGTAGTCTATTGAGTTATAAACACTCACATCCGCAAAATACAGTTAATTTACAACAGATGGCGTGCAAATCATTCCAATTAATTCAATTTATATAAAGTAACGACAGTTCGAAGCATTCAATTAAAAACCACGCGAATAAAGTCACGGGTAACAGCTAGTCAAGGAATAAAAAGAAATCATTTCGTTATACTCGTAGAGATAAAATTAAAATATTTGTTAAGGTTGTGTTTCGAGTAAATATAACAGAAAACTTATATTAAATAAGCTTTTGATTAATTATTTTTTCCATGAAACGAGAATATTTATTCAACGGGCTCCATTACAACATGAAAGGAAATTTTAATTAACTTGATCTTTGCGAATGAATACATTTTTAATAAGTAATCGTAATAAAATTTCATGAAAATTTTAATAGTCTAAATAAAACAAAAATTTCTATAAACCATATTTGAAAAAAAAAAGAGAACTTTGAACAAATTTTTAAAACTATAGGTATTTATATAATGCTTAATTTACTTCACTGTATTTGAAATGAAAGATTTTTAATTTATATATGTATATTTATGCAAAATTAAATATATTCCGTGGCAATTCACTTTTAGATAAAGAATTCTAAGTACTCGTAGATCTCTGCTCTAAAACATCTGTCCGATTTCTATCTCATATCTACATATTACTTTATGTATGACCCTATCTTACATATTTTTATATGTTACATAGTAGAAGGGCATATACAAAAATACACTTATGTTTAAGTTATAGATATATCAGATAAAGAAGAGCACAGAGAAGTATACTAAGAACCCAGAATTCACTAAAGTTTGCGAATGTTTCATTAAATTTATTTTACTTTTAAACTTATATTATTGCTATTTATATAAATAGAGGTTTATGCATTATGTACGCATCACTCAAAAACTACTGCCGAGATACCGATCAGTTTATTTTTAGTTTTATTTCTTAGACTCTTCAGTTAGTATATTAAGGTTATTAACATTTTAAGAAACTACTATTTGCTATACTATAACGCCTTTAACAATATCAGAAGTGAAGCGAGCGATGTGGCGCGCATACGTAGGTACGCAAATTTAATGACGCAATAAATGTTGTAAGCAAGATATATATTACCTTTTAATTATTTACAATGTGTTTTCCCCTGTACATAAAATATATTGTAATGATAATAAATAACTTAGACGAAGTTACGGGTATCGACTAGTTACAATATAAAATGTATACTTTATGACGCGGTTTGCTTTCGGACAACTATCTGGGTATCTTCTGTGTAAAGATATTAAATGCCATATTAAGCATTATGTTTCATATTAGTTAAAAAAACATTTGAGACTTACCATTTAACGGTACATGAGCGGTGCAAGCCTTATAATACGTGAACCAACTTCTAGCATCATTTCTGCCAGATGACATTGAATTTTAAGTTCAAGTTAATTCACGATATTAATGTCAATGAATGAGGACTAGTCAGACAATAGCACAATTTTCGTCTGGGACCTCATAACTTTTCAAAATGTTTAACAAACAGTGGAACTAACTACCATTCATTAGAACCCTGTACAATGAAAACCAATGTTGTTATATAGCTTTTAAAAATTCTGTTTGACATCTTCAAGGTTCGATATGTCATTTCTGAAATGATAAAAAAATGAAATAATTTGCAACGTTCTCCTCGTGAAAATGCATTTGTTGTTTCATGGGAACAACGTGTTTATCTGGATTAATTGGGATCTTTTAATTTTTGAACTGTAATATTGTTATTGCTACCAACACGTTTTATCAATGTTAAGCTACCTAAGTTAAATATAACTACTACTGCTTAGATCTAAGGAATAGTGTAATTAAATGTAGCTTAAATTATATTCTTAAAATTCAATTATATATCAGCATTACTCTTTTCAAAATCAGTTCAACCGTTTAAGAGACTTGCGCCGACAAACAACCGGCTATTTATTATTATTTTTATGTATAGTTGATACTTACATTTCTATATTTTAATCTTATTGTTTCCAGTTGTAAGATAATTTAATAAGTACGGCAATTTATATCCGAACAACATGTTTACTATGGCACAAACTCCGGTCTACTCGTATTTCGTGTGGAGAGACACAATTATGCTCTAGTCATTACGCTCACCGTTTCCAATGTAATAAAATATCTAGGGCAATATAACGGTTAGAGCGCACCGGAATTACTTCAACTAAGTGATGGCATCACCTTTTGATGCTACGCTTATGACATTTAAGAGCGACGGCAACAAAATGTCAACAATTACTATGTCGCTATTATTATCAAGTTTTAGTATGATTAAGTGTGTCCATACGACAACTAATTCTACTGAACCCTATTTCGTTTAAACTAACTAGTAATGTACTTAACTCTAATTACACTCGAGAATACATTTAGTAATTTTAGTCTAACTTCAGAAGTGGTCTTTAAATTTATATGTTTGGTAACTCTTATGTTAGCAAGCATTCTTAAGTGATTTTGTCATACCAATTATATGAGTATACAAATAAGATTACAATAATTTTACACTATTAATGGAAATATTTAATACTACCTGTGGCCCGCAGCTCCGCATTCGTTTTTTTATAATTGTAAATTACTTCTTATAAGATCAGCTATCTATTAATGAAAGTTCCGTGAAAAATGGTTCAAACGTTTTGGAGATAGTACTTCAAACAAAGCCATGGGTAAAAGCTAGTCGAAAATAAAAAAGCTTGAATTACATTTATAATATTAGCTATCTGTCAGTGAAAGTCCCATGAAAATAGGTCGTATCGTTTTGGAGATAGTACTACAGACGAAGCCACGGATGACAGCTAGTCTAAAATAAAATAGCCTATGTCACCCGCTGTAATTTTAATTATCCGTCAGTGAATCAAAATCGGTCCAGCCGTTTCGGAGATTACCCGGAACGTACAGACAGACAAAAATTGTATTTTGGTATCAGTATCGTGTAAACGTTCATATCTAATCAGTAAAAAGTCGTTATTTTGATATTACAAACAGACACTCCAGTTTATTTATATCTATAGACAATTCATTGTTTAAGAAATATACTAATATAATTTTAGAAAAATCCTAAAAGATCCCTCACATTCAATTTGAATGCCTAAAAAAGAACATTAAATACAGAATAATATTGTAGTATAACGGAAGAAATTAAATTAAATTGAATTAGATAAAAAAAAGGTAAATAACTGAAACAGAATATTTTACGATAAAACTACCATAAAGAGAATGTAAGGCAAATATAATAATGGGATATGTTATAATATGAACATGGCAATGACAAAACAACAAAAAAGCTAAGGTATGTCCATTATTTATTCCATTCATCCCTTTTGTTGCGGACGCACCTTTCTTAACGGTTTCGGGGTGCGGTGTTATTTAATACAGCCTTAAATGGAGCTAGCTACCATCAATTCGCTGTCAACTATTGAGTTTCGATGGAGATGAAAGGGGGGAATTATTTAGCATTGTTATTAGTGAATATTTGTTATCAATGCTTATCATCTTCAGAAACTGTTAGTCAATATTTTTGAGTATTTTTTTTTTCATTTACTTAAATCATATAATGTAACACATTCCAAATGCAAAACGGGCGTATAAGTTTAAAAAAAATATCAACCATATTGTGCGGATTTTCTAATCTTACCATAAATAAAAAGGTTTAAACGCTTCTTCGGTATGCAATCCTATCGAACTTTTGCGAGAGGCTCTTTTTGTATTTGACACATGATACGTCATCCTCCTTCTTCCCGACTTTAGATACAATAACTAGACTAGACCGTGGTGTGGAGTTGTTTATTTTGTAATAAACTAAAGAATTTTTCTTAATTACCGAACTGAACTATCAGTCAGTAATTGTTATAGGGACCACTCTACCAAAGTTTCTTATATATATAAGTTAAGTTAAGTTTCTTATAGTAGACAAAGTCCAGTAAATACCAGTGCCAAGCCTCTCCACATTTTGTTTTTAATTTCTCATACTTCATTAGAAGAAAGTCTGGTATGAATACACAGTATATATTTTAATTTTCTCATCCATACTTTCCTTGCTCCAATAGAATGTATAAATACTGATGTCATAGAAGACTTGCATGCAGTATTTGGTACGCGCTACTCCAAATCCTACTGTCCACTACTGGATTACACAATACTACCAAGATAGATGCGTATTAATGCAGGCCTTAATATTAAAGCATGCCCATAGACTCGGAGACCGAAATACTTAAGTCCTCTCTATTATATTTGGCGTACAAAGCAACGTGGTTAGCGGAGTGTGGTCGCTGTAAGCAGGACAATAACTCAGAGCCGATGATAATAGCTTATGGACCTGGAGCGTTTTCTATGGAGATTCTACCACCTTTATAATGCCGGCTGGTAGAGGCTTAGCTAACAATGCACTATACACAAATAATAATAATATTAAGAAATAAGAAGATAACAAATGAAGACACTTTTCAAGATGCTACTTTTTAATTACTCAACGTTGCGTGGCTTGAGTTTACAACGAACAACAATAAAAACAAATATTTTATTAGGTTTTAAATTTTATCTTCGCGTGCTTCTTGTAGCGTCGCTATAAAGCTTAATACAATATATTTTATGCTTAAGTATATTACCGTCTTTTGAAATATTAAAGTTGTAGGTATCAGTGAAGCAATTGGAATTTATAAAATACAATATATTGATATTTAAAAATATATTTATAAATGTTTAAAATATTCTAGCTTTTATTTGAAAAAAAAACGCAATATTTTATTACGAATCTACACTAATATTATAATTTTCTGATCGCACTAACCCCAGCAATTAATAATAGTTGGATTTGGAAAACTTTTTACATATTTTATATGTCTATTTATTAAGAAAGATTATAGGCTATCTAACAACATACTATGATATTAAAGAACAGAGCACTAACCATACAATATGATGGTCAGATAGTACGGCTACGCAAGGACAAAGTAATAGTACGACTGGACCATATGGTGCGGCACGGCGTATCAAGAGTTAAGAGCGTACTGGCCGTCCGTTAAAAACGAAGTATTACCGAGAATGGCCGAACGGTGAATGCCTACAATACAGAGATACCATGCTACACGGTTTAGTCATAAGATCGGTTTCCTAAACGACCGTTGTACTTTATATGAGCTTTATAAATTTTTCAAATGAAATATGAGTGAAAGCACGAGGCAAAGCTAGTTCATTAATGTAAGAAGAAGAACATTTTCACAAACATCGTATGTTACATTTAGTTTTTAAATATCTCAAAGTTATATACGTCGTTATGGACAATCTTTTTCATAAAAAATAGGTGTAATTCACCAAACCAGCTAGTTATTCAAGAAATCCATAGAATGTAAAATTAGAGGTTAACGTAAGAATTTTAGTATGTTTAATGAAGTACAAGAATTTACAATGTAAGGTAGTTTTTTTCAGAACTGAAACGGTGACATGGCCTCACATACTTCAGAAGTATTTACATAACTATAGTAACAAGTCCACAATAGAAGCCATAGTGAGCGAACCAATTAGCATCGGGTCGAGGTTTCACAATATGATTTATTTCATACAGTTTTAGAATTAAGTGCTCTTTCCACTGTATTGTTACAATTTTTTTTTGTGTACCATAAAAGAAAAGTTTCAGGAAATAAAACGCCACATCTAAATAAAAAGTTATCCCAGGATTTAAGAATCTCTGAGGATTTTTCCTGAACGAGTTATTTTCCGCGAACTGAAAATACACAACAGACGTCGCGAATAAAATTTTATAATCAAATTTATTGAGAGTTTTCGTGTTTCTAGAATAACCGTTATTCTTAGCTATGTCTAGTTCTTTATATAATTTACGGCATATTTTCCCCCAGTATCCGTAGGTTTTGCGAATTTATTTTCACATTATATATTTTTCGCACTGACTGTTATTGTTCGAAAAAAATGTATGTCTCAGAATTGCCTTAAAAATCGTCACGATATAAATTAGCAGTGCGTGCTAAACTTTAATAATATACAAAAAAATATTCGCACTGATCTATTTATTGTATTATTTCAAAACAAAAGTAGATCTACGCGTGTGTCTAATCATTTAACACCAACAGCACCGTGACTTGTGAACCTGTGATATTTCCACATTCATTTTACCTACAAATGAACTTGAAGATTATACAGATAAAGGTTGATATAATTTTTTGTTACAATTGAATATTGAAATGAACGACCTGTTCGTCAGATTTAGACATCAACACTTAAGAAGGTAACATAATAATGTGTCTAAATAGAGTCTGCAAAAAATGTTTTCCTCTTTCAGCGTCCTCGGATTACAGTTATCCTAGCATTCACATTTTATATAGACGTCGTACTTCAAACAATCCCTATCTTTTACAATATTCCTTTACTGCCATATCTGGTCAATTTAATGGTTAACACTCTTCTAGTTACATGACTATCATTATTGTGTCATGTATCATTATTACATGTGTTTTCATCAAAAATTTCATTCGTATATACAAATTAAAAGTATTTTTTTTAGCTTATCTTAATCCAAGGGCTTCATCATTATCATCAGCCTGTAAGAGACCCACTTCAGGGCCATAGGCCTCTTCTCGAAGGAAGCTATGGGCATAATCATCACGCCGCACCAACCCACGACATGTTGGCGATTTCAGACTCTGAGAATTCCACAGTTATATACTTTTCCCCCTTACGGTGGTACTACAAGAACATTTCTCAGGTTCAGGTTTTCTCACTATGTTTTCCTTCACCGTCAGTCGATAGTGTTACCAATATAAATGAGTAAATGTACGCGAATTCCGAAAAATTCGTCGGTACATGCCGGGGTTCGAACCTGTGGACATCGGATCGATAATCCACCGGTCCAACCACTAGACCACCACGACTCCAGGGTACACTAATGATAAATTAATTATAAAGTCACGGATATAACTAGATAACATCTCAATTTCTTTATTGCCCGACCCTTTTTATGAATGTTTTAGCTGTGAATTAGGTTAATTATACTCGGGGGCTAAATGATAAATGTAGCTCTTTTGAAATTCCGTCGCGCGAAAGGAATTAAAGACCTTTAGTATCAGACATGATGGAAAAAATGTCCTGGTTGTGTCATAGAGTTAAAAAGTAAATTAAAAAAGGTATTTCTAAAACGAAATCCTTATACATTTCTCTTTCTTTATTGTACGATAATTAATTATCAGGGGCTTGGTTTTTATGTGTATTATTTATAATTATTTGACTCATACTCATAGGTACTGAATTCAATATTCCTACTACGTATTTGTAAACATTCCTTCTTGTAGTATTTTCCAATTACAGTTAAAGTTGATAACAACTACACAGGTATTCGGCGAGGGTACACGCGGACAAATTTTCTACTACATTTAATCAAGGTTGACCAACTGGATATTTATTTTTAGTTTAAGTGTAGTAAGTCTCCAGTTGACAATTTGTTTCCAAGCGTCAGTGCGTGTGTGTATTTCAGCAGCCAAAGTTGATAGCCGGTCTCTCTAGGTTAGTAGACGTGTTTACTATCTTGGTCCATATCTTATAAACCAAAAACATTTAAAACATAAAAAAAGTCTGTGGTATTATTGCCTGTTATTGTTTTCTCTCACATATTTTTATTCTGTTTGTATTACCGCTATATTCCTGCCTGATAGATTGAGATATAACGCATTTCGACATCGTTTTAAGAGGTAACAATCCATCAACTCCTCAGTGGTCACCATATTGTAATAATATAATAAAAACGAATGTATTTGTCATGCCTAATGTAATAATAGATTGTTCACAACATTGCAATTCATCCGTTCCATTGAATACATAATTTATTACTTTGTTTTTCGAATCTACAAACTTGATGCCACTACGTCGGGTGCATCGCAACGTAAATCATAGTTGTGACACCAAAACAGCACATTTTAGGTCAAATACCAAGAAATAATGTTGAAGTTAAAAATTTTAAAAATTCTTATTGATTAAACAAACCTGGGGTAATTTACAGTTTATTTTTTATTTTTCATAGGTAAATCAACGAATAGATTCGAGCACAATCACGTTTGTATTTAAATAATGATACATCTACTAGATGTAGTAATAGTACTGTATACCATTCGTACCGCTATAGACCGTTGATTACTTGGTGACAGTTTTTCAAGCAGTACATGCGTGGCTTATGGAATACTACAAAATACTAAGGTTTCATCTATAGATGTTATATTCTATAGTCATCTACTGCTGGACATAGGCTTCACCACACTCACCACACATTTTCCACAGCGTATGGCTCTGTGCTGTTGGATACAGACGGCACTATGTAGTACCGTTATTAAATGTATTTATCTGTAAATAGTTATTCATAGGTGGTCAGAGATATAAGAGAGGAACTTTTTAGCGTTTTATGGACTCATCGTGCGGACACCAAATTCTTTGTGTTGTAGGGAGGGGAACCAGGTTTTCGGCCTCATATATGCGGTCCAAGTCGGAGTTAAAGAGGCTCTTACCAGAGTTTATCAGCCGCGCCTATAGCTTGCTAAATTTAATTAGACCATGGAAAACTATAAACATGATTTAAACAGTACTAAATTTCTACTGAATTCATTGCCACATAAATATAGAAATTATTTCATCCCAGTGTTCACGTACTCTACAACTCAGTCATAACTGCGTCGTTTAACTTTAATTCTAAAATGTAAGCAATTATAATATGATAGCTCGATTATTAAAATATTATATCCTGACATGTCTAACCATAATGAAGGCCGCGCCAGAGCTTAAAGCGAGATGAAATATTGAAGTGGGGTGTTGTCGCCGAATATTTCATTAAAGGTCGTTACGATGCCTTAATACGTTTAATATACATTTAGAGCTTAGCTGATTATCCTAATTTATCTTCTTTCTCGATAATAATTATTAGATAAAATTGAACCTTCACTGACGTTTTTTTTTAAACGTGTCAAAGATATATTTACTTCAGAACTAAATGTACTTATTTCTTATTAAAAGAGAATATTATCGAAAATAGAATAGTCTGTTGTTTGTCTGCACATATCTCTAAAACTGCTGAAGCAATTTTGATAATATTTATATAAGTTGTATGGACTTTTTACAGTATTATCTATCGTTACGATTTTCGAATCTGCTAAGTAGTAGTTATAAAATTGAAACGAAGTATCTTAAAACTCGTATAAGGCTTAGAGATGTTGAGTAATAAAACAATAAATAAAGTGAAATTAATAAATTATGTCGGATTAAACACGATCTTTCTATGACATAACAAAATCATTTACACTTAAACGAAATCGCAGACACAAAGTTATATACAAATAAATTTGTTTTCAAACTTAGCGAGTTTCCGCCAGACCGCATTTTCAATAAATCCGAAAAATAAATTCATATTATGGAACGACCATTATGTTAAGGTGAAACGGGCGCTTTCATTCCGTATCGGACTGAATCTTCACAGAGAAGACGCGTGACGCGCATAACGATCAACATCTCGGAAACTCCAACGTATTTACTACATATATTTTATCTTCATGTTTTTGTTGTCTCCTATAAGCTTGACGTAGGTAAGTGCCCAGGTAAGTGTTTTAACTAAATTGGCTATTAACGGTTAAAATAGACTCTGCCATGGTATGTTTTATTTACCTTTTTCCTTCGTCTTTAAATAACCCAAATGTCGAAAATTTAAAGAATTATATTATTGTATAACTGTTAAGAGTCCTTATTTAAATAAACAAATAGTGTATTTAAATATTTAGCTCGAAGCTATTAACATTTTTCTGAAATTTTAGTACACACTCTTTAATTTAATTTATGAAACAAGATCATGAATATTAAATATTAATTATGAATATTTAATATTTGTAATATTAAACTATCAAATTAATGACTTCTCAAGCATGATAGTAGGCCAAGAGAAAAAACTGAGAAAACAATGGACAGCCTGCGGATTGGTCTCCTAACTAATGTTTAGGATACTTTCATATAATATTGGGTTCTTCACATGAGGCATGAAGAGGGATTTTAGTAAGCCGGCGGCTTTAACACCGATGGTCACCGTCATTTTTGGGCTTTACCAAATTCTCCATCAGATCCTGTACAGTCATTTTGTCAAGAAATTATTATAAAAGAAAATCAGATTAATTTCTGTTAAATCTTTGGATTTTCATCGCTGCTACAAAATATTTGTAACTAACATAAGCATCATCCTCATCTTCTTATAACCACCTAAGTAAGGTCCTCACAACATGTTCTCCTTTTCCATTCTCCTCTGTCAGACGTCATTTCAGTATTTACACCTTTCATACACATATCATTTTTCACACAATCTTCTCTATCCACTGTCATAATTAAAACTTTTCTTGTTACATGGCTTAAATCTCTCCCCATGACACACCCATACTATGCTAACCTATTACTTCTTACCTTCTCCGTCACTGCTACTATTTTCAGATTTTCATTTTTTTCCAACACAAGCATGTCTATACAAATAATATAGTATATTATTTTCAAATTTATACGCTACTCACATTGTATATAAAATACGAGAGCAACCACATAAAACAACAAAATCGCAGGGTATGGTTATTTTTAGCAAAAAAAAGTTGATTAAATTTGGATTCCAATAAAAGGTTTGTTTGCTACACGAGCTGCGTTTTATAGGTAAATCGAATCAGTTCATGAGTTCTTTACAAAACGTAAAACTATTAGATTTTGGTATAACATGAGCCTTTACAATAATCATTAACGACCCTAAAGTATTAAAGTGGTATATATATTTTTGTATTAGTACAAAAATGTATAGTATGATCATAGATAATAGAATAAATTTAGAATTTGTATAGATTACACACAAAGGATTTCATTTATGCAAAAAGCACTGCAATAAAAAGCTTTGACTCCATAAATCCGACAATTTCCCTTCTGTTGGTGAAACTGGAATTCCGAGTCGGAAGCTGAAAAGCGCATCTATGACAATAGGAGCCTCGATTTGAAGTTAGCTGGATTACGTATCAGTGGATACGAAAAGCGGGATTCTAAATCTGCAGCGCATTCAATGAATTAGTTCATTGCGAATATTCAATTTTCAATCTTAAATTTAAAGCTTTAGAATTTTTATTCGAATTATTTAGATTCGTATTAGATTTATAGTAAAATAGTACATTAAGCGAAAACGGCTTATTTGATAGTGTATTGGACATCGCCTCGATGTCAAGGTTTCGGTGAAGGAAAACATTCTGATGGAACCATAGCGTGGTGTTTGGGCTTTACTAAGCCCCCTCCTCTCTCCCCCTCACACGCAACCACCCTCAAGTTGAAAATCTGTCGCCAAGCACGTGTTGGTATGTTTCGGTAGTTGCACTGAAACATTAACATCCGATGAGATCGTGGTCGAAGGGCGGTGATTCTGTTGAGACCTCCGGGTCAACAGTGTAGTCAGTTCAAAAAAAAAAGTGCCAAACGTTAAAAACAAAAAAATTATATAAAAAACTTATATCGTAAAGGGGAATGTGAGTTTATTTCTTTGTTACGTTTTCACGCAACTCAACCGATCTTTATGAAATTTTGCATATATGATCCTTATGGTCGAATGTGAACAAGACGAACTATCAAGTGCATTTATTCGAACACGCCAATAAATATTCTGCGCAATTGTATCATGATTTTAAATTCTTAATAACGAATCAAGATCACCACCGAATAGCTTTTGTTAGTTTTTTTTAGATGCACATAAATCGTAATGAAACGACATCTATGTAACTTATAACTTTGGCCCGAACAATTGACACAAGACTCGAAACATAAAATTTTACTTAACGTTTGCCGGACCACAAAGAAAAACCGTAAAATTTAAGACTGCTATAAAAAGAGACTTCATAAGTATTTGACATTGCTCTTAGACCGGTTTCAATAAAAACAAATTAGGAAGAAGCAAATAAAAAGTAATTTCAGTTAGTTATTCTTGTTGTAACATTTACATTTAAGGTCACTTACACCTATTAACTATTAAGGTCAAAATAGTTACACAGCCATAAATTATAAATCGTATGGGAAGTAAAATATAATCTAGGTTCGATCCCCCGGAGTGGAGCCCTCGTGCACGTTGCCAGTGTGATACAGTGACACTGAAGCTTTCAATCACTAGTCTAACATCACAACACAGATCACCCCCATATACATATACAAGTGGAATAAAGAAAGTTTTTCCTTTATTCGAACTGAGTTAATTTAGTTGTCAGATGCGAAACACATGTTTGAGTTCATGAGGTACACATTATTGGATCTGTATATATTAGTAAGTTAGACGTATTGGAACTTTTTAACCACTTTTATATAACAACCTATGCCCGCAATTTCCCTCTCTGTTTAACCTTCAAATAAAGTATGACTGTTATATAAATAGTAAGCCACAACGGCTGTGTCGTATTGGGGTTGTATTTCGCTGGCATAGGCGTTTATAGTTCAGTTCTTTAGTAAATGCTCTGCTTACGCGGGATTGCCAATTCGCCCTCGACCCCCGCAAACCCGCGCCACGTCACAAAGGCCACCTGCATATTACTTTCTTCACGTCCAGACTTTCTGACACGTACTTTGAGTGATAATTTATTGTTTATCATTCTTTTATCTTTTACATATTATTATATATAATGGTTTACATGCGAATGTGGTTTGATCAAAATATTTTGTATTGAATTAAATCTGTTATCCAGCTAGATCTTTATGAAATCAGGAATTTGACGTAGATCAAAACTTTCCTAAACGATATATTATTTCAATGAACAGTTTAAAGCTATTATAGATTTAAAATTACTAGCAGTCATAATACGGTGATCGAAATTTGCCCTTTATTAATTTTATTTACATTTCAATATTACTATGGTTCTTTTGACCAAAAGTGTACAAGATTAGTAGACGTTAGCATTGTGAACCATGACGAATATAAACGTATAAATAACGGCATCGATTCGTCAAAGGTACGGTAATAAACGAACTGTTGTTATTTATTTTTTAATTGATAGTAATAAAGCATGTTAATAGCTACTAAACGAAAAAAAAGTTAAAAAAATCGCTTGATCACTTTAATGAACTATAAAAATCAAAGTGTTAAAACAATATATGAAATAGAATAAGAATCTAAATTACCTAGGTACTTATGACGTCATAATAATATTTATAGCCCCAATACGGATAAGTAATTATAGTAGTACTAGAGATTCAGATGATAATATAATAACTAAAAAGGTAAATGTCGTTAGACAAAGCCGCGGTCATCAGCTAGTTTAGTATATACTAAACCGCAATATAGCTATTACATTCTACATGTGACCTATTATAGCAGTTTGACATCCGAAACACGTCCACGCAAGGCCATAATTAATCCTCCAGCGTGTTTTATGAAGCGGGTCCACTTACATTATACCTACTTAATTAACTGAACACGATGTCGGTATGCAGTAATTCGTACATAGTGCCTGGGACTTAAGAGTAAGTCACAAAATAAATTCAAATGATACGAATATATAGTTTACGAATGGAGCCATGACATTTTACTTGGATCCATTCTAGATGTGAACAGAAACAACGCAGTCATCTCACGGCTAGGATTCCACGCAAAAGCTGATCGTAAAACATGTCGTTAGAACAGACAGGAATGGCGAGACATTACGACGAGATTTGATGTACACATGGCGCTGTTATAAATAGTCTATACTACATATTCCTAAACCTAGTTTTGTACGTAATTACTCTGCTTCCAATATTTAATTTCTTTTGCCAATTGTGACTCACAAGCAAATAATGTTTGTGTATTTTAAGTTTTTTTTTTATTCTTTATACATTTTGACGTTTGACCACAAACTCATTTGATGTTAAGTGACGATGTAGTCAAACCTAGAGGGACTGACTCTCAAGTGCTGGTGTCGGAACACACTCACAAATCTTGGCGATACATTTTCAACTAGAAGGTGGTAGTTAACTAGGCGGCGGGCTTAGAAAAAGCTATAATGCATTTTATATTTATTTTTACAAATTCATTTTATACTAGCCATATTCAAAGATGTACGTACGTGAACTATAAAAATATCGTTACGGTATTTATAACCGAATTCACAAAGAAAGAGGTTTTCCATTCGTTTGTATTTTCGGTCCCATTTTAATTTTATTAATAATGGACTTTTGGATTTCGAAGATACACGAGTAGACTCGTTAAAATCGAATAGAAAATATATAGTGATTGTAATATTGGCAGGTTTATGGTAATTGAAGATTATGTGGGTACCTCACTATGGTGAAAGGCGTCGTGGTGCATTTTAGAGTCGATTTTGTTTTTTGTTAACATTCTCTTGTCAATAGAGACTTTTCAACATTTTATTGCATAGTATTTTCGAACACAATATTTATTATGTATTTAATTATGATGACAAAGTCCTCTAGGATTAATTTTTTTTTATGTCGCCTTTAATATTTTCTCGTTTGTTTGGTCACGTTTCGTCCTTTAAACACAGCCATCTTGATTAATATAAAGGACCGCTGTCTTTACTGTATCATATATCTTAAACAGTCGTCTAAATTACCAATAATATATAGTAGTTTATGTAAACTATAGCAACAAATTGTAGCAAAAAAGATTTCGAGTCATTTTTTATAACCTCATAACGATTGCCATATATTAATTAATATAAGAAAGGATTATTAAAACCTGGCCAAAAGTATATCTTTGATTTTAAAAATATTTATTTTCATCGGCTAATGCCCGGTTTCTGAAGCCGTCAGTTAAACGATCAATAGCTATTGATTCAATAACGTTATCCATAAGACAAGCGGCGTTTAACTGTCAATGCGTTTCTGAATACAGAATGAGACGTAGACTGACATTTCTCGTGTCATTGTGTGTTCAGAAACCCAATTTGACAAGTTATCGAACCGATAGCGCTATTAAACAGATAAACTACAGTTACAATGCTTCAGAAACCGGGCATAAGTGGTTTCGGAATCATAAGTCAACTAACGGCCAAATAGAGAGACAGAAAGACGTCATTTATAATATGTTAATATTATAAAATAGTTTCGCTCAAATTTACCTTTTTAAAAGTGTACCTTTTAGGAAACATCACAATTTCTTCACGTTAAATCATAACTGCAGAAACTTTTCATCCTCTGATAAATTACATCATTCTATGTAAGAATAGATACCATTGTCTTCGTACATACAGAGTAACCTACATCATGCCATAAGTAAAAAGTAACATAGTTTGCTTTCACGAAAATGCAAATCCGAGAGCTCGAAATCAGGGTTGCCGGTTGCCAACCCTATTCAATTGCTTTCTTACGCTTGCCAAATTTGGTCTTAATTAAGTTTATCTTTTGCTGTGATTTTCCACCAAGTCGAATCACATTATACAAAAATGGGATAACTGTTATTTCTAATAATTACTGTTATTTTGGTTTGGTCAATTATTTTATATAATCATTTTAATTCGCATGCAAATAAAAAAAAAATTCTTTACGGTTACAAAATAAATTTTCGAGTAATATAATTTTTATCAAAACATATTTCGTTTTACGAACGTATGGTATTTTCGAACAAAGAAGGCTTAGATTTCTATATTATTCAGTATCCTAACTAATATTATTAACTAACAAATGTGAGCGAGTTTATTTGTTTATTACAATTTTACGCCTAACATACTCAACCGTTCGTACGTTGTCAGGAGTACAACATAGAATATAAGGTAACTTTTATCCCAAAAAAATGTACTGTACCCGAAGGATACATCAAATCTATACTATAAAGAGCTACTTCGATATAATTGAATGTGAAAGCTCGTAACAGTACACACACCACATTTCTCGATATGAAGATTACTGAAATACGCGGCCCGAGTCATTTGTTTGTATTTTTAGTTCGTACCATAGATTTTATTTTTCATTTCCTTAAAATGTATACTAATACCATTAGTTAAAGCTTAACAATAAATATTTCATTATCAGAAATACTTATAGTCGCTAATAAGTGTGTAATTTAGGGTACACGTTTATGTATAATTCCTTTTATAAGTAAGCAAGCAAAATTAAACTAATGTAATAAAAACATATACATAAAAGTCAAAGCGATATACAATGCGAGATATATCGCTGAATAATTCATAATCTGATTACGGATGAAACCCAAAGTGTCTATGAAACTTAGACAATAGTAGTTGCGAACATTAATCCTTAAGACTTGGTAAATCCTTTAATTCTTCCGATTGCTTCTGTCCGCAGACCGCAGTCGCGTACGTCGATTAATCCGGATTAGGGCGTTCTTTGTAATCATATCACAAATAGAGAAAAATCAGGTATACTTCCTATCTGTGGGATAAATATATTTGTGACTCTTATAAAATGTTATATAATCACTATTATTCACCAATTTGATATGTGAGAGTACAGGAAACTTGGGGAGCGTCACCGTATCACAGTTTAAGATTTGCATGCATTAACACGTGTATTATAGTTTTGACTGTTTTACAACATAACAGCAATCTATATCTATCTATATATATATATAAAAATGTATTGATGTTCGTTTGTCCCGAGAAAACTCGAGAATGGCTCGACCGATTTGGCTAATTTTGATCTTGAGATATCTGTGGAAGTTCAGAGAAAGTTTAAACGATGATAAACATAAATAATAAGTAAAAAAAATTAGTAAAAAAGACAATTTAATTTTTAAATACAATGTTCTTAGCTCTGAAACATATGATGTCTTTTGTCATTTTAGAAATAAAAAATTGTCATTCGTTTGTTAAAAATTTATAGGTGCATTCAAAAATTCGTCTGTTTTATCACTGTAGTATGAGGTCCGATCTCTTTGGTTTGTTTTGTTGGAATACAAAACAGTTCTGTTACAGAAATAAAATTAGTACATAAGAAAGCTTTAAATTCGTTAACTATGTTGCATTTATAGTGTAAATAAAAAAATTACATTGAGTTTTGACCATATATTACACAAATATATATGTAATTGATATGAAGTTCACCGGGTCATCTAGTAGTAAATAAAGGCAACATATATAATTTATCAAAACGAACATTATTATTAAAATCGTGATCACAATTAGTCGAAAAAAGTTTTTCACTACTTCTAACTTATAACAATATTATAAGTGACTAAATGATAAATCACTATACTTATATATAACTCAAGAATAGAACAACGTGCCGTAAAAGAAAAAAGCATTAGGCAAGTTATCAAGCTCATGCATCTTCCTACCACCGTACCACATTAGTTTCAACGAATCTAAACGTATAATAAATAAATTCCAACCCGACTGGATTACAATTCTTTTTTTTTGATGCGAACTGACACTACACTATTGACCTGGCAAGGCCTCTACAGTTTCACCGGGCTACGTTTACAATTCCTACTACTTTTACAATTCCTATAAACATATGAAAGATATTTTTAATCGTAGTGGTTTTAGCTTCTTAATTATAATAAACATCATTTGTTCTCAATATAGCTAGCTAGTCTCTCTTGCATTTATTTTTTTACATTCGAACCTTTTCTTATATCGAAAAGTTTACGACTATATTACAATAGGGTATCCTACTCATCCTTTTCCAAATTTGGTAGTTATTCTATTTTTCAATTATTAAATCATAACACACACCATCAAATAATGCCACGGTCTATAATATTTATACTTGTACGCGCTAACTAATGCAACTAATCAATAAAATATTCACTTAATCTTTTAAACTACTCTTAAATGCAGCTGCCATCTACACACATCTACAAAAAAATGTGTCCAATATTTTGTGACTAGCTGATACTTGCGGCACCACACCGCTTGCCTTACTTCGAACATCACTCATATGCAGTGCTTTAAAAATCTTAGTTTCTTAATATTTAAATAACTTTATATTAAATTAAGCGTTAAACTATCGTGATAAATCCTTTTAAAATAAGAACCATGGTGTCTAAAAAGTAAAAAATCTATAGCACTACGGCAGATCTGTATCATTATATATTCACAAGAAAATACACAAAAATTGTCAAATATTTGTCGTTAAAAGTCACATCGTGATTGGTTCCTCTATAACTGTTACGAAACAATAGATTAAAGCTATTGATGACGTCATTTACGATAACATAATCACACTAGATGAACTACAAATTTTGATGAATATTTATTTCGTAATCAATTCTGTTACGGTTTTAGTGAACACCGCTACGAAAGTAGCACTCTTTAAAAATATGAAATTCATACTTTGATAAAGCCAAGAAACAGAATGAGGCGACAGACCGTCAACTAATATTGATATTGACACACTGAGTGACGCTTCAAGAGTAATCTTAGTGGGGACTGGAAGTGA
Organism: Antheraea assamensis; assembly: GCA_035772565.1. Lineage (NCBI taxonomy): Eukaryota > Metazoa > Arthropoda > Insecta > Lepidoptera > Saturniidae > Antheraea > Antheraea assamensis. The sequence continues at coordinate 78,804 of JAQQSE010000112.1, read as the reverse complement.
TGTGGGTTTACTCTGAGTTCTTATAACAAGCCAATCTATAACAATGGAGTAACCGTTCTCTAAATTTTTAGCGACATAAATATTCACATTGATTTTGTCCCTTGCATAGTACTTCTAGTTACAAGTAAGTAAGTAAGTTTTGTAGGTGGTAGAGCTACGCTGAAGCTGTTACTGGTTTCAGCATGAATGGGTCGGCTCGCCCGGGGTAGTACCACCCTCTCACAGAAAACCGACGTGAAGTGACAGTGCTTGCACTGTTCCTTTTCGTTCGGCCAGTGAGAGCGCCGGAGGCCCACATATTTAAAAGGCCGGTAACGTACTTGCGACTCCCCTGGTGTTGCTAGTGTCTATGGACGACGGTGATCACTTACCATCAGGTGACCCACCTGTTCGTTTGCCCCCTATAATATAAAAAAAAAATTTTTGCTGTGTTTAAAATCTGATATATTAGAGGCAGTTCTTTATATAGACTCGATGTCAAATTTCAAACGGCATCATACAGCATCAGGTGTGATTATTGTATTAATCAGGGGTTAACAAAAAAAGAATAAAATAAGAAAAATATCTTATATGCTGTGGCTCATTAACCCATTTTCTTTTTATAAAGTTTACAATATAAAAATGGATTTTCGTATATTTGAAATTAATAAACTCCACCATAGCTTAATTGGTCACGCTGAAACTTGACAAATGTGAGGGTTTTTAACAAAGAAGGTCTTTCAAAATAAACATAATAGAACTCACTGCTAGATCATGCTGCTGAACATCAACTCCTGTATCATTCGATCGTCACAAAAAATTGTAAATATGAATATTTGAAAATCGCGAATATTATCGCAATAAATAGTTAAGACGCTTGGAAATGACCAGAAGTTCACAGTTTTGAATGCGTATTGCTAACAATCGTGTAGGTCCGGGATGTTCAAACTTGAACTGCTGGTAAGCCACCTCAATATTGTTAGACTACGGTCGATCGACTCTGAAAAGCTGCCAGTTTCTGTGATGCAGGATTGTCGTCTAGGTTGGTACGATGAAAGAAAGTGAGAAGATGGGATTATTCTGGCGTAATTGTGGGTTAAATAAATTTTAGTTATTTCATAATTACATTTTGTTTTGTTACCTACCTACTAAAACAAAATCTGTAAAGAGTTCTGTACCGGTAATTTTTTCTCGAGATCGACTCAAAAAACACTCGCGATCGACCTGTCTGTCGACCTCTGGTGTAGGTTAGGTGCACGCGTGGCAGCGTTGGTTAAATTTGAATAGGAAGTGATTGGGGGTCAAATCGGTACCAAAATGGCTAGCAATCGCGCCTACCCAATAAAATTGGGCAATTTTTGAAATTCATGCGCTTACGTTTCTTCAAAGATATACCTTTATTTAGCCGCATGAAAAGGCTAGTATTATATACATTTCTACGACGTGTAATGGTTACTGTTAACTCACTAAATACACACATTAAAGCAGGTTAACATTAAAATCTCGTATGTATAAAGTACATATGATGTTTGCAACTGTGTATTATTATAGATATTTAAAGAATGTATATTAAATTAAAATGTAAATGATGATTTATTTAAAATAAACGAAACATTTAATAAATTTACAAATTAAAACGGAATTAACACTATTATGATATTATGGCGAAACGTTTTTCGGCCGCTTGTAGTATTAACTCGTCCATAAAATCCAACCATATATTGTGCAATGCGATACAAGTAGCGCGTGAACGTTTTAACCATCGGAGTATATTACCCGTAAATACTGTACTGATATACGCATATTGCACACGGACTGAGCTGATATATCTGCGGTAAATTTATTGACCGTCCGGTACCTGCCGACCGTTTCGAGCATTTTCCAAGCGATTTAAGTTTTGCGAATTCTCGAACCTTCACGAAGTAAACTTTATTTTATAAATTCACACAATATACGGTACAGAGCTTAATAAGTTCAGACTATGGAAGTTTTCTTAAGGCTTTTAACTTGAAAACTGCTTGAGCTATGAATTTTAAATCAAGGCGAAAATCTTGAACGGGCGAGAATGTTACTTTACCCATATTTGATCAGATTTTGTCTATGTATGAAACATTTGTACCTACATCGAAAAATTCTCTTTGGAGTATTTTGTTAAAGTCCTAATATTATTAACTCAAATATTTACTATATTTACTTTATTGCTATCAATTTTTTATTTAAGTAGACATGTGTTTATATATAAATATATCAGTAGGTACCCAATATTCAGGTATTCATTAGTCCATATATTTTGTAGAAGGTACAGTGACAGCGAGAGTAATTAAGGGGAACGAAAAGTATTGTTATCAAAAATAAAACTTATTGCACTTAGTGCGAATATAAAACGAGCAAAAGAAAAATGAATAAGTTATATGTAACAAAAAGAAAAGAACTTAGCATGAAATATAACTAATAATACATAAATAGTATATTGAATAGATTAAATGAATACATATATACAGCGTAAATATAATAATAAAATCACAAACACTCGTATCTTTTGTTTGTCAAATAAATATGGGCGTGATTGAATTCTAAAATTATCGATAGTTTCAACATGCTGAAGTTGACGGGATGACGCATTCTATAATCACATAACAGTTATTTAAGAAGTTTGAATATAATGTAGATCTCTGTGCTGGTGATGGTGATTTTATTATTTGAAGCTTTTCTCAGAGTCCATAAATATTTCTAACGACGTCCCATGCAAAATTTTATACGTTTAGAATCAACAATTAAAGCAGTGCGTTGCGTTGTTTAAATTTAAGCTTTATTATAAAAAAAAAATTAATAGGTTTTAATTTTAATACTCATTAATATTCAGAGTTCTCATATAGACATTTCAAACAGTTACGTCACCCGGGATTGGAATAGACTGACCAGGTTGAAACATCGAATTAAATTTTTTAACAGATATTAGACCTGATTTTTATTATTTGTTAGTGTAATATTTTTAGTGACTAATAGAATAAGCGAAGAATAAATTCAATTTAGAATTCTTAAAAGAAATACTTCTAAAACCAAATTTTACGACGGCTTATATCAGAATGACGTTCTTTATCGACACATATAAGACATATTTCCAAAATTGACGGTTTTTCGGTATAACCAGGATAAAAAATAGTGTATAAAACATGTATTTCTTCACGTCTCAGGCTACTTTTATGCCAATTTTTCCTTGAAAAAAATTATTTTAAGAAATGACTCCAGTCTCAAATACTTAACTTATAGGAATGCAAAAACAATAATACCCAAAGTTGTCTATACATATTTTATCTTTATTTTATAATATACTGAAATTATTACGTTTTATAATATTTTCTTACTATAATCATTAAACAATTACTATAGTAAAATACTTCAAACAATCATCGGTACAAGTTTATAAAATTTCTCAATAAATCCAAATTATCTGTTCCATAGTTAATGTTTACTAGTGAATATGTAATTATACTGCGTCGTAAAAAACGTGTAAAACAATGTTTCGCATTGCATTTTTATTACGAAAACAGCATTCGGTTTGTAGAATCAGTGACAATAAATGTCATTGAAATAAACATGCAAGTGGATGTACATGCAAACATTCATCGGTCTGTTTACAACTTGCCTCCGTTCCAAACGTAATAAACAAAACTGTGTCGGAATCCGTTACACACGAGTTTTTGGGATTCCTTAAGCTACCAAAATTTATGATAAAACTTTAGCCTAAAATTTAGAATTCGATATTCGAATTTGTGATAATAAAAAGTAATTGCTTCCGAAATTGAAACCTTCTTTACTTATAAGTTCAAATCGGTTTTTTGTCGAGTAGCCGCTTCATAATGACCGGAGAAAAGTTAGAACCGAATTGGGTCAAACCATCAATAAATTAGGGCAAACAAAATAAAAATTCAATGGAGCTATAAAACTTTTTCAAAGGCTAAAAATTTAGACATAGTTTAGTGTTTTAATGGGCATATCTGTGCCCGCTGATTTTACGCATAAAGTTTAATGAACAAAACTTTATAATATTTGCTCATAAAAATTTTTTGATGCTTGGAAAGTTTTTGTGAAAATAGTAATCTTGCTTCGGAAGTAAGAAGACATCATCAAATATTCCATGTTATGTAACAACACGAAATTCTTTGACCATTGTTTATTTCCTGTGATGTCTTATGATATTGAGAATTGGTGCTAATGACGACTATCATAAGAAAGGTCAAGGTCATTCAGAAAGGATGGAGAGCACTGTGCACGGAATTTTTGCCATGATCAAATTAGAAATGAAAAGGCCTGCGAAGAAGTTAAAGACGTCGACACATCCCTCTGTATTGCTAGACTTAAGGGGTAGTGGGCTGATTAAACGGTTAACCAATGGAGCTGAGGAGATCTTGAGTTGTGACCACGATTCTTTTTTTCAACTTTTTTTTTGCATAAATATATTCAAAATTTACAACATACTCGTATTGGGAGATAGATGTACCTGTAATTTGATTCGAGTCACTTCCCTTGTCCTTGAAGCATTGCATGAGCATACCATAATAAGGTCGCGAAGGTTAGTCATATCATGATTTAAATACAAATAAGAGATTCACAGTAATTTCAAAGTCCGTTAAATGCCTTAAGATTAATGACTACGTGCTTTACAAAATCATCAAGTAATTTTTTGGTACACTCCTTCTTCATCAAGCCAAAAAGATCGAAAGGACGTAACCGAAGATTGTTACAATGTATTCAATACCATAATGTCTTCGAAAGAAAGTGACCACGCATCAGAAGACGTAGAAAGTGAAGGAGGTATGGTTGAGTAAAGGTTGTGGAGACCATTAATTGCGGATAGAGTCAGACACCAGGTTGGAGCGACTTTTGAGAGAGGTCTATGTCCAGCAATGAATGTCTTTTAACTTAATGTGTGAATATAAATATAGGAATAATTTTAAATATTAAAATTTAATTTATCTAAGGAACCCTATATACATTAATTTCGTGTGTTTCAATTCAACAGTGATTCTTGGTAGGCAGACGCTCATCAGTGCAGGTCGTATCGACCCCCGTGTTGCCGGATTGACCGAGACAGATCAACGTATATTGCTTAGTTGTTGTACTGAATTATTTATGTGTAGAGTTCAGTGGACTATCCGAGGTTAGCCGGTATGTACATATATCTTAGTATTAGTTAATATATTACAATAGGTACATTGTAACCTGATTAATAGGAACCTGGATAAATGAGACACATATATATATATATATAATAGAAGTCCATTCTGTGGTTCCAATATTTTCTTTGCCTTGGACTCTTGTAATTATTAACTATATGACATATAATAGAATATTCTAACTTATATAAACACAATTGTACAACTGATATAATTTCAGAGATAGATTAATGCTTATACAGACCGTGAAGTGTTCGTTTACATAGCCTTATATGTTTCGACTTATTACATTTCTTTAAGCTCTTATACATATCATGTTTATATTATTTGATATCTATTTTTATTATTTGTAAATGTATTTCACAAGCTCCTTAAACAAAAGTCAAACTCTTAATTAGTTAGTAAGAAACTTAATTTTTTTTATTCGAATATACGAAAATTGTATATATTCATTCTTTATATGATATAAGTAATGACTCAGACGGCAATTACATTTTTAATTGCAAAAGCTGTGCGTTGAGAGTGATAGCCTTGTTATTATTCGTATCACATGATTACTAAGAATAAAAATATAAATCAATGGAGTGTACATAAAGTAAGTTAAAACCCAAAAAAATAAAGAATGTATGTGACTGAACTCCTTCTCAAAGGTTGAACCGATTTTGATGAAATATTTATATGTGTTTGAATGAAAGGTTTAAATTCACAATTGGGCCCGATAGATGGCGGTGTATTCTGGTTCCAGTATTTGTTTTTAATATCACACCAGGATGTAGTGTGCCGTTCACGTTAGTATAATTTAATTAAAGAGTCCTTTACAAGAATTCTCAATTAGTTTTTCTTACTTGAGAGTATATTAAATGGTTGTCCTATTTAATATGATAGATAGACTAGAAAAGAAAAGTTTGTAAAATACTTACTTCGAACTCAAATAAAAGATACATCTATTTATATATATGTTATTCATAATATTACTTCAACAAAGCGTAGTACAAAATCTTTAGTAATCTCTTGACGACGTTTCTCGCCTTTTATCGGTATAGGTAAAAATTCAATTGCACCGAAATCGTTCTAGTATTCGATGTTATTTTCTAGTAAATACTTTGAAGTACTCCGAAATGTGTTCGCATTCCAGTTATCGGAAATATCGTTGAAGTGTCGTCATACATTGTGGTTGAGTTTACTACGCTTCGATTACACGCAAATATACGATCTATTGTAGAATGTTATTTAACATTGTTATGAAGAAGATCTTTTAGATGGTATTTCGATGTTGTGACATAACGAGCAATAAAGTGTACAATGTATCACAAATGGTCCAAATAAGTACATATAGATAATGAATTAATTTTATCTTGAATTCTTGACAAAAGCGCATGTAACAAACAAAGTATGGAAAACAACAGACACATGTTATACTGATACTATATTGAAAATGAAGATAATTTAGATGAATAATCGAGCAGTCTACGAGTTAGCTACAGCTAATGGACTATTAATGCTTCTCGTGTGCAACATAACAATATTTTTCGATTATACTTGAGACTGCCGCCATTCTTTAGCGCTTCTGGGATGTTTGCATATGCTGGAGTCGACGATTTCTATACAATCATGCGTGAGAAAGCGGCATTGATCCTAGGTAGCCTTCGGGACAGTCCCAACAGAATAATGAAAACACTAGTAGATATATATGATGGTCCTTGTCTGAAACACTTTATATCGGTGGTTATATAATGCCGTGACACAATGTTGCATTCCAATTTAGTTATAACGTTGTTTTTGTTTAATTATGATATATAGTTTATTTCTTTTTTTTTTTTTTATCATAGGGGGCAAACGAACAGGTGGGTCACCTGATGGTAAGTGATCACCGCCGTCCATAGACACCAGGGGAGTCGCAAGTGCGTTGCCGGCCTTTTAATATACGAGTATGTGGGCCTCCGGCGCTCTCACTGACCGAACGAAACGCAACAGTGCAAGCACTGTTACTTCACGTCGGTTTTCTGTGAGAGGGTGGTACTACCCCGGGCGAGCCGACCCATTCATGCTGAAACCAGTAATAGCCTCAGTGTAGCTCTACCACATTATCATTTATATTACATTTTCTTAGTTTAAGTAATTATGCAGTTTATTTCATTTATATATATTTATGTTATGGACCCTCGTTGTCTCGTTGAATAATGAATAATAATAAAAAAACCTGCCCTATTATAAACAATTCAAAACATGTTAGCATTTCAAATTGTTTCAAACTTTAGTACGTACCTAATCTAACAATGCCTTCCTCATGTAATTTATGGTACTGAGTTACTGGCTATTCGGTACAAATACATGAATTTGCGGTGGAATACATTTGTCAAAGCACGTAAACACTAAATAAATTATGTTAACGCGGTATGTTGTACATATGATTTAAAATATGATTGTTTATTATTACTATATATACCATGAATTGTACGAAACATTGTAAAATATTGCTCATCAGTTGTTACCTACTTATGGTATGGGATTAAATTAAATATTTTATAATGATAATATACCCTATCAAATATCAAACAAATAAACATTAATTTATGCAATATTTACTATTTCTTTTATAAATACAAACAAGGCAAAACTAATCCAATACACATAGCCTCAAATATCGGAACCGCACGAACTAAACTATCTATAAAATTATGAAATAATAACAAGATCGTTCACATACGGAGACGTGTATTTTTATAAACTTTACAGATTTTAAGACTTTGATCACAATTTTTATTTTAATTATTTAGGAAAACTTACTGCTAACATTAATCTCTATAAGCTTTCACTTATAGAAATATAAATAAACAGAGAAAAAAACAGCTATGAATGTAAATAAAATAATAAAAACAATGATTGTCTGCGCGGATTCACGATCTTCGCAGTGGTTGTTGGCCAATCCGCACCCACGAATACTACGTGGCGCAAGTCAGCCAATGAGGGCGCTGGTTACTCAAGAGTTATTGGTCGAGAGTGCAAGGTAGCGCAGCGTGGACGACGACGGCAAAAATATACAACAAAAACTGAGACAAGACGCTATTAGATAAAATTGTTTTATAAGAAAAACAGGGATTATAAAGAATGAATGAGAGTAGACTCTAGACAAACATTATCTAAGGGACGATATGCTAATGTGCGTTCAGTTTTGCACGGTATTAAATCATAACATAGCGTAAGATAGTAATACGAATAACATGGATGTTAGAAGACGTCTGGGTGTCAAGTGCCACCGCCGGAACATATATAAAAATGCCTGGTGACAGATTTTCAAATTGAACACGGTAGCAAATCAGAAAATTATTATAAAATACACCATCATCATGCTGAGTGTGCATAATAATGTTTTCCTTCACACAAAATCTCTCACTCATCGCGGAATTGGAAACTACGTCTTTTGGATGCGATATCCGAACACGCTACCGTAATTCCACTCTCATATCTGCATCATGAAGCTTCGACTACTTGTCGCGTTAAAATTAACCTCAAAAATCATTCCGATAAAGGCACAGAGTTCTCGTTCCAAAACCTGTACCTTTCCAATAACTTAAAATTATCGTCCGATAAAATCCTTTAATGTGCGCAAAAATCGCCGGCCCAGTTATCGTGCTGCGTGTATAGTCACGCAATCCGATAGTTCGTAACGCATAACGATAATGTCTTCCCACAACTGCATTTAGTCTGAGCATAGACAAAACTTCGTGCCGATACACGCAGGTATGGAGTAGTGCGTAGTAGCGTGGTGGAGGCGCTTGTGCCGAGCGACTCCCACAGTTCGTCGGGGGGGGTTTAACACCCGCCCCCTCCTGAGGGGTCTACCATCTTGACCCCTCAGACCGCAGAGGGGGCCCCTGATGAGGGGCCGACACCTGCCGGGGAGCAGAAGTAATGCCTTAGGCAGTTCCTGCTCCCCGGCCAAATAGGTGTGTGAGGCACCATGGGTAAAAAAAAAAAAAAAAAAAAAAGTATGGAGTAGCATTACATTATAGTCGTTTCAAGCTATTCTTTATTTAAAATACAACAGTAATGTTTCATTCAGTGGACATCACCCCGCCAGCGAGTGGCAGTTAATTTAGAAGTACGGTCTTGCAGTAACATCAATCACTCACGCGCGATGCGGTCGGGATTACAACTTGCATAACCCATGTGATAACTATCGTACAAAATTACTGAATGGACCGCAACCTTTACGATGTACTCGGAAATATAATATGGTTTACAGTGTTTTGGATACTTCATTAAAATACAGGATACTCTGGTTACTTAATAGAATGTAATTTATGTGAACAAAATCATAGAGATCTGCGGTTGTCCGTGCATCGCGCAAAAACCATTGGATAGTGATCGAGAGAGTGACTGCTTAATATAATAAATAATATTCCGATAGTTTCATTTAAAAAAAAGTTATTACAGTTATAATATACTATGATTTTTCATGCCGTGGAGAAGTAGAGTGAGCTGTGCGATGCTCGTTTTTTCCTCCGTACATAAAATAATATTGTTAAAATAATAAACAACACAAGGAGAGTAGCGAGTATCAGCTTGTAATATTATATATTAACTGGCCAACTGACAATCGTAGAATTTTGCATATAGGTAATCAAGGGTTTTATAGAAAAAGATATAGGGTGCCTTATATCCCGAAAAAATACTATTTCCCGAGGTATAACTCAAATTCATACTAAAGTAAGGGAAGCCACGTGCAAAAGTTGGTAATCAATATAAGAGAAGTGGACTTTCTACAAAAATCTTAAGCATTACTTGTCGAATAAAATCAAAGGCACAAATTTATAACAATAATCTTTTACGTACTATAAAATACTCCATCACTCTGTGTATCCGTCTATTTGTCCGTTGGTGTGTTTATAAATCGAAAACGACTTTAACCAATTTACATAATGTTTTGATTAAGCCAACAGATTTATTATTTTGTAAAGTTTTAGTTTATGTTTTGTTACCTTATGTAATATATTAAACAAGTTACGAAGGTTGAATTAAGATAATAAATAATGACTAAGAGTTTTTGGCGGGATCTTAGTCTGCCATTTTATTCGTATTCTTATGTTATTTGACTCTATATTTTGTAATATTTGTGGCATTTTACGTAATATAGTTCGGTTATTGTACACAAGCGAAGTGGATGCAAAATAATAGCACGAAGCATGAGCATTCTGAAATGCCATAAAAACTCCCTAGAAAGTTCTAATAAGTGAGCCACCATCTTGTCAGAACATTGAAATAATCACAAAACACTTGTAATATTATTACCCAATCGACAATCGCTGTTATAAACTAGAAGATTGGTTACCAAAACAAAAACAAATGACTATCTGTACGTGCTGTAATTTGTTGCTATATATAACGTAAACAAGAAAATATTGACCGACAGACCGACATTACAGACGTCAGTAAAAAAGACGATAAGACACCGTTTTTAGGTGAAAAATCTAACTAAAATATTACACGAGACATACATAACATTATATCAAATTATGTGATCTCGTCATTACAATTAAATATACCGTCCATGGTGGTTGACTTTATTCTAAGTCTACTACTAGCTACGACCCTCAATTTGAAAATCCATCCCCATGCACCTGTTGGTATGTTCCTGTAGCGGCACTTAAGAGCCAGTCTCTCTCTAGGTTTAGCGTGACCACCATCTTAGACTACATCATCATTTAACATCAGTTGAATTTGTGTTCAAACGCTAACCATTAAAAAAAAAGGAACTTTATAGATTTAGCATATTTACTATCATGGACCACATCGACATTTAACATTAGATTAGATTGTGGGCAAACGCTAAAGTCATAAAAAAACCATAAAAACATAGAAAACCTTTCACAATATCTAACTTATCACATTATTTCGCTAATGAATTTTATGTACAAAAAGTCTGCAATAAAAATTTAGATATATTTTTTAGTTTATATAACGTTTAAAAAGCATAGAAATACATGCGAGTGGAGCCAATGGAATAGTTAGTTAATATCAATACATATTACAAAACAAAGTCGTCCGCCGCGTCTGTCCGTCTGTCTGGATGTTCGCGATAAACTCAAAAACTCCTGAACGGATATTAATGCGGTCTTCACCAATAGACAGAGTAAGTCACGGGGTAAGTTTAAGTGTATAATTTGTCAAGGTTTTTTGTAAATTGGTTGAAATATAATGATAATTGTTGAAAGAATCGGAAAAAGTGAATCCGCCTTAAGCGTTTCGTGCACATAAGTATATATTTTTTTATTATCGGGGCAGGACAACGCCCACCGGGCTTGCTAGTAGTTTTTATAAAACAAATTTCTTTTGTTACAATTTATAATTATACTATAAAACAACTAAATAAACTATTTTTTATATTAAAAGTGAATATGAATGAACTGTTCCCGCCCATATCATATTATATTTTCTTTTTCTAATCTACCATTTGTAAGCCAAATAGAACATAAGTATGTCCTAATCCACTATTTGAAGTTAAGGTCGACTAGAAGCCTAACAAATTTAGTTCACGTTACCCGCAACTTGACCGCTAGACAACTAACAAAACACAACAATAACGGAGGCTTTTAACACGTCACTATTGAACCCAGTAAAGAGAATTGCTCCATTTAATACGCTTTTAACAGAACAAAAAAGCTTATTCACTGATTTAAATGAGCGACCACATAAAATAACCATTGACTAAAAGCGTAACCGCAAAACGCTTCGCAATTAATTTGCAGTTTTGTACCCGTATACAATATGTGGTATTGCATACAATATTATGTGAAAGGTACGCGATGACAGTTAACCCGATGTGTTAATGCCTTTATGTATTCACCGCCTAATTAAATTCAGATTAAAGAATTATTGTTATATTTTATTGGACACCAGCAACATGGGGGCCTCGGCTTTACATAGCAATATACTATGCTCTAAAGGATTTAGATTCGTTTTATGGCGCTTTGATATTTACAATTCATTAAAGTTATAGAATGTATATAAGAATTTCCATACAAACAACTCTTTTATGATATTTTCTAAAATAGTTATTGAATTGTTACATTGTAAACGGTAATTCTTTTCTACATTAAATGTTGAACCAAACTAAAATAGTTGATTGTATTAGAATTAATACTATGCTAGACAAAATGTCGTCGTAAATAACCAATAATTCTTTTAATAAAATGTAAAACATATAAATGTTCATTGTGGGTTATCCCTAAGAGATAGACATGTAGGTACCATATATACTTTTCTATAGGTATTTTTAAATGTACAATTCTGTATTACAGTATGTTATATACCTCATAAAGTTTAGCTAGCGTTATCAAAAAAGCGTTTGAAAATTCCTTCTAATTACTTAATTAGAATACGTCGACTTTTCTCTACTTTACAAGCTATCACTTTTACAAATGTAAGTAGTAATTAATAGAAGTAATGGCTAAATATCGGCAGCTAAATTGAAAATTCAAATTAAGTACTAATTATAACCAAGCCTCAGTAAGGTTACGATAATGCTACCTCTGGCAGCGTATTTTAGCTTACAAATAGCTGGTGCCCAAGACAGCATACTGGTGAAAATAGTTTTGTTTCGAGGTAACTACTCATTTTGCCTTTTTTTAAATTATAGTATATATTTTAATCTTTATGATTACTGCTTAGCTCCCGTGCAAAAGCGTTATAATACTCTCTTAACACATCGTATGCTATGCAATTATCAAAGGCATTCTCAAAGGATTAACTTATCTAAAGCATTTAAATACTGCTTTATTAATTTACCTTATGTATTTACCTAAAGCTGATCATAAATATCCATGCAAAATATTATAGGCATGAAATTAAAATCATGTCTGTTTGTTACTTTCTGTATGACTACATCTGTGAACCGAGCGCAATTTAATATGGCCTGGGACCTGGAGAACGGATGAACGATTTATTTCATATTGGATATACACCAAAAATAACCAGACAATGACGCCGCGAAGCGCATATATTTAATAAATTCTAAACCTCTTTCAGTATAGCAGTAAATTTATTTTAACCTAGTAAATATATATTCCTGATGTTTTTTGACGTGATAACGTCTTATAAATCGATGAACAAATAATAAAATAAAAAAAAGTAGTGTGTACTTATGTACACACGTTAGAAGTTATACTTCTTTGGTGTAACAAGATAAAAATCTTTTCAAAAATTCTACCTTTCGCCTTATTCTACGTTTGTAGAAAAAACGACACTAACAATAGAAAAAAAGGTATTTACTAAATACATACTTTTTTTTAAATAAGATGTTGACTATAGCTAACTTCAACGTGTAGGTTTTTCGTGACGGTGTGCGCGCGCATCGCATAAATTTACTCTCATCATATTTGCCTAACTCGCCAAAAGAAGTATAACTTCGAAAGTGACAAATATTATACAAGTAATAAATAAAAACGAAAAGGAGTGTCTGAAACCGGGAAGATTTAGTGATTAATTATCTACCACGCGGGTCAAGAGTTAACAAATAACGTTAAAGTAAGTTCTACTATCATGAACGTTTCCCATAAAACTAAACATCTGACCTACATAAAACTCGGGAGGTTTTAACCCTTCCGGCCTATGGCATCAAAGCTTTTACATTCACCACAACATTTATAAGGTTACTGATATAGGTGATTATTTTAAAGACAAATGTTGATAGTAAAAAGTTTTAGTTAACCAGTATTATAAGCAATCTTATATGTAGCCCACTTCATGGTTCAAGAATGTCAACTGGAAAACAAACAAAAAATGTTATAGGATTAGTAAATCTAGAACGACTTTTTTTTCGCGCGCCATATACGATACTATTTTTTCCCGCAGCTTCGACTACTTGTTTTTCTTTACATTTAGGACGAAAATAGCTTTAATGTTTTCTACCTCTGTAGACTAGCTCTATACCAAATATCAGTACTGTCGGCCGAGAGATTTGAGATCTTAGGCAATTAAACCGATCCATATTCTGAACGTAACAGAAACGAAAAAAAAAACTACTACCAATAATACTATGCTCAATGGAATATCAATCTACCTATGTATCTTCAGGAATTCGAGAGGTCTGGTCATGTCCCTCTACAGTATTGGTCAGTAACGGAACGGGTTAGTATATTTTTTGGCATGTATCGATACGGTTAGCGTCATGGTATGGTCCGCTATGGTGGACCAACACATGTAGTTGTAAAAAGATATCATCATATCTCAAGTATCTCATGTATCAGGATATAACTACTTTAACTTTTATAAATTGTTTAAATTCAATGTATGTGGCCTATAAATTATCTTTTTTTTCTTTCTTTATATCACTATTCCACATTTTTTTCCGATTTGGCTAATTTCGATTTTGAAATATTTGTGGAAGTTCAGGGAAGGTTTAAACGGTGAAAGGAAGATACTAAAAAAGACAATTTAATTTTCATATACAAAACGTTCCTAACTATGAAACATTTGAGGTCTTTTGTCATTTTAGAAATAAAAAATTGTCATTAGTTTGTCAAATATTTATAGGTGCGTTCAGAAATTTGTTTATTTCATAACTGTAGTATGAGGTCTGATCTTTTTAGTATGTTTTGTTGGAATACAAAATAGTTCTGTTTTACAAATAAAAATGGTACATGAGAAAACTTTAAATTGATTAAGTGCATAACTATGTTACATTCATAATGTAAAGAAATGTTTTGTATTAAGTTTCTACCACATTTTACACTAATATATGTAAGTTATACGAAGTTCACCGGGTTGTCTATTACTGAATAAGTCCCTTTGCTTAATTATGTGTCGTGCTTATTTTTATACGAGAATGTAACAAAAGAGAGGTTAACTATTAAAAATATAACATAAACAAATATCTAATACTTACTACTAGCAAGAGAATGTTCGAGAAGGTTCGCGAAGGTCACGAAAATGTTCGAAACATTTGACGGTATCTTTATAGAGGTGAGTTATAGACGAAAGGGCATGGCGGCCGGATAAAGGTGTGATTAATATTGTAGCTGACAGTTTTGGATAAATAATTGCGGGCAATTATTTCTGGGAATGCTGCGGTTACCGGACTTGGGTCAGTTTATATAAATCAAATAAGCATGAACGTGTGTGGACGATTTGGTACTTATATATATTTATTTTTTTAATATGATTCCTACTCCGCTATGCTTATTTCATTCGTATAGATTTTTTATTAAAATAAATTCGTTACGAATATGAATTATATGCCTTTTTAATATAGTCTCTTAAAGGGCCAGAAGAGTTCAAGCCATCCATCCATCTTCTCAGTCATAAAGTCCAGCAATATCCATTGCTTCCATTGCATTCCACTGATGTCAGTTCATCATGTGACGAAATACCCATGCTGTATCAATCAATGTGTGATGACCATTTGGAAACTTTTCAGTGACATCGGCATTCCGTTCTCCGAGCAATGTACCGCGACCTATGCCACATATGTCTAGCAATTCTGAGGGCTAAATACACCATCAACCTCTGAATGTCCCCGCGATGAATAATAGCTTCCTGAAATAGGGCACATATTTAATAACGATGATGGTTTATAACATATTACAAAATAATATTAAAGTGGACATTACTTTGCACTTCCGCCTGAAATTGATAGATCGCTTCCGTCTTACTGCAACAAAATCGCTTAATTTTATTTGCGCGACGCATACCAGAAAAAAAATCTAAAATAAAATATGCTCGTTACACTGTAATCTGCAACATGACTTTATTAATGTGAAATTTTATATTTTACAGCTATATACCAACAGTGTCAACCAACCGTCTATAGGTTCACCCATCAACCGACGACATATTTTATTGTTTTGGTTACTAATATTTCGCTCTTTCTATGATTGGTTTCAGATTTAATTTTTTTAGGTGCACGTCGTACAAATAAAATCAAACGTTTTCAGTTGCAATGAGATATGACAGCGACCAATCAATTCCATGTCGAAGTGCAAAGTAACGTCCACTCTAATATTTAGTGATGGACTTCGAGAAAGTAACAATTTCATCAACAATATATCATATTTTCTAATTCAGAGTTGAAAAACCTATAACCAATAAAATTCTGAGAAGTTCAACTGCCAATACACCTATTTCTGCTGCAAAACAGTAATACTCCCACGGTTGTTTGTTATTTCAAAGTTGAAAAATCTAACCAATTTAATTTCTGTTAAGACTGAACTTCTACTTTTACCTTTACATTTATTTGGCGATACAAATGTTTAGGTGGATGGAAAATAGTTTCCATTTAAATCATAATGATACCTTAAACATAAGTGAGACATCTAGATAACAATATAACAGACCGCTACTTACAGTTAATTCAACTGTTTCCAAAACAAATGACGAGGGAAGGTACATGCGTCATATCTAGATAACTTTAATATTAGTGATATAATAGCAAGCCTTCGGTCCTTGATGCGATCGATTCTGTGGAAGCGGCTTAGATGAATCTGTCAATAGCAGATTTTTTCGCATTACGTTGATATATTTTCTCTGCGCCCTCTGCTGTTTATTCATTGAACTTGGTATAGTTGACAGAATTGCAAAGTTGGATTGTAGAATGTAAGTGACTAAATATATAAATATAAAGTGACTAAGTCTCATAAGACAAAGATATGGGGTTGAATAATTTCAAAACAGTATCGTATACCTCTCTGGTAATAATTTAGACATCTGTTAATACAAATATTTGGCAATAACTTTACTATAGATTAATGTAATTACAGCTTTCCGCATAAAAACAGGATTTAAAAATATACAGGTATTTTGTTTAAAATCGAGTGTATTTTGAAAGTTTAAATAAATAAATATACGTACACTTCCTTTAAATTCATTTTTTTAAAGTAACAAGCCGAAGGCCTAATAACATGTTTGATTCGGAATATAAATTCAGTGGTGAAAGATCCAACACGGTCATAAACTTTAATTGCTATCGAAAGGTAGTCTTCATTGTAATTGTATATATAAAATAAGAACATTAAAGCAACAATCAGCGCATTGAACGCTGAACCATTATCTAGGACCGCTACTGATAACTACTTCCATTGTGTCGAACTCGGTTCGAGTTTCGCAATCTCGATTGTTAACTAGCCCGCATACTAATTGCTTGCTGGAAAATTTAAACTTTATATATTTTATTAAATAGTGTAAATCAATAAATATTTTGCACCCTATTTGGCACACAACGTGTTTTTTTTTATATAATTTTAAATGATATATTTGCTACATCTTTTCTTAAACTAACAATCGTATTTATATAATATAATTTTTTTTTTGTGCATCAGTTGATCCATTGTCCCCTTGTATTAACGATATCAATCAAATAATATATTTCCGTGTTTGGCATGAATATCCGTAATCATTTTCAGATGATGATGTTCTGTGGTAACGACTCGGATACAGTGTCGATCGATGTAGGTTCGAATCCTTGCAATGAGTCCAATCTTTCGGTTAAAGTACTTCCCGATGAAACCATAGCATGGTCGTGGGCTTTTTCTTTGCCCTGCGGTAATTGTACTAAAGCCAATTAATCCTTAGACATAGCATGATAACCATTTTGAACCAAGTTGTCGTTTAACAACAGGTTACAATGCGTTTAAAAGTAAAACATACAAAGTTAAAAAACTTTATTTACTATCATTATCATTACAAAACAACAAATTTGTTACATGAACAATATGATATGTTACAAAGGAATTTCTAATATTTTGAAATCTAATATAAAGGATATATATACAAAATAATAATAGTAATATTGCCCTGAAAACCAAGCATTTATTAACATTTCTACGCTAGATAATATAATATATTAAATAATAGTTGCAACACAGAGTGCGAGATAGTTAAAACTATTTTGATAGTATCTCTTGTTAGGAATTAAAAATACAAAGAAATTTTCATACTGAAAGTTAAAGACTCGACTTTAGTTGTTAAAAGTTTGCTTACTTAAATAACTTCCAGGCCTGGGCCATGCCCCTCCCGACCGGAGAGGACGTCGACGCGTCCGCTGTTCGCCTCCGTGATGCCCTCACGGAGGTATGCGACGCGTCGATGCCGCGGAGCGTACACCGTCCGAACAGAAGGGCGGTGTACTGGTGGTCGGCGGAGATCGCCGATCTCCGTGCGGCCTGCTCCGCGGCCCGGCGGCTGTTCGGGCGCAGCCGCCGGAGAAGCCGGCGGGACCCCGGGGAGGAGGCCCGGCTGTATGGCGAATACAGGACCAAGAAGAAGGTCCTGCAAGCCGCCATCAGCCGGGCGAAGGAGGAGGCATGGGAGGAGATGCTGCAGTCGCTGGAGAGGGACCCGTGGGGGCGTCCGTACCACATGATTAGGGCGAAGTTGCGTGGACGGACGCCTCCCACCACGGAAACTCTCCAGCCGGAGGTAGTTGGGAGGATCGTGGGAGCGTTGTTCCCCGACCCTCCCAGCATTGTGTCTCCTCCCATGCCCCCACCTCAGGCGGCAGTTGCGGAGGAGCTCGTCGGCCCTCCCCCTTCAGTCACAGAGGAGGAGATGGGGAGGGCGTTTGAGCGCCTCCGCAACAGGCGGAGAGCGCCTGGCCCTGATGGGGTCCCGGGCCGGGTGCTCACTCTCGCGATGGGTCATTTGGGAGGGTGTCTTCGGGAGCTGCTCAGTCAGTGCCTGTTGGCTGGGCGGTTTCCGAAGCCCTGGAAGCGGGGGCGGCTATGCCTACTACAGAAGGCAGGCCGCCCCCCCGACTGCGCGTCCGCATATCGGCCCCTCGTGCTGCTGGACGACACCGGGAAGGTGCTTGAGAGGATTATTTCCTCCCGGGTCGTCCAGCACCTGGAGGGTGCGGGGCCAAATTTGTCGGATGCGCAGTACGGCTTCCGGGCAGGGCGCTCAACAATTGACGCCCTGACCCTCCTGAAGTCGCTGTCCAAAGAGGCGACCTCCCAGGGGGACAGGGTTCTGGCGGTGTCCCTGGACATCGCCAACGCCTTCAATAGCCTGCCGCATGCAGTCATAAGGGAGGCACTCCGGTATTTTGGGGTGCCCCCTTACTTGCGGCGGCTGTTGGAGGCGTACCTGGAGGATAGGGAGGTTGCCTATGTGGACGGCGACGGGCGAATGGTCCGGCGGGAGACGGGGTGTGGAGTTCCACAGGGGTCGGCCTTGGGCCCACTCCTGTGGAACCTGGGCTACGACTGGGTGCTCCGCGGCGCGCTCCCATGCGGAGCGCGCATTATATGCTACGCGGATGACACCCTAGTCGTAGCCCGGGGCAAGGAATGGGAGAGTTTGGTGCGCCTGGCCACGGCAGCCACAACTGTCGTGGTCGGGCGCATCCGGAGATTGGGTCTCAGGGTGGCCCTCAATAAAACCGAGGCTCTATTGTTTCACGGGCCTCGGCGGGGGCCACCACCTGGGGCCCATTTGATTGTGGATGGTGCCCGTATCGGGGTGAGGACCCGTATGAAATATCTGGGTCTCACCCTGGACGGGCGTTGGCGGTTCGAGCCCCATTTCGAGGGGCTCGGGCCGCGTATAGCAGGGACGGCGGCGGCGCTCGGCCGACTGCTCCCCAATATCGGGGGGCCAAGTGCCGGGTGCCGCCGACTCTATATGGGAGTCGTGCGAGCTATGGCCGTCTACGGGGCCCCGGTGTGGTCCGATGCCCTCGGTGCCGATAATGTGCGAGCGTTGCGCGCTGCGCAGCGCATTGTGGCACTGAGGGCAATCAGAGGATACCGCACCGTGTCCTCGGTGGCGGCCTTCACGCTCGCCGGCTCCCTGCCTTGGGAGCTGGAGGCGGGGGTTCTTGCCGCCGTGTACGAGTTCACGGCGGCAAGGAAACGTTTGGGGGAGCCTCCGGCTCCCAGGGAGATAGAGGGAAAGAGGCGAGAGGGGAGGGAGGCTGCTATGGAGTGGTGGCGGCAGGATCTGGCGGACGCGCGATATGGGCGATATACGGTGGACGCCGTCCGCCCGGTCCTGCCGCAGTGGTTTGACAGGAAATGGGGCTCCCTGACGTTCCGACTGGTGCAGGTACTGACTGGCCATGGCTGTTTTGGCTGGTACCTGCACCAGATCGCTCGCAGGGAGCCGACCGCCGCATGTCACGAGTGCGGCGCCGAGAAGGACACCGCGCAGCACACTTTGTCCGAGTGTGCTGCGTGGGAGGTGCAGCGTCGCACTCTGACTGCGGCGGTAGGAGGAAATCTGTCGCTGCCGAGCGTGGTTGCGGCCATGCTCGGCAGCGAAGACGCCTGGACGGCGATGGCCTCCTTCTGCGAGGAGGTCATCTCGCAGAAGGAGGCGGCGGGGAGGGCCCGAGAGATGGATCCTCTGAGCGGCCCTCTCCGCCAAAGGAGGGCCGGTGGAAGGAGGAGGCGATATGCCCACCTTCTTCCACCTCCGTAGCCGGACCTGAGGTGATGGGCCGGGGGGCTCATCACCTCATTGCACAGGTTCGGCGGACGAGGGGAGGTGGCTGGTCGTGTACCCAGCTTACCTCCCTATAAGGACGGAGCCCGGCGGCCATCTTTCGCCGGGCTGACCGCTGGGGACGGCATGGCGATAGCTCAGCACGGTCCCATGCCGCCCCAACGTAAAGCGGTGGCCGGTACACCGTGGGGTTTTAGTCCGTGCGAGTCGGACATAACCCATTCTCTCCCCCGGGAGGATGGGTATCCATAAGGGATTTCCCCACGTAAAAAAAAAAAAAAAAAAAAAAAAAAAAAAAAAAAAAAAAAAACTTAAATAACTTGCATACAACAAAGAAGCCAAATTATGACACTGGAAACAACTTAAGATTTTTAAAAGAAGAAAAGTAACTATGACATATGAATAACCCGAAATATTACAAAATTAAGCATTTTACAAGTTTGCAAAAAAACACCTTAGAATCAATTCACACTTTGCATCAAATTGGACTTATTTACACGAGATTCCCATGCGACCTTTGTCTCGCATTAAGGTCTAGGTGACCGTAAGACCTCTCCGGACGTGTTCCGGGTGTGAAACACCGAATATTTTATTCATGAAGACCTGAAAACTTCAAACGACTCATATGGGCAACCTAAGATCATTTCTATGTTAGAGGTTAGGACATTTTCTTACCATACGTGAATTTTAGCTGGGATTTACCTATCAAGTTATTATTTATGACGTAAGAACAAAATAACTAATTGTATTTATGTTTTTAATTGAAAAAGTTTTACTCGATTGCCCTTAATATTTTTACGAGTGTATATATGTATATTTTTTTAGGCACGCTCTATAGCCTGAACGGGTTAATGGATTTTCTCGTATAAATAACTGTGGGATTCGTCTTAATTGACCGAGAGATAGGAATATATACATATATAATATTTAATTATAACTTCTGTGAATAAAAAAAGACATAAGGTTTTACTTAAAAATATTCAATTGCACAACTCATTCATTAATGTTACTAAAGATTTCCAGTGGTTTTATTTATTTTTTATTATTTATTTTTGACTTTTTTTTAATACGTAAACACTATTAGGATATATTTATACATGAGTTTATGTTTAGATATTTAATACAAGATACTTTATTTTGGAAAAATTCACTGAAGTACAATGTG
Organism: Antheraea assamensis; assembly: GCA_035772565.1. Taxonomy (NCBI): domain Eukaryota; kingdom Metazoa; phylum Arthropoda; class Insecta; order Lepidoptera; family Saturniidae; genus Antheraea; species Antheraea assamensis. The sequence continues at coordinate 57,045 of JAQQSE010000112.1, read as the reverse complement.
CAAATAAATATAATATACAAAATTGAAGTTGTTAAATTTGTGCGGGTTGATCACCAAAACGACTAAACCGATCTAGATAGGACTTTTACTGGAAGATACAGAACTTCTTAGAGTATTATTTAGGCTAAATATCACAGAGCTTTCCAATAGGATCTAAGCAGAAACGATAAGATTAAGCAAAAGCAAATAGATAAAAGCTTGAATGCTAACGATAAAACTACAATGATTCTATTACTATTAAAATACAGTTCAGAATCAATACCGAAGTAAAATACGTAATTACCATTAAAACAAAGGCAATCCCACAAAAACGATGTTACGGGCAACCTGCTAATATAGAAGAAACAGACGTTCAAATTTGTTGGGTTGCCATTAGGGCTGATACGAATCTTCCTCTTACAAACGATCTGAAACATTTACGAAAAAAAAAAAAACGTTCGAATACTCTCTCCGCATTTTAATTAAATTAACACTCCATTTTCAAAGAAAGATAAATAATGATTCGAATATCCATTGTGGAACAACAAACAAAGTGGATTACCGGAGAATTGTAAACATTCAATGGAATTGCGGAACTCGTTGGACAATAAGTCATTCAGACTATTTCCAATTTGCCAATTCAAAATAAGATAATCGCAGTTCACGTTCTACAATTTCTTATTATACACTGAGTTTCAAATTAACTAGTATTCATCTAGTGGTCGAAAATTGACCATAATACACATATATTTGTATTTCAATTTGATTTTTATTTTTAAATGGCATAAAGTGTATTGTGTGTTGTACAAATTATATTTGTGGACGTAATGAACGTGAAGTATATCCGATAGAGATTTACAAATAAAGGTTGTAATTCGTTGTGAGCATGGAAAAAAAATGTGTCCAAAATTTCTTATTAAATGAGATTTAATCAGAAACAGTGAACTCAACGACATTTAAAACAAGCAAAATATAAACCGACCAAATCAAAAAAGTTTATACAATTTCGTACAAAATAGCGCCAACTTGACGTATTATATTGACTTTACTGACATGTATAAATTATTTGGTTTGTTCCATTCTAAGACTCTTACATTGACAATGCGTTATAAAGTATGCATAAGCGTGTTCTAATACTTAGCAAACATTTCTCGTCTATAGGTTTTACGTATTACCATAATAGGCAACATCGTCACATATTGACCCTTTACAATTTTTTTATGCCCAACAAAGCCCGCGAGTATCAGCCAGTAATACTATAAAGAAACTTGATATTTCGAAGAAGTATCAATATATAATCAGTATAATAGAATATATAGGTGGTAGAGCTACGCTGATAGGTGGTAGAGCTACGCTGATGTAGGTGGTAGAGCTACGCTGAAGCTATTACTGGTTTCAGCATGAATTTGTCGGCTCGCCCGGGGTAGTACAACCCTCTCACAGAAAACCGACGTGAAGTAACAGTGCTTGCACTGTTGCGTTTCGTTCGGTCAGAGAGAGCGCCGGAGGCCCACAATATTAAAAGGCCGGTAACGCACTTGCGACTCCCCTGGTGTTGCTAGTGTCTATGGACGGCGGTGATCACTTACCATCAGGGGACCCGCCTGTTCGTTTGCCCCTATAATATAAAATAAAATATAGTGACAATAAATGACGTATTCACTAACGTTAATAACATGATAAGTTTTCAAAGTTCAGTTGTAAAATTGTTATCAAGAAGCAATCGGTGTGTTTAATTAATACCTCTTATTTCATAATACATCGTTCCGTTTTGTTCGCTTACGATTATTAAGACTACATTCTGAATAAACTCATTACAGAATAAACCGAAATGGAAATAAAAATATACCAGCTTTGGCTAATGGATTAACTAAAAGTAGACATCATCAATCTATGTCCAGTTAGTTACCTTAATATTAATCAATATTTCTTTTCAACTTTTAGAAACTGAACATGACGTATCTATATAGAACAATTTGTAATTGTGTCTATCTATTAATTTCTTTTTCGAAATGTTGTCATGAATGACTATTATTATAAAGGATTTCGTTTACGAATGTCACGTTAAAAACATGCTTCTTTGTCTGTTGATATGACTTACTTGAACTCAAAAACTGCTCGATCAATTGTTATGAAATTTTACAAAACGTGGAGCTAACATCATAAATTGACGAACAGATTTTTGAAATCTTAAAAAAATATATGTTTTCAAAATCGTTTCAAAAAGGTTTTCTTTTCTCAACTCATTATGATGAAATCATCTAAACTCTTTCAAAAGCTGTTTAGCAACATACATACACTGACAAACGAGATGTTTCAACTCAGTTACCAGGTGTAAATTATGATTAACCTCAAAACTGTGATCCTATATATATATATATACAGACGGCAGTCCCTACTTAAGAAGAAACGCAAGCTGCAAACTGTTACTAGCATGTTCCTTTGCTTTGATTTTTCCTATAAATAAAATACGATGATAAGGCCTAAGAGCCTTCTAAAAGTACTAATATCACCGAATTATATCACCATTTTTAAATTTATAATCTAAATTCTACTTTAATAATTTTGTTTTATTTTTTGCTATCACCTTTACATTTTGAGACATTTTTGTTTTATTTCAATATCAATTTTTAATACCTACTTTCCTAAAAGAACGTCAGCGCCAAGTGAATAATTGTTTCCGCCACTTCTACACATTGAGTTAGGTCTCATAAAAACCTAGTTAAAGCTGTGAACAAGACTATCTTAAGAGGAAATTTCCCAGAATCGGTAACGTGAAATTAAAATAAAGCATTTTTGGTGGGTTCAAAAATACAAGAACTCATTATGTTTTTCAATATGAAATTGAGAAAACACAAAATGTGCATCGGTCGCTTTTGTAATGTATGTGATAGTTTTCTCGACAATAAAAAAATTGACAACCACCAAGACCTTATTCAAGAACTTCTTCTTTCTATATAGTTCTGAAATGCAAGAAGTTTCTCAAAATCTATTATTTGGACACTAACTCCTTCCGCGAATATCTTGGTGCTGTATCAGATTAACGTTCACATGATAATAAGCACAGGAAAAAACACTACAACGGATAACTTGTCAGAAATATTTCTTCACGACTTTTGTTGGTTGATTTACTACGAAATGTCTATTCATAAAATGAAAAGGAAGATAAAATGAAAAGAGATAAAACGGGAGAAGAGAAAACATGATTTCGTCTATTTTATATACATATAATCATTACAAACTGCATATCAGTTGTCTCTATCGCGCTCTATTTGTTATCAGTTTGAGCAGATCATCATTCAGATTACCATCGCGTGTCATCAATGTTTGATACTTCGTAACATTAAAAAAAAATCTCATCAACTTTTCCATATCTCACTAACATTATTTCATATATTTTCACTCCAACTCCCTTGGACACAGCTTGGCTGTAGATGTAATTAAAACCCGAAACGTCTTCATTTCTGTATTACATAAATACATGATTACCTTCAGGCGAAGATAATATAGGTAATTGTACGTTTGAAACGGGAGCGACGTTATACTGTACTCACATTATTTTCCAGTGTAAATTACAATATTTACTCGACAATCATAATGGAAATATTTAATGTTCATGTTTTAATTTAGATTCATTATTTAATATACAATCATTAGTATTTGCTTTTACAGTATAAATATTATATTTATTCTGAACGTGCAGTAAAATTGAATATAAAAGTAAATATCAAAATATATACAATTTTTTTTTAAAGTGTGTATACACTTATATGTATTTTTATTACCTTTAGTTGTTTGACAGCCGTTTTCTGTTTCAGTAAGACGTAACAGCGGCCAAACAATTCCAAGCGGTAGTGCAATGTAACGTTCAACCGGATTTTTAAAGTTATTTTCGTTTTTTTTTTATCTGTGACACCTTAACAATAGGTTTTAATATTTTTAATTCGCTTCGTTCCATAATACCAATCTCTATGATTCGCATATATCATGATACTGCCACCTTTCTATTTCTATTCTTAATAATTATTAACACGTTATATTGTATGCCATTTAAAAGCTTATGTAAAATATAGTAACAGAAGTTACTAGTGGACATATTGGGTCGACTTGATTTACTTTCTGAACCTTATAATTTGAGCCAATACAATACATACTACAAAATGGCTAGAGAATACAGCTATGATATTAAAAAAAAACACAGTGAGTCGTCGCGGGACGCCTGGCAGATTTGAAACATCGAAATTATTTTGTACTAGTAATATGCATAAAAGAACAGATTTAGACAGGAACGAAATATGGCATAATATAAAAATTACATATTTTTTTCTGGAAAATAATTACTGTTTATTTAATAAACATTTATTTTCATTGAATACAAAAATTCTAAAATTTATATCAAATCGTGGCGAGTTTTTTAAAGTTACGAGCACACGAACGAATAGACAGACCGACAGAAAGACGTTGCCTATCATATATATTATATGGATAAATTTCTTACTTACGCTCATAGTTTAAAGTTATTATAAATTGAAGCTTGAAATACGCAATTATGATAGAATGGCTATGACTGGACTAAAGTATTGTGAGGAAGCTATTGTTAACTAGTACCGTAATGAGCGGCTGTATTTACACTCAAAAGTTTTTCTACGATAAACATAATTCAGGATCACATTCTCACTGAACTATGAAATCTTTAAATTCTTATTATTGAATACTGTTCTGTAACCATTCAGGACTGTAGAAATTTTACGACAGCAGGTTAATTATTTTACTTGATGCAAACAAAAATTGTGATAATAACCAATTTAATATTTCAAGATTTGTATGTTTACAATTTTTGTAATTCTCAAGCACATAAATGGCAAATAATAAAAATAAACACACAAAACTTATAACAATCAACGATCAAATGAGACATGAACATTCTAATTTGTTAAATAGCGAGCAAAGACAATAAGCGGCTTACAGCCAAATTACCTGTGAAAATCCTCATTAGCATTATGTTAATGCTTGTATATTCGATCGTATTATTTATTTAAACATCACGTTTTAAGCGTTTCAAGTGTATAACTTATTTTGGCATTGTCTCTTATGCGGTTATATATCATGTAGCGAGTTTGTAACCAACAAGGTACGCCCCGTGGTTCGTTCGCGTCACTCTTCGTTCTTGGTTAGCGTACTTTGTGGTCTTAGTATTGGCTTATTAAATTATTTGATTTAAAATAAACCGACTCTAAAACTAAGCGAAAAACAATAACGGTAAAACAAAGAACACATGGAAATTTCGTTCATTCATTCAGAACAATCGATATCTAATTACGATTCCCACACGCGAACCAGGGACACCGACCGACTCATCGTTATTCCTGTTCGGAAAGGTGGAACAAAATACGTGATAATGAGTGTCGCGCGCTACACTTTATTCGATTCAAAGACACACTGGGAACATATCTGGTGTCCATTAGTCTAGTTCGTTAGTCAACGTTATAACTAGTTGGTTGCTTGCACGTGTACTTACTAATTTGATTCATGATTGCGTTACTTTGCAAAAATACATCATTAAATATTGGAGTGGACATTACACTGCAGCCTGGATTTGATTGGCTACTGCCACGTCTCACTACCACAAAAAACGTTTGGTTTTATTTGGTCGACATAGAACGAAACACGTGTAATCTATCAATTTCATTTCACACATTAATCTGCAACATACTTTAATTAATTTTAACGTTGTATTTTACAGCTACATACCAACAATGTCAACCGACGACAGGTTCAACCACGACCTCCCAACGTTTTTTTTTTTATATTATAGGGGGCAAACGAACAGGTGGGTCACCTGATGGTAAGTGATCACCGCGGTCCATAGACACTAGCAGCACCAGTGGAGTCGCAAGTGCGTTGCCGGCCTTTTAAATATGTGGGCCTCCGGCGCTCTCACTGACCGAACGAAACGCAACAATGCAACCACTGTTACTTCACGTCGGTTTTCTGTGAGAGGGTGGTACTACCCCGGGCGAACCGACCCATTCATGCTGAAACCAGTAATAGCTTCAGCGTAGCTCTACCACCTACTAAACAGGTTCAACCGTCAACTGACGATGTGTTTTATTGCTTTTTGTTGTTTTAGTTACTCATATTTCGCTCTTTCTATTAGTAGTTTCAGATTTAGCTTTTTTAGTTACACGGTACGCAAATAAATTTTTCGCGCAGGTTTTTTTGTTGCAGTGTGACGTGTCTGCGGCCAATTAATTCCAGGCAGAAGTGCAAAGAAACGTCTACTCTAACGTTTATGTGGACCGTTGTTGTTGGGTTAAATAAGTAAAATATTCAAGTATATTGTCCACCAGAACGCCATAATCTATCACGGCCCTTAACCTTAACCCTTAACCCTTCGTTCGGTCAGTGAGAGCGCCGGAGGCCCACATATTTAAAAGGCCGGTAACGCACTTGCGACTCCCCTGGTGTTGCTAGTGTCTATGGACGGCGGTGATCACTTACCTTCAGGAGACCCACCTGTTCGTTTGCCCCCTATAATATAAAAAAAAGTAGTTTCAATTGACGATGGCTCAGTAACACCCTATTCAGACATAGCGTAGACCGACGTCATTTCGAATGTTAGAGTGAATCAGAGTTTTTTGTGAAGAAAAATATCGTGATGAAGTCATAAATTGGTATGCCTATTTCTAATATCCGTCTGGCTAACTACCTCGTATTGAAAATCTATCGCTCCGTTCTGGCAGCTGCTGCATTTGAAAGCCGGTCCTGCGCTAGTTTCATCGTTTTACGTACTTACCCGGTGAACATTAAGTTTGAATAAAACCTCTTAAATTGTGATAAAGCAATCTGTGGTTTTTAAACGTTTTTTATGAGATTTAGAAAAAAAATCTTACGTATTTTTATAAGAATTAATATTACATATTTCAATGTGTGCCTATGACGTGTTACGAATATATTTCTGCTACGAAAGACGATTTCATGAAATATGGGATTCACAGTAGCAACCAACTCGGCAAGAACGAAGAAGTTCGAAAATTCCTATCTTTGTCGTACTGTGAAGATGTGGAATCGCCTCCCGACTACTGTGCTCCCTCCCTCTTATGATATCGGGTCCTTCAAACGAGTCGTGAAGTAGCACTTTTACAGGTCGGCATGATGGCGACGACTGCCGTTGGTATTTAACACCGACAGTTGCCGTTGTTTTTGGACTGTACCGTACTTACCATCAGGTATTGTACAGTCATTTTACCGAAAAAAATACCAAAATTTCATTATAATCGTAAGGTGAATTAAAATATTAATAACGTCTTTTTCTGATTATATAACACGAATGTGTTCTCACACTACTCATGAGGAAATTATTATATAACAATATTAGACACTTTTCCATTATTAATAGCAGATTGGTTTGTCATAGTTTTTATAATGAGAATTTATGAGACATTTTACATGGAATAGGTCACATCGCCATTGAATTTTGGGTGAGATCGTGGCGGTGATTTTAGGTGAGGAACATCAAATCTTGTACAGTATTATAAAAAATAGTTGCCCCTAAATTGAGGATACTAAAATACATTTATTATATAAAAGTATAAAAAACGAGTAATCTATAATGACGTGATAAACGATATTCTGAAAATTGTCCATAAATTTACTACGATGTTTATATTCAAAATAGTTGTACACTTCTATACACCAGTATAAAATGATAGTCTACTGTTTATACCGAATAAGCTTATAATATTCATATATAAATTATAAGTACATAGAAATATATGAAACGTTGGGAATTTATCGCTCATTCTTCAAACAAAATTCATTTTAAAAATGAACGAACCGTGTTAATTGTAACCTGAATCTAACAGAGCAAGTAATGAAATTATATTCATGAATTTTTAATAAACAACGATATTCATCTACCGCTCTCTGGAATGGTTATTATGGCAATTATATATTTCTTTTTAACTGAATTAGTCGATTTCGTGTTATAAATTGATTTTTAATTTGTAACCACACCTTTGGGTAATCAATGGCCGTTTTCAGCAGACTAAAATTACTCTGAACTCACTATCAGAGAGAAAATGATTTATATAATAGTAAATTTCACTGCTCTGCATACAACACTTTTTAAATTTCTTTCTTTGGTCACGCCTTTCATTCGCTTCGATGGCTAGAATGAAACTGAGTTCGCCCGCACCGTAGCTCGCTTATACGTTTCATAAAAACGAGGATGGCACGGTCTAGAATTTGTAAATTGTTTTCAAATTTAATTTAAAACGCCGATAATATTTAAAGGAATGGAAAAGTTTCGAGGTATGTTACTCTTAGAACTTATTTGTATATCCACAATACTTTTGATAGGTGAATGTTCAATGTATTCTTGTTCCCACGCATCGATAAGTCATCACTGTGCCATATCTGTTTCCACAAGTTTATTCGCGATATTTGTAGAGAACTCTATATTGTTTCAGATATTACTTAAGTGTTCGGAAATAAAGCATTTTTGTATAAATCTTATGATTAGGTTAACAAAACTAAAATTATCCTTTATTCATCCACAAGGGATATATATAACATTACTACAGAATAACAAATAGCAATAAGGTTTCGATTCATTAATTTATGGTTCTTGCAAAGTTTTGAACTTGAGGGGTCAACGCGATAGACCATTTGTGATTGCACGAGCGGGGTCCATTTGAACATCGAAACGATTTATCAAAAAAAAAAAAATTCGATGTTGTTTAAACATATAAGTTTAACATATAACGAAAATTCTCCGTATGTAACAAGTGTCATCGCATTGTCACGCCAGCTTTTATATACGGCAGAGCGGAATGACGATGAATCCTTTTTCGGAAACACTGATAGGTGGTGCTAAAATGTAACTTTTCGTTCAATGTCTATCCCATAAGATATATGCGCTATTTATAACAAATATGAATAACAACAAAAATATTCTAACTAATATTATAACTGTGAAAATTATTTTGTTTGTTATATTTTAACGCCTTTACTACTCCACTGTTCAATATAAAATTGTACATACATATTACCAGAGGTAAAAAAAGGATATACAGTACCGTTTATCCAGAATAAATATACTGATCTCGATGGATAAACGAAACAAAAGCTATCCTATTATAAACATAAACACGTCTATGATTTTTAAAATATTTACCGTATTATGGACATTATAAAAACAGTAAAGAGGTAAAGACTAAAATACAAGTTATAAAGCCACCCCGCAAAGTTTAACTTCAACCAGTACTCAGACTGAAATCACTGTACTTGACAGGCAGATTGCAGCAGACTATATTAAACAGGCGATATAAACGTCTTAATATTATTGTTTTGTGTCAATATAATATACTAGCTTTTGTTCCCGAATTCTCTCGCATTTTGTAGGTTTGACGCATCTTCCGGGAACACAACAATTAATATAAAAGTAATCGTATATCCTTTTCTGTACCCGTGACAATATGTGTGTAAAAATTTAACAATGATTGGTTTTGTAGTCACGGCGTGAAAGCGTAACAAACGACCGAACTGACATTCCCATTTATAATATTATTTAGGAAGTCTCTGACACAAATTCAATACCCAATGAAATGGTTAGAACAAAATAACAGTTTGAATAGAAAAATCTTGAGCGATCCTTAGTAATCAAAGTAACGATTTGAAGTTTTCAGGATCTTAATTATGTTCAGCCTAGAAAATAATATCGGGATGAGGAAAAAAAATCTTTTTTTCTAAAGATTTTGAAGTCACGAGTGACCCCTAAAAAATTCTTAATCAAGCTGATCATTTAATATGGCACTTAATATATAACAGAGTAAAATATTTTCAAAGGAGACCCAAACAAAGAATTTTTTCTCCAATTTTGTTGTCCAAATTTAATATGTTCCCTTTAATACTAATACTATGCAATATAGAATTGTGTTTGTGATAAACTATATGTAGAATGATAGTGAGATAAATAATTTTAAACACAAAAAGGACATACTAGGGACATACGAGAGTGAACAAGACGCGGCTAACTGTTTTTAGTATATTGAAGACATGAGTGCAGTCTTTCACATGCAGCATTTTTTTACCTTTTAATTTCACGATATAAATGAAAGTATTATGTATATATACGCATTCTATTCTTGAAAAGGTTAACGCAAATCAGAAATGAAAATAACCAAAGTATACCAACCAATCAAAACTATATATATATAATATAAAACTAAATTACATATATAATACGAAACTGTAATGAAAGTTTTTATTAAAACACGAGGCCGTCTTTTTTATTTATAACGGTTCTAATGAAATATACGAAATTTCAATCAAAATGTAGCACATCAAAAAATATATATATTTAGCAACATTGTGAATACAAACAGAAGTGTCAACTGTTATTTACAGTTCTCGCGATGTAACAATTAATAATAACACAAAGGAAACGTTTCGAGGCAGTTATCTCTAAAAGCTGTTCAAATACTCTTAAAACATATCTGTTGTGACACTCTTTGAGAGCGTAAACTTTAAGGCTTTTGTTGTAAAGTACACAACAGATTTACAACATACTAGCGTTAATTTTATAGCAATACTAGCTTTCCTGGCGGCTTTGTTAACATTTATATATCCTTTATAACTCTGACAACGTTTATGCATAATTTCGCTGTGATCGGTTAAGTGGTTACAGAGAGAAAGTGCAACAAACAAACAAATTCAATTCCGCATTTATCATATTAGTATGGATACATTAAAAGTCATTGTTACATAAAATATATAAATTAATTGGATTTTTGTTTAGAATATAAAAATAATTTTAATCGAACTCACGGTTAAATCGAAAACGCCGGTTACATTGTACCAATACACTATGCATAGTTTTTGAGATACTCTAGAATATTAGAATATTGGTCAGGTTATACGGTAAACATAAATAAATAAATTGTAAAAAAAGTTATTCATTCCAAAAAAATCTTAAAACTAATTAACATCTCAACGGTGACAAGACAAATCGACTAACGTGCAAGAACTGTCACAAGCTCGTTCGTCAATTAGTACTTTTACTATTTGATTTGATTTTCATTTTGAAAAACTATAATAAAATATCAAAAACATTTTGTTCACATAACAGTGTTATTCTTGTTATTTTAAAACATTCGTACTTTATTTGGAAAACACACATCACAAATCACAAAGGACTGTAACTTTAGCAAATGGATCAAAATGCGAAACTTAACAAAGATCCTGTTACGCATCGTATGAATATATGAGAAATCGCTTACATTACCCTAATACTCTCATGCACTCAACGCGATGTGGTACTCGTGGTAAATAAAAACTTATTCCGCCGCAAGGGGGTGTGCATTAGGCACACTTGAATATGAAATGATATTCTTTTATCCTCACTTTTAAATATGAGAACTGAATAAATAGAACAAGTTATGCTACAGTTCTGTTGCTGTTTTATATTTTTGAGCATCGTAGAATTTATTCGGTCGAATCTTTCCTGCAATAGTTGTTAATTTTTGAACGGCATAAAGGAATTTTTCATAATTTATAGCTTTTAAATTGGGTAAACGTGGTTAACCAGGAGGAATACTGGCTCTAAAACGCAGCTGCCAGCACTTGTAGAGGTGCTTAACGATATATACTACTAAAAAAATCCGGAACTCAACGTTATTTGAAAGAGTACTTTAAAAAAACCGTGAATCATCCCAGCCCGTTGGTGGTATCCACCGCGAATTACATAAGCATACTCGACGCCCCGCTATATAAAAGACTGCCTAGAAATATATCCTCCGATCTTCCCTATAAAATAACGGCAGCGAACGAACAGTACCCTTCTGACTCTTCAAAAAGAGCGTGTGTGCGCCCACGCCCGTGTAACTACAGATCACGCCGACGTAGTCTGGCGGTGAATTTCACTCCTGCACACACACCGCGACCCTCCCTGCATCGGCTCAAACCTAAATTTGATCCACCGGAGTGGTACCCTCGAGCACGCTGTTAGCGCGATACAGTGACACTGAAAATGTTCACTCACCAGCTTAACACACACAACACAGAACATGCACACACATATGAAGGTACACAAATAATGGAAGGGTTTTATGTTCTTCCTTTGTTTTAACCAACTAGGTTAGTTTAGTTTAGCTGAATTTCCAGATACAAAATACATGTTTGAGTTCGTGAGGGGCACGTGCTGGTACATATGTGTGCCTAACTAATTCGTATATGTAAGATTAGCGTAGCTAGCTTAGCTTAGTAAAGTTTTCGTTGTTGCATCGAAGGAAACAGCTCAAGCCGTGGTTCGGCCACTTTGGCTATCTTGAGCTTGTTGCCAAAAATGCTGAGCGTCATAAGTGAGTAAATTGTAGCTGCGAATAGCCCATTAGGTCACTAGTATATAGTTACTTAGAAAAGGAAATATAATTAAGTAGCCATGAGCGACATTATACCTGATCATTATTTATTCACAACGTGACTTTGTTTTTTCGGGAATAGTTTGTTTTTCTTTGGGAATAACATGTTTTATCTGAATTAAGTATCAAATATCACTGTTTTATTGTGATGTTCTCATGACTACTTGAGCCGTACAACCGTTTTACCGATTTATAGTTACTTCGCGTTAAATTGATAATTACTGTATACCTTATATGAAAACATAGATAACCTAAATATTCGTCTCAATTTTTTTTTATCTACCATTAAAATTAGCGTCAACATCAGCCGTTTCGAAAATTATTCCGGATAAATGACAAACATTATAATGTTATTTAATTTTCTTATTTAAAATAAATGTATTGATTTATGATGACACATAAAAAAAATGTAGAAAAATTAATTCACATACGACGAATTGTTGAAGTTCAACGAATGCGCTTGAAGATGTAATAATCACAGTAAAAGAAAAATATTATTATAGCTCGACGGTTTGCATTTAGCCCGTCAGAATATTAAAAGGTCTTTATTCACTTTTTCGTATTATTAAAATGGTAAGAGGGTTATAAGGGCCTTGACGTCGGGCCTACAATACGGGATTCCCGAGTATTTCGTAAGTACACAATAAAGAAAAACGTTTGGAGACGCTCGTGATGTACATGCTTCCCGAAAAATATCTCCCGAGTTCTTTAAATAACGATGCGACCTCATATAGAACTTTACTGATAAAGTCTTGTTAAATATTGACTTCATATTGTTTATAACGATATCCATTTTATTGTGTTATAAAACACTCAGTAGATAGTTTTTTCATCTTTTATATAAATTACTTGACAGAGTTCGCCCGCTGTGTGCGGTTCACGAAAAAAATACTAGATAGACATGGATCAAATTTTTTTTTCAGTTCTATTTCTTAGAGTTTACAACTACTTGAGACTTTGAAGCTATGATGGCGTAGTTGGTAGTGTGTTCAGACACAGCGTCGAAGGACGTAGGTTCGAATCCTAGCAATTGAGCCGGAGCTTTCGGTGAAGCAAAACATCATGATGAAACCATAGCATGGTGGTAGGGCTTTTTCTAAGTCCGTCTGGCTAGCTACCACCCTCAAGTTGAAAATCTGTCGCCAAGCACCTGTTGGCGTGTTCCGGCAGCTGCACTTGAGAGCCAGTCTCCCTCTAGGTTAAACGTGACTCACCATCTTAGACCACATTATCACTTAATATCAGATGAGGTTGTGGTCAAAACGTTTACCTATAAAGTATAAAAAAGGCTTAGTCGTTCCCTAAAAAATATTTTATTATTTTCAGAAAAAAAATTTTTTTCGAACTGTCCTACACTGTTGGCCTAGCACGGCCTCTATGCTGCAACAGTTTCACCGGACTGCTGTTTCACAAAAACAAATGATTGCATAATAAATTACCAATACTATAATTTTATAAAGATGTCGATATTGAGTCTTAGTAGAGAGAATAATAGCACTTAGTAAAACATCACACGTGGCAAAGACATTAAACTCCCAATCGCTCCCAAGATTTCTGAATAAAACTTTGCCAATGTAAATTTGAAAAGTTAAATTGAAAGCGAACGTCTTCTTGGGCGATTGATGATCGGGCCATTTCTGTTTGCGCTTTACTACACATATCGATTAGGGACGCTCGTATTAAACGGTTGATAGTATATCGATATTTTTAATTTATTAAAAGATAATAAAATAAAATTCAAACACACCTGACATGTTCAATTTAACAATATTTTATGTGAAAGCTTGGTAAAAAAAAGTAGCAAATAGATCATTCTAGAGAAATATACTAAATACGCACGAATCTACAGCTGTAAAGCTTTATTAGATGATGTTGATTTCATATACAAAATTTGTCATTCATCTCTCACGGCTCTCTACCCAGTATCTCATCTCGATGTAAATAGCAATTTGCACTTTGATATATTTATTGCTCATTAAATATCACATCTTTCACACTACCCATATACAAGACTGTTACACAACGTTACCTAGTTTAAAAAGAGGAAAGCGACATCTATTGGTGACAATGATGAAACACGACCTATTTTTCTCTTTTTGCACTTATATAAATTAAGATATGCAAAACAATAAATATTTAAAGTCTATACATATAATATCTCAATTGAATATTCGTAATAAAAGGCATCTTAGACTTTAATTTCCCCTTAAATGCAAAAATGACATTGTGTATATGCGAGTAAAAAATGCATTTATTATAAGAATGCTCAACATACACTAAGCCTTTAATGGTTAAGACGAATTAAATACCGGTTTATTCTATTAAAGCGTTTCTATCTCGCGGCTTTAAGTTAAATATGTAGTTACCTACTTTAATCTGTACATTTAATGAAATTTCGCCCTCTGAAATGAGTTTTAAACATAATTCAGCTGCGACGTCAACCTAACAAGCCTGTCAACTTTGCGCCCCGTCATCTGAGTCGTAAAGTTTCGCGAGACAGCTGCTTCTTCCGCAAACAATCTGAGAGTTTACTAGCGGTACATGTTTTATTAAAGTATAAATTTATGTGTAATTATATTTTTATAGTATATCCACCGTTTCAGATAAAAGTACCATCTTTAAATCATTTCACCATCTGGAAACTTTCACAAATAATACCCTAACTAGCTGATACCCGCGATATCGCCTGCATTTATTGTTATCCTAACAACATATTTTATGTGCAAAGGCAAAAAACCTAAAAAAATTAAAGAAAAAATATACTTTGCTTACAATATTTCTTTGTAAACAATGTTATCCGTTAACTTCTCCCCTCCTGCACTTTCGCACCACACCGCTTGCCCCACTTCAAATATTGCTGAAAGCGTAATGATTATAAAAATCATAGTTTTTTTTTTAATTTTAATAACTATGTGTTAAATGAATATACCGCGATTTTTTTAAGTAAAGATAATTTCTCTGGGAAGTAAATAATATGTTCGATATCTATCCCATAGTTTTTGCATAATGCGCGTAAAACCGCAGACCTCTATTATTATACATATATAATCTCATTAAATTAATATGTACTAACATTATAATCTATGCAAGAAAATACCCCCACACAAATTATTTGAAAAAGATTCTTATTTTTTTTAAGCCACATAATCAAAGTATACAATATAAAAAAAGCAACAATTTTTTTTTTCTTTAGCACAATGAAGCTACAATACGTTCCCTGGTTATAAGTAAAGCATCCATAAATAATGATGATATCGCTAAGGATAATCTATCGGCAATCGTCACTATCATAGCATACATCAAGGCTCTCGACTAATAAAAAACAAGCTATCATGAAACATGACAAACCAAAGAATTTGAACAGCAACTCAGCCATGTAAAACACTACCGTCATACTAGTTTCCTGGGAATACATCATCCGATCTTGGAACGTGGCCTAAGTCAGCCAATAGTTCAGTAATTCAGTCGGTTTCAGTTGACATGGCCTACCACCCGACAAGCAATTGGTTTGATCTATCGATATTGAAGTGAGGTGCACAACCCTATACCACATTCGACGGTGTTAAAATAGTTTGGCAGTCCAGTTATCTAACGTACGATTTATCTTGGTGAAGTGCTAAGCTGATGTTGTACCATACATACCTGAATATTATAAATTATATAGATATGTATATATATATATATATATCTATATAAAGTCAACATTCCCAGTCACAATACTCGTAGTGCCTTTAATCAAATAAGTAGTTGTACGAAAAGATTTACTTTTAAATCATAAGGGGGGTATTTTCGATCGAACCTTTTTTTCGATTTTATACGAATGTAGAATGAGTAAGGTCGAGGTATCGGTGTAGTGAATTAAAGAAATACCGATATGGCGATATAACGCGTCTTTGTCTTTCAAGCAATCTAACCAGAGCTTAATAATAATCAATTAGTATTAATTTCGTCTATTTAATACTGTAGGTAACTAATTAATTAATCGTTGCTGGATGCGCATGACGGCACAGGTGCCGACATGTATATAAGTTTTATTTTGGTAGCCTCTGTAGCCTGAACTGTTTGATGGATTTTTACACATGGGGTGTCATTTTTGTCATAATGTTGTAAATGATATAAGTTAAGTATGTAGTCTGTGAATTAAAAAGAGACGAAAGATGGAATGAATGTTTTAATTTACTGGTTTAATTAATTACACTAAACAAGTCGCTTATTAATATAAAATAATTTTTAAAAGCTGGGTTTTTGTTTTTTTCTTATTACTAAATTCTGTTCGCAACTAAGAAATACGAATATTTATTTTACAAGTTAAGCGTCTTCTAACTTTTACCTCCTTTTCATCGGTCATTAGGTATAACTGGAGTTAATATATGTATATACGTTTTCGAAACCCATTCTAGCTCAGTATATAAATTTACAAATCATTTACTAACCAATCTATAAAATATAGGACGAAAATGTAATATTACTTTTCCTTGTAAAATCTTTTTCATCTGACGCTTCCATTATATTTCAACCATCCGGTAAAATATACTCGGCACATGTGCAACGGCTCCCAAGAAAATAGTTTTTCTATCAAAATGATACATAGTCCGTATTCTTTTAGATACGGACTCGTTAATCAAATTTTATTCTAGTGGAAATTTTATACGAAAAAGAAAGTATAAGCAGCGAATTAATATAAACACGACTTACAGGAATATTAATACATATTATAAAACAAAGTCATCCGCCGCGCCTGTCTGTCTGTCTGGATGTTCGCGATAAACTCAAAAACTACTAAACGGATTGTAATGCGCTCTTCACCAATAGATATAGTAATTCACGGGGAAGGTTTAGGTATATAATTTATCAAGATTCTTTTGTAAATTGATTGAAATATAATGATAATTGTTGAAAGAATCGGAAACAGTCAAACCGCCTTAAGCGTTTCGTGCACATAAGTATATATTTATTATCAGGGCAGGACAACGTCCGCCGAGTCTGCTAATAAGCTATAAGAATCGGCAATAACACTTTTAAAAGTCACCGATTTCCGTACAATTGAGAGCCAATTCCCTTCTAAGTTTAGCGTGCCACGCCACTTTTTCATTCAATATCAATTGAGATTGAGGTCAAACGCCTATGATATATGTAAAATATATAGAAAGCATTCGATAAACGATAGATTTCAATGATTCATTACAACAAAATAAAATTTTCAAAGGCAAAATATTTATTATGAAGTTACTTATGTAAATTAAGACATATATTTACTACATTATACAAGAGTAATTAAGTATAACAGATGAAGCTAAATTTTAAACGCGCTATAAATAGGTTCGAAATGTTAAGGTCTAAGATTTTTGTATGAACACGGCTCATTCCACTTCACTCGAGTTGTCAGAGCAAATACGCCGGCAGACTGAATAACAAAGCAGGTCTAATTTCAGCCTGTGAAGCCAATTAGACCTTAATAAATGGGTACGTGTGGGCTCCGAGAGCAAATTAGTTCGGTCGACTCCAGATACTAATTGTTATGCACGTGTTGTCTTGATACATAGAACTGAACGGACACATGAGTGCTTGGATTGAATAGTTAGCCCTTATGTTAATACATGACATGTTAAAAAAATTCATTCAGACTCGGGTTTATTCCAAATGCATTTATAGGAAACGCCACGTTATATATATATGACACAAATTATTTACAAAATTACAGATCACTACATAGTATAAAACAAAGTCGCTTTCTCTGTCCCTATATCCCTATGTATGCTTAAATCTTTAAAACTACGCAACGGACTTTGATGCGGTTTTTTTTTAATAGATAGAGTGATTGAAGAGGAAGGTTTATATGTATAATAACATAAATTAAATAGTGGAGAAATACTGTTATTTTTGAGGTTACTCCAAATTTAACGCGTGCGAGCCACGGGCAGTAATGAATAAATCAAAACTACTGGATCGATTTTAATCATTTTTTCAGTGAATGACATAGGCTATATATTATATACCCGTGCGAAGCCGGAGCGAGCCGCTAGTTTATTAATAAAACAAAAACTATTCGCCAATTGTTGTCGAAACTTTTTCAACTAGTTATAACTTTTACATAATAGATGGCGTGTCTGTTTCCTTTTATTTAATGAAAAACGAAACTTCAACTAAAATTAATACTTTAAAAACGGTAATTGGTGGACTATCCAACAACACACAATATATAAATAGCATTATGTTATCATCTAAAACTTTCAATGCAAAAGGAATCCTTATTCTCACGATAACATTTAACCTTTTACCGTTTATTAAATATATACAAACAAGCACAAGTATACGTCACGTGTGTTTTACTGAATTTAACAACTGGCGTAGTAAACACGCATGCAATAGCAATAAAGCTTTTAAAACTTTACTGTCCTGTGTCACATCTCATGTACGTCTATAAAAAGCCAGTCTGGAGACAGTTTTATTTACACATGTGCTCTTTACCGTATATCTAGTTTCCTTCAATCCTGACCCGTTTCTACGAAGTTAATGTACGTAGCTTGTCTCTGTTTGCTTTCCATAGGTACCAACGCATTTCGGGACTGACAATGAATAATCTTTAGGTTACGAAGGAATTTAATTTTATATAAAAAACAAATTTGACAAATAGTTTTAGATTTTGAATGATATGGTTCTATAGTTTACTTACATTTGCTCGTAGATTCCAATAATGTAGAATTGAACGATCCTTCGAGAGCAACTCTTTTTTTCTGAATGAAGGGTATGCTATGTCCTTTCTTGTACCCCTAACAATGTGTACACAAAATTCCATGACAATCGATTTAGTAGTTACGTCATGAAAGTGTAACGAACAATAAACCAAACTCACATTTGTATTTATAACATTATAATGACATATAAGAAATACGTATCAGTAATTTCAGCCTTTGTTTAATTTTTTTGACAAAACAATGTATTCTTATTATTAATAATTTAATATAAGTTTACCTGTTGATGTAATAACGTCTTATAAATCGATGAACACACACCATCGATGAGACAGTATTAATCCTTATCAAATAAAATACATTAGTTTTACCTTAAGTATTTCATGCACATAAGTATATACTTTTTATTATCAGGGCAGGACAACGTCCGCCGGGCCAGCTAGCATATATACCATAAAAACCAATAAACCATAAAAAACACCACTTTACAGCACACATAACTTAGAAAATAATATTGTATAATGTTCTAAAATTGCTTCTCATCTCGGTCTCGACTCAATTTTGCTCCATAGCTTTGGTAAATAAAGATATGTTGTTTTACATCAAGACCCGTCTCGTATCGTACGTAGTATTATAACTCGATAAATTTCACTTCATAGAGATTGTATGAATAGAAAACGTAAATAACAAGACTCTTAAGCTTTAAAGATTACACTTTATAGAGTTTTGTGAAGTGTTAAAAAGCTTGTTCAAATAAAAAAATATAAGTTATTCAGACAAATATTCTGTTTATATTTACTTTGTATAATATTTAGTATAAACCATTTACACATACCCATATATAAAAGTATGTGTTGTTTGTAAGCGTCAATGTTCAAAACAACTATACCGATATATTTAAGATTTTTACAGACAGACGGAGGACTTTTCAGTGTATTATATAAGCTAGATATAAATATGATTTTCCATAACGCATAAACAATAAATAAAGTAAGCAAACATGTTTGCAATATATTTTTTTTATTAAAGTTTATTTTAAAGTTAATTTAATACCTAAAATAAATATATATACCGGGAGAATACTACTGACCTGCGTCTGTACTATTGACTCCTACAAATGACTAGTTACTATTTACCCGTTCTGAAATACTGTTGGCTGGAGGTATCACCTATTCATAAGTGTCTTAATTATTATTAGCTATCTGTTTTAGCTGGACGCCTTAAAATGTGGCCGACAACCAAACACGGGACACGTAGTCCGGTGAAACTGTAGAGGCATGTCAAGCTAACAGTGTAGTTAGTTCGAAAAAAAAAACACGGGATATTCTTGCTCGAATCATTGGATAGTTTACATCTACGAATAATTAGTAAATATATTCAGTATTTTATACCCAATTGGTCATGGTTAACCATTACGTCATGCATGATGTCATACTTCTATACACGTTTTCGCTCCGACATATATATATATATATTCATTCATATAGCATTCTATCGTGTCATTATTTTCTTTATGTTTACGACCTCGCTAACGGGCTCCATGTAATGACGCTGCTACAAAGAAGCTTAAGCTTACTCTAGATTCTCGACTCTTATTGTGGTAAAACAAAAAAAAAAGTAAGCACGAACGAAGTTTAATATTTAATGTTCCGTAGGAACAGAAAATACATGTGAACTTCTTTCCTTCCTAAAAATGATAAAATTTCTAGATTATTATACGGAGTTATATGGATTATACGGAATTTAAAAGAGCGAAATTTAGCTAAAGTGAGTAATATATAAAACTGGTTATATAAAACTGCCCGGCCTGGTATGCTGAAGTGAGTAATATATAAAACTGTTTATATAAAACTACCCAGCCTGGTATGTTGAAGTGAGTAACATATAAAACTAGTTATATAAAACTGTCCGGCCTGGTATTCTGAAATGAGTAATATATAAAACTAGTTATATAAAACTGTCCGGCCTGGTATTGACATTAGCCGTACTAATGGATAAAATGAGATCAAATCTTTATTTTACCAATGTAATAAAATTACACGTAGTTGCGAATGTACTGGAGCTTTTGGTAAAAGAAAACATCGTGATGAAATGATGATGGTAAGGCTTTTTCTAACTTTTGGCTGTCTGACTAGTTATCACTCTGTAATTGGAAATTTTTCGCCAAGTACCTATGGATGTCTTCCGACAACCGCTCTTGATACCTACTCCCCCACTATGTTTAACGTGTCACGTTACGTCACGAAGAACGATCTTAGACCGCATTGTCTTTTATCATCAGGTGACAATGTGGTCAAGCACTAAAATCTATAACGTAAATTAAAGAAAGAGTCATTGTGAAAGCGATCCCTAAATTCTCTTTTGCTATTACGTCGCCGTTAAGAAGTTTTCTCTGGAATAATTGCCGGGTTCGCGACAACACTTGACTTTGTTCAAGTCGATGGACACGAAACCCGAGACGCTATAGAAAGTTTACATTTAGGTCACAATATTTCTCAACCGTTTATAGTCTCAAAGGCAAAATATAAATTTCAATGCAAATTTTATCCTTGTACAAAATTATACAAGGGAAGGACAATGGCTTCACTCGTTTTTAATTTTTTTTAATGTTGTATTACTATCAACACAGTTAGGTAAGTCAATTACGTGAACACGACTGTTGTGTAGGAAGAGTTGAGTTCGTGACTGACCCCAGAGGTAAAAATATTAATAAACCGAGCGACCGACAAGCGTGGCATAGTACCTCGCTTACATAGGCCTTCACAGTTCGTACCTTCTCGGTAATGCTCGGTTCTCGCCGGGAAGTCAACTCGCCCTCTGCCAACGACACCCTGTGTCGCAGTACACGGATTGCCCGCAACTTTACTTTTTTCTTATTTAACTTACTTTCTCATCTACACTTTACGAATATATGGTAATTACTCAACTCTTATGGTTCGTGGCATGGTATTTGATAGATTATAACCTAGCTCAATTCAATAGTCAGGTTTTAAAATGCTATAAAAAAAATGTCAAAAATGGCTAGTAGTACCAAAAATCTGGTTCAAAGAAACATACGAAAACAATAATTTCTTGTGCTAAGTATAGGTATAAAAGTAAGGTAAATTTAACTGTTGTTACAACTTAATTCGTTTGAAATTTTGAAAAATTGATCATCTTTGAAATAAACTATTACTTTTTCTTCAAAATCCCTGTTTATTATTAATAATTATGTTTCATGTACTATTTTGTTTTGTGACAGTTAGAGAATTGGCAGTTCTATGGTAACATGACGACAGAAGTCATTTATTATAAGTATATTTTTGTGCTATTAACTATATTAGATATAAAATTATTAAGTATTGGTATAACTAATCAAAATTATTCATATCTGACGTTCTAATTTTAAATAATTCAATTAAAGAGGAATAGAAATACCATAGTCAAAGGAATACAGTACAAAATATTTAAACACGAATGGTATCTAGATAATGTGTGCGTGCGTGTGTGTAGATATAGGTATGCATATGTGATACCGTAAAGGGAGTCTCTACAGAATATATTGCATATAATTATTTAAGAGTTTACATGTAATTCTTAAGTACATTGTTCAGATCATTTCTATTGAGGTCATATACTTACATTGAATGTATTTTTATTCTAATTACAGTACGACTAAACTTCGACATTGTTATATTACTAACTGTAGCGGAGCATATATTATTAATAAAAATATTGTGTGTAATAAATTAGCAAAGGACGAGCAGTCCGCTGTGTATGGGGGAGTGTGCGGCTTGCGGGACGCGGACACCACTTGCGCATGCGCAGCCCGTTGCGCCGGCGCGGCAGCGCGGCCGGCACCACCACCCTCTCATTCGGGTACCACTGAGTCACGAAACGCACGTCGCTCTCTCCCCCGCAACCACTAATTGATTACGTGTTTAATTGTACCGTAACGTAGTTTTTTCTATTTGTTTTTGTCTGTCTATGTTTCTCCTTCTACTTGTTTGTGTACGTGTTATATATCTTCCAATTATACTGTTGGCGACAAAGACTTTCTTTCATTTGTGAAGATTACTACCAACACCCGTACACTAACTAGCATTTGCTCGCGGTTACGCTCAAATTAATTTAGTTTTTAAAAATAATATACACCCCAATTTACTCGCTGATAATGTAGACTTCTCTATATGTAGACGATTTTTTAAACTTTTAGGTATTTATGGAGATTATCCGTTACGAACAATGTAGTAGTAACAATAATATAAGTATAGAGTTATAGATAATAAATAGTATTTCAAGTAAGCTCCTATTTCTATAGAACGTTTTCAGGATCATGATCTTTGTTGTTCTCTTCAGAATACATTGACTTTTCTTATACAAAAAATAAGTTCCATACTATAAAACAAAATATTATTGTGAACCTAAAGAAACTGGCGTCGGAACGAGTGTTGTTTTCATAGTAATTGGCGGGTTCGCGGCGAGCACTCTACGTACCCTCTACTCGCTTGACACAAATCTCACTTGGCGATAGAAATCTTAGTACGTTTTTTTTTTTTAGGTAATATCCTAAACAATCTAGACATACTGTTCTAGAAATATTATATCTAGGAACGTCATGGATATTTAACTATACCTACATATTGCATTTTTATCCTAATAAACGAGATAGTTTATGAGGACTAATGGATGTTTGTTACTCATTTACGCAAAAACTTCTGAAACGATTTTGATGATATTTTACAAGAATATAGTTTAATTTATACATCAGAATAACACATAGACACATCATTTATAAAGTTATTATTTAAATATACGAAAATGATAAGATAAGGAACAAGCAAGTTTGAGAATCACTGTCATCTGTTTATTATCTCAGCGTGCGTTGTATTAACCATTAGGCCTGTTTCAGAGTGCAAGCGGGTGGCGAGTGTTTGCGCGGGTGCGTGTAGTTCATATGTACGTAGACGCAGCTGCATCACTGTGAATGCTAGCATACCTAGTAATGTTAAACGAAATACTCACATATTCACTCTCGTGACCTACATAAGTATTGTTTTCTTCTATAAATAAACCCTAGTACATATAAAGTGATAAATCTAATAATCAAATATTTATTTTTTATACAAATATAAATATTTGTATAATAAACTTACGTAAACATCTAGACTGTATAAAACACCGCAAACGGCTAATATCCACACACATAAATAAAATCGAACTGCCTGTTTATAATTTCAAAATAACACCTTTTTGCTAAATGGATATGAAAGGAAAAATAACATTTTTTTTTTTAGTTTTGTCTGCCTTTTTGTTCCGGATAATCTCCCAAACGTTAGAGCCGTTTTTGACGGACTTTAACTGGCACATAGGTTATGTTATTGTTAAGTTATGGTCCATTTATATTCTGGCAACATTCTGTCCGTCGATCTATCCTATTGTGTATTGTAATTTCCTCTATTTCCTCTTAATATAATTTTAATAAGTTTATTCTTTTTGTCTTGCATCCTAACAGTTATAATTAGTAACTAGGCTACTTTTATTTTAGATAAACGGAACACATTTTTTGCTGAATTTCGTGAGGTCGAAGCTGCGACTAACAGCTAGTGTTTAAATATGACAAAGGCATTGTTTAATTTGATTAACGTTAATGTTACTAATGTCCTGTTGTTGTAACATTACAAGAGAATATAAGGATGTATTCAATTTAGAAGTTTTTTTTTTTAAATTAACCATGTTTATTTTACACCGCATAACTTAATCTATAAATTCCCTAATGCGATTAAAACCTGGTCATATAATATATTTGATTTATAAAAGAATCGTGTAAATCGATTTAGTGTTTCTTCGTTTTTTTTTTATATATTATAGGGGCCAAACGAACAGGTGGGTCACCTGATGGTAAGTGATCACCGCCGTCCATAGACACTAGCAACACCAGGAGAGTCGCAAGTGCGTTGCCGGCCTTTTAATATACGTGGGCCTCCGGCGCTCTCACTAACCGAACGAAACGCAACAGTGCAACCACTGTTACTTTACGTCGGTTTTCTGTGAGAGGGTGGTACTACCCCGGGCGAGCCGACCCATTTATGTTGAAACTAGTAATACCTTCAGCGTAGCTCTACCACCTACAAACCTACGACCTATAACCACACGAACAGACAGACAAACAAACAGAGATACGTTCTTTCTTTTCGTCATGTATAAAAAAGGACACGAGAAAAGGAAATAACTAAAGTCGTTTAATTAATTGTTTCAGGTAAAATAAATAATCATAATGAGCTACAGTTACCTCGAGTGTAAGTTTGAAATGAGCATTCAATCTTTGTCCGCTTGTCTAAAATTATACAACAGAACATTCAAAGCACTTCGTCGTAACGAGATCTCGGCGAGATGGTGTAAAGCGTGTCAGAATTGCTATTATTCTTTATCCTCTACTTAATGAAACTGTGCGTTTTTTCAAATGGAATTCCTCACTCATAATGTTTTTACTAGTTTGCTTTTAAAAACGTTCTCAACGTCGTTTGACTTGTAGAATGTACAAAATAATGATTTACTTAAGATTCACATAAATTTTAAAGTAAACTTTATAATTGAATTCTGTTACATTTTTAAATGCCCCGTGGCTATAATGTCGTGAAAACGATTTTTTGTTTCATAGGAATTATGAGTTATTGTAGGTTTATTGTCGGTTGTCTTTTATTTTTTATTTGAATTTCGTTATCACTAAATTTTACCGATCTTTCAGTTAGATCTGTTAAATTTTATCGTTACTGCTTGACTCCTTGTTTTTTTCGAATTGACTAACACTGTTGGCCTGAGCAGCCTTCACAGCTTCACCGGACTTATTTGTGAAAACGCTTAATGCACTGTCATATGACATACCTCACGGACCCAAACATGTATTTTAGATCTGACAACTCGGCTAAACTAAGTTAACCTAACCAAGACCGAAAAATACCTTCCAATATATTTCTACCTCTACCTGTGTGTGTGCACGTATGTGGGGCTAATCTATGTTGTGTGTGTTGAGCCATTGAGTAAAAAATTTCAATGTCACTGTATCGCTCTATCAACCTAGGGCCTACGGGAAAGTGTAAGAATATATAGCCTATATAATACTCTGAAAAGATTTCCCTGTCTATAAAAGTCTTATGAAAAACGATTTTGCCGTTTAAAAAAACAGACACTTCAATACTATTGATATGTATGGACATATATAGTATATATTTATTAGATCATGATAAACTCAAGTTATAACTTTAAATTTATACTTTAACTTTAAGAAAGTCTTTATCTTTCCCTAGGACTCGTCTTTCAATATTTTCCACAACTTGCTATCTAACAAAAAGATTTATGGTCGTCTATATTTTCTCATTCTTATCTTTAGCGAAGAAAAAGTGAAGTTCCTTCGTGCGTACCTTTGTATGAGATCCTATCTCATACGATTGCCGGACATTTATAAATGTTAATTTTAAGCATTTTCACATTGAATTGCTGATTTACGTTAAAAGTATATACGTTCAAAGTATCTATTATCTTTATTTCAATTACTGTTACTTTAGTTACAAATTCGTCTATGTAAAAATTATACGAACAATCTAAATACAAATGAAGGAAATATTGTTTCCATATTACGCCTTCAAGTCCAACGAACTGTGGTTTCTGTTTCGTAAACTAACACCAGATCCGACGTCATTAACATGGAGAGTAGGAAAGTTCTCAGAATAAGGTTTCTCAAGAATTCTTACTTAATCACTTGTTATTCAGATATGCTGTAACGCATAAAGTTAGGGGTTGATGTTACAGTGTATAAGTTTGTGCTGCTAAAGGTTGCATATCTTATATTTTGATTTATTATCTTGTATCGACATCTTTTAAGCAATACAGGGTAAGTTAGATGTAAAATTAATAGTCGGTTTGATTTAGTCAGTAATGTGCGAATTACCCCTTCCCATACCAGAAACAAAAAAAAACGAATTTAATTCTAAATAAGTCATCATATTAACTATAATATTTCAGTTATTGTTGTCGTTTCCAAAAACTTGCCATGCATATCAGTGCTATAGAAACGTGTGCGAATATCAATTCGGTCCACCAAAAAGATTTGGGGAGAGACTCGCATGCCGGCATGATAGAGCCAATTAGCAATGAATTCTGGATATAAAAAACTAATATTCTTAACGTAAGAAAGAAGGACATATCTAATTAAAACATAAAGCGGAAAAACGCCGATAAATCTATAGCTTGCAATTTTAATAAAGTAATAATAATGCGTTTATATATCACTGCATATTATGAAACAAAGTCGTCCGCCGCGTCTGTCTGTCTGTCTGTATGCTCGCGATAAACTCAAAAACTACTGAATGTACTGTACTGAATTGTAATGCGGTCTTCACTAATAGGTAGAGAAATACATGATGAAGGTTTAGGTATAGAATTTGTCAAGGTTTTGTGTAAATTGGTAGAAATATAACGGTAATCCTTATCAAATTAAATACATTAGTTACCTTAAGCATTTGATGCACATAAGTGTATATTTTTTTATTTTCAGGCCACGACAACGCCTGACCTGCTAGTTAAGTATAACTCGAGAAAATAAGCTTACTAACAAACAAAAAAAAAACTATTAAAGGTACTTTTTATTTTGCTGATTCTGAATACAATCAAACCTCAATATCGTAAAAATGACAGATGCGCCCACTTTCTCTGAACGACAAAATAACAGTTTACGCAGTAGACGCTGCGTAGCTATATTTTATATATTGCACCTCTTAGTATACGATTCACTGAGACACATAAATCTCGTGACCACTTTATATCTTTCAATATATTATAAAAATCCTTATCAATAACAAATTATGATTATGAAAATATATAATATGTATATCGCTGATAACATCTACCTTTTGCTAGCCCTTATTAACATTATAAATTCGAATATCAATTTGTTTGACTACGAACTAAAGACTAGAAATCTAGTAATCTAGTAGATTAGTACTCTACGAAATACTAGTAAATATTGTGAGATTTAGTATTTAGCACTTGTTCATAGTCGAGCAATCTAGTTCTTGTGGCAAATAAAGACTAAAACTCAAAGACAATTAGTTACGCACTTTTCGTGATACCAGGTTTTTCCTTGGGCCTATATTCATTATTTTTTAACCATACGAAGGTGGATAGAAAATATTAATATCATAAATTCTTCTAAATGCCTATATCCATCACTTTCTACTACTTGGTTCTATATGCAACTGAACAATTAATATGAGTAAAAATACCATCTCCAAATTTACTATATCTCTTTTCATTAAAAAATCCCGCGCCTCTGTTCTCTAGAAAATTGTTTTTCGTTTAATAAAAACTTACATCTTTCTCTGTATTAATTATTTGATATCTATTTTATACATTTAGTTATAATTTTTCTCACTATTAGTTCACCTGTAAAACCCTTTTAACAATTTCAAATTATCTCTGATAAACTTTATCATTACTACTTATCCTCCATGAAAACACTTAGTTATAAGTAGGTTCGACAATACTTAGGAAATTTCTCTATCTGTTATTGAAATTCTCGTCAAAATGGTTTCAGCGATTCTACTAGAAATTACAAACTACAGGCACTTCAATTTAATTTATACTGGAAGCTGTTCATAACTTCCTTTGCCTTTGTGTCTTGATAAACTATGAGGCTATACGTTATCTTCCTGTGACTAAAGTTTTGTGCAAAGCATCCCAAAGTAGCTTTCATATGACAGAATTCTATCAATCTAACTCGACACTTACCGCTATATTTTAGCCAGTTTATGAAACAACTATATAAATTATAGCATACATGTTATCACTCCATAGTATAAAACAAAGTCGCTTTCTCTGTCCCTATATCCCTATGTATGCTAAAATCTTTAAAACTACGCAACGGATTTTTATGCGGTTTTTTTTAATAGATAGAGTGATTGAAGAGGAAGGTTTATATGTATAATAACATAACTTCAATACTGGAGAACTACTGTTATTTTTGAGGTTACTCCAAATTTAACGCGTGCGGGCCACGGGCAGTAATGAATAAATCAAAACTACTGGATCGATTTTAATTATTTTTTCAGTGAATAACATAAGCTATATATTTTATACCTGTGCGAAGCCGGAGCGGGCCGCTAGTTCTAATATATAATGTAATAATAATATGAAATAATAACAAACATATATCGACCCACGTAAACTATATCGCTTATAATACAAAAGGCAGTATGAACAAAATGATATTGTATCAGCTACAATACTATAATAAGTATACAATAATAAGTCCAATAACACATCATTATTCTATGCATAAATCAACTTAAACTGCCGTTAGTTTATCATAACAAAAAGAAATGTAAACAAATATTTCTGTAGTATAAATATTTACATTAGCGTGATACGAAACTGATTATACATGTAATGTTTCACTTGAAAACGTAGGCTTGATAACAGATCACAAAAAGCCTGCAAAAAAAATAAAACACACAATCACGGGTAAAAAAATGAACAATGGCGTCTTTATCTTACGTCAAATGTCAAAGGAATGAAATGTCAAATGTCAAATGTCAATGCCATGAAATTTTTTGTAGGCGGTGTAGGTGCCATTTGATTGCATTCGGTAGCTATAGTCCATTGAAATGTTACATTTTTTAGGCTTTACCTTGCGTTTTTTAGAGGACGCAATTTTATTTTTTTGATGTGTAGGGGGGGTCAGTGTAAAGCTAAAACCAAGTTTGTGGGGTCGCCACTCTTGGCCCACGGCCGCCATCTTGAAAATAGGGGTTGAAATGGTTATTACGATTTATCTCTTAAACTATTTATCTGATAAAAAAAATTGTCAACATTTTTTGTTGCAAATTTAATTCTCTACAACTTTGGTCCAGTATCTTTTTGTCGTAGAATTATAAATAAAAAAGTTATAAGCGAAAATGTTCAGAAATTCGAGAAAAAAATTATATTTTTCGATATAACTTTTTTTTATCATTTTACGAAAAAATGATATATGAGCATTTTTGTAGATCGTTTTTTAAGGAATAACTTTTATACGCAACATTTTTTAATTAAGTCAATAGCTAAGGTTTTACAGCGCTCCGAAGTGAGTATTATTTTTCAGTACTCTTAACTATACATATATTATACGTGTGTACTAATAATGTGTCATCAGTTATTTTCTTTTTTTTTTTAATTTGTTATTATAATTTTTTTAATTATTAATTTTGCAATATTATGAATAATTAATTATTGACTCTTTTCCACTCCATTACAGAATTTTACAATTATTGATTTTTAAAATAATTTTAAAACTTGCTGTTTCTTCATGCTTTTTCAGGATGTGACACAACTTCAGCTCCTTACAATATCGGTAAAATGAAATTTGTGAAAACCCTGGAAAAACATATAGAGTTTGCAAGTGGAACGGCTTTGTTTCTCAACAAGAAAGTTGACCCTGCTTTGCTCACTGTAATTTGTGAACGTTTTTTTATCCCTTTATACGGTGGCAATAAAGATGATAATTCTCTTGACAGCCTAAGATACAAACAATTCGCCAAGGCAATGACAAAAAGTAGATTTAACTTATCTTCCTCCAACACAAGAAACAGCTCGCTTTCATACTTTCCGAGTCTACCTCAGGTCCAGTCGTGGCTTGGTAATAATAATGACCCTGAAGACTGGGGTTGGAAAAAATGTGGAAAATTATTGATGCCAGTGCAGACCTCTAAACCTCCAGCACCCCCTGAGCTTCTAAAATTGACAAATTTCATTTTACCTATATTGTAAGGAGCTGAAGTTGTGTCACATCCTGAAAATAATATTGCGAAATTAATAATTTAAAAAATTATAGTACACACGTATAATATATGTATAGTTAAGAGTACTGAAAAATAATACTCACTTCGGAGCGCTGTAAAACCTTAGCTATTAACTTAATTAAAAAATGTTGCGTATAAAAGTTATTCCTTAAAAAACGACCTACAAAAATGGTCTGATATCATTTTTTCGTAAAATGATAAAAAAAAGTTATATCGAAAAATATATTTTTTTTCTCGAATTTCTGAACATTTACGCTTATAACTTTTTTATTTATAATTCTACGACAAAAAGATACTGGACCAAAGTTGTAGAGAATTAAATTTGCAACAAAAAATGTTGACAATTTTTTTTTATCAGATAAATAGTTTAAGAGATAAATCGTAATAACCATTTCAACCCCTATTTTCAAGATGGCGGCCGTGGGACAAGAGTGGCGACCCCACAAACTTGGTTTTAGCTTTACACTGACCCCCCCTACACATCAAAAAAATAAAATTGCGTCCTCTAAAAAACGCAACCCCAAATGTAACTTTTCAATGGACTACTACGTACTTTCAAATTGTACATATCAAATTGACAGGCCGGCGGATCTGAAGCTATTCCTACTATACAAGTTAAGAAATCTCTGACGATTTGGAAACTTATGCTCAAAGTGGTCATCAAACGTTCATTTCATAGGTTATTACGAGGGTCCTTTCGCTTCTCTACCCGTTGCCGCTTGACAGTGACACATGGTCTAATTTATAAAACTGCAACCTTTCTTGCAACTCCGCTAACACCCTTATTCCTCGGCGATAAAGATACAAATCGCTTGTTTTTTATGAATTAATTGAACGCTCTCTTGTCGGGCATATTGTTCCTATAGTTACAGCTCTGCGTCAGGCGGTTGTAGTCGAGTGGGTACTTCATGGAATGATTTACACTATACGCGTGGACAGTATCATATTTTCAGCGAGAAACATGCTGGAAACGGTTTCACCTGTTTAAATTGCTTGTCAATAAACATGTCATTTCATTTTATTGTCGCTGAGAAGGGTTCGAGTACAGGCGCGCCACAATACTATAAAACCAAAAGAAAAGTGTGTCGTAAATTTGTCTAAGCAGACGTAGACGCTACGCCGTAGATGTTACGTAGCTCACGTAGCAACCAGGGTATGGTAAAAAATCTAATACTGTATATTAAATTTTACATTGTTTCAAAATCTCTAGAATCTTTTGAGTTCTATTATATGTTTGAATTTTAAAAAAAAGCATCGTTTCACTAAAGAGTAAATTATTGTAGCGTTAAATATAGTTAGTTAAAAGTGAAGTCAATATTTTAAAACTTCAGAGCGATACTTTTGGACATAACTGTATGCATTACATACATTAAAAAAACGTGTGTGTACTTATGTACACGCTTTAGAAGTTATACTAATTATTCCATTTACTCTTTGTCAATGTGAATATTGAAACCACACTACTGACTAGACGCTAGTACTATTGTTGTAGTGCTCGTACTGATGACCTGACATACGTACTACTGACATGACTCTTGTACTGTTGACCTAGTGTTCATACTACTAATTAGCTGCCACTAACCCATACTAATTTTAAGATTAGTACGGGTTAATTGCAATGTGGTCTGTTCATTGGTTAAATCTCCTTTTCACAAGCTACTACTCTTCACAAAGTACTACGAACCGGACGCATTTAAAAAGCACACCCGACAGATAAAGTATAAATGATCTCGCTTCGATCGTTGGACTGTTCGTATCAGATATTCTGTAAGTAGGATCAAAGATGTCTAACTTATCTACATCTACATACATACATCAAACATCAGTTTTGACAATTATTGTCTACTAGAATTGTTTCCTATGTACCGCGCCGCAGAAATACCGGCGCGAGCGTCTTGCGGCCGTTTGACGACCACTGGTTTAAGGTATTTCCTTTGATTTTTACCATTTAATTAGTCTTGATTGACTAAAAAATTAATGATATCGATAACATGGACTTTCCATATTGATCCATCACTATTAAATACTACAATACCCTTCTTTATAATTTAAATTGTATAATTATGTAGAATTTTACGTAAAATATGTTTTTTTAAATGAATATTGGAGAAAAAAACCATTTTAAAGAAGCTTCAATCAATTAAGTACAATGTTAGTAAAAATTGAACTGGTCATTATGTACTATGACTGGGGATCGATAGGTGATGCGCATTAAGAAATGAGGTCGGAAGCAAGCACATGTGTTAAATTAAAACGCTAATTGAGGTCACAACACGAACCATCATAAAATCACTCCCGTTAATTAATTTTCTGAACTGGAACGGCTTTCTCTTTAAAAAAAATATACATATTCCTTTAGCTGGCATTAATATATAGAGTGTAGAATATTTTATTTATATTATTCCTAACTAATAACCATAGTGTTCCAAATTTAAAAACCATTATTTTTTCTTATTATTATTGTATTATTTCTTGTAAATACTCTTTAGTCTAATAAGTAGTTGCTATTACAAAATAACCAAATATTTACCAGATTTCATGCCGATCGGTGAACATAGAAGTCGATACACAGTAACGCTATCTAGTAGTGATTTATAGCAACTTGGATAACATCATGCTATACAATATAAGTATCCATATAATTTTTACCAATTTTCGCGACAATCGATAGACGGCTACAGAAGTTGTTTCGTTTTAGCAGCACGAAGTGACGAATTATAAATAATGGTCTACATAAATGTCTCAGATGTCAAACCTTTGTGGAGCTGACGCCGCATATTTAGTAGTCCGACTGTCCACTAACCAGTCAGTTATTTACGCCTCCCCTTCTCGTCCAGACCATAATTAGGTCAAAACAAATATATATTCTTAACTAAACCAAGTGCAATATTTATCACCACACACATAATAGAAGCCCTATAGCTAAACCTTCAACAAATTATAAGATATTCATATAAATGATAATATATTCTGGCACATTCTCTCACACGTAAAATCCTATATGTGTAAATTTTTGTCTATCTTTAATGTCGCATTTTTGTTGAATCGAGTTCCAAAATACATCGGAGCTAAATACGTTTTCACTTCAAAAACCTTCTCCATTAACAAATACTTAGGCGTGTAAAATTTTATAGGATTCGGTCAAAGATAATTAGAGGTTAAAGAACTCTGTTAGATCAACATCTAGCTTTATATGTATAGATTGCTAGAAGATATGCCGTAACTAAATTTTAGGTAATAGGTATGATACAAATTTTAGCAGTTATAATTCTGTAGTACTGCTTATATATTAATATTTATGAATAATCTGTGAAAAAAATTTCAGCATTCGTATGTCGCGTTACATGGAAACGTGTTCAACGTAGCAAACTGGAAGTATAGAGGAAACATCACCAGGACAGGGTTATACAATACAGCAGAGATAATAAAGCGCTTTTGACGGCTCGCGTACATAAAGAACGAGCGTTTGTCGACTCAACTCATGCATAAATTCATTGCGTTGGTGCAAATCTGTAAAAAACATGTTATACGTAGTACGTACAGCTTATGCGTGAAACTTTTAAAAATGTTTTTCCTTTATTGTGTCATTATATTGGAAACGAAGTTTTTAATGGGACTTGTGAGAAGCGTTAACTGATAGAAATTGTCACAGAAGGAAAAAAGCGTTATGACCTTTTCATGCGATTGCCCCTATGTTTTGAGTTTGTTCGTAAAGTTTCTGTCTATTGCATGCGAGCGTATATATATATATGTGTGTGTGTGTGTGTGTGAAAGAGATGAGTTTGAAGCGATGATGGCTTACTTGGTAGTGTGTGTGGACAATAGCGTCGGAGGACGTAGGTTCGAATCCAAGCAACTGAGTCGGCGCTTTCGGTGAAGGAAAACATCGTGATGAAACCATAGCATGGTGGTAGGGCTTTTTCTAAGTCCGACTGGCTAGCTACCACCCTTAAGTTGAAAATCTGTCGCCAAGCACCTGTTAGTGTATTCCGGCAGTTGCACTTGAGAGCCAGTCTCCCTCTAGGTTAAGCGTGACTTACCATCTTAGACCACACCATCATTTAATATCAGATAAGATTGTGGTCAAAACGTTTACCTATAAGGTATAAAAAAAAGGATATCGAAATTCGAGCAGACTAGCATTATGCTCTGCCGGTTGTTTAACCTCCAAATTGAACGCATGGGAATTTCATTAAAACTTGTTGTCATATCATTTATAATACACTATAGTATGACAAACTTTTAGTGAATTAATATTACTCCTAAAATATTAAATGAAACTTTTTGATTTCATTTTTCACTTTACGTTATCTGTATTGAAAAATGATAGAAAAAAAAACGATACAGTTTACAGAGAGAGAAAGAGTCATTTGGAGGGAATATAACGATTTTTCCTTACGTGATGAAAATATACAATAAGAAACAATCTAAATTTCCATATCCGAAAACATGCGGATTGAAGAAAAAGCGAACAGGAATTCGTTCCTGACGGAGGCTACATGGAGACGCTATTAATTCAATGAAACATACCCAAAATAACCCACGTAAACATACCTATTAGCAATTCCACTGGTCAAACTACTACACCACCACGACCATTCAGCCGTGCTTTAACAAAAAAGAGAATCAGGCATAATCAAGATCTACGCTGTAGATTTTCCGTGAAAACGTCGGAATAAAATCATAACAATTGTTCACCTACGTTATTACTTCGCGCTGTTTTTTATTTCCTTTTTCATGCTGCCGTGATTCTCGCCATTTGCTCTGCGCTGGACTTTTCAAGTTTTTTTTTAACTCTTGTTTGAGGTGAGCTTACTTCTGATTTGCATTTTTTATAATTGCACGCATATTTATGACTCAGATCTCAGACTGAGAAGAAATCTTTAATTTAATTTGCAATATTCACTTTCATACAGATTTTATATTTCGATGAATATTTTTTCATTTCTCTTTTAATCCTAGTAGGACTTTTTTATCATTTATCTTTGAATCCTAGTAGGACTTGTTAAGTTCTTTACAAAATGATACCCACCTAATTCTAGTTTACCACCTTCTCACGGTATACCAATTTATATATATATATATATATATATATATATATATATATATATATATATATATATATATATATATATATATATTTATATATAATTGGCATAATGATACCAACAATAATTCAAAACGATCAATTACAAGCGCTTATATTACTCCGAGGACATCACAGGCAAAACCCCATACACGATTACACGTACGTTTAATTCTATTTACGGTGTTAAAATGCGATTCGACCGACTATAATAAACAGAACGCTAAAACCATAAAGTAACCTTCAAAGTAATAGGCTAACCTTCTAACAGAGAACTGGTAGCCAGACAAGCACTGGAAAATGTCCTTTTCATATAATATACTTAAATTTTTAATACTTTTTCAAAAGATTTGTATGAAATGAGGATGAACATTTGCTGGAAAATAATTATTTAATAAAGTAAAAATTAGTTATTTAATTTTTAAAATTTAAAGAGTTCTAAAAATATATCTAGTTTAACTGTAATTTTTATAGATGTGATGATTTTTTTTTAAACTTTATAGGTTAGCGTTTGATCACAATCTCATCTGATGTTAAATGATGACGTGTTCTAAGATGGTAGTCACGCTAAGCCTAGAGGGAGACTGGCTCTCAAGTGCAGCTGCCGGAACACACTAACAGGTGCTTGGCGACGGATTTTCAACTTGAGGGTGGTAGCTAGCCAGGCGGACTTAGAAAAAGCCCTACCACCATGCTATGGTTTCATCACGGTGTTTTCCTTCACCGAAAGCTCCGACTCAATTGCTAGGATTCGAAACCTTCATCCTTCGACGCTGTGTCCTAACACACTACCAACTGAGCTATTAGTGATTAACAAATTACTAATAAAAGATTACCACTTTAGGAGAGAAAAATTCATATAGGTTTGAGTCAAGCTAAAACAAAAGAAAAAACCATTTACGGCAAGTATACAAAACTTGCAAATGTACAGTAACAAGCAGTCCAAAAGGAAATACTCTAATAAAATAATATTTTCTTGTTCGAAGTGTCTAAAGCTGATGGTCTATTGAGCCAATCTGAGCCAATAGGTGGTAGAACTACGCTGAAGCTAATACTGGTTTCAGCATGAATGGGTCGGCTCGCCCGGGGTAGTACCACCCTCTCACAGAAAACCGACGTGAAGTAACAGTGCTTGCACTGTTGCGTTTCGTTCGGTCAGTGAGAGCGCCGGAGGCCCACATATATTAAAAGGCCGGCAACGCACTTGCGACTCCCCTGGTGTTGCTAGTGTCTATGGACGATGGTGATCACTTACTATCAGGTGACCCACCTGTTCGTTTGCCCCCCTATAATATAAAAAAAAAAAAAAAAAAAAAAAAAGCCTTTATAACTTCATCAGATTTGATGGCAAGCCAGAAATCACAGATTCTAAATAGCAACTGACACAAAGGTACCAGTGTGACCGAATATTAAATCGGATTGTTTCTGAGAACGGTATTCAGAGAATTGAAATACTCTTGTAAAGCTATTAAGACACCGTGACGACATCAAATTGTGCTAATCCAACTGTCGTTTAAAATGTTCAGAACGCGAGAGACTTTTCTCGGCTTTTCCTGGCGACAAATTTGCATGATCTTCGTCGCGCGTCGATTCAATTCTGATGCAAATCAAACGTAAATACAGCCGTAGTGTCTCTTTATTCATCACTAGACAGTTGTTGCCAAGGAATTAAACTTCACACAGTTTGCCTTTGAAGTTATCACACGGACCCTTTGAATTGAATTTCAAAGTTAAATTTAGTAGCTGATTTACAGGACTAACTTTACAATAGAATTGTCTCGTCTGTCTCTCTTCGAATACATCCAGTATTATTAGGATTTAAAACTAGAGAAATGCTTTTGAAAACATTGGTCATCATTATCTTCTCGTCCTTATTCCAACTAAGAAACTTCGGCAGAACACGTTTTTCTCTTCCACTTTAATTTCAATATTACTCATACTTTTTATACACATATCATCACAGTATATATTTTGTACTCGAAATCCATCAACACCTTCATACCTTTCGTTTTATGACTCTCATCCTTCTTAATATCATCATCACGTTAACCTTTTTATTTATTCCTTCCTTTCTCTCTTACTGATGCATTTCTCATATTTCATCTGCTATACGAGTTTCAACACCACAAAGGTATCATGACATTGACGTATCTGCCACATATAATATTTGTCAGCCATCTCTTTTGTAAGCCAGCCCTAGAATCCATAGATCGCACGACAACTTAATAATAGTTCTACACACTCTTCCTTTAGGATTCAGTGGAAATCGTGGGTCATGTGTGATTTCCGATACTGGCTGCTATTTTTACCGTTCTGCTTTTATCCTATTTTTCACATGCTCCCTCTGTCCCTAAGTACCACTAAGTAAACCACTGCTTTATATTCTATTTTAATTTATGTATTTGGTGCATACGTCCGAGGTGTTTCTACTTTCATGAACAACCTATCTGTCATTGATTACAGATATACTCGTACTATATTAGAACCATTTACCCTTTAATATTATGTCGGTTGCATGTTCATAAATCTCGTGAAGCCAAAAGTTTAAAAGAATGTTGTTGTGAATAGGAAACCTTGTCTTTTTTGATTTTTGTTATGAGTTATTTTACTTTAAGATGCAGTATCAACTTACCATTTGTAACACTTGTATGTAATATAGTCTTCACGATACAACTAATAAAAATTATTATGGAATCCTCTTCGACATTCCGCTTTGTATTTTTTTTATTACTATTTTTAGAGATACGTTATATGGGTTGCAGATAATAAAGACTTCGCAATAACGTTTCTTCATTGAAAAACAGAGCCTTAGACATGTTAAGGTTGTAGTGTTTGTTTCTGGGTTTACAAACATACTAAGATTAAATTTTCTTGCCAGCATTCGAATATGAGCAGCAGTTACGGTATAAATTAAACTACTGATGAGCGCGATAAATTGAATTCTATTTGCAAGTCAAATTTGAATGTTTGTTACGGGAAATTACTTCCGTAAATCTGTATCAATGTCATTAAGTTTAAATAAAACTGTTATAGATAATAATAAGTATGTAATTCTTTTTTTTTTAAGTTTTTAATTTCAATCAACAACATAGTATGTTTTTATTAATCGGAATCATGTCGATATATATTTTTTAAATATATAAGATACTAACAACCGTCCGCGACTTCGTTCGTGATTGTGACACGTTACGACTTAGTGACGTATCGCATAAACCCAATGAAAAAATACTTAGTATATAAATGTATAATATCGACATAAAAACTTGCCACTTTTAATGGCCGATAACCTTGTTTGAAATTCGATAACAAAACAAAAGAACAAGGAACGTTTCCTTAACAAGAACTAATTGACTGTGCTCGGCTACTAACAACATTAACAATCTTCTTTCTTTTGTTCACAGATTCCCGGCTTACTCTCTAACGCTTATTAAATAACTTGACAAGAAGAAAATTTCACTCTAAACTGATCATTCTTAACACATAGAGAAAATTCCTGATTAACTTAACGAACATTGTTAATATAAACAAACGGGAAAGAGACATTCACAAAATAACATTTAACCCTTGGCCACGATCCATTACGAATGCCCTCTGAATTATTAACCATCTAGACGTGAAG
The DNA here is from genome assembly GCA_035772565.1 of Antheraea assamensis. Taxonomy (NCBI): domain Eukaryota; kingdom Metazoa; phylum Arthropoda; class Insecta; order Lepidoptera; family Saturniidae; genus Antheraea; species Antheraea assamensis. The sequence continues at coordinate 17,434 of JAQQSE010000112.1, read as the reverse complement.
GCCCTCGTCACGGTATTAGACATTGTCATTTTCAAAGTATACCCATGTTTCAACCCAAGGAATTTCGTCTACCGTTTTAATAAATAATTATAATTAAATGCTTAAATGAACGACTGTCGATGAGATACTGTGAACAATAGGATGTACGGAGAATGCATGTGTGCGTATATACTAAAGTGGTGTACGCGGTAATGCAACGGTTTCATTAGTGGAGCGGAAGCGTTTCGTGTAAAGCTGGGTGCGCAACGCCACGGCGTCGTCGGTGGAGGGTCGAGGGGGTGCGGGCGGGGCAACAGAACCAGCGCCCTCGCCCGCGCCCGATGTGGAGGCGCCCGCGCGCCGCCGCCGACATCGTCCGCTCTACCGCCGTCTCTTCCACTATGTCCGCACCGCCTGGACTGGTGTCAAGTTAGCCCTAGGTAATAATAATCATATTAATAAACTCGATCATATATTATTTCTATGTATATTAAGTTATTGGTACAAAGTTCTTTAACACGGCATGTGGTAGGAGTTAACTAATGCTAAAAATCGCCACGTAAGAAAAAAGCGTTATGCTCCCTCCATGCGACTTTCTTTCTCTACCTCGTTTGTTGTCATGTAAACAATCCATATCTCCATGTCGAATCATATTCGGGGTGAGAAAATAAGCGTAAAGAACTTCGTTCCTACCGGTGATCCTCTGACCGCACACGTTTTTATTTATTTTAGTTATCATTAAAATAGACAGTGCAGACCATACATTAGGTAAGTGACAGGCATAAAGTCAATAAGAATTATATCGAACCGGTGCATGGTTCCGTCACAACTGTATTTGTCACAAAGCAAAAATGCTCTCGTTACAATATGAAGAATGTAGTTGGCAACAGGCACTGGTACACAAGGTGTTTTAGCTCAAGCCTTAATGACTAATTATGCCTGGCCTCAAGACTGCAGTCCATAACCAAATACTGTAATGGCAAGTTAACATTAAAACTGTAATGTATGCTGGTTTGCAGCCTTATACAATAAAATAAGAGAATTTTATTATTTGTACAAATTCAGCCAAATAAAACTTATCAATCTAAAATTATGCTGACATTAAAATGGAACTTTAATCCAATGTCACTTATATTTTTTTATATTACTTTACTCGCCTTAAAGTTAAGAACTTTGTTTACTTGATTTGAACTGAATTACTTATCCTATGATTATTTCTTATTTTATATTTATAAAAGAAAGCGTCAGAAGCAACTTTTCTTCCAGTGCCGGAATGTAGTAAAATAACACAAATAAAAGCGCTAGCGAAAATATACTCACCTAATACATAACGCTTCAGTTTTGGAGAAAATAGTAAATTTCACAGTCAACCCTGTCCCAGTTTAAAGTTTCTATTACCAATCATTTTCCACTTGTAAACGATTTATATTTCACATAATTACATTTGTACAAAAGTAAATAAACCTTTAATAAAATAAAAACATAATTTATTTCAAAATTAGTTAACAAATCAAGTAACTAAATTCACCAATAATTTAAAACTACTTTACCAATACCAAATACATGTATTACATTTTCAGAGTGTAATTAATGACGTTAAAAAAAACATCAGATATAATTGCATATATCATAAAGATTTTAACAGAGCATAAGCAACAAGCATCACAAGTATAAGCAACGGCGACCAACAAAACGTCCACCACCGGTCGTTGATAGCATACCGGCTTGTAAGCCTCTCGACTATTCGATGTACAAGTTCTTAAATTGATCCCCTCGAATACAATTATTGGCAAAAAACAATTAATTACAAAGAATGCTTTCTCTTCCAAGAGTAAATATACGAGCTTATATTCAAAACTTGGTTTAATCGAGCGTAGAAGAATCTTACAAGTATTTTGTACATGGGCAGACCTCACGTAAAACTTTGGTCGACTTAATTTACACCAACTTTATTACAACGGAGAACGTTCAGCCTTCACTTCATTAAAAATTTGAGTTACAGATTATGTTTCCGTTTATTATATTAATAAAACACACCCGTACTAAGTTTGTTTGTTTATAAAATATTAATTACATGAAGAATTTTCTGATAATGAGTATTCATTATATTATTCATAATGTATACAGTTTATTGCATTTAAATCCTTGTACTTTGTGGAAATGTTTTTTTTTTATATATCTTAGTTGTTTTTTTTTTATTTTAGTTTATTTAGTGAGAGTCCCCCTTGGGGGACCCCCGGCGCGTTTCCTCTACCACGGGGAGGCAGAGACCTTGTGTGGGTTATTTTGTGTCAATTCTTGTTCTTCTCCATTCTACTTCTTCTCTTTTCATATATCATAGTTTAGCATTCCACCACAATCTCATCTGATGTTAAATAATGATGTGGTTAAAGACGGTAAACACGCTCAAACTAGAGAGGGTTGGCTCGTAAATGTAGTTGCCGGAAGACACCAACAGGTGCATCGAAAAAGATTTTCAACTTGAGGGTGATAGCTAGCCAGGCGGACTTAGAAAAACCCCTACCACTATGCTAAAGTGTTATCGCGATGTTTTCCTTCACCGAAAGCTCCGACTCAGTTGTCACGAATTATTAATTAATAATTCGAAGCTACGTCCTTCAACGCTGTGTCCGAACATGCTATCAAATAAATCATCGCTTCTTTTTCGTGTTTTTTTTAATGGAACCATTATCCATGCATTTTTATAGAAAATACCAATTTCGGCACCGAGCCCACATGTTGAATTAAAATGTATAAAAATTGGTATTTATGACTTCATTTCAAATATTTTATAGATTTTTCACAGTAAATAAATATCTTATACAGTTCTTTATAAAGATACACACGAAGTTGCGGACAGCTGCTAGTCATGTTCAATCATTTTAAATATTACCTTCTCAGTCTTGTAGTCCGGTGAAACTGTAGTGGCCCTGCCAGGCTAACAGTGATGGTCAGTTTGAAAAAAAAAATTCTCTGCATTCAAATATCTATCCAAACAAATTTTCTAGACAAATTTTCTATACTGAACGGTATAGAAGTCGATATGTTACAGATAGGACATACTATTCGAGTATTCATTTTATTTGAGTATTCGCCCTTATTCGAATGTTACCTACCAAAGTACCTATTATTCGAGCTTTTCGAGTTTTTCGAATAGGCGTCAAATCCTAACGTAAAAGAACTACATACTTACCTAACCATGTGAAACTTGGTCATTCAATACAGCTGGAGGAGACAATTACTAACATTTTGCTATCACCGAAACTTTTAGTTTGTAACATAATAAATCATAGGTGAGTCTCCGGTAAAAAAGTATACAACATCCTAACATCCATCCATCTTAAAAACGAAGACGTCTGTCTATAACTGTTAAAATGGCCGAGTATCAATCAAAGCATTATGTTTAAAAAAATACCAAACCTAATAATGAAAGCAGTAATAGCAAATAGCTGTGGAATCTTGGAAAAAGTATTCATAAACCTAGTTGAAATTCATAAAGGGTGGTTATTTAAGAAATTCGTTTAATGACTTTATCTTGGAACATCAAGCCATAAGAAATTTTATGTTCTAAATTTAAATTTTATTTTCTAAATTGAAGTAAATAAATATTGTACACATGAACATTATACGATTAATTAGTACCTATACTCACACAACATGTTTTTAAGCATGCGTTGCTAGCAATAGTTATGTATTTATTTTGTCTTTGTCATAATGATTGCCTGCAATTTGCTTTATTTTATACTTTTGTCACGACAAGTAAATAATTGATGAGAGTACTTACTAAATATTTTAAAATATGACTTACGTGTTGTTCTTGCTACAATACTCATTAATATGAATTTTTTTGAGCATAAAATAGAGACTTAAGATACACATTGACAATGAAAATGCTAGTTGACTAACATGTGTTTGATCTTTACATGTTAGTCAATTATTCCTTCCACTGACGATATGTGTCTAGCTAATTGTGTTAAAGTAATTATAAGTATGATTATTGTTAGGCAAGGCTTAAATCAAATTAATCGTTTTAGATAGTTAAGAAAATATTAGGGAATCTGTCAAATTCGAGTTACTGGAATAGTAAGTATAGTGGTATTCATAAAGTTCGAATAGCAGTTCAAATCAGGCAAATATTGCGTGCCCTAGATACAGCGCCATATAGGCGAGTAACAACAAAATGAATAGAGTAATAACATTCTCCATGAAAAAATACTTAGATGTGCCAACTCTTGTGATAATCGGCCGAACAGTGTTGGAGTTAATTATGTCAGATATTCAAACATTCATATTTATAGACCAACAGTTACGCGCGACTTGGACCGCGTGAAATTTAGTAAAAAAAGATTTCTTCAGTGTAAACGTGATCATGGAGCAGGCGCGGTTATAGACACTGCTTATTAAGTTTATTATAATTTTCCGCGGAACCCTAATTCTTTTTCTAAAATAAAATAGCCTATATGATTTCTTATAACATGATCTATCTGCCAGTGAAAATCCCGTCAAATCGATCCAATAAATTCGGCGATTATCCGGAACAAAACGACAAACAATTTTTTTTATTGGTTTTTCTTATAAGTGCCCTACATACTTTCATATCCATTTAATAAATACACATATTACGTTACATACGAACACTTAAATTTTATTAATGCGCATAGATTTGTTAAGAAACAAAATTCAGTTTATTCTATTTTTGAGCAGGATAAAAAATACTTTTCTTTCTCTACAGATTAATCTCTAAGTAAACATTTGTTCAAGAAATAATTGTTCCATTTACGATTTGTACAATTAAATCATTTTACTCAAATGACAAAAGAAAAACCAGAAAAGATATATTCAGTTCCCAAAGCGATAAGTCTGGGTTAATGGTTGAAAATGGTCGAGCATTTTCCTCAGTAGATCTCGAAACCTCGGCGGTTGATCGTTAGGTGCTAGTTAATTTTCGCTCCACTTCTACGAAGCCCTCTGAAGAATTTGATGATTCCCAAATTGTTAATTTACGAAGTCTACTACGTCAGTCCCGTTCAATTTTAGCTGGATTTTTATATTGACACAAATTTTCACGATCCAATATCGTAAAATTATTTCAATATTCCTGTTCCATATTTGCGGACGTTTAAAATAAATTACCTTCGGCGGGGAAGTAAAAAAACTCATTTGTCGTAACCGATAGCCGGTTGAACAATCAGCAGTCTGTAAAGTATCCCATTTCATCGGAATTGGTTTTTTATTGCAAACTGTTTACAAATATACAATGACTCTTTGAGTTGGTAATGAATGTTCCACAATCTTATTATTGTGTTGGTTTTTCCACAAATTACTACTATGAATTTAATTCAATACAATGCAAAATAGCAAGCGCTATCTAATCAACCTGTATTTATTTCACCATATATACAGATGGGTATCTTTGGACGAAATATTTTTCCAATAAGTCTACTCATCTGAAGTAGTTTTTTTTTATTATTTATTTTATATATTTTATTTATTTTGAAGTTATACTTAGTACCTAATGTATATTGTGTACTTGGTGCTGTGTTCTACTTAGTACATACTATAGATGTTGGTGTATATAAATGCATTTTGCAACGATGATGACTCACTGGTAAGCGTCTGCACACACTGCGTCGATCGACTTAGGTTCAAGTCCTTATAAATCAGCAGGAGCTTTTGGGTGAACGAAAACCTCGTGAAGAAATCATAGCATGGTGGTTGAGATTATTCTAAGCCCGTCTGTCTAACTACCACCCTCAAGTTGGTAATCTATCGCCAAGCACCTATAGGTGTTTTTTCTGCTCTTGGGAACCAGTCCCCCTCTAAGCCTAGCTTATTTACCATCTTTAGTCGACTTCGATGTTTAACATGAGGTGAGATTGTGCTTAAACGCTAGTATCTATCGGGTCTTAAAAAAACTAGGGTTAACGAACTCCGACACCATTAAAGCAATTGACATGAAATTTGTTATACCTCTTTAAAATAAAATATTAAAAATCGATTTTACTCTAACTCGTCTTTAGATGACGCTATTGCGCATTAATTTCTAAACCTTTATCATTCGTCATATATATTGGTCTATATACTCGTAGATATTTAAATAAGGAGAGTATTTACAGAAGCTCCTATTTTGCCGTAACAACATCACTGATTACAACATAAAAAACAATAGCAACAAATAATAATAATAAAATATATAGTTTACAATATACATAGACAAAGATTAACTTCACCAGTGATAAAAACCTTTTCATATTTTATAATTCCCTTTATTAAAAAGGACAGATTCTATGTTATTTTAATTCGAAACAAGACTATGAAGGAAATCCATAGCAATTTGCAAATCTATTATTTTATTTCGTAATATGACTCTAGATGGCTGATCTAAATGACTGGCTACAAATACGAAACTGAAATTACATAAATAGATTTACAAAAGTGCTGTTGAGTACGTACAACTAAATTAAAAGACCAATGAACAAAATAAACGGTCATGCATTTACTACAATCTTGATGATTATTGTAATTTATTATCACCGCAAGATAAATTATTTCAGTCATAAGAGAATTAAAAAATATTTATTTTAAACTATTTTTATTACACTCATAAGGTTAACGCAAAACGCTCGCGTTCATAATACGGAAATACTTGTTGTCATCAATAGTACGTAATGACGTCATTTCTCTAAATTTCAGTCTACCAACATTAAAACATCGTAATGATTTACAGGAACGTTCTGTTTATAATCGGAGCTCAAGTAAACTGTCTCTTAATAACATCTTGGCAAGTGACCAACTGCCTGGTCGCAACGTCACAGAGACAATTCCATAAAAGGGGTACATGAAATATCTATAAGATTGAATTGTCATAATATCACAAACCATCAAATAAATTCCTATTAATTCATGTATGCTTCCATAAATAAATGGTCATCAAATCTTAATTTTAATTGTTATCCATACTGATGTTATGAAACTCAAGAGATTGGTTTTTCGTTTATTTGAACAAGCTAATATCGGGACCTACTAGTCAGATTTGATAATTTTTTTTTGTGTTTATTACCAATACACAGGAGTTATCTAATTTAGGAGTGATTACCATACAAAGCAAAGTAAACATGTATAAAGTATCCTATGCGACTAAGAAGTTATAATGTAGGCAGAATAAATTACGCGACGCAAGGTGTCGGGGAAAAGCAACACAGAAACCAACGTGCACAGGTAGTTACTCATCATCACAAATCAGCTTTCCTTTCCTTTTCCAAACTCGACCTTTCGCCAGTACGCAAATATCTATATAACTTAGTTATTAAATTAGTAAAGCGTTTAGAAACATGGAAGCTACACGATTGAATGTAACAAATTTTAATATCATATTTATTGCGTATTTAAATGCTTTTTTCATTGAAAGTTTGAATCGCAGCCAAATATCGCGTAGTAGCGACGCGACACAACGTCTCGCCCGGCTAACAAAACGACTCATAATTCCGACTGTGATCCTGGTGTTGTATTGTGTCTTGTGTAAAATAACAACTGACTGACAAAGACAATACTGATATTTCTTAGTTAAATATGAAAATAAATTTCTCACTAAATACTTTTTAAACGGAAGACGTGTAAATGATTTTTTAGATATATCTATAGTGAATTATAGGATAAACCGAACAACGGAATTGGAAGATCTCAAGCCTGGCGCTGACATACAGCCGCTTAACATCATACGAAAACAAATGAAAAACAATGTAGTGAGAAACATCAGCGATGAAAACGATAGAACAGAAGCGAGCCCGAGTGTAGTGTGTAACGAAGGGAAAATATCAAAGTCGAATTTGGTGAAAAAGTGTGCCATAAGGAGAGGCAAGTGTAAGAGGAGGGTTAGATTTTCAGACACAGAACCGCCGATCCCAAAGAGAACATCATTGTGTGAACGTTTTTTACGCTTTTGCCGTTTCCTCTGGCATTGTACGAGAAGAACAGTCGGAACGGTTTTGCGTGAGTTTATTTTATTTTAACCGGTTCTTTTGCAGACGTTTTTATGCTTCATTTCATTTGAGGACCCTCCAAAATTGTTTCACTTTCGATCGACTATCGCAAAGACTTTAGTAGATTCAATTCTTAATTGAAAGTCTTCGTATTCTCCTTGTAATAACATTCATTACATGACAGATACTTCTATATATCTATTTTCCATAACAAAAGGGCAGCCATTTTGAATCTTTTATTATGTAAGTAGTAGTGCACCGCAATTTTACTTGCGTTTATCTAAATTTTGAATTACTCGCAGCGTACTGTTATGTTAGCTTAAAAAAACTTTGTACAAAGCACGACTGTTGCGTTGGGAGCAAACGACGCGTCTGAGCCACGCGGTATCGTACTTCGCTGGCATATTTATTTTACAAACGGTCTGAAAGGAAGACACCAAATAATAATAACAAGGGAGAAGTATTACTTCGTTTTACCTAGCGTACTTTATGACATTCAATTTCTATGCTGTATCCTCCGCTCTCAAATGGCGTACCTTAGTGTTATATTGACTACTAGCTGTTGCTCACAGCTCCGCATGTATTTTTTTTATAATTGTAAATTACTTCTTGTAAGATCAGCTATCTGTTAATGAAAGTTCCGTGAAAAATGGTCTTGGAGATAGTACTGCAAACGAAGCCATGGGTAAAAGCTAGTCCAAAATAAAAAAGTTTTAATTACTTTTTACAACGTTAGCTATCTGTCAGTGATAGTCTCATGAAAATAGGTCTAATCGTTTTGGAGATAGTACTACAGACGAAGCCACGGATGACAGCTAGGGTAAAATAAAATAGCCTATATCACCCGCTGTAATTTTAACTATACGTCAGTGAAATTTCTGTCAAAATTGGTCCAGCGGCTTCGGAGATTACCCGGAACAAACAGACAGACAGACAAAAATTTAAAAAATTGTATTTATGTTATCAGTTTAGCGTATACGTTTACATCCAATCAGTAAAAAGTCATTATTTTGATATTACATACAGTGACTTCATTTTTATTATATGTATAGATAACCTTCCTTAATTTATAAGCTGTACCATCTGACCCATAAAGATTGGAACAAATAAAATGCCAACAGCATCTTCATCCAAGTTTTTCTTAATAAATTCATAACCATGTTGTTGATGCAAGTCTTTATTTAATTGACTTTATTTAAAAATTTTACGGTAGAATCGTATATAATGTATTATTAATTAATCCAACACTTTCAGACGGTAATGGCCAAAACTGCGGCTATACGATCAACTTTCACCGGCAAACTTTGCCGAATTAATGGAAATTTCCGATGCGCAAAATCGATTACACCGGTTACCGAACTAATGAATATTATGTCAATCACGTTTGTACTTGCTTTAATTAATGCTGATATTAATCAAATAATCGAATACTTTGATAAATGGTAGCTGTTGAAAGGAAAGAAATGAGATATTATATGAAATTAATAGTTATTATTTCTATGAATAAATATGAAATGAGAATTACTTTCACACACGATCATTTAATTTCAAACGAAGCACATTAAGGGACTACTAAGCATATTATTAAATGAGATAGTTTATTATCTGTTTGAATTTTCTAAAATAATCATTGTATAATGGTATCATTATATCAATTAAGAACATTTCAATTCAATTGCAAAATCCGTTTATCCTGGACCTTTTCTATACACACATCCGTTGTAATGTATTTAGCTTTTGGAGAAATTGCCGGTTTTGAAGAAAAATAAAGAGATACTTAACTTTTCCTTTTACGCTACCCACTTATTCCTCACACTCATCAATCTTTTCACATATTCACTCAACGGTTTTTATTTTACTCATAGCGATATAAGAAGTCAATTTTCGTACGTTTCTTGGTAATGGTATAACACGATTTAATTTACAACTGTTTTAATATAGATAAAATATTATACTTACTGTGATGGATTTTTTCAAAGCTCTATATGTTTTCTTTTCGTTTTTAATAAAGGCTATACACACATATATATACATTTATTAATATGTCAATTATATTTATGACTAGCTGTTTCCCGCAGCTCATATAAACATATAAATAAAATTGGAGTGTCTGTTTGTTATATCAAAATAACGACTTTTTACTGATTGGATATGAACGTATACACGATACTGATAACAAAAATACAATTTTTAATTTTTTGTCTGTCTGTATGTTCCGGGTAATCTCCGAAACGGCTGGACCAATTTTGACAGAAATTTCACTGACGGATAGTTAAAATTACAGCGGGTGACATAGGCTACTTTATTTTAGACTAGCTGTCATCCATGGCTTCGTCTGTAGTACTATCTCCAAAACGTTTGAACCATTTTTCATGGAACTTTCACTAACAGATAGTTGATCTTATAAGAAGTAATTCACAATTATAAAAAAACGCATGCGGAGCTGCGGGCAACAGCTAGTGTAAATATAAAATGAAATAATTTAAATTCAAAATGTTAAACGTTAAAGTCAAAACCACACCGAATTACGTCGCTCGAAAAATTAACGCTTTTTTTTTTTTTCGATCTGACCTACACTGCCGGCGTTATGCCTTCACAGTTTCACCGGACTACTAAGGGGAGCGCTTAGGGCACTCACCCGATTGGTTTTAGGCGTACATCTCAAGAGCACTCGGTGCACCTCGGCTTGAGCTGTCACCGGAATCCCGACCTAACTGAGCTAGCTAAGCTATCTATCCATACAATACACATATATGAATTCGTGAAAAATGCATGTGTGACCATGCATGTTTCACGAATGTATATGTGTATTTAGTATCTGACTACTGTGTTATGTGACCTATTTCAGTCCGAAAAGGGCAAAAACAGCCCACCACTGAGTGCCTAGGTGTGCAAGTGTGTGGGGTGATCGTGTAAGTGTAAAACATGTGTAAACCACTGTATTCGCGCGAGTAACATACTCGAGGGCTCCACACCGAGGGACTACCTAGGCTCGAGCTGTTACAAGAAAAATCGCGACGAGTGTGCGGGATCGAATCTTCACGCCCCGCTCACGGCGGCGTGCACTCGACCGCTGCTCAAACGAGACTCCTATTTTCGAAAAATTAACGCTCAATCTCGGCTAAATATATAGGTCCATACCATGAACGTGCAATGAACGCGTCAAAAAAAAAAATAGAACGAAAATAATGTGACACTCGGTACTGTTGGTCGACTACGTTATTATTGCTTTATACTAATATACAAAGAATATGATATTCATATGTTTTAATATAGTTACTGTCATAGTATCGTCAGGTGTAGTGAGTCGAGTATCTAAAAACAAGATTACAATCTAAAATACGATACAAGTATACCATATTCCATGGACGTAGTATTTCCATAGGCACAATAAATAACGATAGAAGTCGTATTTATAGAATTTTTCTGTAAAGATCGTATTTTATTTTCGTCCCAATTTTTCACGTCGCCCAAATAGGGCTATTTCGATTCCCGAGGGTTTTTCTGTTCGACTTAAATTACACTCCGTACTTCATCTCATCGACCGTAATACAAATGTCCGTCCTTCGATTAAATAGTACGAAAGTGATCCTAAAGTTAGTTCAGACGGACAAGCTTAGACAACTCGAAGGTCTAATGGTCACGTAGACTGATCACAGCTGCGCAAAATCCAATTTTCATGACGAATTCGTTGGGTATAAATTAAATTACAAAATATTCAAATTATCTGTATGGAAATTTACTTAAATAAATTACCTTTAAAACTTATTTCGATAACTATATACAGAAGTAATCAATTTTGTTTGCAAACATAAATTAAACAGATTTTGTCACGTTTTTAACAAAACAAATTTCCCTAACATTTACGTATGTGTAACACTTGTAAGGAGGACATATACATAGATAGAATGCATTACTGGTCTAGACGTGTAAGCAATTTAAATCTCTAGTCAATAATGTCGACTAATTTTACACTAATGTATCTTTCATCTGTAATAATTCTAACTTTGTATTCTTGAATTTCGATTTATGGCCATCTTTTTTTTATTTTCCATGAGTAAATTAATTATACTGTTACCTGTAAGTTTTCCAAAAATTTTAAATCAAAGTTTATATCGGGTCTAACCCCCTTTTAAACTAAGAACGTTAACCATCTTGAGCTATATCGTTACGTTTACGAAATTCTATAAATGTATCGCATGCTTTTTTTTGTTATAGTTTACGTTTCAAACTCGATACATTATTTTGTGTTACCTTGGCCTCAACTAAATAAAAAAAAAAGTTTTTATTTATTATTTCTTTGTTTTAATGCTATGAAAAACTTTCTCTTATTCAGTAGATGTTGTAGTCACATTTAGCCGGGTTCATGTCAATGTTTAATCATCGAACTCAGTTTTGTGGACCTTAAATAAATAATATAGTGTAAAAAAACAATTAGTTTAAAATTGTCGTGTTTTTTATTTAACTGTCTTGTCTCTTGTAATATGTCTTGTTATACTTTGTTTATTGAAAGATATTTCTAAATAAAAGTATTTCTATTGGGTATAATATTGTTTTAGGGAGGTGTGAATAATATTCGTATAGAGTAAAGGTATTCGATGAATATTATAATAACTTAAAATTGTACAATTCTATTTCGTGTGTATGCGTGTGTGTGTGTGTGTGTGTCGTAACAATAAAAAAACAACTGTATTAATTATTCAAAACCTTTAGAAAGTTATTAACCATGATTTAGTTAATTTGGAAGTGTCTAATCGAAATTAGGAAAGTACAATCAATTAATAAAAAAAACATTTTTCCAAAGATAATCTGACTATTGGAACAGTGAAAAACGCTAACTAACCTATAAAATATGAAAAATAAGAATTATTTATATTATACTTTTTTAATATACATTCTGTATTCACGCCTACTTCTATAATAATTCCTGTGTTGCCAATATACGAAATTGGGGTAGTTGACAACTTTAACCAATGACTATTGGTAAATTGGCAATTATGATTCCAGGGCATAAAATAGACTTTATTTTAGCCCTGAAACTGACCGCAAATGAGATTTTTAGTAATATTGAAATCAATTACTAGTTTGTTTATTGAGCTGGCCCATAAATTACTTCACAGGTCGCTATTGCCACATAAAATTTATAGGGCAGTCGCATTTTGACAGCTTATAAAAATATACTTATTAATTGGTGGTGTCAAGCACTCAATCCATGTATGTGCTGCCCGCAATAATACATCGCATGGTTTTACATTGCCCTTCACAAGATAAGTATGGTGACCACTGTTTTAAAGTGTTCGAATATTGGCCCGACCTCCATGTTGAATAATTTGATTCGATATGTATAAGAATAAATCGTAAGTTAAAATATACAGATTATATTTTTTCTATTTCAAGTAATTCGTTTGTTTGTTACGCTTTTACACATTAATCACTCAAGCGATTATCATGAAATTTTGCGTACACGTTGTCAAGAGTACAAAATTGGACATAGAATACTTTTCACCCACGAGCTTGCTTCCGAAGGATAAGTCAAATCAATATGAATACGAGCGAACTGTAAATAATTTACAGTAATTTTCAAATTTGTTTCTCTGTCCAATTTTCAATCACAACGAAATCTACTGACTAGAACACTTCATGTCATATCGGACGAAAACATGCGAATCGACCTCGGTTGTAACCGTCTTAAATCCTACAGGGAGCATGTACATAATGTTGCAAAGGAAATTGCCTGAGGTCCGAATAGTTGACTATATTCGACCGGTCTGATGTGCGTAATCCTCCCAAGCGTAGTCTCAGTACACAATACGCCTATTTATTCCTATAGGTTTTCGTACTTTTACAAAAAAATGTAGCAGTACATTTAATCTATTTCAATTCTGATTAAGAGTAGCTAATGTTGGAGATTTTTCTCCGTAAGTAAGAGACAAAACAAGCTCACCGATAGTACTACGGTCATAGTTTAAAGAAAGTCAAAAGGGAACACGCCACATATACCGCAGAAATGATGTCAGATGAGAAAAACGAATACCTCAGTGTAGATCTAAAACTGGCAATAGCAAGCTGTTGGTAACCAATGAGATAACAATATGGTGAATGTGAATGGAAGAAATCTGATGAGAACTGCCTTACAAAAATAAGCATGGCGTACAATATAAGAGGCCTACTACTCAACATTGGACAGAAACAGGCTAAGAAGAAGAATTCTAATTTAAAATATTACAACTTAGATTGTTATATTTCATATATAAAATATATGCTAATATTCTATCATTATTATTGTGACCTAAAAAAACTCAATGCATTTTTCTCTCAACCCGTCATTCCTCCCTCAAAAGGATTATTCATTTTATGAAGATTGCTTTAAGTTAGTTAGTATAAGCTTTAAAGAGCCTCTTTAACAGTGGAATATTTTAATTACTTTCGTTTGAAAATTTGCTACATGGGTATTTTATATTGATTTATGTTATTCTCAATATTATGCACTTCGTACTTACTAATATGTATATATCAATTTCAATCGTCGTTTTCTTTGTACAGTAGTATTGGGTTTCGAAATTTCTGGAATGTGATGCGTTAAAGTTTGTAGACAAATATACTTTGTGATTCCGGATAGTATCACGGAATTCCGCAAGCAAATGTCCAAGTGAGTTCCTAACTTTTGTTGTACAATTGTAAGTTAGTCAGAGAGCGCCATTCATTGATCGCTGTCTATCAGTAATAATTGCTTATAGATTATAAAATATATTATATTTAGTATCAAACGCAGTGCATTTATTTAATACAATCGTAGAACGTTATTGAGGTTTTTATGTGTTTCACACAATGTTAAATGATTTTATAACGAAAAGGCGGGCTCTAATTATAAGAAAGGGGAAGAGCGAAAAAATATTACAAATTACTTTTGGTGTATGAGATATAATACTTAAGGTCGCATTTGTTTAGCGCCATTTTAGGGCTTCTAAAATTGCAACGATTCTTATTTTTTGAATTTGTTGAGATAATTCGAATTATTCAAAATATCACATGAATATAGCAATTTGGATAGGTTACCTACCGATATTTCAATAGGTCAGATTTTTATTAGAAAAAATAAAACAGATTTTTTTTACAAGATCTCGCTTCAACGATTTCTTATAATAGACGAGTTCGCAATTACTTACATTACGATATCGCTTGTAAAAATTCAACCATTTCCAACTCTTTTCAAGTAAAAACCTTAATGATTTAAAGGAGGTGTTAATTTATGGTACATTACTTCTGGATTACTGGACAGTAATGTCCCCTTTAATCATTTTTACTCCGCCTTGATAAATTACAACCCTTTATTTATCTTAATGAGACCGGTTTTATGGAGTTTCTTGAGTTATTTCACTGAAATTAAAACAGTTCTTATTAGCGTTGTCACTGAGATGAAACATTTATTCGTGAAGTTGTCAAAATATAAATGAAATATTCGGTTTAACTATCAAGTCTGTAATCTTAAACCGAGATATTATTATCTTTACTTCTAGACAATTTAATTATATGCTTTGTAAATTAACAAGTCTGGACTTAACATTTAGCTCAAAAGGCTGTGACCATTTTTTATCAACACTTTCTATGATTTTTTATTGTTACGTACCAGTAATAAGAAAACTACGTGTATAATACCAATTTATATATACATGTGAATAAAATTGAATCGTCTGTTGTTTGTCTGAATCGGCTGAACCGAGACTTCTATAACTAGATAAAGGCCTTCTCATAGTATTATCTAGATTATATAATTACGCTTTCCCATGCTCGGGCATAGAAAATGTCTATGTACCTTAACAGTGACACTGCAATATAACTCTTAATAAATGTGTGCATTTTTCTAGAACTATGACAAGTAGATCGACGAATTTTCAAGAATTGCTTTATTTTCAGAGCGATTTGAAATGCATAATTAATTATTCTGTATTGGAGTTTATGATTTTTTTGTTAATAACTTAGACTAAATAACGTTTATAACGTAGTAGAGACTCGTAGAATATTATCCATTTTAACAGATAGTATTTGAATGGCGCCAACAAATTGTATTTTCGCTTTAAACTGCCCTTTGTACTAATAACATAATTTATAATGTTTTATAGTGTTTATTTATAACAATGTACAATAAAAATTAAATAATAAAAAACTATGCACTTTCGTTCAATGATGATCGAAGAGAAATTCATAAGGGGCACGTCTAGAAACAATAACCAATTAATTATTCTTAACCCTAGTGTCATTATTACAGTCGAATTTAACAGAATTCTTGATATATCACGTCGTATGGCAACATTCGTTTGGTTTTAGAATATTTATAATGTCGCAAGTATGGCGACATTCATTCGCTAAGGGTTAATAGATAAAACTTATATTTCATAAAAGGGTTATAGAGATTATGGAGCGGTAATAAAATTATAATCAAATGTCATTTCCATAGCAACGACGTCACCGGCACCAATTAAATTGTAAATATAATGATTAATACAGAAAATAACCGGTCAATTACACAGGGCTAATCACAGGACGGCTGAACAAGTAATGTACTTCGTACTCTAGTAAAGGTCGTCGCATGTACCACTCAACCGCAAATAGGCCGAATTGGCGTTATTAGAGGGCGTTAGTTGTTAACCTGAACCTGCGGATGAAATGGGTCTCCTGAGTCGTACCCTAATTTTGCTACTACACACGTGAAAAACCATTTGTATCAGGAAAGTATTTTAATTAGCGAATCTATTGAATTTATTAAAAGTAGGTCACAGCCGCAACTCCTGGTCTGGCGTTGCTTATTATTAAACAATATTTTTATGTTCAGAGAAAAAACATACAAGTAATTGTAAACGAAAACGTACTTTACTCACAAAATCTCTCAATAAACAATATAATGTTACTCCCCCTCTCCTGTGAAAGCGCACCATATCGTTTGCCCATCTTCGGTAAACGCGTAGTGCTCAAAATATGGTATTTTCTTCAAACCTTAATAACTATTAGTTAAACGACAATATCATATTAATTTTTAAATTCGATAAGAACCAAACGTCTAACAAGTAAATTTAAAAAATTATCGAATTTCATTTAATAGTTTTTGAGTAGTGTACGTATAATGACAGACGTCTATCATTTTATTTATATAAAAATATAGTATGTTACGCTATCACACTTACACTTATACTATAAATTCAAATTCAAATATTGATTCTAAATGTTAGTAGTTACATTTTTCGCGTATTATTTCCGCATTTATTCGTATAGATATATTAAAAAAAGTAACAAGTAAGTCACAGAAACAAATACTGAATATAATGCTTATTGTATAAGTAAATAAAACAATTCCGAACTCGTTAAGTGCCTATTACAAGTTTGCTCTGAAGCAAATCAGGCCTTTCAATTTCCGTCTCTTAATATCAGGAATACAGAATATCGACCTTGTCGCCCTCTTTCAGTCCTACAGAATTAATGTT